>OY293416.1:65029447-66351890 GCA_958502065.1 Chrysolina americana | reverse complement strand
TGGATTGCTCTGAAATTTCTGTGTTTTTCCTCGTAACGGGCTAGTCCCCAATTTTTTTCCGTAATCACCCTCTATGAACATATTTGAGTTTTCCTCATGATTCGATGATTAGTTTTGGAAATGAGTCCAGTACCGATCTGTTTACTTCACCCAGTTATTTCTAGTGGTCATTTTCCTTCACTCCAAAGTAACGCGCAGTAACCCAATTCGGTATTGCCGTTCGCAAATCATTCCATCCAGATAAAATAAACATTTATCTTGAGTACGCTCGACCAATTCAGGCAGCTTTCATCGAATAAAAAAACTCCTCGCCCCCAAACTATGCCCGCAGCAGCAAATGAAATAATCGACGAAGCAATTAAAAATTAATAAACAATCAGAATGCTGATTGCAGCGCCAGTCTTGAGGGGGTGGAAGCGTGAAATTTCTAAATTATAAAACGCTTTGAGTCTAATTGAGATATAACTCGATAAGGAATCATCACGGAACGAAATCAGAAAATCCTGTTTAGGGTCAAAATAAAAAATTTAAAGTATTGATGTTGAGTTTTCCTCAGACGCAATATTTGTCCAGATACTTCACGATTTTGTGACACTTATAGTTGTGCAACAATGGTGAAGCAGTAGATCAGATTTAGTTTAATGCAAGTCCGGTAGATATACATGATAATGTTCTACAAGGATACCTCTGCAAGTGCTTTTATAATTTTTCAGAGTGAGATGCATGGATCACTCATACTCTTTTTTCTGGTCATTACACATTCTCAATTTAGTCTGGTAATCGAGAGGTGGTCAGCCTCATGATCCATTGATGTTGATTGACATTGATTTCATATAGTTTGGGAAATATGCCTCTTCAGCTTTATCGTTCAGATAAAGCTACTACAAGGTCTCTCATATGCTTTAAGGAAAGACCAAGCGAAAAGGCAAGCGATCCTGTCGTCGAAGAAAGCTGAATAGCTTCTCAAGTTGGACAAAAAAGACTTGAAACTGGTAACGGGAGTAGTCACTTGGCACTGCCCTCTAGGGTATCACCTCAAGAAGATGGCCAAGTCACAGAGTGATGGTTGCCGCTACTGCGAGAACTTCGCGGGAAATGCAGAACATCTGCTTTGCGCATGTCCAGCGCTCTCCTGCAAGAGACTTAAACCCCTGGAAGGGGCATTCTTAACTCCCTCCGACATCAGGAACTGAGCTCCCAGGAAACTGATGAACTTCACCTGAACTCTCAGAATCCGGGGTATTGAATAGATAAAGAGTCACGCACAAGATACTCGACATGTCGAGGTGCTTGTGCACGACCCTCCTACAATCTAAGAGATGTGGGTTATTGCAGGTCTGTGGAGAGAAATTGTAGGCCCAGGGTAGCTTTACGTCAACGTTTCCCTTTCACATTCACCAGTTTATGAAATTATATACAATGTGTTCACTTAAGTTGGTGAAGTATGAAAAACTTTTTGTTCATCGTTTCGGTAAAATGAGTTATTATTAATAAAAAGATCTCCATGTTGTAGATCCTTACTTCGGTATATAATCAGATCCTGAAATTTGTCGGGTAATGTCAAATCTTATGAATTCAAACAACAGTAAAGTTAGAGGTAGTGGATTTTCTTATACCGTCGCAGAGGACAAATTTACGTTTCGGCAGTGAGTGTGAGTGAGAGATATATTCAAGGACATAGCTCTTAAGAAAATCCACTACCTCTATTTATTTAATTTTTTATTGTCAAATGTCTAAAATTGAAAATGACATTTCGCTATGGAATTATATCATTCAACGCTATAAAAAAAAAAATTGGATAGATTCTCCTCTTCTATAGCATTTGTTTCTCGTGTGTCGTCTCAAAATTCCCGAGGTATCAGGAAATTTCATATTCTAGAGCAGCATATTCTTCATTCCATCAAGAACCCCTATGATCTGAACCACCAAATTATCAGATTGGTTTGGGTAAAGCGGAGTTGAAAGAGTGAGTCTCGATCTTCAGTTTGTTTTTCTCCTCTTTTCGGACGATGTTCATTTCGCCAGCAGCTGAAAATTCATTTCTATTCATTCATTACTATGATGGACTTCATCAGACTCATAGGCTTGTAGGGTGTGGAATAAGTGATTCCATTAGATTCGGCAATCCGCATTTTTCAACGGAAAGCATAAGACAACAAAATTGTCTAGAGTGGTCTAGAGTAGTGGTAAAATACTCGTAGCGCCGCGTTATGCTTGTGAATATGGGATGAGACCGCAAAAGCCATACTGTCAGACCATTTTCATTTCCTTGGTCTTCGATATCAGCCCCCTTGACCTGGCTCATCCTTATGTAGATGCAGAATTACTTTTGTCTCCGCAGCTTTGACGTAAGCTCTTTGCTGAACGGGTTTCAACTCGGTGATAGAGTTTGCAGACTAAGCAGAGAAGGGGATCTGAACTCATAATGACCTTATAGGCCCCAGCCTGTTATGTAGACACTTCAAACTCAAAAGACTCCACGGCAAAATGCACCATGCGAGTCTTTATGTCAGGTTGTCGTAGATCCTTTTATTCCACCTCTAGGCCAGGATACTTCTATCCAGCATCAGGATGATGTAGAATAGTGGTGTGTGCTTGAATTTTTTTTTCACCAATTGTTATTTAGCCCATCATGACCTGGAGAAGCAAAGTTCTTCGAGCCTTTGAAGGCCTGTCGAATTTCTTCTAGAGTTGAAACTATGCAGCAGTTCATTGAGCTTGGGCTGATGAAGCCTCCTGCAGAAAGCTTCGAACTGCACTATAGCTGGAATACTCATACGAATATTCATAAATTCTTCTAGAAGGTTTCCACCCGATCAGCGGCTGGCGGGTTATCTACAATACGCGTAGGCCCTTGGAACAAGCGACAAGGTTTATCACGGTTCGTCATGAAACTTCATGTTTTCCGCGATGCTTCTTACCCGTCCCACTAGTAACTCATTTGCAGCCACTAGCATCAGTATCATACCAAGACAGTGTATTAATGGTAAACATCAAGCTCTAATTTTCAGTGTCCGATGAGCCCATTTTGAATTTGCGACAATACGCCGCACTGCGGACATAAAGGGCCTATTGGCAGCCACGTAGTTTGCCTTACACTGTCTCGCTGACTTGATCCAAGCTTCCATTTTGTGTACGCATCGCTCATGCCTCCCAATCAGAGGGCTGGTAACTCTCCCTGTTTGACATAAAATCTGATTGACGCCATTCACGGCAGAGTTTATTTGCCAGATGTCAGTCTCTTCTTGAAGACTGTGATGAATATTCGAATCTACTTGTGCCAGCTGATGCGGCTTCAGGCACTTTATATTATGAAGCGCCCTGCGGGTTCCAACACCCTCCATTGGTGGTGTGATGTGAACCTCCTCTACAGCCAGACCGACACGTGGTATATCTGCCAATTCTGCAACTTCGTTAACCGGCTGAGGAAGCTCTGACATGGCCTCGAATCAAAAGATGATATACATAGTCACTGAGATTTGGTACGGAAAAGGCGGCATGCTCTGGGGTGTATCTCATATGAATCTTCCGTCTACTCAAATCGTCCGTTCTTATCGCGGTTGTTATAGTCTGGTAAATCATCGTTGTCGGCTCCACCACCTTGCGTGGACCTCTAACCCGAAGAGGTTGATTGTGGAGGTCACTTACTCGTTCATTGGGATCCTAGTTATTGGGTATACCGGGGGGTTTGCATCTTATAATCATCATTTTGATCATTCAAAGGTTTAACATTTGAACTCACTCATCAAGCAGCGGTAATAGTTATTATCCTAACAAGTACGGAAAGAGTACTTTTCCTGCATGTGACTGCCGTTACCCGAACGACGCAAAGCGGTGATCGGGTAAGCAGTCGAGTGCGGGAGAGTACCTTTCCGAACGAGTTAGGATCAATATTTTTTCTACAAGCGAATTAAAAAAAATATGAAGCACTCTTGAACAAACTTTAGCGTGCGGAATAAATTTTACTCGCACTAGTGCGGGAATAACTTACTTGAAGTGACTTAAGCGTGTGGGAAAACTTTTCCCGCACTAGTGCGGGAAAATGACACCTCTCAAACTAAATTGCGTGCGAGTATAGAGTGAATCACGCACGCTCGTAGGAGAATATAATTTCAGTTACTTCAGTTGTATCTGTGGATGAACCAAATTGTCTATTTATGCTGAAATATCTATTCAAAAACCTCTTCGGCAACACAGCGTGAATATCTATATAAGTTCTCTGAGAGATTCAAAACTCTCAAATTACTCCTTTATTGAATTCCTCCAAAATTCCTGCGAAGTTTATATTGGCCAACTAGTTTTTCTTGCGTTCAAAAGAGATTGTTCCGAGTTCATTAAACCGAAAACAAAAGCAAAATCCCCCGTAATAACGAAACACGAAGCTCTAACAAGGCCCCTATTGAAAAGCCGTGGGATTATCAACTTATTGAATGGTTTTCTCTACCTCTCACATTTAAGTTTTTCTCTCAAGAGCTAGACGCCCGTTCATTTCGGTATAGAGAAGTCATTTTCGCCTGATTCGAGACGGGACCTCATGAGAGATCTCTAGAGGGCTTTTGGCGGACAAATCGGATTTCCTTGATATTACGAAAAATATTTTGGTCGGGATTTATAGAGTGGTTTCATTTTGTCACGAATTTGATCGGTTTTTCTGGGTTGAGGTGCACGTGTTGAGGAATTCGCTAGAGACGATGTTAATTCTGTCCATATTTTCGTGTGAGTTCGAAGTTCAGTTTTATTTTTCGAAGCTGATCAGGAGTTTATCCGAATGTTAGTTAGGTCATGATGTTAATTAACGTTTTCACATCAGTGAAAAGCCAACTAAAGGTGACCTCCTAATCTCAAGCGTCCTCAACATATGCAAGTAATACAATGTTTCAACTTCTTAAGTTACTCATATAGAAAATAATGGATTGAAAATTTAAATTGGTGATGAAAACTCCACCTGTTCATACTGTAATGTGCGAAAGTCGGACCTGTATAGTACACCTGACCGTTTATGTTTGGATAATCGATCTAAACAAAAAGTGTTCACGATGTGGACACTTTTGCATATTACAGGACAATGAACTGAAAACTATTGGTGTAAAATATTCTGAAAACTTGGTTAACGACAATAAAAGACAAAATATTTTCGAGAAGAGTTCGCCTGGTTGATTTGAAGGTCAGTGAATCGAAGTAAGAGCTAGAAGAAAGAGAATTAGAAACAACCGGTAAAAAGGTCGTACTCCAGAAAAGGCTTTCAGAAGGACTGATTCAAGAAAAAGGAAACCCCGAAACCTTTTCATTCGAAGTTTCTGGAATTTATTCAAATTCGATAATGATTAAACATTTCTAGAAAATTTGAATAGTTTGAAGGAGGAACTTCAACAAAATTCAGAGTCTGGAAGACAAACTTCTAGAAAATTTGAATAATCTGAAAGGAGTTCAACAAGGAATTCCTAGAAGAATGAAAATTCGAGGAGCCTAGAAGAGCAGCTCAGAAAATTCAAAGACTTTGAATGAGGAACTTCAAGAAATGTGAGGGCCTGGATAAAAATTTAAAGATAATTCGAAGTGCTTGAAAGAACAAAAAGTTTGTGAAAAATTTGATTAATTTCAGTGAAAACCTTCATATAAATTTGAAAAACCTAGGAGATAAGCTTCTAGAAATCTCAGGATTGAAAAGAGAACTTTGTGGTATTGCAACACGATGAGAAGAAAGAATGTAAACTGCCGAGACAGAGATGGAGGAAATCAAAAGCGGAATCAAGATATGAATCAATAGAATGAAGGAAACAATCAGTAGGAAGGAAATACTGATTGATACTGCCCACACCACAAAAACTGTAAAAACTGTCAATAGAAATTCAATGCTTGACCTGAGTTTGAACTTAAGTGGAGTTCAAAAACGGATAAAAGATGTCAATGTCTCCAAAATAGGATAGAAAATTCAATGGGCAAATTACCGCCAACAATTCAAAGCTGCAGCTGAAGCAAATGGATGGAATGCAAGGTTAAAAGCTGTAGCATTAACACTGGCATTGCTGGCAGCGACAACGAATATTTTACAAATCCACAAATGAATAGCTGCAAAAAAATCGTGAACCACTGCATGGTCAGGCCCCCTCGAGAACCCTTATACTTACCATTCAAAGATCGAAAACCTATCCCAGAAATAACACGAATCCTTATAGGAATCCGAAGCTGACATTACACGTTTGGTTTGTCTTGCATATTCAGCCACGCCAGAAAATTTGATGGAGCAATAAGCGGTTCAGGCATTCTTGGGTGAGCTTCGTGACCAAGAAACAAGGCAAACATTGACACAAGCTCATCACAAACATGTCGTAGAGGCCTCGGTACGCACCTTGGGAGTAAGGCTCCGAAACAATTCTGCGAAAGCCTGAGTGAAGTCAGAATGCTTGCTGGAGATTTACAGGAGCCTGCTAACATCCAAGCTGTTATTAAGAAGTAATGAAGAAAGTGTTCTGTCTATGAAAAAGTAGATAATATGCCGGAATTTTGGAAAAATTGGATACGTGCGTCACAAATTTCCAACAATGACACAGAAAAACTATAGAAGGTCGATACAGGTCGGCCTGTATCCAGAAAGCCCCAGTAAGCAATGCATTTGTTGCTGTCTTTCAAGACGTTCTCATCAACAACGAGCCTTGCAACATTCTGCTGGATACAGGTGCGACTAGAATAATGTATGCCTGTCATAGAAGACGTGTCTGGTGTATCTGGACGACATAATTGTGGTTGGCAGTTCGTTCGAGGACCACGTGAAAAACCTGGATGGACTAAGAGGTTTTGGATTGGAACTGAGCCCCAAAAAATGGCACCTATTCCAAAAACAAGTACGATATCTTGGCCACATAGTTTCTAGGGAAGGAGTAGCAGTAGATGAGCAGAAGATCAAAGATGTCAGAGAATGAACCAAGAAGCCATCATCATCGCCAACTTCTTTGTAAAGGAGAGGCTACGATGAAACCAAAGCAGAAATTTCGAGTCCAACCTATTCCAAGAATTGTATCAGAAGATGAACTTCCAAAAGACCAGAACCACGGCTCTGCATCCACAATCCTATGGAATGGTGGAGAGGATGAACAAGACGATAAACTGTCACTTGTCCTAGGTAGTATCTGAGCACTAGAAATATTATAGTTGAGTGCATTTTCATTAAAATATTACTTGAGTAGAAAGTTATTTCGATAACAATTCTTCATTTTTAATGTTAGATGCTCAGTTAAATATCCTTTTCCGACGACCGTTTTTCTACGATGTATTTTAACGCACTCAAAATCGTTAATTAATGACCACCGTTAATGAATGGTTTTCTATTGATCAACGATTTACTTATATGTAACCCAACGTACATTGCTTCAATACATATTATATTCATATAGTGACCTGTGGCGTATGCAACCAAAAATATTAATACTTACCCGCTAAAACATTTATTTTGAAATCAAGTAGCTGTGTTAGTACTATCTGTCATTATTTATTTCATTGTTGTAATTTCTTAAAATTCTACGTTTATTTTGAAATCAAAAGATGGATAGTGACGAAGTTCTGTAAAAAAAATTCAGAAAACATCAAATATATCAGTAAAGTTGTCTGTAGCATTAATAGCCGGCTGGTAAAATGCTGGTTTGAGTCCTACCCGGTTTTTTGCTTCAGCCTTTTCCGGGATAAGCTCGAAACAACCACCTCTGAACAAAGTTTAGACTCCAATGCAGTATCTACATCGAATGCTACCGAACGACGACATGCATAAGCTCTGCAGGAGGCATGTATAATACGAACCACAACCGCTATCAGTTGGAATATTCGACCCACCGCCTCCATCAGCGGAGGAGGTCACTAGCGCCCCTTCGCCGGGACCCTATGTGCCCCTTGGCACAAGCGCTCCCTTGCTCTGCAGCCAGCAATGTCTGTGGAGGAAGGGAGGCGGCTCTCAGTGCGTCCTTCCGATCCTTCCTCTCTCCTGGTCCCTCTTGGGCGAAGAATTGAGCTAGGACGGAGTTTTGATTATATCAAATGATGTGTGGACAAATCGTTAACTGTGTAAAAATAAACCTTTATTTATTTATTTATTTATTTATTTATTTTATTTGGTTTGAGTCCTGAGGTGATAGTAAGGTCGAGGGTTCAATCCCCAGGTGGTACCATTTTTTTTTGAAAATTACGGTCAACGAATATGTTTTGTAACGAACTCGTGAATTACAATGGCGATCAACAATCTCGAACATTAACGCGCTCGCCCCGCTCACGCGTTGAAATATCTCAATTGTTAATCGCCCTTGTTAATACACTTGTTCATACACTTGTTCATTAAATAACCATTAGAATCACTAAGGGCTCCTTTGACAAATCAGTTTGTCAAGCCTGATCAAACCGCGAACTTATATTACGAGAACACTATAACCGATGCTCAAGACTGCAAAATTAAGTCGACTATTTGTTCATTATGTTATCTGCGTGTTACATGCTATTAACATTCGTCTGGAAAGATAATTGAGAGCAAAAAGCTGATGGCGCTCCTTAAGTCTACTTATGTTTCCAACTATTATCTTTTTATCGAAAGTTCTAACTTGAAAATCAATTACTGTAAGCGGTTTTCCACACAGACGAAGCATAATGGGTTCTCTTCGTGCGGTTAATGCAGGTATCCATTTTCCAATGCATACCTAATTTCAGTGCATTAAAGGCAAACAGGATGTTCCAATATCAAGTTTTGGTTCGAGAAACAGCTGATTGCATCACTTTTAGTGCAAGGTGGCGTAGATTGGACGACTCTGCACGAAAGGTGTTTGCGGAAGTGCAATGAGAAATTGAACGGGAAAACGCAAACGGTGCGAAAAGATGCTGAATATTAGACATCATATTCCACAAAAAAGAATCAACCAATTCATAGAGGAACACAGTTTTTGGGAATGTTGAGTATATACAGCGTGACTCATGGTCGATGGTAGGTAAAAGTGCATTTTTGCGAATCCCTTAGAATACATACACAGAATGATCGGGAATTTTCGGTCAAAAATAATCCAGAGCAACGAATACAAATTAGCAAGGAATGGGACTTTCAATAGGAGGAATGAATACTCCTGGGCAGATCATAATCCTCGTGTGACAAAATAAATAGAATTAGAAGCAAAATTTGACCTAAACCTTTCGTGTATTTTAGAGAAAAATCAAATTAGCTCCTTTATTTATGATAGCACACTAAACGCTGAAAGATCTCCAAATACTAAGGACGACTGTTACCGTCAAAACATTGCCTTTATGGGAATATAGGAATTTGTGATTTCTATTGGACGAAGCATCAGGTCACTATATCCAGAAAGTTGCAAGGAAACTCAACGAAATGTTTGAGGATCGTTGGTTTGGGCGTTTAAGGCTGTAGGCACGGCCACCGATAACAACCGATCTCATGCTACTTGATTTTTCCATAAAGAGATTCAAAAAAGTGTGTACAGTATTTCAATTGGTACCTAACCAAACCTCATTCACTTCCGTTCCATTAGAACTATGATTTGAATAATATTCAACAAAAAAAGTATGATAACCGACAGGTAATCATAACAATGGTTGTCAAACATCACTAATTTGTATTAAGTATTAAAAGTCAACTCTCACTCCCTTAGAGATTCTCAGAGATACTTTAATTAAATCCCCCTGTACAAAAATTAACGAATAAGACCTCCATTCTTCATTGAACATTATGATAATTCATGTAATATACATATTTCTCAACAAAAGTTTTGACTTCTTTTCATCAAATTCATCTTATTCGAAGGGGAATTTGTAATCAGTTGTGATACAAAATTCCATAACCTACTATAATATGGTTGCAGCATTGTTTCCATTCTTGTGTATTTGGATTCGATTTAATAAAATTGGATATCCTGGCAGAAGTAACTCCATATTCAATAAAAGAAGTTAGGCTTTGTGAATATATTCATGTCCCCAAAAATCCCTATTTCAGTAGACTTCCCTGAACATTCATTCACATAAAGGTGTCTCTCGAAATGATTTTCGCAGGTAATTTCGTACTTGAAAGTCAACAGAGTAATATCCATATATCAGTATTTTCTCCATGTAATTTCAACTTGAAAACATGATATTGAGTTCACGGTGTACTGGAGAGCTCTCTGAATGATTGAAAGTTCTTGAATGGTTTCGAGGCATTAGACGGCTTTGAAAACTATCACTTCTAGAACATTTCTGTTCCATCTACTCTAACAAACACAGCTGTAGAAAACTTCAAATATCAATATCTTGTATGGAGAGTGTGTGAACACAAATTACGAGTGTGTCCGTATCAGTAATCCGTAATCAGTAGTGTGAGAATCTGACTCGACTCCGATTGGTTATATCGTAGCTCAGATCTCTCCACTCTCTTACTAGTAGAGCAACTGTAAAAATTATTTCTCAAAATCACAAACAAGGTCAAATTGCAAAGCGTCATCCGTCTTGGCTGCAAAATCCTGGAAATCGGATTCAAATCTGGAAAATTAAGCTAGTCTTCGATCTCAGTAAAATGAATCGGTTGATTTTCAAAATGTGATAGTGCTCTGTTATTCGGGATTTGCTGAAATTCGATAAGAACTCATGTAATACCAGTAATCAGGATTGATGTATACTATAGATTCCGATATCGGATACCTGCTTTCACTCCATTAATTTGAGAGACATAGCGTGGTTTGTTCCTTGTCGGAAAATTGTTATCTCCATGCGATAGTCAAGGAAGATGTCAATTAATGAAAATTCAATTAGTTTGCATTCAACAGTGTTGGATGTAACTGTCATTATGTATTTAATGATGCAACAGAGGTATATCTAAGAATTTTGACATACAAAATCTTTAAAAAAATGTTTAGTTGGGAAGGTATAATTTCGTATTGCAACGAGGACTTGAATGAACAGTAGTGAAGCAATTTGAGCTACTAGAAAATTAGCACTTTCAATTCATTCTTTAGGTCCTGAACATTGATA
Source organism: Chrysolina americana (assembly GCA_958502065.1). Lineage (NCBI taxonomy): Eukaryota > Metazoa > Arthropoda > Insecta > Coleoptera > Chrysomelidae > Chrysolina > Chrysolina americana. The sequence continues at coordinate 66,340,907 of OY293416.1, read as the reverse complement.
TCCTACTAAATGTACAAATCATCTATAGATATTCAAAGGTACCACGAGTGCTTATAATTTTATCGATACTTTTTCATTTTCCACGAAAACTCTTTGTTTGGCAAAAATATGAAATCAAACCGATTGATAAAAAAACACGAGTTCTTTATATATAGAATGTTATAATCAATGAAAACAATTGAAAAATTAATTATTTTAGAGTTTCACGAAATATTCAAATATTTCTGACTTCCGCCTTGTTGAGGAGCTCCAATACATTTTTCCATCAAACATACTCATTTTCCGAGAGAAATAACTTGAAATTTAGCTGATTTTAAACAATGCGTTTTTTCAAGAAACTGAAAATCACTGATAGGGGCTGAGTAGGTTTCAAAACCAGATTAGGTATATGACAAATATTTTTTTGTTGAATGTCACTATAGACATTTCATCATCAATCAGTACAAAAACGCGTGGAAATTTCCAAGGTTTTCTTTCATTAGCTTTAGCTTTAGCACTCATCAGTCAATATAAGTATTTTTACTCTTCTCCATAATAATAATTGAAATATTTGTAATCTGTGTAATATTAACCACTCTGGGATAAGAATAAACCAAATAATTGTAAAATTATTTATTTACTTATTTATCACTGTTTAAATGTTTGCTTTGTCCCCTAAATATTATCTGACATCAATAGACACCTTGATCTAACTAAACATAACTACAAAGTTACAGTAAAAACCCCTAATTCGCTCCTCAATTTAGGCAGATATCTGACAGAAAACAACTGCTTGCCTGGCTAACACCACGACGGACGTTGACGACTGTAAAAGTTGTCGGACCTACCTTGCACTGAAGAGAGGCAATACCTTGAAACTAGTATGTGAGTGGTCAAGCTCTTGATCATGTCGGGCAGGATTCTGCTATTTGATACAGAAAGCATTGGCGGCTGTTCCCTGGATTCTAGGGAGAACGCTGCACAGATATCTGTCAGATTTAATTCAACGTCAGTCGTGGTATTAGCCAGGGAAGTAGTTGTTTTCTGTCAGATATCTGCCTAAATTGAGGAGAGAAAAAGGGGTTTCTCTCCTAAAGCCATCAGACTTCGTCTGATATTTTCATAACTACAAAGTGTTTCAACTAATACAACAATCTGTAATAATTTCTTTGTTATATCATATATTATGACATAATCCTTACTCTAAGACTGTAACACTAATCCAATGAAAGCAATTGTAATTGCAAACGACTGCACTCTAAACGTAAGCATTGGAATTGGAGAAGTTTCGTTAATTTCCCTAAATGGGATCTCATCTCAATTATTGTATAGTGACGTTTTCTCTCAGCGTTTCAGTCCGCTTTCCGAGAAATGCTTTCGCTAGAATAATAGAATGGAAATGTTGGTTCATTCTTGGTGCCTTCCGATGCAATTAGAAATGAGTGTTGAAGTCGTTCACTTTGAGACTATTCATGTTCCATGTTCTTCCCCAAATTTGTTTTCATTGCATCCAAGATGAAAGAGGTAGTTAGATTGCTCTTTTTTCAATGTTAATGAAGAATGAGTTGATGGAAACTTCACTACAATTCATTGAGCAAAAAGTATCGTTCATTTTATTACATTTTTTTAAAATAATTTCGTTACTAGGGCTAAATGATTGTTCAAAAGTGTCAAAAGAAGTGATATACTTTTGGATACTGTTTGGATCACGAAATACTGTTGCGGAAGCTACCTCACTAAGGCTTCAGAGGAGTACCACTGAACTGGTTGAGCTCTCATTTGTGAGATCCTAGTCATTTGGTGAAAACCAACCATCGCTTAGAAATGTCGAAGAAACATAATGGTGTGCCTCAAGGTTCATTACTAGGGCCGACACTATCCTTTATTTATGTAATCGCTGGAAAGTCCACACTATTTGCAGACGATACTTCCCTTTTTTTGCACTCTGACAATTCAGATGGTTCAACTAGAATCATATCTAGTTATATGATGAAAATAAAGTGTTAATGTAATTCAAATCTTCTTCGTCTCAATATCTTGAAAACTAATTAAAAAACTCCCAGATGTGAGCTTGACAATAGGCCTCTTCATCATGTTACAAGCGCATGCGCAGCCGCCATGTTGAATGAGCGGGAATTCAAAAGTTTCGTACTGTTTTGTGCAATAATGGCTGGAAAAGCAGTATTATCTTCCCAAAAAAAATGTATTACTAAAAAAAATATTTACTCGTTCACAATTCAATAGTAGCACTTAATTGTGAAAACTTAAACAGGTGGTAAAGTGTCATGGGCGTTCGCAAAAAGGTAAAAAAAAATTGTTGATTGAGAGGTTAGCCATCAGTACAACCTTTTTAAGTAGATAAAAACTGAAATAAATAATAATTGTATTGTATTCCAATTAAGTATGACAATGACTTGTAATCACTTGCAGAAACATTTACATTAACATGAAACTTCATCTTCATAATTGAAAAGAAGCCATAAATTCGAAATTTTCAATCATACGATCGTGTATAATAGATTCTGTTGTAAATAGTATTGAAGAAATATTGTATAATACTACTACTACTACTACTACTACTAATATTAAATGGTATAATATTTAAAAGTTGAGAATGCTCTGCGAAATAATATGTACCTACTTGTGTTTACCCAACTCTTTGCAAGATGGAAATTGACTAGACATTTTGAAGAGAGGAAATGTTATACCTACATGTCTCATTCTGAAGTAACTGATTCTCCCTCAGATTTGCAACCATTTCCCTCAAATGATGTGCCAAAAAATTTCAAATGTGGATAACAGTAACATCGTTAATGCATTGAAATCCTCTTTCACTTCGGCCACATTTTTTCAATTACAAATCACATTTTCTGCAATTTGAATATGTATAATATATACTGATTCAATTATTTTTCTATGATATTGAAGGCAAGATTTTGGAGTGATTCTAAGACGAAAAGTTCATATCAACATAGGTCCGGTAATGCTTCGTTTTCAAGATACAGGGTGTCAAAATTTTCAAAAGAAATCGTCGTTTTCGTAGTATTATTGTTATTATTGAATAAATTTTGATAAAAATTCTAAGACCGGAATTGACGATTTATATGGAAAAAACCAGTAACACCCCAGTTTTTGATTGTTTAGTAGTTGAAATGTTTTATTGTGTTGTCCCAACAATAAAATGATTTTTATGTTTTTTCTCAAAAACAAACCAAGATACGAAAAAAAAACTTGACATAAAAAAGTTTTAATTTCAGTTTCTTAATGTGATACAAATATAAAGATTGCCAAAAAATCAGTTGCGCACATTTTTCCTGTGAAAAATATTGGTTACGGTGCCTTCCGGGACGCAATTGGACATGATACTTTTGATATTTGGAGCTAAATCAGCCCTTTACGATCCTTGATAACACTGCAAAATTTCAATAAAATTGGTTGAAGAATTATTAAGATATTTACGAAAATAACGATTTCATTTAAAAATTCTGACACTCTGTATCTTGAAAACGAGGCATTACCGGAGCTATGTTTATATGAACTTTTAGTCTTAGAATTATTCAAAGAATCACTCCTTCAAATAACAACCTGTATAGTATTCTAATTTTGCGAAAACTAGTCGAAATTTTATGTGCAAATTCACAACGTGAAGACACTTGTGGTCTACTTTTTACCACTCATGGAATTCTGACAGTAATTTCTATTTTTATACTGGAAATTGTATTAAATCAAAACTTGTTTGAATAAATGTCAAACTCCACTGGCCCATCGTGTGATAAGGCTATCCAGTAACATTAAGTTGCCAATAACGATGACATCATATATGATTCCCTTATTTATAATTGTTGAAAAGTATTCAATAATCTCCAAATAGTGAAAAAATTACAGCCTTTGCGACACTTCAGGAAAACTGTGAAATGTTTTTTGAGTGAGAGATCCTAAAGTATATTCTCTCTCAATGACATGAACGTTTGTATAAATCATGTTTGAGCTAACTTCTTCAATGAGCTTGTTTTGCCAAAGGACGTAGTTAGTGATTGAGTCAAAGGTCTTTTTTAATTCAACAAATAGAGCAAATACTTGTCTTTTCTTTCACCGAATGAAGAGTATAACAGACGAAAGTAGATACATAGTGTAATAAAAAAATCATGTTGTTCTTTATATTTTGTTTTCACTCTTGAATATAATCCATTAATTAATAACTACCAGGTTAGTTTTATGTAATTTATGTCTCGCTGACGCTACTGGGTATCGTTTTTTGATGAAGTATTGAGAAGGATTATTTTTTTTTATTTCATTCATTCATTTCTACAACTGAAATACAAAAGTATACTTAGATTGTATTTCACTCGCTATATTTCAAATCGAATACTAAAGTTTCTTCCAAACTTCAAGGTTTTCTTTTTTTTCACAAGTAATTGTTACGTTTCCTTTCATTATACGGGTTCTTGCAACAAGGGCATGGTTTTCCATATATCTACTATATGGTAGTAGATAGATGGATGATTTAATTATTAGTAAACTGGAACTATATTCTGACATCTACAAAATGGAAATGATGTGACTGACACAGGGGGTTCAGGTTTTCTGGGCGAGTTTCCACATGATTCATAGCATAAAAGCTTTTTTTTTAAATTCTTCAATGATAATATTTTTTTTTCCGTTAACCAACTCCCTATGAACGACACCCCTCAGAAGTCGAAACTTGTACAAGCTAAGGATTAACGAGGCATTACCTTTTAACGTGCGATTCTTAGCAATGAAATATTTTTGAACAAATTTCCAATAAAAAAATTGTCAACCCGATTCAATTGAGAATTCTAGAGAGTGAATGAAGTCAAACAAAAAAAATTTCAACTTATTTAATAAAAAACACATATTGTGAGTAAGAATATCGTGAGCCACACTCAACTTTACATTTCTGTATGTCTGCCTTTTCTTTTAATACATAACATGGTTCTTTTGTGTACATCTTTTATTGCATTTCTGGTGAGCTGTGGCTGTATGTTCGCTACACATTTCCGAATGGTCTGTTCCAAATGGTCAATATCGTTAAAAATGATCGGTGCTGGTATAATTGCCGCTTCAGATAGCCCCAGATGAAAAAATCCAGTGGGGTTAAGTCAGGAGAACGATATGGCCAATGATGTTCCCAATTATTGGCAAATATTTTACCAATAAACTTGTCGCTAAGAAAATTTCTAACTTCTATGAAATTGTGCATTAGTGTACCATCCAACAGAAACAAAAAAATTTCAGTGAATTTGTTTAAAAATATTTCATTCGTCTCCATAGCTCTTACTCCACAAATTTAATGAAAGTTTTCTAGCTGGACTGGTAAGAATTTAATTTGTTACGTAATAATTCGTAAACTTTTGTTTGATACGCAATGAAGTTTTATTATGTTTTGAATTATGACTTTGGTATCATTTTATACTGGAAAAATCCATTCAAAGGAATTTCTATTATGAATGCTTGAAGATACGTCAACTTTGCATCAAACATAACAAAAATTTACAGTCGTAATTCTCATTTTCTTAAGAAAAACATATTTTCATCGATAACTTCCCATTGACAGTTAGTCGCATATTAGTATAAAACAGCTTCGTCGAAGTTACGTATTTTTTAATATTCCAGAAATTTTGTAATGATCAAAAAATGCCAAAAACTTGCCATAAATTTGAGAGGTAGTGTAAAATCGAAAGAGAATCAACTTTTTCGTCTGATTTTTTTTGAAAATAACTTTTGACAGGTAGCGAAAGTCACGTGACCACATCCTAGTAGATCATGTTCCATATTTTTCAAAGCACAACCTAACTTCCAAGTCAAATTTATTAATATTTGATTAATAATAAAAGTGTTTCCCATAGGATGCGAACTTTTAAATGGAGTGCCTCTCATTTCTCATGAAGAAACCTAAAAATTGTTAAAAGAAACAGGTTACCATTTGAACAAAGTTTGGACCCGTCCCGAAAAAAATGGTAACCCTGTATAAGTACCATCATTTTCATTCTGTAGAGCTTCGAAAATAGTATCATTTTGCTCATAAAATCATCCATCTATCTATTACCACGATGGAGTTATGGAAGATTGTGCCCGTGTTGTAAAACCCTGTAGAAAATATCCTTAATTCAGCTAATGAATCAGCATAAAACTTCCATCCCTTCTTCGTACTTTCTTACTCCAATCCATCCATAAATCCGCTTGATTTGACTTTATTCATCCTCAGACATCAACTATATATTTTCCGCAAATAAATCACCGAATTCCTTTATCAGTAGTTCAACAGAACGAATTTTATTTTCATGCGGAAGGAAGTGAGTATCGCCAATCCCTACATCCTCTTACAGATGAACAGTCGTTTATCAAAACGACAGTTTTTTGGTGTTTTCGGTGGGAATGGCGAGTTTTATCTCCGCCTCTCTTGTTTCCCAGTCACTTATCTCATCAGGTTTTGCGACTACAAGAAACTGCTCATCAATTATACTGTCAAATGGCATGTTATAAAAATATAAATCAGCCTAAACACATGTCAACAAAAAGTAAATGGTCGAAGAGGCAATTTCACTTTTTCTTTTCGTCATTTATCATCCACTTGATTACGTGGAGTGTATTATCAAGTGTGGTCCTCCACGTTCATTATCATTCATCACGCTGAAAATGTCAAATGAAATTAGGTATGTTTCACCATTGATTAACTCATTTGTCAAACCATCCTCCGAATCAAACTGAATAATCACCAATCAATCAGTCAATATTTTGATTGCTTTTGATAATGACAAATCCTAATCTTGAACAAGTCACAAAAAACCAATAAGGATTATGTTATGTAGTGAAGAAAGGACTTCGCATGGAATAAATGAGATTTTGATTTATTGCGGAATTCAATGAAACTCGGGTATGTTGTTGATCATGATCTGTCGGAAATACTTTAAATGGACCATAATCAAATCGTATGATTAGTTTTGGAGAAACAGGATGATTTTGAAAGATGTTACGAAAACACAAAATAAAAGTAATTTACACAAATTGGGTTATTTCTGATTTATTCACGTGATTTGGCTAAAATATGTCATGCTTTTGAAAACGCCATACTATTATAATCCTAAACAGTATTTAGTTTACCGGGGGAACTCAAAACATAATTTAATTTCCAAATATGGCTGGGTAATGTTTACAATTTGAAAAAGCAATACAATACAATAAAAACACAGTATTTTACTATATCGGGGTAGTCAGAAAAGTACTTGAAAATATCCTATTAGGAAGTTATGTACGTCATTCATTCAATAGAATCCTTACAGAACCCTAAGTTTTCGATTTTCAACATTAATTAATATGTGAAAACCCTTAATCCATCTTTGCACTTCATCACCACCTCACACACATATCCCCAATGACGGTGTCTAACAGTTGGCCATTCTAGTCTTCGTTCAATCTGACTCCACCCTTCAACAACAACTGAGTAGTGGCATTTTTAGGGTATGGTGATTTTTCTCGTCTATCCATATGAGCTTCCAAACTCATATGCATCTCCATTGACAATGTTGTTAGTGAGGATTTCGTACTTGAATAAGACCAAAGTGTACATTTCATCCACAGACTCCCTGTTTTGATAAGCCATACCTAATGGCTGTGATGTTCCATTCACCCCAATACCTGAGGCTTCGATCTCCCATCGGCCTCTTTACCTGATAGCTTCGATCATTCATGGGCCTCCAAACCCTATAGCTTTAATTTTTCACTGGCTTTCATAACTAGTGGCTTCGATCTTCTATGAGCCTCTATACACAATGGCTTTTTCCTTCCATTGGCCTTTATACCAATTAGCTTCAATCTTTCATCTGCTTTTGAACTTAATGTCTTTGATCTTTCCTCGGCCTTTCTACCCAATGGCTCTGATCTTCCATCTTTCCCTATGCCTGATGGCTTTGACCTTCCATCGGCCACTATACATGATGGCTTCGATCTTCCATCGGCCTCTATAGCTTTGGCTTTCAACTTCCTTTATTCCTGATGGCTTTGAAATCCCGTCGGTCTCTACCTGATGGCTTTTATCATCCATCGGTATTTAAACTTGATGGCTTTGATCTTCCACTGGCCCTCACACCTAGTGGCTCAGATCTTTCATAGGCTATCACATCTAATAGCCTCTATACTTGATATCATCCATCGGCCTTTATTTGATGTATTTGATCTTTCCTTGGCCTCTTGATGGCTTTGGCTTTTAACTTTCTTTTTTCCTGATGGCTTTGATCATCCATCGGCATTTAAACTTGATGGCTTTGATCCACTACTGGCCTTCATACCTAGTGGCTTGGATCTTTCATAGGCCGTCACATCTAATAGCCTCTATACTTGATGGCTCTGATCATCCATCGGCCTGTACTTGATGTCTTTGATTTTCCCCTGGCCGTTATACTGAATGGCTTAATCTTCCACCTCACATTTGATGGCTTTGGTCGCCCATCTTCCTTAGGATGGCTTTGATCTTCGATCTTCCCCTATACTTCATTATGATCATTCCTTCATACCCAATGGCTTTGAATCTTCCTTCATACCCAATGGCTTTAAATCTTCCTTCTCACCTGATCGCCAATCTTTCTTTATACCTAATGGCTTTGACCTTTCATCGGCCTTTATACCTGCTGGCTTTGATCTTCCACTGGCCTTTATACCTGATGGATTTGATCTTTCATTGATTGCTTTACTTGATGGCCATTCCCCTTCCGTTGGCCTGGATGGCTTAAATTTTCCATCGGGTATTTAAACCTAAATTGCTTTGATCAGATTTCATACCTGACGGCATTGATCTTCCATCGGCGTTTACACCTGATACTTTTCATCATCCATCGGTCTTTATACCTGATGGATTTGTTTCTTTCTCGTCCTTTATACCTGATGGCTTCTGTCTTTCTTCGGCCTCTACACTTGATGGCTTCGATTTTCGCCTCTATACCTGATGGCCATGATCTTTCAACTACATTTATACCCAATGTCTTTGATCTTCCATTATTTCGTCAGGAAAGTTACATACAATTAATTTTTATTTTTTTAAATTTATAATGGTCAGATTCACGAGATATCTATAAGAAAACAAAATTATTGTAAACAAAAAATGAAACATTCATTGTTTTGTAATTCAGAAGTTACCAGTAGCGCACTACAAAATAGTTCAATCTCGTAACTTGTGGTTCAGAAACTGCAGGAATTATGGAGAAAATCTAACTAACGATCGATAACAAAGTGTTTGCGTATCAAGTTTATACTAATTTTTAGTCATGAAATAAACCAAATAATTACCTTTTCCTGCATGTGAATGACTTTTACGAATACTCCACCCAGATCTTTTGTAAATACGTTTGAATTCATCGGAAGTATGTTCAGTTAAAACTTTGTATATATAACGTTGACTCATTACATTTATCTCTTCCATTCTGAGCAGTTGTAACATGTTCATACATTTTTTTTCAATTCTGTTCAACATTGTGATTATCAATCTTTCATTTCACGGATTCTCCTTGAGCTAAACCGACGAGCGACTCAATAGGTCGAAAGCACTTTTCAAAAAATAATAAACTTGCTCGAAATACTCAAATTTATTTATTGCTTTGATAAACTACTGCGCAATTTATTGCTGGCGGTAAATGCAGACAATAAACTTTCCTGAACTCGAAAGGTACCAATAACCTACAAATTTCCCCTCCAACTTTTATTGGATCGAATTAATTCGAACTCGTGTGCTCACTCTTCAAGAATAACACTCACCTAAATTGAGTTCCGAAAGTTCATTGTGTTTTGGTTTTCAGGCTTAAACTCCCATCAGTTGAACCAACTGAGCGTATTATCTTATTGTATTCAGTCTAAACACTTTTTCACCTTCCCCAAACATTCGTAATGCTCCCATCAGATTTTTTCCAATCCACTCCGTTTTCCTTTAAACTAGGTATTCTTTCGATTCATTCAAACATACAGAATACTCGTTATTCAAACTCGTTACACAATACCGTCCAGGGTTTCTCTGAACTCCAATACAGAAATACATCTTTTGTGTACCGCTAACAATTAACATGGCCTATAAAGTACGCCGAGTATTTTGAATTTCGTTGGTAACAAATCAATTTTTCCTTCCTGGAAATATTAACCGACTCACAATCGATGTATAAATAAATATTGTTTTAATGGGGTCAAATATTTTTAATCCTGCAGGCGACGGAAACTTATTATTCATTCACGAAATCATGCATCAATTCCTGGATAAATCAAAATAATTTCGTTCCATTACGGTTCGTGACGAAAATAATAATGCCTGTGTCATTTTTTGTATTCGAATATTTTGTGTACATTCCTAACATTGAAGAGGTGTTATCAGAGTTCGCTGTTTTGTCTTGGAAAAGAACCCTCTAAGTCCACATTATATCGGAAAATAATTTATTATTTACATTCAATAAACACAGAGCCACTAGGCAGTTGTGACAAAGTTCATTTTATCGATTGGGCAATATATCCAGTATTCTTTAATAACTAATAGGATAGATAAAATAAAGTTATTCACTGTGAATAATTTTATTTTGAAATTTTTAAATCATTCAACCGAAAGAATACAGACTGTAATCAAAAAGAAATTGAATACGGAGTTCTGCGAGGTAACGTCCTGGGCCCCACCCTATTCAATATCTACATCAACGGTATTTTATGAATCTTGAGTACCACATCAATAGGAAGCAACATCAACCGATATTTTTTCAATAGCTTCCCACAAATTCGTTGTGATATTATATCAATTTGGTTTGATTTATTTGGGCAGAGTTGCTTTTCTGCCGGTTTGATAAGTTTGTCGAGCGTATTTTAATATTGTTTATAAGTTTTTGTACTATGTTCATTAGGATTCTCTTTCATTTCTTTATGGAGTTCACGTTTGACGATCGTAGATTCAATAATGACATTAATTTCTTTTTTGTTAACTTCACTCTATGAAATAAAGAAAATTCTTCCCATTCTCAGGATTCAAACCTGGCCAAATGCAAGCGGAAGTTTGAAAGGCCGGCATCTAACCGCCTCGCTACCGAGTCAAATATATTTCTGTCCAACTCTCGATATTCATTTGAAATTTTAGTTTTTTCATATTGACGAAACTTTTGAATTTTTGAGGAGTTACTACAAGTGTTTTTTTTGGTAATACCGTATAGTGATATGGGTTTAATGAATTATTGATTTGTAGCTCAAAGCTTGTGAATTACTCCCAACAAACATGTGATCTAAGCAGGATTTTGAGTCATTTTGGATTCAAGTGATTAGTATCCAAAATATTGAGATATTCGTCAGCATAAAATATAATTTCTGATTCATTTCTAACTTTCTAGAAGCTTTTCCTTCAAACTCTCCGATTTTTTCTCCAGATCCGGCAAATTTTCTTCAATTTAACACTTTTTGAATTTTCGTTAAATTCTCCCATTCAAAATTCTCCCATCCAAAATCTTTGAGTTTTGTTGAAGTTCTCTTTCGCTCAAGGAATTTCGTTGAAGTTCTTTCGTCAAGCTCACCAAATTATCTTGTAGGAATATATATTCCACGGATTTGTTAGTTTCGTTGAGTTTATTGCATTGACTCAAATCAATTCCAGAGGCTTACTTCAAAAAAAGGTTTCAGCGTGTCCTTTTTCTTGATTCAGTCATTCTAAAACTCTTTTCTGAAGGACGGCCTCCTTACGGGTTATTTTTAGTTTCTGTTCTTTCAACTCTTGCTTCAATTACACGATTTTCAAATCCACCAGGTGTACTTTCTTCAAAAAGATATCAGTCTGGTGCTAGCTTGGACTGCACACCGACCACCCGAGATGGTGCTGTAGGTTTTCTGGGTATTACTGCTGCTGAAAAGTGAATACACCACCATACATCAGTAAGTATGCCTCTGAGCGCCACGGCAAATAATAATAGCCGTCCTCTACCCGCAAGGTTGTGCCTTTGAGTACACTCTATGAGTGTTTATGAGGGAGTATTATAAGTATTATTATCATTATTTCATACAGAAAGTTTTTGATTGTAACTAGAAGAAGTGAAGTCTCAAAAGTCAGAACACGAATTTCCGACACAAATGGGACCCAGTCGATGTTTGCAACTATTATAAAAAAATCCTCACTCCATGGAGATAATATCTGCAAAAGATGCCAAGCGTTACTTACAAAAGTTATTAGGATTTCAAAAACTTTCTTTCCAATACCCACACAGAAAAAGTTATGGATGATAAAAAACTCTGTGAAGGATACTGGGACAATTTATGAATAGTTGAGTTTATGAATGGATTCAAACTTTTCTGAACTATTGGGTTTTACAGACTCAACTATGAAAACGGAGTTCTAACAACTTCGGAATTGAATGTTGCAACTGAGTTTCCAGTTCATTCCAGCTGCTTATAATGAAGTAGATTTTATGATTTACTCCTCTGCATTCATAGTCGCTTCCTGCTGGATAACTCAAACCAAATGAACTTGTAGAACTTGGGTTTGTGAATTATGTTCATCCGAAAAATTTATTAATGTCACGTAAGAACGAGATTATGGCGTTGACGATTTATTTTTAATTATGAACTTGAACTTTTGTTTTAAAGTTCCAGACAATTATGTTAATTGATTAGTTTTGTTCAGAACATCCATAAATTGAATAATTCTGATTAAACACTGCTTTTCTATCGGTATAGTATAGAGTTAGATTATATTTGTAATTAATACACATTACGCCGATTTCAATTATTTTGCAAATTTTTCACTTAGGAATATTGCCAAAATCGTAGATATTTTGAATACCCAAGATAATAGTATTATTCTGGGCTTGACATTTGCCAAAAAAGGAAACTACTTTGAAGTGGACGTTAGCTATAGAAATATTGAGGCCAAACAGAATCAGGCTACTAGTAAATTACAATTTTATAATAACCCTAATGGAAATATTTCTATCATGAGAACCACAAAATATGAACCATACGCCTGTGTCAGATATTCGAGGCTTGTATAGCAGTTTGACATATACTTAGATGTGGTACAAGGTGGTAGTAATATATTTTGCAAAGTTGGGAGAATTGGCCCAAAACGCTCATATCGTTCAAATTCAAATGCAGGAAAGTCCAAAACACAAATTTATAACAGCTTCAGACCACTAATACCTCAAATGATGAAGCGGTAGCTGTGGCAACATTCGCAGATATCAATCGAATCAATAAAAAACAACCAAGCAACAAGGGACTACCTCACCCATTATGATAGTAAATAAATACCAATACATAAAAACAGGAAAATAGTATCATAAATTGGCAAAATAACACTGACAAAAATTTTGCGAACGCCAGTTGGTTCAGAATAATCTATTAAGGATATTTAGGGAATTTCATCATTGTCGATCAAAGAAAAAATTCTTGAAAAAACCTTTTGAAATTATGAAAAATGCGAAATCATCACATGCACTTAGAATTCGCGATATATACTCGAAGGAATTGCTCAGATACCCGGTTGAACATAATAAATTATTGAAACGCCAAAAAATCAATAACAAGATCGAAATTGCGAAAGTGTCGTAAAAAACCTATGAAATTTTCAATTTTCTCGTAATCGACTTCTTTGGTATACATATTCAGAAAATATTGCATATAAAAACTAAAACTACAACAAAAATTAGTTTTTTTTTTCTGAAGAGAAATGACTCCTCTCAACTCCAGATGAACTTTTCAACTCGAGAACGATTGAAGATAGAGCAATTTTGCGAACGCCAATCGATTCAGAATGATTAATGTATTATATATTGAGGACTACAAGACAAGTCGGAGAAAAAAAAATCCTAAAAAAATTTAAAATATCATAAAAATTACAAAATCATCAGGTGCACATAGAATTCACGATATAATCGCAAAATATCATTCATATACATGTTTTAATGTAAAAAATAAATGAAAGGTCAAAAATTCCCTTGCAATTGAAATCTTCTATTGACTCTGAATCGACTTCAAATTTAGTGTGCACAGTTAGAATTTTTTTTTGTGGGAACCCCTCTCAACTAAAGATGAACTTTTTAACTGGAGAACGAATGAAGTTAGAGCAATTTTGCCAACGCTAACCGATTCAAAATATCAAAATTGGTATTTTTGAGAATTTCAAGTCAATAGGCAGAAAAAAAGTATTCGAAATATTCCAAAAGAGTAGACCCATAAAAATAGCGACTGTGAAGAGAAAGAATCGGCGTGTTTATCAACAATCTCACGACATTTCTTGGGAACATTTTTGTTGAATTTATGTGGTGGGAAGTCATAGCTATAACGTCTAGAAGAATACCAGTTATGTTCTTCATAGAACACAGTATCCAACATTATTTCAGAAAATTAAGTTTCAATATTTTTGGATATACTGTGTTTAGGCGCATCTTTCAACCCGACCTGTTTGTTGATAGCTGTACTAATTTCAGAGATATGACGTACCCCTAACCTAGTATATGCAACCCCTTCAACGCCAAATAAAAACACTAAAACTCGTTTTCTCCCAATTCAGTTTTTTTCACCTACTGGGTTTTGGAATGGAGCAGCCGAACTTTTTTTGCACCATTTCAATCCTTTCGATAAATTTGGAATAATAGGGATTCCATACTATACTGCAGTGATCCAATTTAGTATTTACTGAAGAAATGTTGACGCACCTCAACGCATCAGATAATTCGAATACCTTACAAGAACGAATCAAGGACTTCATAGCTCTACTTATTATAGTTGAAATATGATTAGAGTTGACAATCTTTAATCGATCTTTGTACAGCTTAAAGTAGCTTATCACTCTGTAAATGATCACAAATATCATTTATGAATAGTAGAAAAAAATAGATCCAAATTTGAACCTTGAAACACATTCTAAGATGCTCTGGAAGTAAATGATTTGACACCATCATATTCTACTGATAATTTCCTTTTTTGTGGTTCCTTTAGATTACTCTGATGCTCAATTCCTCAGTGGGTGCTGGAGATATCGTAGAGCCGGTTGACGAAACCAACTGGAAATCGTTAGCGTGTTGTGACCGGGTTTGCACTGATGATCGGGTGAATCGTGAAACTAGTATGTAGATAGTCACACCTGTTTTCGATTATCATTTGGTAGTTGTTTCAAGAAGTATGGCAAGGTATATTTTTGTAGAAAAACTTTGCCAAACGTTGGGTAGAAGTGATTTGGCAGTCGTAGGGGGCTGTTGAATAATTTTCTGTACGACATTTGTCGATAATTCTGTTGTATAGGAAATGGGCGAATTGCTCGTATTTTTTTTTTGTGAGTTCATTGCTTTTCGTCAAGTACACACAATTCTTCATGAAAAATAATTGAACATTTTCCATGATGAAATAAAACATCAACTCGATTTCGATTGTCAAGAGCATAAGACATATACTTGGTGAGAGTTCACATATTTGAAGCTGTGCTACGAGATTTTATTCCCTTGATTCGTGTTTCAAAATTATACATCGAAGATAAAACACGAGTTCTTGACCAAATCAATAAATTGAATCATGAAGTAGGTATTTTCCTTCTATCAAGAAAGAGTTGACATTTTTGACCTAATTTGCTTCGAACTTTGGGTTTGAGGAGAATAAGGAATTCGAATTTTTCCCGTTCAGCTGAGGCACCCCAAAACATGAATAAACTTCCATCGTGAGTAAATCCAACCTCATAATTCAGTGATCATCGATAGCGTCATGTTATGAAAGAATGATGAAAAGTAGTTTCTCAGACTTTTCACCTGCTGATAGTTTTCACATAGAAAATCCAATTTTGGGCACATTTCCAAAGTGGAGCGTGTGGAAGTTCCAACTCCCGCTCTCTGTTTGAAAAGTAATTTCCAACTGTTGAATGCGGTTTTCTCCAATAAAGTTCGGAACTTCCAATAAGAATTTTAATATTAGCATTTCGCACGAGACTGGAAGTTTCCGGGTAATATCTCCCGAGATAAGACGTAAATAATGGAAATATTCTGAAGCAAAATTTGTTTGTCAGCTACCCAAAAACCCTCATAAATTAAATTTGAGTGGGATGTGATCATGGAGGTGTTCGGAATTTCAAAACTATTATTTCGTATTTTGAAGTATCAAATATTTATGTTAGTTTCATATCTCCATTCTGTAGTGTTCGACGATGATTCAATTCCTAAAATGTTGGTCGATACCAGAAATTATTTTATATCATTTGATTATTAAATGCAGACGATTTCAAATATATGGATGAATGAAATTGTGTTGTTTTTTCTTCAAACAGGAAGTAATAACTTTTTATTTGGTAAGATTGATTGACAGTTTATTTCCCAAAGACCAATTTTATTTTTTGATTGAATCGATTCAAAGTCTGTATATTTTGAAATTATCTGCATACAAGAAACAAATAATTAACATTTTTTTCTCAACAATTTTGAGATTGAGTCAGTGTAGTATCTCGTAGCACACTATGAAATGGAGATATGAACCAAAAATGTTAATACTTCAAAATTCGACATAATAGCTGCAAGATTTCAGGCCCCGCCATATTATTCACGTCTTATGTCGGAAGATATTGAGAAATGTCAGATAGGACATGCTGGTGTAGATATACTTATTTTTTTCGATATCGAATTAGAGTAGGTGAGCATTACAGCATTCTGTAATTTTCATTTTTTAGTTTCAACTGAAGACTATAAGTCATTGAAGAACAACAAAAGTAACATTGGACCAAGAACCGACCCTTGCGGAACTCCAGAATGAATTGATCACTGGCTAATAATTTGTGAGTTCTCACAAACTGGGTTATTAGACTCAGATAAGACTGTATCTGCATATGACAGATTCCTGAATAGATATAGTTATTATCATTGACCTATTTTATGCTGACCAGTTTAAAATGCACTGGAACCCAGAGATGGCGCTGAATTCATACCTCAGTGTTTGTTTCAGGGATTTCCAATTAGGATGAAAGGATTTTTCGATTCAATTGGGTCGAACTAGCCTTCGCTGATGATTGGCAATGACCATGAAACTGGTACGGAGGTGTTCCCCCAATTAAATCGAAAAATAATTTCAGCTTTGATATTTGAAATGCATTGCAAAGTGGTTCTTGTAGAAAACTTTGCCAAGTATTAAACAAATATAATTCAATGGTCGTAGGGGGCAGTAGTTGTTTTTTGTTGAATACTTGCCGACGACTTCACCTATTGTATAGGTTTTATTGCGGAATTAATTAATATCGTATTATAATACGTCGGGGAAAACTCAAGCAATGACAAAATTATCAAAGAACCAAATAATAAATAATAAAAAAATATCACTTTGTCATAGAAACGCAAGTGAAAGAGACATATGTGAATGGTCCAGCAGTTTCAGGCACAATGGTCATAAATGCATATGCGTGTGAATCGCAAGTGCTTCAAAAACCCTGATAATCTGAATAAGTCTTCGGTGTTGGATTATCTAATCATTTCTGAAGGATGGGATTCATCGATTCTATTTTTAATTCCTCCTTATATTATGATTGATATCATTCGATATTCATACTGGAATAACGGCAAACTGAAAGATAAGAAGAGAGAGAGCCTAATAAACCAATTCCAAATAATGTGCTAACTTTGTCTTTGCCAACTGCGACCGAACCTATGCCATCTCGAGCCATTTTGGATTTTATTGCTAGGATTTGTGCAAACGCCCAAGGAAATCTGTACGTATATTTTGCTCTTCGGGCAAATTATAATTTAAGGGACATCCGAGACCGTTTCATTTCTGAAAGCCAGGGAAAGTTCTTTCATAAATATCTGCTAAATGATATTTATCTGGCTTTTGGGAAGCCGAGAAATCTATTAGCAGTTTGGAGGAACGCCCAGATTTATTGGTTCCTGATGGATTCTGAGGACACTAGAATGAAGGATATTCGAGAGAAGGAATAAAACAAATCGTCTTTCAGTGAATGTCGCTTTGAAGGAATTTCTATAATAAAGGTGAGGAGAACTGATTGGGGAGAAAACCTCAGGTTGGCTAAAGTCGGACACAACGTAAGGGGCTCAACCCCCACCGAAAGTGCACACTTTGCCAATCTCCCAAATGACGAAATTAACAGGTAATTTAGTTTCAAGAAATTCTTTCGAACGGAATTTAATACCAGGAGTGGATGGAGCATAGAATCCATTCGAGCACTGGAAAAGAATACCATAACATGGTACACGGACGGGTCCAAAACTCCCGACGGAACTGGAGCAGGAGTCTTTGGGCCTCGCACCAAATACTCCGAACCCATGGTGCATTCAATTCAACCCCGACAGAAAATACCGGTACAAGGAAATCGCAATCCTCTCCGATACTCAAGCAACATCAAAGCGTAGAGCTCATATAACATCATCTTAAAGATGGTTTGGGAACGCCTAGACAAACTTAATGATCTAGGGAGGAACAACATGGTGATCCTCCTCTGGGTGCCGGGACACGTTGGAGTGGAGGGCAATGAACAAGCAGATATCCTGGCACGAAAAGCAATGAGCAATGAAAGCAACATACTGGCAAAGACTTCCAGGGCTGAGGCAGGCCTAAGATCTCCTCGGCAACTTCAACCGAGCAAGATCGAAGGCACTGATTAACATCAGCAAAACTAGTCTGAAGACAATCACGAGATTTCTTACGGGGCACTGCAGACTCAAAGAACACCTAAGGAAGCTAGGCTCAGAGGAGGACAGCACCTGCAGATTCTGTGGGGAACATCCAGAAACACCACACCATATATTGATGAAGTGTTATGCTGTACATCATAGAAGATTGAATATACTGGGATCACACCAGCTGACTGTGGAAGAAATACCATGAATAGACCCCCTCAAAATCCTCAAATTCCTCAAGGAATTGGGGCTTAAGGGGCTGCTATAAACGAGTACACCTTGAAATAGCAGAAGAAGATGGGGCACAATAGATCTAATTATGTCGCAGCGCATCAGTCACCATCCATATTTACCATTACCTTTACAGCAGTATGGAATCGGGTGAGAACTACTACAAATAAAACAACTATTCCGGTATATGATCATATTTGTGATGACAGACTGCCTATTGAAAAGTATATAGTATACTCTAGCGTCATCTTGTATTTGTAACTGCGAATGAAAATTTACCAACGTCTCGATAATATTATCGGTTCATTCATCAAAACTCTGATTCATTAAATAATCTGTAACTGTCTGCCTCTCTGATAGCTTTAATAAGGAGCTCTCGTTACTCGGCGTTAATTAAAACATCAAAATCTATGTGATCTTGCAAAGTTCTAATTATCAACCCCCGGAAACACCTGCTCGAAGTTGGAGATGGAAACATTCTGAAATTTGATACAGTCATGAAGGTATTAAGTTTGTCCTAAGAAATGACGGAACCTGGAACGTGATTTTAATTTTTTAATTTCGATCATGAAGCGAGGAAATTTGGTCCGAAAAACCCCTGAGTGACGAGTTTCCAACGATTCGGTGAGCTGTTCCATCACAACTCCAGGGGATGACGTTACTAGTCAGGTCGTCTGGTGCACCACGTCCTCCGAGACAGGTCACCAATGTCAAATTCGTGACGAGCGGCCTACAAAACTCCTGGTGCACGAGTTTCTCTTGATTCATCACAAGTTAAGCAGGAACTCCAGGGGATGACGTTCCTAATGCCGTTTCGACCTCCAGGTGTACAGGGGGCTAATTTGGACATGATATTCAGATTTCGCGACCTGAGAAATCTCCGGATGCAAAATTTCGTTGAGTTCGGGTGTTTCTTGTGGCAGATATACAATTTTTCCCATCACTTGAAATTATGCACTTTGAAGAATGCAGTTTTTGATGCACCAATGTATTTTCCATGGAATCTGGAAAACAAAATACAAAGTTTCTACATGAGTTAACGATTCGAATGAAAAGAACAGCATCTCGATCCGTTTTTCTGCGCGAATTTCCTAGGTTTTGGTGATTTCAGTGCCAAGTTTCCCCTCCTATATTCATTGGGCAGGAAAGAAGTCAACTGTATTGTTGTTGGACCTATCCTTACATCCCCACCCAAATTATAATGCTCTGTTCAATTACTACACAAGCAATTGTAATAAGGTCTTCTTGGAAGAACGTTACGCAAATATCTGCCAGATTTAGTTCAATCTCGGTCGTGGTATCAGCAAGGGAAGTAGTTGTTTTCTGTCAGATGTTTGCCTCAGAGAAGGGTACTTCGATTTTGTCGATTATAACCATATGAAAGAAGATAATTTCATTTGAGTTAAACTTCAAATCAGTACGGTGTTGCAATTGTAAATATTAACAGATGGACATTTTTAAATTTCATAAACTTTCGATTTCAGCCAACATACTGGAATGAAAACTCAATAAATTACTGAACTCACTAGTTGAGGATGTCGATCAGATTACACAATTTGTGTTATGTGTAGAAGTAGATTGGAGAAAACAAATTCATATGCATCTACCAAAACTTTGGTTTAACGCATCCACCAAAATTTTGAATTATAAATGCGCATTCACCAAAACTTCAATTTTGGCGCTTCCACCAAAACTTCGAAATCCAATCATTCACCAAAACTCTGCTTTCATTTGCACCCGCCAAACCTTCGAATTTTAATGCATTTACCAAAATTTGGCAAAAAACATCGATTTGAAAATTAGATAGATGTCTCGACACCAAAAGTTCATAGAACTAGTGACTTCTGGTGCTTCTGAGTACGGATTGAAAATTTGTTTTTCGTGTATATTTACGATAGAATATATACAGTATCTTGATAAAATTGATTGATGTTTTTGTTGTAAACTCAAACCTTTTGAAATAATATCACCTTGATTGGACACAGAATCAATAAATGTCCGAGATTGTTTCTTGAACATATTTCTGTATAATTCGCAATGCTTTATGTTACAAATACCAAATGCTTATCAAAACAAGTGACTAACTGCATACTATTTTCGTGATTCAGTGCAGACTTGATAATAACGGTGGTTAAAAATTATGGAAATCTTGTTAAAAAAAACAACGATTTTCATAGTTTTTGATATTGTGGATAATTTCAACCAATTATTTTGAACAGTACTATAACAGTGGAAACATTAATAATTTCAACTGGGTTTTTACATTTGAAGTTGTTATTCATTATTTTTTCTGGAGTTTGCGTTTATTGTTGAGTTCAATCTTGTTGTTGAGTCCAATTTGGGTTATATATATCAAAAAACAATTGATTTCAGAAAGTCCCATTCATAAAAAGGTCCGCTGAAGTGTTGTTCAATCGATAGTAACAACACCTCATATCGTAATACCGTAAACTTCAAAATTGCATATCTCAGAAACGCAACATACAAAATTAAAAAACTTCCATAGATGAAAGTCGACATTTTGAAAATAAAACGAGTGAAATTAGGTCCAAATTAACCGTAGAGTTATTGAGATATTCGATAAAAACAATAAAACACTCAAAAAAAAATTGCGCACCCTGTATATAAATGAAAGGTAATATTGAACAACTGAGTTCATTACTCTGCTTTAATATCTTCATGTACTGATGAATACCAAATGCATCTCAATACACTGACCATGAAATCAGACACCATAAATCAAAATTTCTACCTCCGATAGTACACAACGAATAAATCACGTGTAGAGCCATTGAATTGTGTCATATATTCGCAATCGGAACACACCACTCTTGCACAACCCGATTCTCCGGGGATTCTGATTCCGTGATATAAAACGAGGCACAGAGTTTCATTACTCCATTCTGGGTCTATATATAGCCGGGATTATTTCTCCATAACCCCCGGTTCAGGTACCGAGGGACACTGGATTCAACACGTCGAATAATTCGGACCAAGTCAGCGGTGTTTCACGATAGGTGAAAAGTTTTAATACACAATAGCCATAAATTCAAAATTCAATAGTAGATACTCATGATAATGATACGGAGTTTATTCATGAAATGAAAATTACATACGTAAATCCGGTTATATTATTATATTATGTAACAAATGTAATGAACGTTTTATACTAATTCAATCGAACTAACTTCAAGAAATATGCCGAAGAATTTCAAACGAATGAAACGAATAATTTTGTTTACAGTTGATATGAGTGGATAAAGGTTTAGATTGTTTTTATCTATTCTAATATTGAAAATGGATGATTATTTTTTTAATGATGGAGGAAAGTATGAGTGTAAGAAGATAAAAATAATCAAAAAATAAATAAAACAAATTTTTTGGGCATTTTTGTTCATTTCTATCATCGAAACGAATGAATATTTTTGTGTGGTTTTATGTCAGTATTGAAGTTTCATTTACTCAAACATCTATCCCACTTTATTTTTCGAGGCTTTAATATTTCTGTAAATAATTTAATGATTTTGTTAAAATGTTTTTATTCGCCATTCTTGTAGAACTATTCACACAAAAATAAAAGCTTTGAAAAAAGAAGTGAGACGTTTAACTAAGTGAATGATGGACTTCAATATGGCAACGAACAAAAATTACCAAAAATGAGGGGGAATATATTTAATACTTGAAAATTTTTTTTTTTGTTATTCTCATCTTCATACACTCATACATCCCTCTATCAGTAAAAAAAGTCGTTTCTGATTCCTTTTTTTTTCAAGGATGAAGATCCTTAAACTAGGACATGAAACAAGTATTCAGTTTCTCCATTTTTTCCAGTTTTCTCAACTACAGAATTCACCACATTTTCTAGTAATGGATTGCTGTAAAAACTTGATTTATTCTGGATTTTTTTTCCCACTACTTCCTAAAACTTCATAGAATATATTTGTGGAAAAACTTCATGATCATGTCTTCCTGGATATCCAAATTCATTCCACACATATTTCATGAAACAACGAATTACTTAGCAACCGCCCATCTCCTGAAGAATCCCATGAATCTCAAGTGAATTGTCATTACATTAGAGTGTGAGTCACATAGCCAGAGATTTCGGATGAAAAATTGATTCGACCTTG
Source organism: Chrysolina americana (assembly GCA_958502065.1). NCBI lineage: Eukaryota > Metazoa > Arthropoda > Insecta > Coleoptera > Chrysomelidae > Chrysolina > Chrysolina americana. The sequence goes on along the minus strand of OY293416.1, from coordinate 66,317,950 downwards.
CTGCATTGTAATCAATGAAATTGCGAAAGAATCTAGCACTGAATACAATAATGTATTCCAAGAGAAAAATCGCAAAGCTTAGAGTTTAAGAACATTATTTATATCCCTGCGAAGCCAAAATAAGATTTATTCGACTCATTGTAACAAACCAGAATAAATCTTCCTATCGCTGTTCATGGCTGGTTTGAACAATGTGAAAAGGATATGAAAAATACAGAATTCAGAAAGATTAGTTTCTCGAATCATATTTCATCATATTTAATCTGGTTACGTATTCCATAATAATGAAGGATTATACGGAAGAAGTCCGGAACCACATCGATATCAGGCAACACTAGATATTTCTGGTCTAGAGAATAGTGTGATTCTTCAGACGTTTATTGAAGGGGCTTCCGGTTTGACCGACATACTTTTCTATTTTTCGAACCCCAACATCGTGTGGCAGCTCCTTTGATATTCCCTTCAGCATGGAATCGAAGAATGACAGACCAAACCTCTCCACAATCATTGGTGCTATCTTTTCCTCAGCAACTTTTCGAACGCCTACCTATCGTCTGGACATTGCTTCGAAAGATATTAGTAATCAACGTCGGCCTTACAACTCGAAGTCATCATGTAAGTTATGTCGAAAGCCTTTCACAATTTATGATTAGATTGTGTTCGGATATTTTTCAAGGACAAAACGAATGAAATCGCGTTCTGCTTCTGTGTACGATTCCAGAGATGGCGTCGTGTCCTCGTGTCAATATTCCAAAGACACAGTGATTGTTGAATTGTTAAAAATTCTTGAAATTGTCGTATCCGTCAACCGGCTGCACCCTTACGAGCACAACCCTCAGAAGTCTCTGAGAGACTTGTGTGAGCCACCACGGTCAATTGTGACTCCTAATTGAATTTTACGGAATATCAATAAAATTTGTGAATAATTATCATACGAAAGTAATTGATTACACACTCGAGGTGGAAAACCCATTTTTTTGTAGAAATAATACCTCTCAAATTTATCTAAACAGCGTTTGAAAGCCAAAAGTTTTTAGGCAGTATCAGAAATTTTGTTTTGTAATTTCCTTATATCATACATTATTATTGATACGCGCTCCTCCATTTTTTTGTATTTTATATAGGTTTCCTAAATCCAGAGAGATGAACAAAATAATTCATTCTTCTCCAGTACCAAAAGTGAGTACCACTCAGTCTCAGTCCATTTTTGAAGACGATATCAGTTCGAAAACACTTTATTTCTTTTTATTATTCTATTGTTTTGTCTGAAATCAATAGAAAAGTGCTCTAATGGAAGTGAATAGCAAACAAATAAAAAGTGTCGTTCGATGAAAATAATCATGACCCTGAAAGTATACCTCATCGATTGGTTGCCCCGATACTTGAAAATCCTCACTTGCTTTTCGTAAAAAACCTGCCTTCGATTTTCCGCCAAGACCATCAATAGCATTACCGTGAGCGAGCGATTCCCTCAATTCATCAATTAGGAACTAGTGTGGGTGTTTATGCCTTCACATAATGGGACAAAAGGAAACAAGAAAAACAACTTCAGAACATCGAGTCGATTCGAGTTCACCCGAAATTGGTACAAGCGAGGTCTACGACCCTGAGAGACGATTTTCACGTTGAAAGGAAGGAATCATGTGAATGCATTTAACGAAAGAGAAGAAAAATAAGCGTTTGCGTCTCTCAATGAGAAATTCTACATGTTTTTGGTGATAATGATGACTTTTCAGAAAATACATTAAAATTTATTTCTTACTGTAATCAGTTCAAATATTTATGACTGCCTTAATGACTCCATCATAGAAATAAGTTGTAATCACTTTAATCAGTACAAAAGATAAATTTGTTCGTAAACGAATTTGAGAAAAATACATATTTTGACGACTGTTATCAAAAGTTAAGATTTTAATGAATCATAGGCATATGAATTGAAAACTGACTTTTGGTACACTCTATGAGTGTTTATGAGGGAGTATTATTATTTATCGATATATGATCAATACACTCTTCTTACAGTGCGACTCCTGACGACGTTCGAAGAATAATGTTGTGTCACCGATTCTAGTATGTTCCTGATTTTTCTAGACGGATATTGTAGCGCATAGCAAGAGAGAACATAGTATACATCACAGGTGAATATAAAGTTACATGCATAGCGAGATAAATTAGGCATATTTAGTTTTTGGAAATAATTTATTCATTTATTCCCGGTAAACATAAATTAGTTAAACATGGAGATGTGCATTTTCATCAAACACAATATTTTTTAATCTGCAAGTTGCGCTCATTTCTCAATTCTCTGGGAATTTCAGTATAGACAATATGACACTCAGATGAGACAAGAATTTTTAGAATTTTGTTGTGTTCACTTTGGGCATTTTTGTTGTACTTACGTGTTACGAGTTTGTTCCAGAGTCATTGAAAGATAGCTAGATTCAGGGACTCTTGAAAAATGTACCTATGTCACCCATAGGTACATTTATTTTTTGATATATTATTTTTTATAACAGCGATTTTTTTGATAATTCAATTATATTCGATTAGTCACTCCATTATGTTTTTTGCATAGTTTATATGCTTTTGGAACTAACTGAAATAGTCATAACATTATTAATTGTGTCAAAGACAACTTTTGCTATTTCCAGAATTTTTTTGATATCGTTGATCAATCTCTTTGAAAAGAATACAGACTTGTTCAATTTTCAATCGTTTCCAGTGTCTTACTCTCTTGTAATTAGGCAGCGTATGAAAACAAAACCAATACAGATTTTATTCGCAACAACCTTCAATCTCATTAACTATTAAATTTCCCTCGACATATGCACTTCCGTTTCATATTATATTCCTGACGCTAAAATGCAGATCTAACTGGAACAAGATTAAATTCTTTCTCTAGAGTAGGTAATTCAGAACTGATATTAAATGCCGACCTTCCTCATGAAAAGTATGCCTTTATTCATATCTGCAGACTTTTTGAAATGGGAATTTCATAATCAACTGCTTTACATCTTCCACGTGGTGGAGCGACCTTCCTGATTAATTTCAGACTTCGTTAAAATGAACCAGAAAAATGAAAAGGTTTGATATATTATAAATGAAGAACTGTATAATTTTACGTAACGTCGTTCAACGTATACAGACAGGAACAATGAGCTTTAACGTCAGAACCTCAAGGGAATACGAGCTACCAGCATGAAAATTTTTTATGGAATGCTGTATGATACGTCATTGAAATATCTACATTTTACCATCAATTTTAAAAAAGGAGGACCATCATTTCTGGGTCGTAGTTGTAGCAGTGATGAGGAGGCTACAGTACTGCAGTCAGACAAGTACACCCCAATGGGCTTTTTAGTCATTTCTTGTTCCCACTACTTCTAATATATTCCTTTTCGAACCTTCGTCAGGTCAAATCGAGGTCAAGTCAAGGGTCAAAGTCGAATCAAGGTCAAGTCAAGATCGAGTCAAGGTCGAGTCAAGGTCAAGTCTAAAGTCGAGTCTAGGTCAAGTCAAGGTCAAATTTCGATTAAATTGGTTTTGGCCCATTTCTTGAAAAAATTTTGTTTAAAATGAATAGAAAAAAAAATTACAAAAAATTTTTGATTGAATATTAAAAAAAAATCATACAGAAGAGTGAAGAAAAATGAAAATATAGAAGAAATGTCAGTTTCTGAGTCAAGGTCAAGTCATGGTCGAGTCATGGTCGAGTCGAGGTCAAGTCAAGGTCGAGTCGAAGTCTAGTCAAGGTCAAGTCAAGGTCAAGTCAAGGTCAAGTCAAGGTCAAGTCAAGGTCAAGTCAAGGTCAAGTCAAGGCCAAGTCAAGGTCAAGGTCGAGTCAAGGTCGAGTCAAGGTCGAGTCAAGGTCGAGTCAAGGTCGAGTCAAGGTCGAGTCAAGGTCGAGTCAAGGTCGAGTCAAGGTCGAGTCAAGGTCAAGTCAAGGTCAAGTCAAGGTCAAGTCAAGGTCAAGTCAAGGCCAAGTCAAGGACAAGTCAAGGTCAGTTTCTGAGTCAAGGTCAAGTCATGGTCGAGTCATGGTCGAGTCGAGGTCAAGTCAAGGTCGAGTCGAAGTCTAGTCAAGGTCAAGTCAAGGTCAAGTCAAGGTCAAGTCAAGGTCAAGTCAAGGTCAAGTCAAATTCAAGTCAAGGTCATGTCAAGGTCAAGTCAAGGTTAAGGTCAAGTCAAGATCAAGTCGAAGTCAGGTCAAGGCCAAGTCAAGGTCAAGTCAAGGTCAAGTGAAGGTCAAGTCAAGGTCAAGGTCAAGTCAAGTCAAGGTCAAGTCAAGGTCAAGTCAAGGTCAAGTCAAGGTCAAGTCAAGGTCAAGTCAAGGCCAAGTCAAGGCCAAGTCAAGGTCAAGTCAAGGTCAAGTCAAGGTCAAGTCAAGATCAAGTCAAGGACAAGTCAAGGTCAAGTCAAGGTCGAGTCAAGATCAAGTCAAGATCAAGGTCAAAATTCTCGATTTCGGCCCATTTCTTCTACACTTTTTTTTCACATTGAAAGTGAAACCATATTTTAAAAAAAGTATACTAAAATTTTCAATGAAAAGGAAATTCCAAAATTTTTCAATAAAGGTAAAATATAAAAAAAATTATTCAGGGTACGAGTTGAAATCGAAGTCAAGGTCAGTGAGGTCGAGTCAAGTTCAAGTCAAGGTCAAGTCAAGGTCAAGTCAAGGTCAAGTCAAGGTCAAGTCAAGGTCAAATCAAGGTCAAATCAAGGTCAAGTCAAGGTCAAGTCAAGGTCAAGTCAAGATCAAGTCAATTCAAGGTCAAGGTCAAGGTCAAGGTCAAGGTCAAGGTCAAGTCAAGGTCAAGTCAAGGTCAAGTCAAGGTCAATTCAAGGTCAAGGTCAAGTCAAGGTCAAGTCAAGGTCAAGTCAAGTTCAAGTCAAGGTCAAGTCAAGGTCAAGTCAAGGTCAAGTCAAGGTCAAGTCAAGTCAAGGTCGAGTCAAGGTCGAGTCAAGGTCGAGTCAAGGTCGAGTCAAGGTCGAGTCAAGGTCGAGGTCAAGGTCGAGGTCAAGGTCGAGGTCAAGGTCGAGGTCAAGTCGAGGTCAAGTCGAGGTCAAGTCGAGGTCAAGGTCAAGTCAAGGTCAAGTCAAGATCAAGGTCAAAATCCTCGATTTCGGCCCATTTCTTCTACACTTTTTTTTCACATTGAAAGTGAAACAATATTTTTAAAAAATTTCACTAAAATTTTCAATAAAAAGGAAAGTCCAAAATTTTTCAATAAAGGTAAAATATAAAAAAAAATATTCAGGGTACGAGTTGAAATCGAAGTCAAGGTCAGTGAGGTCGAGTCAAGTTCAAGACAAGGTCAAGTCAAGGTCAAGGTCAAGTCACGGTTAAGTCAAGGTCAAGTCAAGGTCAAGTCAAGGTCAAGTCAAAGTCAAGTCAAGGTCAAGTCAAGCCAAGGTCGAGTCAAGGTTAAGGTCAAGTCAAGGCCAAGTCAAGGTCAAGTCAAGGTCAAGTCAAGGTTAAGGTCAAGGCAAGGTCAAGTCAAGGTCAAGTCAAGGTCAAGTCAAGGTCAAGTCAAGGTCAAGTCAAGGTCAAGTCAAGGTCAAGTCAAGGTCAAGTCAAGGTCAAGTCAAGGTCAAGTCAAGGTCAAGTCAAGGTCAAGTCAAGGTCAAGTCAAGGCCAAGTCAAGGCCAAGTCAAGGTCAAGTCAAGGTCAAGTCAAGGTCAAGTCAAGGTCAAGTCGAGGTCAAGTCGAGGTCAAGTCGAGGTCAAGTCGAGGTCAAGTCGAGGTCAAGTCAAGGTCAAGTCAAGGTCAAGTCAAGGTCAAGTCAAGGTCAAGTCAAGGTCAAGTCAATGTCAAGTCAAGTCAAGGTCGAGTCAAGGTCGAGTCAAGGTTAAGGTCAAGTCAAGGCCAAGTCAAGGTCAAGTCAAGGTCAAGTGAAGGTCAAGTCAAAGTCAAGGTCAAGTCAAGTCAAGGTCAAGGCAAGGTCAAGTCAAGGTCAAGTCAAGGTCAAGTCAAGGTCAAGTCAAGGCCAAGTCAAGGCCAAGTCAAGGTCAAGTCAAGGTCAAGTCAAGGTCAAGTCAAGATCAAGTCAAGGACAAGTCAAGGTCAAGTCAAGGTCGAGTCAAGATCAAGTCAAGATCAAGGTCAAAATTCTCGATTTCGGCCCATTTCTTCTACACTTTTTTTTCACATTGAAAGTGAAACCATATTTTAAAAGAAGTATACTAAAAATTTCAATGAAAAGGAAATTCCAAAATTTTTCAATAAAGGTAAAATATAAAAAAAAATTATTCAGGGTACGAGTTGAAATCGAAGTCAAGGTCAGTGAGGTCGAGTCAAGTTCAAGTCAAGGTCAAGTCAAGGTCAAGTCAAGGTCAAGTCAAGGTCAAGTCAAGGTCAAGTCAAGGTCAAGTCAAGGTCAAGTCAAGGTCAAGGTCAAGTCAAGGTCAAGTCAAGGTCAAGTCAAGGTCAAATCAAGGTCAAGTCAAGGTCAAGTCAATTCAAGGTCAAGGTCAAGGTCAAGGTCAAGTCAAGGTCAAGGTCAAGGTCAAGTCAAGGTCAAGGTCAAGTCAAGGTCAAGTCAAGGTCAAGTCAAGGTCAAGTCAAGGTCAAGTCAAGGTCAAGTCAAGTCAAGGTCGAGTCAAGGTCGAGTCAAGGTCGAGTCAAGGTCGAGTCAAGGTCGAGTCAAGGTCGAGTCAAGGTCGAGTCAAGGTCGAGGTCAAGGTCGAGGTCAAGGTCGAGGTCAAGGTCGAGGTCAAGTCGAGGTCAAGGTCAAGTCAAGGTCAAGTCAAGATCAAGGTCAAAATCCTCGATTTCGGCCCATTTCTTCTACACTTTTTTTTCACATTGAAAGTGAAACAATATTTTTAAAAAATTTCACTAAAATTTTCAATAAAAAGGAAAGTCCAAAATTTTTCAATAAAGGTAAAATATAAAAAAAAATATTCAGGGTACGAGTTGAAATCGAAGTCAAGGTCAGTGAGGTCGAGTCAAGTTCAAGACAAGGTCAAGTCAAGGTCAAGTCAAGGTTAAGTCAAGGTCAAGTCAAGGTCAAGTCAAAGTCAAGTCAAGGTCAAGTCAAGCCAAGGTCGAGTCAAGGTTAAGGTCAAGTCAAGGCCAAGTCAAGGTCAAGTCAAGGTCAAGTCAAGGTTAAGGTCAAGGCAAGGTTAAGTCAAGGTCAAGTCAAGGTCAAGTCAAGGTCAAGTCAAGGTCAAGTCAAGGTCAAGTCAAGGTCAAGTCAAGGTCAAGTCAAGGTCAAGTCAAGGCCAAGTCAAGGCCAAGTCAAGGTCAAGTCAAGGTCAAGTCAAGGTCAAGTCGAGGTCAAGTCGAGGTCAAGTCGAGGTCAAGTCGAGGTCAAGTCGAGGTCAAGTCGAGGTCAAGTCGAGGTCAAGTCGAGGTCAAGTCGAGGTCAAGTCAAGGTCAAGTCAAGGTCAAGTCAAGGTCAAGTCAAGGTCAAGTCAAGGTCAAGTCAAGGTCAAGTCAAGGTCAAGTCAAGGTCAAGTCAAGGTCAAGTCAAGGTCAAGTCAAGGTCAAGTCAAGGTCAAGTCAAGGTCAAGTCAAGGTCAGTCAAGGGAAGTCAAGGTCAGTCAAGGTCGTCAGTCAAGGTCGAGTCAAGTCAAGGTCAGTCAAGGGAAGTCAAGGTCAGTCAAGGTCGTCAGTCAAGGTCGAGTCAAGTTCAAGTCAAGTCAAGGTCCGAAGTCAAGTCAAGGTCAAGTCAAGGTCGAGTCAAGACCGAGTCACGGTCAAGTCAAGGTCAAATTTCGATTATCTCGATTTTGGCCCATTCCTTCAAAATGTTTCATTTTACATTGAGATTAAAAAAAATTATTGAAAAATTCATGACTAAAAATTGGAAAAAAAAAAAATTACCGGAAATTTTCTATAAACAAATTAAGCAAAGAAAAAACTGAAAATGAATTAAGTCAGGGTCCGGAGGCAAGGTCAAAGTCGAGTCATGGTCATATTTTGAATATCTCGGTTCCGGTCCATTTCGTTGAAATTATTCAGCTCACACGGAAAGTGAAAAAAAAAATCCAAAATGATTTTGAATGAAAATTCATTTGAAAATAATATTTGAATAAATATCAAGTCGAGGTCCGGGTCAAGTCAAGATTAAGTCAAAAGATCAACACATTACCAAAAAATGATTCAAATACTGAAGGAGAAGCTCTACTGAAGTACGAATAGTGCCGCTAGGGACAAGCCAGGCGTCTGCGTCTTCAAGAAAAGCAGTGGTTCCTCGGACAAGAGCAGAAACCACCCCGTCCAAATGAAAGGAAGCAATGGCGATGTCGAAGGTGGGTCATATCGATCTGCAGCACAGTTTGGATGCAACCAAGGAACTGTCAAGCATCCTAACTGGCGAGTCCGAGATAAGTTCAGTAAAGGAACAGTATGTTCATAGGAAGGAAGATAGAAATTTGAGAAGCATCGGCTACCAGCTACTGATCGACAAGGCAGATGGAGAGGAAGTACTGAGGACAGCGATCCTGACGTGTAGAGATCTCAAAGTGGTGCATGTGTCGTAGTTGCCGTGTTATTGAATGATGAGGTATAATTCGGTATCATTCGGTCGGTGGCTCAGTGGCTTAAGGTCCCTAGCAGTGGAACTTCTAGCTCGCATCAGAGAGAAGTTCGAGGCTCAGGTACGGAATCTTTTTTCTCATGTACACGAGTCTCTTTAGGTGGCCACATGCCTTGTTGTGAATCAAGTGTGATGTGAGTTGCCTAGATGCCAATCCCGACGTCTGATGCTAGCTTGAAGTGCGCACCGACCAACCGGGGTGGTGCTGTAGGTTTTCCGGGTTTTCCTACAGCTGAAAAGTGAATACACCACCGACAATATCAGTAAGTCGCCCCAGAGCGCCACGACAAGTAATAATAATAGCCGTCCTCTACCCGCACAGGCTATGCCTTTGTGTACACTCTACGAGTGTTTATGAGGGAGTATTATTATTATTTATATTAATAATTTCTACACTGAAAGAGAAGACAATTCACAGCATCGAAACCCTGGAGCAAATCTTAGACTCCATTTCAAAAGGTTCAGAGATATTTTCGGAGGAACAACTGGATGGGAAAATAGAAGAATTAGGAAGAGGCATATCCTTTGAAAGTGGCCTCAAAGCACCAGGTTTCCTGCTGGAGCAAATGGTTGAAGGGACTGAGAAAAGCGACCAGGAAGACCCATAACAAAGCCATCAAGGCGGACAATGAAAAAGAGTGGATGAACTATGAAATTGTGGGAGGGGAGTTCAGAAAGAAGCTGAGAAAATTTAACCACTGTAGCTTTTACTATGTCGAAATCAATCACCTGAGAGAACTTCGAGTGACAAGGCAAAAGGTTCCATAACAACCTTAATGAAATAAGAATTCTCCATAAAATCAAATTGAGATATTACGATAAAAATATTTATGATATTTTGGTCTATTTTTCGGAAGCTGGGCTGTAAAATGAGGGTATTTGAATAGCCTCTCGTACAAAGGCACCTATGGAAGCTTACAGCTTACAGTACATTGCTCCTGTCGAAATTGACACCCTGTATGATTGTTACTTTGTCTTGGAATTATTTTCCGTACGGATGGCGCTGCGACCGACTTAGTGTTGGGCGCGGCTTCATTTGTGAGGAAATATTGGTTGAACAATTGATGTCATGTTTGCAGGTGGTTATTCCCAGCCCAAATAAGGGATAATCTGTTTATCCACAAAATGAGCACTTGCAATTGGGTATTTTTGAGAGAACGTTGCATAAATATGTGTCAAATATAGTTCAATGTCCGTGGTGAAATAAGCCAGGGAAGGAGTTGTTTTCTGTCACATTTACCCAATTTTCTTCACTTTGTAGAAAAGTGTGAAGAGCAGGGTACTCCGACATGTAAATATCATTCGTAGGTATTCTACAATAGGTGTCAAGGTATATCTTCTGATAATGCCGCACTTCATGGGAATTTTTGTGGTCGGAAATCAAATCACATGATTTTCAAAGATATTTGTATTTGTATTCCTCGAATATAAGTATAATAAATTTTATACACCACACTAGATAACTTCAGTAGCTATTGAACAAAAATAGTTTTCACTAGAAATCATCACTCTAAAAGTAACCTACCCTGTTTGACATCCAGTTTGCCCCCTCCTTTCCATGATATATTTCGAAAGTTATGAATACATTCAATAAATAAATAGAATCAATTCACTATGTTAGTTTACAGAGAAGTTTTCACGCTGATTTTTTTCACTTACATCTAGTTTCTAATCTAGGCCTGAAAAATGTTATATACAGTGAGGATTATTATATCTATAGAAGATTTCATGACAGACTGGTGGTAAGACGTTGAATTTTCAGATGAATAACCAGGTTTTATATGGGAACACACCAATAACTCTAATATTTGAAGGCGTGTTTGAAATGCATCTATTTATCATCGAAGATAAAAAATAATTTGGAATGGCAAGGAAAAACTCATTTTTGGTCCGTTCACAACAGATGAATTGAAGTTCGAAAATTCAGCAAAGTTTTTATGTGTGTGTTACGTATGAAGGTCTTCACCACCTAGCCTAGTCTAAGTGACTGAAAAATGTGTTGATATCTTGAAAATTCGATAATGTTCATATTTCTCCAACGAAATGAAATGAAACCTCAGCAATGATCAAGTGAAATTAACCAAAACAAAGAACGTGTTCATTTTTTTTTTCCTGGAAAATCTTCCAACTGCTCTAAGGAAAAGGTAAAAATTAGGTTCCATCAAAACCTTTGTTCAGTTTGGTCTAACATTTCTTCTTGTGAAGATTCATGATGATTTGAAAATAATATCAAATATGAATAGAATATGACGATTGAGCATATCGAAGAAATACAAGATACAGAGTTCTTTCTCAATGGAGTTTTCATTGAATTTCTCGTACGGTGTCAACACATTTCGTTCAATAATCTATTCTTATAACTATATCGACAGCCTTCGAAGTTTTCAACGTTTAAACGCAATTTGAGTTGTATAAAAAAGCATAAAAATTGACTAGAAGAGGAACAGATAACAAGCTTATTGAATACTTAGTGTATATTGAGAAATCGATTGTCTATATTTGGTTATTTGCTTCAATGACTTCAGAAAACACATAATTTTCACAATGAAATAACAAATTTTATATGTCGGTATGCCAGAAAACAATTTCCTAATCAATGAGCTTTCCTTCTAGTTGATTGTTTTGAATGTATATATACAGAGCGATTCAGATTTGCCGTACGAGGAGTACATCTTCACACTTCTCCTATGCTTCCTTGTGAATTTTGTCCAAATCTACCACTTCTATGGGTTCTAGCTCTTCTGGGAAAAACGATTGAATCAAATACAAGAATACTTTAACCAGTTTGGTGGTTGCCGAAGGAAAGCTCATTGACATGCCTGATGAGTTCAAATTACATTACTCTATCGATAGATGGCATTGCACAACTTTTCTTTAAGAAAAACTGAGTTTTGAAAACTTCATCTGAGATATCGAAACTCTTTCCAAAAATTGTGCGAATCTTACGAATGATCAAAAATATCTTTATCTGCTTCCTACATACAGGAGAAATTTCATTCCAGCATGCTGTATGGAAATGTTGAAAATACCGATTTTTTTTTTATATGAATATTTTCAACAGTTTACTCGTAGTTAATGGCTGAGGAGCATCATTAGTTGAGAATATTCTTTTTCTATCACGATTATATCAGGAGTTGAACACCATTTAATATCATCGATAGTGTTTCAAGAATACTCGTTGACGGAAACAGTGTTCACCAATTGTTTTCTGTCAGCACACTGCGCATACCTCAAAGTCTTTGGAGAGTTTGATGTTTTCTACCTACTATCTGACATGATGGCGTTCTATTTCACCAGCTTGGTCCAGATCCAACGACCCATACTTCACGACCCCTTCCTTCAGGTATCTGCTCACCAACTCTCACCCACACCTCCACATTTTGACTAGTAGACAGACGTGTACAAAATCAATGGCACTCTCTGTTCTCATGGCAAACTGCGACCGACCAATATCCTTCGCTTCGGGCTATTTTATTCACTATGTCCTGCAATAAACGTTAACCATTAATTATCGTTATATAACAAGTTTTGTTTAGTTCAAAATGAGTTTCGCATCGGTTGTATTCGGTTGAATGCAGAATGAGTCATTAAAATAGTGTTTGGCAATTTTCACAAGAACAAATGATCACGAAACTATGGAATATTCCAGCTCACAATTAATCATGTAGAGTTAATGATAGTAAACATTTTCGATTTCCCTAAAATGTAATTAGATTCAATATTTGATATAACAAACACATTTTGATATGAAATGACGTTTATCTTGATATATATATTCAAGTATCCTATCAATATGTATCTACTACTTGGCTCGTTACTTATAGTTTATTTGTACAACTCCAACAATATATTCTAATTGTTGGCTACTGAACTTTTCTGAATCCTATTCGACCCCGTTATGAATTTCATAACCAGAAATTTTTTAATGAATTTCTCTTTTTTTATAGGTGGGTCCAACATCCTTTCGTAATGTAAATTGAGTGTGTGATCACCGGTACAAAATAATTTTTTATATAAGTAAGTACTTGAATTCAATAGTTCTGTGATGCAAACAAAGAATGATGGATGCTTGGGTATATTCAGGCTACTTTTTATATTGAGAGTGTGATATATCTTCATGCAGAAGTTTTGAAACTTTCGAATCTCTTCGAATAGTATTCGTCATTCGTAAATGTATTCATACGACTTTTGAAATGAACATTGCAAACCGGATGGGGTACGTCAATGCACATGTTGATGTGATCGAAACTTTCAGGCACTAATCATTTCTTGACTTCTGTCCTGGAAAATTGGTGACCGTAAAGGTGTAAGCTCTCATTGGAGAAGAATGGTGGAATCCAGCCGTGCAGGGCATCACACATTAAAGGTAAAGACCTCGTCCTGATTAGCTCGCACAAGTCTCTCGAAGGCTTCTGAGGGTTGCTTGTGAGGATACAGCTGGTTGAAAGATAGAACGAATTGTCAGCTCTATCTACCTCCCCTATGAGAGTGCACCCATCCCCAAGAAGTTGGAGAGTTGGTGGGCCCCCTGGTAAAGGAATGCGATGTCAGCGCCCACAACAGGGTATGTGGAAACAGTAATACAACCGAACTAGGTGTTAACTTTGAGGATTTTCAATAGTAATATCCCGACAAAATGACGAATTTTCAAACAATACTTACTGTCACGAAAACTGTGTTGCTTAGAAACACCACGAGAGCTTGCTCGAATGGTACAGCAACACAGTTTGAGCAACTGGCAAGGTGAAAGTATTTTGAAAATTCTGCATTTTGAAGGGATATTCGATCAGACAATTTCACGAATACATTAAATTATTATGGACTAAATGCGTATTGCAGGAACGATTCATCATGTGTCATTAATGTCAGTTAAAGAGTTGAACCGTCAAACTGACGTTTCTATATTTACCGTAATTATCGTAACTATGGAAATGTATACACAAGCTAGAAGCCAAACACCGTTTTGAAAATACCACGGGCTGGAGGAAGTGTTTTCAAAAAATCCTGTTCTCATTGGTTCGAAATGAGAAAATTATGGCATTTGATTGGTTTATATAATATGAGGGAAATTGTCATTAAAAGCGTGCTATAAAGAATATATATTGATCAAATGTGATTGATTTAAGATAGTATCCTTCATTCACTAGTGGACTAAAGTAATTGCATTATTCCACTATCGAATACACTGGTAGTTTAGCAGGTTCTTAAGTTTAGGTAAAAAACTTTAATTTTAAGGTTATTGTGGATGATTTTTGTATTGGTATTAGTTCTGGTTCACAAGAAATGTATTATTAAACTCTTCGTCAATGGGAAATATTGAATCACTTCGTTTTTAAAAATTAAATCAGATTCTCTATTACAAAATTGGAAAATTCAAGAAACTCTTATATGTCGATTTCTTCCCAAATAACCCAACAAAAAACATGAAGACTGATGTTTAACATTTTTATTGATCTGAATTTCTCTTCCATTCACAACTAAACACACCAAACGTGTCGACCAAAGAAAGTGGATATGAATCAATCTCACCTCGAACACAAAACCGTGACTTTAAAACCGAAACCGCACGCAAACATGGTGTTCAGGACTAAAAGCCATTAATCACTGCTGAAAACAGTATTGCCCGGGTCAGGGGGTCAAGAAACGACCACCACGATCATTATCGTCAGAAATGTAATTTATGATTCCCCCTTTGAGTGAAGTTTGGTCGAAAAACGTCCAATCTGTTCAATCTTTCGTCTTGATCCTTTAAAATGGATTGAAGGCTCGTGTCCGCGCCCTTTGGCACTGATACTTTTATTCATTCTTCCAAATGAAAAACTCTGATATGAATCTGGTACAGTGTTGAGATTCAATAAGGAATGGAAAATAATATTCTTACAACAAAAAAAGAGTAATTGGATAATAATAGTCATGAGAATAATCCGAAGAATAGTGTTAGAGAACAGAAGAATAGTGATAAGAATAATCCGAAGAACTACAGATGGATAACATAATTGAACGCATGGTGTTCATGCGCATCTTATACATGCGAATACTCTCCGCAAATGAGCCGGTGTATGAACGGATATATGAGCAAAGAGTGCCAAAGAAGGGGGTCGCTAGCTGCAAGGACAACCTGCTGATCAACAGATGCATCACGCAGGACTCCGTGCAGTATAAGCGTAACCATTCAATGGCCTGGATCGATTTGTAAGGCATTACGGGGAGGAGGTTACTCCTAGACGGAAGCATCCTACATCATTTGGATGCCGGAGAGACGTATACCTACCTATAGGGGTGGAACAACGCCAAATCCAAGAGGTAGCTACTGCTAAAAACTCTCTCTGCGGCATATATCAGCACAAACTCCGACAGATCTGGTCATCAAAACTGTCGGGGAAGAACAAAGTTGCTGCAACTGATATGTTTGCCGTTCCCATTCTACTTTACTCTTTTGGAGTAGGTAATAAAATGGATTCAGGGAGAGCTGCAACAATTTGACGTAAAAACTCGCAAAATGATGCATCTTCATAGGAGTTTGCATGCTAAATCGTCTGTTCACGGTGTACTTCCCCAGACAACGGGGAAGCCGTGGACTTTTCAGTTTGGAGTGTCTACATAACAGAATGGTACTCTGTCTCGTATTCGACACTGAACGGACGAACCCAAACTTTATCACCGAGTTGGATCCCGTTCAGCAAAAAGCCCACATCGAAGCTGCGGAGAGTAAGAGGCTCAGCAAGGAGTCCATGTCAAAGGATAAGGATAAGGATAAGCCAATGCATGGGGTCTCCTTCAAGAACATTGAAGACCTTGGCTTATCCAGAAACCTGACATTTGCATACATCAGGTCATGTGGGTTGAAGTCGGAAACCGAGGGATTCATAATGGCCTAACGTAGTCGCGTGATGGGTATAGAATTTCCTAATACAGAGCGTGTCGTGGGATGGCTGAGACCATAATGCATTTGCTGTCAGCCTGTTCAGCTTATGCGGTCTCAGCCTATATCCTCAGCCATAACATGGCCCTACGAGTGTTGTGCTACCATCTACGATACTCAAACGGTATAGACGAGACACCGGTGATGCCGGGATATTGAATTGTTGTGGGTAATGAGAAGTGCAGAATCTATTGGAACTACTCATTCTCCACCCTCAGGCCAGAACAAGCCAATAAGCCTGATGTAGTCCTCCTCGACCATCAAAGTAGGACGATTTTCGTCGTAGAGTTTATAATAACGAGAGCTACTCTTCAAACTACGCAGGCTTTACCCAAACCTTCCTGTTAAAATGGTGGGATGATGGACACACTGCTATCATGGTTGGAAATCATACCAGCTTGCCAAGATATGGCAGAAATTTTTGCCGGACGAATGTAGAGGCCATAATCCTTGGGTCGCTCCGCCTACTCAGGGCACATGATTCTCGAACCCAGTAATCACTCACCCCACGGACGTGGGGAGTGGTTACTGGGGTTAATGGTACACTGGCGCGCCCTCCGATTATATCGATGCTTCGGAGACAGGGCCTGACTGGTATATTCCTGACAGGAAAAAATAAATAAAGCGCAACACATAAATAAATATTATACAATATTCAATAGATGAGATGACCGAAACAGAGAAAATGCGAAGTCAGCTCGTAACTTTGAATTGAAACGTCATTTCACTTAAAAAATGTTGACTTAAAATCTTCTGAAATGTTTGTAAATAGTCATCAAAATTCATAATCTTTCATAATTTCATAATTCTTGATCGAAAATTTGATCGTTGCTCAGACATCCGCTAGATTGCAATAACGGTAGACAAATCATATGATGGTTTACTTTTGGTACCACCATGCGCATAGCGGAAATTCATAGTGATGTCTTTCAAAAAGTCCAAAGAACATTCGTAATATGTGATTGGGTACATGATAAACTGATGCGTCGCAAAAGGACTGTGCATTGACAATAATAAAACAACATTTGAACAGTTTCTCTAAGTAGGAACAGCAACAATGCTTTTGTGTTATCGTTTGTGCTTTTGTACCCGTCTTATCACTTGCTGTCTGACGAATTTCGATCAATTAAGTACTAGTTTAAAGAGTGTTTTTTGTCAATCATGATAAGCGACTGCTGATTTTTTTATATTTTGTATATGCTGAGTGTATTTAATTTATCATTTTTCAAGAAATTTCCTATCCAATAAAAATTTTTTGCATCGTAATATTTACATTTTGTATATTCCTGACTTTTCTGTATTTTCAACTTCATCATTACGGTTGCCAAAAATGCTCAGGAGTAATTCTTGAAAGCGAGTAGGTAGACTCAAATTGGTAGGTATGAAAGCCTGTTACTAGTTGAATATGCTGAATGAAGTATCGAACAAAAATAATTCAAGATAAGGGTCCTTGCTCACGTAGAAAAATTTCACTAATGGGATCCAATAATTTCCTCGAAATGAAAAGATTATCTGTGACGGAGATATTTGCATTACCATTATAAGAAATCCCGGATGAATTTCCCAACGAAAACAAAACGAATACTAACGGTGAATTTCCATTACTAACCTGATTTCATTTCTTCCACTAGAGAATATGCATAACTTGGTTTCCTCTCAGTCATTCAACATCAACTTTATGGAACCGATATTGACTCGTTCCCTATTCTACTCAATTCAAGTGCCAATAAAAGCGGAAAATTAACTATCAAATGCACTAGAGAAGCTGCGCCACAATAAATTTTCCCATTTCTAAAGTCCTTGGGTTTCAAAACACTTGACGATAATGGAAGATATTGGGTTGGAAAAGTCCATTATACAAACACCATATTTCATTCCGTGGAATTGAATTGGTAGAAATGACTTCGAGTAGTTTTAATAAGTATGACGCAGAAAAACAACTTTGCTGCACTGAAGATGTCGAATCGTTTTAACTTTCCTATCATAGACAATTTTTCCATACTGTACTTACCTGCATCTTATTTAGCTTTTTCACAAGATAAGGCCAAGTACAGTCCAAACTAAACAGTCGATATTTGGACGTGTTCCAGAGTGCCACAATTATGATTATACATTACTCTGGAAAACCTTCAGCAACTGGAGTGATGGGGGTGTCCTATTGAGTTCATACAAGGTCAAATTCATTGTTCAGTATTTGGAGGTGGTGGAAGAGTTACTCTGCTACTCCCAAGAAGTACTCAGGGTGAGGAAAGCATTCTGCAGTAACTATCAGCACCAATATGATTCCTCCACTGGTCTAATTCTACTCGTCCTCCTTGATTATATCAACGCAAAACAGCTACAACACCTCAAGGGTGGCACTCATAACTTCTCGAGAGTGGATTAACCATAAGATTTCTGTATTCACCTCAGAAAAAATAGATTTTTACGTAATTTTTAATGGATTGGAAAATTGTGGTAAAAGTGTGAAATTTGGAGAGAGCGCTGGTGATTTTATGATATGGCGGGGGCGGTGAAGAAAAGAAAAGATTCTAGTTGTAGTAGACTTGAACTATAAGAACAGTTGGTTGGTTGGATCTTGCTCGATGTACGGTCTATAAAAATATTTATGTGAGCCACAATAACCCAAATGCATTTATTCGGATCCATTTTCCTCAACACGAATAATTTGCTAATATTTGGCGAAAGCGTTCGAACTTTTATTTCGGGATTTGTGGCAAAAATCATCAAACAGGAGACCCTGGTTTGATCTTGTTCGATACACAGAAGTCTATATATAAGAACATTTATGTGAGCCACAGTAATCTAAATGCATATGAGCATTTATTAAGTTCCTTTTTCCTCAACAAGCATAATTTGCTAATACTTCGCGAAGGCGTCCAAACTTTTAATTCGGGATTTGTGGAAGAAATCTTCAAACAGGAGACCCTGGTTTGATCTTGCTCGATATAAAGAAGTCTATAAGAACATTTATGTTTTATTATGTAAAGTTTGAGGTCATCCGTGTAAAACAGATGGGTGACCTTATGCGTCCGGTTGCTGGAGGTGCCGCATTTGTATACGCGGGTTTTCCGCAATGTAACGGATGATAAAAATAGGGAGATACAGAAGGAAAGAGGGCTGAGAAAGTCTCTCTGAAACACGCCCCTTTCAGACTCTAACTCGACCAGATCTTACGATAAAGCGGCATCAGCTGTTCCATTCATCTTACTATTTGTTCGGGTACTGCAAGGCATCTTAGCAAATGCATAATAAGGTCATGCAATGCCTTGTGGTAATCGATCTAGGCCATTGAAAGATTATTCTCATACTACACGGAGTCCTGCATGATACATCTGCTGATGAGCAGGTTCTCCTTGCAGCCAGCGACCTCCTTCTTTGACCTTCTTTACTTGAATATCCATTTATAAACCATGTCAACTGCGGAGAGTATTCGTATGTATAAGACGCGAGTGAACATCTTATACAATATCCAAAGATGGGATACATAATCCTTTAGATTTTATAAGTAACAAGCAGCATTTTCTGGATATTTTTTAAATCATAAAGCATGAAGTCACACCATTTTGCCCTTGACATCTAATCTAAAGGGGTCGATTGTGGGGGCCCAATTATTGTCTTCTAGAAACCGAGTCAATGGGTTCGTAAAACCCACAGCCAGCACCAGAAGAAAATTTGCCATGAGCTGTCGGTTCAGACCTCTTGCTCGGGTAGGTAGTGTTTTTACTCATCACGGCCTCGGGTGTCGGTTGCCACCCCTGTGTTTTTTGTAATTGAAAAGATTTCAAAAATTAAAGACGTTTCATTAATATCATTATATATGGAGATCAGAAGGTAAATGCGATTTACTGCCGCGTAAAGAGCGTAATAAGATATCCAACCTCCATACAGATGGAGTAGAACAAAAATTGGAAATACTTTCAGAACCTCAATAAACTGTCATAGTTTCAGCCATTCTATCCACCACAACAAATTACTTGAGGCTGAAGTGTGCAAAATATTTATTTTCAGGCCTTACGGCAGACGAAATTAATAGAAAAATAACTGAAGTATTCCATACAAAAAACACTAACATTTGAATACAATGAATTTTTATTTTTGTTCACTCCTTTACCCAAGCTTTGTTTCGAAGCGCTTTTGCAACCGAGCAAAACAGTATTTTCATTAATTAGCTTCGTTCAGAATGAATTAATGATGCTCCAAAACATTTACCTTCCGTTTATACCAAGACTCATAAAAAATTGAAACAAAGAGAAAATCCAGATTTTAATCGGCTCATGGGCTTATTGGAGGATCTTTTCCAAAGCGGGGTAGAAATAAACGAATTCAATTGAATATAAATTATGAATTAGAGCGATGCTCATTTTCTTTGAAAAATATTCTTAACTCATTTTTCATTATTTCCTGATCGGTTGAAAACAAACTCTAATGGATAATAGTTATATTAATAATATTTTTATTGCACACTCAGATGCAAATGAAGAAGTGAAATTATAGTTATCTGTTGTAGCGCTTCGAGGCTGATTTTGGAGACAGGATGTTCCACCATTGCCAACTCCGTTATCATTGATGCTACGAATTCGGTTAAATGGGCAAACTAGTAGCATTTTTAATGGCCTTCTCGATGCCGAAAAGAAACAAATTGACAGTCGCGTTTTCAGAATATTTCATAAAATGATATTTCTTTCAATGGAACACCCTATATTTTTTCATGCATTTCGATTCGTAATAACATTCTCAACAACAAATCTCATTTTACTTTTTTTCGTAAAGGTGAAAATGAGACAGTTTTATCAATAGGAAACATTTATAACAAACGGATTTGATAAAGCGCTATAAAATATCGAGTAAATGTTCAAAAACACCGCCTTCTTGTTGAACACATATTTGGGTCCTTCTATTCTATTAATTATAGATTTTGCTTTTTCAATCGAACAATTCTGCTATTTTTCAAGAAAAAACAAGATATTTGTTTCCAAAACTGACTAATCCGTTTGATACACGTAATTGACAATATTCTACACGCTATCGGTGATCGGTTTTTTGCTGTCAGGTTGGTAATGAATTTTGGTTTTCAATATTTGAAATACTCTATTTTGAAACACTGACATGTGCCATGTGTAAGCAATGACAAATGTCAAATTATTATAACCAATCCCCAGCCAATTCCTTGAATCTGATAGATGTCAGTGTATCAAAATACAGTGTTTCAAATATTAAAAACCAAAATTCAATACCAACTTGACAGCAAAAAAACGGTCACCGATAGCTTGTAGAATATTGTCAATTCAGAGCCGACTCAGGGTATATATAGAGGAAAACTCATCCTTCTGTAAGTGAAAATACTATTTTCGCCTCCTTTAATATAGTTGTTTCTGAAAAAGTTACAGTAGTAAATTGATTTGTTTTCCTCCTATTTGTGAATTTCAAACAGCTCCCTTTTATGTATCTAACAATGCCAAAAAATAGTTTTATTTGCTTCAAGAACTCAATTCCCAGTCATCATACATCATGAAATATCATAATGAAGGAATAAAATTAGATGTCGGATATACTCAAAGTCCTTACGGGGAAGTAGTTGTTTCTTCTCACATATTTAACCATCCACTTTGTAAACATGTATGAAGAGAAGGGCATTTCGACTTTTTCGAAATAATTTGTTTGATTTAATTGATATTTTCGGTCCTTTTTTCGAAATTTGTTGGATTTAACAAAAATAGTTTGTCAGCTTCAAGAATCGATCTTGTATAGTGAAGGATATCAAGAGGATTAATTATTCATTTTTCAATAAAAACGACAGATTCGATAATGAAATGATAACACTGCTGAACGGATTTTATTTGATTTCCATTCAACTATGCAAAAATCCATCAGACAAGTTAGTGTAAACAAAGCTGCCAATCTGGTATTTCCAAACTTCGAGGAAGAGAATCGAGAATCATAGAATTCGATTTCAGAAAATACAAACCCATTTTTTCCGAACCAGTGGAGACGATGCGATGACGAGAAAGAGAATATCGTTAATGGAAATGGAATCATTGGTGCTCAAGAATAATACAATCGGGAAGTTATTTTTGCTTCTTGTTTTCGTGATTCGGAAGACAAACACATTACGGTGGTCTGTTCGGGAAGTTATTGGAGTTGGTAACGACTTTCTCGGGGAGATTATGGAGATATGTGATGTGCACAAGAAGGGTACCTACTTGATTCTCGTGAGACAAGGTCAATGGATATGTCTGGATATCATTCATTTATCTTGAGGCAGAATAATGAATAAGAACTGAATCATCTATAAACTATAAAGTTGATAATTAGGTTTCAAGAATCTATGAGAAGACGATTACCATTGGAAATGTATGACCGCAGTATTAGAATATTCTAGAATTTACTTCATAT
The DNA here is from genome assembly GCA_958502065.1 of Chrysolina americana. Classification (NCBI taxonomy): domain Eukaryota; kingdom Metazoa; phylum Arthropoda; class Insecta; order Coleoptera; family Chrysomelidae; genus Chrysolina; species Chrysolina americana. Next base: position 66,296,089 of record OY293416.1, on the reverse strand, counting down.
ACATTAACGCACCACCAAAAATTAGGCAAAAGTTCAACATACATTTTCGCCAAAACTACTTAATGACATGATATTTTATTCTGAACGTTGTTGTGCAAACTGTATGAGCATAAAAAACCCCATTTTATAAATACCCTCTGCAGCAATAATAGCGAGTGTTTTTCATAAACTTTGTAACATCCTGTAGCGTGTCATAGTAACATCATCAAATTAATATTGAACTTACACTGTAGCCGTATCTTTTTTCAACATTTTTCATTTTTATTCTCTTCATTATCTTTCCTATTTTTTTAGGAACACCATTTTATAGCATATCATGATTTTATGGAAATTAAGATCAAAATTTAACAACGAAAACACGAAACAAAAGAAACAAGTTGAACGATAGTGTCAATAACTCTTCTTGGAAATGACGTCCCATACTTAAATCAAGAGACCTTATGTCATTTTGGTTCAGGTCTTCCCAAATTGCAATCAATCTGTGCCGTACTTCTTCCAAAGTATTCAAGTTACGTCCCTTTTGTAATCTTCTCCCAAGAATATTTCAGAGATTCTCTATGGGAGTTAAATCCGGGCTCAGAGCTGGCCATAACATAGCAGCAATACCGACTTCCTCACCAAGCTGGCTGGCACCAATTCTTCGGTAACTCCAACCTTTCTCAAACAATATTACTGTTTGAGCACATTCTTCTCGTGTAAGATTTCGTGTTTCTACGTAAGGACTAACACTGACACTATGCATTTGTATTTGACAATTACTGGTACTCTTTGTTTTTCCATAGCCTGCTACTGAGATGTCTAGATACACCCTGTTTCTGACGTGCTGATAATGCTAATTGAATTCAATAAAATCATGTCATGCTATGAAATGGTGTCTCTCAAGTAAAAATAAAGAAAATGTTGAAAAAAGATAAGGCCGAAGTGTAAGTTTAATGCTAACTTGATAATGTAACTGTTACACTCTACAGGGTGTTACAAATTTTATGAAAAAAACTCGCTATCATTGCTACACCCGGTATTTAAAAATAGAACTTTGTATGCACATACAGTTAACACACCAACGATCAGAAGAAATAACATGTCATTAAAAACAAATCCAAATCGAATAAGAAGTTTTAACGAACATGTATTCTGATATACAAAATTTGTAATTAATTGAAAATATTGAAAGAATCGATTATTGTAGAATTTCACGAAAAATTCAAATTCTTCTCACATTCCCATTCTTTAATAAGCTCTAAACAAATATGTGCTTGAAAAATTTCATCCTGAGCTGCATCCTGAGCTGATGAGATTTTTTTTTTCGAAATATAATAAAAAAGATTGTTTCCATTCATTTCGTACAATTTGAATGTCACAATATTCACAAATGCGAGTGGACATACAAGTCGCACCTGTATGTCGAATCAAGCTTACGACTGTCAGTTGGTCCAACCAAATATTGCTGATCATCTATCCCATTTGATAACTTACGAAGAGAAGTGTGAATCTAATAATAAACAAAATGTTAAAACTATGAAACGGCAAGTCACTCAGGGCAATGTTAACGAACTCAGAACCAGACTGAAAAATGTTAGTTGGTTTTCAACTTTGTACGACATGGGCATAAACGAAGCATTTTCTTTCTTTCTCGAATCGCTGTATTGGTGCTTTGATGTGTCATGCCCAATAAAGCCCGTTACCGCTAAAAAGCCTAGAAAGGGTTGGATTTCGAAAAAAATTATCCAGGAGGGCAAATATCTGAGAGAATTATTCGATTTAACGACAACTTCTGCAAACGTCGATCCTCAGTGTGGAGAAATATATAAAAATAGGTTAAAGGGACACAAGTCTGTAATTAGGAAAACAAAGACCGAATACTTCTCCAATAAGATTAAAAACGCTCAAAATAAAACGAAAGAAACATGGAACATAATTCACAGTGAGTTAGGGAAAAAGAAATCGTCTTGTAACGGAGATGCCTACCTCCCTCAAACACTACTCAATTATTGTTGAAAATGCACAGGAGGTAGCAGAATTGTTTGCAGATCACTTTTCTGAGGCTGCTGAATCGACATTGGCCGAACACTTCGGTGTACCACCAGTATAAATGTCGATGTCATTCACCCGTTCCAAAATGAACCCATTACAGAAGGCGAAATCATCGAATCATTTAATATGATGAAAAATAAAAAGTCATCTGGGATACATGAACTCTCTATAATCACAATCAAGGGTATAATAGATTTGATATATCCACTCACTTACTTACTGAACCAGTCCTACCAGCGAGGATATTTTCCTACTGAGTTCAAAAAGGCATTAGTTATCCTTTGCTCAAAAAAGGAGATAATAGAGAGTTGGATAACTATAGACAAATATCCCTGCTCTGCTTACTCTCGAAGTTATTCGAGGAAGTAGTAACCACTAGAATGATGAATTATTTGGAAATAAACAACCTACTGTGTAGTAACCAGCATGGTTTCAGGAAAAACCATTCTGTTGAAACAGCATCAAACCAGTTTCTTGATTTTGTTTACTCTGAAATAGATTCCAATAACTGTGTAATGAGTCTGTTTTTCGATTTGTCAAAGGCATTTGACACAGTATCTTCAGAGTTTCTTAGTAATAAGTTGAAAATTTTCTAAATAATCTCTTGCATTGGTTGGAATCATACATGGGTGAACGTAGTATGACTGTGAGAAATAACATTTCCATCTCGTGTGAGCGTGATGTCAATTTAGGAGTTCCGCAAGGATCAGTCCTGGGACCCTTACTTTTTGTATTATTTGTCAACGACTTGCCCGAACATGTTACTGATTGCCACATAACTATGTTTGCTGATGATACAACGATTACAGTTGCTAGTCCTGAACCAGATGATTTATTAGCAAATGTGGGCAGAATCTTTGACACATTCACATCATGGTGTGATAGGAATCGACTGATCTTAAATACGAAAAAGTCTGTATCGATGAAATTCTACAATAGAAAAGATAATATTCCTGATAGAATTATGCAGACTGATGATATAGTTATGTCGCAAGTGGTAAAATTCTTGGGAACATTCCTCGATGAAAGATTAAACTGGGATCTTCATATCAGTCACATATGCAAAAAACTAAATTCAGCATTCTTTTCAATTTAGCAGATGAAAACTTGTGTAGCCGTAGAAAGTTTGTTGGGCATTGATTTTGCAATGGCATACTCACACATTTCTCCCAACATTATGTCATGGGGTTGTGGAAGAGAGTTTAACAGAGTATTTGTGAGTCAGAAACGTATTTTGAGACTGATTTTTGACATGGACTATCGAGACAGTTGCAAACCAGTATTCATAAGAGAGAAGTTGCTGACTGCTTCATCTGTATACATATATTTAAATGTGTAAAATTCATACGAAACAACTTGAAATCCTTTAAAACTAATGCTTCTCACAACACTACAAAATTCGAAGATTCTCCTCTCTACAATACATTAAGTTTCTACAACAAACTGCCAGCGGTTATTAAGAATTATGAATGTGACAGGATATTTTTTAACAAAATAAAATGCCTGCTCATTGAAAAATGCTATTATTCTCATCAAGAATATTTGGACGATCCATTGTAATTTGTTTAGCTTTAAATTTGTCTCCTGTGTTATACTGCTGTCTTTTTAATTTGTGATAAATATGGTTTTGATTTGACAGAAAAAAAATATTCCTAACGAAACAAAAAGATATTTTAAAGTGTTTCTTGTGTTAGGTTGTCTATTCTGTTTTTGTCGTAACTTGTATTTTTAATTTTACATATTATAATCGTGGTATATTCATATTTTGAGTTATATATGACTTACCGTATGCACATACGTGTATTATGTGATATCGATGGTTTTATTTATACAGGTAATTGTGTTTTAGCTTTACACATATTTATGTTTTATATGACTTACCATATGTACAACCGTACCAAAAATGGTTAATAAAGTATTATTAATATTATTATTATTATATGAACGTGCCTAGGTAAGTTCCTCCAGAGCTTATTATTATTTTTTCACCCCCGTCTGCTTCCTAATCCTCTCCCCATCTAGAATAACGCACAAAAACAACCCATCCATCCCCAGCCTCCAAATCTCGTTACTCCATCAGCCCTGAAAACGCGTGCTCCTGAATCTCAGTAATTTCGTTCGAATTCTTGGGGTGATTAACCAAACCTCAAGTTTCGGAATGATACTCGAAATCTCTTAGAAATTCTCTGCTGAGTACTGTTTGATGAGAACAGCGATTGTCTTTTGATTAATTATAGAAGCGATGACTCTATTCGCAATTTGACGACGTAAGTCCTAAGTTCGGAGGGCTGTGTAAAAAATTTTGAAGCGTAGGCAGCGAATTGTAATTCTGTGGAAGCAGCCAGATCCGAGATAGAGATTATATCATGGATTATTCTTTCTCTATGCAGACGAGTGAACGTCTCTCAGTTATTACGAGGATGGAAATAGAATTACGGAAATGGAAAATAGCTTGGTTGATTTTTCCTCGGGTTTTGATGAGATACCTCATAAATGCAACATTTTCAAATGGAATATTTCCACAAGCCTTGAAAACTGACAGAATAACATCTGTTCATAAAAAAGTTCACTCTTCCCTAATAAGTATTTCTGGATCTAAAAAGAGCCTTTGAAACAATCGATAGGGAACTATTATTGAGAAAACTTGAGTCTGCCGGTTTACAAGGTATAGCACTCAAATGGGTTAAAGATAACCTCAGTAACCTAGAGCAAATCACGAAAATCAATGAAACTTTATCAACCCCCATCGTTAATTCTTTTGGAGTACCACAGGGGAGTGTTTTAGGGCCGCTTTTATTTTTGGTGTACATAAATGACATACATTCCTTTAACTCTTGCGACTCTTCGAATCTTTTTGCTGGTCACACGTCTTTATCAGTTTCAGATAGTGATCTAGATACTGCAATTTATTAATAACTGTATATAATGCAATACTTCAGCTTCATTTTGATTATTGTGGAAGTATATACTTTTGATTCTAATAAAATTGCCCGGCTGCAAATACTACAAAGTCGGAGGAATAATTCTGAAGTAGTACCAATATTTCATTCATGTTAGACACCTTGCAATGGTTATCAGTATCTCAAACACCGTATCAAATACTGATTATATTTTTAAAATCTTGAATATCCTCTCTCCAGAAAATTTTAATGAATTTATTGTATACAAGTTTAAAGTCAACAATCGCACCTACCTAAATACAACATCTGATACAATACAAATAGAAGTCGACAGATATCTCACCAAATACCCAATACTCTCTAACAAAAGTTCAAACCAAGAAACCAATAGACACGTATCGATACTCTACGTCCACATAAGCCTGACCCAATTATATGGTGGAATAGTCCTTCATATGAAATTAGTAATTTCTATCATCAAAGGGCTCAGTGTAGAGGGAAGGCCATACCTAATTGGGTTATGATTGAAAGAGTTGCTATCAAACAATCAGTAAGACTACACGTGCATTGAATGGAAAATTTACATAAACATCTCTTAGTTATCCAACAAGGTTGAAACTGAGTATAGGGCGAGCTGCAACTTTGCATATTGATTCATTTTTTATAATAGCTTAACAGAAAATGTTCGGGGTAATTTCGCCTGATGATTGTTATAAAAATAAAAGTTTGATTATGACAGCTTCTATTAATTCTATTGGGCCGCAGTGGTCATAATGGTAGAGCGCTTGTCTATCTATCCGAGGGGCGTGGGTTCGATTCCCAGCATGGTCACTGGTCTCGTGCTAGGAATCGCACGTTAAAAGGTAAGTTCTCGTTAATCCTTAGCTCGCACAAGTTTCAGCTTCTGAGGGCTGTCGTTCATAGGGGGATGACAGTTGGTTACAGGAAAAAACAATTTTAACAATTTTTCAAATCTTGTTTTATTGAGAGGAAAGAAGCAAACCACCTACTATTGAGACCATTCTGGTATTGTCGCGATGAACTGACAAATATTAATGGAATTACAAAGGGACTCGGATAATTATAAGAAGAGAAATGAAGAAATCTTCTTTTAATCTAGTTGAAAAAACTATGTAATGTCAGTTTTACATTAATCAATCATACATGACTTTTTGTCCATATACCATAGGGTGTTACACAATTAACAATTATATTACAATGATGATGAATAGTTTCAACTAACACTGAGAGGAAATATTATTGATACATCCATTTATAATGATATTTGAACTAAAGTTAGCTGTTGAGTAGTAAAAATTATTATCATGCAAGTATCAACATCATAATTGATTAAAAAAATGCCCCATATTCTAAATCTAGGCGGATTTATCCACCTTTTTTCTTAACTTCTATTAAGCTTTTTACTAAGATGCTGAATTTTTGTGGCACCATTTCAATATCAAATCAACATTGATCTTTCTTCGCCTATTATTTAAGAGACAACCAACTTCTATTCCATAAGGATAAGGGAAAAAGAGATATGAACTGCGCAGGCACAAATCTTTGCTAACGATTCGTGAAAATGGCATTGCTTCTTCAAATTCCATTGCACACTTTAATAGTTATTTATGCAACAAGTGCAAAAAGTAAGTGTTTATTGCACTCGACGTGAAATTGTCCGACGAGGCCGTTAGGCCGAGTTGGACAACATGTCGAGTGCAATAAACATTTTTTGCACGAGTTGCATACAACATTTTTTTTACGTTCATGCAAAAAGCAAAAAATTATTTATTTAGGTGCGGCACTAGGTGAAGGAAAATGAAATACGCAATTTAAATAAATATTTATTACTATCGATTTCATCACCATCATCTAGTTTTCCATTAATATTAATCATTTTAAAACTTTCAGTACTGTAATTGTGCAGAATTAAATGTTGACTGACGTTTATATAACCACAGTTGCATTATAAAAATCAAAATCATTGTAGCCATAAGCGCGTATGCTATCACGAGGTGTGGTCGTGGTCATAGTACAGTTTGCTCTATGCAGGTAGACGGTTTAGAACATAGCGGATCGGTTTTGATTATGGAGTTATTCTCGGGAAGGCATTGTTTGTTCAACTGCTAACATTAATATAAAATAATATGAAATATGTAGCTGTTTAAAATGTATGGCCAATATCACAGAATATGTAGAGGGTTTGAACGTTTATGTTTATCATGATGACAGCACGTTGAAGTAGATTGACAGATGAGTGCAATAAAAACTTTATTGCACTAGTGCAATAAAGAACTTCTTTTTCCACTGAACATAGTTCAATAAAATTTTGATTTTTGCATGAATGTAGAAAAAATATAATTAAATTCACCGATATAACAAAAGAATTGTTCTGAGAAAGTTCCCAGTATGATTTATTTTCCAAAATACTATACATACTATTTCAAATTTGAAGTTATGTTTATGTCGAAATAATCATGAAAAAAATGTTAAAAACTGAATAAAGCGTGAACATAGAGGCATCAGAATTCTTAGAGTAAATTAGGTTTGCTGACAATTGATGAAAAAGTGTTTTGCATAGATCCGCCTCACCTAGTTTTCAGAGGATTTTTTTGGTTCAACTACTCATAAATGTTCAATTCCATGAATTTTTTCAAATGATAAATGCAAACAAAGAACTTCATTTTGAATTCATAGTTTTCAGATTACTCAAAAATGAATGGTGTGAGTATTTTGAACAATACTCCCTTTTCTGAAACCAATGAATACGAAATAATCTCAAGATGGGCTAATATGATCTCAAATCATACTGAGAGTATAATTCATAAACTCTCAAATATTCATATGTGCCCTAAGTAGTTGGAGTTAAACAAGAATCATGGTATTCTCTCTTCTAAAATTTCTGCCGCATCACGGCAAGTCGGTATAAATTTTAGAATCGATATCAGCGGGTCCATCATTACACAGCACCCCTATGATCAAAACCACCATATCAACGGAATGGTTTGAGTGAAACCTGCGAAGTTCAAAGCCTAAGTCTCGATATTCAGTTCGCTTTTCCTCCTCTTCTTGAACTATGTTCGTTTCTCAAGGAGCTGAAAACTCTATGACAAAAATTGTCTCACTTCGATGGTCAAGGAGGACTACATCAGGCTTATTGGCTTGTATTTGTACAACTGACTCAATATCACCCAGAGCATAAGGCAACATCGGTGTCTCATCTATACCGTACGAGTATTGAAGGTGGTGGTAGCGCTGCGTTATGCTTGTGGGTCTAGGCTGAGGAGGCATAAGCTTGACAAGCTGACAGCAAATGCATTATGGTCTTTGCAGCCCCACGATACACTCTATATCTAGTATCTGGAAACTCTAGACCCAGAACGAGATACGGTATTAGGTTGACGAGGCCTTCTGCAGAAAGCTTTGAACTGTGCTAGAGATGGGGTATTTACGTGGAGTGGTTGCGGAAACTTCATAGATAATCATCCAGAGGCTTTTGGAATGAGCGAGAAGGATCATCGCGGAACCTCATAGTTAAATAACTTTTTTTGTATCATGAAGACTCATTAGATTGTATCGTTCATTATCGTTTGTTCTGAAAATTTGTGTTCTTCTCATTATTCAAACATATTCTATCAATTGCGAACGCTCCTGCCGGTTGAGGAACAATTTCATTCTATCACTACCTCACCTTCCCCCTCCCCCCGCAGTTAAGAATCCGTGCTGTAGAGTCCCTCTGTATCGACATGAAATTCGACCATGTGATCCACCATTGACAAATAATATTCCTTATTATACCCCCTTCAACATGGTAATTTTGTGAAAATTTTCAACCGGCAGCACCTTTACGAGCACAACTTTAGGAAGTCTTCGAAAGACATGTGCGAGGTAGGGAAGACGTAGCCTTTACCTTTAAACTTGTGATGCCATGCACGAGACCAGTCACTATGCTAGGAATAGAATCCACGCCCCTGTGATTGAGAGGCGAGCGCTCTACCATCACGACAACCTAGGCCCATATATCTGACTACATTAAACAGACAGTCTAAAAACTCTTTTAATCGTTCATCACATTCCGATAATTGCAATTGAAACCAATATGGAACACACAGCTATTTGAAACATTGTAAAAACCGTTGTCTGCATAATATCTAACGATTGTCATATCATTATTCTGGATCTGGAGAGGTTGAAAGGGTCATTATTTTTGCTGGTGCGACGTTACAACGGCAACGGAGCAAAAACGTGTCTGCAGAAGACGATCATCTTTTGTTCCAAAACACATAAAGACGACTTATCAATTTTTATGGTCCACTCAATTGGTTTTCACAAGAGTTTTCCTGTCTAAACACTGACAAACACGGCTTTTTCTTACAGAAAGTAATATTGGCGAAAGAATATATATACGTACTCTAGAGGATTATTCAATCAACTATTGGTCACGTATGTAAACATATATACAGGGTGGCCCATCGGAAACTTACCGCAAGGCATTTCGGAGTGGAAAAGAATTTTTCGGCAAAATCAAAAACACGTAAAGATTGTTTGTTAGGGTAACACATTTTGAAGCAAAAAGTATAGCAAAACCTTCATCCTATTTTTTTTTTCAAATGGGAAGGGGGGTCAAGTGATACCTCATTAGGAGGGGCTTGCCATTCCCTAAACAGTGCTGCGAAGTTTTCGAAAATCGATCCACTCTTTCAGAAAATATGAATCGCTAAACTCCAACAATAAGGTGTCCGATTTGAAAAAATTTTTTGGATTACACCACTACTCAGGTTATTGAAGATTTTACTATGCTTCTTGCGCCAAAATGTGTCTTCCTGACAAAAATCTTGACGGGTTTTTGGATTTTGGAAAAAGGAAATTAAGCTTTCATATACTATGACTCAATGATCTTCACATTTTCTATAAGATTAAATAAAATTTCCTCTGTCGCGGGAATGAAAAATATGGAAATCGATGAGCTGAAGATACGAGACACGATATTGAATTTAAATTCATTTTATAGGATAATAGCAGTTGTTTCATCTTGTCTAGTTTTCAGATGAATATGAATCTATAAGTTTCAACAAATGAAATTAAAAAAATAGAAAACACCAGAACTGTCGAGTTAATCCCACCCAACCAGCGAAAAAGCAATACTATTTTTTCATTTTGCAATTTCCAGACTTTAGAATGCATCGAGGAGTAATAGGACGAACAAAATGTTACATAACAACGAGAATGAAGGAACATGAACGGGATCTGAAGAAAAAAGTAACACCAAAAATCCCACATCTCTTGTAGAATACTTCCAGAAAAAAAAAACTACTGTATCAATTTTCAAAACACATAAATGTGGGCACCAAAAACTATATTGTCTGTAAGGTGCGTACAGACGTTTACGAGTTGTTTTCTACTGAACTGTTTTTCTTAATTATATAATAACCAAGTTTTGTCCATAATTTTTTATTTCAGAGTCTTGAGGATAGCTTCCATCGTCGAATTGGCGTAGATGAATAATTTTTGTTGTCAGCCATATTTTATCGCAGAGAAAAACTAAATTATACGTCAATGTCCGTCGTGGTATTAGCCAGGGAAGTAGTTGTTTTCTTACATATGTTTGCCTTTTTTTTTCCACTTGGTGGAAACGCTTAGAGAGAAGGGTGCCCCGTATTCTTTCACATTGTTGAAACCTCTCTGGCACAATATATTCGAACTCGTTCGAATTTTTATAAATTATACGTGTTTAATAATTTTTATTGGAAATCAATTCTAATGGACGGAATTATTTTTGCCCTTCCTGGCATCCCAACTCATCCGTGTGTGAAAAAATAAATATTTAATCAAAAATCAACATGTTCGATATTAATTTCCACTTGATGTAAGAAAAATTACCTAGTCTGGAGGAAATTCAATGTCTAGATTTTTCTTCATTTTATTTAATGCTCGGATGCTCAGATGAGTATCGTAATTATATTTTTCTCAATTGCATCTTGGAAATTGCTACTCCGGATATTATATTTTTTCACCTCTTTCATTAACGGTGGATCGATCAGATTCTACTCTTTTTGGAAAATATGAATCGAAATTAAAATCTCGTCTACTTGGAAAAAGCAACAGCGACCTGCTTACATTAAAATAAAGGAGAAATGGAGCTTCTTTGCTCTTGAGGAGAAGGGTCTATATAACAAAGGGTGATTGAAGTTATGTGTATTTCTTTGACATTTTTCGTTGAACGATATGTATGATTTAAAAACTATGCAGTTCTTATCGACCGAGTAAACTTTCTTCAAGAAAAGTCTAGATCTTGTCCGGAATTTGTAACATTTAATTCAGAATACCATCAACCTCATTGGTTTGTTCTACGATCTGAGTCGTATATTTGATAGACTAGCCCAAGAACAAACGACCAAACTGGACGGAACTGAATCAGAAATTGTTTCAATCATTTCTCAAGGGTCAATTCTATGGCCACTATTCTTCATAATGTTTGTTAATGACCTAAGTCAAACTAGAAAGACCTGATCGAACAGACTTCATGCCAGTTAGGCACAACTTCAAAATGCAGTTTGAAGTGGTCATAAACAGCCACCAGACTTGCACAGAACCTCATCTGGGAAGGGATGCACCAGTGTGGTACACAGATGGATCTAAGATGGACGAAAGGGTTGGAATGGGCGTTACAGGACCAAATTTCAGGCTCTCAAAACCTCTTGGTAACACCCCGAACATCTTTCAAGCAGAATTATGTGTCCAGGAATACCTTGAAAGAGGCACTCGAATGGCAGAAATCTATATACTATCAGATATCCAAGCAGCACTAAAAGTTCTGAGGTCATACATCTGTGAGTCCAAGTTGACTTGGTACTGTAAACAATCCCTAAAACATCAATCGAGTCACCCTGATGTGGGTGCCAGGTTACAAAGGAATTAAAGGCAACGAAGAAGCAGACTGCCTTGCCAAAGAAGGGGCAAACACGCTATTTCCCGGACGAGAACCCTCCAGAGCCCACTTGAAAGAAGAATTCCGATGCTGGAAAACTGATGAACTGAAATCTCACTGGAATAAAATACCAGGACAAAGACTAGTGTGTCTATCGTCAAAGAAAGCTAAACAGCTTCTCGAGTTGGACAAGAAAGACTTGAAGATGGTAACGAGACTTCTCACTGGACACTGCCCTCTGGGGTACCACCTACTGCGAGAACTCCGCGGAAACTGCAGAGCATTTGCTGTGCAAATGCCCAGCGCTTTTCTGCAAGAGACTTAAGTTCTTGGAATGGGCCTTCTTAACGTCCTCCGACATCAGGAACGACCCCCTTACAATCTACAATCTGAGTCACTCATGTATTTCCCGCCCTAGGTCTAGTTCCTAAACATTATCGAGACTGTAAAAAGCAGGCTGTTACAATACCAATCATGAAATTTGGCAAGGATAAGCACCAGCTGCCGCCCTATCTCACTACTTGCGTAATAACTGAAGAGGTAGATACAATCATCTTCGAAAAGCCATTTGACCTTGAGGAAAGGTCAAGATAACAATACTATGTACCCTACATGTGGTCCGTTATAAGTAATGAACTGCTTAGAAATCAGTCAAGTCAATCAGTCTAGAAATAAAATGATACAACTTTACCATTCATTTAAACAAACTTAAATAATAATAATGAATACATTCTTGTGAGATATTCTTTCTATTTCCAGGCCCTCCAATAACTTCCATACCGTTGTATCACTAGAACCCGTTTTGCAGTTTGTCATCTCTCTATTCTAACTTATTCCTCGACTCTGATAACATGAATTCAATTTTCACTTTTTAATTTTTGATCAGCAATATGGGCAGTGATGGTCATGATGGTAGAGCGCTTGTCTCTTAACCTAAGGGTCATGGGTTCGATTCCCAGCATGGTCATCGGTCTCGTGCATGGCATCACACGTTAAAAGGTAAGGGCTGCGTCTTCCCTAGCTCGGACAAGTCTTTCGAAGACTTTTGAGGGTTGTACTCTTAAGGGTGTGCAGCTGGTTGACGGATATAACAATACCGGGGTTTCGGTCTACCCCCAAATTTGATTCTGAATCTTGGCTTCTTCATGAATATAAAATGTTTTAAGGTTTCTTATACACCTGACGATGAAGTTACATAATTTTTTCGAATAAAAATCCATATTTCTAATATTTCAAAAATTACTCGGTTTTCAAAAACAGTTTTATTTGCGAAAATTTCATTAATATCTATAAAGTCAATAGTACATATCGTCACTGCATCAAACCAAAGAAGATGGAGCATCAGCTAATATAATTCAATTGCTACTATTTATTGGTACAAACTATTATTCATACAAATTGATGCCCATGCATCTGAAAGCACGCTGTGATACCTAATGCTCCACCTACATTTCGCCCTAAAGGTCATAAATTGATAAACGATTGTCTCACCCGTCTTTCTTCAAAAATCATAGAAATGACTCATGCGCCGCTGTTTCGGATTCAGGAACTTTCACCTCCTCTCCGTCGGCTTCGATATACTCGACGCCTTCCTCGTATTCCGTATGGCACCTGTTGATGTGATGATCCGGATCGCCGTATTGACTGTGGTAGAACTCCTCTCTCATCATGTGATTCAGGCTGCCGCACCGACAGTATAAAATTGCCTGAAATGACAATGATAATAAGGGTATCAGAGCATGGCTGGAGGGTTAAACATGGGAGAGATGTTGAGAATACTGTAATATCTTATAATCAGAGCGGCAGGAAATGTTAAAAAACTTATATTATTGACGTACCCTAAAATGATTGAGTCGTTCAGATTTAAAACTGTTTACATGCCAAAGCAGAAAATTAATGCTTTTTCTCCCGCGGATAGTTTGATGCCCAATGTGAATCGGGGGGCATTAATATCAGCGGTGAGAAAAGCATTTTCCTCCTGAGGTATGTATATGGTTTTTTCTACCACCTTTGAGGTCGTCATTTTTATAATTTCCTAAAACATTTTTGGTAATACAAACATAGCAGTTGTCATAAGCTGTCGCGTTTTTTACCCTTTCAAGTCGCTTTCAAGTTTTGGAAATGAGTTCAAAAGATCTTGCTGGAGAGGTAAAAATGATTTCGATGCATCTTCTTCCTGATAAATCGAGAGTGCGATACAAACAGAAATATAATGTGTCCAAAGAATGGTTGAAAGAGCGCACAGTAAAAAAAGTTTCCTAAGATGCCAACCTAGTATTTTTTTTCGCAGCAAGCAAGAGAATTCAACCCATCCATATTATGGAGCAAATATAGTATGTTACGATCAGTACTGAACGTTAGGAAAGATATAAGCATTCAAGTATTAAAAATGTATAGCATTCCTCAAAAGAAAAGCCAACGGGGGTACGCGCCAAAGAAATCTCTGTCTTTTGAAAGAAATGTCTGACTTTTGAAAGAAATCTCTGACTTTTGAAATCTCCGACTTTTGGTTGTATGAATGGTCGTTCAAATTATATTTTCCTCTAAAATCAAACTGGCTTTTAAGTGTCTTTGATTAGATTATGAAATATGCATTTTTTTTTGTAAATTGTGTTTTTTTTTCAGATCGCTCCACTATTTGGCATTTGCGGGGCTTGCAGATGCGAAGAACTAATTGAAAAGGACGTTAAATACCTTGATGATCGTGGCGATTTGGTGATAGTTATCCTTCCAGTTACAAAAACCAACAGAAAACGCACACTTATTGTTTTTGATGATGTAATGAACGAAATATCTGCAATGGCTTCATTTCAGAAATATAAAAGTTCCAGACAGCCCAAAACATCGCAGTCCAGATTTTTTTCATGATTCCTTTACTTACTTTACTATATTTCAAATTCAAGAAATTTTTTACATATTTGTAAAATCGATTATTTCTGAACTGATCTATCTTCAACCGTCCTCAATTTGAAAAGTTTTTTTGGAGTTAAGAACATTTATTTCACTCAAAAAAAATTTCTGCTCATATTTGTGAAAACCGACACACCAAATTTGAGTCAATTCCGAGTCAATTGAAGATTTCAAAGGTTTTTTACAGCAACTCTGCAATTTTGAAATCGTAGGAGCATTTTTGACCTTTTAACTTTGTTATGCTCAATCTTGTAACTGAACACATATATATATTTGCAGAATCAGCATGAAATTTTGCATATGTGGTGCGAATTTCAAATGAGTCCAATAATTTTATATATCTCATAATTTTTATGGGTCTACTTCTTAGAACTTTTCTCGAGTAATTACTTTTGTTCTTCGATCAACTTGAAATTCACTATTTTCATCATTCTGAATCGATGATCTATCTTCAACCGTTCTCAATTTGATTCTTCTGGAGTTAAGAATAGTTATATCACTAAAAAAAAATGCTAATATTTGTTAAATTCGATTTATTTTCATGTATGTATGTACATCGAACTTCAAATAGATTCCAAGTGAACTAAAAATTTGCATATGTGGTGCCAATTTCAAACAAGTCTGATTATTTTGTATATTTGAGATTTTTAGGGAGTAGAATAGAGGGGTGTATAGGCAGACAGACGCCCAGCCGCCCCAGCCACCCCGCGCAGACGCCCCAGCCGTTTTTATTTTTCCACCCCCCACTTCTTGTATTTTAGGTTCACAATTTTGCTTCCCCAATGGCCTTAAGTGACCATGTGACAGCGTAACATGTTAGTCATGAGATGATAATGACGTCAGACCCCAATATTTTCCCAATATTCGGTAATGAAAAAATTAAATATTATCATGAAAGATGTGGTGTCATTGAGATAAGAGTTGCGAAGCACCGTTGAACAGAGAAGAGATAGGGTGTGGTCATCATCTCATGACTAACATGTTACGCTGTCACATGGTCACTTAAGGCCATTGGGGAAGCAAAATTGTGAACCTAAAATACAAGGAGTGGGGGGTGGAAAAATAAAAACGGCTGGGGCGTCTGCGCGGGGTGGCTGGGGCGGCTGAGCGGCTGGGCGGCTGGGCGTCTGTCTGCCTATACACCCCTCTATTCTACTTTAGGGGTCTACCCCTTAGAACTTTTTAGGAGCAATTACTTTCATTTTTCAATCTCTAAACTCATTTTCTATACTAACTTTATCATTCTGAATCGATTGGTGTTCGCAGAATTGCTCTATCTTCAACCGTTCTTGATTTGTTAAGTTATACTGGAGTTTAGAGGAGTTATGTCCCTCAATAAAAATTTTTAAATGTTTTTCTGCTTATATTCGTGAAATATGACTTTTTCTAAGTATATAAACCAAATTTGGAGTCGATTCTGAGTCAGTTGAAGATATCATAGGTTTTTTACAGCATCTCCGCAATTTGTATATTGTAAAAGAAAATTTGACGTTTTATTACTTTTTTATGTTAAACCGTGGATCTGAGCATATATTAATTATATATTTTCGGAATCAACATGAAATTTTGCTTATATGGTAAGTTTCAAATGAATCTAATGACTTTGTATATCTCATAATTTTTAGGGGCTTTTTTCGAGTAATTATTTCTGTTCTTTGATCAACATGAAATCCACAGACTATACTAACTTTATCATTTTTAGTCGATTGGCGTTCGCAGAATCGCTCTACCTTCAACCGTTCTCGGGTTGAAACGTTTTGAAATTGTCACTTATCTCCAAAGCCCCGATACACCCGAAGATCACATCACACTGGTGTGTCATATACAATCATCAAGCGGGTGATTACTGGGTCCGAGAATCATGTGCCCTGAGGAGACGGAGTGAACCAAGAAATACGGCCTTCCGCATTTGTCCGGTTAAGATTTCTGCCGCATCACGGCAAGCCGGTAAATTTTTTGAAATCGAGAGCAGCATATCGATAACTGCATATGTTTATTATAATATGGATGAAAATACAATAATAATATTCATAAAATAAAACAAGATATAATTTTGAACATGTGATGAAGTGCCCTCCTGCTCGTAGAAGAGTATTTGTATGCCTTTCCGCTCACAAGAGAATTCGAATGAATCGGTGAAACTAGGGAATCGTACTCGTGCCATGTGCCTGTATATGGATGCCTGCAGTAAGCAGTGTAGTGCCCGCTATTGGTAGCCCCGCTGTGATTCGTCAATGCGTACAAGTTATCTCAAATCTAAACCTTCCAGAGGAAAATCAATGGTTATATTCAATTTTCCTCTAAATCTTCCTAACTGCATTGAATACCTGTAAGATCGGAACCAGTATTCTACCAGAATGGTTTGAGTTTCCTCAGCAGTTGAAAGTTCTGTGACACTTCTGTGGGACCTGAGGATCTCCAATAGACTCAGCATTTCTAAATCCTACAACGGACTCAATATCCCCCAGAGCCCAAGGCAACACTGGTGTCCCGTCTATACTATACAAGTGGCGTAGATGGTAATGCCTGAAGATATGGGCTGAGACCGCATGGGCTCAACAGGCTGACTGCAACATAACGATCTCAGAAGCCCCACAACAATCTCTACATTCAGTGTCTGGGACTTCTACACCTATCACGGAACTTCGCTAGACCAAAATGTTTAAGACGCCATCCTGGCAGGCCATTATGAATTCCTTGGTCTCCACCTTCAGCTCACTTAACCTGAGAAAATCTAAGGTCAGGTTTCTTGATAAGCCAAGGTCTTCAATGTTCTTTGAAGGAGACCGCATGCATTGGCTTATCCTCATGTAGCTGTAGGAGCCTCTCATTTTCCGCAGCTTTGACGTGGGCTTTTTGCTGAACGGGCTCCAACTCGATGACAGAGTTTGGGTTCGTCTGTTCAGTGTTGAATACGAGACCGAGTTCATCGGGTTGCTGCCTTGAGGAGAAATGCTCCAACCCGTGCTTTTTCATGATCTCGCGTATAAAGCAGAGAAGGGGATCTGAACTCGTGATAATTTTACAAGCACCGTCCAATGTTGTGTAGACATTCCAAGCCCAAAAGTCCACGGCATTTCCGTACTCTGAGGGAAGTATAACCGTGAAACAGAGGATTTTGGGATGCAAGCTTCTATGGAGATGCATCATTTTGCGAGTTTTCACGTCGAGTTGTTGCAGTTCTACTTGAGTCCATTTCATTACTCCAAAGGGGTTAAGTAGAATTGAAACGGCAAGCAAATTAAGAATACCTCCGGCATCCAGATGCTTTAAGGAAGTATTATTATTATCTTGCATATACGACATTGATGTTTGGACAGAATCTGAGAGGCTTCATATCCGGCAGATGTAAAGGTGTCAGCCATTTCTGGAAGAATATTCGCATCCACCTGTGCCAAATGTTGTAGCTTCAGAGGCTTGGTTCCTGCTAGTTCTGATCACCTCTTTTGGAGGTATGATGCGAGCCTCCTCTACAGCCCCACCAACACGTGACATATCTGCCATTTCTGTCACTTCATTTACCGGCTGGGGAAAAGTTCTGATATAGCCTCGATCCCCAAAATTAGTTACATGGTTCCTAAGATTTTGGGCGGAAAACCACAGAACATGCATTCTTGCAGAAGATCGTCCTTCAATACATCTGACCACTCAAAGCGTCCGTTTTTATCACGGTTGTCATCGTTTGGCAAATTATTATTAAATACCGAACCATGCCACCTTCTGTTTTGTACATAATGCAAACTACAATGAATACTGTATCTTACCTGAAAGGGTTTCCTGAAATCTCTGTTAAGCGTCGCATATATGATGGGATTGAGCAGGCTGTTTGCATAGCCCAACCACAAGAACAAAGTGGCTAACGTTTTCAGAGCATTAGTGGTCTCTAGAAAGGGCCTTATGAGGGCCAGCACGAAAAAAGGCAGCCAGCAGAATGTAAACGCGCTCATTATTATACCGAGTGTCGTGCTCGCCTTCCGCTCTTTGGCCAGTTGAAACCTCAATTTCTTGTGATTGCTGTTCGTGCTCGGCGACGTTTTGATGGTGGTCAGGAAGTTGGATTTCTGTTTCGATTTTTGACGTTTGGTGGCCTGCTGGATGGGGGGTTTCGCGGCCAACATGGGGCACTGCGATTCGTTGCTGTGTCTCGACTTGAAGCACCTGCCGAGAGGGGTTTTGTCGAAGCTATACTGTAACAGAAAAAAGATGTACGTGAATAAAAATAATTCTACTACTACTAACCTGAACGTAGACCCATTCCTTGTATGTATAGTGGGAGCAAACGATATAATGCAACGTAGATTTGGCCTCCAACTTGAATTTTGTACTTCATCATTTATTTGAACAGTACAGGTTGTTTTCAAATAAGTGCAAAAGTTTTTGGAAGGTGACTCCTTGTCAAAAATTAGAGGGGGTCTTTTATGTAAAAGAAAAGTGACACGCTTCCAAAAATGCGAAAAATATGTATTTGTTTTTTTATTGCTGAAGAGTCAAAGAAATGGTAATTTGTGGTCGTGTTCTGTCAATAAAAATGCTATCTATGAATATTTTCTCAATTTTTTTGCGATCTTTCAAATGGGTGAAACATGCGACCCCTATTTCATTTATTTTTCGCCAGAACTTCTCAACGAAACAAAATTTCTGAATTTATAACCGAGTTGGAAAAAAAGATCTTTTGCAGAACTTTTTATAATCTCGTGTTTTTTCCATAAAAGCAAAAGTTTATCAACTCACTAAATGTTGGCAATAGGATAATCTGGACCATTTTGAAGTATCACCCGTTGTATGCTTACCATATTCAAAGAGCCAGAAACTCTTGCTTCGACATTTTTCACATCGACTAGTGTTGGAAACTACATATACGAGACGAGAAGAAACACTCTGTGGTTATATTTGGACATCGTTATTCATTTTTATTTTATTCGAATGCGTTACTATGTACTTTTGATGAATGACAATTTTTTTGATACATTTTGACAATACTTAAAAGATAGAATATAAAACTACAAAAGAAGTGATTTGTCTTAACAAACCTACTACAGTCAAAATACTCAATTTATCGAAAACATTTGATGACGAATCCAACTGTTTCAATATGCAATTTCACCCAATGTATGGGACGGAATTATCGGCAAAAATGTTATTGTACCGTATTTTCCACCGATAGGGCTAAATGGTGCGTCCTATACAAATTTTCTCCAGGATCAGCTTCCCATTTCACTTGAAAATTTCCACAAGCTATTCGACCGTGGATGTGGTTTATACACGATGGTAAGCCTGCCCCTTTCAGCATAACTGCTCGCCAGTACTTGGGCAACATGAGTCTAAATCATTGGATAAGCCGATCAGAACTCCAACCTTGGCTTCCCAGATCTCCTGACTAAAACCCGTTGGACTTCTGCATCTGGGATCACCTCAAGTCCTGTTTATACAGTCTCCATTGAACGTGTGAAATATTTGAAGAATCACATCAGTGCAGGCTGCGAAACAATCCAAAACACACCCTAAATATTTCAAAGTTTTATTTCTGTCTAATAGATGGACATAGTCATTTCAAGCAGTTTTTATAACTCTGTTCCGTTTGATCTTGTCTTTTTCTTTGTTGCAACACACATCAATTTAATATTGTATTAAAACAAAACAGTGAAGCATTTTATGTGCTTATTTGTTTTTAACAATGAGATGATATTTATGTATTCCTTTTTTTACGAATAAACACTATTTTATTCTTTTATATTGTATTCTATTCTATACTATAAGTGAAGTCATAATTTGTACAAACAAAACGTGACAGTCACTTACTAGATTTTCCCGATTTTATTCACATCCATGCACGATTTTGTATTTTATATTCTTACTAAGAAACTATTGTTTTTGATGAAACAACACAAGTGTTGAAAAAGTATTGCAAAACATTTTTCTTGTCAATACATATTTTCAAACTTATCAACTCCGTTTCGTTGAAAAGTTCTGGTGAAAAATATAATAGGGGTTTCATGTTTAACCACTTCAAGATCACAAAATTTCAAAAAAAATATTCATAATCTCTTTTTTATTAGTATTGGAACAGTCTCACGAAATTCCATTTCTTTAACTCTTCAACTATTCCACACAAACAGAAAAAACTTTAATTTTCGACAAGAAATCACCCCCAAAAACTTTCGCACTTATTTGAAAACATCCAGTTCAGTCGGGAATAAATGCCCACTGTGATCAAATAGCAGACGTGAACTATCATTTCATTATTTATATTCATTTGGCTGATTCATGCACATTTTGATAGAGAAGTTGATAAATAAACCTATATGTGTATAAGTCACGGGTTTCTCAAATAGAAAATAGTGTAGTTGGTAAACGCACTGAGTCGGAAATTCAAAGATCTCGGGTTCAAGTCACGGTTGATCTATATATTTTTTTCATTCAGTTCCCTTTTATTTTTCTGTCAGCTACGCCATAAACTTATTTTCGATTTGAAATGAAAATATTATTCAGTTCACAACCAAATAATTGAAAAAGCAAATTATCATATTTGAAAATTGGAACATAAAAAATTTCGAAAATTCGACCGTGTGAGGGAATTTTTGACGTTTTATTTCTTTTTAGTTTGTATCTGAGCATATACAAATCAAACATTTTCAGAATCAGCATGAATTTTTGCGAATCTAATGCGAATTTCAAGTGAATCTGATAATTTTGTATTTTTCATGGTTTAGGGGTATATACCCATCGGGACTTTTTTTGTTTCCACCTATCAACTTTCCACTCACAGAGTATATATCAGTTTCATCATTCTGAATTTATTGACGTTCGCAAAATTACTCTTCAACCGTTGAAAAGTTGCCTAGAGTGGAGTAATTTTTGGAATCAGCTTGACGAGATAGAGTTGAGGGGAACTGCCAATATTTCGAAAATTTAAAAAACAATCCAAAATTCGATTTTCCTCCATTTCGAATATTGCATTACTTGACTCTAATCGTGCCTGCATGTCTCTTGAAAATTCGAAATAAGCTCTTATTTCTGAAATGAAACGCCAAGCTCTGATTCCGAGGGGGTTTCTTCCAAAAACTTGGGTGATTCGTTAATGCAAATTTTAAGAAAATATTCACTCAGAAAATGTTGATTTCGTGGTATTCCGTACAATTTTTGTCAGTTTCATCTCTATACGTGTCTCATTTTCAAATCTGAATTTTAATTAGTTTTACACTAATTTTATGTGTAAAACTAATTCAAACTCAATCAAGTCAACAATTCACTCGAAAATTATAGAAGGAGATACATTTGAAGGGAGTTTTCAATTTTTGAAAAATTGATATACCTATAAAAACTAGATCACACCAGTAAAATTTTGACGTTTTATTCCTTTTATTATTACAAATCATAGATTTTTGAAATTTGCAAAAAAATTTGCGTATATGTATAGTGCAAATTTCCAGTAAATCTGATTATTTCGTATTTTCCATGATTTTTAGAGGTTTTAGCCTTCTAAATCAGCTCTTCAGTTGGAAAGTTCATCTGGAGTCGAGAGTATTCATTAATTATGTTCCCTCAAAAATAAAAAATAATCACCGATATTCATGATAGTTTTCGTCATGTCATTAATCCACCATCAAAATTTTGTTGACACATCATGGAATTATGGTTTACTCTCGGTACCACCACGCACATAGCCTCAATTCTTATTGGTACACATTGTCAATTATTGCCTTTCAACGTCGAAATTTAGTAGTTTTGGGCATCAGATAATTACAGAGCAAATCGAATGAGATTTAATTAGTAAGCAGTGAGTCTTCTAACAAAACATGAAACCAAATTTCGTATGTTTAAACTCTTGCGCTCTAAATTCTGCAGTCTCCTCATAAATTTTATAGTTTTCATGAAACTTTCCCACTGCTCTGTGAGAAAATTACAATTGTCCATATAAATTGAGCACTGAGTCAACTTGGAATTCATTTCCCCAGCATTTCCTGAAAAACAAGTGAGTTATAATCATAGTTTCAACTTTACTACTCTGCCTCCGAACTCCAAACTTTTAATAAGGCTTGGTAACGTACACACACATAATTATTTTAATTGAGAACGAAGAACAGACATCTAATGAAGAGAGAATTTTAATTTTTTTCTTTCATAAAAACAAAAATTTTTCTTTACCACACAAATAATTTAATTCTTCGATGCGCATTTTCATAGTTGTCTTCACCAGTAGGAAATACCAAAACAAAGATTGGAAGATCAAGAAATGTATACCTGCAATCTTCAGAGAGCGAAAACCACGTACCTCGTCATTGTGTAGTGTGAGTCTGAGAAGAAAAAAAATTTAATTTCCAAGTTATTACTCTGGGTTCATAATGACGTGTGAATTCTGTTTAGAAGTGTTACTGTTCGTGGAAAACATTTTTTTTATAGACACAAGTGAAGTTGAAGGAATCGTGGATATATACATAGATATTTATGCTAACAGATTATGTTTAATATGTTTTTATGTTTAGTTATATTTTCACCCTTCTGAGTGATGCACCATGTTTTTATTTCAATTTATGTGTAAAAATTCGTAAACTTCTGGTTTATTTTCATGTATTTGCTAGTGTATGCGTGATGAGCCAAATGAACATTTAAAAATCTGAAACATGTTAATCCAAATGGACATCGGCAAGTTTACTCAAGTAAGTTTATATTAAATTGGCACAGAAATACTACACCACTTCCAAGGATCTTCCTTCAGTGGTTGTAACAATTAATTTACAATTTTCATATAATTAATACTGTTTCTATTAACTTTTTAAATTCATTATGTAACAATTTTTTTATATGGCGATTAAATTATTATTACTAATACACAATGAATTGAACAGAAAACGAACTACACTTTATAGTAAGAGAGCAAAAGCCAATTCAGTCATGTTTTCTTCACCTCCGTGAATAATTCCTTCAGAATCACTAACAGAATTGCAGATTTATTGAAGATGTGTTCACGACTTCTACTATTTATTCATTTATGCAGAGCACTTCTTCCGTGAATATTCCATTTTAATGCCGGATGCATAAAGAAACATCAAAACGCACATTATTGAGAATATACTCATCCAATTCACAATGATCCTCAGATTTTTATTACGTTAAAAGTTTCTGGGTTGGATACCGATAAAAGAAGCTTCTTGTTTATTGATGTAGGTGGAACTAGAAGGACGAAAACTTCAAATATATTCTCATCATAACTGAAAATAATTATAAGAGGTTAATATGCGACAGTTCATCTCAAAACAAAATTAGTAGAAAAATCTGAATATAGCGTGGTGCCTAATACTTGACGAACAATCACAGAATAACTAATGAAGATATAGATCTTCGGCAAACTTTCTCCCTGCCATCAAATTACATCTATTAAATATCCTCATATATTATATTCTAGACGAATAATTTTTTAAGTCGATTTCAGAAAGTGGGTCATCGATATATCGAAGCTGAAATTGGTCCTTCAATTTCCTTCGAACTCACATTATTGGGATGATTCTGTATTCATGGGTGAGCTAAATAAAATGACTGATGCTGACATGGACTTCAAAATATCATGAAAATGGCACATCAATCCTATTTGGTGACCCACATCTCTCAGTCAGAGAGCTTCCTGACTAGCAGCAGACAAAGCCATATATTCCGTTCAAAGATGGTTAACGCTGTTGATTGCTTCTTCGTTTTTCTAGACACGGATGTGTTCCACATTGACAAACATATTCATCCTATTTCTCTAATTCACGTCAATTGCAAAATCAGAGTCACGATAGCCAGAAATGTAGCAAGATATGATTCTATCACAATCCATCAGTTTTGATTCTGCGGCATTTATTGCAGTTCCAAATGCAGAGGATCAAACGAGTTCAAAACTGATGCACACGGCTGCCATTTGGGCTAAAAAAGGTACTGTAACGTCAGACCTCGATCATGTAAAAGTCGAATTATTTGATCTTCCATAGTCGAGTGGAGGAAAACACAGAACATTTTGATGAGGCACTAAGTTCAATGTGGAACCATAGAAGTATTTCTGAAAATGATGTGTCTGAAAAATCTTTTATTAACATTATCATATTAAACTGATTTCTTGCCTGGGGACATGATGAATTATGTTTGATAATTCAGCCAATTTTTAAACAAAAGGTTTGAATAGCGACCCCGTTATTTGGAAAAAGCTTTCCATAGCTTTTCAGTGGAGGTTTTCCATTTGAAAACCTCACGTTACGTTGGGTATTCTTCATGACTTCATTTTAGTTTTACCATAATTTGTCTAATACCGTTCCGAGCGATTGTTGATATCGTTTCCACTCTGAGATTCACAGGCTACATCAAGATTTAAAATTATTATATAGTACTACTTCATTCTCTCATTCTCTTCTGCATTTCCAATTCATTAAAATGTTATGAATATAAACCCTTTATGTATGAATTTCAGAGATAAGCTAGACCAACAGAAGCCCTTTGTTCGTACCATCCGCAAACGTTCCAAAACATTTTCATCTTTGTTTTATGAAGGCACTTACGAAGTTTTTGAATATCATTATTGCAAATTAGCTAATCCTATATACAAGGATGTGGTGTGTTCAAATGCAAATCGTCCGCTATATGGATTCGTCTATTTGGTTTAGAGGACCATAGAAACGAAATAATGGTGATGTAGTTGGGACGTTGTTTCAGGAGTTTTGACTTATGGTAATTTTAGTCGGTTCATAAAAACTTTTTCGTTGAGGAAGTGGTGTAACTTTTAATTGATGAATATAATTCAATTCATCTTCCACCGTGTGAAACGATATCATTGAAGGACTGACCTGCATAATTCATAGACGCATAACGCATTGATTAAACAGGACCTTTTTCATCCATAATCGAGTTTAAAGAGGACACAAAATTCAACAGTCAGGAAATATCGTGTAGTTTGTATCGATACTTCCATGTTTGGGATTGACAGCAATTTTGGAAAGATATGTAATCTGGAATACTGCCTTTCCACACTGAGGAAATTTTTTATTAACCGTAGCTAGAAATCCAATAACCCTAGCAAGAAATTCCAATAGCATAGGGGACAAGCGAGCTATCACCTGTGGTTATAAAGTCGACTTTGCTGATTATAACTCACTTGGGATAAATAGAAATTGTCGAATAACGTAGTATCTCGAACTTTGCTACCGCTATGGAGTGCATTTACCTGTGGCTAGTAGACAATGTTTTTGTAGTAGCTGGTAAACTTTGCTACCGCCAGCGAGTGCACCTACTTGTGACTAAAAGGTATTGCTGTAGTTGTAGGAATCTGACTTTGCTACCGCTGGTGTGTGCAATTACCCATAGGGCATTATTCATGTTGTAGGTATGCTATGGTAACACATATATCTATTTCTGTAACTGTATAGTTTTCAATGAAAAATTATTGCAAAAAGTCTGTTGGAATGTGATCAAACAGTGACAAACAAGAAAGAAGTTTCGAAATGAAACATGTCAATGACAATGGGTCAGGTGAATAAATTACAGCAGACGCTCTTAATATTGATTCATATTCCGCATACTTCATTAACACGAATATTATGTGTGTCTTGAAAAAACTTGAGTAATAACATTTGATTATATTCATTCACTTCACCCATTATCACATAATTCCCAGTTGCTTATTTGCACTATTTGGTACTATGGCTGGACTAGAACAGCCGATAACACTGAAACAACCTTCAAATGTTCATTGCGTTCGTGGAGGGGGTAATTTCCGTCAGAATTTCAACAAAACTTCGAATAACCACAGCATGGAACAAAGTAGTCGTAAGTAGGTTCTTCGAGTAATATTTTAGTGGCAGGTTGACAACTGCATTACCGTAAGTGGATGAACTTCTATGCGATGATCCACTTATCGTAAGCGAAAACCTTACGGTCATAGGCATGTAATTCATTAGTGATTATTCACTTATGAAATTATGATTTTCTGATTGAAAAACTTACTGTCCTAGACTGACTGCCTAATAGCGACAGCATTGTACCTACCTGTGGCAGAAAAACTACATTCAGCAAAATCGTTTGTGCTGCCATAGAATTTGAATGTGCTACTTCTATTCTATAATTTGTTATAGTAATAGTATTTCTTCTTACAATAGCAAGAAATATCCCAGCAAAAACTTTAATAGCAGAATTTTCCTCAGTGCAGCTCAACTGAAAGGTTCAAGACGAATTTGAAGCCTAGCTATCACCTATCAGGCTATCTTCTGTTTCTGGATAGGCAGGGATTCAATACAGGGATTTCGGCCACCATATAGAGGCTGTCTAGGATTCTAGAGACTATAGTATCTTAGAATGAATTCAGTATGGGCTTCAAGAGCTCAATTACTACAATTCCAATACAATTGAGCCCTCTTAATATTGGTAGTACTTCACTTTGAATTGACATGATTTCTCTATAAGATTGACTTTGAGTTCAACGTCATCTACCCAATAGGAAACTTCGTTCATGGAACTTTCTCAGTGAAGTAACAACAAAATGAGCGCAATCCTTTGATCTTTCCACTTTGAGTTGACATCTAGGTAGGTTCCTGAAAATTTGGCTTGGAGCATATTTATTTGTTGTTATAAATATCAGTGCATATTTTTTTTCTGAATTCATGCTGAGATTCACACAAAACAGAAGTTTTTTCCAAATGATTTATAATTGTGATAGCTACAACTTTCTCAAATAGTTTGAGTATAGAACAGAGTAAGGATATTTGTTTTCAGTGGTATGTTTCTTTCGGATTTCCCTATTCATGTGGAGGGATTATAACTGATTCTTTGAGAATATCAGGAAAGTATTCTAGTGTTAGAGACTTGTTCAATAATGGTGGGAATTATTTCCTTAACCACAACAGTTGTCAGCTTGTCAAAGCCTACAGATTATTTATTCTTTATTTGTTTGTAGAGATGTGAAGATCTTTGTAACTCTGAACGAATGTATTGGAGCAAATGTTTTGGTTTTTTGTATACGGCGGTGAAGGTTTGGGATCAGTATAAAATATAGAAGAACGGCATTCTTTGCTGAAATGCAAATACTAATTCACGACAGTCAACTTCCTCAATCAAATCTTGTGCAGAGACAACTTCTGTTGTCACACATTTCTGAGAAAATAGTAATCTGAAACTACTGAAAGGTATTCCAATTTTATAAAGACAACATATGTGGTGACAATACTTTACTAAATTATACTTATTAAACCTGTTCGATGGCCTACACGTTCTTCTGATCTGACGTTACTGGAGCATATTTTCACGGATAAATTTATGAGGAATTATCGTATATACTTGACTAATCGGTGTAAAAGAATCAACCCAGACAATTGCGCAATATTTAAAATACATTTTTCAATGAAATGCATCATTTTAATCAGAAATATTCCCATTCTTTCAACTATATCTTTTATGATATACTTTCGCTGGTCTGGGAGCTCTGGGATACCCAGTATAATATATCACTTTGCGAAATTCTTCTGTAGTTCAGTGAGCTCCAAAAGTGAATGTTCTGCTATATATTTCATTTAGGTTACAAGAAATACTCCCTCACATTCATAAACCTAAGGAAATCGAGTCAAATGACAATGAAAAATGTATAAGAATTTCCATACGGCATTACGCCAAAACGATTCAACTGATAACATAATCCACTCTCTAAAAATACAATAAAAGTTTATCCGACGGAAACTCGTAAAAAATTAACCACTCTTTAATCTCCTGACGAATCAAGAATTCGAGTTTACTGACATCCCCAGTTTGGACTAGTTAGCTAATAATAGAAAAAAGTAATTTCTTCCCATTTGAATTTATCACAGCAAACATGCGAAGGATAAATTTGTCACAAACGTTAATTTTGCAAGTTCTCTGGAGCGATCTTATCTTTCTGAATGCAGTATGCGCATTGGAATTCTTTAATATGAGGAAACATTCATAAAAAAAGTAATTATGTATGATAATTTGAATTCTACGGA
This sequence comes from Chrysolina americana, assembly GCA_958502065.1. Classification (NCBI taxonomy): domain Eukaryota; kingdom Metazoa; phylum Arthropoda; class Insecta; order Coleoptera; family Chrysomelidae; genus Chrysolina; species Chrysolina americana. Next base: position 66,267,347 of record OY293416.1, on the reverse strand, counting down.
TAGTTATGCAAATATCAGTTTTTGTTCTGATTTGGAAACTAAGCCTTCTTAAACATTTTTGATTATTATTTCAAGTAGTATTTAATGATTTCTGTTCAAAATTGGTAGCCCCAATATTAGTTTTCAATCACTTGTCTATATCGTACTGTTTAATTGAATCCTAATAATAATAATAATATAATTATTGAGATGATTTTCTAGTATGAGAGTATGGAAACTCATCAAAGACTAGTAAAAAAACTTGCCATAGAGAAAATGAAGAACAAAGACGCACAGACGAACAGGAAGGGGATGAACGACAAGAAGAAGATGGACAACAACGACACAAAAGAAACAAGAAGAGGACAATAACAAGAAGATTGAGAAAGCAGTCACAAACAGGAATAGAGAAACCGCAACATATCCCAAATGGAGACCAAAGCGTGATACAGAGAAGTACAGGAGAAAATGAAATTTAACAATAGAAAATTATAAAATATTCCAACAAAGAGGTGACCGATGCGGAAAAAAACGAGAAGAATACGTCAAGTTGAAGGACAATCTACAAGAGCGTGATAACAAGAGACAAGTTTGGTCTGATAGATTTTTGCAAAAGGATGGAAGATGAAAAGGCAAAAAGAACCGGGCAGTTTTCAGAAAACTTCCTAAAATAGGAAGAAAAAGGTGATAAGTAAAATGGAAGAGATAGGAGCTTTCTACAAATTATATCATATCAAAAAGACCGAAGATATGAAGGAAAACAACTAAAACAAAGATGACTGCAAATCGTTTCCAAATGAAAAATTTGTAGACTCGTGGAGGAAATTCAAATCACCTCGAGAAGTTGGAGAAAAAAGTACAAGAGCAGTAGAGGGGTGCAGTATGTATGTGGGTATGCACGATATCAAGAATCAAGATCCATTTCGACTGAGTGAATATTTTTCGACAATAATGACTGGACATGCTAGGCAGTGACTAAGACATCAATTTGAATCTGCTGGAAAGGCAAATGATTCTCGTGAATCTGTCAATAGAGATATTCTGACACTTCGGAAAACAAATTCACTGTAAGCATCTGCTATGTTTTCTCTGCTGGGTTATAAATATTCTCAGCTGTCAATTGAATGACGTGCATAAACCAGAATAATTGGACGAAATATTCCACAATGTAAACCGATTCAAATCCCATTTCCATAAACTGTTATCGCCCATTCAGCTTCAATACTCAACTACCGTTATCCAAACAATTTTCGTTAAAACTGACCCAATTGATGCATTTAACGAAACACCTTTTTTCGATTCTATTCAGCAGGTTTTCCAATGCATTGAGCATGTTCACTCAGGAGTTTCCACGGATCAATGATCTGAATACGAATGCGGCTATCAATCATTTGAAATAGCTGTTGGTTGAATAATCCTAGTGTTTGGAATGGCCCATAAACTACATTCGATTGATAAAGATTGATTACACTACGTGAAAATGGAGTTTCATCACTCATAATTCTGGAGTCTTTTGGTCAACGGAATCGAATACAACTGATGGCTTTGTCAATTAAGAATCATAGTCATTGAAGCAATAAAAATATATACAGAGGTATAATATCTCCAAGAAGACAAAAATCCCCTTGAATATATCATTATCCCATACGAACTCCCAGTTACTAGAGGTTTCGACATCATTTTCAAAATCCTCGTTTAAGTGTGGTATAGAAAACCTCGTATACGCTACAACAGATTCTGGCTACTCTTAAAGATGGGAGAGAAGGGAGAGAAAACTTAGGTTTTATAAACTCAGCTATTTGGACTGCGGGCAGAAGTATGTGGGTCAAACTAGAGGAGCCATTAAAGTACGTTTCAAAGTGCAAATTGCTCATACCCGATTTCCGATACCAGAAATATCGATTCATTAGACAGGTTCATGATCATGCACTTCTCGATGCATTTGAATCTGGCACAGTTCCATCAAGCTGCTTGTTCGAATTTATGGTGAACTAAAGGCTTCTCTATTTCATGAAGATGTCTTTGGAATGTTGTAGGTATTGGAATGGCCTAAGTTGTTGCTTCTCCATTGGCCCATGCACTTCAGTCCGCTATAATGTACAAATAATGCAGAGGAGGTAGGTTCATGATCATCTCCACACTAATCGTCGATGTGCTGAACATGGCACCAAAGACTCCAAACAGGAACAGACCTTGCAAACTAGCCAGCTTCCCTCTGGTTGAACTTTTTCTGTCTTTGGATTCACTATCGCTGTGTATAGCCGAAGCGATTGTTTGAGTCCTAGCTTCCATGCCTGGCCATCATAGGTCATGCTAGCACTTTTCTCAGATGTTTGTTCTAGGTGAGCCTCGAGTCTAAGTTCAGCCCCAAGTTTTTCGACTCTCCTGAAATCTGTAAGCTCTTCCCAAATATTCGAAGAGCTCTGTTAGGCTCCGAGTTCCTTTTTCTGGTGAAATGGACAGTCACGGTTTTCTAGGGGTTGACCTAGAGTTCCTCCCTCATGCACCAAGTTTATATGTCTGTGAGTACTGATTACATTAGGTCCACACACACCCCCATATACTTCCCGTTCACTATTATAATGATATCGTCAACGTAGCCCTGAGCATATACTCCTGCCGATTAAGGTCTATCAGGAGATTGTTTAGCATGAAGTTCCACGAAAGTGAGGATAGTACTCCCCCCTGAGGACAGCCACCATCATGTCACCGATTAGAGAGGCTTGTATCACTCTACAGCTCAGCATGGCATATATCCACTGGTTCAGGAGTGGAGCAACGTTTCTTTCCCCAAGGGCCATAGTGATGTGTTATCAAACGCTCCTAATTATAGAAACGCTGTTAGTGCAATCTCTCTATTCGAGAGTGATTTTTTTAATCCTGCAGTTTGGACTGGAGCGCAGTCTGACTGATTTTTCAGGGTTGATAAGCGTGTTGGTACTACAAGAAGATTGGATACTTTGTATCATTATCTCGGATATTTTCATCAACTAGTGTTTCTATCGTTTTGAGCATGAACGGTGAGAGGCACATTGGTCTGAATGCGTTGGCCTGGGCATAGAATGGTTTCCTTGATTTAGGTATAAAGACCATCTAAGACCTTCGCCAGGTGTTGGGTACGTACCTGTGAGCCAGGCTCGCCCTGAACAAACTTACTTCAGAGGGTCGGATCCTAGCTGTAATAGTACAGGTTGGATTCTTTCTGGCTTTGCTGGTATAATCAGCTAATAAGTGGTAGAAGAGGTATTATAATATTATGAGTAGTTTAGTCAGCTTTGAGCTCCTGAATATGGCAGAGGGTCTAGGCCGCTTCACCTTGCAAGAGCAGCAGGAAGCACTTCGAGCATTTGGTTCCAGAGATTCAGTCAGATATCCGAACAGCGAGCTCAAAGATATTTTGGGAGAACTTTTCTATCAGTATCAGCGATGGATAGCTCTCGAAGCACCCTGTACGTAAATTCTCAAGGCATTCATGATCATATTATAACGAGCCTTGAGTTGACCCTGTCCTACGGTGTTGGTCGCTTGACGCAAACTCTCAAGGAATGCATTGCGTCACCGCTTCCTGACACTCGCGAGCGACCCCTCTCGTCAATTCTCGAAGCATCATGAATGTTACTGCGGATGTGAATAGAGAGCTCGTGATCAGAATGGCAGTTACACTTCAATATGGTTATTGAGTAGACAATTATTCATGTTGACTTTGACGAGAGAGAATAATTAGTTTGTGAATATAAATGAGCGATTATACCAGTGAAAATCAATTGGTTAAGCTGTTGAGATTATTTTCCAAACAACATGTTTTGTTCTTCATTCTTTTTTCATAAAAAGTTCGTTAAATAATCTGTAATTTGAAGGCTATAATTCTGACCGACTACAAATAATGTTTTTTTTAAACTGTGTATTGTAGACATGGAACATTATGAAGTAATGGTATGATCCCGTGAGGATTTCAAAAATTATAAGAAGTGGTTGTGTCATTCAAAGCAAGGAAGTCGCGGTATTGACCAAAAATGAAGATTCAACGAAAATATTCTTGATAAATCCAGAATATAATGAAAACTCCAAATACCAAAAATTCCGTCTCGAAATTCTAGAAATTGACAGACATATCGATCGAACAAACTCATCATGCATTGCCTTGTACGGTAGAAGCAACGAATAAAAAAAAGAATATCGAATGCACGTGTTCTGGGACGATCACATTAAATTACAGCATGCATGGGAGATCTTGTCATGGATCGAACAGTTTATCGGCACATCAAATTTCCATTCAATTCGTTTTGTGAAAAAGTGATTAACTGAAGCGGAAGGTGGACGATCCCAAATCTCGTGGGGGCTTGAAGGAAATAAATGTAGGTCGATTGATCGGGTCGCGAGAATCTGTTCAACTTAGTCAACGTTCTCGAGATTTATCGACAATATTGGGTGGAAAAGTCATGGAAATTTGTAAAGTCGGGGGATTTAGTCCACAAATGAAATGATGGTGTTGGTGCTATTAGAAAATTCTCGCAAAAAAGATGAACATGTTGAAAATATGAGTATATCAATTACCCGAATCCTCAAACTGCCTTTTATTCATCTATAAATATAAACCGACAATAAAATCCCAGCCTAAACGTTTTAGAAAAGTTTGTAGAGAAGTTCATCGATAATGCACTACTTGAAGAATATCTAAACTGTTGATACCAACTGGATGCGGCCACTGCCTGTTGTACAAAAAAAAATGAAGCGCAGAACTTTGACAGCTTTTGACTATCGGTAGATGAGGCTTCTGGGTCCGTAGAATTGACCAGCTGGATCACCCGATCTTAATCCATTGGATTTTTATCATGAGGCAAACGCATATGAGGAAAAACTGAAGCAACGGCTGTTTTATTATATTTTAAAGGGGTTGGTTGTTGAGTTTTAAGTCACATTCCATTTCTTTGTCTGAGACGTTCGTAGTAGGTCCAAAATGATAGAGCTGCCTGAAGAATTCAACAGCAAAGAATCATTTGAAATTTGGATACCGAGAGGTAGCTTTTTGGAGTGGATACTGGAGTAATAAATTATGTTGGAGTGTGAAAGACAGTGAAAGACCTGAACACGAAAAAATCCTAGTAACGGCTATTTAATGAAGGTTGACTCATGGATATAAAAATATTTAAATCATTGGAATGTTGATAACTGAAGACTAGGTTTTTTGGGGTCACAAATCATGTCAAGGTGTCCACTCAATGGATACGAGTTATGTCCTGGTAAACAGGGAAAAATAATCAAATTGAGAAACAAAATAATTAAAATTTTTCTGAAAATAGAAAACCCTACGATGAAAATCCATCTATCCATTTCCAGCCGCAGATGATTTCAATTCTGAGTTTATAAACATTCTGTCCTGTATTCATTTAACTGGGATACTGATAGTCTTTTGTTTCATGATGAATAATCAAATGTTCCGTGAATAATTTGAGATAAATATATCATCAATAAAAATAAATCAGGTCCAAAATACGTGCACATTTCTAAATTCTGAATAAATATAAACTTTTAGTCAACAGAGTACTCACTGAACAACTTAATTCACTCTTATTCTCTATTCCATTCTCTCAAGTAGTAAGTAAAATATTAGGATTTCAATTTCACTTTTCAGCTGCACAATAGAGAGCTAGAAAAGGTATTTCATTGCGATTATTCATCTCGGCTGAGCTATCAGATTACTTCCGTATGAAATACTACTCGACTACTTTATTTTCTTTGACTCGAAGCTCCTAGTTCTGTGATTCTTTTCGTTCATCTTCTTCACTATAATTCGTATCATATTTTAAAGGCAATAAGAAAAAAATACTTCAGTTATACTACCCAGGATTTCGATTAAACTGAAATCCCGACAGTCGCTTGTAGTTTCAAGCTTTCAAGATATTCACTCTCGTAAGAGCTCAATATTATTTATTCAATGATAAAGATCTACCTACTTCCTCGTGGTAACATTTTCAAGAATGATTTCAGAAGTGTAACTAACGTACGGTATGGGATAAAAAGTATTCTAACTTATTTAAAAATTTGGTGAAGGCGCCAATATTTTTATTCCTCGTGGGATAAGATTGATTCTATAATTCCTGGAGTTGGCTTTTTGCAGCTCATTGCATAGCAATATTTTCAGATCCGTCAGGTATTTCCATCCTAGGAACGAACAGCAGAATTCTTTGAAAATCATAGGCATAATGGTGCGAATTGGTGTTATTTTTGAACCTCGTGAAGTTTATGCGTAGAAAATAGACAGCTATTCACATACCAGAGGACTGAATTATGCTTTGTCTTTCGCAAGTAGTTAATATTAGCGATAGTAATAGAGAAGCCTTTTCCTACTGAGATGCTTTTCAAGTAAACCACTCATCACTAATTTCGTCGCACCCCAAAATTTTGCCCCTGTTAGATTCTGAATAACTTTTTTCTGCTTTGAACAATTTGAATTCTGTTCACACTGTTCGTCAGCCCAGTTATCTGTAATTGTAGACAAGAGATGAAACTATTTTTTTTTATTCATGAATATTATGAGAATTATGAGGATGGCCAGTCCCGGTGATATTTTGCAAAAACCACTAATAAATCTACAAGGGCTTCATAACTGATTTCAAAACTTCATCCAAACAAGTAGTTTCCACTTTTTCAATAGTTTCGGTTCATTCTTTAGAAAGTGTCCTGAACGGTCGATTTATTTCTCGCACACATTTTTTGGACACAGATCAATGAGAAGAACCGGAGCTTTCTAAACTGATTCGAGGGCGTATGGATTTTTCATTGCCATACTTGAACTTTTTAGAACTTGAAGCCCTGAGTCTGTATATTTGTCGACACTTTTTATGTACTTTGGCGTCTGACAGTTCATCAAGATTTCTGTATGAGAACCCTCTTCCTCTGCCCAGAGAAATCAATGTTTCCAGCACTGCTGGAGTGAGAAAACACCAATCTTGACAAAGTATGTCTTTTGCAAATAATACAAATTCCTACCTTTTGTGTTCAAACAAAGACATTTATTTCTTCAGATTCTACCATTTAAATCAACACCTGTTTCCTCCTATCCGACCAGCATTTGTTTAATAAAAATGCTCTAAAAGCAACTCAAAAAAATTATATATTACTATTTATAAAAATATATTGAGAACGTATTTCTTCATATAATTGTCCTGGGTTGGAAAAATCCCTATGATTTGTGTATTGTACTCTTAATTCTGTACAAATTTCAATATCCTGAAGATTAGTGTATGATAATATTTAAGAATCCATTATTTTTTCGACTTTAATTTCGAATGGAACATCACTTCTTTGGGAGAGATAAAGTTGTGGTATATGCACTTGCCACTCTTGTTCTTTGCCAGAATAATTCAACACCCCAACGCATTTCCACCGCACTTTTCGTAGAAGATAAGCACGAATAATATCATAGCAACCACAGCATTCAATACAACTCCAATCCACTCTAAAAATTTTTGAGGTCTTGTCTTTATGAGTTGAAAATGAAGCAAGAGTAAAACCCAGTTTTTTTTGGCGTGTGTGAGAAATATCTGTTTCACTATTTTTAAATCATTGCATAGTGTCTAAAGAGGGTAATGGTTCCTGCTTTAGTGCAGTTATTCCGGATTTAGCAAAATATCTATGATTTTTGGATCCTCCGAAAACATCGCCATGAAACCATTAGGTACTTAGATACGCATATGTTATATTAAAGTCTTCACGACCAAAATGCACTTTCAATTTTCATTCTTTGATCATTTCTAGCAAAGATATGACACATTTAACATTCCGCACCGTCGGAACTTGCAGCGGCGGGTAAACACGTTGATATCAGCGTTCAATCACGTTTTCTGAGAAAACGGTGGCGTTTTGTAAGGAATTACTGAGGAACATTCTTGTAGAGAATTGAATGATCTTTAACCCCATTCAAAACATTTAAAAAAAAATTGAAATTGAAAAAAAATATATTTTTGGGTTCCATCCCCGGATTTTTGGTGAACAAATTTTTTTCTTGTTTGGCATATGGTTTCAACTTCTAGCATGTCAATTCTGGTGGTGTTACAATCGATCCTCGTCTCAAAAACTGACTGGACTGGACTAATGGTATTATCCGCGATATCCCAATTAACACAACACAGAAAATTGCACTTACCATGGTGTTCGTGCTCCCCGAACTAGCCCGGTGATTTCCTCTCGCCGGGTTAGCAGGCGAAGACGTCTGACTAGAAATTTTATTTTCCGGAGGTCCGCCGCCATTCTTGACGCTGATCTCCAGGTAGCAGTGCGACTCCAGGTGGCTCTGCGCCCGCTTCTCCTCGTTCACTATCCTCCGGGCCGCCCGGAAGATCTTATAGTACACCAACATCATCACAGTCAGCGGTATGTAGAAACTGCACATGGTCGCGTACAACTGGTAACCGAAATCCTGCGAAACCAAACAAACGTTGAAGTTCTTCTCGCCGTCCTCGCCGATCTCCATGTGTTCGTTACCGAGAATCAGCAGCGGAGGCAGGGAGATACACGCGGCGAAGCACCACACGAGGATCACCCAGAGGATCATCCGCTTGGGGGTCCGTTTCACGCCGTACTCGAGAGGCTTAGTGATCGCGTAGTACCGATCCACGCTGATCATGCACAGGTTCAGGATGGAGGCAGTGCAGCTGAGCACGTCGAAGCTGACCCACAGGTTGCACATGATCTCGCCGAAGATCCATCGCCCGTTGATTTCGTAGAACGTTGCCATGGGCATCACGAGGATGGCGACGCAGAGATCGCTCACGGCCAGGCTGACCAGCAAGTAGTTGCAGGGCCTTCGGAGTTTCCGCACCAGACACACCGCTATGCACACCAAGACGTTGCCGACGATTGTGCCCACGATGATGGCGACGAGGATGAGGGAGATGACGATGCGCTCGACTTGGTTGTAACCGGAGAAGTATTCGAGAGTGGAGTTGAAGGTTCCGTTTGCGATATCGGGGTTGGTCGCGGTCGCCATACGAATGTTATCTTGTCTTGCCAGCGTGGAGGAGATTTCACGCCATCGCTTATTATGCATGAATTTTCCCCATGCTACTGTTTCCGACGAGGATCCTTCCAGATGTTTTATTCATGGCCAATCGGATCATTAGATTCGGGGAATGTCACTTCTCTTCAATACTTCCGTATTCGGAGTCTCGTCACTAGCTAGAGGGATAATCCACCCCCTATTCTGACGTTGCGTGATTTATTGCACTGATATCTCAGGAGCCATTTCTCGCGGAGCAGTGCCAAGCCTGAAAAGAAATCAGTTTGTTAATGAAATTATGGCGATTTACAGGTTGAGGGAGGGTGAGAGTTGTTGATCGTGCAAGCCTTTTGCGAAGGTACAATTTGAATGAATTTTGGAAAGCAGCAATATGGAAAATTATTTTGGGATTGGATATATTTTCGGTTTGATCAGGTACCTACTATCAATTATAGTAGGTACCCTGCGATGGAAGACATCGAATAAATTGATTGACGCAGCCATCTACTATCTTTATGTAAAACTTTGTTTTCGAAACATAAAGAAGGGCAGAAAATGGTAATTTTTATCCCGCTGGGAGGAAATAGCTATTTGTATTACTAGGGAGAAAAGTGCCACTTTTCCTCTAGTAGGACGTAGCACGATGTAGCAGTAAACATCCAAGGGAGGAAAATGCACTTCACTCCCATGTAAATAATACAAATGATTTTTCCTCCTACCCACGTAATAAACCTTTTTTTGAAATTTATTTTCATACCTGTCTTTAGATTTTTGTGGTAGTAAGGTTAATGACGTTATGTTAGCTTGTTCCTTGACATTAGGTGATGTATTTGGCAATTCAAAATCACTTAAATCGCTCTCCATTTTTTCAAAAATTCAATTAAGTTTAATGAACGTAGCGACTTTGCACTTTAACAGCTATACTCTTCTTATTCTCAACTCAAGAAACATACTTATATCTGAGATTCCTAAATAAAAATTTTAATTTTGTTACAACCGCTTACCAAAGTAGCGTTTGACGCTTTCAGATCTCAACGCAATGTTGACATTTTCCCTGGAATGTAATTTTATGACAGATTTGTTTAAAACGGACATATACTTGCATGACGGAAAGTATACAAAATCAATTTATAACCATATAAATTACTCTGATGGTATAGTGGTAAGCGACGCTGACTAGTAAACTGAAGATGCAGTTTTCGATCGCGGAAATCAATATTATTTTTTTTGAGTGATTTTCCTTTTTTTCTTTTGTTAGAGATATATCATACGATATTTGGATAGCTTAATTTTCTAATTGGTGATATGTGCATATGTCGAATAGTGTGTCAGTTTTTCGTCTGAGAGAAGCGTTTGTAGAAGAAATAATGTGTGTATTTCGAGCACAAAGAGTCATTGTCGCTCTTCAAAGATCAATGTCTTTGTCGAGCGACAATCAATCACTTTGCGCTCTAAATACACAAGTAGCTATTAAAGAACTAACGTTGGAGTAACATTCATGGTTGATTTTTACTAGGATAGTACAGGATATACAAGATATTCTAGAAATAACGGAAACAATTTGAATATATTTGATTCACAAGTTTCATGATTCACAATTGACTTGAAATGAAAGGGAGGAAAAGTACTTTGCTCCCTAGGAAGAAGAAGTACTTTCCTCTCTAGGGAGGAAACGTGTTTCCTCCCTGATTTGAGGAAGGAAAGTGAAAATATGAGTTGAATAGAACCCGCCGTCTACAGTAGCGACATGTAAATTTGTTGATGTCTTTTGAATCGAACTCAAAACTGTTGATATATCAGTGAATATTATTGACTGAGATAATTACTACAGTGCCTATATATAGTGAACAAGGCAAAAGGATGTCAGAGCCTCTGTTGAAGAAAGGTTCTAAAGCCAGTACTGCAAAGATAAAATGATTCAAGTGCCTAGACCAGGGATTACAGGTTCGATAGTCTAATAATAAATTGAGAACTGAAAAGTGAAAAATAAATATAGTTTAAAAAACTGAAAAACACGCTGAACTGAAATGTAAAAACTAATTGTATATATAGGCAGAGAATAATAAGAAATGAAAAAATATCACTGTGAAAAAAAGCGTGGGGTGCTCGATATACGAAAATATGAAATAAAGCGCCTATATAAACAATAATTTTTTACATTTTAGTTCAATGTGTTATAAAATCTTGTTTTTCAGTTTTTTCGAACTATATTTATTTCAATTTTAATTACTCTCCTCAGTACTTCCCTCCAGGATTAGAAAAATCAGTTCTAGTTTATATTTATCATCCCATGCATTGTACATCATTAGTCAGTAATCCGTTACAATTTCTCTTGGCAATTTCCTTGAGCGCTAGCTAACTGATTGGAGCTGAAACACAAGTTGGCGTGGAATGTCATCAATTTTAATAACAAACGACGGAAACTCACTGTAATATAAGCATACGATTCATCTGATCCCTCCCAACCTCCATAAATCTTGATATATTCTCTGAAATCAAACTGACTGAACTACAGTAGCACTTCTTGGGAATTTTCCGTTTGGTTGATTCCCCTCAGTCATCTGCGAATTCATTCAGCGTGAAAATGGATCGGTATTCTCACCCAAGTCGCCTACTCATTCCGATGATATTCACTCAGAAAATCCGTTTCCCATGCGTATCGGTATCGGGTTCGACAGGGGTTGATGACATATGGTTAGCAATGAGAATTTTATTGGGTTGATAAAAGAACGGATGTTGAAAGAGATGAAGAAATGCAACAAGGGTTGTGGTCTTCCATATCTCTGTTACGGTAATATACCAGGTGTAAGAGGATAATGGTACACCCCCCGTAACTCCGTTAGTTTTGAAGGTAATTGACTTGAATTTGGGAAATCTCATTTACAAAAGAAGCGGCATTTTTTTCACCCACAGATGATTTTATTTCACCTCCGGTTTTTCCGGAAGTGATACCAATTTTCGATTTTCAAATGGAATACCTTGTATATCATTACATTTCTGAAGTTTGCATGATTTTCTGAATCCGATGATACCACATAAGTGACGTTTCAAACCTCAACATTTTTATTAATTCAATTTTCAGTTTTCCATTTAAGTATGCCATGATGGTTCCGTCTAATGCTGGAAAAATTAAAATTCTGTCTATAATTCTAAATTGCGTTTTTATGAACAAATAAAGTTAATATTGGACCTTGGTGCCATTCATTAGTACTAGAAGTAGGAAATTTATTCATAACAGGTAATAAAATGTGCGAAAAATACAATCAAAATTACAGCTAAAAGAAAATAAGAAAATACAATTATTTTGTCCTAATTTAATGATAAGAAGTTACTGAAGTGGCTTTGAAATACAAAAAATGAACACAAAACATTACAACAATTGTTCGAAGTGCTGTGCACTAACGTCAATGCACTTCCGAACTCGCATAGCTGTTTCTTGAAGAACGTTCGCTAATTGCTGGGCCGTTATACTATCAATTGCGCGTCTCACTAACAACTCCAGGTCTTCGCGGGTTGTAACGGCGCCGGCGGTTGCATAGACAATGTTTTTTAAGTGGCCCCAAACAATGAAATCAAGAGGTGTCAAATCAGGTGACCTTGGAGGCCATCGCACAGGACCATTCGTCGAAATTACGTTTTCTTCGAATGCCTGTTGAAAGTAATCAATTACTAATTTTGGACAGATAATTCAGTTAACCTTTAGGAGAAATCCTAAGTATCTAGCTCCAGTCAAGGATCTTTCAAATACTATTGGACCAATGATTCAAGTTCGCGCGATTGTTGGTGGGTCAGGAAACATTCATTTCAGTCCAATTTACAACTTTTCATGATTGAAAGTCATTTTCGGGTCGTCAGAGGGGTTCATCCGATTTTTTTATTTTTTGAAGTGGTCTCAAAAATGGGATTTGAGTTGGCGTGATTGGTGGTGGGTCAGAAAACATTCATTTTAGTCCAGTTCATAACTTTTCATGATCAAAAGTCATTGTCGGATCGTCAGAGGGGTTCGGCCGATTTTTTATTTCTTTGAAGTGGACTCAAAATTGGGGTTTGAGTTGGCGCGATTGGTGGTGGGTCATAAAACATTCATTTTAGTCCAATTTACAACTTTTCATAATTGAAAGTCATTGTCGGGTCGTAAAGACTTCCAATACTCAATAAAAACACACCGATATACCAACCAATATTTATTCGATAATCTAAAGAAATAATTTCATTCTTCTCAAAGCCTTCTGAGTAACTTCTTAACACTAAATTAGAACAAAATAATGGTATTTTCTTATTTTCTTTTAGCCGTAATTTTGATTGTATTTAGCACATATTTTATTACCAAGTATGAATAAACTCCTCATTAATAGTACTAATAAATTGTACCACGGTACCAATATCGTGCCATCTAAAAAAATTGAGTTTTACCCCAAAATCGAATACGATGAACTTCATTTGCTCATAAAAAACGCATTTTAGTATTTTTGGCGGGATTTCGATTTTTCTCGTACACTTAAATGCAAAACGACGAATCTGAAGTGGAAAAAAAAAATCTTTTGTAGGTCGAAAAGTGCCGGTTTGTATAGGGGATTTCCCAAATTTCAGTGTACCATGATCCTGTTACAGCCGGTATAGATGGATGGTTTCATCAACAGCATTATACTATTTCCTGAGCTCTACAAAATGGAAATGATGGCACTACGCAGGGTGTTCAGTTATTTTTAGGCAGGTCCCAACTTTGTTTTTTCAATTGACAACCTGTACTTTTATAACAGTAGACTTGTTTCTCGCCAAATACCAATGGGATGGTATATAATGTCACTCAGACGAGCTCAGAGACGAGCATACCGTATCCTAAGCACTCAGACTTTCCGTTTGCCTTCCCATTGCTATCCCACCACATCATTTAATATTCTGATTCAATTACCAGCGAAACACAAATTCAAAACGCCGGCCGGCTGTCGGTAGCCATTCCCCCGAGTAAACTAATTTTTGCGTTATTCGACGATCTACTCAACAATGCAATGCGATTTTGGAACGGTAATTAGTCGATAAACGACTTTTTAACAAGATAAACCGCATGAAAGAGAATGCATTCGTGCCATCATTTATTCTGTCGGAGTTCCAATTTGAATTCCATCAGTTAGAAACACTGAAACGTTCCGCGGAAATTCCTTGTGGAGTATCGGATGCAAATGGTTGAAGATTAAGGATGATGAAATGTTAAAGAAAATTTACGAGCACCAAAATAAAATTATCACTTTTGAAAAACTGTATTATGGAATCAATCTTAAGATCTCAGAGACAGTATTTGGCTGAAAACGTAGCAAATTCAGTCTTCTTTCAAAACGTATGGCGTTAATATGTTCAAGAACTTAGTACTCAAGGGTTAAAATCGATCAAAATAGAGGAAATATAAAAAAAATTGTGGTTTTTACCATGATGCGTTCAGGACATCATAATCAACCCAGCAAGAAATCAGAATTGCTGGATCTGAAGCAAAGTTTGATGTAGGTTATATGGTTACTAGATTAAAAAGTTTTTCTTTGATAGATGGTATTAAAAATTTGGGAGAGAGGAGAATCAGACAAATGCTTTTCAACAACGTTAGATGAGACATTGTGGGTTATAATTTTTCTAAAACTCTTAAAAAATACTGATAACTAACTCAATATAAAAATCAAGTATGGTAGAAAAATTCTCCATAATATTCGTCGTTGATATTCTGCTTTCGAACCATTTGGTATTTTTTCCCATTTCCCCAATTATCCATATAATAAATTAAGCGAATTACGTCTTCTTTTCAAAACTGGATCGATGAAAAACACATCAGCGGGTAGCAAGCATTAAAAGATATCACTTTATTATGCAAACTTTCTCCCATTTTTTTTTTTCAGATTCGACCTTTCCGTACTTTGTTATCACCCAACCGAGTTTTGTTTAGGAGCTGGGATTTTTATAATGGCGGGCATTTTATCATTTCAACGCCATTCACTCGATTCGCAGTTTCATTTCCCGACGTCGACACGCAGAAATAGAGGAAATTAACATTGGAGAACTGTTATTATTCTGGAGTTGAATAGTACCAGACACTAATTTTTTATGTGACAGCTGATCAAGTCATATTGGGCAGTTATTTTTTTAAATTCCACTATAGAAAGGCTTTTTTCTTCAGCTCTAGCCCCTGTACAGATACATAATTAAGGTTCTTTCAGAAAGTTTTTCAGAATCAATATATTCAGTATATACAGTGTGGCCCATTAGTGTGTCTATCATGAGGATTGTGATTCAAGTAATAGTCATATGGTTTTATTTCTTGCTTTCGAAATATGTGTTTCTTGAATGCAGGGCAACACAAAGCATCGATTTTTTTAATAGCCCATCCTTTAAATTTTTTCACCGTTGAACTGAGCAAAATGATCAACATGAGGTGATATTTCCTTTTTCCGAAGTTATTGCTGAAAGAAAGAAAATCTTCGGAAAAATAGACCATCCCAAATGCCATCATAAATACTTGAACTATGAATAGAATTTAAGCAGGAATATTTAAGACATGCAACACCAAGACTGAGTTGAATTGTCGATATAGACTGGAAATTATATTTCTTAAACAGGAGATTTTATACAGAGGTATTGAAGGACTACTTTGAATATGACTTAGCCCCTGGAATTGACAGATTTTATGAAATTTGTAATATCAGTTTCATTTAGACTAAAACTTTGACATTTACAGAAATCAAGAATCAACTATTCTCCATAGGTTTTGCTCCCTACAGAACGCTTACTTAATCACAGACAAATATCTACATTGCTAAAATAATACTAACCAGTTGCTTGTGATATGGTTCATGGTGCGCAAATGAATGATTCATGCTAATCTCAGTAATTCAAGCAGGCCATGAGTTTGACAATCAATGTATGCAATAAAAATTAGTCATGTAATTTTGTATACATCGTGTTATAATAAGATATAGAATGTGAAATGAGTTTCTCCACCGAAGAATTGACCGATATGATTTTTGTACTAGGAGCAAGTGATAAAGAAACTGTTTATTAGCGGCCAGAATATATACACCATAAGGCTACCCAACTTCAAATCTAATGAAGAACTCTCTTATTTATAATGCCGCAAAAATGTAAAACCATCTTCCAGCTAGTGTCAGAGTCACTGAGTCATTAGCTTTATTCAGGAGAGCAGTGAAGTGAAATTGATTCTCTGAGAAGAGGTAATTTATGACATTAGTGAATATTTTAGCAGAGACATGGGTGATACAACTTAAATTTTATTTTTATCCCGTTTTCAACTATGTACGTCTATTCTTGTTTATACTGTTTACGTTATATGTGTGTGTTTATATTTAAATTAATAATTTTATGTTTATATTTTATACTTTAATTTGTATGACTGTATTATGTATCAACTTCATGACTCTTTCTTTGTCAATGAGATATGAATCTTCAGACAATAAAGAATATTTTGATCGATTGATTGATTAAAAAATATCTAGATACCCAGAAAAGAAGCTTTTGAAAACTCGCTTTATCAATTCGAATAGGAAAAGTCACATATGAGAAAATAGAGAGAAATCAACTGAAGAAACTGAAATTACTGTATTCTTGAAAGTTACAGAAAATCCTTACATCTCGCATAGAGAAGTATCCAAACAAACTGACATAATCTGGACTGTCATACAAATAATTTCGAAGAAGAGTAAGTTTCATCCGTACCGTATTCAGTTAAATTTAGAGTTATTTGATGATGATTTTGAGAAAAGATAAATATTTTGTGAATAGGCTCAGCAACAGTTGCTATGAGACAGAGATTTTTTCAATAATGTGTTATTTTTCGACGAAGCAACATTTCATGAAAATGGGTTTGTAAGTAGACATAATTTCCATTAGCATTCAACAGCTAAGCCACATTGACTTAAACCACCAGACAGACAGAGTGGTGTTGCCTAAATTTATGGGGCGGCATAATTGGAAACTTCATTGTTGGGTCGTATTTCTTTGAGAGATAGATTGGAAGAGGAGGCACGTTTAAGTGGCCACCTCGCTCACCAGATTTGCCAAAAGTGGATTTTTTACGTGTTGTTACGTTAAAGATCAAGTTTAACGAACACACCTATCGGCAAAGGAGGATGTTGAAAATATAATTAGGGACGTATTCCAAAATATTCCAGTCAATATGTTGAGGCAAGTTATTGAAGAATTTGAAAATCGATACATTATTGTTTGGAAGTAGCTGATAGTCATCTTGAGCAGTTGCTATGAATTTCAATTTTTTTTTTATCATTTAATTTTTTTTCTTCGAAACTTCTTCAAGCCAAGAATCAACAAAGTCTTACCTTTTAACATGCAATTCCTAGTACTTTAGTTGCTTGGCTTTGAACCCACACGACCGGCAGCCAGAATGATTGCAAAGCTGTGATTCTAACCACTCGGCTCCCTGGCCCTATAATTTCAATAAAAACATGTTTTCCAGATTTTTCCTTATTGATTTTCAGTTTTAAGTTTGACATTGCAGCAACAGTAACCAAGTGTTAAAATTCAGCTATTCTACGTAAATAAAAAGACAATTTTTGACAAATTGAAAATTCAATTGTAAAGTGTAAAAGTGTTAGTTTTAGAGAATATATCATGCCATCCAAATTTGTAGGGATGAATAGTTCTAAAAAGTGGTAACAACATAATGGTTGCTCCATTTAAAATAAAAGTTTTTGATAGTTGAAGTTTGTCAAGTTAATGCCTCTCCTCTTTGAGAAATGTACCTCTCAGTCAATACTGGCATTTCACTCACTTTGGTTGATGTATGACTCAAACATTTTTGCTCCAATTCTATATCCATAAAGTTTTTAGGAGGGCATTTGATATGATCTGTTTTTCTGAAGATTTTCTTTCTGTCGGAAATAACTTGACAACGCCGCAAAATTTTTTATAAAAAAAAAAACTTCCGTGCGTAAAGCTTTTTTTGCTCAGTTCATCAAAGGATTTTTTTTACAGTGCTCTATTAAAAAAATGATGCCTTGTGTTGCTCCGCTCTGAGGGAACACTCTGTATATTCCAAAATATTTCTGTAATGACCAACAAACTATAGCATATAACTTTTATCATACTCCTTATGATAGGCAGTAGTATTTCGCCATCTACAATACACTATAGCCATCTTGTATAAACTGGCGCCTTCGCCAATTATTTAACATCGCATCCGCCATGGCGCATCCGCCAATTATTAAACATCGCATCCCCCAAATTTCAAATTGGGCAATGCATTTTTTTCAGTTTTATGAGTTATATAATGCATTGGTAATAACTTTTCAATTTAACAAATACTTCCCCATATGAAATTTTCGAGAAAAGTGGTTTTCAATAGAAAAAATTGTCATTATTGTTCCAGTGAAAATCCTCACGTTAAAAAAGGAGCACGATTTTGAGAAAAAAATTGTTATAATGTCTTCTGCAAGTTAATGGATAATAATATGGGGTGGGCGATATACGAAGAATTTTAACATCCAGAAGTTACCTGAACACTTTGGAGAACACTGTAGAGAGCTGTAACACATTGTACAAGAGAAGTGAGTGCAGAACTGAAAAGACTTTTTGACGATCGGTGGATAAGGCGCTTGGGACCATGAAATTGGCCAGCAACATCACCCGATCTCAATCCATTAGTTTGAGGAAAAAGTTTACTGAACACCCGTGGTTTCCGAAGATGAATTGTTAGAAAGAATTACCCAAAAATTTGAAGATTTTTGAAGTGCTTGGAATTACAGCAACGGCTGTTCTCAAAATCTTGTGGAGATTATTTCATCATGAATTCAGGTTTCCATTCCATATTGGGTTTCTAATATTCCTATTTTATTGAATCTCAATATTTCTGTTAACAACGCAAGACACTGCCGTTGGGGGAAGAGGTACACACAAATTGCAATGCGTGTGCGGCGAGTTACTCATCTAAGTTGAGTTATTTGAACGGAGGAAATCGTTTTAAACTCGCATACATTTCTTGAGGTTTACTGGCGGTAAATTCGGATACATTTCATTGAACTTTCTACTGCTGATAATTTTATCACACCGTCCAAAAATAATAAACATATTCATAAATCTTTGAATAGTTTTGTTCCATCATTTTGAAGGTATTTGTAATTTCTGAAGTGACGAAAATATCGATATAATTAGGACAATTTCAAAACGTTACTGTTAAATAGTAATCATGAACTGCTCACCAAATACCGAATGGGAATACCATTCTTAAGGGACATTTTCACAAAGAAATGCTCCAAAACTTGACCAGTTAGGTATAGGTATGTTATACACAGGAAGAGAGCAAATTTCAGCAACTCTATTTGAAATAATCAACTTGCAGTCACTTTTTCAAGCCAACGAAAAAACTGTATTTTTTACCACCCTCTATTGAAGTAAAAGAGATTGTGCTGGAGTGTGGGAAGCCTTCAAGTATCACCCAACTCCAAACCAAATTTCTATTCCATAGTATTTCCTAAATAAAGATATCAGCATTTTTAGAGGTCATGATTTCCGAAGAAAAAAATTTAAATTAATTTTTATTTCGAAAACGGTAACAGATGGGCATAGAGAAATATACAGAAAAGTTGTCGGGCTATTGCTATTGACTTGGGGAATGCATTATAGTTATTGTTGAAGTGGATAATTGCAGTTATTGGCAAAGGAAAAAAAATTAATGTCAGTCAACGAATTTTGCCAAGTGCGGGCAATAATCGTTGAACAATATTATTGGTAATATTCAGACTGGAACCTCTGGAACAAATCACCTTGTGTTTTTTCACTTCGTGGTTAACTCTGGTCTCTCGTGACGTGGGGAAACGGTTACTTCATTGTCATTGCGATAAATAGCGCTGATCTTCTTACCCTTGAACTCACTTCGACCATGACCATCACCGCCGACAACAAAATGCCGTCATCAACACCTGCCACTTGATATAATAGGGAATCAGACAAACAAAAGTTCAAAGTCGAGTCACGAGAGCGGCATCGATTTTAATATCTGCATATAGACCACTTCTATTACCGTTGTCGTTTTGTGGACAACCCCCTTGACATTTAGTGATGATGGACGCTAGTTTAATTGCAACTGCTATAAATACAATTCCGCAGAGGATAGTTGTAGGCGAATATTCTCGCCAGTTTCGTCTTTCTATTGGGAAAGTTCAAAATTCTGCTTCGTTGTTTGATCGGGCTGACTTATGTAGATAAATAAGCTGGTTATAGTCATCTCTCTAGACGATATGAAACGTAATGAAAACCTCCATGAAATGGAAAATAAATAGATTAATATTTCCTCTCCATTTCCTCAATGCAACAATTCAGCAGTCGCAGAAATACCCACATTAAAGTAATGTTTGTAAAAAATAAACGTTCTTATACATATAAAATACCCACTGCGTATTTTCATGATTCGTTTTCAGTCAAGGACCCGAAAGGCATCCTGCTAAAATATAGAGTGAC
Organism: Chrysolina americana; assembly: GCA_958502065.1. NCBI lineage: Eukaryota > Metazoa > Arthropoda > Insecta > Coleoptera > Chrysomelidae > Chrysolina > Chrysolina americana. Next base: position 66,246,901 of record OY293416.1, on the reverse strand, counting down.
CCATTTGAAAGCGGTTTCTTTTTCAATAGATAGAGCAACAATGATTCTAGTTGAGTGCTATGAATTCGAAATGGAAATAAAAATTTTAGGGCCTACTTCGAAATTGTTGCAAAATAAAAAATCCAAAAAACTTACTAGCGATATTTTTAAATAAAATTTGAACCAACTGGATGCTTTCAAATGAGTGTGTCTGAAATTTCACGATTGATAATTTTTTTTAAGAACTATAGAAAAAGTGAAATTTCATTTTAACATTTTATCTAATTATTCCGAATAGTCATCATATAACACAATTTTTTTTTAAATTTCATTCAAAATGCTCTTTTAGGTCGTTAGCAGTAAAGTTTGTAAACATCAGTTATTTTAACATGGTGTCAAATTCTGTTTCTTCCAAACATAACTCCATAGTATGGGAGATATTAATAATCCATAAAAACGGTAAAATATAGATCTGAAATAGACTATGATTCAAAACTATCGAACCAGCAAAATTCACGATTTTATGGAGAATCGAACTAGTTAGGAAATATTTTCACAGAAATGGAAAAGAATTGAAAAATTACTTTGTAAAACCAAAACATTACAATAACTAATTTTCATCAAAAACGAATTATCCCAGAATCAGGAATGATCGCATCAGACATTTGAAGAACCAAAATTTGATGAACTGAAAAATCACAAGACGGTATATCTGTAATACCATAAAATGAGAATAAACACAAATGTGAAGATCGATCAAACCATCAAATTACAGAAACAATATCTCATAAAAATGATAATATATAAGAACAGAATATTGTAAGTCTGCAAAGCGTAATATTCGAAAGTCAAAGGAATTATAATCGTCGAATCAGTATACCACAAGACCTAAAATTGGTATATCAAAAATCATCGGACGAATAAATGCTAATACCGAAAAGTAAAGAATCAAAAATTTCCAGAAATTAAAGAGGTTATAGCGTAGCAAAACCCCGGTTGATCTATTCTCTCAGAGATGGCGTAGCGTGCGGTTAATATACTTATATACTTTCTCATGTCCCCATTGAATTCCTTCTCATTTCTCTCTCACCACCTGATACTACTTAAATGCTAAGGCCCACATTTTTTCGCCAGTTTAGGTATCACGAAAATAATATGATTCCGCCTCAAAATGTTTTGTGGATTGACACGCTACATCCTCCGAAAGCGTCCTTATGGTAGGTAGGTAGTAGGTAGTATTATGCCGATATACGGGTGATAATTCAGATCTGACATATTGCTAAGGTTGTTGGTAGCATGATGGGATTATGAGTTCAGTGAAATTCAATGAATAACATCAGCTGTTTTATCGAGATTCTTGAAAATTACCACCCAGGAAGGAACAAAGAAATGAACGATCAATATAAGTCTGAACCAGACGATTCGATTTGTTCAATTAGAAGTTAGCGCCATCTAAGAGCTAATAGATCAAGTTTTTATCAGACTGGTACTATTCTTTAAAATTTCTGATAGATAATTTATTGATTTTACGTTTTAAGATACTATTAAGTTTTTTGATGAAATTATGTTTCGTTAGTTATTCAATTTGACGGTTTTATGATATGAATAGCTTAGGTTATTGAGATTTGCGATTACTTAGTTATATCATTTCAGTCACTTTCGTTTATTAACGAATTCAGATCTATGAAAAATAGTTCTTTCCGTTTTTGCGTATGATGCTTTATCAGTTCTCATACATACACATTAGATGGATTTCTTTTCGGATCAATCAATTCTATACATTATCCATTTTATGGGTTTTACGTGTTAACAGTTTTCTCCTTTATTCTTATTATAGAAAAAATTTACATTTCGGACGTTCATTTCATAATGAATAAATATTTCTCTTTCCACCTTGTACCACGTTTTGATTCTTCGTATCCGCAATCGCCTTCGGGTCAGTACTAACAGGTTTCAAAGGTCTGTCAAAGTTGTGTAATCATGGTATTGCTACGCGGGATCTTATGGTGCATGTAATTTTGCGCTTTTTCAACTCTCCAAAACGTGGGCGGTTCCCCTATATTTTTTATTTCCACGCTCGTTTGACTGAAGCCGCCATTATTATCAGCATTATTATTCCGTGAGGATTCATATTCCACAACAAAGGAAGCGACTTCAATCAAAATACCAGAAACGACATTGTGTATTACTTTAACGTTGCCAATCTCCTTTACGAATTCATTTCATCTTTTCATTACTACGAGGATCCTCCATGTGAAACATATAATTTTTTCCACCGAAAGCTTCTTCTGAAACATTAATATTGAAATATTTCGTTAATATTCGAAATTAACATCTGAGCCTCTTTGTTGAAATTTGGTTGTACAGAATATGATTTCAAAATAGAGATTGTACAGGTCTGAATATTTCGTTGATAAAAATATCATCATCTTCCTGCTCCCTTAAATCGACATTTCATTATTCAGGAGCTTTTGAAGTCCCTGCTGTTCATTTCGGGAAGCAATCTTATTCGAGAGAGTGCGACATCTTAAAATAATTTAACAATGAAAATCTGGGGAAACAGCATATTTTCTTGTACAACAGTCTTTGGAATCTGAATCTGAATCAGAAAAGACAGGTTGGGAGTTTGAATCGCATTTTCCATCAGACATTATAACTAATGAAGAAACGTCTGTGATCGTTTCCAGGTCTTATATTTGCATAATTCATAATGAGTTGATATAAACAAATACGTGTATTCCAGAAACTCGTTTAATTAAAAAAACAGGACGTTCATATGAAATAGTTCGAAACAATTTTTCTCTGTCAAAGTCCACTTCACATATTCAACACTGCCAATTATTTCTGAACTGCGAAGTGCACTGTGTCTTTTAGTACCTCTGCATACTGTTGACTGGATTTTTTCATTACTTCATTAGGATCACACGTCTGAAGGTGAGACCCTTGTCATTCCCAGAAAAAAATAAGAAAACTGCCTGAAGATTTATGCGACTATTCAAAATTGAGAGACTGAAATTCTACCAATAATTTAATGGGTCAAAATTTCAAATGAGTTTTCAAACTGGAAAGGTATCATTCTGGATTAGAATAAAGCAATCAGTTCTGATGATCCTAACAAGTCTATATGGAAGATCTTAGACGAATTATCGAACAAACCAACCGGTGAACCGGTGTAAAAACACACATAATGACAAGATTTACAAGGAACCTTTAAAAGTAGTTGAATTATTCAAAAAAATATTTCATTGATGCTCCCAAGCCTCTGATTGAGAATATTGAAACACATAATACTGACCACAATACTTCCATGACTTTTGTTGTTTCCCCATGCTGTTAATTTTTGCTGCAAGGCAATTAGAAGAATGAGTCCTCATCAGGATCAAACGAAGTGCCAATGATTCCAGTAAGGAAAAATTTACCTCTGTTATTGAAGGCCCTAGTTTTTCTGCTAAATTTGTCATTCACAACAGGGACCTTTTCGGATACATTGAATAATAGAATTCATGAGAACAGTAGTCATTATCGTTTCGATAATTATCCCTAACAATTCCGTGCAGCTTTTTCAAGGGTTTTGATATCAGAAAATCAACAGGGATTTCTATCCAAGAAGTCGACAACCCCTGCAATCTATTCCCACAACCACAAAATAGTAATTTTAATCGAGGCAGGCGAACGCACTGTTGGGAATTTTTTGTGATCTCAGCAAGGCATTTGATGGTGTTGATCACTCGATAAACGTTGATAAACTTCAGGAATATGACATGAGTGTTAAATCTCTTGATTGAATTCAATATCTGGGACAGAATGCAATATGTCATCGGGTATTTTTAAAATAACATGGGCGTTCCACAAAGGTCGGTACTCGGGCCTATTTCATTTATAAAAAAAATGTAAAAAATTTGAGAAATAAAAGCCCCTTTTTCTGTATCCGCTAAGAATATCCCAGTCAGGCCCTGTCTCCGGAGCCTTGACTCTTCCGGAGGGCGCGCTGGATCATTAATACCAATAACCACTCCCCACGCCGAGGGGTAAGTGACTATTGGGTACGAGAATCAATGATTACGGCCTCCTGTATTCGTCCGGCTAAGATTTCTGCCATATTACGGCAAGCCAGTATGATTTTTACGTTTGACAGTAGTGTGTCCATCATTCCACCAAGGACCCCTATTATCAGAATTGAAAGAATGGTTTGGGTGAAGCCTGAGGAGTTCAAAGAGTAAGTCTCGATATTTAGTCCGTTTTTCCTCATCTTTTCGGACGATGCTCGTTTCGCCAGGAGCTGAAAACTCAAGAATCGTCCCACTTTGATGGTCGAGGAGGACTACATCAGGCTCAATGGCTTGTATTTGCCTGAAGGTTGGGAATGAATAGTTCCAATAGATTCGGCACTTCTCATTCGCCACAACGGACTCAATATCTCCCAGAGCATAAGGCAAGACCGGTGTCTCGTCTACACCGTTCGAGTGTCGAAAATGGTAGTACAACACTTAGCTGCCCCACGACACGCCCTGCTGCCCCACGACATGCTCTGCATCTAGTGTCAGGAACCTATTTACCCATCACGCGTCTACAGCAGACGAAAGTGTTGTAGACACCATCCTGGCAGGCCATTATGAATCCCTCGGTTTCCGACTTCAGCCCACTCGACCTGTGAAATGCAGAGGTCACGTTTCTGTATAAGCCAAGTTCTTCAATGTTCTTGAAGAAGACCCCATGCATTGACAATAATTACGTTCCTGAGGATATCCTTACGGAAGCGGAAGAAGCAATGATGCAGAATTTGCCAAAAAAGTCCCGAGATGCTTACGACAAGGAGTACAAAATGTTTGAGACTTGGATGAATTCACGGAAGACAAATGGTATCGATGTAAATGTTCTATTGGCTTATTTTTTACATATGCAAAAAAAATTGCCCTATCGTCGCTATGGACCAAATACTCGATGCTTCGCTCAACTATTCGTCTATATAAAAAAATCGACATTCCAAAATATGGCACACTAACGAACTTTTTGAATAGCAAATCACAGGGATACAAACCAAAGAGGTCCAAGAACGACCTGAAATAGAGAAGTTTTTGAACAAAGCTCCCGACGACGCGTACTTGTTGATGAAAGTGGCTTTGATAATAAGGATTAGCGGTGCTTGTAGATGCTATGAATTAGTCAATTTGAAAACAGAAAATATTCAAGACAACGGGAAATATTTTCACGTAGTTTTGCCAGACACTGAAACCAAGAAATCGAGAAGTTTCACCATACTTGAAGAAGGATTTCACTAGTGAGTTATGGATTCTAACACACTATCATATCATATCATAATGACAGTCATAACTGTCATGTGTTGGATAAATTATTATTATTGGCTTCACAAAGTTATTTTTCGATTATTTTTCATTTCTTCCAAGTTATTTCTCATTCAGTTCGTTTCTCCAGAATTTTTTTCTGAACTTTGTTGGTTCAGTACTTTTGATTAATAGACTGTTTCGGTTCTACATTTTACCATCCTGATTATATGTAATCTTTTTAACTTCTTCTATACAGCTGGTACTGTTTTAAGGAAATTGAAAAATACTCTATTCTATTCTGAACCGAGTCACCCTTACCCCTCCGTAGCCAGCTCTTGATCTAACTGCTACGAGTGTTTATGAGGGAGTATTATTATTATTTTGTTTTCTTTTATTAAGTTATTTTCAATGATATTGCTGTTGTAAGTATAGGAATTTTTGGAAGCTTCAAATCGTCTTGGTTATTCGCCAATTCTGTTTTGTTATAAAAAATTTGCATAACATGGAAATTTATCGCTATGAATTTGATAGAATTCCGTCGAGTGGAGAGTACATGCTATACTTCCCGTGTACTTGGGAGGAAACTCGACGAGGCTTTCCTCGCTTTTGCGGATTAAACCGTCGCCATTATTCATTCTGTTGGATGCAAGAGTGGAAAATGATGCATATTAACTCTCTTTTTCGTGAATCATAGTCTTAAATTACATTGTTGCGCTCATTCCGACGATCTAACGACGGCAGCAACGAATTTATACGTTACATTAAACGTTCTGGATGTTTCATGTTTGATAAACCTGTTTCATATTTTATTCAGAACTTAATTAGGACAATGCACCCGACTTGCGTTCTGGCCCGACATCCAGAAGCACGGAAAATTATTTGAAAATTCACGATAGACTGGCGGCAGCTATTTTCATTTCAGTCATTAATTTTATTCAATTTGATTTGGTGGATACCGACAAAATTGGAGAACTGAGTAATATAAACAATAAAAACCAAGAATAGAATAAAGCTCTTTATATACATTAGAGAATAAATAGTATATTGTGTATCTAGTAGTAAAAGCAATACATTCCCGGACGACAATGTAAATTGTTGGCCGAGGCGATAAGCCGAGGCCAACAAGCATTGAAGTCTGGGAATGTGCTTTCACTACGAGATATACATACTATTTTTTCTCAAATCGCAATCAGCATTATCATGAATTAAGGAATTACTTATTGTTTGCGTGCATTCATTTACTGTCTAAAATGTATACAAGCCGTCAAAAATTTTCCCGGATCGTTTACGATACGGGAATAGTTATTATCCTAACAAGTACGGAAAGAGTACTATTCCCGCATGAGACTGCCGTTACCCGAACGACGCAAAGTGGAGTTCGGGTAAGCAGCCGAGTGAGGGATAGTACCTTTCCGTATGAGTAAGGATCAAGATTTTTTCTACAAGAGCATTGATACTTCTTATGTAGCGCTCTTGAACAAACGTTCACGTGCGGTAAAAATTATTACCGCACTAGTGCGGGAAAAACTCACTTGAAGTGACATTAGCGTGCGTGAAAATTTTTCCCGCACTAGTGCGGGAATATGACACCTCTCAAACTAAATTGCGTGCGGGAATGGGGCGGAACACGCACGCTTGTAGAAAATAGATATTATCCTAACAAGTACGGAAAGAGTACTATTCCCGCATGAGACTGCCGTTACCCGAACGAAGCAAAGCGGAGTTCGGGTAAGCAGTCGAGTGCGGGAGAGTACCTATCCGTATGAGTTAGGATCAAGATTTTTTCTACAAGCGCTTAAAAAAAAATTATGTAACGCTCTTGAACAAACTTTCGCGTGCGTGAAAACTTTTTTCCGCACTAGTGCGGGGATAACCCACTTGAAGTGACTTTAGCGTGCGGGAAAAATTTTCTCGCACTAGTGCGGGAATATGACACCTCTCAAACTGAATTGCGTGCGGGAATAGGGCGGAACACGCACGCTTGTAGAAAATAGTTATTATCCTAACAAGTACGGAAAGAGTACTATTCCCGCATGAGACTGCCGTTACCCGAACGACGCAAATCGGAGTTCGGGTAAGCAGTCGAGTGCGGATAGTACCTTTCCGTATGAGTTAGGATCAAGATTTTTTCTACAAGCGTTTAAAAAAAAAATTATGTAACGCTCTTGAACAAACTTTCGCGTGCGTGAAAACTTTTTCCCGCACTAGTGCGGGGATAACCCACTTGAAGTGACTTTAGCGTGCGAGAAAAATTTTCTCGCACTAGTGCGGGAATATGACACCTCTCAAACTAAATTGCGTGCGGGAATAGGGCGGAACACGCACGCTTGTAGAAAATAGTTATTATCCTAACAAGTACGGAAAGAGTACTATTCCCGCATGAGACTGCCGTTACCCGAACGAAGCAAAGCGGAGTTCGGGTAAGCAGTCGAGTGCGGGAGAGTACCTTTCCGTATGAGTTAGGATCAAGATTTTTTCTACAAGCGCTTAAAAAAAAATTATGTAACGCTCTTGAACAAACTTTCGCGTGCGTGAAAACTTTTTCCCGCACTAGTGCGGGGATAACCCACTTGAAGTGACATTAGCGTGCGGGAAAATTTTTCCCGCACTAGTGCGGGAATATGACACTTCTCAAACTAAATTGAGTGCGGAAATAGGGCGGAACACGCACGCTTGTAGAAAAAGTACTTTTCCTACAAGCGTGCGTGTTCCGCCCTATTCCCGCACGCAATTTAGTTTGAGAGGTGTCATATTCCCGCACGCTAAGGTCACTTCAAGTGAGTTTTTCCCGCACTAGTGCTGGAATAATTTTTCCCGCACGTGAAAGTTTGTTCAAGAGCGCTACATAAGATGTTTCAATGCGCTTGTAGAAAAAATCTTGATCCTAACTCATACGGAAAGGTACTATCCCGCACTCGACTGCTTACCCGAACTCCGCTTTGCGTCGTTCGGGTAACGGCAGTCTCATGCGGGAATGGTACTCTTTCCGTACTTGTTAAGATAATAACTATTCCCGTACAGTTTAGTGCCGAAAACGGTCCGGGAAAGTTCGTTGCTTAGCAACGGACTAAAATACTAGATTAGCGTATTTTGAGGCCTGAAGTTGCTCCGAGAAAGTGGGCATTTTTGAAAGATTTCAGAGAAAGGGATTTTTGATCACTCATTTGAGGAACTGATATATCATTTTCAATCCCTCAGGTATTAAAAGTTGATTCAATCCCTGAAGGATTGAAAGTAGAAAAGTTCCTATATTTTTTTTTCAAATTAGAGGCAAAATCCATATTTTCCCGTTCTATTTTTTTTAGTAAGCTCAAAAACACATATATCTGAGAATAGATTTAGTTTTCATTATTGTTTATATTCCTATTCATGCTCACTTTACTACAGTTTGCCAGGCCGACAATAATAATTATAAATATACAGGGTGACCCAGGGTTAAACCGCCAAACGTTCAGTATCGGTTTTTTAGGTGAAAATAAGATTTTTTCTTCATATAAGCATGTGCCAAAACTTGATTCGTTCTCAAGATACAGGGTGTCAAAGTTAAAATTTTTAGGTACATTAAAATATGCCTCCCATCACCGCAAATGAACATGCTGAGTTTTATCAGAATCAACCGAAAGGTTTTTGAGTAATGAATAAAAAACTGATTTTTTATCAAAACTTTGACACTCTGTATCTCGAAAACGAAGCAAGTTGCGACATATGCTTGAATGGAGAAAACATCTTATTTTCATCTAAAAAATCGATACTGAACGTTTGGCGGTTTAACCCTGGGTCACCCTGTATATTAACAATGCAAAGAGAACGCAATAATTGTGAAGATGATGTAATGATCGGAACTATTCAAAAAATTTGAAATGAAAATAAATTATAAATAATACAGCTTTTCGCAAATTTCCTACACCATAGTAATTTTGTCGACAGATATCGAGCAAAAAATAACATGACAGCTCCACACGAATCGAATTTATAATCTATTTTCATTTAATGAGATTATGGCCTTTCGCCAAATAGGTACGCCCAATTCCATATTGATGCAATTATTTTAGATGATGAAATACAAATTATGAGATTTATCAGTGAAATATAATACTTGCATGCACTGTTTAAAACTTTGGTATAGTGATGTTTATATTGGAGTTCAATTGAATATCATCAGCTTTTTTCGATTTCAGATGAATGAAATCAGAAAGGTGAGCTGAGTAACAAGCAAATGGTAGGAATGATGTATTTTCAGAGTTAATTGTTAATTTTTTTCTTACTGAAACAATCTATAATCTTACGCATATCACTTGGATATGTCTTCATAGAATATTGCCGTGTCATCTGAAAAACCAGTAATTTTTCTGTTAGTTTGTGAGGTAAGTATATTATTCATATAAATGATAAAGAATCCCGGTCCCAACATTGTCCCTTGTGGCACAACATTTCTTCACTCAGTGCATTTTGAATTTACAAGTTGCTTTCTGTTACCCAGTTAGTTTTCAAATATTTTGAGTACATTTACTCTGTATCCTGGATCTCGCAAATCCTTCAAAAGTCAACACTGTCGAAGGCTTTTGCGAGGTCCAAAAAAAACCGCTAAAGAATGTTTCTTCCTGTCCATGCTGTTGTAGATTTTCTATGTTAGTGAGCGAACAGCGTCATTTGAAGATTTTTTTCGGTGAATCCGAATTGTTTTTCACAGAAATGTTTATATTTATTAAGGACATATACCTACCTATGCAATGATCCTCAACAAACGCCTAACTGCAAGTGCCTGCAAATTGTAACCAAATTACACATTTAAAAAGAATATCAAATTCTTGTTCGAATCCACTTTGATTCAGGGACTATTTGAGTTTTTTCTATTGAGCTAATGAAGTGGAGTCGATAGCACCATGTAAAAAATTTCCAGTGAATGTATTCGGATAGATTCGGAATTGCGCATTCAAATATCTTTATTGTTGAAAACCATGTCTATATTATAATCGATCACTAACAGGAGTGTGGCCATCAATGTCGATATAAATGTGTGCGGGGCATGTATATACTCATAATTGAATTTTTATTCACAGCGGGCTCTTGGAAGTTCATGGTCACCGTCATAAATTTGTCTTTGATCTCTTGCTCAATCAAAACGATAGCAGAATTAATAGGTTTATTATTGATATAACAAATTTTATAGTTATTTTATTACCCGGCGTCAAACCATAATTTTCATTGCTTTAGAAATTAATTTATATTCATTATGGTTATGGATGTTTCCGTTCGTGATTTATAGTATAATATGTTGTCATCATGTTGGATATGGAATCGTTTAGAAAATTAAATGGTATCGAAATTTTGCAAGAAAATAATAGTACATTAAACATCAAGGGAGAGAAATGCAAAATTTTTCCCAAAATACGATTTGTAGTTTGAGAACAAAGCACCCACGAAAGAAAAAAATAGCATTCTATCCTGAGGTGTACGTACTATATTTTACGCAGGCGAAAACACAAGAATTGAGAAAGAATAAAAATTTGGTCAAAGTTTCTTGTCATAATTAGTGGTAGTATTTTATGGAATTCGTATCTTGACAACATGCATCTTGTTGACAACCCATGGTGACAGCAAATAACGAAATGAATTTTGTGGAAACAGGTTTGAAAATTGTTAATGGTGATGAAACAAGAAATCGAGGGAGAACCTGAAGAAATTGCAGTGATTCTTGTTGATTGTTGTTAATCCAAAAATTCAACCTTAACAACAATAAAACAGCACATTCATGTAAAATATTTAGTGAATTTATTTATGTCAAGTTGGTAACTTTGAACATATTTACACAGCCAACTTTTCCAGGCATTTAATTTCAATTTCCAGAAACAAACTTGACATGAATAAAATTCACTAACAATTTTGCCTAGATTTGTTGGTTGTGATCATAAAAGAAAGATGATTTTTTTTACTAAAAAGTAGCGTTTTCAATAAAGAAAAAGTGTGAAACAGGTCAATTAGGGTGTGTACATTGTGTCGGTTTGAAGAAGGAAGATTTTTGCGTGTTTTTTCGTTACCGAAGAAACAAACTTCTCCTCCCGCCGTTCATTTCAATCTAAGGCTTGACGTTTTTGGAACTGCATTCCACTTTGTTATGTCATGGGTCCTCGGACTATTGAATTATTATTCCAATCTGCCACTCACACCGTCACACCAGGGATAAACCGTTTAAATTGAGCCGACAAGTTCATAATTCGGCTTTCTAGCTAACTAACGCCCACATTATCTTCTTGGTGCCGCCATGGAGTTGAATTCTCTTGCCTATGGGCTTTTTACTCAAAAGGAAAAACGAGATTTACCTAGATTATTGCTACCCGTATATTCTCGAAGGATGTAACGACATTGTGTGAGGATTAACTTGGGTTTCATACAACGTTACCAGCTGATATAAAAGGAAATTTTGTCGTTTTGAAGCAAAAATTGGAAGGGACTTGATGATGGGCACAAAGGGATTTCATAATACCTAAAGGATCAACAACGAAAATGACGAACAAGAGAACAAGGCTGTGTATTGTTGTTCAAGTTAATAGTTTACTTTGATGTGTAGCTGGTCTACTTTCTTTGCTAGTTCGTTTACCCACTGCATTACCTAATTTACAGAAATGTTATAATCAACCAGGATTATATTCTTGAATCCAGAAAATTTCGTGTTAGATGTGACATGTTTGATTAATTATGAAGCTTTTGGGGCCGTCTTTTCCAAAGCTTGTGAATGCGTGAACCAAGGATATCAATCGGACGTTGATAATAATACATCTGGTGTACCACAAGGATCAGTTATGGGTCCTTTTGTTTTCTTGTTTTATCCGAATGATACGACAACCGTTGACGTGGCAGTTTAAAATTGTTTCAGAAGATACGACTATAGATGCCGTGGAACTAACATAAGCCTAATTCAGAAAAAGTATTGTAACAGGAACTCGAACTAAGGTGACACTCTTAATACCCAGGCAAAAAGTTTCCATACAATTCACTGAGGCATCAACACGAACTCGAGTCCCGTGGTTTGTATACTATTTTATAGACGAAAGACAGTATCTAGTTTCAAAATATCAACTTTGATGACTGATGGATTGTTGAGATCGGTAAGTGAAGTGCCCTGAAAGTGTGGTATGGCGTTTGAAAAAAATGCCAACATTACGGCAAAAAACTGAGTGATGGTCATGATGGTAGAGCGCTTGTCTCTTAACCTGAGGGTCATGGGTTCGATTCCCAGCATGTTCGTCGGTCTCGTGCATGGCATCACACGTTAAAAGGTAAGGGCTGCGTCTTCCCTAGCTCGAACAAGTCTTTCGAAGACTTTTGAGGGTTGTACTCTTAAGGGTGTGCAGCTGGTTGACGGAAATAACAATTTTAACAATTACAATTCAACATGAAGATGGACATTGAAAAAGCCGCGGAAGGTGAAATAGGCCAGCTGGTGAAACAACAATTTAAGGAAATTTATATGGAGCAGTTTTTAGACTACCGACTGCCAAGTATATAATGTAGATTTCACTGGGGACACACATTGTCAGAATTAACTATATCAAATAAGGATACTATTGAACTTCACCACATCATATAGCTTCCTGATTAGACAATCAAATAAACAAATCCATACTACTCTCCATGGAAAAAAGTATAACTCCATCATAACAAACCGTTCCTCATCAGATAGGACATCAACAGATTGAAAAATATTGACTATACATTCTATTTTGGATTTTGAAATAATTCCGAAGCTTTTCGTTGAAAGCCTTTTTTCGGGCTTCAAAAAAAAGATGTTTCCTCAAACGAAAGTGATAGTGGAGGTGCTGTAGTATCAAATTAATTTTGATCCTGGTCCGCTCTTGAGGATCTAAAAAAAAAACTTAGAACTCCATCCTCAGATGATTGTGAAAATAAAAACATGTTCAATTCAGAGCGACGCAAAAAAGGTAAAGAGATACAAAATGAAAATGATGTTGTTGAACTATACTAAATCATTTCACACCTAGTCCATAAATACTACAAATATCACTCATAAATCAGCATACATTATTTTTTTTACGTCACGTGCGCGAAATATTTACTTGTTTAGTCTTCACCAAATCGATGAATAATTCCATTTATCACCTTTTGACCTATACGGACAACTTTTGTAAGCCCAGTTTTACATATTCATCACGTTATATACACATGTCAATTATGGTTTGTTTCTCGGTGTTAGTGTCTGGATTATCGTTTCACAATATTGCTGTAGAATATTCATGTCTAGACCAATCAACACGTTTTTACATTCTCAAATTTCTTTTCACTATTGTTTTACCACTTCATTGTCAGTTAATGGTTAAATTCATTTACTTATTCCAGTCAAATCAGACTTGAGAGAAATCTCACATGGTGTGAAGGGAATGAGTGTGTAGTTTTGCTGAGGATTGCCCTCAGTCCTCTACTTTTGCCTTTACGGTCTTTGGTGCATTTTGCATTAGCTCAGAGGTTATTTGGGCGTGCTTCCCCTGCACGACAACTACTATATCCCACAGCAGGAGTGATAAAATACAGCCCTGTGAGGTTCACCTGGCCATTTCTTACTGCACGGAGTCTTTAAACATGTTGGTATGAGCCTTCTGATTTTGGAGCATTAAGAGTATCCATCTGCAGGTGGTTTCGTCAACGCTTCTCCTCCTGGTCGCTGAGACCATGCTTTCGAAGGATGTATTGTCAAAGGCTCCTTCGATGTTGCAATGGTTCCTTAGTTTGAATAGTTTTAGAGAATGAATATTTATCATTTTGTTGACATATGTCATTTTGGTTTACGCATTGTCACGTCAGTTCAACTTGTTCAAAGTACAGAGTTACATAAGTTTATTTGGTGAAGTGAAGTTGTTTTATTTCAGTGATTTTAATGAAATTGCCCTGAGATCGTTACAATGTCTAGAAAAGTACATAGTGCTATTTCTTGTTTTACCAGAGAGTCCTCCAACCTTGACACCAATTGGTGCAAAGCCGTCTCGCACAATTTTCCTGTGGAATAAAGTCCACGTTCACAGATATCCAAGTTTGTGGTAGCCAGCCAAATGCTAGGCTCATCCTGTACAGTCTGCATAGTTATGGTGCTAGATCTTCAATTCCCTGCTGCAGTAGAATAGGTCATATACCATCAGGTCCAGGCAATTTCTATGGGTTGAAAGAGTTTATTGCCCATATTACTTTCGGATAAGTTACGATCCACTTCACCACCTCACAGTCAACCCTGTTCGCCCTTAGTTGGAGGTTGTCATGGGTTTCATTTCTGGTATTTGCGACTATAGTGGATTCTGGAAAATTCATTTTCAGCAGTAGCTCAATTGTTTCTTTTCGAGTATTTGTGTAACCTACAGTGAGTTTTTTGAAAGTCCCTACTGGGTTTTTGGAAAGTATGCTATGGAGTCTTGCGCTTTCTGAAGTTCGTTCTATGTCCTCACAGAATTTTCTCCATGCTTTCCTTTGTTCCCCAAACAAAGAGAGTACAGTTCTAAAGGTTTACACAGTTTTGGTCGCCGCATAAATAGCTGTTTTGGTAACAAAACTTGGAATTGGTGATAAGTAGTTAGTTCACTCATATGATCTATATTATATTAAATGAATATTGTTAGTCTGTCTGAGGGCACTTACGGTTGGTGACGAGAATTTGACGAAGTGTAGCATTCCTCTTGATATTGAATAATATTCTGCTTCGGTACTATACTGAGTCATTCTCTTACAGGGGCGACATCGGAATAAATTCAATTCAGCTTTCTTGGTCGATCCACGAACTGATTTCCATCGGTCAACCGCACATGAAAGAACCAGGTCACATCACATCGTACCCGAAAAAATCGAACGCCATACTGAAATTTGTTATCGTAAAACGTAAATGACACATTTTGTACTGTGTTTACTCTTCAATTTACATGTTAATTATGGATATTATCGAAGTACAGAATATATTAAACAGAGATTTTTACTACCAGTAGTAAAAATTGTTTTGTGGAACTCACTCTCGTTGAAATGCGGTTCAGGGGCTCCTGGAACGTTGCTGATTTGGTGATTTGAAATTTTTTTCGATTTTTTGAATAATTTTGTTTTAATTCTCAGATTATACTAACTTGATCATTATGAATCGATTGGCATTCGCAGAATTTCCTTATTTTCAACCGTTTCCGAGTTGAAGAGTTCATCTGGAATGGGAAGGAGTCATTTCCCCTTCATATTTTTTTCAGTCCCATTCTTGAAATTTTTGACGTTGTTTTCCTATTACATGCCAACCTTGAATCGGGGCATAAAAAATCATATATCGTTGGATTCTGCATGAAATTTCGTGTATATAGTGCGGATTGCAAGTGAATCTGCCAATTTTGTATTTTTCATGATTTTTAGAGGTCTACCCCTTTGGACTTTTTTCGATTTTTCGTATAATTTTGTTTCACATTGATTGACATGAAATTCTCAGATTATACTAATTGTATCATTCTAAATCGATTGGCGTTCGCAGAATTTCTGTATTCATCTAGTTGTGCGTTTCTGTAAAATTGCAGACAATACAAACTAAAATAAATGTTTAAAATTACCAAAAATATTTCAATTTGACCAAAAATCGACAAACATGATGATAATAACTAAAAATAAAAGTGATAGCATGAATTATTTTAGTAAGTGCTCGAACTGCCTCCCTTCAAGTAGAAGGGTTATGGAAGCACAAACATTTGTGATAATATTGTTTAAATCATCTATATTTTTGTGGACGTCGCATATAAACTAAGTCATTTATATATCCCCACAAAAAAAATCTAGTGGAGTCATAACTGGACTTCGAGCTGGCCATGGTGTTGGACCCTTATTTCCAATCCATTTCTCATTGAAAGTATCATCCAAATATTGGGTAATTATTCTATCATCATGCGGAGGTGCCCCATCTTGTTGCCACCACATATTCAGTCGAGTTTGTATTGGTATATTCTCCAAGAGATTCGGCAATACATGTTGGAGGAAAAGCAAGATTAAGAATTTCTTCGAAAAAATGAGGTCCTATCAAATAACCATCAATGATTCCACGCCAAACATTAACCCCCCACACAGTCTGATATCTTGTTTCTTGAATCCAATGAGGGTTCACGTCAGACCAATAGTGACAATTGTTAGTTTACTTTACCGTTGTTATTGTGGTATATTTTGTTATCATTTAATATTAGTTGTTTTTGGTATTCCAAATTAAGTTTTTGAGTACACCACTGCCAGTCGTTTCTGAGAATGTTTTTTCTGCTTTGTAGCCGGCAGTGGAGATTCTTTACGGTATCGAACCCTTTGTCCTTGCAGTCTTGTATGTACCTTTCCGATTTGCCTAATTGGAAATAAATATATTAAGTGGAATTACAGTATTTCATATCAAAGATTCCATAGTTATGGAAACGGCTTTCATCACTCCATAATATTTTGTTCAGAAACTGATCATCATCATGAATACGGGTGGACAACCATGCAATGAAGTTCAATCTCCTATCAGCATCTCCTAAATATGGGAATAGATTATAACTTGAACCAGATGTATTTTGTAGGGATGGAATTTGTTTTCTGACAAAATACGTTGTATTGACGATTTCGAAATATCACATTCCATTGCTACTTGTCTGGTAGAAATATGTGGTTCCAATACCATTTGACCTAGTACTGCAACAGTGTAATCCTCATCTGTAGCCGTTCTTTGTTTTTTTCGCTTCCGTTCCGACTAAGCTAGTGAATGTTTTGTCTGACAGTAATCTTCTGTCAGGATACCGATTGGCGTATATTCTCACTGCTTCTTTTGTATTCCTTCTTGCTTCGCCATAAATACATATCATATCCAACTTTTCTGCATTCGAAAATTTATTTTAGGAAAAAACAACACAAAACTGAATACACTTTTTCACACAGGTTTTCTGACAGATCGATGAAGACTCGTATTATTGCATTTATTTTGACGCTTTCATGGTCCTCTTTATAATATGCAATAAAGTTGCTCTATTTCATCAGTATTATTATATGGAAAACCATGAGTGTGCTATATGCCTGAATTCAGAATTTTATGCATAATTGAAAAAAGCATTAAAAAGCCTGGGATGCCATTTGAAAAAATTGGCGTCGGTGATGGATATCTACCTAAATAAGAGGATCCTATGACATCAATATCATCTGCTTTCACAAAATATGGATATCATCTTTCATTTCCCAGATATTTGCCCGCGGAGTTTTATATGGGACTCCCTGTATAGTGCGGATTGCAAGTAAATCCATCGATTTTCTATTTTTCATGATTTTTAAGGGTCTACCCCTTTGGACTTCTTTTGATTTTCCAAATAATTTGTTGTTTTCCTTTCATATGCCAAACTTTGAAGCGGGGCATAAAAAAATCATATATTTTTGGAATCTGCATGAAATTTTGCATATGTAGTGCGGATTGCAAGTGAATATATTGATTTTCTATTTTTCTTCATTTTTAGAGGTCTACCCCTTTGGACTTCTTTAAATTTTTCAAATAATTTTGTCTTATATCGAATGACTTGAAATTTACATTTTATACTAATTTGATCATTCTGAAACGATTGGCGTTCGCAGAATTGCTCTATTTTTGACCTTTCCCGAGTTGACAAGTTCATTTGGAGAAAGAAAGGAGTAATTTTCTTCGAAATGATTACCAGAGTGGCGCCTTTCCAGGATCCCCTTGTTGAGCCACTCGTTTGAGTAATAATTGGCAGTCGTGACCCACATCAGAGCTGCCCAAGCAACATTTTCAATAGCGTCTCTCACTGCATCGAAAACTTCAATAGTTATTCTTCACCGAAGCCAACTTCATTTTGACCTTCTACCCATCACCTCTTTCTCCTTGGCTACCTGGGAGTAGTCAGCATTTCACTGACTGGAGTTACCGATCCATGGACATTTGATGACGCTTTTGGATTCTCCTGGTGTATATTCTCAAGTCTTTTTTTCCTTGAAAAAGGATTATTCTCCACTTCAGAGTCTACTTCTTGAGAAACCTCTGTTTGAGTTGGAGCTGAGAGGTAACACTTTTAGAGGATATGAATATTCAAGAGGAGGCCGTCATCCTCATCTCACTTCGGTCTAGATAGTGAAGGTCCTGTTCTTTGACTTCGACGAAGTGCAGATTCAGGTTGAGGTTGGGAATAAGCAGGACTCGTTAGACACCCTCGTTCCTTGGCTTTGCTCTGAGGTCATTATTGGTGTAACTTCACTAGGGGCAGCGTTTGCAAGCTCCGAAGATCTTTTAGATCTTCTCTGGTTCAGAGGAAGTTTGAGATGGATTAGATAGTCATGGAAGAATTCTCCCTGGTTGACAAATTTTACCTTCATTTGAGGTTCCGATACATTTATCTTGTGAATGAAATTTTAAAATTCCTGTATCCAAAACCTATGATTATTGAGAGAACTCATGAAAAAAGTTCGTAACTGTCAGAAAATCACTACAACTAGGTAGTAATTTTTTATGTAGAATGTAAAGTATCCGTATCCAAGAATAATAATCACTCTGAGGAATATTCGGGAAGTTTGTTACACTTCTCATGTTCAGTGTACCTCAGCAAAGCGTTTTCAAAGGATCAATAACGCTAAACAGAGTGAGTGTGCCTCAATTCAAGTCTGTTTAATTACGAATTAGCACGTGAGGTTCATCGCCAAAACACTGTTTCGTGCTAGAAGCTAATTTTCAACGACTTTCTGAAATGACTGCAGCCATAAAATCCACCTTCGGTGTGGGATTTATTATAGTGCCTTCAATATCTACCCAGTGGATATTAACTATGAATTATCTACCCAGACTATATTACAGAAGGGATAATGGATGTTCTGACGGCTCTCAGAGGAATATAGAAATCATCAGCTCTCCTCGAGTCATCCACGTCCGATGTATTCCAAACTTTGGAGAGACACTCCATTCGCCAAACAGGATTGTGTATTATAGTTTTGCCACCTTAACATTAATTTATATCTCAAGAGATATGCTCTACGTTTTCTCATTTATACAGTATGTGATAATAACGCTCTTGTGGATGAGTCACGATTTTGACATCTATTTTTTCTGTTTATTTCATAGCAAAGAATGATTTGTTCAACTTACTGCAGACAGGGGGAGGAAGTACTTTCCCCACTTTTGTAGAATCTTCTGGTAGACAGCCTCCTTATACACCTCAATCGGGGAGGAGTATATACCCAAGGTTATGCTGACGATATTGTAATAATGGTGAAGTGTATGGCGGTCTGTGTGGATCTGATGCAATCAGCACTTACCGACGTACAAACGTGGTGCATGAGGGAGAACCTCGAGGTCAGCCCCCCAAAAAACACGATTGTCCCTTTCGCCAGAAAAAGAAACTTGGAAACCAATAGAGCTCTTCGAATCTTTGAGGAAAGCTTTCAGATTTTATGACAGTCGAAATACTTGGGGCTGTACTCATTGTAGCTCACCTGGAACAAACGTCTAGGGAAAGTGCAGACAAGGGTGAAGACATAATCGATGATGGCCAGGTATTCCTTCGGCAAAACATGGGCCAGCCCTGCCGCATAATAATAATAATACTGCAGATAGTATCAATTTTCATTGGATTCAGTTACTCAAAAAGTCAGTATATCTGTTTGAATTTTCATTTATTTCAGTCATCTTCCTAATCTCAATTCATTGCGCAAAACTGGTTCGAATATCTGACGTGTAACTTTGCACTGGCGCTTCTGAGAAGTGAGTGATCGTTGATAAGGTAACGAAATGTTGTTTCCATCCATGGAACCGCTCTAGTTAACTAGATATCAATATAACCTCGTATTCACGACTATTTTATTTGACTGTAAATATTTTTGGACTACTTCGTTCATTCCCCCACGCTATATTCATCCACTTATCGAACGCTGAATGGTAAATGATGTGAAATAACTTGTATTCAGAGACATATTGTCACATATTCTGCTTCTGTTTGCCCGTTGTTGGACAGATTGACACAGTTACGTGCGTCACTTTACGGATTATCCAACTCCCTATTGTCTGTTTAGGGTCTGGGAAATTGGGTGCTAATCCTACGGAAAATCAGCATATTGACTAATTGGAAATTGTTGGGGTTACAGTAACGTTCCAGTTTTCATTATCTCGAATGTTTATCGATTCAGCAGCTTGCGAAACAGTCAACATTGTTCTAGTTCCATCGGATATATTAAACCCTTGTGCATACTTCCATACACAATGGTAATATTTGACAAGATTTCGGCAATTCGGACGAGTTTGATACCGTTTCTTACTGAAAAGTTTCTATAGTTTCTAAAAGCGTGTATGAATTCATTCATGTCATTTATTTATTGAATTATAAATAAACAGTGTTTCAAATGAGAAGGAGACATATATGGAATACTTCGTTATTTTGATTCTCAGGAAAAAAATTGTTGCACACAATACAATTCTGGAAAATCTTGAAGCTAATTTTGGATAATTATATTTTGAAATTTGTCAGTCCTAAAATAATATACGAGTAGTCTAATGAGGTATGAATTTGCTATATTTTTTGTTACGATTTCAATTATTTTCAGCATGAATAATTGTTAAGAATTAAAAATCACTTGGAAAAATTCGAGTTTTTGAAGATGTTCCTCTACAATAATAATAATAATAATAATAATAATAATAATAATAATAATAAGCAGGGATTGGAGCATTTCTTTTCAAGGCAGCAACCCGTGCAGCCGATGAACTCGGTCTCGTATTCGACACTGAACGGACAAACCCAAACTCTATCACCGAGTTGGAACCCGTTCAGCAAAAAGCCCACGTAAAAGCTGCGGAGTGTGAGAGGCTCCTGCAGCTACATAAGGATAAGCCGATGCATGGGGTCTTCTTCAAGAACATTGAAGACCTAGGCTTATCCAGAGACCTGACCTTCTCGTTTCTCAGGTCAAGTGGGCTGAAGTCGGAGACCGAGGGATTCATAATGGCCTGCCAGGATGGTGTCTTCAACACTCTCGTCTACCGCAGTCGCGTGATGGGTATAGAGGTCCCTGACACTAGATGCAGAGCGTGTCGTGGGGCAGCTGAGACCATAATGCATTTGCTGTCAGCTTGTCCAGCTTATGCGGTCTCAGCCTATATCCACAGACATAACGCGGCCCTACGAGTGTTGTACTACCATCTACGACACTCGTACGGTGTAGACGAGACACCAGTGTTGCCTTATGCTCCGGGGGATATTGAGTCCGTGGTGGTGAATGAGAAGTGCCGAATCTATTGGAACTATTCATTCCCCACCCTCAGGCAAATACAAGCCAATAAGCCTGATGTAGTACTCCTCGACCATCAAAGTAGGACGATTTTCGTCATTGAGTTTTCAGCTCCTGGCGAAACGAACATGGTCCGAAAAGAGGAGGAAAAACGGACTAAATATCGAGATCTTCTCTTTGAACTCCGCAGGCTTTACCCAAACCATTCTGTCAAGATGGTGGTTCTGATAATAGGGGTCCTTGGTGGAATGATGGACACACTGCTCTCAAACTTAAAAATCATACTGGCTTGCCGTGACATGGCAGAAATCCTAGCCGGGCGAATGCAGAAGGCCATAATTCTTGGTTCACTCCGCCTACTCAGGGCACATGATTCTCGGACCCAGTAATCACTCACCCCATGGACGTGGGGAGTGTTTACTGGGGTTAATGACACGCCAGCGCGCCCTCCGGAAGTGTCGGAGCTCCGGAGACAGGGCCTGACTGGGTAATTCTTAACGGAAAAAAAAAAAAAAAAAAAAAAAAAATAATAATTTTATTGCTTCTAAAAACGGGTTTACAGCAAGTGTACCAATCAGAATGAGTACTCTTCCATTGCCATGAAAACTAGCTGACTTATAGACATTGTTCAGCCCAAATCTCATTGAATTTGGTTGTGATTGTCTTGTGAATTTGTAAAAAGCTATTGAAAATATGTATATAAAGAAGTGGCAAAAATCATATTTTCGACTGATCACCGTATCTATCAACGATTGTGGTAATGAATATTCCATTCGAAGAGGTGTTCATTCATGAGTACGCCGAAGTAAATTTTACATTGGAGAATATGCTTGCCTTCACTCTAAAACTGATTTTCCATGCCAATACGAAGAAAGTTTGGAGCCCGAAGACTTTGACGTGGTGTGGGTTGGTTAATACCAATCAAACTGAATTCCTGGTTCGCCTTTACACATCAGTCAATGAACCATCTTACAGCAACCTCTACTGATTTCTCTCACACAATTTGGACTTTATCAAGCAGAATTATCCAACAACTGAAATCAACTCAATCGGAGATTTCCATGTGCAAAACTCTACTAAGTTCGAATTTTTAAACAGCTGGTCAAGCTACCCATACGCTTTCTTGATATCAACAACCAATTTGCCAATAACCTTGATCTTTTTCTCAAGCTCAATCCTGATCAATATAGTGTGAAAGTTTGTGCTCCACTCGGAAACCCTGACCACATCCCCATCTGCGATCTTTGCTATGGGATTACGATTCAGCTTGGTATGGTCTTCGCATGTTTCTCTCAGCTTTTCCATGGAAAGAGTGCAATTTTGTTTGGAGATCCAACATAATGATGCTGGGGATGCAAACATATGAACCAAACAAGGCAAGAAAAACATCATCTGATAAACTATGATGAAAAAAAAACTAGCCCAGAACTGTCGCCCTCAAGTAGACAGCGATGGTATGAAAATCTGGGTCCTGACAGTAGATCAGAATATGTTGAAGATAGAAATATAGAAAAATCGTTGATGGTACTAACAGAACTCCATCGTGTTGATATATTACCAAAGCTGTGGGAAAAACTTTCACTTCCACCTCTTTTTCTCCCCTAACCAAAAAAAATCGAATCAATACTCAGGTAAAAGCCAACATTTTTACCAATATATTTGTTGCAAATCTCAGCATGGTTTTTTGGTAAAAAAATCCTGTAATAACACTCCATTTGACCGTCATATGTCTGGGAATACATTTTGTCAACTACCAGAGCTATTTTGCTAAGTCTCAACACTAAAAGTGCTATTGGATCTGACAGGATTTTGCCAATCGTTCTCAAAAAATACTTTCCCGAACTTATACCACTGCTTTGAAAGATATTCATTCTCTCCTATAATTTGGGAGTATTTTCGTTCGACTGGAAAATTTGCTATAGTAGAACTAGTTCCTAAAAAAGGGACAATACCCTACCTATAGTCTGTGGACGTAATATACGTCACAACATTTTAAATGGGACATTTCACGTCAATGTTACCTACACTGCTCACAAGTTATTTCGGTGAAAGTTTTTGACGAAAATGGTACTAGAATGGTGAACAGAGCAAGAAACAATGGTTCTAAATGAATAATTCCTCACTACATTCCGTTCTGAATAGAAGGAAACCTGGAAGAAAGTTCTTTTAAAGAGTTCCCGGTAGCCTATAACAAGAATAACAAAAAACCTGAAGTTCACCGATGACTGAGTTTGTTGCAGGAAGAACTTCAATATTTTCCGACTATATTTGTACTCGAGTAATAAATTATGAACATCGAACTGGGAATTCTGCTCATTATAAATTCAATAACGATGTTCTAAGCCAACATTTACGCCAAAGTTACTGAATTATTTCCCGAACTACGAAAGTCTCTAGCCACCTAATCATAAACAATTCAAGACGTTCATCAAATCGTAATAACACAGGAATTCACAATGAACGAAAATCGATAGAGGTTTGGTCGTAATGAAAATCTCCTGGTTCCAGCCGCAGAAAGGTAGAAGGGGTGCAGAAATTCCAATATTGTTCTCGTCTGTGGAACTTTTCTGTATTTCTAATGAATCGCATCCTGTTTTATGCCAAGCATCCATTATTCATTATTAGAGTTTCCCAATCCATCGTCAACAGAAAAGTTTTTGAAAAATACTGAATATTTGAATGAATTAAGGAGCTGTTCGAATAAGAATGCAGAGGCAAATTTGTTATGAGACAAAATAATAATTGGTGGTTATTATTATATTGTGTTATGAGACTATTCGAGATTGAGAGTCTAAAATTCTACCACTAATTTAACCGGTTCACTTTCAATCTATATTTTATAATTAAAATTGTATTCCCAACATTCCAAAATCATCTACGACTGATTCACCATCCGATGGTATGAATTCCAATGGTATCATTGTAATCAGCATATAAAGTATCTAATGCCTTTCTATCAGTTATTTCCAGATATAGTCTTTTGAAATATTCTTCGAAGGTTATCTTCAAATGACAACTGCGAACAGCTACATTTGTACGCGATGGTACATTTTCAAACCATTCAAAAATATGAAAGAAGCTGTCACGATTTTGACTATTTACAAATGACTCATACAGTGCGATACATGAAGCTATTTTCGACAACGATAACAGAATTTTGGTTACCAGTATTAGATGAACCAGCTATTTTAAATTCTATAGTTTCGACGTTGCCAAATGTAGGACGAATAATATGTTTATTTTTAAATGGGACAACTCGTATGTTTTGCACTTTTCTGTTAAAATTTTATTTTT
The DNA here is from genome assembly GCA_958502065.1 of Chrysolina americana. Lineage (NCBI taxonomy): Eukaryota > Metazoa > Arthropoda > Insecta > Coleoptera > Chrysomelidae > Chrysolina > Chrysolina americana. The sequence continues at coordinate 66,222,095 of OY293416.1, read as the reverse complement.
CATTGCTGATGCAGACAAACTGTTTGCCAATATTGACCATTAATTTATTGTTATTTCCAAAATTGGAACTGAGATCACTTCCAAATATTAAAAATTCAACCAAACGCCTCTGACGATCCAGCACTGACCTTCGTCAATGAAAAGTTGTAATTTGAACCGAAAAGAATATTTTCTGACTCACGACAACGCGAGCTAACTCGAATCCAGTTTTTGAGAAAACTTCAAAATATAAAAAAATCATCCGATCTCCTCTGACGACCCAACAATCACTCTCAAACGTTTTTTTCATCATTCTTTCTGAAATGAAAAAGATATGTCAAAATTCAAGACAGTTGGATAGGAAAGAATGCAAACAAAGTTAATATCGTATTGACAACAACACACTCCCTTTTTCTTTTCTTGCCGTTGCTACTAGTTTTCTCCTTTCATTATTCAGTTCTTTGTCCTCCACACTAACATACTAACTCGAAGACTTATACCGAATTCGAATTTGAATAGTACCATTTATATATCCCTTAGTTCGCAATAATTAGAGAGCAATCCAGTTTTCAACATATGGTGGATGCGCCAGTCATGAAAAACTGGAAGTGACCTAAAGTCTTCGAATCCTATTTTTTATAGCTCAATACTCTGAGCCAGAAGAAGTGTGGGACAATTTTGAAGTAATCTTTCACTTTTGTGGATTTTCCTCGCGTTGCATGAAATTCAAAGCATTGTAATTGTAGCTAGACGATGAGAATGAATAAAAAGTCCATTACCAAAATAATTCAATGTGAATATGATGTCTGTATACATTATGCGAAAACGTTTTGTCTGACTTGCATTACCAGAAGCATTTTGAGTACTGTAGTTCTTGAGGAACATTGCAGTGACATATATTTCAACGTCTTTACGGTTTCCTATGCGAACTCCTCGAAATTTGTCTGAATCTTTAGTGGCAACTATTCGAAAAAAACATGCCATTCCTATCAAAAATTAGGTTCTGTTAATGAATTTGTTCTCAGCAACACGTATCGTCCATTATATTCACCCCGTGAGTGCGTGGGCTGATAGCTGATACGCTATCTCCAACACCGAAATCGTTCGTTCAAGTTCCAATCACGCAATACCCTCTGGCAACCGCCACCGTGAATAATAATATTGTTCGCCTACCGCCAACCATCTGTTGAGCCTTCGAGTTCGTCTTCCATTCAAATTCGCTGGATATTTCGCAGCGAAATATGGGAAAGTTTGAAATAGATTTTGTCATGGAACAACTTGAGACAAGAGTGCAGTTTGGAAATGTCGCCCAATCGAAATAAATTCAGTACACACTTATGAATGAAACACTTTTGACTACGATTATGTGCATATGAAGGTGAGCTCTTTTGATTCGTTATTCTTTAGTTTTTTTAGGAGGGCAATTTATAAAATTGGTTAGTCGAAACATGGTTGTATGAATAGTTGTTTGAATGATATTTTCCTCAAAAATCGAACTAACTCCAAAGGGTCTTCAATATATGCTGCACTGGTTGTATAGCACGGTGGTCATGCCTTCCATTACATATGCTCGTTTGGTGTGGTGGCCCAAGACACAACAAAGAGGAGCGCAACGAGACTAAGCAAGGTGCAAAGACTTGTTTGTCTTAAAATCACAGGGGCCATCGAATCTACACCAACCTCAAAAGTCTTCGAGCAGACATCTGGCGATCCAGAACTATACAGTTTTCACCTAATTCGAAAATTGTACAAACTGTAAGTGTCGCCGGAGGCAATAGCCTGACTGGATTTATTGAGCTTGGAGACTCAATATTTCTCTGTATAAGATTTCCTCCACCTCAGCAAAAAAAAAGATCTTCAATTAAATTATGAAATATGCATATTTTTTTTGTGAATTTTGTCTTTTCTCAGATTGCTTAACTATATGGTATTTTCGAGGCTTGCAGATGAGAAAAACTAATCAAAATTGATGTTAAAGACCTTGATGATCGTGGCGATATGATAACAGTTATCCTTCCTGTTACAAAATTCAAAAAAAATGCACATTCATTGTTTCTGATGACATATTGAATAAAAATTCCAAACAGCCCAAAACATCCCACTTCAAAATATAAAAAAATCGGCCCATTTCCACATTATTCTTCAATTACTATGAAGGAAAATAATTTTTCTACAAAAGCTTAACAAAGTAGCCTTGGACGCTTTCAGATTTCAACGCAAAGTTGACGTTTTCTGTGAAATGTCATTTTGTGACAGCATTTGCGCTCTAGAGCGAAAATATTTCGAAAACGCTCGCTTCTCCATCGTATTTTTGCATGATGATTGATGACATTGACAATGAATTATCAAACACTCCTGATGTAGCAGAAAGTGCAATAATTGTTACTTTGAATCTCCTACCAGAGAAATCAAGGGGGGAATTAATGTTAGATGGATCTGCTGATCGTCCATCAGGTGCAGGAATAGTAACTAAAGAGTGTCACAATTGTGCATTCAATTTTAGTATAGTCAATGATAAATTAAATTAAGGTGGACTTATCGGAATCATAATGCACAATTTAATGCATATGCATAACTTCAAAACACAATTTATAACATTTCAATACCCAGATTCATATAAAACCATTTACCCGTTTCATAATTTATAATTCCTAAATGGTTTCATATGAATCTTGAGTATTGAAATGTTATAAATTGTATTTTGAAGTTATTCGCCTACATTTTTTAATTCAAGAAACCCCCAAAGTTATACTGGCCATTGGTTCTGAAGAACTTTGGTTACGCTGTTCGACAATTCGGGTGGTGGACTCGACAAGAAAAAGGAAAAATGCAAGTGAATTAATCAATACTGTTCGGGAATTCACTTCAATGCCAAGTTCTTCTAGGAATCAAGTTGATAACTTATTTCCTTCATTGGAAAGCAACCGTGCAAGCAGCCACACTACGTCATTAAGTAATCATCAAGAAGGAGTGGGTGATATTTCAGCGAAATATGACTTTTAGGAATTACTTTCAATAATTTCACAAAGTGTGTAATTAATTTAAGTCATTGGGTTTTTTATTTCATCTATTATATTGCTGTTTAAATAATTAAAAAAAGAAATAGATCCTAGTATGTGTTTTCATTTTATTTCTATAAATATCCTTACAAAATCGAAGAGGCGAGGTAAAAAACTCGTGCCAATGTGAAAGTAATAAAAAATTCAGAGAGTGAAAATTTTTTTTGTTTTGTTTGTACCATTTTCTCCCTTCATCAGGAGTTGAAAATGAAGTTTTCTAGTAGGATTGCATGTTATGTATTTTTTGAATATTGAATGACCAACTATCTATCCATCTATCTATTCCTGCCAACTTAGCACTTAAAATATTCCTATCAATTCACAGACTAGTCAGGAGGTATTATTCCGCAGTCCGACCCATTTCATAATCTCGACTCCCTGTTGGTTCTCACTTGAGATTCAGTGAACGTAATGGGCACAGATAGCGAACAATAACTTCATATAATCAGTTACGGAATATATGGCCGAACGCATGTTCAGAATGCTCTAGTAGCGATGATAATTGCTAAACTGGAATGTTCACGAAGATAAGAGAACTGCTCCAGGCCTAGCTGAAATAGTTCGTCGACAGGCGCAATTCGAATTTGCAGCCGATGAGTCAAATTACCTGACAAATTCTCGCAATCCTAATTATGATTGTTCCCGAACGTCATGCCACTGATTTCGTTAACAAAATGTGTCAGATCGTCATTATTGAAAATTCAGATTCCAGTACTTGTCTAGCCGAAGCAACCACTGTGGTTGTAGAACAAACCAACCCATCTAATCGGAATACAATGCAGAAGAATGGTGTGTTATCAATGATTATCGAAATACAATTTCCTCTTTACATTTCCAGAAACGAATTATGTAGCCTGTTGTTGTTTCTAACAAAAGCTACTTTACAATTGAATAGCGTTTTGTCACATTAGATACGACCGAGCAAAATTGTTAATATTATTGAAAATTTGGGAATTTTGGGCTTTATTGTCAAAAAATAAATATTATACCTCACAGAATTGATAGTTATTTATGTATCAAGGGAATTACAAGGGCAATAATTACCGATGGAAAAGTTGGCGTCCCTTCCCGCTATATTTGAATCAGGTACCGTTGATTATAGGAGTTTTGTTGTTGCTAGGCTGTTGCTATGTTACTTGTTTATAAATTGAATCTTGTTATCAAGCTGTGTTTGCTTCAAAAACGTGTTTTTCACCCCAAATATAATGGAGGATATTTTGAAAAAAGCTAAAAATTCGAGAGAATCAATCAATAATTACATCGAAAAGTTATACCGTATATCAAAAAGAATACAAGATATATCTGCAGTGGCTGACACGGAAAAATGTAATGCCAAAAGATGCCACTGAAACTGTATTTCTGGCATATTTTCAAAAACTGGTAAGGTATTTTCTATATATTTCGGTGCATTTGGTAGTAATTGTGTTATTCGTTGCAGTCAGAAACGCTTATTCCGAATTCCTCATGGATTAAATGGTCAATGCTAATATCAATGGTGACTATATATGAGAAACGAAAAAATGAGAGTAATATGCCAAAAAAGTCTGTCGTTTTATCTTCTGAAGATGTCATCAGATCGAAATTAATTTATTGCATAAGGTAATTTTTTTCTTGTTATCCTTTTTGTGCGTATTTATTTCCTTTTTTTCGTGTTATAGGTTGTTTTGATTATGGGTTATTTTGGAGGATGCAGAAGTCAGGAACTTCTAAATATGATGATATCAGATATAGAAATTCCGTTGAGGTAGTGAACGTACCGGAAAGTGAAACTGTTACCGTTGTGGATGAAGAAAAATTCTCCGCTTTGTCTTCATCAAGACTTTATACGTCTTTGCGTCATGAAGGTAGTGACCGATTTCTTTTCAGATTCCAAAAAAAATAATGTTCATCTCAGTCACTTGGAAAAAACAGGTTTGACAAAATCCACAGCACAATCACAATGTATTTAGGATTACCAAATCCATCTTCCTATACGCTCTAGGAGCAACTATGACTAACTCAAAGAGACACGGAGGTTCGAAAAGTTCCACGGTGGCAGAGCTGTATTTGGAGGATAGCATCGAATTAAGAAATGTTGTCTACTTTGCCATTAGAAGAGGCAGGTGCCTCGACAGTAGTGAACAAAAGCTCCAGCCATACAAAAGAAGAAATTGTTTTCAGTGACGGAAGTAACTTTCAGGGTACATTTTCGAAATTCAAGATTTTTATTCCAGCTTCATTCCTTTATCTCATTATAGAATTCACTATATTTAAAAAGGTTAATACTTGCTCAGGTTTTTACTCTTGAGAGAGATTCCTAATTTCAAAAGCCAGTGTATGAACTTCTAAGAATGGAAGATGGGATTCAACAACATTTAAATATTTATATTGAATTGATTAACAAAATAATCACATTTATCAAAGATTTAAATAGATATATTCAGCAGTTAATAATTATTGATACTGATATAAAATCATTATAGGAACTAAACGTGAATAAATATAAATGAGGCAAGATAATTTACTTACTAACGTGTTAAGGATATGTAAAAAAAAAAATTAGTCTAATCAAAGTACGATGAATGCACAAATGGTTGAATAGAAGAATCATAATGACTAATTTGAAAGTCGATTGGGAGAATTATTTTTACGACAATATTTCACTTTGCGTGTGACGATTTTGAATAAAATTTCTGATCTTATCAATGTTATCATGGTTCGGTTACACCTGAAGCAACAAAATTGTTTCGAGAAGAGATTGAAACATGGAAAACATTGCATTGTCGTGGTAAAGAATTATTCGTCTTCTGCGATTGGTTTCCTAGATTTTTCCGAACACTTCTGGCAAACAGAAACAGTCGATTGTTTTTAAGTTTCGGGTCCATGATTAGTCACCTGCCACAATATTTTGAAACACCAAGACTGAATTTTTTCATCATTTCTTTGCACCAATCGACACAAGTTTTTTTGTTTCTTGGTCGATTTTCAAATTATGCGATATCCAACGCGAACGAATATTTCTGACTGCCAAACGTTGTATGCGAGTGGAACTGATGTCAATTACTGTCAAACAAACATATTTGAATATACTTCAGAAAGTTCTGATATATATCGTATGTGTCATATCATAATGAACGAATTTCACCTCTGGATTTGCTAGAACCTGCAAGAAAATTTCGGAATGATGAGATTCCCATAATAGACTATAATAAAACAATTTTAATCGCTCGTTCCAGAAAGCATATGATGTATCCCATGCTTGTGTTCATTAGGATCGCCAACTTAGTACTAACTGAGCGTTAAAATTTTGTTTAACTTCGGCAAGACGGTCTTATTGTAACCCCCTGGAGTAATTCTTGGAGTGAAACTTGCCAAATTTGCGTCTGCAAAGTTTACTGCCGAGTTGCCTGGCGAGTAGGAAGTTTCGTATCGAGTACTTTTTGCTTGTGTAGTTTCTATGTGAACTTCTACTCAGTATTGGTGGAAAAAACATGGAAAATGGCTTTCCCCTTACCAACAATCCGAACTACTTCCATTCAGTCCATAGTGAATTTTGTATATTTTGACATTTTTATGGTCATACTCGATGAATATCTTTGAAAAAATAAAAAAATACGAACTGGTTACTCTCCCATTATTATTACTCGAATATACCCCATTTTTGGGACTTGTTTTCCTCCATAGGTTTATTAATTCAGTCATTGTCGTATTTGACACATTTCCATTTGGTTTATAGATTTGTTCATTGTTATATTATGTTTATATTGGATGCCTCAAACACTGACAGGTTCTAGTCGAATGAACTGAAATCGAGGGGTAAACCGCTGTAGAATTCTGGTGTACAGTACCTTGGAATTCCGTGGAATTCTATAGAATTCCGTTAAATTCTTAGAGATTCCGTGAAATTCCCTAAGTTCCCGTGGAATTCCTTAGATATCCGTAAAATTCTTTCGAATAGAAGCGTTCGTTCCAATCTTATTTTGTTCAGTTCTTGAATTTTGTCTTTTACAAGCTTCTACAAGAGAGGCGATATTGAAAAAATCAAATAGAATTTTGAGTTATGCTTTAAGATACATACAACCTTCAAAATCGAAAGTTAACTAACCTTTATAAAAAGGTGATCATATGTATATTATGTAATGTTATAAGTTTGGAATTTTATTTTTGTTACCACATAATATATTATTGATCTGTTTCATATCCATATAAATAAGAATTATTCATTATAATTCAATAGATCGGTACCAAAAAGATTGATAACAAAATATCTCATTCTATTGTCGTATTTGCAATTTTGAATATTTCAATAGTCCTCTCATTCCTCAGAATACCGTGAGTTTCTTAGAATTTCGAAAATTTACTTGGAATTCCGTAGATTTCCTAGAGAATTCCTTCGACTTCTGTGGATTCCCTAGAAAATTCCGTGGAATTCTGTGAATTTCCCATCAAAATGGAATTCCGAATATTTCAAAAGATTCCTCTCAAATTCCTTCGCAATTTCGAAAATATTAATATATTCTTCTCAAATTCCTTGAAATTCCGTGGAAATTTCTGGAATTCAGTGGATTATTTTTTTCGTGAATTTACTTGGAATTTCATGGATTTCCTTGGAATTTCATGGATTTTCTTGAAATTTCGTAGATTTTCTTGAGATTTCGTGAATTTCTCCGAAATTCCGTAGATTTTCTTGGAAATGTCATGGATATCTTTGGGATTTCATTGATTTCCTTGGTATATCGTAAATTTTCTTGGAACTTCATGGATTTTCTTGGAATTTTGTGAATTTATTTGAAATTCCGTTGATTTCCTAGGAAATTCTGAGTAATCCTGTGGATTTTTCGTCCAAATAGAATGTTTCAATATATTCTCTTCAAATTCCTTGAAATTCCGTAGAAATTCCTGGAATTTCGTGGATTTCTTTCTAAATTCATGGATTTTATTGGAATTTCATGGATTTTCTTGATATTTGGTGGATTTCCGTGTAATTCCGAGGATTTTTTCGTGAATTCCGTAGAATTCTGTGGATTTTCCGTCGAAAGAAATTCCACCAAACGCGATTTGTCTCGCGGTTTACCTCTCAACTGGAATAAACAACTAGAAATACCATCTAGACATCGACATTTCGACTATTTCTAAGTTACAAATCCACCGAATCCTATCCCGATCCAAATTCCCCAGCTGGAAGTTTGTATTCCCCCAATTCGGATCACCACATAGTTCACCCATGCAAAACCCAGGCGATAACTTTCCATGTAGAAAGTTTCACTTTCGAAAAACTGTCACTCATTGACATTCCTAAAGCGTTTCGGCACCGAAGTTTGTCGCGAGGTAAACCAACTTCAAGTCCGCCATTTAAGTTTCACTCCAGAGGTAGTGAACCGAATCATCTCGATAGAGTTGTCCGCTGGAGAGTCGCTAAACTCCACGAAAAGTTCTCATTCGACAGAAACTTCAATTTTCGACCGAACGAAACGAAGTATTTCGACTACCGAATCACCTCTGCCCGAACGCCTGGCAACGTTTCTACCATTTCAGATTGGAGAATATTGTATTGAGATTCCAAATAGCTGAGGCATATTCTAGTTCGGATCTCATATATGCATTTTATACAGGGTGGCCAGTGAAAATGAAACAAGGCTGATATTCCATGTTTATCGTCCGCAGAAAAAAAACGCTCAGACCAGTCGATTTTTATTGCGAGGAAAAAATCTTCTGAGCATATTCTCAACTTTGTCACTTCAAGCCTCTCGGAGGGGTTAGCTACAACCCTTAAATCTTTAATGTAATAATGCATTTTAATGATCATCGGATGCTCTTTTCAACACTTTATATTTTTTTTACTTTGATGCAGTAGTTTTCGAGAAATCATTCTTAGTGTTCAAACAAGTCGACATTGAAAGTTGTATAAACTTTCAACTTGAATGGTTTTGAATTGTTTTCGTTGCGTTTGAGAAAAAAGTAAGTATTTCTATATTTTTGATATCGCATTCTTCAAAAGGACGGATTAAAAAAATTAACGTTAAAACTTTGCCTACTATTTCACCCGCTTCCGTGTAATAAAAGGGGTTTCGTTCAAAACGATTTCGTACGTTCTAGAGCATTACATGTGTATGGTTCCGACATTCATCAATGATCCGTTAACGTAAACCATTTGAAGAATCTAGCTGAGTTTTATAGATTTTACTCTTCAAATTATCCTACAGAAAATATATCTCATGAACTTGAATCTGGTGACCTTGCGGGCCACTCCAATGCTTCTCTTCGGCCGCTCTATCTCCCAGAAAACATTTCATTTAAATACTGGTGAATCTCCAGGAGATAGTAAGAAAGGAAATGTCAACTAATTTGCATTGTTATGGTCATTATGTTCAAGAATTTGTGTTAGCGCGGGATCGACAGTGTCTTAGAACAATTTCAAGTCCTGTTAGATTTCTTGGTAAAAAAAGGACAAACGAAACGATCGCCATAGTTTCCTGCACACTGTTGAGTGTGAACTTCTTGAAAAAGGTGAGGATTTTCATCAGACCAGTATCGAAAATTATGACGATTATCAGTCTCGTTGAAAGAAAAAGAACACTCATTTGAGGAACAAATCATGAATAACAAAGTCGGGTCAGTTATTATCCATTCACTTATTATCTCACAAAATTCCAAATATCTATCAAAGTCATCCCCATTTAAGTTTTAAGTTGGATTTTATACGGGTGGAATTTATGGGCTTTTGAAATTCGTTGAGTACTCATTCGACAGATTCTAGAAACTATTGGTAATTGCCTGGTACTCAACTTAGGGCCGATATTGACGTGGTCCAAAACATTATAAAGTTCATTTATCGATATTCTTTCCGCAATTGAATAAACCATTCTGGGCAAAACCAAATTTAAGCCTAAATAGTCACAAACAAACTGTTGTGAGATACTACTGGTGGTTGAATTAAATGTAAATAATTCATCGATTCTACTTCCAAAGGAATATAAAAAATTAACGGCACTATTACAGTTTTTTTTTTCACAGATGCACCGAAATTCATGACAACAATAACTACTAAGTCCAAGAGCACGCTGCAAAATAGCGGGCCCATCGAACATTTTTTTCAATGTAATGTAAAGCCAGTACCAACTTTTTTATTTGAAGGGAAAACCTAAATTATTTTCACATGGTTTGATTGGTAGCATTTCCGGTCCGACAGGATATGATTTTCATAATGGTTCTAGTATAAGTACTAATATTTTAAAAAGTTATTCATCTGATAACCCAGCTTTTTTGCAACGACTTTTGATTTGCAAACTACCTACCTGTTCAACAAGGCAAATGAGAGCGTTAGATGCATTTTTCGGATGGATAAACAAACTAACGCCAAATAATCCTCATTACAGTTGGACAGGATGGAATTTCACCAAACAAATAGGAGTTATTCTAAGATACAACCCGTACAAACTACAAGATGAGGAATACTGATGAAAGAGAAACAAGCGTAACTTCAGATTCTCAGCCGACTATTGTTCTTAACATGTTTTCTCGAGAACTATTGCATCAAATTGAAAAAACTAAGAGGCGTTGAAAAAATAATTGGATGACATTTACAATGCAGTATCACTTGAGAGTCCCATTACCATTTAATGTCTGAGGGTTGGAGCTTACCCCCCAGATGGGCTTGAATTGACACAGTTGAGGATATGCACCAGTATATTATTCCATTCAAATCTATGAGTATTTTGTGATATATAAAACCTACTCTTCAATGGGAGTCTTTACCGACATATTCAATAATGAAGAGTACAAAATTATTTTCAAGATTCTCAATCTCTTCCAGTTTTTTTTGTCTAATGTTTTCTTTTTCATTGCATATGATGGTTAATTTGAGTGATTTCTTCAGATTATCCCGAGTTCAGTGTCAGTTCTATTACTACTTCGTACAAAACACCCAACATTGATTTGTGTCGTATTTTTCTTTTATTTGCTCCCCATCCCAAACACATCCAATTCAACATCGATGAAAACGAAATTAAATTTGCATTTGGTGTTTACACGCACCTCCCATTCCAGAAATGGGCAAATAAACGCCTCGTACCCCGAAATCTTCATTGGCAGGAAGTGAGCATCGCCCGATAGGTATTAAACTCTCTTTCATCGCCGGGAAGCGTGATGGCCTTTTTAATGTCGATACGCAGCCGGTTGGAATGTTAAGATACATTTTAGTGTCGTTTTAGTTCAGTTGCTAGAGGAATAAAAAGGGTCCAACCCTACATTGAATCAGGTAGTGCTGATATTCTTACATTATGTTTGAGATGGTGAGAGAGTGATATTCCGTCATCCCCACTACTTTGTCTTTTCCGTCTTAACCAAATTCACTGGAGGGGGGACACAGATATTCTCAGGAGCAACGATATCAAATAAATGAACTGTTAGACGATATCCCATCAAACGGCTTCTTGATCAGAAAATTAAATGAACAAATACAACCTCACCCCACTGCAAAAAGTAAAACTCTACCATAATAATCCGTTCCTTATCAGACTGGACATCAAGAGAATAAAGAGTATCGACGATTTTCATTTCGCAATATATTTGAATGATTCGACAAAGAATTTCAAAGAAATTGATTGCAGCAAGTAATATAAATCTTCAAATTCATACAATCTTCGATTGTTGTTTTACAAAACCAACATTGAAATACCCACGAATATCTATATCGGTACCATCAACGATTGGACCAATAATAATTGTGCCGAATGATATTTGGCAATATTCGGTTTGTATCAGATAGTGAAGGCAGCAGAAACGCATAATTTTGGATTGTGAAATGGTGTCGTCTGTGTGTAGGAGAAGCTGGTAGACATTTTGAACATCTTCTATGAAGAAATATATTTCAATATTTGTTCTTTATAACTATTATTATTATTGTTGGAGTTTCATTTATTAGTAGTCAATACAGTATGAATTGTTATCAGTTTTATTGAAATTATGAGTTTTAGTCACTACTGTGAAAAATTTTCTCAACATTTGATAGCTAAATACTACTGAACAATTTCCTCCTGTTTATCGCCGCGTTGTCCAAAGCCTACTTGTTCAAACTATGCTTTTAATAGTCTTCATCAAAAAAACTAAAAGCTTCGTATTCCAAAGATGACTGCAGTGAAACATCAAGTGTGCTACATTTTTGGAAAGGTAATTTCAAGCCCTATTGAAATATGCAGGAATATATGTCCCGTATGAAAAATATATTTTTCCATCAATAACTATGGATATCTTAATTGAAAAAATAAGTTACTTACACTATTGAATCCTACGAAAAAAAGTCATCTGAAAATGTTTTCATAGAAACAAGAAATTCTTTACAGCAAAAAAGTTATAGCAACTTTTCCAAAGTGCAGTAGAGGTAGTGGGTTCTTCTAAGAGCTATGACCTTGAATGTATCTCTCACTCACACTGCCGAAACGTAAATTTGTCCTCTGCGACGGTATGAGTCATAGCTCTTAATAAAATCCACTACCTCTAATTTAGAAACGATATCGATATGGCGGTTTTCATCATTGAGTTTGTCATAAAATTTGACCCCAGACACAGCCATCAGTTTTCATCTGTCTATTTTGAAAACAGGACTATCCCATTAAAAGTGTCCAATTTGGCCCACTGTGTACAATCTAATGGATTCGCAGTCTACAGAATCCAGTCTGATAAAAGTACACTTCGTTTGGATGGAATAACGTCCTGATTATTCAGAAGTACTTTGCATTACTGGTTTATATTTTTACCAATGTACATTTTTATTGTTATCACATGCAGTCTGCATTTTTATGTAATAGAAGTGTAATTTCTAATAGGATCTAATCGCTATAATTACCGTTGACAATTTTATATTGTCGCCAAAGTGCTGATTTGGTATAATTAGATTCTATTAATTAACATTTGCATTTGTTTATTATTGAGAATTATGTGTCAGATATTTTTCTCTTCTGCTAATGTATATGAACCCCACAGAAGTGAAGAAAAAGCAAGGAACACAAAGCATCACCGAATTCTCATAGATATTCTCTACGCATGTACTATTCCAGTAATTCACCATTGATATTATTTAGTAAGTACCTTCGTGAAACGACGCAGTTTGTCGCGTACAAAGAAAAGGTGTCTGAAAATTCCATCGTAAAGTCTGGTGTACCTCAAGAATCAGAGCCGGGCCCTCTACTCTTTCAATTATTCATTAATGATCTTCGTGACAAGCCATCATAAATATCATATGCTACCGATCCGATACTTGGATGTTCTCCCGTTTATAAACGAAACGAATTTTTGCTAAGTATAACATTCCTAGACTAAGGTCGGTCGGTGGCTCAGTGGCTAAGGTCTCTGGCAGTACCGCCTCTGACCAAACTAGACGACAAAGCAGTATCTACATCGAATGCTACCGACCGACGACATGCATAAGCTTTGCAGGAGGCATGTATCATACGTACTACAACCACTATCGTTTGGAATACTCGGCCTACCGCTAACACCAGCGGAGATGGACACTAGCGTCTCTGACCGGGACCCTATGTGCCTCTTGGCACAAGCGCTCCCTTGCTCTGCAGCCAGCAATGTCTGTGGAGGAAGGGAGGCGGCTCTCAGTGCGTCCTCCCGACCCTTCCTCTCTCCTGGTCCCTCTTGGGCGAAGAATTGAGCTTAGGACGGAGTTTCAGTATACCAAATGATGTGTATTACAATTCTAACTATGTAACAATAAACATTTATTTATTTATTTATTTATTTATTTATTTATTTATTTATTTATTTATTTATTTATTTATTTATTTATTTATTTATTTATTTATTTATTTATTTATTTATTTATTTATTTATTTATTTATTTATTTATTTATTTATTTATTTATTTATTTATTTATTTATTTATTTATTTATTTATTTATTTATTTATTTATTTATTTATTTATTTATTTATTTATTTATTTATTTATTTATTTATTTATTTATTTATTTATTTATTTATTTATTTATTTATTTATTTATTTATTTATTTATTTATTTATTTATTTATTTATTTATTTATTTATTTATTTATTTATTTATTTATTTATTTATTTATTTATTTATTTATTTATTTATTTATTTATTTATTTATTTATTTATTTATTTATTTATTTATTTATTTATTTATTTATTTATTTATTTATTTATTTATTTATTTATTTATTTATTTATTTATTTATTTATTTATTTATTTATTTATTTATTTATTTATTTATTTATTTATTTATTTATTTATTTATTTATTTATTTATTTATTTATTTATTTATTTATTTATTTATTTATTTATTTATTTATTTATTTATTTATTTATTTATTTATTTATTTATTTATTTATTTATTTATTTATTTATTTATTTATTTATTTATTTATTTATTTATTTATTTATTTATTTATTTATTTATTTATTTATTTATTTATTTATTTATTTATTTATTTATTTATTTATTTATTTATTTATTTATTTATTTATTTATTTATTTATTTATTTATTTATTTATTTATTTATTTATTTATTTATTTATTTATTTATTTATTTATTTATTTATTTATTTATTTATTTATTTATTTATTTATTTATTTATTTATTTATTTATTTATTTATTTATTTATTTATTTATTTATTTATTTATTTATTTATTTATTTATTTATTTATTTATTTATTTATTTATTTATTTATTTATTTATTTATTTATTTATTTATTTATTTATTTATTCTCTGGCAGTGGAACTTCTAGCTCGCAACAGACAGACGTTCTAGGCTCGGGTACGGAATCTTTTTTCTCAAGTACACGGGTCTCTTTAGGTGGCCACATGCCTTGTTGTGAATCAAGTGTAATGTGAGTTGTCTGGATGCCAATCCAGACGTCTGGTGCTAGCTTGAAGTGCGCACCGACCAACCGAGGTGGTGCTGTAGGTTTTCCGGGTTTTCCTACAGCTGAAAGGTGAATACACCACCGACAATATCAGTAAGTCGCCCCGGAGCGCCACGGCAAATCCTCTACCCTCACAGGCCATGCCTTTGGGTACACTCTATGAGTGTTTATGAGGGAGTATTATTACTATTATTATTATTATAGACCGCCGAAAAGTAGTTCTTATTGATGAATTATTCCTAATTATATAATCACTGCTGTTTATTTTATATAGATCTTTTCGAACAAATTCCTCTCAGACTCATTATCAAATGAAGCATTTCTTTGGTTCATTTGGGGTATTTATTTTGTAAATGTGATCAATACTTTCCATATAAAAATACTTACAATGTCCTTATTTGAAGTTAGCCGTTCCACAGTAACGGAGCAACTGGTTTGGTCTCGGTATTGATTCCATCTGCAAATAAAATATCGGTTAAATTATGGATCACAACTAGAAATTCATTTCCATTCAAAACGCATGATTTATAAATAGGATTCCGAATCAATTAACAGATGAATGAATATCCATCGAACTATTAATGGATTTGAAATTGGAATATTTTAAACAATATAACAATTTATGGTTTGCAGCAGTTCAATTATGACAAGAAAAACTGAATTAAAACTGTTGACCAGCACGGATTTGAATTCATGACCTCTTTATTTTCAGTCCAGTATGTTGCGAATAGCGACAACAGTTCCTTCTTCAGAAATAAGTGAATTACATGTTATATTATTTTCTGTCAGTCTCCAGGGATGATGTTTAGAATAACAATTTCATTCCCAATAATATGATGATGCCTTATTCAGATATTTATCTGTTTGCAGTATTTCGAAATATGGTCACCTTGCCTTGGGATCGCACGTTGGAAGCTGAGACCCCCGTCATTCCCAGCTAGCAAAAGTTTTCGAAATAACATCAAAGAGGGTTGCTCGTAGGGGTGCAACCGGATGACAGAATACATTTTGAACAACGAACAAAATTTTGTACGTTATTAAAACTATGATACTGAATAAATAACAACTTGAACAATATCTCGTGGATTTTCTCAGCAACACAGTTTTCCTAACAGCAAAATAGAAGTATTTATTGAAAATTCTGCATTTTTTCTTGACATTTTTACTAAAAATTGCTCGACGATGTCACAATTAGATATATCACACCAGATTTTCATTTTCATTAGTGGTATTTCTATTTCTTTGACGAAAATGTTAGCTTAAGTGTTTTGTAATAAATCTATCAACTGTTGAGAAAACACCGTTTTTTCATGGCTCTGCTCCAGTCAGCTGAGGGCCGGAGGAGGAAAATTTCAAAGAGGTATCAAATTTTTTTTAACCAGTTTCAATATTGAAGGAGATTCCCTTCTAATTTTAACCTACTGTAACTCGGTATTATTGAATGACATCAAACACCCATAATTCACTGGTATTCATGAGGTTTACATTAAAATTATTGTTTATGAATCGTTGGAAAGTTTCCGTGGAATTTCTCAAACCAAATGGCATTCGTAAGAATTCGAATGAGCCAAAACGGGTTGTTACTGCGTTTCCATAATTTTTTCTTTGCTATCAATTGTTGTGTTACTATTTACAGTCACAAAAAATCACGGAGTGTACCTACATTCACACACACACACACACACATCTGAATGCCGTATGAAATACCATCACCCATAAAAAATAGTTCAGTATATTTCCCAATTTGAAGGAGTTGGGAATGATGATGTAAACATGCCAATATAGAACTGTACAGACTCACTGTGCCTTTGCCTTAATCAGACTTTGGAATGACAGCAAAGCTGGTGGGATTATCTGTTGGCAAAACACAGCAAAAGACGAAATCATTAAGAAAGTTCGAACGTTTGTTCTTTGCAATGAATAACAGGTCTAGGACGAATTACATTGTAGTATAAGAGACCACAAATTGACGATGTGCACGATGAGTGTCAAAGTGACACACAGATGTATGATATTGCCAAAAATTGCCCACTTTGTGCTTACGTTTGAAACATCTATATCTTCTTTGTGAAAAAAAATTATGCTCTTTTCTTCTATACCCCCAAATTTCAGATTCATTACAGTAATATCGACATGCTATTCTCAAGTTTCTGAATTGTATTCAAGCCATAGATTTTAATGAAGCAAATCTGAATGCGTCATATTTATATTCATACTGATAAACCAATATGTAAAGCATCAATTGCCAATAGCAATGATAAACGGAACACATAAATTCTCATTAGACTACCTGACTACACGGTAAATGTTCAATTTTCTCCAAATCTGTATTGACATTTCCATTCATCATGAACCTCGTATGCCAATAAATCTCTTGGTGGAAATAATCTAAATCGCATTTGTCACACTCCAATTTGCTGCAGCGTTTTTATTTTCACACGCAGGAATGAATCAGCCCACCTTTTCCTCGAGATTGAAATTTTCAGAAGCGGAATTTCAAACTGCACAAATCTTTCTTTAAGTTTTCCGTCTACAACTCGCTTGGAAGTTTGTGGAGCCGCAAGCAGTATTGAAAGAAGTATAAAAAGAAAAAGTAAAATTGCCAGTTTGCACCTAGTCTGGTTCGTTGAGTTGATGTGAAAAACCAACACGATACGAAATGTTTCAAGGAAATTTACGTATTCAATATAGCATTTATCCTTAATGATTGTGATTTGTTACTTTTCCACCCACTTCGTTTACTGCCAGACATAAACAGAAGATTACGTTATTTGACAGTTTCTTTCCAAACACAAGAGCTTACAAGAGTCGACTTCACCTAGATATATCTGAGTCAACTTGCACTTAATTTATTGTGTATTGGTCATAGACTCAGTGTCATCTAGAGCTAGATGTCTTCCAGAAATGTCAGGATTGACATGATCCGTAAGGATTTCTTCAAGAATTTAGATTTCTTCATTATTATTTTTCCTTTGAAAAGACAAACAAATATGCTAGCCTGATAACTCACCAAAATCACAAAAATGATTCATATTGTCACCCATATCCACAAAGATAATAGTTTAATGTCCCCATCAATCACTGACTGCATTTAATGAATACATGATAAACTTATGAGAACTAACCATGGAATTGAACGACCGTACGAAACAAAAGACGATTGTCTGATTCGACTTAAGAAATAATTGACAAATATTTACAAAACTAATTTTTTGTATCGATTTTGTGACCACAATGCAAGCAATCGTCATCGTATTTGATGATCTGATTAGTAGCTAGATTCATAATAACATAATAATATTCATGTTCATCGTGGATATAGGAAATGATAATTATCAAAAATCAGAACGGATCAAACGAGTTTTTGCTAGGGATGTTCAACAATTTTTGAAAAGTCATTTTCCTAACGAACAATTCTTCTGGGTTACAACACCATACCTTCCTGCCATCTATGGAGAATTCAATCAATTTGACTCTTCAAAATTTGTTCATGATTCATTCTCTCACAGAGGTCTCTTTGGGAGACTTGTGCAAGCTAGTGATGACGAAGGTCCCATTTTTTAACGTGCGATCCCAAGCAGTGTAACCTCACATCACAAAATAAAATGCAACTAGATGTTGTCTTTATATACTTCCATAGAGCATTCGTTCAGGTTCATCATGATTTTCTCGTCGAAAAAATAAGCAGATATGGAGAGCATGGAAATTATTCAGAATCGATCAAAAATCATTTATTTTCCAAAACTGTTGTTAAATTTGTAATTTCTTCGAAAGACTTGTGCGAGCTAGGGAAGACGGAGCCCTTAGCTTTTAATGTGTGATGCCATGCACAATTCATGAATACGATATTATATTTTTAGACAAGCTTAAAATACGTCGGGAAAATTTCTGAACAATTCTGGAGTGACTCAGAATTTTGACCTAGGGCCCTTCCCACCAATCCTCTTTATCAATGACCAATTCTTGGAACTTCAATTGTCGGGCTGTCAATTTTTGTGCATGAATTGCAAATAGGGTATAAACATTAAGAGACTGTATTGGACTGCAGAAATATATTGATACAATTTTCAAGTATAGTCGTTCTCCCGGAACAAGCTTTGAAATTGAAAAGCGAAGAGGCGTGAATTCTACAGTCAAGATGCTTGATGCACAAATACAGGGAGAAATTTTGTAATTCCAGCACATATCGATTTCCAAGAAACAGTCTTTGATTCTTAGAAGCAAGCAGATTTATAATCATTTACCAAATCAAGTCAGAGGATTTTGCCATACTGTGATGGTAGAATATATTTTAATATTTATTTATTTTTCACTTGTCCATTACTGCTTTATGATACCTTGGCAACAGTTGCAATTAACATTATGAATCATAACGCCCGCATAATGTTTTTTTCTGTAGTTCAATAAATTAATTACTCTGAAAAGTTTTATTTATAATTGTACATAAAAAAAGGGACTAATTGTTCTCTCTCGAATAGAAATTACAATTTTCAAATGTTCCTAAAAAATTAGTACCAAGTTTGAAGTTCTGTGAGTTGACCGATGATGAACTCCTCAATGTGCATTCTGTATCGTTCGGAATGTTACACTTTCTTTTTCGGAAACGAAATGGCCTATCATTGTAGCAATTTTGTTCTTCTAGGAGATACTTTCTTCAATATAGCTCTCCGCTACCATACTATTCTTCCATTTTCCATTTAATTTTAGTGTTTCAAAGGAAGCACCACCATGAACAAAAAGCATTGACGACGTTCGGCGGAGACAAAGTCCGGTGTACTCTTTTGGGTTGTAGGTTGAAAAAAACCTACGTTGTTTACATCATTTTGATCGTAGTGCAATGTACTTTTTAACTAAGTTCAAGGCTCGTCCTATTTCGCTTTCTTTAACAATTGTGAAACTTTCTGAGGTGCAGGTCTTGGTTTCTGATACCTTGATCAGATCAGTCTTCAATGTCATCAATTGTCATCTTGACCATTTCATCACGTCTTAAGCTTCCAAATACGCCCATTACCAGAACAACTTGATGCAGCAGAAAAGTATCATCTAGAGCTTTTCTTATGAAAAGTAATACTTGTCCACCTTCCAACACCTTTAAATTTTTAGGAATGTATTCTTTTAAATAATAACTTTCAGAAAGGCCATCAGTTGACTGAATGCTGATATATCAATGTTTTCATTAACAATCAATGTTGATTTCAGCTGTGAGTATTTGGTCCATAGACTATTTGCACTATATTTTTCAGACTGAAATAATGTAGCATAAATGAAAAATATTCATATTTTTCATGAGATAAACTCACCAGTTGCATTTAGGTATTCAATCTGTTTTCATCTTTCCATTTCAAAAAATGATCATACTTCTTCTCGTATAAGTAATTGGATTTCACAGGCAGTAAATTTCCTAACGCTTTTTCAGCTTTGATCGTCACATTCTATGGGATCTGCATAATTATAACCGTTTTCAGTTTCCTCCACTTACAAGCTTGTCAATTCTTACAAAAATGCAGCGTCATTTTATTAAATAAACAACTCATAGCAACCTCCATGGCAATTGCATATAAGCTCACTTGTGCTCAGTTGCCGACCAGAATGCAGGAAAAACTATGAGAAGAAATTTATGAAGTAAACAACGTCGTTTAAGATAATTTTTCATGAAAAATAAAAAATTTAAGAAGTAAACAATAATTAATATAACTTTTTCGTGAAAAATAAAATCTTGTATGCACCACGAGCATTACTGATCCTAACGCCCATCGGGCAACATTCATACCCTCCGGGCGTTAGGATCTATATAACACACTTGGTACATAAATAGCTATTATTTCACATATTACTTTGTTTATGGCCTCTTTGTAATTGTATGAATTTTTATTCATGTTGTCACCTCCAATGGAGCATTTTCTCCTGAGACTGAAGATAATGATAGATAATGAAGTTCATTAGGTGGTCGGTGGATCAGCGGTCTAATGCACAGGCCGTTCGAAACTTCAGCATAGCCATAGTCGGTTCGAGCCCGATGTAGGTACAAGAGAATTTTTCTCATCTACTTTAATCGGATCGATAGGCGACCGCATGCCTTGTTGAAAAGCAATTGTATTGTGAGTTGTCTAGATGCCAATCTCGTCTGGTGCTAGCTTGGAGTGCACACCGACCACCTGAGGTGGTGCTGTAGGTTCTCCGGCTTTTCTTGTTTTCCTACAGCTAAAAAATGAATACGCCACCAAAAATCAGTAAGTCGCCCCGAAGCGACACAGCCGCACAGGCTTTGCCTTTGGGTACACTCAACGAGTATAATTATTTATCTATCTATCTATCTCAACTATATTTCAATTTGAATAAATGTTTTGTACGTATGAAATAACCAGTAATCGTCTGGTATGAAGTGGATAATGGAGATCTGGAAAGGACAACAAAAATTGAAGATTTCTTCGATTTGCCAAATAGATTTCAAGATTTATAATCAGGCAGAATAAGCCCAAACCAAAAGTTTACTGAAATAAACAAATCGAAATGGGATGCCAGGATAATTTTCAATATATTCGTGAACTGAATGGATGTAACTTACTTTCCAAAAATATCATATCCATAAAAAAATACGTGAAATGAGTATTCATTATATCTAACAAATTACAGAAAACATTGAATCATCCACTTCACTGAAATGCCAAGGCCTTCGTAAACAAATATAAACTTCGAGCTAGTCATGAATATTTGAAGTAGCAATTGAACTATACAGGGTGACAATTTGGTGAGGTACAATTAATAATATCTAGAAATGGGAAAAACATATCAAAAACTGATTGGAACAGATTTAGAAAATCTAACATTAACTACCCAACCACCCCACATACTCTGGAGTTTCAATCACCCTCTCATATTCAAATAACTCCTTCCATTCATAAATTAGAGAAAATGGAAAATACGTTCTACTGCCATGTTTGACTTGATTAAAATGCACAGTTGCGAGATTGGATGGAATCAATTCAGAAGTTCATGGCGTAACTCCCATTACATTCATCATACTTTGTGACGATTTTCAATTACGCTGATCTTCAATACCATTGCATTCGACTCCATAGATTAGGACTTCCGAAAAGTTTTCGGTGTATTCGTGAATTGGATTGTCATTGAACTTTCTTATTTGAGCAGCTGTGAACTTCATTACGAATCTACCGTAAACTTACTGTTTGAAGATTGTAATCAATTAATTAGAATTCAGATTTGACTCGTAGCTCGATTTTAGTGAGATTTGCGCAGAGCTATGAGAATACATGAATGTGATGTTCCTCTGGCACTGATTATTGATATAACGAAATGTAGAAGAATTTAAATAAAAAGAAATGATATGAGGGAGACCAGCTTCCAGATTTTGAATATATCATTCGAACGAAAGTGTGAGAACCGATATTTTGTAAAATATAATAAGCATGGTAAGTTTAGGTAAAATAAACAAATCTTCTGAAGTATTCTTGTAAAGAGACCGTCGCTACTGCTGCCTTCAACTCCTTTAAGAGGGACCAGGTTCGAATTGCCCGAAAGAAATTTTCCATTATAGGGCCATAACTTGGAATTCACAGCAAGTATAAACTCGAGTATAGATACAGTTTTGACGAACACTCATAAAAGATTAATTATAAAATCCTTCTCAAGGTGATATGGTCAAATAACAAATAAACAAAAATACCTATCGGAAGTTTTGTTTCATGAAATGGAACAATGAACTCTTTTCTTTCGAAAAACATTTGCAGGTATGATATTGTACGGAGCGACTATCTAGTGCAAACCTGTAGTTAGCTTTGTCACAGAAAACCATCTTATCCTCATGAAATCCCCCATTTGAGGCACCCAATTTTGGAGAAGAGTGCGTCAAGAGTCCTGGCTTGAGGGCTTGGCTAATAGAGACCCCCAATTTGAGATAGAGGTCTTTAAGCTATGTTTCGGGAGGTGGAAAATCTGAGTCCTGCTACTGATTTTGCTAAATAACCAAAAACTAGTTGAATTTTTGTTGTTGAATAGGCTAGTCGATAGTTCTTGAAACAATATGGTAGGAGTTTTGATTGCTCCGACCTGGCCTTTGTGTGTCAGATCATGTGTATGCTTATGCTTTTTATCATCCCATTATGACAATGTCCACATAAGGTTAGTTCATTACGGTTGAAGGAGACTAATAACGATTAACGATTAAATTTTGTCATGCAAAGTGTTTACGTAAGGTTACGTCATTCTGGTTGGAACGTACTAAAAAAACTACCTATCACAAGAGGATGTATTTCATTTTCTCACTCCTAGGTATCTTCGTGAGGTAAGTTCGTTCTGGTGAGAACAGAATAAAAAAAACTACTCTTCGCAAAATGTTTTTGCCTTATTTCTTCGCGCTAAAGTGTCTACGTAACGTCACTTCGTTCTGGTTGGAACAGTCTGAATAATTACTCATTGAGAAATGCACGTATTTGATTTCTCGCACCCAAATTACCTCTTGCAAAATTTATCTGTAAATTAGACGAAGTGGTTTGTTGGAGGTTGACCTTGAGGTTCTCCCTCATGCACAATGTTCGTACGTCTGTGAGTATTGATTGCATCAGATCCACATAGACCCCCATATACTTCTCATATGACCCAAGTCTTCAAAAGAAATCGAGAGAAAACCAATTTCTCTAACATTCACCACCAAGGCATAGAGGTTTGGTGGTACACACCTAACGTTTAGAGGAAGGTAATTAGACAGTATAGGTTCGGCCGATAATGAAGAAATGGTCATTTATGTTTGTTTACGAAATGTATGTCCAGAATAGAACCTCCAACACACAAAGGGTTAACAAGAAAAGTCGCCTTATTAACTGATTTGATTGGCAAGAAATATGTCCCCACTCAAGCAAAAAGATTTTGCAAATGAAATTTTGACGAGATAGTTCATGTTGAGTAACTAAAAAATTTCTCAACGAATTTTTCAATCGAATACCATAATAATTCAGAAACGAACTAGAACAATGACTCTGCACTCGATTGACATCCACGTGTTTCGATTCGGTATAATTTTCTAACTTGATTAACATGAAAACGTACAATATGAGTCCGTTATCCCAAATGATACGTTAAACAAGGGATCATCATAATGGCAGAGCCAAATAATCTCATTATCTCCAGACAACGACTCTATCTTGGAATCTTCATGTTCATTTAATGGCTTCCAACTGAATAATTTTCCGCCATTTGGGTTTTCAAGTGCGTATAACGAACGATGCGTATATATCTCAACAAAGGGCACGAGATATTCTATCTACCACGAGTCTTCTAATTATTTTCTCTGCGTTTGTAGTAAGTACATGCAAGGCAGAATCCGCACTTTGATATGCAGATCTCATCTCGCAGAGAAATCGCTTGAAGTTATTCCCTGGGAGAATTTATTTGAATTCCATCCAGTGAAATTGAGTTTGAATGACTTAGTATCTGATGGAATTCTTATCGATACTGCAGGTGTCCCCAAAACTAATAATCCAGAACCTCTTTCAAAAATTATCAGTTTGAACGGGAACTTTTGGTGGTGAAATGGATATCTGCAGTGCAGGAAAGAAAACAGAATCAACAAGTAATAAAAATACGCTGTCATCGTCGTCGTCGTTTTCGATACTTATGAAGTTGAAATAAATAGACCCTCGCTTCATATAAATTCCAAAATTTCAATTATACCGTTTGACGACTCGATTAACCATTATTATCATTTAAACAATGCCTATATGCATTCAGGCAGGATCATCCTTCGGAATATTTTTCGTATTCAGCTTTTTCACATCCAGGAAATATTCCTAGCGCTGAGAGAAAAAATCCAGATTGACGTCACTGAGATAATAATTACTGCATTAGAGGACTCTAATCTGTTATCCTGGGATGTGGCGAGAGGAGAAAGAAGAACAGACTACAAGCGGAATAACTTTGGTATCCTCTTAAAATTTAATTTAAAAACTCAACGGAAGTACACGAATTTATGCTCTCAAATAAGTTATCGACAGGGCAAACAAAGCTTCGGTATTGTATTCCTGCGGGGGTACGATGTAATAAACCTATTGAATTCTCTTGGTGGTGATAAAACTTTTATGTATGCGAATACGGGCTCCGCGTGATTAAAAATTCCTGGAGTTGGCTGTTATTGCCGACATACTCTTGCACCCTTTCACCATATGACATGGACTCGTGAGGACAGCTAATCACCAATGCATGAATGAGTTTTCCGAAAACGATATTTCAGGAATCAGGATATGGGATTGATTGTGATTTTTGATCTCAGTGACTGAAACTTCGCAATTGCATAAATAAATATGATATGAGTATTCTTAATATTATATAAACAGCAACTTGTATTATTATTTATAAATCTGAGAAAGAGGAGTAAACATTATTTATTATTATATTTTAAACATTATAAGATGGAACATAACCCATCCATCTCTATGCCATTACTGCTACTTCCAAAATGAACAAGTTGAGACTGAAAATGAGGTAGATCTTACAGTGAAACAAAATACTGACATATATCGGCTGAACATTTTTTTGAAAAATCAAACCTGGAGCACGGTTCTTCATTGCAATGATGTTCCAATGTTACGGATATTTTATGGGAAGTTACATATATTCATTGAATACCCTACAACTATTTTGTGATATAAAATAATTGATTGATGTGAGGAACAACCCTATATAACTATCGGAATGATAACATATATCATAATATATAATAATGGATTCCTATATCAAATATGATGAGAAAAATTGAAGTTGATTATTAAGAACAGAAATAAAAATTCATCTAAAAAATTATGAAAGTGTCAAACGAAATTACAAATGAGAAAACAAGAAAAGATAAAAAATTTGTTAGAAATCGACAGGCAAAAAAACAGGACACCGTGGTGGATGGAGCATGAAATAAATGATTCAAGCTGGTGTGGCATAGAAAAGATTCGAACAAAATTTGTAAACAAACCGAGAGTAGATAGAGAGGTTAGGGATTTTTCGAATAACTATCTCAGAACTTGTCACCCTGAAATTTTTTTAACAGTTTTAACAACCAAATATTGTCATTTTGTGTCATATGAAACAATTTCACCCAATTTTGTCAACGTTATACTGACAATTTTCCTCATATTATATAAACCAATCAAATGCCATAATTTTCTCATTTCGAACCAATGAGAACAGGACTTTTTGAAAACAATTCTTCCAGTCCGTGGTATTTTCAAAACGGTGTTTCGCTTCTAGCTTGTGTATACATTTCCATAGTTACGACAATCACGGTAAATATAGAAACGTCAGTTTGACGGTTCAACTTAAGATGCCTAAAAACCCTGGTGAGTCAACTGATTAGATTTTGTTTACATTTTTTTGAAGACAAAACAAATGAAATCATGGTCTATTTCTGTAATCGGATCCAGAGATGGCGCCTCGTCCTCATGTCAATATTCCAGGGACATAGTGATTGTGATTGTTGTTGATTGAATTTGACGGAATGTCAATATACTTTTGAAATATCATTCTAAAGCAATATAGTTTCCATACACGAAGTGGAAGACCAAATTTTTTGGAAAAATAACACCACACAAAACGTGTTATTTTTTTAAAATAATGTAAATACCGTTTGAAAGTCAAAATAGTTGTGGCAGAATAAAAAATTTCGTAGTGCTATATTATTGACTATTAATGATGTTCGTTTCTTTATTTTTCTGCATTTTATATTATTTTCCTAAATAAGTTGACCATAATCCGTTTTTGTGTGGGCAAAATTCAGAGAGATGAACACAATAATTCATTATGTCTAGTACCGAAAGTACCTAGTACTTGAAATCTGTAAAATATATTTTGGAACCAATTTGGTGCTTACATTTTATTTCTCAACTCGCCATGCTCTAATAAACATGGCAAACATTTTTTCAAATCGATTCAATCAACTGGGTGCGTGTTCTTATACCCTACTGTTTCTTTAAATATTCCATAAGTTCAAATTGTGAAAGTTCGTGACAAAGTAAAAAAAAATCACTACTTCTACTGAAATCTATCAATTTTGCATATATCATCAAGCTTGTTTAGGTTTTCTTATTTTACCATTCGTTTACGTAAAATCTTTTCAGTGTGGTTAGATCATCCAAAAATAAATTTTCTGTTGAGAAAGAATTGCACAAAAAAAGAAACATCTTCACTATTACATGACATACAGTTTTTAAAATAGCGATGAAAGACCATTGTAACACACAACTCATCACACATATCACTTATGAAAAGAAATTGAACTCAAAATGAGCTACAAAATTATTACTTTGTATATACTTTATAGAGAACTTAAAAAGGAAAACTCGGATACAATGGCGCAGATACTTGCGCATTGCGCATGCGCATGTTGGGCAGATGTCAGATAGGCACAAGAACAAGATTGACACGTTCTAATGGTGAATTTCCATGCAGCTGAATTTCAATACTTTTATGTGAAATGTGTGATTATTATTTATTCCAGTAAATTGCATATCAGCAAAATAAAAATTATATAATAAGTCGAAAATTTAACTAATAAAGCTGCTTGCGGACAGTGATTCTGTAAATTTGAATGATAATGTTGTTTTATTCATTTCATGCTCGTGCGTAATACTTGAAACTTCTGTTCATGAAAATTCATAACAAGAAAACCGACGGTGGCGGTTCACGAAGTATCGCGGGATTTTTGAAAAATAGACCTCGATTTCATTTGTTTTCTCATTATCAAGCAAGCGAATGTCCAGCGTTTTATTCCACAGTTTTACAGGTATGAGTCGGCACACCCGGATTTTTAGGCATCTTAGTTCAACTCTTCAACTGACAATAATGACACATGATGAACCGTTCCTGCAATACGCATTAAGTCCATAATAATTTAATGTTTTCGTGAATGTGTCTAATCGAATATTCCTTCAAAATGCAGAATTTTCAAAATACTTTCACTTTGCCAGTCGCTCAAACTGTGTTGCTGTACAAACACAGTGTTTCTAAGCAACATAGTTTTCGTGACAGCAAGGTGAAAGTATTTTTTGAAAATTCAGTATTTTGTATAGATATTACTAATGAAAAGTTTGTGCTCAAAAAAATATCCTATCAAATTTGTCTATATCTAGTCATGTGTGTCGAAATAACCAATGAAACCATCATTAAACTGATAACTACCCATGGCTAGTTTTCACAGGTAGTTATCACTTATGTCATGACATTGCTAAGCAACCAACACAATACAGTTATTTGACATTTCTGTAATTCAATTTATTTCGAAAATGTCACTTCCTCGCTTTGGTGTTCAAAATGATGCGGCAATTGACAAAATCGTTGAAGAAAATACACCAAAAAATACTGTCAATAGTAAAAAATACACTTGGAAAAATAATTTTGTTCGAATTGGAAAAAAAATTTCTCACCGAATATCCCTCGAACATTGATAAATAACTCTTAATTTTATCACAACTTCCTCAAGCACTGTATTTTAGGTAACAAATAACGTGCTTTCGAAAACTGTGATGAAATTATTTCGTTAGTTATCAATGTCCTTGGGATATTATAGCTGATAATTGCATTCAGTGCAATTATCAATCACTATGACAACACGATTGAGATTCATAACTTTATTCCAAATAAATTTCAAAATTCCACGTTTTCGCAATGCGAATGTAAAAAATTACCAGAAACACAACCTATAGTCATAAATATATTTGGGGAATATTCATCGAATTCTGCTGCGAACGAGAATATGAATTAAATGAACATAGAAGCTAAGAAGAATGATTGGCGTTGATACCAAGAGATTGGGCGGTCAATATGATAAAAAAAGACGTGGCCAAATTTTAAAAAGCAACGGTGAAGACAATGTAGAACGTTTTGTGCAAACTTCTGCTAGAAAAGCACTATAATGGCTATAATATTATGATTGACCCGTTTAACAATATGGTATTAAAACCAATCCGAGATGCCCGCGATGCAATCAGGAAGAAACTACAAGCAGATCCGTGTAAACGTAAGTCCAGTTCAGTTTCGTTAAATTTGTCTGAAGTAACCAAAATACTATTAAGTACTATGGGAAGAAAATACTCATGAAGGTCTCATATTTCTCCATATTGCTGCTGTAGAATTAGCGTAGCGAGGTGGAGAGAAAAATAATGATTACTCTCCAACAAATCCCATTGAATATAATCCGGTGTTCATAAAAAAAGTGCCAGGGTGGTTCTAAAAGCTGTACAAGTAGTAAATGGTTGGTTTCCAATAGTGAAAGACAAAGCTGCCCTGTACGTCTTTTTCATAAACTGATATCAAACGATGCGACAATATTATCTCACCACGACTGTTCTTAAAATCAAATTCGACACTGGAAAAATTAAATAAAAATGGTACGATAATGTACCTGTTGGAAAAAATACAATAAATGGATAGAATAAATCTGCCGCTTAGACAATTGGCTTGAATGTAAAGGATGTGGAACAACAACAATTGCTGAAAATGACTGGTCATAGCAAACAAAATTCCATGAAACCATACTTGAATCTCGATCAAGAACACTACAACAAGATCATGAATATTATGCGTGCTAACAGATCTTCTATAGTAATGAATAGCAACGAATCTAATATTAAGTTGAATTTTGATAATTGTACTTTCACTAACTGTAATTTCGATGAATAAATGAATGTTTCGATGTGTTGAGTCATAAATATTTTTTGACAAAAAATTTCTTTGACGAAAATACCTCGGACAGTGAAAAATGCCTCATTATTTTATGATAAATTTCTCAAGCACGTTGCTTGGTAACCAAGTCTATTATCAATGTCCTAGGGATATTACTACTAATAACGAACTTTTCTAACTTACTATTACTCAAAAATTGCAGTGAGCGATCCTAATGATGAAACCCTGCAGTTATCCAAATTTCAACATTCGGTAATGTTAATGCAAGTATATCTAGAAAGGTTACAGCTGAAGGCCTTATAAACAAAACAAAACAAAATATAATTTGATTCACCCCAGGCCAGGTATGAAAAATAAGCTTCGTTACAGTATCTTTCAGATTTAATTCAATATTTGTAGGTGTTAGCTGAGGAAGTAGTTATTTTCGATCAGATATTGGCATCGTCACTCACCGCGGAGTATTATTCACATAATTTTTATAATCGAACCCAAATATCAGTCATATAAAATTCATTCATCAAAATCATCTATCAGTTGATTCTTAAACATTGCTGAAAAATTTAACGCCCAGACTCTTCAGCTTATTTCGGATCATCGAACAACCCGAACCGCATAAAGTCAATCGACGCCTACAGACGTCGCGCCGCTGAAAAAGAATATTCTAACCGGAAAATATATTCCTGTCATGTGGTTGAGTGGGAATGTGATTTTCCGGGAAAACCGGATCGTGGTTACACTTGAAATGTCTGTTAGAGAAGGGGCGCGTCACTTTCTATCGTGGTGGAACAAACAATGTAGTGCGATCTAAATGGGGCTGTCAACACGACTAGTATTATTCTCACGTAGATAGTTCAGAGCATCGGTTAGGGGAGACGCTGAGAGACAATTTAACCCGTTACTGTACAAAAGGGGAAGTAAAATCTGGAGCTGAATATATCATATCACTATAAGACACTGCAAAGGATCATCCTGTTCCGAAGACACGCTCTACAGAGTGTTGAGACGGCACCATTGCCAACTCTGTTATTATTAATGCTTCAAATTTAGTTAATGGCATTTTTAATAGCCTCCTTGATTGATTCAAGTTGTAATGGGTAAGAATACATTCATTTGTAACGGAAATACCGTTATATTTATATTTTAATTCCAAATCCATACTAGAAGCGACACCTAATAACGAACATGTATACTTGTCTGAAGAGTAGACAACAGAATTCTCTCACTAGCTAAGACGTCCAGTGACAGCTGATGGCAAATAGCTGAACTTGTGTAAGGGTAAATTTCATTTGTAGACAGACCCATCTGGGTTGATAACGTTGGGTTCATATAGATGTCACTGACATGATGTCGGAAATTGAGTTAGAGAATTGAAGAAGTGGGATGAGTCTCTTCTTAGTTTGGCGGTCGAAGTGTGAGGAGGTCGCTTGAAGGTGTGATTCAGGTGACAGTAATAAATTTAAATCCATATGAATTGATGCGATCATAAGTATGTTTGAATGAACCTCAAGTGAATAATACTGGGAATTAGATTGTCGACCAACTCCAATCCAGAAGGAAGTGCCAATTGCAACGGAATTCATGATTTAATAACCTGTTGATCAACCATCAATGATGGGCTTCTAGTGGGATCTAGTGTTGCGATGATGAGCAGTTACACCTAAGGCAAATCCTGAGGTGTGATCACGTGGAAAATAATTACTAAGAAACCTGTAAGTGTCAAATAAAATATTTATTTGTCGATGCATGTTGCATACCAGAAAGCGACACCATTTTGTCAAGCTGACGATCCTATCTTTTCGTTTACCGTCAAGTTTCAAGTTGAACATTTTCAAGTTTGACATACATATCGGAGTGCTAACCTCAAAACGTCAATTTTGATTTTCGGGACAACTAACCTCAAATCTTGTGGACTTTGAATATTGACATTTATTAATCTTTATTTCTATATCTTTTTTCTATTTGTATTCACATATATATATCACATTTTCAGTAATGATTTCAAGTAAAGTTTTTCATGGTGCACCATTAATATTCTGCTGTTAGGATTATCCTAGATCTAAGTACTCATACATCTCAACTCCTGTGTTTTCATTATCGTGTAATATTATGTCACATATTCAGTGAGGAGGGTATCGTATACTGTTGAGTTTCAAATCTGTGATAAACTAACATCTATCAAACCTTTTCATGAATTCGACCCCTATCTACGAGGGAACACAAGGAACTAGTAGAACCTGGAGGCATAGTTCATACCAGACGATTCCCTGAACCTGTTACGTGAGGTGTCATCTTGTTCATGCTCAGGTTAGCAGAACAATAACCAAGACGTTCCTGTCAGAATCTCAACACTGTATGAATGAACTAAGGTAACCTGTGTCTCTGAAGCAAATTCAGTAATAATATTGTTTGAATATCAACGTGTTACTTTGACACTATATTTTGTTAAATTTATTGATAATAATGGTCTGGTTACAGAAGGAAGTCAATTTATCTTATTTCTATTTTGTACTTTTTATTCCTGTTAAATTAAAAATTGCTGGCGTCCAAGCCAGTCAAATTCTGGAAGTCAAAATTTAAAACACTTGCCTGCCAAATAAAAAATCCGAAACTGGCAATCTAGTCCAAAGAACCTACGCCGTTGTCTGCTGAGCAGTCGAGCAATCAAAGTATCCCCGGTTATGTTACACATTTCCGTCCAAACAACAGAGGTCATCGTTGAGTCTTCAGAGGAGTGCGGTCGAATTATATATATATTTTGAAATGATCTCAAAAATATGATTCGAATCGGAGTAATGCGGTCGAATTTTACATATTTTGAACTGATCTCAAAAACAGGATTCAAGTTGGCAAGCTTTGTGATGGGTCAGAATACATTCATTTCTGTCCATACAACAACTTCTCATAATCATAATCATTGTCGGGTCGTCAGAGGAGTGCTATGAAATTTTATATAATTTGAAGTTATCTCAAATATAGGGTTCGAGTTGGCTTGCTTTGTGGTGGGTCAGAATACATTCATTACTGTCCAAATACCAACTTCTCATCATCGAAGGTCATTATCGGGTTATCAGAGGAGTGCGGTCGAATTTTTATAGTTTGGAGTGATATAAAACTAGAAATCGAATGGGCTCCCTTTGTAGTGAGTCAGAATACATTCATTTCTATTAAAATATCAACTTCTTACCATCGAAGGGCATTGTCGGGTCGTTAGAGGGGTGCAGTCGAATTTTATATATTTTGCAGTGATTTCAAAAATAGGATTCGGATTGGCTCGCTTTGTGATGGGTCAGAATACATTCATTCTTGCCCAAATAACGACTTTCCATCATCAAAGGGTATTGTTGGGTCGTCAGAGGAGTGCGGTAAAATTTTACATTTTTTGAAGTGACCTCAAAAATAGGATTCGAGTTGGCCCGCTTTGTGATAGGTCAAAATTCATTAATTTTTGCCAAGTAACAACTTTCCATCATCAAAGGTTATTTTTGGGGCGCAAGAAGAGTTCGGTCGATTTTCAAATATTCTGAAGTGACCTCAAAAATGGGATTCGAGTTGGCCGGTTTGTGGTAGGTCAGAATACATTAATTCTTGTCCAAATCACAACTTTCCATCATTGAAGATTATTGTTGAGGCGTCAGAGGGGTGCGGTCGAATTTTAAATATTTTGAAGTGACCTCAAAATAGGATTCCTGTTGACCCACTTTGTGGTGAATCAGAATACATCCACACTCATCGAAATAATAACTTCACCTCATCAAAGGTTATTCTTGGGGCGTCAGAGGACTGCGGTCGAATTATAAATAATTTGAAGTGACCTCAAAAATAGGATTCATGTTGGCCTGCTTTATGGTGAGTCAGAATACATCCATTTTGGTCCAAATAACGACTTTCCATCATCAAAGTTTATTGTTGGGCCGTCAGAGGAGTGCGGTCGAATTTGGAATATCTTGAAGTGACCTCAAAAATAGGATTCGGGTTGACCCGCCAGAAAACATTAACCCGCCAAAACAATCATTTTTGCCCAAGTAACAATTACACATCATCAAAGGGTATTTTTGGGGCGTCAGAGGAGTGCGGTGGAATTTTATATATACTGAAGTGACCTCAAAATTAGGATTCGAGTTGGCTTGCTTTGTGGTAGGTCAAAATTCATTCATTTTTGTCCAAATAACAACTTTCCATCATCAAAGGTTATTGTTGGGGCATCAGAGGAGTACGGTCGAATTTTATATATTTTGAAGTGACCTCAAAATAGAATTCGGGTTGGCCCGCTTTGTGATAGGTCAGAATACATTTGTTTTAGTCCAAATGACAACTTCTCATTATCAGAGGTCATTGTTGTTTCGACAGAGGAGTGCGGTCTAATTTTATATATTTTGAAATTATCCCAAAAATAGAAATCGAGTTGGCCCGCTTCGTGGTGGGTCATTTATTTCTGTACAAATAACAACTTTTCATCATCAAAGGTCATTTACCATAGCCGACTTGTACGGAAGGCAACAGAGATCCATCAACCCACAGAAAATAAGATGCTATGAACTTCAACCGAATATGGAATCGCTGTTAACTGTTAACACAGGCCATTATGTAAAGCTCCAACCGCATACATCACAAAGAGGGAAGTGATCAGAGCATAGTTAGAAAGAGCAAAGTATGTGCTGAAATATTCCAAATAATGCCTTTTTATACATCAAATGTGCCTCCGAGAAGATCAGGAGGATCTGTAACTAGTAAATGATCCAGAAGAACAGAATCCAGCGAAAATAACATCGAAGAGTCAGAGAGACCATAATCCATGAAAATATTCGAGAATTAAAAGTGTACTCAACGGTTGAATCTGGAATTTTCGGCCATACCTCGTCTGAACACCATAGCATTCTTTGGAATCGGTGAAATCATGACGAAATAAAAGTTAGGAAAATTTTAGTCGGAGGGTCTTAATAGTTGACATGGGTCCTACTCGAGATAAAGAGGAGTCCCTTTTTTTTCTAGGTATTGGATACTACATCAAACAGTCAAACATTATGGAAAACGCTGCCCAAAGCTAACAACCTCCAAAAGTTCATAAAAACGACAAATTTCACCCCGATTTTCTTTCTCTCTCACGAGAAACTGGATATGAAAAAAAATATACGACAGCAACGACGTTTCATAACAATTAATTCGTACAAATTCTTCATCGATTGACATCCTACCCGAATCAACTGTTGACGCCGTTTTCTGTTTATACGATACAGAACTGAGTCGTTTTGAACTGAAATACGTGTTTATCTGTCGATGTCATGCGAAATTTATAAACACTGCTGGGATGGCACTCAGGAAGATGCAGCTGCTTTTCCTGCTATTATTCGTCGTGAAAAACGACGGAAATCCACCCCACTGTTCCAAATTGATAGCCTTTTTCGAGAAGTGAATGTGCAATATCATTCCTTGAGCTTGTTACAGCAGCCACTTACATGGAGATAAGAATGAACTGTGACCGAGTTGAGTTAAGTTTTCATGTACACGAATTATTCGTTTTTCGTACGAAATCTGTCAAAAGCTGTTCAAATATATTTCGTGGCGGCAAATTTTAAATGATGTACGAATAAATTCAAGAAGTTAAAATAAAGTCAACTTGTCCGAAATTTCAAAATGAAACAATGATTGGTGCGGTTGTTTGTTTCCAGGCATATTTAAAATTTTAATGTTAAATATGGACAGCAATATCATGATTGATAATATAAGAGTCGTAATATTTTATATTCTACTGATTTTGTTGACGTATTGGAATTTTGAATTGAAGAAAAAAGAAAAAGGGCTCCCAAACGTTTTTGGGTGAGACCTATTCTCAAACTACGAAAATTACATGGCAATTAACACAGCTTAATTATCAAGCAAAGGAATTTACTTGAGAAAATGGACGGTAAATTAGGGGGTTGACGTTGAATATTTCATTCATTCAGTGAAGGCATTTCGCACAAATGAAAACCGCTCAAAATATCATTCGTAAGAAAAAGTGACATTTCTTTCAAATTTCTTACGAAAAACCGAAAATTTGGATGCATGAAAACTTAGCTTAAGGGTGGAGTTGAAGATGTACGTTGAAATAATTGTCTAGAACAGTAGTTATCAACAGTAAATCACAAGAGCTTTTTTTTATCGGATAAATTTCGTTCTTTAACGAAATCATTTTGCCAATCAGTACTTTCACGAGGAAAACTGACATGACAAAATTGTGGGACCGTAGGTCGAGCAATTTTGTCTAATTTCAGTTTTTCGAGTAAAACTACTGAGGGAAAATTTTGAATTAAAAGAAATTTATCCAATAAAAAAAGTTCGAGTGGTTTTCGGCAAGATAAATCAACGACAATACATGTATAAATGTACAACAATAAAACTCAAAAATCATAGCTGACAAGAGAAATAAGAGTGACGGACGCTTAATAGACTGGTTTTAAGGACATGTATTTTTATCGCGATAAAAAAGGATGCACCTTTTTTATCGCTGTCAAACTGACACAGACGATATTTTCAAATGGGTTCATTTCTACAGGAGTTGAACTTGCCACTTATGGATTCCAGTACACACTTCCTTGAATACATTTTTTTTTAGACTGTGCAAAAATGCCATGTCAAGTAACAAATTTTCTCTACAGAATCAAACTCCCTAACGTTGTTAACTTTTCGAACGACAATTGACACAGTGTACCACTGAGAATTTCAGCTATGTACGCGGTGGTACCAAAACTGAACCATCGTTTTATGATCAGCTTTAACTGCCATCTAGCGAATGACTACTCAAAGATTTGGTTCATCTTCTCTCAAACAGATGGCAAAACATGTGACTTGTCTCGTCTTTCTACACCTGTTTCACAAAAAAGGACTGTACTGTAAAGTTTTGGGGTAAGTTTAAGTGGCAAGTGAATATACAGATATTTTTTTTGTACTCTGTTTTGGATTTCAATGATGCATTAACGGAATAACAGAAATTATAACAAATACAAGTTAATATTTTTTTAGCTTTGGAGAGAATTTTAAGCTTTGAAGGAAATTCTTCAATTCTGCGAACGCCAATTGATTTAAAATGATGTAATCAGTATACTCTGTAAATTCAGAGCGATATACGTAAAAAAACACTTGAAATAAGTCCCTTGGAATGAAACGTTAAAAATTCCCTTGCAAGATCGAAATTGCGAAAATGCCGTCAAAAGCCTACGAAATCATCAATTCACTTCGATATGACTCCATACTCGGGTTGCATATCATTGAAAAGAGATTGCATGTATCCAATAGAGATAGAAAAAATAATTAAAATCTTTTTGGAGAGAAATGATCCCTCTCAACTCTAGATGAACTTTTCAACTCGAGAACGGTTGGATATAGAGCAATTCTGCGAACGCCAAGGGGTAGACCTCCAAAATCCATGAAAAATACAAAATCTCTAGATCTACTTGATAATTGCAGGATATACGCGAAATTTTACGCTGATTCCGGAAATATACGATTTTTATATTAACAGATACGAAGGTTAGACTAAAAAATGAATAGAAGTTCAAGAAAAATTTTGCAGGATCGACATTACCGTGGTACTCTCAAAAGCCTACGGAATATTCATTTGACTTGGAATTCACTACATATTCGCTAAGCATATTGAAAGTTTGCGTTTCTCAAATGATGAAAAAAAAAATTATTCGAATTTTTTTCGGAGGAAAATAATCCCTCTCTACTCCAGATGAACTCATCAGTTCGAGAACGGTCGGAGATATAGCGAATCTGCGAACGCCAATCGTTTCAGAATGATGGAGTTAGCATATTTGGTGAATTTCGAGTGAATAGGCAAAAAACAGAGATTACTCGAAAAAAGTTCCAAGGGGTAGACCTCCAAAATCTATGAGGAATACAAAATCTTCAGATCTACTTGATAATTGCAGGATATACGCGAAATTTTACGCTGATTCCGGAAATATACGATTTTTATATGAACAGATACGAAGGTTAGACTAAAAAATTAATAGAAGTTCAAGAAAAATTTTGCAGGATCGACATTACCGTGGTACTCTCAAAAGCCTACGGAATATTCATTTGACTTGGAATTCACTACATATTCGCTAAGCATATTGAAAGTTTGCGTTTCTCAAATGATGAAAAAAAAAATTATTCGAATTTTTTTCGGAGGAAAATAATCCCTCTCAACTCCAGATAAACTCATCAGTTCGAGAACGGTCGGAGATATAGCGATTCTGCGAACGCCAATCGTTTCAGAATGATGGAGTTAGCATATTTGGTGAATTTCGAGTGAATAGGCAAAAAACCGAGATTACTCGAAAAAAGTTCCAAGGGGTAGACCTCTAAAATCTATGAGAAATACAAAATCTTCAGATCTACTTGATATTTGCAGGATATAAGCGAAATTTTACGCTGATCCCGAAAATATTCGAATTTTGTATGATCATATAAAAGGTTCAGCTTAAAAAAGGAATAGAACGTCAAAAATTCCCTTGCAAGATCGAAATTACGAAGATGCCATAAAAAACATGCGGAATTATCAGTTGACTCAGAATCGACTTCATATTCGGTGTGCATATTTTTGAGATAATGCAACTATAGAATGAGGATAGAAAAAAAAAATATTTTCGAGAAAGTTGATCCCTCTCAACTCTTGATAAAGTTTTCCACTCGAGAACAGTTGGATTCAGAATGATGACATTTTTATATTTCGTGAATTTCGGGTGAGTAGGCAGGAAAACAAGATTACTCGAAGAAACTTTTAAGGGGTAGACCCCTTGACGCCATGAAAAATACAAAATCATCAGATTTACTCGACATTTGCAGTGTAACCAAAATTTCTCGCTGATTCCAAAAATATATGATTTGTACACGATCAGTTACGGCGTTTAGAATAAAAATAGGATGTAACGTCAAAAATCCCCTTGCAACATCGATATTGCGAAGGTGTCGTAAAATATATATTCAACCTTCAATTGACTTGGAATCGGCTCCATATTCGATGTTCACATCCATAAAAAAACTGCATTTAACGAAAAAAAGTTGGAAAAACAAGTGAAAAACGTGTTTGGAAGGGAAACTTATTTTCAATTATACTGATGAATGAGCTAGAAATAATGACAGACTTCAATAAATACCTATATCATATTCATTCGGAATTAAGAGATTTTTTTTCAAATGGGTCCCTCATTTTCAACCTTAGTAATAAAAGTCAAAGCAGTTTTTTGTTGAGAATGTGATCATAAATTGAAATACATATTTAAAAAACCGCGCTTTCAATTTCCTTTTCATCTTCTTCATCGATATGGCTCTGAAAAAATGTTGACTACCTAATTTGGAACATGTTGTAGAGGTTCACTGTGAGACCATTTTTTGTTTCTATATGCTGGAGAAGATATTGTCAGACTTTTGATTATTGTGTAATTATTGCGGTCACCTAAATACTGTACAAAAAATATATAGAAATAACACATGTCAATTAATTGGTTCAGAACCTATTAGAACTCAACAACACTTTTTTTCTGAAACCGTTCAAGAATGCCCAGTTTCTCGGAGCAACTCCAGGCCTCAAAATACGCTAATCTAGTATTTTAGTCCGTTGCTGAGCAACGAACTTTCCCGGAACGTTTTCGGCACTAAACTGTACGGGAAAGTACTTTTTCTAGAAGCGTGCGTGTTCCGCCCTATTCCCGCACGCAATTTAGTTTGAGAGGTGTCATAATCCCGCACGCTAATGTCACTTCAAGTGAGTTTTTCCCGCACTAGTGCGGTAATAATTTTTCCCGCACGTGAAAGTTTGTTCAAGAGCATCACATAAGATGTTTCAATGCTCTTGTAGAAAAAATCTTGATCCTTACTCATACGGAAAGGTACTATCCCGCACTCGACTGCTTACCCGAACTCCGCTTTGCGTCGTTCGGGTAACGGCAGTCTCATGCGGGAATAGTACTCTTTCCGTACTTGTTAGGATAATAACTATTCCCGTATCGTAAACGATCCGGGAAAATTTTTGACGACTTGTATACATTTCAGGCAGTAAATGAATGCACGCAAACAATAAGTATAATTCCTTAATTTATGATAATGCTGATTGCGATTTCAGAAAAAATAGTATGTGTACCTCGTAGTAAAAGCACATTCCCAGACTTCAATGCTTGTTGGCCTCGGCTTATCGCCTCGGCCAACAATTTACAATGTCGTCCGGAATATTGCTTTTACTACTAGATACACAATATACTATTCCCGTGCTCATTTATGTATTTTTAAATGTGTATTCTTCCTATCAACATATATATGAAAGGCGGCCTCTGGTTATTCTCCTAGCAATATAGATATAAACCTTCATTGATTCCTTTCACATTTCCATATCGAATATCATGAAATACTATCATCTCATACTGCATGCTTCAATGGTAGTGATGTTCAAATAGAAAAGAAAAACGAATTTATGCCGTTCAGCAGTAAACTCGAACGTATTCGTGGCATTTCCTCGAATCACAATATGCAAGTAAAATGCCGCATTTCTCATAGCCAATGAATCAGAAACAAGATTTCAGTACTGGAATATCGCGAATGAATACTTTCGCTAAGAATGAAAGGAATGAAATTTATTTCAAATATACCCAGCTCAGCTCAACTCAGCAGGAAATATTTGAAAAAGCAAAAAAAATCGAAACCAAAAGAAAGTTTCGCAAATGATAATTTGCTGTTCATAATTTCAACTTGACACAGAAATATTATATCAAGTTCCAAAATTCAGAAAATGCACTGTTTTGGAAAGCGCCACATATATTGACTTGGATGGTCGATGAGAAAATAAATTGTACGGCAAATAATAATAATAGCTGTCCTCTACCCTCACAGGCTATGCCTTTGGGTACACTCTACGAGTGTTTATGAGGGAGTATTATTATTATTATTATTACTTATCCAAAAAAACTGAGATTTGAACAAGAATAATAGTCCAACATAATGAATTTCTGACTTTTTTTTTTGGGATTCATTTTCAAATTTATGTAAATGATTGAAGCGAAAATTGTTATGATGAATTTTTCTCTTCGATTTAACCAGTCCGTCAAATATTATCAACATAAAAGGCAGTTACTTTTTAAAATATTTACAGACACAAACTTGAAATTCCCCATTCGATGAAATATACTTATTAATCTGCCAATAATACCGTCATTTCGTATATTTTATTAATTTTTTAATTTGAATAGAAGCGGCCGGTTTTCCGTGGGGAAACTCAATGAGGAGCTTTGTAGTTATTGTATTAACGTCAAAGCAGAAAATTCTTTTGTTAGTAATTACGAATTCCCATGCTTTTGATGAGCGCCAATTGGTCGGTGATGAAATTTCTGAGGCTTTGTGTGGAAAAATTTCTATTGGCGAAATTCGGACTGTTGTATTCTTGGGAGCGATTGAAATTTGGTGGGGATTATTACACTTTTTACAGGGCGATACTGATTGAGTTCTTATTGGAAGTTTCGGAAAAATGAAAATGTACGCTGTCTGGTATAGCTCTTGCCTTGCAATTCAAGTGAGCCTCTAAAAGAAGTCGAAAATGGTTGAAAGCGTTCATCAATGAACTGAAAGACAGCAAATCAAACTATTTTTACAACATTTGAATAAAAAAATAAATATTATGAGTCATGAAGAATCATAGTGAAACCTTCCCAAACCCCTTCATAATTGGGCAATTGGTGATTTCCCTGACCCCTTTCCGATAGATGAAAAATGCCTGCCTTCTTCGAGTAGAATCCGTAATTTGTCCTTGGGCGAATAAGACCTTCGGTATATACGCGTTCCGATTACGTGAGAAACATCTCTGAGCACATCGTCTCGAGAACCAGTATGCGCGGGATGCCAGCTCCTCCCGGAGTGATGGAAATCTCAAAACCTGCGACCCGAATCGGAATTCATATCACGATGAAAAGTCGGTGGGTCTTGAAGCAGCAAGGAGTTCGTCGCGCGAAGTTAACCAGAGAGCTCAAGGCCACAAGGCGACCTACGTCATCTGAACTCAAAACAAATATATTTATTCAAAGTTCCAGTTGTACAAGACAAGTCCACCAACATCTGAGTTCAGTTGCTAGGGATCAGCCACTGGAATTTTAAGTTCCTCAGCAATTGAACTCGGCTCACTTGAACTGTTGGTGAACTCGTCTTGTACAACTCGGCCGAAAGGTAGGTTGTACAAAACAAGTTCATCGAAAGTTCAACTGAATTGAGTTCAGTTGCTGAGGAACTGGCAATTTCATTGGCTTATCCCTAGCAACTGACGGGAGTTTATTTGAGCTGTCGGTGAACTTGTTTTACACAACACGCCGTTAGAATTGTACTAAACAAGTTCACCACCAACAGTTCAACCTGACTGAGTTCAGTTGCTACGGAACTAGAAATTTCATTGGCTGATCCCTAGCAACTGAACTCGGTTCACTTAAACTGCTAGTGAACTTGTATTGTACAACTCGCCCTTAGGGTGGATTGAACAGAACAAGTTGAGCAACAGTTCAACTAAACTGAGCTCAGTTGCTGAGGAACTACCAATTTCATTGGCTAATCCCTAGCAACTGACGGGAGTTCACTTGAAGTGTCAGTGAACTTGTTTTGCACAACACACCATTAAGGTGGTTGTACTAAACAAGTTCACCATCAACAGTTCAACCTGAATGAGTTCACTTGTTGAGGAACTAGAAATGCTACTAGCTAATTCTCAGTAACTGACGGGAGTGGAGTTTACTTGAACTGAGTTCACTCAAACTGTTGGTGAACTTGTATTGTACATTCCGCCCTGAGTCACGGAGTCATTCGGCGCAAATTTGCGTAATTTGAAAAAGTACAAGGAATATGATTTAATGGGTATTTATAAAGAACTATCTGATAGCTCGTGCCATTCGTTAAATGAGTACTGATCAGGAGAAAGGAGTTTTAGTACCATCTGCAATCGTTTCTGGAGTTGCTAATCGAATACAATCATGGAGATTTATTCGATTTCAACTCCATAATAATATTATCTACTTCTTTTGGGCAGCAGTGGTCATGATGGTAGAGCGCTAGTCTATCAATCAGAGGGACGTGGGTTCGATTCCCCGCATGGTCACTGGTCTCGTGCTAGGAATCGCACGTTAAAAGGTTAGACCTCGTTAATCCTTAGCTCGCACCAGCTTCTACTTCTGAGGGCTGTCGTTCGTAGGGGGATGGCAGCTGGTTAACGGGAAAAACAATTTTAAACA
This sequence comes from Chrysolina americana, assembly GCA_958502065.1. Lineage (NCBI taxonomy): Eukaryota > Metazoa > Arthropoda > Insecta > Coleoptera > Chrysomelidae > Chrysolina > Chrysolina americana. Next base: position 66,179,276 of record OY293416.1, on the reverse strand, counting down.
ACAATTTTTTTTATCTGTTTCGGAGATATACAGTGTGATACACTTAAGATGAAGACACCCCTGTATTTTAGTCATTTTTTAAAGCAGAGATTTGATTTTCGGTACAGCCGTAGACCTTCATGGGCCGCACTTTTCGCAATACTCAGCCCGAGTGACAGCCTTAAACCCAGCCTACTGCGATCCCGCGAAAAGGGCAAATTCTCGATATTTTGCGTCGCGTTGGAGATACCGAAAAAAGTTATTCGAAAAAGTTGCTTAGAAATCGATTTTGACCCTACATACGCAAAATTCGAATTTTGAATTTTTTGTAATTTTCATATTAAAGTCCGATTTTCAATTAATGATTCTGAATAAGAAGCTACAGAAATGATAAAATTGTCAAAATTAATGAAATTAACGTATTGAAATAAATAAAATTGGAAATTATTATTTTGTCAAATGTAAGTTAATCGAATTTAGTCTTCTTTACTAGCCTGTCTCTAATTTTGAGGATTTTTTCAATTTTCTGTTGAATATGATTGGTTGCGAATGATACCTACCATTTGCCTGATTTTGGATGGAAAATCGTCATTCTCAATGTTTCAAAGAAGTCTCATATTTTGTGTTTCAACAGTTTTCAATTTGGGCTAGAGCGTCATGAAAACAAATGAACTAGTTATACCAAATGTCAGTTTGAAAGTGAATGCGTCAAAAACTGTAACAAAATGCCCATTGAACGTCTTAATTTACGAGAAAAAATTGAAATAATAAGGTTATTTGGTGATGGTGCCCGAAGTAGCAGACAAGTTGCTCGTGAATTCAACAGAAGACATCCGCAACGAAATCGTATTCGACATGGAACGGCAGCCTCCGTCATTAAACTTTTTACTCAAACCGGAAGTGTATTAATGTATCGTCCAGCTATTGACAATCCACATCGAAATCGAAGTTACCATGATGATGATGATGATAAAATCAAACCTTTTAAACCAAAGTTTTTGTGAAAAATTAAAAGAAGGTGACGAATATAAACGATTAGATTACTGCTATTGGGCCCAAGGAAATTTTCTAAATGATAGATATTTCCTAAGAAAAATTTTGTTCACTGATAAGGCTATGTTCACTACCAATGGAATAGTATCTGCTCAAAATTGCAGATACTGGTCTACCGAAAATCCCCACTGGGTTATAAACTGTAAGGACCAATACTCTCAAAAAGTTAATGTATGGTGTGGTATTTTAGGCGACAGAATAATTGGACCGTTTTTCTTCAATAATACCATTAACGCTGAACGACTATTGAATTTTTTTGATAATGAATTATGGGAAATCATTGAAAATCTTCCCTCAATGTGCGACAAGAGATGTACGTTCAGCTAGACTGAGCTTCCGTTCATAATTCTTGGATGGTTCGAGAGTGGTTAAACGAACATTTTCCATTACGTTGGATTAGTAGAAATAGCCCATATGAACAATGGCCTCCTCGCTCTCCTGACATAACACCAATGGATCTTTACGTCTGGGAAACCGTCAAGAATGAGGTTTACAAGTCTAGGCCACGAAATCGGCAAGAACTTTGTGAGAGAATAAGGCAAGCTTGCCATGAAATAAGTATTCCAGAACTTAGCAGAGTGGCCAATGATAATAGAAAAAGAATTGAAAAATGTATCAGAATTGAGGGCGGGCCAGTTGAGAAAGACTGAATATTTAGAACTGACTTCCAATATTAGTGTTTATTTCATTTCCTGTTCGAATTCGGTTCAATAAATAGTTTTTCATTAATTGTCATTTAATTTTGACCGATTTTATCGTCTCTGTTGCTTTTTAGTAACAACTAATAAACAAAATTTGAATTTTTTCCTAATGAATATTACGTTTTTCATTCTTATTCCTACATTATGACGAATTTATTGTTTTCGTAGCTTCTTATTCAGAATCATTAATTGAAAATCGGACTTTAATATGAAAATTACAAAAAAAATTCAAAATTCGAATTTTGCGTATGTAGGGTCAAAATCGATTACCAAGCAACTTTTTCGAATAACTTTTTTCGGTATCTCCAACGCGACGCAAAATATCGAGAATTTCCCCCTTTTCGCAGGATCCCAGTAGGCTGGGTTTGAGGCTGTGTCACTCGGGCTGAGTATTGCGAAAAGTGCGGCCCATGAAGGTCTACGGTTGTCCTGAATATCAAATCCCTGCTTTCAAAAATGACTAAAATACAGGGGTGTCTTCATCTTAAGTGTGTCACACTGTATATATCTGACCAGTGGTTGAATAGTATTCATTAAACGAATTACATATAATATATATATATATAGGATTTTTTTATTTATGTATCAATTTTCAGTATAATACTTGATATCTCAGTTGACGATTTTGAATCAGTGATGGAATATTTATCATCAGTTATTAATTTTAAGAAATGTGTCTCAAGGTCTCAAAATGACTAGTCTATTCAATAGTTGAGGAAGACAATGTGAAGATGAAAATGTAGGTGTTGATATTTCCCCAACTGATTCAAGAAACTTGATAGAAAGAACTGAATGTATAAAAAGCAAAATGGAGTGAAAGTTATCAACAATAACCAAGATCAAAAATAGGGAACCTGTGCAACAGCTGTAATTTTTGTCACGTTTTATAATTATACATTTTTTTAAAGCGTCATAATCACCAGTCATTTCGAGGAAGACAACGGAGGTGTACTGTATTTATGCTAATAACTGTAATTTTTATCAATACTACCAGTAGCCTGTTCTAATTGAAATCTTTCAGTCAATGAATGCAAATTAGTGAACACAATGTCGTCAATATCGAATGGCGATCATGGTTATAATGCGTCATTCACAAATGTGCCTTTAAATATAGGTACTTATCGAATATGGAATGAATATATATCATATTCAGGACTTCATTTCAATGGGAACGTTGCCTTCGCCTAATTTTTGATTGAAATCGCTCTTTCTGCATGTCTGTTACCCTTGGGCATCACTGAAACCATCTCTCTAACCATTACTTTGGAATATATCGATTCAATATGGGCCGTAGTGGTCATGATGGTAAAGCGCTTGCCTCTCAATTACAGGAGCGTAGGTTCGATTTCCAGGTCACTGGTCTCGTGCATAGCATCACACCTCAAAAGGTGAGTGCTTCGTCTCTGACTTCTCAGGGTTGCTCGTAAGGCTAGACGATTGACAAATATAACAACATTTTTAACAACAAAAATAATTTTTAACAACAACAGTATGTGACAGTGTGTACTGTTATGTTTATCAATGGTGTACCCTGCATAGAATGGACCTTCAGTTTAGGAAATTTTATTTGTATGCCTAGTTTCTATTCAATAAGAGATAAGGATTCATAACTCTTGACGGTATCTGATAATATAAACAATTTTTTTTAAAAGGTCACTTTATACGACCTAAGAAAACTTTGAGAGGATAGTCGAGGGTATTTAGAATGCCTTAGGAAGAAACAAGGGTGGATATTTTGAAATTCGTACGGTGTAGGATAGTCCTAGTGACAATTTGAGTTTGGTCACGAACGCACGTCGAGGGTGGGCTCTTATGAGAGAGGTATTTGGGTGAATAATAGATATACCACACTCAAATCCTCAGAGCACATGATTCTTGGCTCAATAGTCACCTACCATACGGGTGTGGGGAGTGGGTTTTGGTTAAATGAAACTAGCGGGCGTACTAAATTAATCGGAGATTCAAATATAAAGAAGGAAAAGAACGAAAAGAAATATTCAACACCATTTAGACAAATTGCATTACACGAGCTTCGAACAAAAAAAAATCCTGTAAGTATCAGAGGATCAACTTTATGCATAATTCTGCAGAAAAAACGTTATAATGATTATGATACGAATAAATATAATTCCCAAATGGAAGTTATGGGTCAGTCATTATCATTAGTCATTTCAAAGTGGATAATGGAAATGTACTGTACCTGTTCACGCTAGCAACAGTCATATTCGTAATTATCAACATTAACCTTTTCAGTGGAGTTGGTGAACATGAATTACTCACTTTGGAGTCATCAGTATCGATTAATCATAATTTTATTGGAAACCTTCCACCAGTCCTACAGAGTGACTTTAGAAAACGTTCAATCGGACGAATCTGGATTGATTGATTGACCAGAACATACCCCAGAGAAATAATCTTATAGCGATGAATCTGTTGATCCCGTTAATCAACCAACATCACAAAATATCAGAGTAGTTCTCACCAAGATGGCGCTGCACCATAACGTTCAGTTACAGTGAGAAAGAAGAGCTCCTATTGGGTTGCCAGCATGGTCACAAGTCCTAGTCAAACCAGATTTATTCTATGAGATACTTCAGTCAGTTGTTCAAGAAAACCACTCAAGCAAGTACTGCTCCCATTCACGGTTACTAAACAAACCTCTTGCTTCCCTAGCTTTCCGGGAAAACATCAGCGAAACTATAAATCTTATCATCAAGAAGTGAGTCGTATCCTCCGTACTGAAGCAGGAATTTCAAGTGGAACAAACTGACGAAACAGAAAATAAGAATGGGAGAAGGATGGGAGGAAGTCTTTTCTGCTCTTCCTCTAGTAATACGATGAGCTTCCCAAGACAAGAAGAAGAAAAAATCACGTGATGTCTCACCTGAACTTGGACAACCAGGATGTGGAGATGATCTATGGAGGCGTGGGCTGAATAAAGAAGGATGCGAGTGGCATCTATACCACATCAAAAAACCAGGCCATGCTAACACCTGATCAAAAACCAGCCCAACCAGGACTTTCATGAGGAGAAGCATAGGTTGTTTTAAGAGTATGTCATTGACGAGGAGACAAGCGCGTGGCAGAAAGGGCCCATTTGGGCCTACTTACCTGGCTGCAGTAGTGGCCTTCCCGCATCTACTACTACTACTACTAGCTTTGTGTGAACATTCAAGTGAGGCTCCTTTGGGCAATGTTGATCCTTTCCATCTTATTAGTGTTGTACACGAATAATTTTCCCCCTTTCTTCTCCTTTTCCGATCCTCAGTTTTGTTTCTTTCAATGGGATTCCTCCTGTTTATTGAAAGCTGCTTGTATTCTTCACATAATTTCATTTCGAGGCGTTGAAATTTGGTTCCTAGTTTATCCCTTTTTTTATTGATGCCAAAAAATGCATTTGCTTTTGAGAAGGATGACGAAGATCGTATACTTTTCCAAGGAGTCCTCAACAGGTAGTCTGTTCAACTCCTTTTCTGCTCTTCAGCTATAGGACCTTCAGACTCAGCCAAACTGATGATGACAAATATGAGACCCGGCATCTGACCCTTATACCATCTCTTCCTCTTATGCCTTCGTCACCTGGGTTTTCTTTTGCAATCACAGAGAGGAGTTTCAGAAAACCCTTAAATTAAAAGGCATTCTGTGCCCTTTCTGCTGCTGCTTTGTGGCGGTACTTTCGCTCAGTGTCCTCCGCTTATTGGAATGTTATAAGATGATGGTGATTCCATCAACTTTGGTTTTTCATTTTTGGGTACGATATTTTGTCTCAAGAGAAGTGAACTTCAAGAATGCAATAGCAAAAGCTCCAGAAGTTATAAGCTCCGAAAGTTATAGGAATTTTTCATCAAATCATGTACTCTGTGGGACAACATTATTTCGTTGAAGAATTCAAATGTACTTCCTATGTAGACCGAAGGAGAATCGAGCTAACGGTGTGAATATTCGCCACTATGTGGTCGGCAAGGTGAAAATTGGGATGAATCTCTTGAAAAAAACAACGAAGGCGGATTACTCCCAATGTCGGCGTAAACACTGATACTAACATTATAGTTTAGATTCGTATTTTCGACGATAGTTGTTGGCGCCAACATTGGCAACTCCTGACCAGGAAGTCTAGTGACCATCTGGATGTGTAAATAGAAAATCACTTGGATTTCCTGGTAAACAAGGGAACCGTGGAATGTGATATACTTGTGTTATCTTATCAGTAATTGTAATTATTATTTACCGAAATCAAATATCAGAAGGCTATCGATCAAGTAACTTCAGTCAGATGTGTTCTGCCTAGGCTCCGAACCCAGCTCCACACAATGACATATTACGGCTAGACCCCGTTATTTACATTTCGAGCGGCGGTCAATTCCAAGTCACATTCTAAGCACAATGTTTATTGCAGTTTGTTTCGCGGAACATAGTTGTGATATTAACCATTATGAAGCTTGTATGTAAATAGATAATCGAACAGAAACTCAGCTTTGCCGACATTTGGGTTGACTGACCGCGAAACAAGCTGTAATAAACATTGTGCTTAGAATGTGACCGCAGATCGAAATGTTTATATCGGGGTCTAGCCGTAATGTGTCATTGGCTCCACACGCCAAATCAGAAGCTGCACGGTTAATTTTGACACAATAGTGAATCGAATGCTTCATCAAAACGTATGATGGGGTTTGCTGGTTTTGAAATGAGTGCTTTTTGTAATGAGATTATTGAACTGTTCCGGGATAACTTGGTTACTAATATCAAGTGTTGTCCTCGTACTATCAAGAAGGGCATACTGGAAATGAACTGAAATATTTCTTCAAATACCGTTCATTTTCCGTCACTCTTTTCCAATACGTCACAAAAATGATCTGTTAGTGAGGAATACATAAATATGTATATATTATATCCAAGAATAAGTGATTTTAAAAACTATCACACATCATCACTTCCTCATGAATGCTGTCAATTTGGTACTTGAACTAGACAATTTTCATTTGTACCTAGATAAGATTACACTTGCAAGGTATTCAGTAGTCTGATCAAATCCGATTTTACGTGTTCGTCCAGAATATTATTTGAACTTACCTAATTCTTATTGGAAATAATTCCTAACAAACGTAAAAAAAACATTTTCACTTTTCACTCAGAGTATAATTTCAAAAAAAATGCATTACTTAGTTCACCATCACCACACTCTTACTCATATCAAGTCTTATCTTTTATATTTTTGGAAAGTCTAATCATTGATTACTTAGAGAAACAGTTATTGATCTCATATTTCCAATTAGATATTTAATGTATATCTGTCGAGCTAATTCGTGGTAACTAACGCATGGGATCAAAATACAACAGCAATTCGTGATTTATACTACGAGGGATGTAAGTTGTACATACCTTCCTTTGAAGGCGAGCAACTGAATTGAAAAGAATATTGGAAGAACTGAAATCTAGAAGTGCCGTTATACAGAGTGGGTCATTAAAACGACACAGCGGCTCTGTAGGTTGGCAGAACCGAATTATATAAAAACGCTCGGAAACGTCAAATATATTTTTGGGGGGGACATCGTCCAAAAAAATCTTGAAAAATACAAAATTGGCAGATTCACTTGAAATCTGCACTATACAAGCAAAATATGACTGGAACAAAGGTAAGGAAGGGAAATGACTCCATCCAACTCCAGATGAACTCTTTAACTCAGAAACGGTTGAAGATAGAGCAATTCTGCGAACGCCAATCGATTCAGAATACTCAAATTAGTATAATCTGTGAATTTCGAGTCAATCCATTCAAAACAAAATTATTCGAAAAATCGAAAAAAGTCCAAAAAATCATGAAAAATACAGAATCGGTAGATTCACTTGCAATCCGCACTATATACGCAAAATTTTATGCAGATTGCGAAAATATAGGATTTGTTTATGTTGAAAATGAGGGCGCCATTGCTTGGGGCATTTTTCGTCAGTCACTCTATAGTTCTACAACAAACAAAAAGTGATTGAGGCCCTATTCGTGAACTTGCCCTAAGACCCCCTTGCCAACAACCTGACGCTGGAGTAGTTATAGAACTTTCATTATGTTTGAGATTAAAATTGAATTATTGGATTTTTGTCATTATTGCGCAGTCACTGTGATAACTTTCCAGTATTTTCTTTATTGAGAACCAGAGCACCACGGATCCTAGTTGTTATAAAATATGAGAAAAAATAACAGCTTTGCACCAAAAAACCCAACATGAAATTATTAGTAGATTTCATAAGGTAATTGAAAATTTGCACTGGAATTTTATTATGGTGCTAAAAGAGAAATTCCTTAGGTATTCTGATATAGTTTTACTCTAAAGCAGCAAATGGAGAAATAAGATGGAATAACTAATAAGGTGAAGATATATTCAATTTTGATGATTATCACCACTGGCAGTGTCATAAAAAATTCACCTATAGAGTGTACATTTTCGGACACTAACTGTATATAGTACATAGTAGGCGTACACTGAAGCTTCCAGTTTCCATACCGAAACAAAAATCATTCTCATCAGTGATACCTCGTTCACAAACTAGAACACAGCAAATAATTTTCAGATTGGTTCACCGTTCGAAGATATTTTGATGGATAATGCTTTTCTGTCCTCGATAGAGTTGAAGAGAAAAAAAAGTGGAGATAATAACAAACATTCACCGAACTATTCAGAACTTCTTGTTATTCTCCACGGAATCATCATCCAAAATCCATCATCAACTAGGTGTCTGGATCTGAAAACAGTCTGGTATTTTGCCAGAAGTTGTGAAAGTAATTCATCATAGATGGAAATGAGTCTTAAAGAGAAAAACAAAAAAGTGGTAGACCTGTTTTTTACGGCCGCTCTAATTGAGCAATTCTTTACTTTAGCGACGTGTTCTCACACTGAACAATGAATCATTTCGTGGACTGTTTTCAAAGTTTCGGTAAGGTGTTCGGCAACTCTCTTATAGCTCCTAAAGCTGTCGTTTGTGGTTGGCTTTTGTGGAATATCAAGAATTGAGTGAGTGTTTCGAGGTTCCCAAATTTTCCATAGCCGTTTTGTAGTTAGGAAGGGACTTTCACGTTAAATATAATTATAATAGAATAAGTATTGAATTTATCACGGTAGCAAAAATGAAGATATTTTCCACCTAGCAGAGCTTTCCTCAGCACTCATGAAATAAGCACCTCCATCATTTCATGTTATACATATAATCATTCAATCAATACACTTTCACAAATAACACGAACTGTTGGCGAATAAATACATTTATTCCTTTGGGCAAACGAATTTTTAACACGATTATGAATTTTGTTGGCGTTCTGTCAATGTAAAGAGAGGTCAATGAGTATATTTCTGGGGAAAATGGAGTGAAGAACAAAATTCTCAGCTTCAGGAAAGGGTCAAGTAAGAAACGAACAGATGAAATTATGACCATCAACGAAGACAACTTACCATTACTGAAATTAAAATAACATAATGCCATATACAGTGCGGCTTTTAATAGTCCCCCCTGTTAACTTTAGGAAGGTTTGATGTACAAACATAAAAAACCGTTTGGAGGGTTTCACCGGTACTATTTTTTGAAATAAAACACATTGTAATTGCTCGAAATATCTCATACGATTTTTTTATTGACATTTTTGTCTGCTGCCTGACTTAAATTTCACAATATTTACTGATTCAATCATTCTGAATCGATTGGCGTTCGACGATTTGCTCTATCTTCAACCGTTCTCGAGTTAAAAAGGTCATCTATAGTTGCTCTCCAAACGTTTTTAAAATTTTTATTTATGAAATAGTTCGTAAAACTCAATATTCTCTGACTATTCACGTCGAATTTGAGGTCGATACCGAGTTAAAAAGAGATTTCATAGGTTTTTTTCGGCACCTCCACATTTTCCATCTTGTAAAGGCACTTTTGACGTTTTATTCCTTTTTTTTGCTAAACTTTGTCTCTGAGAAATTTTGTGATTTGAAAAGATTATCTAGAATTTTCTATAAGCATGTTTCCTAAATAGCTTCGTTTATGGGATATAGGGTGTCAACGTTTTTAGAAAAAATCAGTTTTTCATTAATTACTCAAAAACTTTGGGCTGATTTTTTTTTTAAATGATTATAGATAAGAAACGAATTTACCAAAATCTGCCCCAAGGGTTTTTGAGCATTTATTGTAAAACTAACACCCTAAATCTCAAAAAAGAAACAAGTGAGGACACATGCTTGTGAGAAAAAAAATCATTTTTGTCTTGAAAACCGATATTAAACGTTTGGCGGTTCAACCCTGGGCCACCCTATATACCTAAATTCGTTTCAAACTTATGAATCATTCTGTTTTTTTTGAGGCCAATTTTCAAAATATCGATGAGCTAGTTGCAGTTGATGATTGACGTACTGTTTGATAGGGTAACCTTAATTTTTTTAATAACGCATCAAATTACTTTGCTATCTATAATTATATACGCCAAGTGTAAAATAATATTTACGTAAAAATATCATTAATCATTGAATACCATCACTCAAAATATATCTAATTTGTATTCAAACAAACCAATGAGTTATGTTGAACAGAAAATATGAACCCTAAAATTACTTATAGTCGTCTATTGAATGAATCTGAGTGGAAAATATTTGAATACAGAAAACAAAGTTGGGACCCGCCTAGAAAAAAATTACCACCTAGTGTAGGGCTCAGAAAATAGTAATAATTTGCTGATGTCTGTGAAACAAAAGCTATCTCTGTCTTTTGATTAGATTTTTGGTTTAATCATGGTTTGGTTCGATTATGGTTAACTAAAACCCTGGGATATCCCAATATATGATATAATCAAAAGCAAAAACGTCTGAACAAAACAAATCATAAATACTAGAGGGTATAAAATATATGATTCAGTGTCAATAATTTCAAATATTTGAGTATATTCATAGATGATAAATTAAATTTCACGGAACACATTGATTATATATCCAAGGATTTTGAAAGTATGAACGCAATAGGTGAACATTTGGGTTTCTTCAACGAGGGATATTTAACAATTCTATCATCACCTTTCTTTGCATGTTGCTAATCAGAATTAACTATGCTTGCATCGATTGATTGCGCTTTTAATAGAGAGAACATGCGTGTAGTACCTACCTACATAAGATATCTTTCAAGATTAGTAATATCTTGTACAAATCTCTGAATTTCCTCATGCATGAACTCTTAAAATCTATGGCGAGGGATTGTTCCTTTCTGGAAATGTGGCCCTATCAAACATCCGCTAAACAAAAAAAATCTCAAGGTGACAGATCTGGTGAACGTGCAGACCACTAAAAGTGCATCTGTTTCCTATCCATCGATCTGGAACGTGTTGATTGAGGTATTCGGTTTAAATTTGATGATTATGTGGTGGAACATCATCTTCATAAGTTTTCCTCCTTACATATTTTGTGGCAGTCCACGAAGTTCAAAGATATTGAGGTGATTGTATTTTGCTGAAAATATGGGTATATCGAACGTCAGTTGGACAATGAACACCTCACATTCACATAGCAAAGCAGACAATTTTATAAAAACTTTATAGTCAATAATCTATGACAACTAATCACAAATTATTCTCGGTTTTGCAGTTGTTCCATGGAAGTTTTATTGGGAAAGTAATTTTCATCCATAGTGCTACGCGAAGAAGAAATACTGTTGTTTTCGCCGAATGAAACGTAATCATCCGTCATTCGCAGGCACTTTGGTGGCACGCTGGCCGGAAGTTTTCCGTTATTTTCTCATCGCCACATGTAAATATTTGATGTGGTTTATAGCCCGTTGTTCCAAAAAACGAGAGAACCCTGGTGTACCCATAAATATTACGATATTTACTCCAACAGAGAAACTGCCTTCAACGTAAATCGATTGCACGTCTGTGATAATATTGACTTATTTTAGGATGTTGTTATTTTGTCGAATTCGCGATTGAACAAAGGCCAGATCATGGGATGATTGATTTTATAATACCTGACTGATCGATCTTCGCAAGCAAATCGTTGAAAATTAATTATCCCCATTTTTGTAGAGTGGTGTGATAATTCCCGATTTCAATATTTTTATTAAGCAACCTTGTATCTATTCACAAATTCGTTGAATAGTTGAGTGCACCATCCCATTGACTCATTTGGTCTTTAATTGATTTTTAATTCCTTACACTTCATTCTCATCAGGTGGGTATATACAGGGTCCTAACACGAGGTCGCGGTCTTCCATATCTCTATTATGGAATGAATAAATGGATGATTTTATCAGGGAAATGATACTATTAGTTTTGCTAATAAAATCATCCATCTGTTTATTACCATAATGGAGATATGGAAGGCCCTTGTAATGAGACCCTGTGTAACTAGATTCAATAAGTCGTCCCAATAGATCTTTAGCATGGTGGTTCCCATGCTATGAACTCTACTATGGGACATCACTTTCATTCTCCATCAATGTTTCTTCCTATTATAGAGTTTTGCCTGTTGATATTCACAAGACAGGCTCGAAACTGATGACAAGGTATGTTTAAGAAAATAAAATTAAGACGGGATATCTATTGAAGTTCGGTTTTCAGGGTATATGGTAATTACAAATATTACTTATTTCGACGGAAAATTTCACTTCGATTATTGTATCTTTACCCATGCGTCATCAATTTTTGATCGAAGAAATCACACACCCTCTATCGAACACCTCTTTCTAACAACCGCTATGAGCGAATCAAAATTCGTTAACATGTGTTTTCTAAGCTAAAAATTGTGGTATTGTGATGATGACGCACGGGGGAATAATCGAACTGTAAATAACTCGTTGATATAGCCTTTTTCTGAAGCACGTGGGAAAGAACCACTTATGAAAATTATTCTTGGCAAGAACATCAATTGAGAAATGTTGCTTTCACTGACATAATTTACTGCGATAGTTTATCACTACAAAACATCCTAAAACTCCTCAATGTGGTTTTGCTAGTATTACAAAAGAGTACCTACTTGCAATGACTTCATGGAAAAGTGCTTTTATAATTCAATTTCGTATATCGAGTTTTGGGCCGCGGTGGTGTGCGGGTTGAGTTCTTGCCTCATAAGCCAAAGAGTGTGAGTTCCAATCTCAGCATTGCCACCGGTCTCGTGCATGGCATCACACGTACTAGTTCAATCGACAGGTTGAAAAAAGTGGGGTTAGGTGGAAAAAAGTCGGAAGTTAATGAAACTTCAGGAGGTTCTTCAGGGATGGTTAATCAACATGTTCTCAAGTTTTGGACCTCGAGGACCCTGTGCGAAAAAAGTAGGGGGGGGGAAAACTGCAAAATTTTCGACCTCTCTCCGGTTTTCCCTCGATTACTTTTTTCTCTTACGTCCTACGGAAAAAACATATCGATACTTTGTTGTAGAGCGTAAAATTTTATACAATTTTGACTGTAGAAACATGTTTGTATGTGAATTCGCTACCGAGATATGGCGCACGTCAAAAAAAAGGTCATGTTCCAAAATTTGCTAAGAAATGACAAAAAATGCAAAATTACAGCTTATTTCATCTGTTATACCCGAATTATGATGAAATGTTGTAGTAATTATGGTTCTTAGTTGAAGTCACCAATTTTGGACACCCCACTCCTCCTTCCCCCACCCAGCCCCAATTCTCAAAAGCTAACTTTCTGATGAAAGCCAACCATACCTATTCACATCATTTTGGTATTGATATCAGTTATTTTTTGGATCGATATCCCCCCGTTCCCCTACATAATAATTATCCCAGGACATGAAGAAAAAAGACGTAGTGAAAAAAATTAATATAATTAACAATATTACGTTATTCTCAAGGCATATATTGTATTGCGGAATGAAGATATTATAGCTAATCATAGTGGGTAGGTACTCATTACATTTCCTGCCGAGATTTCTTAGCCGCTGGTTCTGCTCGTAACAGGTCGTCGTCCTCCTGAGCGATGAGGCTGTCAATGATCGCTGTCGTCGTTTTCGTCCAATATTTCTGGTGAGTCTTCATCGATCAAATCAGTTGCGGAGGCGTTTTCGCAGGAGTGGCCTGTGCAGTGCTTGCACATTGCTGAGCATCGGATACCTGCTTTCTTGCAGCCGCAAGCGCCGCTGCTACAGCCTTTGCTGCACTTGCAGGAAACAATATGGAGGATGTCATCCGGCGCAGCATTTCTGGTTGTGGGGATTGGTAGTACCCATCGTGTGGTTAGGCTCCAGCCCCATACTGATGGGAGGAGATCATTGCCCAACCATGCCTGTACTTGCTGGTGAGTGCGTAGGGAGTAGTACTTGGGTCCCTTGTTGGTGGTAGGCGGGCTAGTTGTAATTTAGCCTTCGTCACTGACCGTGTGAATAATTGGTACTTTAGGTGGTCGAGATTGTCTCTGTCAATGTTGCCTCCATAAACAGCTACCAGGCACTTTTCTCCAGCGTCGCTGATCTGCTGAGGAGTAGCGCTTGGTGTGAAAAACGGGGCCACTGATGCAGAGAGGGAGGTATTCTTCATGTAGGAACTGCAAATTTTCTTCTTACCCAATCCAAACGGTGCTGAAGTGGTATCACAACCACTCACTGCGTGAAGGAAAAGTATGTCCTTGGGAGGAAAGGAACAGAAGCTTGACGAGTAGAGGACACTGGGACCACTGCCTCTTCCACTTTTTTGAAGGTAGATGTTTTTTGTGGACCTAGCTAATGCTGTCAACAGAATAAGTATGTCCAAATTTTCAGTATGTCCTCTTTTACCAATCCCTAATTTTAATTTTCTTATTACCTAATTTGACTATTCTACCTGAGGTACTTATACCCTTCTATAATTACTATTTTTCGATTTCTTCTTGGAATTAATGAATAATAGAGTCATGTTGAAAGAATAAAATGAAAAGTGATCTAATATGTCCTCAAAAATCGAAAACAAATAGGTCTAGGTAGCGCAGGTAGAATAGACAAATTTCAGCCTTCTATGTTGAATATTGGCTCATCGTTTGCATTCCGCAGTTCCATATGAGCAGTGTTCTAACATCTATTGTTTTCCAGCTTTTTACTGCTGTAGCTGATCACACACTCCCCTCTGCCCGACACTCTCTTGTCCTTGGGAGGAACGACTTGACACCTGGTGGGCAAGCAGGGGTGGAGGTTATCTAAAGTTGGTGATTTCAAATAGGAAGTGTAATAGCAACTACATTTCATCATAATTTTTGTATAACAGAAGAAATAGGGTGGAATTCTGCATTTTGTGGCGAAATTTCAAAAATTACCTATTCTTCGAAGCGCCATATCTCGGTAACAAATTGACACACAAACATGTTTGAGGCAACAAATTCGTTTTTGCTGTAGAATGTAAGGTAAAAGAGTAATTGAGGAAAAACCACACCAAGGTCGAAAAATTTGCAGTTTCCCGCCCCCCTACTTTTTTAGCCAGGGTCCTCGAGGTCGCAAACTTGAGAAAATCCCTGAACAACATCTTGAAGTTTCATTAAATTCCGACCTTTTTCTATCTGAAACTACCTGTCGACTGAACTATATTAAAAAGTAAGGGCTACGTCTTCCCCTAGCTCGCACAAGTTTCTGACTTTTGAGGGTTGCACGTAGGGGTGCAACCGGTTGACGGATATAACAATTTTTTTTAACAAAAATAAACAAAAAATTTAATGACAAAATTTTGTTTTTCTTCATTAGCCCTTAAACGTCACAAGTAATAGCAGATTCTGGGACATCATGGCTGCACAATTCTATCCCAAATCAACCATCTTCGTTAGTCCCATAATCCCCACACGGACAATAATATTTTAGTCTTTTTTACTGCCTTTCTCTTGGATTATTATTCCTTGATTATTTCCTTTACTTCCCCCTAATTAATGAAATTAAAAAAATACTTCTTATTATGATCCTTCTCTCCAATCGTTCTCAGATAGTATAAAATATGGAAAAAAATAACTGACAGGAAACAAATCAATTCTATTACATCGAACTACATTTGATGATTGTGCAATGCCACAAAAATATGTGAAACGGAGCTGAAAAATCGACACCACACACGAAAAACAATGAAAATATTAAGGCAGCAATGAAAGTTCTATTGCTGTGAGAACTAGATTATCCATCTATGGCAATACAAAATTGATGGCAGATATCTTTCTAATTGTTTTCTCAATCTTGTTAAGAGATTGAAAATATTGATAAAATGGATGACACCGACACACGCATATTAAAATCTAAACCTAAATCAAGATTAGATTAGTTTGTGTCTTCCATGCTACAAGCCTGTACACCACGACCTTTTTTAATCTATTGTGTGTGCCCTCGAAATCGTTCAAAGTTCTCTGTCTTTCTTACGAGAATCAATAGGCTTGTTTTTAGAACTCCCATATATCTGAAAACTCTTGGTTTTCCGTCTCCCAGAGTTAGAAACCTTAGCCTTGATAGCTTGTTGAGTCTACAATGAACTCATATGGGTGAAATTTATGTTGGCGCAGTATTCTGTGTACTGAATTCTAAAGATATTGTTGGATATGCGGCAAAATATCCCAACTCTTGCTTTGACGGATCCAAAGTTTTTGAAGTTTTCTATAATTCGTTTAACAGTGATTTGTGAGGGCTTCTGCTTCTGCGGATACCGAATAGCAAATATATCACATGTTCTTGATATAACCCTATTACATTCGCCATGAATAATAAATAGATTTGAGTAATGTTCATTCGAATAATTCAAACGAGCCGGCATGATTGATTTCAATGACATTGATTGTTTTCAACGCAACCGCGGGCGCCATGGCCAACTAAGAATAAGTAAAGTTCGTTATCATGGGTCTGATAACTCTAGCATAGAGCCATGTAGTCATTTTTGGTAGTAGATTCACAATCCTACACAGATTGAAGAATACTGTACTTTTTCCTATAACTTTTTGTAGGTGTTGATTCCACGTAAACTTATGGTTGAATATTACTCCCAAGTATTTTGCCTCTTGGACAGATGGAATTTCTATCCCGTTCACTACAGGTAACCTAAGACCTTAAAGTACTTTTTTTCGTGTGAACATAACTATTGTAGTTTTATGAGGATTCACTGTCAGCTATTCCTCTGTACACCACCCAACCCAAACTTCGGATTATCAGTGTTTCGAGGTTATTGTATCTCATCAGTCCTAGCGTAGGTCTAACGTCACTGAAGTAGTCTTCGTCACAGCTAAATGGACAAACATTGACCCCCTTGTGTAATGAGATTTGTCCCAAGTGAATGCTACGTAGCTACATAATTACACATATTACGACTTCTCGCCGGGGACAGGATACTCAATTTTTCCACCTGCTTGCTGATATGATTCCTTGTTCAGAAATAACGACCGCGGTCCTCAGTGCTCCTCGAATCATACGGACCCACACACTAATTCGATCTCGCATAACTGGAAACTGAACAGAAGGATACTTCATTACACGTAATACGCATTTCAGTCCAATTAGACTTAAGGGCTCTAGGGCAATTGACTCTAATGTGCTCTCCTGCCTCATCAAAACCGAAAGGGAATTCAGGTTATGCATAGTGGTCCATACGCCTCACATTAAATGACATGCCTTGAGTACGGCAAGTGACAGACGTGTTTGGTTTACTGATTGTTGCAGAGGTTCCTTTGTGAGAGGAAAAAAGAAGTATCCGCAGAGGTATTTTAAGACATGAAAATCAAATGAGTGTGAAGCTTCAGTGGCTCATTTCCATAGAATTGTTCTAGATTGTGAGGCTCTCATAGTCCTAACTATTTTAATTCCACTGAAACTTACCAAAAAAATTATATTTTTTGCAAAAGTTTATCTAGTGTTCAGAAAAGTTATTTCCATGCTGAAATCCTTTCTGATTTTGTCTGTAGTCTCATTCGTGTAACAAAATCATTTATGAAAATGCACACTGAATTTGATTTCGATTCAGTTAAAAATTTCATAGGTTTTCTACCTCCACAATTTCGATCTTGCGAAGGATTTTTTTCCATTTCTCTGCTAGACTTGGTATCTGAGTATACAGTGTGCCCAAGATAAGAATGAACAGCATGGGGATATCGGAAACGGTAAGTGATACGGGGTCGATTAAATTAGAGAAAAGTAGCGCATTTATGTGCCTAATAATATGCCATTTAGAAAGTTTTAATATTCCGAGTAGTTTCGGAGATATCCGAGAAAAACCGAAATTTGAGAATTTCGTTTTTATTTTCTCCTAGCTTTATTTTCAAAGGAAATGTAAAACAAATAGCACTTTGCCATGGCCACTTTTTGAGGACTACACGATAACGTAAGCAGAATTTTTCTGCGACGTTTCGTCTTTTAGAAAACATCATCAACTTTGTATTTTTATATGGGCCGAAACTAAAGTATACCCTGTATACGACTCCATATTTCATTGTGAATACAGCAACGTATCAAACAATATGATTTCGGAACAATTTCTCGCGCAAAATGTAATTTAGTGATTACTTAATATGTTTTTCTTCAATTTTAGATAGTAGGCGCTGGAAAAAATGACACATATTGTTCCGTTGTCATAATAATACTGTAGTTTGGTAGAATTTTTGACACATTTTCGTTCCTACTTTTACATCTCGCTACCTACCTAATTTGTGTTAAAAATGGAAAACGGCAGCTTTTCGAATACTGAAAAATTTGATATGTTGTCATGTTACATTGTGTGCCAAAGAAATTGTGTTGATGCTGAACGTGCGTACTCTAATAAGTATCCAGAGAGGCGACAACCTGGTAAATCAATATTTAGACGGTTAGTTTTTAATTTAAAAGAATACGGATCATTTAAAAAACCTGTGGTTTCCCGACAAAAGCAATCTAATGAAGAAAGTCAGCGTGATGTGTTACAGGCCGTTGTTGAAAATCCTGAGATATCTACTCGCACCATTGAAGATAATACCGGAGTTGCCAAATCCACCGCTCACTTCATTTTAAAAAAAAATAAATATCATCCTTATAAATTTAGGATTTGTCATGGACTCAGGCCAGGTGATGATGCAAGGCGAAGAACCTTTTGTGAATGGTACACTAGAAAATGCCAAGACGATGAAAATTTCCCTTTCAAAATAATTTGGTCTGATGAAAGTATGATCACCAACAATGGCATTTTTAACAGGCGGAATGTTCATTATTGGTCACAACAAAATCCGCGGGTACACAAAGTGTCCAGACACCAACATCGTTTCGGTTTTAACATGTGGGTTGGGATTCTCGGTACGAATGTAATTGGGCCTTTTATCTACCGAAACAATTTAACAAAAGAGCGGTACATAAATTTGTTAGTAAATGATTTGGAAGATGCTCTAGATAATTTGCCTTTAGCGGTTACTCACAGCTGCTGGTTTCAACAAGATGGTGCTCCAGCACATAACGCTATAATTGTTCGTGATTATTTGAACCGTCGCTTCCCAGGACAGTGGATAGGTACTCATAGTGATACACCCTGGCCTGCAAGGGCCCCCGACCTAACCCCACTAGACTTTTTCCTTTGGGGACATATCAAGAATCAAGTGTACTCTAATCATAATTTTCAAAATGAAGAAGATTTGCTAAGATTGGTAACTGCTTCCTTTAACAATATTTGTCCGAATATGTTAACTCAAGTTTTAAATTCGTCTGTGAGACGAGCGTACTTGTGCTTAGAAAATAACGGCGGGTTATTTGAACACTTGTTATAAGTTTCTGTTTGTTTCCTGTAATACATATCAGCTCCTTGTTATTACATTACAATTACATTTATAAAGTAAACTTTTGATTTGGCGACTCATCTTTGTATTCAACAACGCAAAAATTCTGGAAAGTGGTAAGTTTAAATTTAGTATAAATAGGACTAATCAATTTATTTCATGTACCAAAATATGTCATTTTTTCCAGCGCCTACTATCTAAAATTGAAGAAAAACATATTAAGTAATCACTAAATTACATTTTGCGCGAGAAATTGTTCCGAAATCATATTGTTTGATACGTTGCTGTATTCACAATGAAATATGGAGTCGTATACAGGGTATACTTTAGTTTCGGCCCATATAAAAATACAAAGTTGATGATGTTTTCTAAAAGACGAAACGTCGCAGAAAAATTCTGCTTACGTTATCGTGTAGTCCTCAAAAAGTGGCCATGGCAAAGTGCTATTTGTTTTACATTTCCTTTGAAAATAAAGCTAGGAGAAAATAAAAACGAAATTCTCAAATTTCGGTTTTTCTCGGATATCTCCGAAACTACTCGGAATATTAAAACTTTCTAAATGGCATATTATTAGGCACATAAATGCGCTACTTTTCTCTAATTTAATCGACCCCGTATCACTTACCGTTTCCGATATCCCCATGCTGTTCATTCTTATCTTGGGCACACTGTATACAAAACATGTATATTCGAAACATGTTTTCATGACAACTCTGCAAAAAAAATTCATTACGTTTTATTAATTTTTTCTGCTAAATTTTGTATCTGGGCATATGCATAGCATATATTTTCGAAATCAGCGTGAAATTTTGCGTAATATTTTACGAATTCCAAGTGGAACTGACAATTTTGAATTTTTCATGATTTTTTTGGATTATTTTCGAGTAATTTGTTTTTCCTGCCGAAAAATTCGAAAATTTACCCAAAATACTAATTTCATTATTCTGAATCGATTGGCGTTCGCAGAAAAACTCTATCGTTAACTGTTCACAAATTGAAAACTTCATCTGGAGTTTAGAGGTGTCATTTCCCTGCAAAAATTCTTTTTAATTTTTTCTGTTCACACTGCATTTACAAATAATCATAAATATTTGAAATCAGCGTGAAATTTTGCGTATATATTGCGAATTTCAAGTAAACCTCATGAATTTGTATTTTTCATGATTTTTAGGGGTCAACCTCTAGGAATTTTTTCTAAATATTTTTTCCTTCGAACAAGTTAAAAAATTCACTAATCATATCTATGAATCTTATCATTCTGAATAGATTGGCGTTCGCAGAATTGCTCTATCTTGAACCGTTCTTGAGTTGAAAAGTTTAGAGTTGAGAGGAGGCATTTACCTACGAAAATCTACCTAATTTTTTTGTAGTCTTATTCATAAAACGCAACCATTTATGAAAATGCGCACTGATATTGAAGTTGGTTCCAATTTAATTAAAGACTTCATAGGTTTTTTTAAGCCCCTCCACAATTTTGGTTCTTTAAGTTCTGTAAAGGAATTTCATGCCTATTTTCTGCTAACTTCGTATCCAAGCATATACAAATCATATACATTTGAAATCACCTTGAAATTTTTCATATACAGTGTGGTCCACTAAGTGTGCAACAAATGGGAAACTTGTTTATTATCGATTTCTCAGAAAATTTTATTCCTGACAAAAGTTGATGCATGTTCCAAAACTATACCAAGAGTACCTGAAATGGCTTCATGACAAACACCATACAGGATAGCCCAAAAATATAAAGTTCGTTCAAGAGTAAAGTACCCTAATTTAAAAAAATATAGAAATATGTTGAAGAAAAAAGTTGCTTAGAATTAAATGTTATGTTCAGATACGAAGTCATAGCCTGCTATTCGAATTTTTTTTTCGTTTGGAAAATATTGAATTACCCTCGTATGATACATATTTTTAATATTTTGGTTTAATATGTATGTGAAGTAGCCACAATCAAATCAGTTTGGAGTATTTTTTATCAAATTAAAGTGTATTTGTAAAATTTACTTGGATTTGTATTTTTTTAGGTGACCGTCAACTTCATGTTTGTTGCAACGATATTTAACAGAACTCTTTTTAACGAGGCAAATACTTTACTTAGTTAAAATTGTTAAAATTGTTATATCCGTCAACCGGTTGCACCCCTACGTGCAACCCTCAAAAGTCAGAGACTTGTGCGAGCTAGGGGAAGACGTAGCCCTTACTACCTTTTAATACGTGTGATGCCATGCACGAGACCGGTGGCAATGCTGAGATTCGAACTCACGCTCTCTGGCTTATGAGGCGAGGACTCAACCCGCACACCACCGCGGCCCATGTAAATGTTCACATAAATAAACTGTCAATAAAAGTATAAAATTTCTGTTCTTCTGACAACAATGCCTCAACTAGAACAGATATTAAAAAACACTCCAAAATCTATCGCGGATAGCCATGAACAAAAAACACATACTGTAGTTTCATAGTGTGGCGTCTTGAAACTTACCTGTCAAACGTTTTCATATTTGTTCTTAATTGAAAATGCCTCGCTCAGTAGTATTAACGTTAACTGAAAAGGCAGAATTAGTTTTAATCTGTGGTGATGGTTATAAAACAATACGCGAAGCTGCAAATATTTTCAACGAGTGGCATCCAGACAAAAAAATTTGCTACTCAAGTGTAAGTAGAATTTTAAAGAATTTCAAACAGACCGGCTCACTAGAATATAAACTAAACCTGTATGCACAGAAGAAAACCAGCTTGACGTACTTCAAGCAGTAGTAGAAAATCCTAGAAGGTGCACCCAAGAAATTAATGATTATACCGGCATAAAAAAACTCTGTGAAGCGTATTCTCAAGAAACATAAGTACCATGCTCACAAACCTAGATTCATTTTTACATTGCAAGAAAGAGACTATGATTTGAGATATGATTTTTCCATGTGGATTCAGGGTGAAATAGAAGAACAAAGAGATTTTCATCGATGTATTCTGTTTGGAGATGAATCGACTTTTACAACAAATGGGGTTCTATCATCACAAAATTGCAGATGGCGGTCAGATGTCAACCCAAATTTTATTATTGATAACAAAAATCAATACTATCAGAAAACAAACGTTTGGTGTGGTATTAAATGATACATTACTAGGTCCGTTTTTTTCGAGAGAATTTGAATGGTGACAGATACTTGAACTTTTTGGAAACTGAAATAGGAGAGTTTTTGTATGATATGGTATTAGAAGAACGGCAAAAAGTATGGTTCCAACATGACGGATGTCCTGCCCATTCTACTAGAAATGTTTCGCAGTGGCTGAATAGGACATTTCGTAATAAATGGTTAGGACGAAATACCGATCCTCGATGGCCTCGTTCTCCAGACCTTACACCTCTGGATTATTTCTTATGGGGATACTTTAAACAAAAAGTCTACAGAGATCGCCACTTTAATAATGTTGCTGAGCTTGAAACTTCAATACGAGTCCATTGCAGATATATTCCCGCTAATGTATTGCGATCTACAGTAAATGAATTTTATGAGCGAACAATTAGATGCATCGAAAGAGAAGGTGGACATACAGAGACGTTTCGATAATTTTTATTGTTAGCACCTGTTCAGTTACCTACTGTAAGTTTCTGTATTATCGCTTATTGGTTCTTTTTTGTTCATGGCTATCCGCGATAGATTTTGACAGTTTATTCATATGAACATTTACTTAGTAAAGTATTTGCCTCGTTAAAAAGAGTATTTGTTTTATTCTAGAGTTCTGTTAAATACCGTTGCAACAAACATGAATTTGACGGTCACCTAAAAAAATACAAATCCAAGTAAATTTTACAAATACACTTTAATTTGATAAAAAATACTCCAAACTGATTTGATTGTGGCTACTTCACATACATATTAAACCAAAATAGTAAAAATATGTATCATACGGGGGTAATTCAATATTTTCCAAACGAAAAAAAAAATTCGAATAGCAGGCCATGACTTCGTATCTGAACATAACTTTTAATTCTAAGCAACTTTTCTCTTCAACATATTTCTACATTTTTTGAAATAAGGGTACTTTACTCTTGAACGAGCTCTATATTTTTTGGCCTATCCTGTATGGTGTTTGTCCTAAAGCCATTTCAGGTAAAGTTGGTATAGTTTTGGAACATGCACCAACTTTTGTCAAGAATAAAATTTTCTGAGAAATCGATAATAAACAAGTTTCCCATTTGTTGCACACTTAGTGGACCACACTGTATATTGCGAATTCCAAGTGGACCTGATGAATTTTTATTTTTCATGAGTTTAACGGAGTAACACTTAGGATTTTTTCTAGTATTATTTTTCCAATTTTTCAAAATTCACCAAATACACTAATTTTATTATCCTGAGTCGATTGGTGTTCTCAAAATTGTGATGTTGAATTGATTTGTTGAAAACGTCTACTTACCATAATTCTGAGATTCGTTCCTGCAACACAAAACATCATTAGATACAAAATAGATTAAAACGACTTAGGCAAGATTTCAATTCACAAAATTGTGTGCAACATTTTTTTACTTTTGGCCGAAATGAAGAGGATATAGTCTTGAATAGAGATAAGGAGTGGTGTTACTCTTGAATTTTTGGAGGCTATAATCCCCACCACAAGCAATTAACTCCAAAGTTCAGTCTTTCTTTGGAACAACGAGATCTGATTGAGAGGCTTTCGGCAATAATGAAAATTGGTGATGAAAGTACAGACACTCAGTTAATCGTTCATCGGGTCTTTTCCGATTATAAGTTTGAATATATTCATGCTTCATGCAGTGTGTTCAACTTTGAGTGGAGGCAGTTCATTATTCCATAAAGGATCGGCCGATTTTCGAATAAAAAAATTCATGAATGAATTCTTTTAATTTTTCAAAATCGTAACTTATACCAAGTGTTCACAACTTTAGTGCAGGAAATGGAAAGTTCTACTTTTTGAGAGTGCTTTGTGTAAACATTTGCAGCACGAATTCTCGACCGTGCTTGTAATCGTACGCAAATATGAGAGACCCTCGTTATTTCCAGCCCGAACTTGAACAAGTCATGTAGAAGTGAAGCCGGATCATGGTTAGAATACATTTTTTCAGTGATGGACGGCCACTTTGGAAATTTACTTTATATTTTTCCATTTCCCCTGATTTTAAAATGATTTCAATGCTTGTACGATTTTTCGAGGCATGCGTAAATTAAACTGAGAACTCCCACAACTCTCATCCTTTTCAACGAATACAAAACATTTTAAAGCTGTCGAGCCTGAATCAACTCGAACACACATTCCATCATCCCATCTCCAGACTCTATTTGCGGAAGAATTACTGTTCAATCAGATTCCGTTCGCATATTTTCACACTTGTACACGTTCCACTCGACCCATATAGCTTTCAATAAATATTCGACAGTAAATTGACGAATCGAACCACGCTACGAGAAGAAGGATAAGTCGGGGAGGCTCAAAATCCCGAATTCCTTCAATTCAACGAACAGTGACAAAGAATCTGGGACATATTTTGATTAGCTATCGAGTTGAATACTTTATTTCATCCCAGAGTTGCCTGTAAGCTCCATAACTTTGACGTAATCCAACGACTCGATTTTTTTTAAGATAATTCCGGCCAGAAGGCATATTCCGAAAATATTTCTATTCATTTACAGGATGTTAAAAAATGAAATACACAAAGTTTTATGTTTCAGATAGCAACCCCCAGTATTGTAATATTTCTTGATCCGATTCAACGCACCCGAGTTTCTGAGAGCTATCTGCAATTTTTGACTTATGTCAATTTATGTGTCGACATAGCGTCATGTATAGATCCACAGAAGAATTCATAACTCGGAATCATTCAAGGAAACTCAATCAACTTTTTTCCAACCGATTCTCTAAGATTCAGTGCATCTTTCGAGATAGAGGCGAACTTGTGGTAGATTTTCAATCGCCTACTACTACTTTTCGAAGATAACAAATTAAAAATGAGAACAACTCGACTTCTTCAAGCAAAGCACTCTATATATTATTGTATCATTCCATTTTATTGTTCCAACTTTTTGCTGAAATTCGATTCGTGGCATTTTCTTCGTGAAGTTTCCCACATTTATTGTGAAAGAAGAAATAATATTTGAGGCTGTTCAAGAAAAGAAAAAAGGAAGTTCACAGATCTTTCAAATGAATTGTTATGGGAGCACAGGAGCAGAAGTACATAACAGATGAAACTAGTCCAGAATCTTCACAAAAACAGTAAAGTATATTTAAGCTGACTTAGGATTGTAAACGAACCCTGAGATAACTCGCAGGAACCAATCAGGTAACCCTGATGTGGGTGACGGGTCACAGGGACATCAAAGGCAATGAGGAAGCAGACTGATTAGCCAAAGAAGGAGCAAACACACCCCTTTCCGGTCCAGAACCATTCTGTGAACTGTCCAAAGTCCATTTGAAAAAAAAGTTTCGGTACTGGAAATTCGATTAAATAAAATCTCACTGGAATAAATTGCCAGGACAAGAACAAGAACAAGGAAATCTAAATAGCTTCTAGAGTTGGACGAAAAACACTTGGAATTGGCAAATTAGAGAGTGATAGTTGCTACTACTGCGAAAAATTCGCGGCAGAAACTGCAGAACATCTGTTTTAAAAATGCTCTATCAGAGGCTCAAATTCCTGGAACGGGCATTCCTAACGTCCTCCGACACCAGAAACTTAGCTCCCAGAAACTGAAGAACTTCGCACGACGTCTCAGAATCCCGGGTCTTGAATAGATGGTGGCTCATGCACGAAAGCCCGTAGAGGTCGAGATGCTTGTGAGGCTGCAAAGCCTTCACGACCCCCCTACAGTCTACAAAGTGAATTGAACAGGAAACAATAGATATAAACATTTTTAGAAAAAGCTGCCTATAAATGCTTGAATAGGTAACAATCCTATTCCATATGGGGCAAAATATTGTTGAAGTTTCTCTGAAAACCCCGTTTCTTGATGCCCTCTCTAGAAAAAAATCTATAGTAGTTAGTTCTGGGGTTCGTGCGGACCGAGTTACAGTGTCCCCTCTGCCTATTCAACAATTGGAATAATCTAAATAAATCTCGCACTCTCATATTGTTCGAATCTACTTCTTTCAACATTTCCTGAATATTTTTTCCGAAGCTGTTTCAAAACCCATATTCTTTTATCGACTTCAAGTATTTTTGTATAAGATCTGGGCGAATGAAAGATCTTGATGCTCATATACATATGGTGAAACTTCATCTTCAATTTTCTGAGAAGCCCAATTTATCTTCTTCGATATCAGGATTTTGGGGTAAAGCCTTTTCCAAGGTACTCGAAGTCAGCCTTTTGGTGGAAGCGATCTTCTGAAGCCTTCTGTGATGAAACATCCCTTTTCATTTCTTCCTGAGCTCGAATAATCTGATAGTGCTTTGTTGTAGGTTGAATATGACGTTTCTGTTTTTGGATTTCCGTTCTTCAGAGGTCCAGTTATATCAATAATAATCATACATCTTCAAAATACGGTGTTAGAATCTTATTACTCAGAAAGTCAGATGTGCCAATACCTCTTTGAAATTCATATAATCTCACATTTCAACCACCGTGATTGTTATCGTGTTCAAATCGATAAAATTAATACCAAGATAATAAAAACATTATAAAATTCCTGTCTAAGACCGCTCCATAGTATAAGACGGCTAGCTACAGCACGTTTCACACAAATTGAAGCAAGCGGGACGTCTCTGCATGTTCAATCGCCACATAAATCATTGAGCATGCTTTTACTATAAAAGTTTAAAGAGAAAGATACCGGATTATTTATAGCGAATAGTTTCTTTCAGAGTGGATATATTTAGTCTGAATTGACGTCCTTAGTATATGGTAACAATAGTTCTTTCGGCGATAAGTGGATATTTCTGTTACTAATTTTGCAGAGGTACCACAGAGATCCCATTGAAATCCCTTGTGTGTCTTTGACACTAGTTTTGCCTTTCTATGCATTTTATTTTGAATGAGTGTAGATAGTAACAAACTTTTCAAAATAAAATTATAACCTAACAATTGTGTGTATTCATTTATTGCATTCCTTTGAAAGAGAGAGAGAGTGATAACAATAATGAAAATATGAATGAATGAAATAAGGAATGAACGACAACAACACTATAATACAATGAATCATTTTCACAAGTTTATTTCAGTTATGA
Source organism: Chrysolina americana (assembly GCA_958502065.1). Lineage (NCBI taxonomy): Eukaryota > Metazoa > Arthropoda > Insecta > Coleoptera > Chrysomelidae > Chrysolina > Chrysolina americana. The sequence continues at coordinate 66,151,687 of OY293416.1, read as the reverse complement.
ACCAAACTCATAATCTGACATCCGGAATTACCCTGAAATATGGAATGACTAGGGAACAAGGACCTTAACAACGTCGTTGTTCGACATATTCAAAAGTGGCTTCCATCCTGCCGGAAAGATTGATCGGCCGACAATCGACGTTTTTTATAACACTCCAAAGTGGGATAGTAGGAGCACAGAAAATAAATTAGACTTGGGGCTTTATTTCCTATGTGAATTTCCGAGGTTGAATGAATGAAGACAAGGTGGTATACTTTTTTAATTAACATCTAAATGTCATTTACGGTTGAATGATGGGATTGAAGGTCGGTTAACAGGCTTCAGTGCTCTCGATAAAAACGTATAGAACATCGGAATTTTTCAAACTATGATCCACGATTCAATGATACAAAAGTATCAGAGTATATTGGACAGCAATAGAATATTGAGGTAGAATAAAAAACAAAAAATGAACAGGTAAGATGATATTCTTGTGAACAACGGCACAACTCGGAAGGGTTTCATCCCGGTACTACATGTTCAAGTTATTTGCCTTTGATGTAGTCACTTCTTTAGTATCTTAATCTGTCCTCTGTCCTCTGTCCTCTGTCCTCTGTCCTCTGTCCTCTGTCCTCTGTCCTCTCTCTGTCCTCTGTCCTCTGTCCTCTGTCCTCTGTCCTCTGTCCTCTGTCCTCTGTCCTCTGTCCTCTGTCCTCTGTCCTCTGTCCTCTGTCCTCTGTCCTCTGTCCTCTGTCCTCTGTCCTCTGTCCTCTGTCCTCTGTCCTCTGTCCTCTGTCCTCTGTCCTCTGTCCTCTGTCCTCTGTCCTCTGTCCTCTGTCCTCTGTCCTCTGTCCTCTGTCCTCTGTCCTCTGTCCTCTGTCCTCTGTCCTCTGTCCTCTGTCCTCTGTCCTCTGTCCTCTGTCCTCTGTCCTCTGTCCTCTGTCCTCTGTCCTCTGTCCTCTGTCCTCTGTCCTCTGTCCTCTGTCCTGTGTCCTCTGTCCTCTGTCCTCTGTCCTCTGTCCTCTGTCCTCTGTCCTCTGTCCTCTGTCCTCTGTCCTCTGTCCTCTGTCCTCTGTCCTCTGTCCTCTGTCCTCTGTCCTCTGTCCTCTGTCCTCTGTCCTCTGTCCTCTGTCCTCTGTCCTCTGTCCTCTGTCCTCTGTCCTCCTCTGTCCTCCATTCGTACGGAGGTAATTCAGAGAGCAGAAAAACCGAGTACAAAACTCAACGAAATCGAGATTTAAGATATGTTTAGACTATGAAGAAGTATTTCCCAGAATGCGATGCCTTCAATATCCAATAAAAATTTGTGGCGAACGATTCATTTAATGCCAAACACACACGAGACTGAGAACCAACGCGTCACTGGGAGATTCCATTTTATCTTCTTATGTCTGCAACGTTCGAATTATACCCGTCACTTAGTACCAACCTCATAAAAACGAGTAACTGCCTATTCACTTCTTGATCACTTAATGATGGCTTACACAACATGAGCACTCAATCATACCGGCATATTTTACTATAAAATTATCTTTACGATCCAGTAAAGATTTAACATTTAGCTACAGATTCAGTCTGGATCACGATAAAAATAGTGTGATCGCATTGCTTTGACCCAGTAAATAGAATATAAGTTATCAAAATTTTAGTAGTCACCAGTTATCAATCTTTTCCAAACGCTGGTGTTCCACAGTGATCAAATTTAGCCCTGACCTTTTTTCTGTCAAGAAAAACTTTTTATCAAATATATAGTTTCACGGATGATAGTACTTTCAATTAGTTTTTTTTCAAAACTCTCATATCAGCTCATAAAACAAGAGAAGGATTCAATGCTTTGATATCTAGTTCTAGAATTTCAATACTTCAAATTTGATGCAAACAGAACTGAAACATGTCATTATTTCATAAAGGTAGATCTCACTGTGTAGTTACGCAGATAAAGATTTAAAAAAAAGTACTTTTAGCATACTTGCAACACTAGATCTTTTCCCTTCCACCGCCCATTTAATCACTACCAAATTATTTAATTCCCCTTCTGACTCAACGTTTTATGCAGAAGTTGTCGATATGATAAACATTGATACATTTCACAACAACGATCTGAATCGGGATGAAGAAGATTGGAACACGTGGATACAATTTTTCCGTTTACTCCCCATATCCGTCTTCATACATCTAATCAAAAATAAATATGTTATTTTCATACATAAATTTGAATATAATGCCATTAATACTTTATAAACTCTAATCGATTGATCTGCCAAAATATGAAAATTTTTAACTCAAATATTGTAAATTATATTCGCTTTGATAATTTCACTGCAGCTATATTGCATTTGAAATTATGTTACAGCAGTGCGTTCATGAAATATTAATATAAATCAGGATATTTACATGAAAAATCATACAATTAGTAGTTCGAATGACGTTTTTGAATAAATTATGTCATTTCATGAAGAAACAATTTTTGGATAACAATTCAGCATTATATTTCATATCAACCTAAATACATGTGGAGCAAAATTTTATTCACAATTAAGATAAAAACGTATTATCAATGCAATCGAAACAGTTTATTTTCATCCACCAATCTTCAGAAGGGAGAAAAGAGGACGTTTCAACCAAAAATCTCATGTTTGATTCATTCATTTCCATCTTCGTCCACCCATGACCGTGCATTGTCTATAACATGATCTTCGGTGTCATAAACATGGTAGAATTATCAGGATCATTCTGAAGAAACTTGACATTGGCTAGCTTAGTAGGTGGTAAGGTTCGTTTGAGTGAAACAAAAGGCTAGTTCTCACATCAAACTTCATACAAAATATGAATGATGAAAAACTTTATTAGTGATTCGTCATTTTCCTAGCTTCAACCCTTTGGCTGCCTAACATTTAATTGAGATTCTGAAGAATGTTGCCATACTTATTTCAACAAAACTAATGTATGCCGATGATGTCGAAATTGACTCAAAAAACTAAAGAAAATTAATTCGTTTGTTTCTTCAGATAACGGAATACTAAAATACCCTACTCAAACTGAAACATTGTCGATCATTTTCAATTACATCATACTCAAGTCAGTCCAGCCCAAAAAAAAAATTTCAAAATCATGATCTCACAAAGAAGTTCAGTGAAATGTAGTAGACATTTCCTTATCCTTCAAATTCTGATATCGCGAATCATGACAATCCTAATATTCGTTATCATATAGATTATCATATATTTTTCCATATAGAATAATCAAATAGGTACCAAAAGAAATGTCATATTCTTCTTCGAATGAGACAACACCAAAGGGTCGAAACTAGAAATCAAGCCGTTGTGTTGGTTTTTATTATGTGATTCCTACCAACTGGATTCATATCGTTGCAGTTTTCCGTTGATATCCTTGTAAAAGTCCATAATAATTCTTCTCTCCATAATCCACCTTAATCATTTTACGCCATTATGTTTCCAATTAAAGTCCACGAAAATACTCCAGCCACGAACATTAATCGCGATACTTCGTATGATTGATGACCTCCTGCTCTTTCCATCGGCGAACATTCCCAATATTTCACGTGACTAAACGGATTCAATAACAAAAATGTCGGGGAAAAAGCTCGAATGATGCTCGTGACAAGTTCCCAGCCAGTACAAAAACTCCGTTAAGCCATGCAAACATCGAAATGGAGCATGATTGATGATGCTTTTTCTTTTAGTCCTCGTTCCTTGCATCCATCATAAGGCTCTCGAAGCACATTCGCTTACTGCTTACGAATTTTTCATGTTGTCAATAGCGAACTTCGGCTCATGCCATTTGCATGCCAAACCTTGAAATATAAGACGTTATTCAGAAATAATGGGATGGAAGAATGCCAGCAGAACCAGGCGGTTGCTACTTTTCTTTCTTCTAATACAAGCAGGCCAAGAGATTTTTTTATTTTTCTCCGGTGATCCAGTGAAATTTCAAAGAGTTGGAAATAGTTGTGGTGAAAGATCTTTCCTTCAAACAGTACAGGAGGTGTGGTGTGGAATACATACGATTACTTAAACATTTTCATATGGATGTTATCATCAGACAGATGATAATATGCAAACTGATTAGGAAGCATTTGGGAAGGTTCTGGGGAGGCTCTGGCTCTGGCTCTGGCTCTGGCTCTGGCTCCGGCTCCGGCTCCGGCTCCGGCTCCGGCTCCGGCTCCGGCTCCGGCTCCGGCTCCGGCTCCGGCTCCGGCTCCGGCTCCGGCTCCGGCTCCGGCTCCGGCTCCGGCTCCGGCTCCGGCTCCGGCTCCGGCTCCGGCTCCGGCTCCGGCTCCGGCTCCGGCTCCGGCTCCGGCTCCGGCTCCGGCTCCGGCTCCGGCTCCGGCTCCGGCTCCGGCTCCGGCTCCGGCTCCGGCTCCGGCTCCGGCTCCGGCTCCGGCTCCGGCTCCGGCTCCGGCTCCGGCTCCGGCTCCGGCTCCGGCTCCGGCTCCGGCTCCGGCTCCGGCTCCGGCTCCGGCTCCGGCTCCGGCTCCGGCTCCGGCTCCGGCTCCGGCTCCGGCTCCGGCTCCGGCTCCGGCTCCGGCTCCGGCTCCGGCTCCGGCTCCGGCTCCGGCTCCGGCTCCGGCTCCGGCTCCGGCTCCGGCTCCGGCTCCGGCTCCGGCTCCGGCTCCGGCTCCGGCTCCGGCTCCGGCTCCGGCTCCGGCTCCGGCTCCGGCTCCGGCTCCGGCTCCGGCTCCGGCTCCGGCTCCGGCTCCGGCTCCGGCTCCGGCTCCGGCTCCGGCTCCGGCTCCGGCTCCGGCTCCGGCTCCGGCTCCGGCTCCGGCTCCGGCTCCGGCTCCGGCTCCGGCTCCGGCTCCGGCTCCGGCTCCGGCTCCGGCTCCGGCTCCGGCTCCGGCTCCGGCTCCGGCTCCGGCTCCGGCTCCGGCTCCGGCTCCGGCTCCGGCTCCGGCTCCGGCTCCGGCTCCGGCTCCGGCTCCGGCTCCGGCTCCGGCTCCGGCTCCGGCTCCGGCTCCGGCTCCGGCTCCGGCTCCGGCTCCGGCTCCGGCTCCGGCTCCGGCTCCGGCTCCGGCTCCGGCTCCGGCTCCGGCTCCGGCTCCGGCTCCGGCTCCGGCTCCGGCTCCGGCTCCGGCTCCGGCTCCGGCTCCGGCTCCGGCTCCGGCTCCGGCTCCGGCTCCGGCTCCGGCTCCGGCTCCGGCTCCGGCTCCGGCTCCGGCTCCGGCTCCGGCTCCGGCTCCGGCTCCGGCTCCGGCTCCGGCTCCGGCTCCGGCTCCGGCTCCGGCTCCGGCTCCGGCTCCGGCTCTGACTCTGGCTCTGGCTCTGGCTCTGGCTCTGGCTCTGGCTCTGGCTCTGGCTCTGTTAGGGAAAAATAAAGTTGCTGCAACATATAAGCTTGTCGTTCGTATCCCAGCCTACAGCTTCAGAATAGTTTAAGTGACTCAGTAGCATAAGCAATGGCTGCCTGGAAAATTGAGTAGTGTTCAAAGAACATCGTGATCAGCAAGAGGAAATAGGTGGAAATTAGAGTTCTTGAATTTCTGAAGGCTCATACTACTGAAACAACATCAGGATTATCAGCCGAATGGATTCCTGATGAACGTCTTGAGCAACTTGATTTCCATCAGAACGAAATATCTAAATGACGAATATATCTTGCTAGTAGGTTACCATAGATTCCTGTTAAAGACCTTCTCGTTTCAGTTAGGCTGAGGTGTATTAAGTGGTCCAACTTTCACGTGAGTCAGAAGGTTAACTGAAGAAATGAATAATTGTAGATAACTGTCATTCTGTCCAGAAATGCGACAAAGAAAAATGTGAAGAAGCGGAATTTCAAGAGGCCAAGAGAAACTCCATGAATATATGTTTGAACTATGAGTGCATTTATATTATTATCATCTTTGAAAGAATAATAATGTCAGGCAACGGAAGATTTTATCATGATAACCACTAAACCCAGTGAAATAATATGAACAACACAAAGCTAAATCTGCTTTTACTCCCACGTTCGTTCTGCAACTGTAATGTCTACCCATTTATCAAGAGGGAGACTGGAAATTTTCATTTCATATGTTTGTTTACTACTACTCAGTAAACACAATAAACTTACTATAGCGCGATTTCCCACAAAAATTTAAAGGATTTCTCAAAGCGAAGACAAGTCGGATACTATCATGAATATCCTTCGTCTCCTGATGATGAACTGTTTTTTTGTTGTGGAGGTCTTGACTATGGGGTTGTTTTCATCCTCTAGAAGCCAATCGAGAAATAATACTAGGCGTACCAACGGGGCATAATCCTTTCATTTCTTCAAAAGCACAAACAAAAATAGTAGTGATAATGATAGTTAATTACTTTTTGGGGAGACTGAGTTTTTCCTGCGACTACATAAGGATAAGCCAATGTTTTCTTCAAGAACATCGAAGGCATTGACTCATGCAAAAATTTTGAGCTCCTGATGAAACGACCTTCGTCCAAAAAGTGATGGAATACGGACAAAATATCGAGATTCACTGTTTGTACCCAGCAAGCTTTACCAAAACCATTCTATTCTGATCTTAGGGGTTTTAGGTGGAAGGATACATAGCCCTTGAATTGGAAAACAATAACAACCTGCCCTGGTTCGGCAGAGTGCCGGAAGAAGGCTGCCATCCTTGATTAATGTTATCCATTCAGGGCACATGATTATCGGACCGAATAATCAATTACCTCACGGATGCATTGGACTCTGGAAACAGGGTCTTACTGGAATATCCTCACAGAAAAAAATTCTTTTATTGATCGTACTTTACAGAGTTGGCGATTCAAACTTCTAGGACAGGTTAGCACTATCTTTCACACAACCGTAAACAGCAATTTTAATACATTCCTATTATCTGCCAACTGTGTAAATCACATTTAATCGCGAACATTGGCCACCCACTACAAAATGAGACGTTTTCGATACATTTAATGGAAATTTGTATCAATTATGGGAATTTGCTTCGTCTTTTCGTTCCACCATTAGCAGACAAATCGTTCAGTTACATGTTATTTAAAAATAGAATCGAGACCACTTTAAAAAATATTTGACAGTGGCTCGTTACTCAACCTAATATTCATGGCCTTGAGGTTTATTAAAAATATTTGGAGTGCTTCCCAAGAAAATAAATCATTGAGAACAAATTAGTTCGCATTCTCTCTAATGACGCCAATGATTTTTGTACAGGACGACATACAACAGGTTACGAATATTTCCGTATATTCTTCATCTCGGAAGTTTTTAGGCATTGCAGATTTATTGCGAATTATTTTCCTGATGCTTATAGATTTTTGTCTGTTCTTTCAAGAACCTACGGAGCTAGTCTAATCTCTTGACTCTTTGCTTATTTCAAATTACCCGTAACTGAACCTGTCTTGTTGTCTGCCTTCACATTCTTCATCCATTTCTTCTCCTACCAGCTGATATTCTCGTGTTCTTTATGCAATGTTAGTTTCCTGTACTTTCTGAATCCGCTACAACCCGTTCTGTTTTTCAAGTTCTTTTATATATTCATGTTTTTGTGAAGTTTCAGACAGCTAAGCCGTTCTTCTTGTTACTCTTGTCTACCCCTTTATCTCCGTTTCTACTCTACTTGGGGGATGCATCAGTGTGGTACACAGATGGATCTAAGATGGACGAAAGGGTTGGAGTGGGCGTTACAGGACCAAATTTGAGGCTTTCAAAACCCTTTGGTAACACCCCAACCATCTTCCAAGCAGAAGTATAGAACTATGTGTCCAAGAATGCTTTGCAAGAGGCACTCGAAGTGCAGAAATCTAGATACTGTCAGATAGCCAAGCAGCACTAAAAGCTCTGAGGACATACACCTGTTAGTCTGAGTTGACTTGGGACTGTGAACAATCTCTAAGACAGTAAACAATCAGGTCACCCTAATGTGGGTGCCAGGTCACAGAGGAATAGATTGCCTCGCAAAGAAGAGGCGAACAGACAATTTTCCGGCCCAGAACACTTCTGTGGACTCTCCAGAGCCCACTCAAAAGAAAAGTTCCGACGCTGGGAAACCCATGAAATTAAATCTCACTGAAATAAAGTACCAGGACAAAGACAAGTTAAAAGAAAGCTAAACAGCTTCTCGAGTTGGACAAGAAAGACTTGAAGATGGTAACCGGACTTCTTACTGGACACTTCCCTCTGGGGTACCACCTCAAAAAAATGGGTGAATTAGAGAATGATAGTTGCCGCTACTGCGAGAACTTGGCGAAAATTGCGGAAAATTTGCTGTGCTAATGCCCAGCTCTTTTCTGCAAGAGGCTTAAGTTCTTGGAAGAAGCCTTCTCAACGCCCTTCGACATCAGGAACTCAGCTCCCAGGAAACTGACAAACATCGCAAGAAGTCTTGGACTCCCGGGCCTCGAAGATCAAGGGTCACGCACAAGAGAACTCATATGTTGAAGTGCTTGTGAGTCTGCACAGCCTGTACGACCCCCTTACCATCTACTCTCCTTGGGTCTTTTGGTACGTTTGTTCTTCTTCTTCTTTTCACCAAGAACTGTATTTATGAGGTCTCTTGCTTATGCGGTTTTTCGTACATCAGTGAGACCAAGAGACCCCTGGTGTTGAGACTAAATGAACACCAACGTTTAACGTAGCGAAGTGATACATCAAAATTCGGTTTCGCAGACCATGTAAGCGACTCCAGTGGAAGAATGCCGGATTAATACTAAGAACACTGGTCTAGAAGAAAATTTAAAGAGGCTGTTTATGTCTAAGCCAGAGCCTTCAGTCAGCCCTGCGTAGAAATCAAGAACGTTTGGAAACCACGTATTGATGGTTTGGGAGTGAACAGAAGAGAAGGTCACCCTGATTACAATGGACAGGTAGCAGGTAGAAAACGAGTAAGCAAGATAACCCGATAACAATTAATTGAGCCAACAAAACAAATAATCAATCAAGATTACCAGGTATATAAACTCTTGCAAGCCTTTGGAAACTTTTTAATATTCACCAGAAGACGACTGCGGATAGAATAACAATAATGATTAATATGCTTCTTTGTCAGAAGAAATCGAATTCACATGACACTACGAGGACAGTAAGAAAAATTCAATAAACAAATAATGTAGACAAAACTAACTCAAAATAATATACAAATATATAGAGTACACAAAATATAAGTCATGGGATATACAGTTAATATAATAAATGGAAGAATTCCTGCAAGGTCTCTGTAGGGTCTCTCAGAGAAAAAATTTTTGACAGTTTTTCTAAATTCATTTTCACTCAAGTTTGCCGTTCTAATATCAACTGGTAAGTAATTATACATCTTGCCATCATTATAGAATATAGAGTCTCTAGTAAGATTTTTAGTTGGTAATGGAAGTTTCAGACTGTAACTACTGTTGCGGATGACATAATGATTAGTAGTCGATTCAAATTTTGATTTATGTTTATTCACCATGCAGACTGATTCCAATATTAATAACGCTACAAGTTTAAGTATTTTATTACTTGCGAATATATCTCTGCAGGACTCACGAGTTCTAATTTTATAAATATATCTAATGTCCCTTTTCTGTAAAATGAGCAATCCATTGAGTAGATGGGAACCAATAAGAGTGCAGTTCCTGGTCCTAATTCATTAGAAATTACTCTCACTGCAAAACATCCAGAAGAGATCTTACTTTTTTTGAGTTGTTTAAAATGGTCATCAAATTTTAAATTTTTATCTATCAGCACAACCAGAAATTTAGTGCAATCTTTATTTCCTATGACACCTTGATCAAACGAAGGTTCATCAATTGTACATCATGCAACTCTTCTTGCTTTTCCACAGTATAGTGGTATCATCTGCAAAGAGAGTGAATTTACCAGAAATCTTGGTATCAGTGAGGTCGTTAACATATAACTGGAAGAGAATAGGTCCGAGCACAGATCCTTGTGGAACTCCTGATGTGATTTCCTTTTTATTTGATAGTTCCATTGCTTTAACCATCTGATATCGCCCAGAAAGATATGACTCGAACCAAGTTAGAGTCACTCCTCGGCATCCGTACAGCTGAAGTTTTTTTAACAGTATTTTGTGATCAACGTAGTCAAATGCCTTCGTGAGATCACAAAATACTGCTGCTGTTGTCTCTCCAGCATTCATCTCTGAATAGACCTCATAACGAAATGAAAATATTGCATCATTCGTACTTTTTTTATTCTGAAAACCAAACTGATTTTCACTAATTATTTTATGGACGTTCGAAAATTCCAATAGACGTTTCTTGACTTTTTTTCTATGATGTTGTCAATAGTAGGAATAAGAGTGATGGGCCGAAAATTCATCCAGATCTCCACTTTGTGCAAGGAAATGACAATAAAAGGTTTTCAAGAAAGAGGAAAACTTGCCAGCGTGGAGAGAGAGATTGATCAGCGATACCAGTACGTTGAGGGCACATAAAGGAAGGTTTTGTATGATTTTGATAGAGATTTCGTCACATCCGGCTGAGTTCTTGTTTTTGATATCCTTTATGATTTCTATCAGTTCATGAATCAGTCGAAACGTTGTGATTATACAAATTATAAGACGACAGAAGTCGGAAATGAATGTACTCAAGTTACATCCTCGTCTACAACCTTCAAACATACATGATTATACACTTTTCAGGCTAGCACAAGGGTAAACAATGCAGATTCGTGGGAATCGCACCTGCTTCAAAAACTCTGCATGGGCACGCATGTATCCAAATTGGCCTTCAGGGAAGAGATGGCGAGTGTTCGATCGTAACGGATAGGTTAAAAGCTCCCAGATACCCAAATATATTCATCTACTCAATATTTGTATCCTTTATGACTATCACATTAACTTAGTGACTCTTTAACGGCCAGTTAATGAAGAAAAATGATTTGCGGGTTGCTTTAGTTATTTTTTTTATGGACCCAAGCTCAACGAAATCGGACCGTCATGTCGTTACGTTCGAGCAAATAATTCAAAAATAGTCCGATTTGTCCTCATCCAATCAATTATTCCCACGCGATTATTCTCTACCGCTCGTTTAGTTATATTAACAAATTAACTGAGTTCCCGCTAATTACCGTAACTGATAACGCGAGAAGCTCGTAATTGACGAAAGTACTTCGCCAAATTGTTTGCTTAGTTCGTCGATATAGGTGACTGAAGTTCTGAATAAGAGACACGAGCGATTTTCGAATCAATTTCGTGCACCAGAAGTGGGATTTATACGGTAATTTGCGAACCGCTCCGGGACTGAAATGAGAACTGGGAAGATTGCCGTCAGGATAATCTTGACGTTCTCGATTGATTGAGGAGAATTACACCCTTTCTTCGTTCCCCGATTCACCCGAACAGCGACAAAGTAGAGTAGAATCCCGTGTCAGCTGAACCCTTTTTGGTAAACACCCCTTCTTTGAGTGGTTCCTACACAAAACGGCGTTAAGATGCCCGTCACTTACACAGATGAGGCATAAGAGGTTGATAAATTAATATTGGTAGGTTGTAAGCAAGACATGGGTCTTGTCTGTAAGTGTATCTTGGCTTGTTATAGAGTAATTAAAAAATCTTGGTAATTCACCGACAGAAATATACTTCTTGGCTCGGCAATATTTAAATGAAGTGTTCGAGTACAAGTGGATATGATCCCAGATTTTTTCCTATGGGGGCATCTCAAATCTCTAGTATACACTACCAATAAATACCATTGATAACTTACGTAATCGAATATTAAATTCATTTGAAATCAAAAGTTTATTCAATATGATGCCAATTTTTTATAGGGCACTATGTATATGAGTATACCCAGGGATAGTTTCAATATGTTCGAATTTCGACAAGGTACCTACGTCATTCAACGCTTTTGTGAATGTCGAAAACTTTGGTAGCAACATCTTGAGATGTACCTATTACATTTTTTCCACTGATGTGACATCAGTGCTTCATTTTGAGTAACTCTCATCTCGATATATCGAAATTATATCTGTTATTCCACAAGGGTCTGTGTTAGGGCCACTCCTATTCACTTATATAATAATGATGTTTGATTATGAATCATCAGAACAAAAATATTTCTCAACAGTCATAATCGCCTACATTGGTCTATTAAAAGCATCGATCTATGCAATTAGGATCTAACAAATACCAGTAGAACTGATTATAATGGCAGACATTCCCGGAGGTGATAACAATCCTGTTATAATCTGAATGTAGAGAATGTGGAGAACAATGTGTAGATCCAATGCTAGTGCTGAAAGAAGACAACATGTCTATAAAAGCCAGGTATTTCTTCATTAGGAGTACCTCCGCTTTATGATTTACACTTATGATAATATCACAATAAAAGTAATCCTTGGAGATGGATCGTTAGACGAGGTGCGATCAAGGTGCCAGCTATATTTCCAGATCTGACGCCACTCGATTATTTATGTATGTCACTTGAAAGCAAACTGTTCAACCTTGATAATATAAGGGAGTTAATTGTTGAAATTATGAACATGTAATGCATTTATTGAGCCTTTCTTTCATACCGTCCTCAATTGAGGACACGTAATTTGGAGTGTTCTCAAAACCCATGAGTTGTACAGAACATTTCATTATGCTCATTTCCGTATTCCTATAGGTGTATTTCTACTATTGACACATAGATGGCGGAAGGATATTAGTGATTGTTCTGATGTAATGCGGAAATGCATGTCAGTGATTTATAATCTTATATGCTTATATTATTTATTCATTTATTTCTTTGAATCCTTGTAATAACGGAGTATTTTTGATTGCGATTGAAGGTAAGTGCAAGTAATTAATCAGAAATACACCAAGTGATAGTTATTTGATACCTGTAAAGTTAGATGTCACCAATTAGGGACAATATTACTAAAATGAAGTTAAAAACATTCAAAAAATTGTGAGAATGGTATGATTTTTTTTTGGTTAGAAAATGTAACTCAACCGAAGAAAAATTATTGGAAGAACTTTAAAAAAGACTGTTCGGTATAGAATTTTGGCGAACTACGACGAAAGAGCATCTGAGGCGGATTTAGTGAAAAATTTAAATATTGTACAAAATTCTGTTTATTGATAATGAAGTGAAGAATCTAGAGCCTGGATGTATTCGAGGTAGAATTTCAGAAAACACAAATATTTCTTTCGTTTTCAGAAATAAAGGAACTGTTTTCTACCTTAGTATACAAAGCCATGATTATTCAAATGCTATGTATTCATATTTGTGGATATGACGTAAAGATTTTATACAACAAAGATAATTATTAATTTCTCAATGTTGATTCTTTTTGTCCTCAAGTAAGGAAATGTATTTCAACAACAACCCATTTGTATAATAGATGTGAAAATCATATCGCAGTGTCCAATTATACAGCAAACAATAACTCTTTTTTTCAACAACAATAATTTGGTACTGAAATGATTGAAAGTTAGGAGCAATCACACCATTTTTTCCACTAGATTCAGTATTTTCTAAGGATAATGCTGATTCAATTTTTGTAAAATAGAAACCCAATTCAAACAGTTCGAAAACATGTATCACGTGACCTCATGTACATTTCAATTGTTCTATGTTATTCCTGATTTCTCATAACCCAGTCGGTAGATATTTCTTGGTAGAAGTATTATTAGTTTCATTATTAGCAGCTAATTGATTTGACGAGAAATGAATAAAACAATCCATCAATCAGGTTAGACTCAACTTGTTTCGATGATTTGATAATATGAATCTAGGAAATGGCTAAAATTCCGACGAGATGAGGTATATTTACTCATTTCTCGTATCGCTTGAATATTTGATAACATCAAGTGGGATACTTCAAAGTACCAGGAAAAGGAGCGAAATAGTCTAGCTCGCTTAATCCCTGGAAACCATTCGAATCCTACGATTTTAATCAAACATTCCGCTATTACCTTCCCGTATAAAATTAAATAGTAATTGCAATAGGGCAGGATGAACACCGGAATTTCATAAGTAAGAATCCCTCGTCGCTCCAACTAGAGTCATTCCATGTTGTTATGCCATAATGAAGGCTATGATTTATGAGACACGGAGAAAATGAATCGGGATATACCGGATGATGTTAATGATACAAAGTCTGAGAGTGGACTTTGATTCATGAAGTGAAGCAAAAAGTTAACGGAGGGAAATTGAGACTGAGAGAAATTTGGACAGTGAATAAATACGAGCCGAGCGAAATTGCCATGCTTTGGAGACGAAGGAAAGTTTTCTTTCACTCGTAATTAATTTTTGCTATTAGTACAAGCTCCAACAGAAATTAATGCTAAGTCATAATGTACCTTTTCATAAACGCCATCGTTGATTAATTTTATAGCAACTTGCGTAAAAACAGTAACGATCTGTCTTCCCTAAAATGAATGTGTCTCAAAAGTAACAATGAACTACACAGGTGTAACCAGGTGAGATATATACAGGGTGTTCCAAATTAAGTCGGTACCATTGCCAACTCCGTTATTATTGATGCTACGAATTCGGTTAACTAGTAGAATTTTTAATGGCCTTATCGATGCCGAAAACAAAAAAAATGTCAGTCGCGTTTTCATAAAATGATATTTCTTTCAATGGAACACCCTACATTTTTTCATGCATTTCGATTCGTAATAACATTCTCAACAACAAAGCTCATATCACCTTTCTTCCTAAAGTGGAAAATGAGCGACTTATGTGGAAATATTCATTCCTTTCACTAGTACAAAAAATTTCTTTGTTTTGGCGAATAAAACCTCATGATTGTCCAAACACCCTATTTTGTTACTTATACGAATGACAATATTTTGTTATTAATAGCAATATGAAACAGTAGAAAGAAAAAATTGCGCTGGGATGTAAACTCGTGAAACCCGTGATCATCATGTCGCACCACTCAATTGACTCCACTGAGCTATTTGGTATTAATGTACAAAACGATAATTTCCATCTTAAAGCCATTCCGCTAGCCGCATTTATTTTGTGAATCAAAATAGGTCTGCTGTAATGATAACTTTAAAGCCGTTTTTGTACAGAACAGAAAATACTGGAGAATCATATGGATGTGGTTGGAAAAGATGTGGTTGGAAAAAATATGTTTGACTCCATAAAACATAATTATTATGAGCAATCAAGTTGCCTTGAAACTTTGTTGAAATTCTATTTGTCAAATATTCTCAAGTATATCATGACAATGTCATAAAATTATTGTAACTGTCAACTACTGACTTTAATCATTTGTTTATTCATTCATTCATTTAGAATTTGGAGCCGTCAAAGTTTTGAAATACTGAATAATTATATTAATCTGGTCTCATGTCAGTTTTTGGTGGAGGAACTGTTTCGGAATTTTACAAACATTGGATGGTTGTTTGAAGGTTAGAATCAAATAATTCTATAGATGAGGAGAAACTAGCCTTGTTCTACTGGTATTTTTCAATTATTATATTCGTTCAACACTGTTCAAGGCAATGAAAGCACATTAAATTTCATCAAATGTAGTGAAAGAATCTGGAAAAACATCAATTCAAGCATTACTATATAGAATGGAAATGAGCGAGACAAAATCGAATCGAAACGTAACGTAAGGCTCAATAATCAGGCCAGAAAAACCTATTCAATGCCACATATTTCACACTGCTGTGATTCGGGATATCATTAAATCAAAGACGACACGTAGTATGTTTATTGAAATTTATTGCGTGTTGAGAAGCCAATTTATCACTTAGTGCCAGATGGCTGCTATTAATGTGGTCAGGAACAATAATTCGTTCACATCATTATTTTTTGATCCTGTTTTATTTTTCATTAGCAATTATGTATGACTGATGTTAGGGATGAAAAAATTTTTTTGATGAAATTATTTCACATGTAAATGAATTAACCATTGCTATTAGATTCAGTTCGGTTGTTTTATAAGTACTGCTATGTCATCGATTCTTAAGATGAATAGAGGCTTTCTTCCCTGTATGGAAAGGTTTGATAAAGATTAAAGATTAAAATTGATTTGTCGCTTTCTTAGATAGCAATCATTCCCAGTTACAATTTTTATCTTATCCAACATGGAATTTTCTCTGTTTCAGAACTCGTTGCTAACTTCACAGATTTCGTGAATGAAAATTCGTTGCCAACTTGACACATACATTATAGGGGAAGTAATTCATATAACAACTCAGTTCGAACTAGGTTGAACTGAATAGACATGTTTTTGATGATGCGAGTTGATTGTTATCAGAGTTCCAAAAATCAACCAATAGTTATTCTTGTATTAAGTGCGTGAGTGTGTTTTAATAGAATATGAGAGTGTTAATTTTTGGCCGAGACCGCAAGAAAACATGAATTTTATTCACGAAATACAAATCTGGCGTGTAATGGCCCTCGGCTAACGCCTTCGGGCCATTATCCACGCCGCAGGCCATAAACGCCTACTTTACGCCCTTGATACATAAATAACTATTTTTGCCACCCTTCAAATTCACCATCTAATTTTTCTCCAAAGATAGCTTGCGCGATGATCAGTATATATATTATGGAAAAAACTCGAAAGATCGAATTTCTGAATTGCGAGCTGGTGTAAAGTTGCGACAACAGAATCAACAAAGTGATTATATTGTGGAGGGCTATCAAAGCCGATGAAACTTCGAAACACCCCACTCATGATATATTCCGGGTCTCAACATATACAAAGCAAACATCGTTGAATTACCTCTCGTGGAAAAAAAGTTTCTCCTTGTTGTTGAAAATGCCCGTGTTACAGCTGACAGGATTTAAATTTTGCAACGAGAGACATGAGCAATAATGAAATATGAATTTTGTTCTGGAAAATATTTTTACGTGATTTATTTTCCGTATGAATGCCTACAGCATTGCTGGCACAGCTCTTTAAAGATTCCTGTCGAAAACTGGGGGATTCGTGAAAATACCGAACAAGACGAGCAATGGGACGTTACGGGCAGACATTATAGCTCGAATGAAACGAAATAAGCATTTATAATTTATCAGGCATCAGTAGTTACTTCACTACGGGCTGAAATCCACATATACGTATTGACAAACCCCCCATTTAAATTTTAGAAGAAGTTTGATTTTCAGGACTGAAATTTTCCTCGTAAGATTTGAAGACACCTGTTGTCTATTATGCCTCACTCTCGAACTCGCTTACTTTCATGGAAAACCGCAGAGAAGTTGCCAACCTGTTCCTTCTAAACGGGTTATTATTATTATTACCGTCTTTCAGCAAATAGCAATATTTTAAAGTTATCTCTCTTTCTGTATTCGTCTCTTCATCTCTTCCACTCTCTTTCTGTACCCTTTCCACTTTGTCTTCCCTCTTTTTCTCTCTCTCTCTCTCTCTATCTCTTTCTGTCACTGTTTCGATTTCTCTTTTTCTCTCTTTCTCTCTTCATGATTCCCTCTTTCACATATGTTCGTGAAAAAACATTTCAACCAAATATTATTGGATTGGTAGTCATAGCTCTCAAGAAAATCCACTACCTCTATTTTAATTATTTCATTCGTAGATACGAGGATGTATTGATATCTAGTTAGCCTAGACCAGTTCCCTGCATAAACAAAATATTGCGTTACGATAGCAACGAACAATAACTTATTAGAAGTGTCAGTGTAAAGTTTGACGTCAAAAAAGTAAACCAGAGTTACGCATTAAATTAAAAGAAAAATTATGTCCACCGAAATTGTGAAAATCGAAAAATTGGAGTATCGAGCCATCATCAAGTACCTGTATTTAAAAGGGTTAAGAGATAAGCAGATTTACGAAGATATGCTCAATACCCCTGGTGAAAAATTGGACTGCAAGCTTCAAAAGAGGTAAATTTTCCATTGAAGATGATGACCGATCAGGAAGGCCAGATTCTGTGTCAGTCCCCGAAAATATCGATGCAGTTCATGACATGATTTTAACAGACCGTCGAATTGGGCTAAATCGGATATCTGAAGCACTGAATATTTCATACGAACGCGTTCATCATATAGTTCTCGTCAATTTGGACATGAGAAAAATTGCTGCAAAATGGATCCCCAAATGTTTGAATGTTGACCAGAAGCATGCAAGGCTAGTAGCATCGCGTGTGTCAAAGATATCTTCATGTTTCCATTTTGAATCGATTGGCGTTTGCAGAATGTATCTGTGTTCAACCGTTCTTCATTTGGAAAGTTCTTTTGGAGATGAAAGGGGTAATTTATCTCCAAAAACTAAAATTTTCAAAATTTCGGATTTCTTCAATATCGAATATTGCATTATTTCATTTTGATGGTCTGTGAATCTCAAAAAAATGCGGAATCAGCTCGTATTTCTGAACTATATAGAACGCAATTTTTTTTTATTTTAAAAATGTTTATTTTGTGGATAAGTGTATATTTTTGGCTATTTTCGACTATTTTCGATTATTTTTTCTGAAATTTTAATTTGGAAAATGGATAATAAAAACTTTCGAAACTTTGATCGTGCGGGGTAATTTTTGACGATTCATTATTTTCTCATCCCAAACTTCACATCGGAATATATGCAAATCATATATTATCAGTGCTGATTTCAAATGAATCAGGTGATTTTGTATTTTTCAAACATCTACCACTCTGTACAACTATCATTTCATATAAATTTTTAGTGGCTGTCAGGAATGTTAAAAGATAGCGTGTTAAGAAAACTCTTAACACTATTTATCTATTTTGTTATCAAAATAGGACAGTTGTACAAAAAATTTATTTAACATTTGTGTTGATATTAATTTCTATTTTGTTCATGTTCGCTCATATGGCAAACTTTGGCACTCACAAAACAAAATATTGATTCAACACATATCACTAATAGCTTTTTTGTATAACTATCATTGAAAGTGATATTTTCATAAGCTGTCAATAGCGTTGAAATGTGACATTTACAAAGTAGCGTGTTATACATATTTTCAAAACTATTTACCTATTTTGTTATCAAAATAGGACAGTTATACAAAAATCTTATATATTTGTGTTAAAATCAAGTTTGGTTTTGTTCGTGTTTGCTTGTCTGGCAAACTTTTACAAATACAAAATAAAATGAAGAGATTTTGAATTACTGTCATAAAGAGTGAAATTTTTAATAGCTGTCAATAATGTTGGAAGATGATATTTACAAAGTAGCCCTTTTATACATATTTTTAACAAGCGTTTATAACTTCCGCTGCTATCTATCAGATTGGGGTGAACAAATTTCAACATGTCAAAATAGGACAGGTATATATTCGTGTTGAAAGTGCATACTTTTTACGTAAAATTTCCATTCACCAAATAAAACATTACTTTCTATACTTATATTTGAATTTCTGTCGAAACATATTAAAATATATTTACAAAGTAGCAGTTTAAAAATATTTTCCACAATTTTCATCCTTTTTTTCATCAATATTGGACAGTTATAATATTTATGTTGGAAGTAAAAGTTTAATTTTGTCCGTAAAATTTCAGTTTCTCTCGTTTCTCAAACCCACTCCAAAATAAAACATTACTCATATCACATATCATAAATGGCAATCATACACATGCATGCTGTTGACACGTTTTTTTTGTGTTTGAACTAATCATATTCAAAACTGCCCAGAATTGGATTCACATATCCATCCAGTACCTACTCAGGATTTCAATCCAATTAATTTCATGTGACGTACACATTTTCATTCCCGCAGGACTCTACAGTATTACTGATTCAAAAGAGAGCGTTCGTAAACAAAAGAAAAGAGCGCTTCCGGAGCTTTCCCATTCGGCCTGGCATAAACTAAAAATTCCGCCAGTCGCAGTCGCGAACCGTTCCAGGTGGCACTAAAATCTCTCCTTATTATCGCATAAAACATAAACGACAGTGAAAAAGCACGAAAGCGACTTTAATTTCATTTGGGGAACGCTAAAAGAGCCAACAACCTGGAACGTTTGCACTTTTGCCACGAACTTCTGAAATGGAAAACTCCAAATCGAATATGACGCGCGGGTTTATACATTTGATCATGCCGAATTGGAAAACAGGATGTGATTCGTAATTCGTTTACAATTTTTTGTTAATGGCTTCCGCTGGTATGGGATTGGGATGAACGAATTCCAACATGTCCCTTTGAAATACTGAACCTGACTGAAATTACGCCGAAATAAAAACAGCGGAGCTTCACAATATTCGATATGACGATTGGGAAAGTTATGATACGGCTGAATTGAACCCTAGAGATCGAAATATACCTGGGAAACTGGGAAAGAGGGACGTAGATATGAATATGTTTTTTGTCGTGTGAAAAGGTTGCTTTTTCATTGGAGAGTCTTCGACATATTTATTGGGACAATGAGTACAGATCTACAGTTACTTTTATTTTAACGACGATTTCATTGCCATGTTTGATTTACTTTATCTAAAAAACAACTTCCCATCATCAAAGGTCATTGTCGGTTCGTCAGAGGGGTTCTGTCGAATTTTGAATATTTTGAAGTGCCTTCAAAAATAGGATATGCGTTGGCGCACTTTGTCGTAGGTCATAGACATTCATTTCTATTTAAGTAACAAGTTTTTATCATCAATGGTCATTGTCGGGATGTCAGAGGGATTCTGGCGAATTTTGAATATTTTGAAGTGCCTTCAAAAACAGAATATGCGTTGGCACACTTTCTGGTAGGTCAGAAGACATTCATGTCTGTCTGAATAACAACTTTCCATCATTATAGGTCATTGTCGGGTCGTCAGAGTGTTTCTGTCGAGTTTTGAATATTTTCAAGTGCCTTCAAAAATAGGATATGCGTTGGCGCACTCTGTAGTAGGTCATAAAACATTTATTTCTATCCAAAAAATTATTTTCTATCATCAAAGGTCATTTTTGGGTCGTCGGAGGGGTTCTAATAAATTTTGAATTCAAAAATAGAATATGCGTTGGCGCACTTTGTGGTAGGTCATAAGACATTCATTTCTGTCTATAAAACAACTTTTCATTATCAAGGGTAATTTTTGGGTCGTCGGAGGGGTTCTGACAAATTTTGAATATTTTAAAGTGCCTTAAAAATAGGATATGCGTTGGCGCACTTTGTGGTCGGTCATAAGACATTAATTTCTGTCTTAAAAACAAGTCCTCATCATCAAAGGTCATTGTCGGGTCGTCAGAGGGGTTCTGTCGATTTTTGAATATTTTAAAGTGCCTTCAAAATGAGGAAATGCGTTTGTGCACTTTGATGAATATTCAAAAAAAAATTAAAAAAATGCGATGTCCAGCTTTTCATTCCTAGAATCTATAAAAGAGGAATATTGGGATTTCAATATTCATTCTAGACGTTGAAATAATCGTTAAAAACAATATGAAGACAATTTTGTCTTCTTTGTATTTTGAAAATTTTTCAATTAACATCAACCCAATATAGGTTAATATGATTTGTCAAATAATTGGTGATATAATATTCAACCAATATTATATCAAACTTGGATAGACAATATTGTTTTTAGGTTAAATTGTTTTATCGTTATTGGTAACAAATAAACAACGACTGTTAATCAAATTTTATAGTGACAATATACATTCAGAAGAGTTCTATCCAATATACACCAATAATATTAATATGACATTATATTTCCAATATTTACCCATATTAGATCAATATCATTTTTACACCTGCAATATATCTATATGAGCTAAACAGTTACTAGGATTCAGCCAGTATGAGGTGCTACCTGGGAAGAAACATAACAGGGAGGACTCGCTGGTGCCAAACACGATAAAATGCTCAGGAAATATCTCATGCCACATATAGATTTCTATCAAATTCTTCATTACACAGAAGCAATTGATGTCTGATGACAAAAGTCATATTGTCGATAATTCATAATTCCTGAGCATTCTAGATATGCCAAGAGCTAGGTTGCGTGGTACCACCAATTATCCACAGTGTGGCACCACAGACGCCAACCATCCCATTCAATAGTGAAATAATAATAAGTCCAGAATTTTATAACAAAACCGTTTCATACTACCACAACAGTCGATACAATAACACTGCATTAATCCGGCGCTGAAATCTAGCATGCCACCACTATAACCAGGAAATGTACTTCCCAAAAACTTATTAACGACATAATGAACGTCTAATAAAAGCTGGCGTCATGATTATAAGTGCAAGTCTGGGAAGAGCCAATTTCGAATTTAATAATGTAGAGCTAATAAAAGGGGAGACGTCGTTTAACGTTGCTTTTTACTACGGCAACCGACTGTACGATAATGGATTGTTTTGAAAATCGAATGAATGCCATCACATTGTAAAGGTGCGTCCAGACTTTATTTCTAACCGAAATAGCCGCGTCCGTACTAAAGCCCGTGACCCTCAGTTCGATCACACTGGTTCAATGGGTCGTGGTGGTCGAAATTGTAGAGCGTTCACTTACCAACCATAAGGAGCTCCAAAATATTCGAAAAAAGTCATCAAATGTGCAATATATACGCAATATTTCACGGTGATGCTAAAGATATATGATTTATATTTGTTCAGATACAATGTTCAGCATGGAAAAAAAATTAAACGTAAAAAATTCGCTGGCAAAATCAAATTTTCTAAAATTTTTATTTTCCATAATTTAAAACATCAAAATTTTCCATTTGTCATACTTCAAATATTTGCCAGGTCCTCATATGTATATTAACGAGCTGATTCCGATAAATTAAACTAAAATTGGCGCAAAATTACCCCTCTCAACTCCAAATGAACTTTTCAACTGAAAAACGTTTTATTCTACATACGCATAGCGATTCAAACTGATGAAATTAGTATTGTGAATTTCAAGTCGATCAACAAAAAAAAAACACTCAATTTCGAATTTCGAATTGATGGACAAAACAAAAAAATACTCGAAAAAAGTCCTAGACCACTACTAATCATGAAAAATAGAAAATCGCCAGATTCACTTGAAATTGCATACGTGCATATGTGTGCATATGAAAAAAGTTTGAATTTTCCAGTATTATTTGAAAAATTTGAAAAAAAAAATTTTGGAGAGAAATTACCGCTGTCAACTCTAGAAGAGCTTTTCAACTCGAGAACGGTTGAAGATAGAGCAATTCTGCGAACGCCAATCGATTCAGAATGGTGGAATTAGTATACCCTGTGAATTTCAAGTTAATCGAGAAATGGGCAAAATACCCGAAAAAAGTCCTAAGGGGTAGACCCCTAAAATTCATGTGAAATACAGAATCATCAGATCCATTTGAAATTTGCACTTTATATATAAAAAGTCATGCTGTATATGCTAAGATACGAGTTCTAGCAGAAAAAAAATAAATAAATTCAAAATTTTCCTCTCAACTCCAGATGAAGTTTTCAACACGAGAACGGTTGAAGATAGAGCAATTCTGCGAACGCCAATCGATTCAGAATGGTGGAATTAGTAGACCCTGTGAATTTCAAATTAATCCAAAAACTGGAAAAAATATACGAAAAAAGTCCTAAAAATCATGTGAAATACAGAATCATCAGATCCATTTGAAATTTGCACTTTATATATAAAAAGTCATGCTGATTCTGAAAATATATAATTTGTATATGATAAGATACGAGTTCTAGCAGAAAAAATTTTATTAAATTCAAAATTTCCCTCTCAACTCCAGATGAAGTTTTCAACACGACAACGGTTGAAGATAGATCAATTCTGCGAACGCGAATTGATTCAGAATGATGAAATTAGTATTCTCTGTGAATTTCGAATTGATGGACAAAACAAAAAAATACTCAAAAAAATTCCTAGAACACTACTAATCATGAAAAATAGAAAATCGTCAGATTCACTTGAAATTGCATACGTGCATATGTGTGCATATGAAAAAAGTTTGAATTTTCCAAAATTATTACAAAAATTAGAAAAACAAAATTTTGGAGAGCTTTTCAACTCGAGAACGGTTGAAAATAGAGCAATTCTGCGAACGCCAATCGATTCAGAATGGTGGAATTAGTATACCCTGTGAATTTCAAGTTAATCGAGAAATGGGCAAAATACCCGAAAAAAGTCCTAAGGGGTAGACCCCTAAAATTCATGAGAAATACAGAATCATCAGATCCACTTGAAATTTGCACTTTATATATAAAAAGTCATGCTAATTCTGAAAATATGTAATTTGTATATGCTAAGATACGAGTTTTAGCAGAAAAAAATAAATTAAATTCAAAATTTCCCTTTCAACTCCAGATGAACTTTTCAACACGAGAACGGTTGAAGATAGATCAATTCTGCGAACGCCAATCGATTCAGAATGGTATAATTTGTATAACCTGTGGATTCAAGTTAATCGACAGAAACTAGAAAAATACCCGAAAAAAGTTCTGAGGGGTAGACCCCTAAAAATCATAAAAATTATAAAATCGTCAGATCCGCTTGAAATTGCCTATGTGCATATCTGTGCATATAAAAAAAAAAAATTTCAAAAATTAATAGAAAAATCAGGAAAACAAAATTTTTGAAAGGAATTTTTAGCAGAAAAAAATAAATTAAATTCAAAATGTCCCTCTCAACTCCAGATGAACTTTTCAACTCGAGAACGGTTGAAGATAGATCAATTCTGCGAACGCCAATCGATTCAGAATGGTATAATTTGTATAACCTGTGGATTCAAGTTAATCGACAGAAACTAGAAAAATACCCGAAAAAAGTTCTGAGGGGTAGACCCCTAAAAATCATAAAAATTATAAAATCGTCAGATCCGCTTGAAATTGCCTATGTGCATATCTGTGCATATAAAAAAAAAAATTTCAAAAATTAATAGAAAAATCAGGAAAACAAAATTTTTGAAAGGAATTTTTAGCAGAAAAAAATAAATTAAATTCAAAATGTCCCTCTCAACTCCAGATGAACTTTTCAACTCGAGAACGGTTGGAGATAGAGCAATTCTGCGAACGACAATTGATTCAGAATGATGGATTTAGTATCTTACTCTGTGAATTTCAAGTCGATCTATGAAAACAAAAAAAAATACTCGAAAAAAGTCTTAAGAAAATCATCAGATTCAATTGGAATTCGCGATATTTACTCCAAATTTCATGCTGATTTCGAAAATATATAATTTGAAAATCCTCAAATAAAAAGTTTGATATAAAAAAGGAATGAATCGTCACATGAAAAAATTTTTACAAATTTTTCCTTTCCCATTCTTCAGTAAATTGCGAACGTCTCTCAAATGTACAAGCTGATTACAAATCATGCCAAAAAAACAAATTTCGATGACGAATTGACGAACTTTCAGAAAATGTTTAGTCAAATAATGCACTTAAGTATTCACAAAATCAACATTTTCTGAATGGAATGAATTTATAATTCACAGATATGAATTGTTTTCAAATTTTGAAGTAATTGCCAGACGATTGAAGTCAAGTAATGCAATATTCGACATTGAAGAAAACCCGAAGATCCCGAATTATAAAAAATGGTAAGAATTAATCCTCTCAACTCCAAATGAGCTTCCCAAAATTGAATTGGAAAAAAAAGTAATGGAAAAATTCTGCTAAAAATCAAGACAAAATTCACGGTGATTACAAAAACATATGATTTTTATATGCTCATTTTTATTTTCCGTTTTTCGCAAAATCGTAAATAAAAGATGCCAGATGTAAATCAATCTTCGTGTAGTGAAAGTAGTTGTTTTCTGACAGATATTTGCCTCAAATTTTTCACTTTGGATAGTGTGGAGAGAAGGGGATATCGGCTTCATCAAAGTAATTGATTTCATTTATTTACAAGGCAAACAACAATAATAGCCGTCCCGTACCCGCACAGGAGAGGCCTTTGGATACACCCTTTGAGTATCCAAAGTTTTATGAGGAAGTACTATTATTATTATTGCTATAATATTAGTTGAAACTCCTCGACGCACGTTTTTCGTACTTTTTCGAATTTATAAGACAAAAATATGTTTGTATAAAAAATAAAACATCAGTAGTATTTTTAATAACTGTTGGAATGGAATAATCGAGAGTGCTTTTAAAAACTGATGACAGTACCGACGAGACTTGACAACAAGTAGAGAGAACAAAAGAAAATTGGATGGAATTGTAATTGAACTTTGATAAACTGATAAAGAAGAAATTAGAACACTAGATTAGCAGAAATTTTGTACAAACGATCCAAAGTAGAGCCATTCAATAATTATTTGACTTACCAACATCATTTAGCCAAGAAAATCACTGATTCCCTGGAATGTGACCTCCAGCAAAACCTCACAACAGAAACTCGATATTTCACTTTTTTACCACTGTTAGAACGAGCCATCACAACAAAAACTATTTAAAAGAATGAATTTTCGTGCACATAATCCTCCAAGACTTCAGTAGTAGAATAAGAAATTTTTAGTTTCATTTCTCAATAAACATTATAACCTCTCACTGTCAATCAGACTATCGAATAAAAGTGACACTGAATGTACCAATACGGTGATCGACGGTGCGTTCTGTTGAAATATTTGACAGCAAAATAAAATAGATTGGTTGACTTGATTTAAATTAGTATATATTTTGTATTTTATCGATTTGCAAATTCATATTTAAAAAGTAGTTATTGATTTTTTTTTCTAAATTGATACGAGGAGACAAAGAAGAATTTTCATTAAAAAAGGAACAAACATACTTTCTCATCTACTTCATTCAATCTTTCATTATACAATAGAATATTATCATTCGACTGTGATATCAAGAAACAAAAAATGCCCAACACTGCAACTTTCCTGTAAGTAGAGAAAGATATTTTCGAATTCAGTGGCGTTCCGATTGAGCTATCAAACGTAAAAAGGTATAACAAAAAAATACAAATACCGGTATAAGTATTACAAGCCGGGCGGAACTAGTCGCTAACAAAGAGTTACAAATTTCTATACAATATTTTATGTATTGGTTCGACTTCATAACAATAAACATTTATAAATGTGATATTTTGTTAATGAACCATATGCATACACATTCTTACCCTACCAGACATGAGGGATTTATCAGACTTCCACAAATCTGTAAACATTCGAACAAGTTCGAATATATTGTACCCCTGTATTCTTTCAACATTGTTGATACCTCTCTGGCACAATATATTCGAACCAGTTCGAATGTTTACAGATTTCTCTTCCCGGAGACTGTGCTGCTTGGGAGTGTTTTGTCTTGTTCCGTGCGGATGGCGCTTCGATCAACTTGGTTGTAGATCGTGGTGTTATCCGTGGGGAAATATTAGTTAAACAGTTGATTATTATTCATTTGGCAGGGACAGGACAATTATAATGTTGTCCGACCTACCATGTCACTGATGAGAGGCAATAAACCTCGAAACATGCATGTCTGCAGGTGGTCATTCCCAGCCAAATGAAGGATAATTTTCTGTTTAATTACGAAACAAGCACTTGCAAATTGGGTCTTCTTTGAAGAACGTTGCACAAATATCTGTCAGTTGTAGTTCAATGTCCGTCGTGGTATTAGCCAGGGAAGTAGTTGTTTCCTGACAGATGTTTCCCTTTATTTTCCACTTTGTGAAAATGCTTAGAGAGAATGGTACCCCTGTATTCTTTCAACAGACTTCCACAACTTCAATCTACACTTTTTGGAAACTGTTCGTCATAATATCTAGGTGGGAGCAGACTACTATTATAATCTCCCACCAGATATAAAGTTTGAAAAAAACAAAAAACTCTTCAAGGCAGGTCCCAAGAAATTATTCATCAAGTATTGCTTTCATAATATAATAATGATAATAATAATAATAATGATAATGCTTCTCACCAGCGCGCCCTCAGGTTGGATCGGAGCTCCGGAGACAGGGCTAGACTGGGATATTCGTTATGGAAAAAAAAATTGGTGGTGTATTCACTTTTTAGCTGTAGGAAAACTCGGAAAATCTACAGCACCACTCCGGTGAATATAATCGACAATGTCGTAGTACCCTTCTCCCCACACGTTTCCATAAAAAGTTAGGAAAATATCTGACAAAAAACAACCACTTCTCTGGCCAATACCACGACTGGCATTGAAATACCTTTGACAGATATTTGTGCGACGTTCTTCTGAAGAGAGACAAAACCTTGAAATATGTCATGTCTGCAAGCGGTCATTCCCGGGCAAATGAGAGATAATCTACTGTTCACTTATTACAAATGAGCACTTACAATTGGGTATTCTTGAAAGAACGTTGCACAAATATCTGTCAGATATAGTTCAATGTCCGACGTAGTAACAGCCAGGAAAGTAGTCAGATTTTTGTCTAATTTTCCACTTTGTGGAAGCGTGAGAAAAGGAGGGTACTTTGCGAGTGTCGATTTCATTCGTTTCATTCAACTAATACTCTCCTGCAAAAATTTACGAACTCTGTTAGAATTTGTCACAATGACTCTTCTTGGAGTCCTTGTTTCCCGAGTAGTGTTTTTTGATTTTCTGTACGGATTATGCTGCGACCGACTCAGTGTAGGTCGCGACTTCATTTGTGAGGATATATCAGTTATAAACAGTTGATTTTCATCCATTAGGCAGGGATAGGACAACTCTAATGTTGTCGGACCTACCCTAGCACTAATTAGAGGCAAGACCTCGGAACATGCATGTCTACAGGTGGTCATCTTCACCCAAATGAAGGATCATATACTGTTCAACGGAAAAACGTAGAACGTAGCACAAATATCTGTCAGACATAGTTCAATGTCCGTCGTGGTATGAGCCGGGGAAGTAGTTGTTTTCTGTCAGATAATCGCCTTATTTTTATGAAAACGTTTGGAAAGAAAGGTGCTTTGACGTTGTCGATTCATTTACTTGGACCAACTCTGGCAGTTATTCTAAAAAAAATGGTTTTACCACCTTGTCTTGGACCTCCATTCCGAAGGGTTCGGTTCTCCTCCGAGTAATTGGGTATTCTAGGGGGTAACCTGTTATACTCACGACAACAAAGGGAATAATGAAATTAATAGAATCGACAAGGAGGGAATGATCATTCCCTCTCAAGGTGTGATTTGGCTACCAATCCAGTTTTGCACCTGTTGCTCATAATACCGTGGTGTCGCAAATCACCAAGGCCTTGGATGGATGGTAGTTGCCCCCTGCTTATTTATTTTCATCTATGATAATTATTATCATTATATGAACTATCGAGTAGATGTAATAAGAAGTTTGAGAAATATTACTGTAATCTGAAATATCGAGTATCATTTCTTTTCGAAGACATGATGAAGGTCTGATGGAAAATAGCATATGGTATACGTGTACCTATAAGTACCTTTAAAGCACTTGAAACGTTAATGGTAGTACGCTCCGCGTCATGACTTTGAACTAATTGTGCGCGTTCAAAAACTCCTTTATACACTTGTATACACCAGTATTATGGGACGAAAGGAAATAATGGACCATATATCATATTGCAAAAATTCTATTTGAATCTTTAATAATTGTTCGATGTTTCTTTCTATCCTACAAACACTAACACTTTTTTATGACCTGATATATTGTTGTTACACGAATTGAAGTAAATACACAACATTGACTATTCCAACACGACTGAAATAAATATTTACTCATCGAGATTTCCAAAGGATGTCGTTACAGATTTGAAGGTTACTTGATAGATACTCACAGTATGACTGCTTCGTCCATTCACCGACACGTAGTAGAAGTTAATGGTGATAATCAGTTGATTAAATATGCGACAATAATTCACCAGAGGAATGATTCATGGAATTTTGAGAGATTTATCTGCGAGAGATGAAACTGTTATTGATGTACAGTGACATAAAAAATAAGCAACAAATAAAAAAAATCGTTGTTTGCGATTTTTCTAAAAAAACTTGTTGTCAACCTAGTCTCGTCTTGAAACCAACTCAGCCCGTATCAGATATACTGAGTGATTTTGAGTTTCTTGAAATGAACTCATTTTCCGAAATTAGCGAAATCACTGAAGTTACATTTTTTCGAAAATAAGTAACATTTGGATAGAATTTTTCAATTAATTCATCAAAACAACACATGATTCGAAATCTGAAAAAAAATTAAATAACAAAATGAATCAAATGCACAGTAATCAATAAATTAAAATAAAATCTCAACATGTCCTCCGTTTCTTTGAACGCACAGGATGGTTCGATCATGCAACATTCCTCAACCTTACTGGCGAAACTTGTGCAGCACATTCTCTTGTTGATCTCTCATAAACCTCATATTTCAAATATCCCCATTGAAAAAAATCACATGTGGCTAGACTGGAAGATCTAGAAGGCCTTGAATTTACTGAATAATATCTGATCCATCTACGAGGAAACAGATGAAGAAAATCACGCACTTCCACTGTGAAGTGTGCTGGAGCACCGTTCTGTTGATCCCCTCCGAACACGCTTTTCGAACTTTGTTCGATTTATTATTGTATTAACTCTTCCTGGAGTATGCGATACAGAGGAATGCTGTTTTTTCCTTCGTTGTTGGTGCTGTGATTGTAAAACACTGCTTCATTCGTAGGAGAATACGATGAGGCTTTTGAATTTTATCGTTGGTTTTTTGGACCTATCCTTGCACTGATGAGAGTAAATAACCTCGAAACGTGCATGTATGCAAGTGATAAAAAAAATTAAAACGTATAATTTCACGATAAGCTCAAATTTTTTCCACCTTCACATTGTTTATGGAGCTCCGACAAAGATCTCTCTGAGAAATTTCATCCAAATGTTTTCAAGAAATATAATCCATAGGAGTTTTGCTAGTTTTGAGAAATGTGGTTTTTCAGGAAAGTGAAAATCACTCAGTGTATTTGATAGGGGCTAAGTAGGTTCCAAGACGAGCCTACGTTAATGACAAATTAATTTTTTTACAAAATATCATTCCATTTGTTGCATATCACTGTATTGTAGTTAATGTTGAAACTTTTAACAACCGTCACAAGTCTTCAAGAGACTTGTACGAGCTAAGGAAACAGTCATTTGAACGAAAGGATATGCTAAAAAAGTATTATAGTGGCCAGTTGAATTAACAATTATACATTATTAATTGTCAGTTCAAACTAAGAATTATGTATAATTGTCTTATAAACTGGCTAGTATCATTTTTTTTTCAGTATGTCCAGCCAGCGTTGACAGGTGGACAGGGCTTTTTTCATGCGAACGAACTCGTACTGACCATTTTCGACATACAAATCTGTTTTCTGAATGTTTCTTGGACCAATCTCGGTCTTGTTGTGGAGTATTGACATTTTCCTAACTGGTCTAGAAGATCAGAGTAATGAAGGAGAGGATATTTGTCGTCATTGTGAGTTCATTAAGTTTATGGTAGTCAATGATTACATGCCATTTCTGCTTCTCTGAGTCATCTATATTTTTTTTGGTACGACCCATACAAGAGATGACCAAGGAGATACCCAACGTGTTTGGTACCGTGATTAGGCATTTTGGATAATTGATTTTTCACTTCCTTCTTGTGAATTTGTTCGTGTCGATCGATTGTTTGATTTCGTTGGTGAATGTCAAATTTTACCTTCTGAATACAAGGATATGTGAGAATTCAAACGGAGAGCTTGAATCCTGGAGTTTTTCATTAAGGTTATTGAGTTGAAATTCTTGGATAGGTCTCAGTGACAATTCAGAGAAATTTTCTATTTTCGGGATCGCGTTCACATTGATTATACAATTGTTATTGTCTTACGGTTAATAAAGAATATTATTATTGTGGTTCAAAATTCACCTTTGTCATTTATTTTGACAACGGCAGTCAGTGAAAGAAATTTTCAATTTCTCGTGCCACCATCATCAGCATTTCTCAAGTAATATTTAAGTTTGAAGACTCGTTTCTGTTTTTTGTTTTCGTCTGTAACTTTGAAAATGTTTTCAGTTAAGAAGCTGTTTGTTCTTAAGATCTACTACACAGCTATGGTGTTCCAAGAGAACAGAGCACAAAAGTCCGTCGAATTCAATAGCAAGGTGATTACCGTATTTCTTGTGGGGATCGACAGGTATGAAGGGGATCAGTGTTGATTCTCTGATTATTATTTTCTGGTCGGTAATGCCTTGAAATGCAATGTTTTCTGGGAAACGTATTCCATAATTTTCACAAGTTTTTGGTTTAAAAATGAAAAACTCTCCACCTGTATCTATCAGAAAGTTTTGGTGATGTCGTGAAGTTCAGTGTTGGATTGAAGTTCTCCAAATTCATCGTCTGAATTTGAGTTTGAATGTGGGCTATTGTTTCGTCTGGGAATTCATGTTGGAAATAGTATCAAAGATCGCACTATATTGGGTCTGACTGAAAATTTTGGGTATCAAATTTCTGTGAGATATCATGACAGGGGTTTTTATTTCCAGTTTTCATTGTTTTGTATTGATTTTGACCATCTTCGCTATAATACTCTGTTTTATATTTGAAGATTGGTTTGGAGCTAGTAGCAGTATAGTAGTTTCCTTGATTCTGATAATAAATTTCATAGTATTGAGTGTCAAATTGATCGTCATTCATATAGACTTCTTCTCAACCTTACGCGAAAAGTTTACGAATTTTACCAATCTCATTTTCTCAAAGCAGTGTATCACCAAACAATAAACTCAAATTCCTCAAGTTGATTTCAAGTATAGTGAAGAAAGACCGCATTTTACGAACGTCACACGGATAATTTGACACTGGTATGACATACCGCGGTTCTGGAAATTCACAGTGCCAGCCTCATAACGGGACGACGCGAAAATCTTGTATCGTATATATTATAGGTATTCCCTGACTGACGGATACACAATTTTTCCAGCCGCCAATCTGCTACATCTCGGGTTTATTCACGAGCGCCCTCCCGAAACACTTATCCACTCCAGAGGATAATCAGATTTGTCTGCTTCAATCTCTCCCAGATTCCACTTTCTAAAAATATGAGACACTCCTGATCAGCTATTCCGAACGTATTTCCTGTCAGACCATTAAATATTCAGCGGTACCGGAATTTCACCCAGGACTTGTGTCGATTCATTTATTCAACAAAAGGGAACATACCGAAGCAAATTCGACTCGGCACAAAGCGGGTCGGAACACTAAATATTGGATTCGCGTTCATTATACTCTTGGCCAAGTCAACCCCAGGCAGTGATTCTTGTTTGGATGAGGGTGGAAGAATATGAGAAGATGGTGATATTAGCTTAGTCGAAATGGTTCTGTTGGGTAACGAATTTCAAGTAATGGATTCGCTAATTTCAATTGAAGCGACATCTGCAGCTGAGCAGCTCCATGAATGTATGATATAGGTATAGGGTGTTCCTAATTATAACGGCACCATTGCCAACTCCGTCATTATTGATGCTACGAATTCGGTTGAATAGACAAACTAGTAGCATTTTTAATAACTTTCTCGATGGCGCAAACGAAATAAAATTGACAGTCGCGTTTTCATAAAATGATATTTCATTCAATGGAACACATGCATTTCGATTCGTAATAACATTCTCAACAACAAAGATCACATCACCTTTTTTCCCAAAGTGGAAATTGAGCGACTTGTATGGAAATATTTCTTTCTTTCACTAGTACAAAAAATTTCTTTGTTTCGGCGAATAAAACCTCATGATTGTCCAAACACCCAATTTTGGTACCTATACGAATAACAATATTTTGTTACTAATAGCAAAATAAGAAAGTAACAAGAAAAAATTGGGCTGGGAAGTGAACTCGTGATACCCGTGAGTATCATGTCACACCACTCAATTGACACCACTGAGCTATTTGGTATTAATGTACAAAACGATAATTTCCATCTTAAAGCCAATCCGCTAGCCGTATTTATTTTGTGAATCAAGATATGTCTGCTCTAATGATAACTTTGAAGCCGTTCTTGTACAGAACAGAAAATACTGGAGGGTCATAAGAATGTGGTTGGAAAAAATGTGTTTGATTCGATAAAACATCATTATTATGAGCAATCAAGTTGCCTTGAAACTTTGTTGAAATACTATTTGTCAAATATTCTCAAGTATATCATGCATGACAATGTCATAAATTATTGTAATTGCCAACTACTGTTCGAATATTTTTCGAAATGCCGTTCGAAATGCCCATCAAGAAAAATGTGATATTTTAGAATCCTACTTGGTTTGACAGAAAAATAGCGTAAGAACACTCCAACACTACCTGTAGCAATTCGTTCCCCGATCGTGAATTACCTAATCGGCGTTTTTTTGCTGTGCTTCATCGTCGATTCAGGAACAATGAAAAAGTTTTTGAGAAGAGGAGAACTAAAAAACGTTTAGTATCGTATCTAAAGAAATAGATGTTCCACTGTCTGGTATTCAACGAATTCTGAAGAAACATAAGATTTCTCCTTATAAGTTAAGACCAGTGCAAACACTAGAACCTGGTGATCCTGACAGACAATTGGGGTTTTGTCGGTGGTTCATGAATAAATTCAGACAAGATCCAAACTTCTATAGAAATATTATAAGGAGCGATGAGGCTAATTTTTCAAATCGTGGGATGTATAATAGAAAGAATTTTCATTATTGGAATAGACATAATTCATTTCTAGTCCATCCCCACAATCCCCAAAGATGATTTAGTATTAATGTTTGGTGTGGTCTATTTAGAGGCAGAAATATCGGTCCATTTTTCTACCATGGTTCTTTGAACGGACCAAGTTACATTAAATTATTAACAAGAGTGTTGGAAAAGTTTTCGATAATCTTGATCTGGAGGCTCGTCAGATGATCTATTTTCAGCAGGAGCACCAACACATAATGTCAGAGGCGTAAAAAGAATGCTGCGAGACTGTTTTGGAAACAGATTGCTATTCAAATGGTTCCAAATATCTCGCTATAGTAATGTGCTGAACCAACATGTTCAGCTTTCCATTAACCTATTAGAAATTGAGAACAGAAACTTGTGGAATATTGTGTTGTTCAACTCCCATCAATCAATTTCTTCCCTCCCAAATGTATACGCAAGGTTAGGTTGTTCAGGTTGGAACAAATATGTACGACTGATTTTTTTTTATTATGAGAAATGTTATCATGAATGATGATTCGACTGTATTATGATAATTTTACTGAATAATATTTGTATTTGAGTATTATTATGACGTGGATTCTAGTGATTTACTTCAGTTTTTTGTCTTATGGATTGGCCAATGACCTGTTCCGGGTCAATAAGAGTCCTTCTCGTGATAATAAGCAAGCCTCATCGTTGTTCTTAGAACCTGTATGCCCTGGTAGCTAGGCTATAGACAGTATGTTATGACTGCTCCCCAGTCAGAACCAAACAAGTTTTTAGTTAACTTGCATGGATCCAATTGCTCTAATAGCTGCTTGGCTGTCAGAGTGAATAGCAATTGTCATTTCATTGAATTTTTCTATACTATATATATACTATACTTTTTGTGGGATCATCTGAAGCTTCCTTTTTTCAACCAAACTGAAACACAAGACTATTCAAACATGACTGATATCTCTACAGGAAGTTTGACCGAGCGTAACATTTGAAAAAAGGCACTATTGTTGTATACAAAATGATATAACCCAGTTTAACCATTTATTGATTCATTACAGTATCTTCCTTCACTCCATCAATAGAAAAATTATTGTGGGGTATTAATGCAATCATCAAAAACTTTCACAGATGTCGCCAAAGACCTACAAGTCAATTCTTGACATCCAATTTGGTTCTTAAGATGAAGCGATCTTTCAGTTCCATGACATGAATGTATTTTGTCAAAGAAATGCATTTGAACACGTTATCAATCCATTTCATTTCCGAAATACGACAGACGTTCATAAAGTATACAATGTATTAATAAATATTTCGGAGACAACCGCCCTAAAATTCTGTTTGGATGCTGTCGTAAAATATTTTATACCTACCAAACTCCGAACAGAATGAATAAGCAAAAGCATCCCACCGAGAGCGGGTAGTTATAAACTTTCAACAAAGTAAGAAGTATCAATCGATTCCACAACAGCAACTTTCTTAGCTGAAGGATCATCTGCTCCAAAAACATTCTTTATGAGATCTGTATCTCGAGCTCAATCAAGTTTTTCAACAAATCTAGTTAGCTCTGCTGAAAACAGAATGGCACTCGAAATGAGTTGAACGTGGGAGTTCAAGATCACTCCCCAACTTCTTGAAAATGGATATTTGATGATAAGAATTGATGATATCAATTCTGGAGTGTATAAAATTCGAAAACAGAAAACAATCCAAACACCAGTATATAGTCAAAATTGTTAAAATGGGACAAAATTGTGCATTCGATTCATTCTTTCCCCCCCTAGAGAAAAAGTCCAGCTGACCTGTGTTTCTGGTATCGGTAGAGAAAATGGAACAATGATTTCGACTACAATCGAATACACCCTTCTGTCTTCATAAATCTCCACAAAATGAAAAACTGAGGCAAATATCTGACATTAAACAACTACTTCTCCTACGGACGTTGAATTATATCTGTCAATCCTTTGTGCAATTGTTCTCATTTTCTATACAAAAGGAATCATCAAATTCAAAGGAATGTTCTTCTCCAGAACAATCCCTTTTACATTGGTTCGTATTTAGCAGTTATATCAGAATTACATTGTAATGATATGACAATCTTCAAATCTAGGTTTGAAGTTAAACTTCCATCCATGAAGCAGGAATGACTTTTTATCATGTTCATCATGTTCAGTGCACATTCAGATTCTGCCTAAAGAAGAGACATTCGTTTCATTGACGCTTGGCTTACCAACTCACTTACTTCTTTGGAACATTGAAAATGGTAAGCGATCTGTGTCTGTTTTACATAGTTTCATGGACCATGCTCACCTGAAATATCGTCAATCAAGATGTCGGTCAAGTTCAGTATTCACATCCATATGCACATTCACACACTTCCAAGGATAAAGTGTCCGTAGAATATATCAGACAACTGTACCCAGAACGTGTCAAATGCCTTTTGGATGTCAAGCAGGACCATCACTGTATTATGGTCTCGATTGAAGCCTTCCTTCACCCCATGGATAATTCGCGCCACCTGGGAGGCCTTTAAGTAGCCATTCCTGAAACCGAACTGCTCCCCTGGGAAAATTTTCAGCTCTTTCTCGAGGGCATTGAACCTCTTCAGCAAGGTTCCATTCTCAACTTTGACCACCATACTGAGCAGCGAGATTGGGCAGTAGCTCTCGATTCTCGAATCCAGTTTCCCCGGTTTCAGGATGGGGATGATCTCCGCATGCTTCAGGCACTTTGAATAATGCTACCATTTCAGTATGCTATTGATAATATATAACAGCGGTAAGAGGGATTCCCTTGGGAGGTTCCTCAGTAGAGCCGAGTCGATTCCTTGTTCCTGGAGAGCCTTTTGATGGTTTTATGAACCTCTCCGAAGTTGGTTATCAGCTTCGAGAAGGTTCTGGTGTGCAATTCCACCTTCGGCGTTTCCCTGAACGCTTAGCTTCCCCAGTCACCTCCCTGTGCTCAGTGGTGGTATCGGCGCTTGCTCAAAAAGCAATCTGGAAGTACATTTCAATATTCCCTTGGTCTATCATTGCGTCATTACCTGCCTCTGGCCATTTTTCACATCTACTACGTCGATATACCTTCTACGCAGGCTCTTCGACATCTGCCATAGCGAACCGTCGTTGATTGGCGTTGAGGATTTCGAGTTTCCTCTACAACTTTTCACCACTTTTATTTTTTAAGTGTTCATATTTCTTGTCCCAGCCTTATCATGTTCTCACGATTGACTGGCTTGCCGGAAATTCGTCATTTTCTACGTACTTTATTGTTCAGTTTGATGACATTAAGGAGGGGAACCATGTCCTTCCTTACAACTCTCTTTCTAGTGGTAAACTCCCAAGCCCGTGGTACGTTCTCAACCCACCTCCGCGTTTTACAGTCTAGGTCCACTTCCGCGATTTGCGGGGTGACCACCGTTCGCTTTTTCAGGATCTTCATTCTTTCCAATCACTGGTTGAGTAGTCATACGTCGTTCTATTCCCTCTCGGTTTCTGTCCCGCACTGATTGAGAAAAATACTGGATCGTGATCTGATATGAACTTGGAGGCGATGTGGAATTCGGTTATGTCCACTACATTCTTGTTTATTACCAAGTCGATAGTTGAAGGAGCATTGCCATTCCAAGGGTACAAGGTGGGGGCATCCGGATAGTCCACCACTATGTTGTTATTTATGGAGTACTTACTTCCAGGTTGAT
Organism: Chrysolina americana; assembly: GCA_958502065.1. Taxonomy (NCBI): domain Eukaryota; kingdom Metazoa; phylum Arthropoda; class Insecta; order Coleoptera; family Chrysomelidae; genus Chrysolina; species Chrysolina americana. Next base: position 66,113,641 of record OY293416.1, on the reverse strand, counting down.
GTACGGTTAACCACCAGGACTCCACACCGGACTCCACACTGGGTGCCTCGCATTGAAGTACCATGCTAGCAGCAATTTGTGCCCGCTGTTACAGAGGGCATCCATATCCATTTCCATAAGTTTATTCTTCGTGGGGTTGTATATCGCTTACAGCCTCACCCCAGATTCGATTTGTATTCCTACATGCTCAAGTTAAGACTACAGGAATTGCTGAGCATTCTATTGGAAGAAGCTGACAAAGCAAGGAGCAAACATTTGAATAGGACTTCTGAAGTAGATCCTATCCAACACTGTGTCTGACGAAACTTCCGAAAGCAGATTCCTGATCAACTCCGCAACAGATTCGATGAAAGCTCCATTCGCACTTGATTCAACTCATTGAGACCAAGTATTTTTATGGCACAAATCCATCCAGCTACTATGGGCAGTCTGATGGTGTTGAAAACTGTTTGAGCTGTGTTTTTCACTGCTAACTTCTTCGAAGTAGTTATTGAAACTGTCAATATATATATAACTGAAACAGTGTAATAAGAAGTTCGAGTTCTGACTCGACGGAGTAATGGTAGATTTGTTGGGCATTGAATATGATGATGAACGCTATTTAATTTACGTTTTACTTGGGAATATCTTCATCAAAATGTTACGATATATTCTATACCATGTAGTTAATATCCTCAGAATCTCAATGGGAATGCACACAATCTTCTATAGACTCATCTGTATCTTTCAGAACAAATGGATCAAAATCTCATGTCAATGGGCGTATCTCTTCCATATTGATACACTCGTGAGGAGACTCATGCTTGCCACAAACTAACAAATATTTGTTCGGCCTCATATCTGATAATTCCCCTCGTGATCAAAGCTTTCCACTTATTCATCAGTTTCCGAATTTTCCACCATCAATCCAATCAACTGATTTGCGTCCCGAAAAGCACAACGAACACCGAAATATTCAAATCGGACCATCGGAAATGACTGAGTTCCCCGACCATTTCATTCAATTAAAAAATCGCCAACCCACATCTGCGTTTGCCATGCCGTTGCCACATTTATCACGTCCGCGCCACATTTATCACCAGCGAACATTCTAATGGTAATTATCGGCGTGTCAGTGGCTAATCCACAAACTGATTTTTCGTCGAGCGATTGTTTGAATTCATTATTGAAACAAACATCGGCCCACCTCATTATCTCACCCCCACATTTGTAAATTGAGTGGATGATATCAATCGATGGAACTTATGAGCTGCCGTTTATGAAATCCTCGAATGGGATTTGAATAGTTTAGGTACAGAAATTAAAGCTTCCTCACGAAGCGTCAATTTTCAGGTTGGTTTTCAGGTTTCTTCAATTCGTCTCACAACTCCAGAGGAGAGGAACAAATATCAATGAAGGGCAAACTCGAGGTAATGTCAATCTGCCATTCATCGAAGATACCACCAACCGAATTAGGAAAACATTAAAGAAAGAAAAATGGGCACAGTCTTTGAAACAACAAAGAAAATATCAGAATATTTCAGATCAGAAAAAGGCAGCAGATATCCACTCAAATCAGCAAGAACAAACTGGATTCCATGTAATTGTGATTCATGTAGGACAATAACAAAATAATGCATTGTCACCACCCAGTCGAACAGAAGCGAACAGTGAAAAAGACAGACGCTACCCAAAGGACGAAAGTCCTGAAAACCCAAGCAGAAGTAACCCTAAAAGTACTCAATAAAATCCTAGCTATCAGTAACTGCATGGTCATCATAACAGGACAGTAATGTCAATAAAACAACCACCAAGGACAGTGCGAATCTGTTCGTAGAATCCTCACGGCGCCAGCTGGCACAAAAATTAAATACAAGAGCTGGTTTCCAGGACCCAAGTGGACATAGTATCACTACAGAGTACCAGACTCAGGATAGACGGAGACTTCAGCATCCTTGGATACAGAAGCCTCAAAACCAAAAGGTCAGGCCTGAGAGCCAACAGGGTAGGTTATCAGAAATAGATACAAAGCCCGAACTCAGTGAATCGGTGGCGATTGGAATGAAAGTAGCAAGCAGTGGCCTCTTGAGATTATCCTCAATCCAAGTCAAGGGACTGGTACTGTCGAAACGAGACCAAATGCAGAAACACAACGCTTTTTGTGGATATCACAGTAATCGCCTTATGGGAATCATTTCAATATCCTGGCAGGGCAGATCAACTACCAAATATCCATGTTAGACGAAGGCTCTTCAGATCACAACCCCATCTTATTAACCATAGAAGAGGAATTGGAGGATGTAGCTCCTATGTCCAAGGAGATTGATGACTCTTCCAGGTACCAACAGATCGTCCATAACCATATAAACATCTCTAGAATAGTAAACATTTTGAAACATGTTCGAAAATATTGTGCCAGAGAGGTATCAACAATGTGAAATGAATACGGAGTACTCTTATGTCTTAATCAGCCGTTCAACTAATATTTTCACACGGATGACACTACGACCCCCAACTAAGTTGATCGTAGCGCCATCCGCACGGGAAATCAAGAGCAAGACAATCACTCCTAAGCAGCACAGACTCCCTGGAGGAGAAAATTGTAAAAATTTCGAAACAAGTTCGAAAATATCGTGCCAGAGTGGTATCAACAATGTGAAATGTACCCTTCTCTCTTAGCGTTTCTAACAAGTGGAAAAATAAAGGTAAATATCTGTCAGAAAACAACTGCTTCCCTGGTTTATATCAAGACGGACATTGAACTACATCTGACAGATATTTGTGCAACTTTCTTCCAAGAAGACCCAATCACGTCTCTAGGATAGATACGACGCAGCAGCTCAAAAATGCGGTTACCGAAGTGAATCAGACCATGAAGTGAAGCTAGAAAGAGATTCCCAATGAAGGATCACACCCGAAACCACGAAACTAATCAGACAAAATGATACAGATGACCAGTTCACAAAATAGACAACCATTGAGGTGACGCCAGCATCAAGCTCAACATGGCTCAATTTCCGATTAACCATACCTAGTGTTATTTCTCAGCTTTCAGGAAGTCCGCTACTCACGAACTCAACTGTTAAGAGTTCAGTAATAAGAGCCAGGCACTATTAGAGGAATTTCTGCACAGCAAAGTCATTGATATAAAACTGAACTTATGTCAAATATAAGGGCGCTTCAGACACGTGATGGCTGAGCAGTCCATATCATGTTGGATTTCGAATTGCAGATCGCCAATCAGCAGGATGAGGAGGAAGTGGGAAGTATCCAGGTAAGGAAATTTTCAATGTTTGGTAGTCTCTCCTTCCTGGCCTTAAACTTAGAATGTGCATGGTGGGGAACATAAGCGGAGTTGTTGATTGCGACGAACGAAGAAGTCTGCGTTGTCGAATGGAAAACACAAGATCCCATTCGATAATACCGAAATACTAGCAACGTCGAAACGTGTTCAGACCAGAGTGCCAGAGTGCATTTATAGTCTAAGATCCGAACCTAAATCGACTTTCACCTAGCAGAATATTTTTAATAATTTTTTTGAAACAAGATTTTTCATTAAATGTTGAAACATCAAGATAATAAGAAAAATTCATACTATTCTCAAAGTATGAAACATATAAAATGTGCAGACTTAGGGTTATCTATCATTTACCTGGATGAACTTCTGGGTTGCCAGGTATAAACAGGTCTAGTTCGTTTAGGTCTAGTTCGACAACCCTACGTCTGCACATTCTATATATTTTATACTTTGAGTCCAGTATAAATTTTTCTTATTATCTTTTCAAAAAAATTATTAAAAATATTCAGTCCAGGATTTTTTTTGGCAACCCATTTTGGATATATTTTCTAATATACAAAATTTATTATAAAATAAGTATTATTCTATTATCAGCTAGGTGAAGGTCGATTCAGGTTCGGATCTTAAACTACTAGAAGCCATAGAAACACACAAGAGAAATTCCATTAGAACGTAAAAGAGAACATACCCACCAGAGTTCTGCCAAAAAATTAACACATGCCACCACAGCCTAGCAGAAACTGCCCACTTACGCAAAAATTGCGTGCCAAGACAAATTCATAGATGGCGTACCAGGAACAAGAGCTTCAGTTTCAATTGAAAAGTTGCGAAGGGTACTTGGTTCTCGTCGCTGAAGATGACAGCCAAAGTTGCAGTTGAAACGTTTGAATATTTCGAAAGGACACCACAGGAAAATAAGGAAACCAAGTGGTAGGTATCTTAAACTTCAATAATTGTCCCAGTTTTTATTTTACTACTCTGCGATTTTTCAAGAACCTGGTTATAAACTGATGAATTTGAGGAGGAGCAACTTTTTTAATATTGCCGATGAATGGATATTTTCCAGCTGGTTGGAGTTTAGTAGAGGAGGAGATGGGGGTAAAATTCAAGATCGAGAAGTTTCTTCGAACTCCGCAGGCTTCACTCAAATCATTCTGTCAGAAGGGTAGTTCTGATCATAGGGGTACTTGGTGGAAGGATGGGCACGCTGCGCTCAAATCTGCATATTATACCGGCTTGCCCTGATGCGGCCAAAATCTTGGATGGAAAATGCAGAAGGCTCTAATTTTTGGTTCAAATGATTAGTATGATACCCAGGAAAAAGGAAAAATTATTTCTTGATAACGCTACGCTTGTAGTGAAACATGTCGCGCGTATAATGAAATCTGTGAAAATCCAATCGTGTTTACTTACGTGAATGTCAGATTTATTCAAAACGATTTTCAATAAGTGCCCATTTGTGAAATCAAGGAGTTTATTCAAGTCAGAGTTAATGAGGTCGTTAGCCTCTCGTATATTACATAAATAGAATTAATAATACAACTGTGTATCGTTTGCGTAGAAATGATAATTTCAATTTTATATATAATCCAACAAAGCGATCTGTTTTCAACCAGTCGTATTTTGAATTCATCTAATCAATATTACGATCATCGAATTAATCTACTAACATACAGTTAGCTGGAGAGCTTTCCCAACAATCTGAAATTAGGAGAAAACTAGAGTGGGAGGACCAAGGGAAAACAAGAACAGGAGAAGCAAGAGGCGCGGATAGTTTTTGTCAGAGCGTTATAATTCATTGCAGTCACCCTTTTCATGAGAGAATAACAGGAAATCTCTTGTTATAAACACGGAGAACGGGACAACTTTTGAAACCACGTAAGATCCGATGTCATAGATATCACATGGGCAACCTCATGGGTCAGCCCACACAACAAAGGATGGCAAGTATCCGACGAACCATCCCTATCAGACCATTGGCAGATAAGCTTTTGTATCTACGGAAGCCGTGGAGATTCGGTCTTCTTCAGAAACCCGAGGAATTCGGGCTGAAAGGCATATAAAAGCTCCACATCAGCTAACCTCGAGTCTGTGAAATTCTCCAAGAGAGTACTGAGGAAATTGAGGAAACTGTAACCTTTCATTGGGATACGATAGTCTTTTAGTCCTTTAATCAAAATTAGGAAAATGGGCATGATCTGATTCTGGATGGAAACCCTAAGGAATGGGACCAGATCTTTGTTCAACAAGGCTTATTACAATAAAAAAGTCTCAAAGATCAATACAGAGAGAGAGAAAATGAGGGCGTGGCATAATTTCTGCGGAGTAGTTGAAAGCATGGCCTTTCGCTCACAACTGAAATAGATCTCATCAAAAGATTTCGTCAAAATATCTGATGATCCTTATACGAGCTGAGGGATCATTCACCAAATGTAACTAGTACCACTACATCAAGTGGTAAACCTATCGATTCCATACATTGCTGAAGCTGGAGAAACCATCCTACACCCAGGCTGGGGCATTTAGACCAGTTTGCCTTCTATCATCCTGAAAAACTCCACTCACTTGATTGGCGATGGAAAATCTTTTCAGATGGCGCTCTCTCAAGTTTGCATAGCGTGTCTTGGCGTAGTCGAGGAGTTTGATGACACATCACATGAGTCTACTACATTAGCCCTTGGGGAAAGAAAAGTTGCTTTAGCTCTGAACCAGTTAATATCTGTCATGCCTGATTGCAGGATAATACTCCTCATTCGGGAAAACCCAGAGGGGAGTACTATCCCCACCTCATGGTAGACAGCCTTCTTATAGGCCTAAACCAGGAAGGGTTATTTGTCTAGAGATTTGCTAACGATATCACCATCATGGGGGTCTGTGTTAACGTTAAACGCCAAGGTCAATTCCTGAGAAACCACGATTGCCCCTCCCTTCCGCCAAACAAGGAATCTAGAGAACAACATATTTCGAAAGTCAGATGAAAGTCCATAAATGTTAGGACAGTTGAAATACCTGGGGTTAAACTAGTAATCAAAGCTCATATGGATGAAACATCGGGAAAAAGTGCAGACAAGGACACTTACATGACTGATAATAACCTGGCGCTCCTTTGGCAAAATATGGGGACTGGGGAGTAGCCTGGAGGTGGTTCTGAAGGTCCGTTCCCTACATATACAGATCATACGGAGGCGACGACTGAAGTCATAAGAATCTATCAAGATACATTCACTCCAACCTATTCCTTGATGGAACATACAATACCGTCCTACAAGATGCGGAAGACACATCAGAAGCCCTAATTCTGTCAGGATGGCTCTAAGACAAGCAAAGTGGTGGGTAATGGAAACTACGGGAAATGACCAAGCCAGGACATTAGTCTGAGTCTCCGCACTCAAGCCGATATATTCCAAGCAGAGGTAATGGCTATTTCTGTTTGAACGAAAGAGTTTTCAAGATGTCCTCCCAAGTTAATTCCAGAGACAAACAAAAACCTCAAGAGAGTGAAACTTGACGGGGTACCAGGTCACAGGAAACTCTGGGAAAATTATAGGGAGGACGAGCCAGCGGAAGCAGGGACAGCATCATTTCTCATAGGACCAGAACTAGACTATGGAATCAGAATCCGTTTACTGACATTGAGCAGGACACGATGAAATAGGTTGGAAACTATCATCAATATTCCTGGGAGGATGCCTGTGGTAATTAATACTTGGTAAATGGTTTATTGCGATGGGACCAATCGAACACCTGTTCAGACTGAGCCATAACTCTCTTCACAAGGTGATCGGACTCCTGAAAGGACACGTCAACAGGCATGTATTTTGCATGCAGGGTTAAAAATGCAGGGTGGGCACTCATTTATCTGAATCGGTTTGTATTCAAGAGTCCAGAAACATATCATTTGGTGATAGCGATAGAAAAAGTGATACTGAAGGAAAATTCAGACTTTTCATACTTGGCAGTACATACTTTTGCCAATAATCATGGGGTATATGATTATGCGTTTTTGAAGGAGTGAGAAACTGAAAGAGAACAAGAACAAGACGAACAAGAATCCGATGGAAAGGAAAACAAGAGGAACAGGAACTCAAATGACAACAAGAACAAACAAGGGAAAACATCTACGGGAGGAGCTAGAGGAGAGGATAGTCGGTATTTTCAGAATGTTGTGGTTACCCTTGATGTACACAAAATTATTTTTGGCACAAAAAACTTCGTGCTATGTCAGAAAAAGTTATTTTGATACTTGCTGAGCACAATAATTAACTCAGTCAATATGGTCTCCAGTGACGCAATTGCTCGATATATTTGACAACATTTTGGAACCAAATTCAGGTTATTTAAATTCGAATGAGTTACTAAATAGTGAAAGGGGATTTTATTGCTTCGCCACTGAAATGAGTTTTCAAATCATTATCAGGTATTCGCTAAAATATAAATGAATAGCTAGTACAAAAAGATTCATGTTAACGAGCACTTAAAGTTTTATTCCATTTGAATTTTTCATTAGGATCTTGGGAATTCAAGAGAAAACTCATCATCAATTATCTAAAATGGATTAACAGCCGGATATTATGCTGACGTACTCTTGAATTATCTTGATGAAGCTCATCCTTTTACTCTACAGAACAGTTTTTATGGCATAAAATTACGTACAAAGAAATTATATAGTAATAAAAACCATTGATAAGAAGCGGATGTCAATTTGAAAGCATATAAATTGAAATTTGAGTGTTTACGAAGGAGTATTATTATTATTTTTATCCGGTAGGAATTTCCCAGCTTTTGGCGGCAAAGTGTGCAAACAATTATTGCAAAAAAAAGTGTCGGTGTACTCACCCAAAAAAATTCGAAAAAAACCCTTAAAAAATACAAAAATACCAAAAATATATATGGACGAAGAACGAATAGTGCCAAAAATGTCGACGTTCCGATCGACACCTCTCTCTTCCCCCCCACGAGTGCTATTTTGTAAACTCGTTGAAATTTCTGAAAAAATTTTGACGCAACGAAAACTTTGGCCGTAATGAAAAATTTATTGTTGGAAAAATGTGTCGGGACAAGGGGGCTTCTCACAGACCTGCTTCCATCAGAACAAAAGAAAAAATATCCCAATGTCTGAAAATATTACCGTAGAGAAGAGGGCGTATTCCGAAATTGTTCTTTTCCACCTGAGTGGGAGCGGGGACTTTTTTTATTGAAACAAGAGCATTATCTATTTTGTTAAACATTTTATTCACTCATCATCTGGTGTTCAGCTATGATATGGCGATTCGATTGTCGTGGTTTTGTAAAACCGAAATCTATATGGGAATCATCAAAATCAACGTATTTATTATAAATGTTGAAGTGACTCTTCATCAAGACTCGCCAATATTCACTCAATGAATAAATATTTGGAATTAGAAGACTATAAGGGCATAAAATTCAAACGATTCAGTGAGTGTGGGTTGCAATAAGTTAGATGAGTTGCATGAAGTATGCGAATTATCTAGACGCACTTACAAATGCAAATCAAACATTTGAATGTCGAGCTTGGTGGAATGTGTATATAACAAATTATTGTTAATCTGGTGAAATAATTGTTGGAAAGTTGATTGAAATATTGCAGGTGAATTATACGGCTTACTGGCACACGAGTACGTTTATTCACGTGCTCCTATTCAGTTTTACAACATTTTTGCTAACGTAACCAGTTTTTTCATCATTCACTTTGTGGAAATACTTGAAAGAAGGATATTCAAAAATTTTTGATTTTATTGAAATATATTTTAATGCAATATTTCAAGAAATAAAGACTTGCCAAATAGCAAAACTACAACTGATTCCACTAGAAGAGCATTTCAACAACAAAGTTAGCATCTTCAAGAGCTGAAGCCATTTTTCAAATGTTTTAGATGTTTTTAAAATATAGGTTATTGTTTTTAAAGATAAATCAATATTTTGCGGAGGCCTATCTCTCAGAACGTTGAAATTAGTATACTTCGAGAAGTTTTTAGGTCCATAGAAAAAAAAATATTTCGTGAAAAGTTCCTCCAATCATAAGTTACAAAATCATCATACTCACTTGAAATTCACAAATACGTGAAATTTCATGCTGATTCGAAGAATATATGATGTGTATATGCTCAGATACAAGGTTTAGCATGAAAAAGGAATAAAACGCATAAAATTCCAATGCACGATACAACTTTCAAAAATGTTTACTTTTCATTTTTCAAAAAATCACAAACGTTCCTCATACGTATTTCGACGAGCTAGTTCCGAATCATACAGAAAAAAATGATTTTTATGAGAAATTGACAATATTTCAGAAGATCAACTTTTCAACACAAGAACGGTTGAAGATAGATCAATTCTGCGATCTCCAATCGATTCACAATGTCGAAATTAGTCAGTAAACTCTGTAAATTTTAAATCGATCAGCAAAAAAATTACTCAAAAAAATCCTAGGGTAGACCCCTAAAAATTAAAAAAAAATACACAATCTTCATATTTACTTGAAATTCGCACTATATACGTGAACTTTCAAGCTGATATCGAAATTGTTTATACAAGGTTGAAGAAAAAATTATTCAAGAAGAGTCCTGAGGGGTAGGTAGACACAACCCTCATATGTCTCTCGACGTGCTAAGTCTGAGTCAAACCACAGAAATAAATTTTGATGACTAATTGATATATCAGAAAATTTTCAGTAAAAAAAATTCAACTATCCACAAAATCATCATTTTCTAAGTGGAATTGCATTCTAATTAAAAATTCCGAGATAATTCGGCATTTTTAAGAAATTCACACACGATTGAAGTCAAGTAAGACAATAATCGATATTGAAGAAAACCAAATATTCAAAAAATATAATTTAATTTTTTTTAAACTTTTGGAAATTACCTCTCTCAAATCAAATCCAGATGAACTTTTCAACTCGCGAACAGTAAAAATATAACAATTTTGCGAACGCCAATCGATTCAGAATAATATTCGCTTTGAATGGGTCTCATAATTACGTAAAGCTACGAGGGAATTTTTAATGAGATGAAAATATTATTGATATGAATAACAATTGTATTTTTCGCGTTGCTTCGTTTCTACAGTTTCCAATGTGAATCTTGAAACATAACTCAAATTTTCATTTGAATTTTCAAAACTCAGTGAATGAAACGAACACTTTTATTCGGATGAATTTTACGGAAATCTAAGAAACTCCATGGAAATCTAGAGAATTCCAAGGAATTCCACAGAATTCCAAGGAATTCTACCGGATTCCAAGGAATTACACAGAATTCCAAGGTGTTGTAGACCACAATTCCACAGCGGTTTACCCCTTAAGTGAGTGCTAGAATAATATTTGTTCTTTTTCTGTACTTCATCGGTAGTATTCTGTGTCAATCCAAATGAATACAATGAACTGTTAGTAATTTCAGAAATCTTGATACTGTTCCTAATTTCAGAAATCTTGATGTTAAAACTACTTTCCCATCATCCAATATATAACTAATAATGTTAGTGGGCGAGAATGAATATTCATGTCGTAATGAGGAAGTTAGTTTGGCTTGAAACAGATAACCTCTGATGGATGAACTCGTACATCAGAACTTTGGAAGTTCTCACGAAACCCTTGATTAATACCGCAATTTGGCCAACTCATCCAAGACACAGAAGCCTCACCTTGAACATGATTAACACCTCCACATACCGTCGCTACGACCAACAGGAAGTGAACTTTTCACCAGCGCTGTTTAGCCTTGAAAATTTTCCAAAAATAAGTCTTCCAGGTCGGTGTAATCGTTCAAGAGCGTGCCATCGCTCTACACTGTCCTATCTATTATTGGAACGGAAAACGAATCCGCCATGAAATTCGAGTTTAATGATAATTGACCGGAACAAAACTATTCGTTTGACATTATCGTCTTAGTAACGATTATATAAAAGCTACACTGAGATAAAAGAACCACTTAGAATGAAGGAAACAAATTACGATTCTTGAAGAGATGGTGATGTTGAAGTTTCCGAATTGAAAAGTATGTGGAAACCCAGCAACTCAGTTGGGTGGGGGTTCAACAACAAAGATGGGTTCATAATTTTCTGTTCACTCCGGCCACGCAGGGCACATGATCCTCGGACCCAGTAATCACTCACCTCATGGATGTGAGAAGTGTTCATTGGGGTTGAATACACCAGCACGCCCTCCAGATATATCAGCGCTCCGGAGTCGAAGTAATAATAATAATACTCTCTCCTAAATACTCATTGAGTAGCTTATTCTCTTCTCAACTGTATGAAAATTCAGAGAACCTACAGCACCCCCGGGTGGACTCATAACACTGTACCGACATTTCCTCTTCACTCTGACTTTGTCGCTATCGTGCTCATCCCAATCGACTTCTATAAATCTACTCGTAACATAAAAGGAAGCAATGACGACAATTCTTCCATCAAAACCGCAATTCCATAACTCCGCTCGAATTCAATCAATTCCATCTTCCGCTTCCAGTCCGTGCGATCCTTAGAAACTACGAACAATATAGCCCAAAAACGAAGGAACTTCCTGTTGTTATTCCTTCTAATGTTTGTCTTTCCATATTGTCCGTTACGCTGTAACATTTTCCCGTTCCATTCATCACATCTATTGTTCTATGCGGTTAACAATATAAATGGAAGTGTCTTCAACCGAGAGAATCTGGATTAATGAACCGTCTGCGCTCTCGCTGACATGAAAATGACAGGACAATCATGGGGATCGGAGAAGTGGACTCCGATAATTATTCATAGAGCATGTGTATGGTGGTGTTGTGTAATCAGTGAGGGCATTTCCAGTTAGATTTCGAATGATGATCCATAGTATCAGTCCTGGATTTGACTTCGACCAGGTGGTGATTGAAAAGTAATTCATATTTTTGCAGAAATTAAAAAAATTCAGTTGACACCACATCCTTCCTCATTATTTTTCTATATTCATCTTGGATACCAGCTTTTTCACCAATTCGAAAGCTCTGCCCTTTCCTAGCCTGTTCACTGATGTAAATAATGAAAGCTTTGCTAGTGAGTGTTTTTCTTCAAGCAATCCCCCATCCTGAAAAACTATAGACATCAAAAGTCCCCGCACATTTCTTATTGGAAATGGCTTTCCGTGAATTTGGCTGAATTTTTGGTATGTTATGAGCTGAACAAAAGTGTTCATAACCATAAAGCTCAAAAATGGACAGTTTTCGAGATATGAAGCTTTGAAAATGGATTTTTTCCATTTTTGGGGTATTTGCTCATTCGGAAAGCTCTCATTTCTTGTTGGGATTGAATTTCAATATTCGATGCCTAGAACCCGACTGAGAAATGGTCTTCCTCAGTTATATATTAGGCACCGTTATCAAAAATTTTTCATGTACTGCTCTACAGTGCCTATGTAATGAGGTACAAATTCCAAGATCTTCCAAAATCCTTTCCATGTTCAGGATGATGCTAGAAATATTAATATTTTCAAAAAATTATATATTTCGGATATTTTCAAAGAAAAACGATAGTAACCGATTCCAAATATATCTGATGTCCAATAATATCTAATATGCCTTCCAAAATGTTCATAACCAGGCCCAGCGATCGGTAATGAGGGGGAACTGAAAAAAATCTTAATCACGTATCCTCAGAAATTGTCATTATTGATGTTATATGTGATTGTTTTCTCACAAATGAATCCGTGAAAATGTCTGCATCTTTGATACGTGATAGCACTTTCTAAGTAGAATGGGGTAGTTCAGGTGTTGGAAGTAAACTGTGAACTCTCGATATTTACACCAAAATTCTTGAAAACATTATCTTTTTTATAAATTTTACATTCAAATTTACAGATATAAAAACTGTTTATTCATATGATTGTTCACAAAATTAATAAGTGGATGAATCGAAAACAATATATTAGTAAGAATATCATTCTTAATAATAATAATAATAATAATAATAATGAAAACAAAGTGAAAGCAGCCATTGGAAATACAGTCAATCAGAATTCGCCAGGTTTTGACCGTAACCAATTTTTGGCTGAAGAAGCTCCATGCAACACATAAGAATTAACAACAGAATGATTCACAGCAACTCCTTTTATCATTTTTGATTGATCCACTTATTTATTTTGCAAAAAATCATATGAATAGATAGTCGTTTATATTATGTGGAAACTTCAACGCAACATTTATAAAAAGAGTTAGTATTTTCAAGAATTCAGGTATAAATATCAAAAGTTCTATCCATAATTTGCTTTCAACACCTAAACTTTCCATTCTATCTGGAAAGTACTATGAGGTGTCAAAGATGCAGAAATTTTCACAGATTCGTTTGACTGTGAGATGCTATCATCCATTTCGAGCCATTCCGAGGAAAATGTCTTGGCATCCCATTGTCAGATTATCGAGATTTGTGAGAAATAAATGAATTATCATATGTGAATGACATTAATAGTGATCACAATTGTTATCTCTGAGGAAATAACATTAAGATTTCTCCGTTTTCCCCCCTTACAGCTCGCTGAGCCTGTTATGAACACTTTGGAAAACATATTTGATATTATTGGATATCTTTGGGATCAAATATTACGGCCTCTCTTCAAAAAATACCCGAAATATGACATTTTCCAAAAATATAAATTATTTTAGAGTTATTTTGTAGGAAATATCTTGGAATTTGTACCTCGTTCCATAGACAGTCTAGAGCAGTGTATGAAAATTTATCGAAAACGGTGCCTGATATATCTGAGGAAGACCATTTTTCAGTCGGGTTCTTGGCGCCGAATATTCGAATTCCATCACAACAAGAAATGAGAGCTCTCCAATAGATGAGCAAATACCCCAAAAAATGGAAGACATCCATTTTCAAAGCTCCATATCTCGAAAACTGTCCATTTTTGAGCTTTGTAGCTGTGAACACTTTTGATCAGCTCATCAAGAACTACAACATACTTACAAAAAATTCAGCCAAATTCACGCAAAGCCATTTCCCATAAGAAATGTGCGGGGTCCTTTGTTCAGATTGCAGGTTCAATGACAGACACAAATACCTACATGAATGTTCGATTGGTTCTAAAGACGACAGGCAACATATAAAATGCATAACGAATCCCGCCCCCCATCACATGTCCATCCCCTGCAATTTTTGCAATTAATGAGTATCCTTATCTTCATCCTTCGTTCCTCGTTCCTCGTTCCTCGTTCCTCGTTCCTCGTTCCTCGTTCCTCGTTCCTCGTTCCTCGTTCGTCGTTCCTCGTTCCTCGTTCCTCGTTCCTCGTTCCTCGTTCCTCGTTCCTCGTTCCTCGTTCCTCGTTCCTCGTTCCTCGTTCCTCGTTCCTCGTTCCTCGTTCCTCGTTCCTCGTTCCTCGTTCCTCGTTCCTCGTTCCTCGTTCCTCGTTCCTCGTTCCTCGTTCCTCGTTCCTCGTTCCTCGTTCCTCGTTCCTCGTTCCTCGTTCCTCGTTCCTCGTTCCTCGTTCCTCGTTCCTCGTTCCTCGTTCATCGTTCCTCGTTCCTCGTTCCTCGTTCCTCGTTCCTCGTTCCTCGTTCCTCGTTCCTCGTTCCTCGTTCCTCGTTCCTCGTTCCTCGTTCCTCGTTCCTCGTTCCTCGTTCCTCGTTCCTCGTTCCTCGTTCCTCGTTCCTCGTTCCTCGTTCCTCGTTCCTCGTTCCTCGTTCCTCGTTCCTCGTTCCTCGTTCCTCGTTCCTCGTTCCTCGTTCCTCGTTCCTCGTTCCTCGTTCCTTGTTCCCACAGGTGGTCATTATATTTCATCAATGTCAGATGTGGCTCTGCTACTTATTTGCTACTTGATACAAGAAGCACCCAGGCTTATTCATCAGACTATTTTAATGTCCGACGTGACATTAGAATATTTCTTGTCAGATAGCTGCCATTGTGAATATAATAATGATTCTTGATTGAAGCTCCACTTTGTTCCATTATCAAGAGATTTTTATACTTGGATAAATTCAACTACGAAGATCAATTACTAATCTGCTTTTCAACGAGCCACCTTTGTGTTAATTCGAGTTATATCATCGACGTATACGAAACATATTCAAGAATTGCGAATGCATCACGGACACATATGGAAACCAATAAATATTTAACAGGTACAAATACATACAGTCCATTCCATCTATTTCATCGATTTCATGTAGTTCTGGTGCAACTCCATTTGAAGCTCTATCAAATAGATATATAATATCGAGTTGAAATTATTTCCAGTCCATGGCAATTTCGAATCATGAAGGAATAATGAATAAAAATGATGGGAGTTCATCAGAGGGAAAGTGACCTAATTCCTATTCTTTTTTTAATGACTAACTTTTTACAATAATGTGATTATTGATTTTGGTCACTTAAATGAAAACCCTTTAGTTACATAAAATATTCTGTGATACAAAAGTGAAATTATAAAGAAGACAGGTTTTATGCGCCGCAGTGGTCATAATGGTAGAGCGCTTGTCTATCAATCCGAAGGGGCGTGGGTTCGATTCCCAGCATGGTCACTGGTCTCGTGCACGTTAAAAGGTAGGACCTCGTTAATCCTTGGCTCGCACAAGTTTCGACTTCTGAGGGCTGTCGTTCGTAGGGGGGATGCCAGTTGGTTAACGGAAAAAACAATTTTAAAAAACAACAATTTAAAAAAAATTATATCTATACATTTGGAAGTTGTAGTTTTCTGAAAATTATTTTTCGAAAGAATAATAATAACTGACTACTGTCAGTTCATCCATCGCTGACTGACAAATAGATAAATATTTTCGCAGTATTTGGAAGGCATCCAAGGTATTTCCGTTGTGAATGGAGATCTTCATCCACCATCTCGAATGAGGCGTAATTTTCTCCAATAATAACAGACTAGATTCAGCGTGCCAGGGGAAAATTTCCAGTGAAAATATTTTCCAAGTAAACATAGCCGAAATCATTGAATTGAAAAGCGTTTTGGCCTATTTACAACTGGAATCAGTTGAAATATTATAGACATTAATTTCAGAACAGGAAGCATATATCATGACGTTCGGGATTGTTGTTAAAAAATAGATTAGCTTTATTTTGGATTTGATCGAATGATGAATATGAATTAGAGAAATTTCAAAATATATTATATAGGGCCTTCCTCATCTCAATTATGGTAAAGCTTTCGACATACTCGATCCACCGGTTCTTTGTAAAATACTTGATTGTGTTTCAGTTTCTCAGAAACAGCAATATTTCTAGTGGAAGATATTTATCAAATCGTACCCAGAGCTTTATTCTAGATGGTAACAAATCAAATTGTTCTATTCTGAGACCACTTCTCTTTGGAATTTTGCGATTTTCATGAATATATCGGATTGGGTAACATCATTACGCCGATGACACAACTATACAGTTCTTTCAGATTCTCTCACTCTAAACTATAAAAAGAATTCATCGATAGAAACCTTCAGATGTTTCCTGTGCTCATAACTTAAAACTGAAATCGAAGAAATCTCAATGAATATTTTTTTTAGTGGTTAATGATCTCAGCAATCGATGCCACTATGAACAGCTGAAGAAAAAGAGTTATTCCTTTCATGAGTTAATGTGAGAATTCGGGTCTATGGTTAGACATTAACAAAAAATATCAACCATTTTTGTGAAAAAGCTACTTGCAATGTATTGAGACAACTCTATCCGAAATTGAGTCTCTGCAAATCTATTATTTTCTCAAGCCTGGTTTATTGCGATTTCATCTATATACGGACCTACTAAAACAAAGTGATGCCGTACGTGTGCAAAAGATTTAAATGCCGTCTCGAAGATGTCATATCTCCGCGCATGGCATGGCATGACATCACACGTTAAAAGGTAAGGGCTTCGTCTTTCCTAGCTCGCTCAAGTCCCTGACTTCTGAGGGTTGCTCGTAAGACTGCTGCCGGTTGATGGATATAACAACAAAATCTACAAGTATGGTCGCAAAAGATCTACGGAAACAGTAATAAAAAAATCTACGGTTATTGTAAAATATCCACTATTGATGTAGTTAGATTACTTTATAAATGGTTAATTACATTGTTTGAAAGAAAAAGTTGTTGATATTCTCTACATTCTTCCTTCTAGGCTTCCTCTGAGTGCTGTCTTACTATCCGAACAGGTATAAATTCTCTGTTCGGGCCCTTCTTCCACCTCTTGTCTCATAGCTACGGTTAGGATGGCAAACATTCATAACACTAACTTCGTTCTTTTTCTCGTGGATGCTAGTTGATTTGTACCATATTTCTTTGGCGTTATTACAAGTTGATGATAACTGTGCTTGTTCCATCCAATAGCTTCAATAAGTACTGCCATGGCTTTTTCATAGTGTTTCAACCAATTTTCTTTGGCTTTTGGGCAAGTTTTCACGCTTCAAACGATGAACCAAGTTGCTCTGCACCATGTTCATTTTCACAATGATTTGGCGACACTAACTTGTTGAGAAATAATCAATGATAGGTTCGGCGACACAAATCTTCAATACAGCTAGGACAATTAATATATGTTTAAATGTACTGACTGGGCCCATAACCTTTTGAAATATTTCGTAGAAATAAAATTTTTTTGGTGAAAACTTCACTGCAACCACTTTGACAAAAAAATGGTCCATGTGGGCCTACTTGCCTGGCTGCGATAGCGGTCTCCCCCCAAATTACTACTACTACTAGTGTCATTAACCTTTATGAAGAAAATTTTACCATGGAAATCAAGGAAGAATAAAAAGGAAGCAACATAAGTGCCTGAAGTTAGTGAACTTGCTGCAGAAATTGTAGACCAAGGGGAAAAATTGTCGGACAATTTTAAAATGGTCTGTATTATCAGCAGTTTGACTACGAGGTTCATAAACTTCAAGACAGTGTGGTATTCATTTATTTATTCATTCAATGGAATACAAAACGGGACGGACCCAAAGAGAGTATTCACAATTGTTAAAGTAAAAATAAAAATATTCGATTGTATACATTATTAACGGATTGTTAGTCAAATATAATTTCAGTACATAGATATTAATTCAAAATATGAAAGTTAGACACGATTGTAGGAACGTTTGAGAGAAGTGGTGAAAATAGCCAGGGAATTAGAAAAGATGTAATTTCTATTGATCTGGATATAGAGTTGTAAGAATTACTGCACCTATTTGAAGGAGAATTTAAGTAGTAGTTGGTATTACTTTGATTTGTTTGGAATGAGTATACTCCTCTGGTGTTATACAGAGGTACATTAAGCGAGAGTTGGTTCAGGATTCAGCTACAGTCGATAGTATTATTTATTATTTTGTGAAGAAACTTAATATTTGCTATTTGCCGTCTATCTGCTAATGATATAAGATTTAGTTGTGTTCTGATTCGCAATGGATTGGGTAAGAATTTTTTTTGATATATGAGACGAATTTGGTTTGTATTGATTCTAATCTTTCAATATACGAGATATATTGAGGGTTCCATATATCAGAAGCAAAACTGAGCTGACTATTCACATAAGCCATGTAAAGTCTTTATCAGAAATCCAAGTGTTTTGTTAGCTTTCTTTGCTACATAATTAATATGAGAGTCAACAAACAGTTTTGAGTCAAACTCCCAAGTCCTTGACTTGTGATATTTTCTTTAGCTGCTTCCTATTGTGGTACGGGTGGTGGTGAATATTTTTATTCCGTGTAAATTGATAGAATGGCATTTATTAAGATTGAGGAACAGAGAGTTCTTCTCGCAGAACTTCACAAGATTGTCAATATCATTTTGTATAAGAAGTGAATCGTTATCACAGGTCACCGTGTGGAATATTTTCAGGTCAGCGTACATTGAGATATCACAAGAAGAGAAACAAATGTATATCGTGGGATAGATGGCATCAACCTAGTAGCCCTTGTCCATACTTTTCAGGGGATATTCTGTGTAGTTGAAGAGGTTAGTTTCTATGGAGCGATATTTCACAAATCTGTGCTGCTCATTATTGATCAAAGACCCAACATCAAAGTACAGATAATCACAAATGATTGATTCAAAAAGTTTGGAAATTAAGCAGAGAAATAGGTCTTCAATTAGAGTAGGACCAATTGGAAAAATCCCAAGATGGAGAACTGTCATCAGCTGCTGTCAGTGTCAAGAACTATAAGCAAAAGTTTTTCAGCAGGTGGAGAGTTCGTATTCTACAATCCAGGTAGGTTTAGAAAATTTTGCAAAAATTATACCACGTCCGAACCACATGGACAATAATCAACCTATCAGTGGAATTTACCGTGTAACTTTATGCTGCACTCTTCGAAGTTGCTTTCGACGGAAAACACGAAACAAACGCCGTTTAATTATTCAGTGATGCCAGGATCCCGCTTTAATTGACAGCATTGTTGATTACGGTTTAGGAATTAATGAGTAATTATCGTTCATGCAGCAGCGCCAGTATCAGGTTATGACAGTAGCGTATTTATCATTGGCAGATAGACGATTAACTAGCCGATGAAATTGTTTTATGTTTATGTTATGATTCGAATGAGAGTGCACAATGGATTTCCGCATGAAATTATCCGGAGGAAACTTGACCAAATCATGTTAGCAGCGTAAACATTTTCATGTGCTTGGAAGCGCATGTATCAAAATTAGAGTTATACAGTGTCATCCCCAAAGTACGCACCATATGGGAAACTTCTTTATTATGGGTTGTTCAACAAAAAGTTATTCTTGATAAAAGTTTGTGCATCCCCTAAATCTAAACACGCACCAACAAAATAATGCAAAACATGCGTAATGTACGAGGCGCATTAGAAAACTTGATTTTGAGCCAGAAGTAAAGTACCCTTATTTTAGAAAAGATTTAAAAATTTTATTCGGAAAAGTTATTTAGCATTGATAAATACATCTGGATTTGAAGTTATGGCCATCTGAGGGAGGTTTTTTGTTTTCAACAATTTTTTTTTATCGAGTCTTCAAAAAATAAAATTAGCTCAAAACGATGAATAAACGACATCCTGTATAAAATGATTTATTATAAAAGCGTGTAATAATACAAATTGCCCAACTATTATGTTAACTACGTTAATTTTTTTCTTTTAGTAAATTAAATATAAAAATTTTTGGTGCAAAGCTCTTTTTATTTTGTGTTAACACCTAAAATTGCTCAAAATAATACAGTATTGTATCAAGAAAATACCGTTCAATAATCGCGACTGATAAAACATCAAAATAAAATTAGTATCTCAACACAAATTGATTACATTTATTTTGTGGAGGTTTTCATACCCAAAGTTTGCTTTATTTTGTTGGTGCGTGTTTACATTTAGGGGAAGCACAAACTTTTATCAAGAATAAATTTTTGTTGAAAAACCCATAATGAAGAAGTTTTCCATATGGTGCGTACTGATGACACTGTATATAGTTATAATCGCCAAATTATAATATAGATGCAATTAAAAAAACTATTGAAGATCAATTTTTTCTGATGAAAACCCCTCAATTTCATAATATCATTCGATTCGGTATCAAAAATGAGGACATCGTCGAATACGATTATCTAAGCATACATTCAACAGTTTTTGAAATATTAACGATTCAAGATATCATTCGTGAGTTTAGTTAATCTCAGTTGGCCATGGAGTTCGCGGTTGCGTTGAAAATCATCAACTCTGCCATGAAAATATAATTGTAATAAGTCATGAAGGCTCGACATTTTTTCTTCTACTTATATTTGTAAAAGTCATTTTTTGATTTTGTATTTTTCATGATTTTTAGGGGTCTACCCCTTATGAATTTTTTGAGTGACCTTATTTTTTCGTCGAATAACTGGGAATTCACAGAGTATACTAATTCAACAATCCTGAATCGATTGGCGGTGGCAGAATTGCTCTATCTTCAACCGTTCTCGAGTTGAAAAGTTCGACTGAAGTTGAGAGGGGTCATTTCCCTCAAAATGAAAATGATTTTTTTTTTCCAGTCATACTAGTGAAACTCAATCTTTTTCGAATATGCACACTAAATGTGAAGTCGATTCCTATTCAATTAAAGATTTCACAGGCTCTTCACAGAACCTCTGCATTTTTTAATTGAACATTTTCAAAAATTCGATCATTCTGAATCGATTGGCGTTCGCAGAATTGATCTATATTTGACCGTTCCCGAGTTGAAAACTCCTTCTGGAGTTGAGAATCGTGATTTTTCTGACTTAACCCTCATGGATTTTTGTGAATGGGGTTCGATAAAAACGAAATTATCAACTTGATTTAGCAGAAGTTAATTATATGTTTATGTTCATTGAGATATTTTCCGTGATATATGTTGATGTAGCTGTTACTTCAGGACCTGAATATCCAAAGTATAGTTCATGATCATGATATGAACGGATACTTTCAATCAGCAGCATAGTTTTGTCATCAGTTATATTGAACAATATATGAGAGATCATTCATAATAAAACAGCTGGTAAATTGTTAAAATTGTTATAATTGTTAAAATTGTTATTTCCGTCAACCAGTTGCACACCCTTAAGAGTACAACCCTCAACAAAAGTCTTCGAAAGACTTGTCCGAGCTAGGGAAGACGCAGCCCTTACCTTTTAACGTGTGATGCCATGCACGAGACCGATGACCATGCTGGGAATCGAACCCATGACCCTCAGGTTGAGATACAAGCGCTCTACCATCATGACCATCACGGCCCAATTCTATAACAGTACCGTTCTGCTACATCAATTATTGAACTTTCAAAATTTTCGAAATTTTCTTGGCGCTAGAAAAGAGATTGATTCAGCTACAGGGACAGATAATCAGTTGAATGCAAACAAGTTATAAAAACTGAAGAAATTGTGTATAAAATAAAAAAATTGGATTGAATGAAATATGCCACTTATCTTCCATTGATTTGTCCTATGAAGTCCAGCAACACAAAACTTGTTTTTTTTCAGTTCCAAAATGATAAATAAAATTCATCGTGATGCAAATTCTTCTAAAAATTTTTATTTTTGTATTCTGAATGGAATCGTGATCAAACTACAAACTCTATGAATGAATTGATTCGCTATATCACGGAAAATAACGATCAACAGCTTTCCTTCTGAAGAATAGTTTCTGGTTCTGTCAATTATTATTGTTTGTGAGTATTGAATATTATCTTACATCAAACTGCTATTTTGTTATATATCTGCGATCAAAAAAAAATTCATGTGATTCATTCAGAATGTTATTCTTTTGTCCATGACATAATAAAATATGAACAAAAGCCATTTAGAAAAAGGCGGAAAAGGGTGGCTGGTAATTTCCGCCACAACCGGAACTGACTATACCGTAAAAAAATTCCTCCCAAACTCTATCCCTCAAAACTCGAAGGAACCCAACGACTGTGGTTGCATTGTATAGAAAAACATTCATCTTCGTTACTGTGCAATATTTCTTATATTTCGGGATTATTTTTCCCGTGACAGCGTCCTTTTCATTGACGCAAATTTCATTCGTTTGTATAGGAAATTGGTTCTTTTATGTGCTTAGATAAGCTGTATTCACAAGGGAAAATACATTATCCACTTGCTTCTGTTCCGCCAGCCATAATCTTTCATCGCATCCGTCAATTTTTTATATTTTCATTCATTATAGGATTATTTTACTATTTCGTGAAAAATGCTACTTAATTGAAGAAAACACCAAATTCAGATAATTCCTATTCACTTTGAACACTACCAAATAAAAATGATACAAATATTTTAGGTTAGTGATAAGGTTGACTGGGAAGAGACAGACCATGACATTTTTCAATCATTTTTCAAAAATTTCCCAAATTTTTTCTTCAAACCTATGAGCGGTAAAATTGAAATCTCGATTAACATATGCCATTTGTTACAGGAAGCATTGCAAAGTATTTTCCTGTGAAAAAAGTTTGCCAGATGTTGAACAAAGACGTTTCGGTAATCGTTAGGGCTGTTTCATCATTTGCTATTCGATGTTTGCCGAAAAAACTCCTATAGTGTAAGGAATTTGCAAAAGGCTGATTTTTTATGATATTTCTCGATTTTCTGTACATTGAGTTGTAATACTGAGTCTGGGTCTCAAAGGTTTGACATCAGTTCTTTTATCAACCCCTATTGTAACTTCCAATTCCGTTACACTTTTGTTATATTAGCTCCTGGTATCATAGAGTCTAAGACTACCTACTTGGGTAAGGTTAGGTTAGGTTTAAAATGAGCGGGTCTCCTCGGCCCTCCACCATAAGGCTCCATTATGGCTCATACCAATTCATATTCCACCGAATAAACCTAAACTTTCGACGAAGCAGAGAGGGATAGAGTGAAAATCTGCCAAACATCGAGAAACTGATTTGGTTCGCGGCGGAGCAGGCACAAAGTATGTGCTCTGCTGCTTCATCATCTTCAAGACAGAGACATGTCGGTCCACCGACAATTTTAGTCTCGTCGTGTGATGATTAGTTAGATTAGTTAGACATCGCAAGTCATCCTTGCTGGAGTCTAACAGTGTTTTGGTCAAATGTATGAATGCCTTGGAATGAGCCAATCCTGGTTTTGCAAGAAGTTTGATATTTCCTTTGCTGTCCAGGTGTTCAATGTATATTTGGCAAAACTTGATGAGATGCCAATGGCAGGTTCTGTTCCAATGAACCTACTTGTGTCAACTTCCCTGCAAGAAGGTCCGTCGTTCTATTGCCCTCCATACCGGAGTGGCCAGGAATTCAGACCAGAGACAAAAATTAAAAATCCACCGAGACCCAAAATCCATAAAGATTTTGCGGGGTCCTTTTAAGTTTCCAATCCAACAAGTTGAAAAACCTCTAATGCACAGCCTACGCAAATCATTCTTCATTCCAATGAGCTTTTCAACGATCTTGATGTGAACATTTCAATTTTTGTGTTTATCATTCTACCCAGAAAATTCAACCAGAATAGGCTATCATCATTATCAATTCAAAAACACCACGAGCTCATCCCTTCTCGACTAAATGAAATCCGACGAGAAACCCAACTACTATCAGTATTCCATTTCCTCACAGGCTCCTTGTAGGGTCATGCGAGAGGGAGATACAAAATTATTAATATCAAATTTCCATTAGAAGATCTCTCCGGGTGCACGTATGTGTGCGTGGGTTTAGAGGCAGAGGTTTGACCACCGTCCATTGAATCACGGCGTTTCAGTGTGTAAACCTTTATTGCATATTCATTAGTTCTAACAGGTAGGGTGCGAGAAATGCTAATTTCAAACTTCTGCTGAGACCCCCCTTTCTATACGACTAATTGAAGTGATTTATATTAATTGAGTTAATCGAGAAGCTTAATGAACTTCGAGCAGAACGATTGGGATTTGCTGGAGGACGATTTGTTGATTATCTGACTTTAACGACAGTTTGTTTGTACTTTTTGGACTTCTTGGTAGTGGGTATTCTATCATTTGTATATACGGCAGATACTGAAGGCTTCCTGCATTTAGAATCCAACCAAAAAAAACAATATTATCAGAATACAATTAGTACCTAACTGTGATGATCCTGGTAAAACTGCCTGGAGAGTAATATCCGAAATGAACAACAAAAATAAACGAGGACACAAGAATATCAGCGTGTTTCAGAATTATACAAAAGTGGAGGACCCAGTAGTTTCGTCTGGTCTGTTCAACGAATTTTCAAAAAATGCCCTAGTGGAACTTGAAAACAAGATTAATGAAGATTTTGAGATCACTTCAAAATATTAAAAAATTTGGCGTACTTCCAGTGAGGACCAAACAATGACTTCTTATGACGAACAGTTGTAATTTGGATGGAATTAATGTTTTCTGACCCACAACAACGCGACCTAACTCGAATTCAATTTTTGAGATAACTTCGATCACCTCTGACGACCCGGAAATGACTTTAAATCATGAAAAGTTCTGAGTTGGATAGGCAAAAATGTTTTCTGACCCACGACAACGCAAGCCAAATACAATCCTATTTTTGAGATGTCTTCTGACGACCCGAGAATTACTATTAATCGTGGAAGGTTGTGAGTTGGATGAAAGCGAATGTTTTGTGACCCACGACAACGCATGCTAACTCGAATCCAATATATAAGATCACAGTAAGATATAAAAAATCGGCCGATCTCCTATGACCTCCAAACAATGACTTTCAATCATGGAAAGTTGTAAGTTAGAGAGAAACGAATGTTTTCTGACCCATAAAAACGCGACCTAACTCGAATTCAATATTTGAGATCACTTCAAGATATAAAAAAATCAGCCGATCTCCTATGACGACCCGACGATGACTTTTAATCATAGAAAGTTGTGAGGTGGACAGAAAAAAATGCTTTCTGACCCACGACAATACAATCTAACTCGAATTGAATTTTTGAGATCACTTCAAGATATAAAGAAATCGGCCGATCTCATATGACGACCAGAAAATTACTTTCAATCATAGAAAGTTGTGAGTTGGACAAAAAAATGCTTCCTGACCCACGACAGCGCGAGCTAACTCAAATCCTATTTTTGAGATCACTCCAAAATAAAAATAAATCGGTCGATCTCCTCTGACGACCAGACAATGACTTTCAATTATGAAAAATTGTAAGTTCCTCCCGCTTTTCCAAAAATTGTTTGTATAATCGTATGGAACACACGGTTTTTCACCGCCTTGTGTTGTTTTTGAAAAAATGGGTTTATAAATTATTCTTCCCGTCTTTCCACCATTATTATTGTCTTCTTCCTTGAAGAATGACATTAAACACATGCTACCTTCTCCACCACCCCCCTAGCTGTCTCAAAAGCAAAATCAAAAAATATTTTTTTTTGCAATCCATTTGGTGTCTCTTCGTCACAATTCTGAACCAAATTTTTGTATTCGTCACATTTGAGAAACACAACTCTCCTTTCTTCTCTCGGACATCGTTGGAGAGGCTTTCTATAGTTTGTTTAGCGTCACTTGCTGATTTGAAGGCTGAACTTTGGTTTACTGGAAATCTGATATTGAAAAATCAATTGATTGTGGGACCTCTGCCGATTTTAATGGTACCATTTTTATTTTGCGGAAATGCGCTGTTGCCAAGATATAGTCACTTCAGATTACTGAAAATTTGCTATGGAAAAAACTACTGAAAGCAGAAATTGCGTGTCCTCAGGCAATTCTACTTTTACCATTTTTGTTTCACGGGAATACGCTGTTGCCAAGTTCTCGTCACTTTGCATTACTGGAAATCTGATATGGGACATTTCTGAATGGACATCCTTATTCAATCAGATAAATCTTGCTATTACATTTTAACTTTGCGGAAATGCACTGGAACACGTTAAAACAAGAATAAACTATTTCTGTTCATTCAAACCAAACTCACTTTGAATTAGGTATTTCACACTTTCAGCTATGTTTGGCATGAATGCGCGCGCTCGCGACTTCTTGTGTTATAGAGACTTGGCATTCGTACATAAATGTAAGAGAAAAAAAAACATAGATGCGCGCGCTTGCGTTTTCTTGTGTTATAGAGACTCAGCGTTCCTATATAAATATGAGAGAAAAAACCATAGATGCGAGCGCTCAGCCAACATTTCACAAAACCACGCGCGCGGATTTGGGAAATGTCGGCCGATCGCTCTCACTTCGCTCGCGTTGTCTTGTGTTATAGAGGCTCAGCGTTCCTATATAAATATGAGAGAAAAAAATCGTGGATGCGTGCGCTCGCGTTGTCTTGTGTTATAGAAATTTAGCATTCCTACATAAATATAAGAGAAAAAAAGAATAGATTCACTTCGTTCGTGTTATCTTGGGTTATAGAGACTTAGCGTTCCTACATAAATGTAAGAGAAAAAAACCATAGATGCGCGCGTTCGGCCGACATTTCGCAAATCCACGCGCGCGGATTTGCGAAATGTCAGCCGAGCGCGCTCACTTCGCTCGCGTTGTCTTGTGTTATAGAGACTCAGCGTTCCTATATGAATATAAGAGAAAGAAACCGTGGATGCGCGCCCACGCCTTGTCTTGTGTTATAGAGACTTAGCGTTCCTACATACATATAAGAGAAAAAGAGATTGGATTCACTTCGTTCGTGTTATCTTGGGTTATAGAAACTTAGCGTTCCTACATAAATGTTAGAGAAAAAAATGGAGGCGCGCGCTTGCGTTACCTCGTGTTATAGAGACTTAGCATACTTCCCACGCAAGAAATTTGAGATTTTACAAGTTGGAACATTCGGAATTGAGGAGAATTTTTTTTTTATATACGTCTTATATATAAATTATTTAATAACCTGATAGATTCTCATATATATTACACAGAACTTTGCTGACGACCTCTGCAAGTCCTATTTATTTGTCAAGAGGAATCTTCTGTTTCAATTTGGCACCATAGTTTCGGGACACCCTGTATATTGGTCACCATATATATTGTCTGTTGGGTTGGTATTTTTTGATTCACTTTCGACTGGGCCTTGATGGTCGTGTGGTAGAGCGCTCGCCTTATAAGCATAAGGTCGTGGGTTCAAAGCCCAGCACGGCCATCGATCCCGGATCTTTTCCTTGCTCGCACAAGCTCCTAGGAAACCTGGAAGATTCGTTACAAAAAAAAAAAAAAACATTTTCCCCAATAGATTGTATGGACCACTCACCAAAACGAGACATTTTTTCACTTTTTGAAGTACATCTGACATTTTTCATAAGGGAAATATTCTATAGGAGAGTTCACCTGTTCCAACCTTAGAGTCAGTTCTACAGGGCAGAATACTTAATTATCAGATGAATCGTTAGGATAAAATTCTAAAGATGCGCAGCAATAAAGTATTACACGTGGTTAAAGTATATAATTCGAGAACCGTTTCAAACGATTTACGCGTATAAAAGCTTTAATGTGTTTATCTAACACTATCCGTTGACATACAAATTTTTCTTTAAAAAACTTGCTAGCGAAGCCCACGTATTTAATTAATGAGACAGTTTGTCGTTTCAATAAATATATGTCTAAGTTTTACAGATGCGGCATGTCAGACTATATACCATTTGATGTCACGCCAACACCAAGAATAATACTGCATGTGCGAAAATAGCATGGATGATGAATGAATTGCGTATTTATATTTGATTTAACATTTCCATGCGTTTGACATATTCATTTTTAGATTAAACGGATATTTTTCAATCGAAAAAAGGTCACTGAAAAGTCAACTTTACTATCGATATTCATCATACCTATTTTTGCTGTGAAGTTAATCTCCAAAAAAATTAATAAATGAACTCATCAAACTTCTCATTTTTTCGAATTGTATCTTTGGAATCGTACAGTGAAATCATGCAGTGAAAGATTTCCATGTTCGATTCATATCGTAATAAATCCACAATAGAACTGGAGTACCTCAGGAGTCAGTCCTGGGGCCGGTGTTGTTTATACATTATATTACATTACATTGTCTGTAATTTTATCAGAGGCCTTCTTTTGTTTATACGCTGACACTGCCGTTGCAAGAAAAGAGTGAGTGTATTGATTCTACGGGATACAATTTCATTCTTCCAAAGCTCTGTAATTGGTTATCTGTCTATTCCTCATTTCTCAACCAATGCAAAACCGCTATTGCGGTAGAACCCAACTCGATATCAACATGAATGATAAATTAATGGAAAAATGTATAATTTCTATTCTAGGAATACATTTTAATATTAACTCTCATTCAATAAATATTCATAGTTTGAGTTCCATGAATACTTTGAATGGCAAGTTTTATCAAATTGAAGGTTCGAAAAATGTTCTGAATAAGCATTTTAATGTTTCAACATAGTCAAATTCAGTCCATAGTATATTTATTTCATTATTGAGGATGATCTAATCAGGTATTGAAAATATGGCGAAGGAACTGATTTGTCGCAAAGGGTTAGTTTTTTCGTCATCGAACAAGAGTATATCATTTCACAAAATGGTCAGTAATATAGTATGGCAGAAAGAGTTTTTGTAATTGCTAATGAGACATTGATGTACGTGTATTTTGAACCAATTTTGGACAAAGTTAAACCCAATACTGGTTCACTGTGTTTCCCAGGTTCATTAATTAATTCATTCACTGCAGGCTAATCACGATGTAATTAATGTTCTGTTAGTGATTATTTCATTTCCGCCTATTTCTAGTGTGGTAAAATCTACGTCAGGTTTGTTTCAGAGGCTTAGTGTCTTCAAAATTCACCACATTACTTTCGATTACCTTAGTCTCATAAAATTTTGATTTTTCTTTTCTCAATTTCTTATTCGCTGTATTATGATTTTGTTTGTAGTTTTCCCAATTTTCCCTCGTTTTTTACTATTTTCTTTCTTTCAAATACAGTGTGTCTCACTTCTCATGGAAACACCCCCGTATCTTCCGTAATAATTGAGGTAGAATGATGAAACTCTCAGGACTAATGGAAATGCCAAAAATGCACCCACCACCTGAATGGGGTTGGTCTAATTGATATAAACTGCCCGCCACTTGCGATGGAACAACCCATTTTTCAGGAAAAACGTGAATCTGTGTAAGTTGGTAGTCCTGATCACGAATCTGAAAGAATTTTGAGCCTATTTTGCTCCCTAGTATGTTTTACCGTAAAAATGGGTTAGTCCATCGCGAGTGGCGGGTAATGTATATCACTTAGACCAACCCCATTCAGGTGGTGGGTGCATTTTGAGCATTTTCATCATTCCTGAGAGTTTCATCATTCTACCTCAATTATTACGGAAGATACGGGGGTGTTTCCATGAGAAGTGAGACACACTGTATGTTATCAAAAATGTCGATATTTCTGACCACTTTGGTCGCTGTCTTCACCTTGTCAAAAGCACCCGAATAACACTTCCATAGGGTTAGATTAACTATAAACAATGTTATTTCCTTTTTTGTGCTCTGAAGTATGAAAAATTCTTCGCATACATGTTCGATACTACATAATCTCCCCAACCACCAACCACTGAGTATCAACATCCAGCGACAGAAAGCGAAATCATACCCTTAGGGGCATCCGTGTAATATTGAAAACCCGAGTGGATGAAATTTTCCGTAGTGATGTGAATTCTCGTTTGTGTTTTGATATTTGCCTGTCTGGATATTCTTGTGAACGGTTTTCGAAGTTCAAAGTTCAACGGAATGGAATACGGAATTTTATCGAAATGTAGAATCCAACTTTGAGTTTTTGTCGAGCTCGAAATGATTGAAGACTATATTCGCGACGGCTCGAAAGCTAACATTTTGAATTCAACAAAAGGGGTTCATGGAGCCTATGCAGATAGCAAATGAAAAAATATTTGATATTAAGTTGGTAGGCGTTGGGAATTGGTAAATTTCGGCAAATAAGTTTTCATCCAGTAGTTTATTTTTCACAAATGATTGTGTGATCCTTCTAGAAAAACATTGAATATCATGTAACTCTTTTTCTTCTCCTCCCTCTCTTTATCCTTCTCAATTTTTTCTCTCTCTCTCTTCCTCACTCTTTCTCTATCTCTTTCTCTCTTTTTCTCTCTCTTAATTGTTCTCTCTCTATCTTTTTCTCTCTCTTTTTCTCTCTCTCTCTCTCTTTCTCTCTTTTTCCCTCTCCTCCTTTTTTTCTTTCCCTTTCTCTCTACTCCTCATGACTGTTTTTCTGATTCTCATAGTTATAAGGCGAATGAATATTGAAGCTGCTCTGGAAAAATTGTTGTAAAAGTGCAGTATTTTTCCTTTTAGCAAAAAAAGACAGTGCAGGTAACTGAAAAAGCCTGAATGATAACCAGGTATGATATATCCAGATAGTAAAAACGAAAACACAAAAAAAACATGATTAAGTATTGGAAAAAATCTTGCAAGTGAATCCACAATAACTGCAGATTAAGAAAAACTTTCGTAAATAGATGAAAGCAATGAATACAAAGTAAGTATGAATAAAAAAATTGACAGCTTCTTCGAAATGACATTGGTTTGTGTTAAAAAAAAATGTCGTAATTTGAATAATTGTTATTATCTAAAATAGTGATATCTATGCAAAGTGGACCAAAATCTTGAGTGCTTTCAAAAACTGATGGAAATAACCTACGAGATCATACATTGAGCTAAGAGACACAAGAACATTTTCAAGAAGTAAAATTGGAAAACAAAAACTCAGTAAATATATGTGAAAAATCAAGATTCAGAAGCATGCAGTACAAGAAGATACAGAGATAAAACGATATAAAGTTATGAAAACTTACCTCAGATAGATTTCAACGACAAGAGTCAAGATCGAGTCCCAGGAAGGTGACCTCCAGCATAATTTCACGACAAAAACTAGGTATTTCACATTTTTGCCAATGTAAGAACGAGCCATCACATCAAAAACTTTTCAAAAAAGTTCAATTTTGTGCACATAATTTTCCAAGACTTTGGTGGTGACAAATTTCTTTATTTCATTTCACAATAAACATTCTAACCTCACAATATCAATCAGACTATCGAATAAAAATGACCTTGAAATTTCAATGAATGGCGTTTTGTTGCGAAAATTGACTCTAAAATAGAATCAGTTAGTTGACATGCAAGAAACAGAAGAAGCTCAACACCGTTACCGTTCCAAGGGCGGATCTAAGGAGAGGTAATTGGGGTAATTACCTCTTCCCTAAAAAATGGAATAATACTTGAAAAAATATCATTGTTTCTAATTTATACCTATAGTAAGACAAAATAGGTCTAATTGAGCAAATTACGAATGTTTTTGGCAAATCTTTGAGGTAATCATTCGAACTAGTTCGAATATATTGTGCCAGAGAGGTATCAACAATATTGAAAGAATACAGTGGTACCCATATCTCTAAGCATTTTCACAAAATGGAAAATAAAGGCAAACATCTGTCAGTAAACAACTACTTCCCTGGCTAATACCACGACGGACATTGAACTACAACTGACATATATTTGTGCAACGTTCTTCAAAGAAGATCCAATTGCAAGTGCTTGTCTCGTAATTAAACAGAAAATTATCCTTCATTTGGCTGGGAATGACCACCTGCAGACATGCATGTTTCGAGGTTTATTGCCTCTCATCAGTGACAGGGTAGGTTGGACAACATTATAATTGTCCTGTCCCTGCCAAATGAATAATAATCAACTGTTTAACTAATATTTCCCCACGGATAACACCACGATCTACAACCAAGTTGATCGAAGCGCCATCCGCACGGAATATATTCGAACTAGTTCGAATGCTTACAGATTTCTCTTCCCGGAGACTGTGCTGCTTGGGAGTGTTTTGTCTTGTTCCGTGCGGATGGCGCTTCGATCAACTTGGTTGTAGATCGTGGTGTTATCCGTGGGGAAATATCAGTTAAACAGTTGATTATTATTCATTTGGCAGGGACAGGACAATTTTAATGTTGTCCGACCTACCCTGTCACTGATGAGAGGCAATAAACCTCGAAACATGCATGTCTGCAGGTGGTCATTTCCAGCGAAATGAAGGATAATTTTCTGTTTAATTACGAGACAAGCACTTGTAATTGGGTCTTCTTTGAAGAACGTTGCACAAATATCTGTCAGTTGTAGTTCAATGTCCGTTGTGGTATTAGCCAGGGAAGTAGTTGTTTTCTGACTGATGTTTGCGTTTATTTTCCACCTTGTGGAAACGCTTAGAGAGAAGGGTACCCCTGTATTCTTTCGACATTGTTGATACCTCTCTGGCACAATATATTCAAACTAGTTCGAATGATTACAGATTTCTCTTCCCGGAGACTGTGCTGCTTGGGAGTATTTTGTCTTGTTCGAATATTTACATGGTTCTTCATGTTACGCAACGAATATATCGAACTTGATAATTTAGGGCATAACTGATCTACATGAGACGACCAGGACAGTCTATCATATATAACCATCCCAAGAAGTTCAATACACTTGCCATTTTCTGCATTTTTATTAGAAAAAATTAGTTCCTGGGTTTTATCGCTGTTCAGTTTGGGGTTATTGGCACTGTACCAATTTTTCGCTTTATTTTGGGAATCTGCCGTTGTGGTGTTGAGACTTTCTAAATCCGAAGCAGTATTTTCCAAAGTTGTATCATCAGCATGAGCCACACATTTACTGGGAATTAGAAAATGGAAGAGATCTTTCACATAAATAATGAATGAAAGAGGCCCCAGAACGGATCCTTGAGGTACTCCATGTGAAATGTTTTGGAAGTGAGAATATGTTTCATTTATATCTTATACTATTTGTTTCCTGTTGCATGAGTAGGACTGGATCAGGTCGAGCGGTATGCATCTTATACCTTTATAGCGCAACGTTTTAAATAAAGCAGTATGAGAGATGCAGTCGAAGGCTCTCGAGAGGTCACATATTGTGTGTATTATCAGAAGTTTCCACAAAACTATTGAAGGTTGATTACAAACCATCTACGTATAAAAATTCAGAATGATATCCTTGGAGTTAGACACCCCAATCCACCCCCGAGTAAACATATTTTCTCATATTACAAAAGATTCAAAATTAGTCCCAAAAACCACTTGCATGCGTACGATTTGATAACTCAGAATGGATGAGCTAGATAGAAATCAAACTAGAGTTTGTTTTCACTAAGTCGTAGTTTCCATAACATACCTACAGATTTTCTATTATTATTTTTTCTCTTTATGCAGCTACCAGTAAGTTATTTTCTGCATCAGGGACAGAACCATTATGAAATTCACCAAAAAAAAATTATGATTTCCATAGATGGGCTGCAATCCTCGTGAATAATTTTTTCAATGCGATGATGTATCAAATGCCTTGCAGGAATTCATCCATTCCATGGAAAGGTTACGCTTATGCTGTGCGGAGTTCTGCATGAAATATATGTTGTTGGGCAAGTTCTCCTCGAGGGAGTATAATATATTATTATTACAGCCATCTTCCTTTTTTGAAAGAATAATACGTTCCTTATTGTGAGCTTATAGTTGAAACTCAAACAGTATCTTGCCATGACTGTGCCGCCCAAAACTTAAGCGTTACCTATACTCGATATAATTGACATTAAATCATGCGTGTGAGTGACCCAAATTCTGGAATGATTAATACTGGGAAACTGATCATTCCATTATAATTGATTAGGCTTTCCGACCGAACTGATTTCCTCAAATTGATTCACGTGGATAGAAGGTGAACTAAATTGATTGATTCAGATATGGCGTGCATATCGAAGGAAATTATTTTGCATCCCCTACGAATGCTTTGCTTGTCGTGGCCCAAGCCATTTTAATGATTAGTGATAACAATGAGTCATTTCATTCGGGTTGGGAGTTAATATTTTTGTCTGAACTGACACATTTGTTTATTATAAAAAAATTATTCATCAGATACTTACTGATTTGGAGAGAAAAATAACCTGTGTCCATAGCACCTGAATGAATTAGTTATTGGTGATTTATTCTTGACTATCATTTTCACCACTTTTTCATTTGAGAGAGTGTCATGTTGTTATGTGGCAGATCAGAACTAACAGTGAAATTATAGCAACCGATATTCAGATCCCCAAGTGGTGCAATTAAAGCCTGCATTCACTTGAAATCAAAGTTTTCGTCGAGATAACTGACCTCTAGATATCAACCGATCTCTCTCTGGTGCTTCCCAGGTACGTGAAGCACACCACTAAAAATCTGGCACCCGAGGCACTGCAAGAGACATATAGTGCCTTAGTGTCACATTGTAAACGCTTGATCGTACATATCAGAAGGTTGCTGAATTGGGTACTCCGGTAGGGAATATCCCAATTCATAACCACGACCAAAACGGAGTAAAATGATAATGAATTATAAGGCACATATTCTAGCTGTTCTGGAATACTGTTCACAAATTGAGATTATAAACAAAAAATCCAAATTGGTCAGTTATTGACGACAACGTAATAAATACCGATGATGAAATGAAAATCTTCATCAAAATACTAGAGAGAGCTTGCAGTGAGTCATTTCTTGAAAAAATTTTGTTAAAATAACTAACAAATCTTATAACTCTTGATTCAATGATAGAATAAGAACAATGCGAGAATATCTACATCTTTCAAATTAAATATCTGAAGGGCACCCTTTCGATAACCTCAAAGAAGTAAAAAATCTGAAAAATGAATTACAAAAAAACAATTTCATATGCTGAAAGGGTATGTATTGATGACTTAATCAAAAAAGCAAAAAATCTTAATAAATGCATGTTGAACATTATAAACAAAAATATACAATTGAACAAATTATAAATGACCCAGAACTTCCACCTAATATCTTCAATAATTAAGTACCTACTTCATTAGTGATGCAAGAAATCTAATTCAGGAAATATAAATCTCATGCTTAGGTCCTTCAGATAAACTATTTATATATTTGAATATATAGAATTTTTCGTACACTGCAGTTACTTACAATGTAGTAAGAGAGGTAGTGAACTCTTTGGAAAATGAATCAAGTCGAGATATATGTGGTTTTAATGTTGAAGATATCAAATGCGTACAAAATATGACAATTATCCCGCTTATAAAACTGTTTGAGCCAATGTATTGAAGACTATATTGTTCCCTCTATGCTGAAAGAAGCACTAGTAATATTTTTCTCTAAAACTGGAAATTCAAATGATACAATGAACTGCAGACCAATATTTTCACTCTCAATAATATCAAAAATGAGAAATCTATGGACCAAAAAATTGTTCACCACTTTGGAAACAATAATATATTTACAGACTGCCAGTATAGATTTCAAAAAGGAAGAAACCGAAATGGCAAAATCAGATTTCAGTAACAATATAACAAAAACCTTTAGAAAGAGTATACAGAAATATCATTTTACAATTTGAGTGAAGCATTTGACTGTGTATCACATGAAATTCTATTGAAAAAAATCTACTCCTATTTGCAAAATTGTTTTCAAACTGTAAAAGTGGGAAAAAACCTATCCAAAAAACCAAATAACATATTCAGAACCAGAATAAAATATTTCTTGTTGAAAATGTGGTTCCAGCTTTTTAACCCTATAGATTTCACCAATTCTATATTTTAAACTGAATTAAGCTACCTTATTTTAATAATACTGAGTAGGTATGATAAAACAAAAATTCAATGTGGAATATTATTTTAACAATGCATATGTTGATACTAGCTTTTAATTTTCATGACTATCATATATTTTGTATGCATTCGTTTTAACTAAATGTAGTGTATTTGAATACTGTGTGATTATTAAAACACCAATATTGCAAAAATTTCGAAACAAGTTCGAAAATATTGTACCAGAGAGGTATCAACAACGTGAAATGAATACGGAGTACCCTTCTCTCTTAGCGTTTCCACCAAGTGGAAAAATGAAGGCAAACATCTGAGGGAAAACAACAACTTTCTAGGTTGATACCACTTAGTGGAAACGCTAAGAGAGAAGGCTACTCCGTATTCCTTTCACTCTGTTGATACCTCTCTGGCACAATATTTTCGAACTTGTTTCGAAATTTTTACAGTTTTTTCCTCCCGGGAGTCTGTGCTGCTTAGGATTGATTGTCTTGTTCTTGGTTTCCCGTGCGGATGGCGCTACGATCAACTTAGTTGTGGGTCGTAGTGTCATCCATGGGGAAATATTAGCTAAACTGTTGATTATTATTCATCTGGCAGGGACAGGACAATTTCAATGTTGTCCGACCTACCCTGTCACTGATGAGAGGCAATTAACCTCGAAACATGCATGTCTGCAGGTGTTCATTCCCAGCCAAATGAAGAATAATCTTCTGTTCAACTACAAGACATGCACTTGCATTGT
This sequence comes from Chrysolina americana, assembly GCA_958502065.1. NCBI lineage: Eukaryota > Metazoa > Arthropoda > Insecta > Coleoptera > Chrysomelidae > Chrysolina > Chrysolina americana. The sequence goes on along the minus strand of OY293416.1, from coordinate 66,076,707 downwards.
GTCTTCTTGGAAGAACGTTGCACAAATATCTGTCAGATGTAGTTCAATGTCCGTCGTGGTATTAGCCAGGAAAGTAGTTGTTATCTGACAGATGTTTGCCTTCATTTCTCCACTTGGTGGTAACGGTAAGAGAGAAGGGTACTCCGTATTCATTTCACCATTATATTATATATCTATCTATCTATTTATCCATCTATCTATGTATCATATATAGAGTGCAACCCCTACACACACACATACTGAAACTTTTTTATTCTTGCCCATGCAATATTCTCCCCATGCTTTTCACAGAAAATATATCCGGCTGATATGGCCGTACTTATTTCCTGTTGAATGCTGTGCAGGCAGAATTTTTCGTTCTCCAAGGGAAGTGGGTTAGATAGATTATGGATGCATATTTCATAATTTAAATTGTATTACGCAAATCTCAACTAATCCTTAGGCAAAGTTTTATCTAACCAATCTGGTAATTGGTCGTAAACAAAATTGAGGCACCAGGATATCGTGACGATAATCTCACCTGAAATCATTGTAGTTACCTCAATATTGAAACATTATATAAGATTACAGAGAAATATTTACATCATGTAGCACTTGCTTTATTAATAAATTTGGATTTGTTTACTTTACCGGAATATTTAAACGCTAGACTGAAAAATACACTTAGTGTTAGATAGAGGTCGCAAATGTGTTAACGGCATCTACAGAATGAACCACTTTCATAATAATATGAGAATATTTGGAATGTAGACGGTGCTGAAGGCAAAAACTAGCTCGTGTATCTTATCGAGGTGATTTTCAAGGTAAATATTTGACGGTGTTTTGATAAAATGTCAATGTTTGGCATCACAACAAACAAAGTATACCTAACACTAGCACACAAGGGTTAGGATTCTCGATAGAGAGTTGCCACAAATGACAACAGAAAATATCGAATTTCTTCCAGTAAATTTTATACGCATGTTGTATGTTATCAAGAAGGTGGACGTCAATGTCAAGCATAATTATAACAAAACATCAAAAACTTCAAGTTTTCAACTATTTCCACTCCTACTCGATTTCACAAAATCATGAAACTGAAAATGTTTATCGATAACCTTGAGTAAATAATACACAGCATTCCATTGATCAAAAACTGTTTACATTAGTACTGGTATGCAGATACTATTTTGGCTCGTTTTATTATTTTGGAAAAAGACAATCAAACACCTCTTATTCATTGATCGATTAATTCCATAAGGCAGTAAAATTCACTACGGAAATGTTATTAAAAGACAACTATCTACATTAAACTATCATGAAAAGAAAATAAAAAAAATTATGAAATCGCAATTTGCTGCAACACTTTCATGTGTATCTTGAACGAATTCAACTGCATGGGCCCATTAATATATGTTTTTTTCACCTAACATTTTCACCAAAATAGTCAGTCTAAATGCTTTTCGGTGTTTGTTAATTCAGTTGTGCAAATATGAAAAGAATGCAAGTTGTTTTATCTTCATTGATACATAATCTATTTTTATTATAATAATATCATAAATATTAGTATCGTCTGCATATGATGCTGTCAAACAACATGTAGAATTTAAAGATTGAAACATGTCATTAATGTAAATCACGAATAGTGTGGGACCTAATACTGATCCTTGTGGAACACCTTCTTGAACACAAACTGAGTCAGATTTCTCATCGTTCAATGTAACCCTCTGATATCCAATCATGTGCCATGTAGTAATAATTGTATTCGTCGACATGTGTCGATTAGCGATCGATCATCATTCAGCTTAAAGTGTTCTGATATGCTTTGTTTTTCATTTCGCATAATCCAGAACACAAAAAAAAGATCATGCCAGATATATCCTGCTATATTTTCATGAACTGTTTTTGTGGCAGCTCTTCCACTGTTGATGATTCCTGATATGAGTTCTAGTACTATACTGTCCCTTTTCATCAGCTGAAAATTGTTTGTCGTCTGCGTAACTTTGAAGATTTGCGTGAGCCAAGTATAGATTGCAAATGGAAGAGGGCCAAGAATGGAACGTTGTGGAATATCATTTATTGTGGTCATCAAGCTTGATTTCCAGTTATAAGACAAATAAAGGTTCATCAGCATTATGACATCACCCGACAATCCAAGATATAACCAACGCAAATATAGGGTATCATGAATTCTATTAACGATGTTTCTCTACGAGAACGTTAGAGAAAAAACTGAATGATAAATTGATTGAAAAATGAAAAAGATATTCCAAGAAACACAAAGATGGAACTCAAAAGAAATCTGAATCAAAGATACAATTCGGGGAAATAAACTGGGATTGTGAATGTATAAAAATTCGAAGAATAGAAAAACATTTGATCTAAAGTCGTGATGGATCAAGAGCTGAACGGAGGTTAAGAAAACTATGATAAAAAGCAGAGGGGAAACTGATGGCGACGAGATGGATATCCTGAGAAAAGGCAAACCAGAGAAGATAAAAAAAAATATGTGAAAATATCCATGGGGCTTTTTACTCAGCGGTTTCGGCTGTAGAAAAAAATTACATCCGAAAATGCAGATACGTTCACTTACTACATTTTTCTATGAATATTCGACCTTTCCTTTGAATTATTAATGAGTTGGAGTTGCTCCACACTTTTTCACCAAACGCATTTTATATACGTTTGGGTTTCATATAACCCAGCAGAGCAGCTGTATTGTTTGAAATATTGAAATCCCACGTCTGATTTACGATTGCTTTTAGTGTCCTATGACTAGCCGAATGTTTTACTGTTTTAAAACCACTTGGGCATTGTCAAGCTTTTTTCATTCCTCCTTGGAAGTATTCGATAGTATTCGTGTTCGTAGAGTGATAAAGTACTGTCTACCATGAAGGAATAGTTGTAAACAATGGAGGATGAACGTCTTCGAAACATTCCGCAGATCATAAACTATATTGTCGACCTTCAATAAAATGTCGCTGTTATCTCTACGTCAACATCAAAAGGTTAGGAAAGTGTCGACAGCTACGAATTTATATTTGGGTATGGATAATATAATTACATTGCATATTGCAAGAGTGCAAAAACTCATCGAACCGCCAGTAGATGCTACACAGGTCACAGAGTTCAGATGACAGTTGAAAACGGTGTCTTGACACATTTGAAAAAAAAAATAGTCATTGCAAATTTTGAACATATCTAGTATAGGTGAATAATTGCGAATTTATTAAATTTTTAAGAAGTTTCTTGATTATGGAGGTATCGTATCATACACACAATTGAAGAGACCTTGCGATTTAAAAAAAATGGAAAATGAAATATATATATATCGAATATTGCATCATTATTTTTTTTATTAGATCTCCATTTCACTTAAAAAGTGTTGATTGTGGAGATGGATACGTTGTTTCTACCAAAAATCTCACTTTCCTGCACGCATTTTAGTTTTGAATATTTTTTTTATGTTTTCTGAAATAAATAAATATTATTATTATTAGCATCATTATTACACTAGTTTTAAACCAAATCTGCAATGTTTGTAAATTTATTTCAATTCCAATGAATGACCTCGGATTCCTAATCCGAGAAGTTCATCCAACAAAACATCATTTGCAACAGCATCTAAGGCTTTTTCTAGAATAGTTTGAGACAGTCTAGAAATAAACCCATTTCATACGACTTATTTATCACTTAGATTGTCCGCTCTGTAATTGATGCCTAGAAGATAACGAGACTTCATAATTCTTCACACATAATGTCGGCAAAGGAAGGCTGTGGGTGGAAAAAATATAATGAACCAAAATAATCTTGTGAAGATTCAGCTTACGAAGCTGCTAAAACGATGGAAAATGGTTTTCCTTGATTAATGCTTTCAATTGGAAACTGAAATACCTGCAGCCAGAGAGTAGATTACCTGATCGTTATTAGATTTTAGTGATTACTATTGGATTCATCATTCTTGCTGACATAATTCAATTTCCGTGTCTTTTCTCACTCTGTGCGTGGATGGAATATGGAAGTTCGAACACTATGATACGGCGAGAGACTGAATCTGCTTTCTGATACTATTCACACATATATTTTATATTCCATGTATGCTTCACTATGAATAAAATCAATTACGATTATGATGAGTAAGAGAAATTAGTCAGCCTCATAAAGGATTCATTTTTCCATTCAAGCGGCATTGAAGATACTGAGTGCTACCTAAACAATACATACTTCCAAGAAAAGTCTCTGTTCCTGTCCCAAGTTGACAAAGTCCTGATGGAATCTGCCCTTTCCGCAGTAATGGCCATTACTATAAATGGAACTAGTTCGGGAAGTTTACCATCAGAGAGGTAGACTAAAGTCAGTACGGTGGTTGAGTTAAGTGGACGACACCTTCATCGTATAGAACTTCGAGAATAAACTGAACTCTATCACGTTTATAATGGAAGCCAACTGTAACCTAGCCTTTCGCAATGTGGAAGTTGAAATTATAAGAAAACCAAATCCGAAAAACTGAACTGAACTGAAGCTCTCATCATCCTAGTTATTATCGAAAAAATAAAAATAAAAATTCAGTTCATGAGTATAGATGTTTCAAGTCAAACTATTGATAGAAATCCTGTAATGTTCAAATATCACCAACAAATTTCTACAAAATAGTCCGGTCAAATTAGACCAATAAATAAGAGTAAAGTTACCTAAATTCCCACCAAGCTGAAAATCGGTAAGATTGTTTGAAATATCATTAAAAACAAAATTTGAAAGTTCCCCATCTTTCCCCTGTAAGGAAAAAATTTTATTCAAGGTCAAAGGTAAAAAAAATTAGTTTTTCGCGATTTTCAGCAAAACGGTAAGTTTTATCATAAAAATATTTCATACAAAAATTGTAGATCATGAAATTATCTACAAAAAGTTAAAAAATACTTTTTTTTCTACGAGCCACCGTTTTTGAGATATAACGATTCAAAAAGTTGTAAAAGTTGTAATCGTCATAATATGCATGAAAATATATTGGTAAGACAAGCTAATATTGATGCTGATGTATTGATAATTGAAACAGCAATTGAGCAATTCAATTTGACAAATACAACTATTGTTGTTGGTGAAGATATAGACTTACTCGTATTACTGACTGCTCGAACTCCAACTGAAAAAACTATTTTCTTCATAAAACCAGGAAAAGCTCAACATCAATCGGAAATGTATTCATCAAAAAGTTTATCTACTTTTGCAAAGTGACAAAATCATGTACTATTTTTACACGCAATAACTAGCTGTGATACGATATCTGCATTTTACAGGAGGAGTAAAATAACAGTCTTCAAACTATTTGAGAAACAAAATTTAATTGAATGTGCTGAAGTTTTTAAAAATAGTAGTTCTACTCGACAAGAAATTATTACTAACGGCATTCGCTTTCTTCTTTCTATGTACGGAGCTCCTAAAACAACTACCTGCTTAGATAAGTATAGATATGCATGTTTCGTTAAAAACATCAAAAGTAAAAAACAAGTACAATTAGCTTGTCTTCCTCCAACCTCAGTTGCTGCTCATCAACATCTTTTTAGGGTATATTACCAAGTTCAAGTGTGGCTTGGTTATCAGCTAGACCCTGCAGACTGGGGTTGGAAGTTGGGCAACAATTTATTAGAACCAGTGCACACTTTACTTCCACCTGCGCCGAAAAAACCGCTGAACTCGATTTTTTGCAACTACAAAAAGGGATGCAGTGCTAAATGTGGTTGCAAAAAAGTCGGACTGTTCTGTTCTCCGGCATGTACACATTGTCAAGGCCGGTTGTGCTCTAATATTGAATCACCAACAGTAGAGGATCCGTTTGATTCCCACGAGTACTTTTTTTGTAAATTATCTGTTCTGAATTCTCCATTTAACTCTGTGGTGAACTTCACATAGTTGTGAGTTGTTCAATAACGTAAAAACCCTATCATTTCAGATAATAAACCGATTTCAGCTCAGTTGGAATTGTAACTTGATAATTGACACATTAGAGCACATTTAAAACTCCTCATTCATTCTGATCTTCTTTTTAATAATTTTTTCTTTCAGCACAATAAAGAGAAAATAAATAAATAGTCTATTTTGGTAATTTCAATTTCATTTCTTCTTTGTTGATTACTTTTCAATCACTTCAATTATTATGTTAAACTATTGAACTATTTCTTAGTCGACTGTTTTATTAAAAAATTCAATTCAAGAGTTTTTTATTGAATAATTTCTGATGAATTTCTTTATTTCATAGCAATACTTTATATTTTATAGTCTATATACACATTTGAGTGAACTCTGGCTTATATTAATAAAATTCACATGATTCTATAGATTGATATTTTCATTTGTAGATATGTAGATATAGCAGACTATGCAATCCCGACTGATTTCATCAATTAGATATAGTTTTCATTTTCCTTTTTTCATTTATGGGCCGAGCATGATTTCACGCATTCCAAAAATAATGAATTCCTAGAGCCGAGATAATTTTTTTATTTAAAAAAAAATCTCGAAGACGCAATAATCATCGTACAGCAGTCACCTTCACGGATATTGAGGTTGAATATCTATATTTTCAATAAAACATTACTAGGATATGTCTAGTTCATTCATTAATTGATGAACAATTTGAGGCGAGCCGGCAGTGGTTGCAAAACAAGAACAGGTGGCTGCTGAAAGCAATTATTACAATGTTCGAGTGTTTGCACACATTGTGATTCAAGTGGATGTGAGAATTTTGAGACGCCTATAATCGAAATAGAAGAAGAATTCATGGATAGTCTGCTTCCACACAATATGGAAGATGAAGATGAAGAAAAAGAAGAAGAGCCAAATGATTCAGCGGACAATCCTCCAATTAAAAAAAGGAAATTTCGTGAATCTGTATTAATTTAATATATAAATATTTTTCTGTAGTAATTTCATAAATGTTTTGCATACAATAGAGTTATTTTATCATTTTGTGAATATGATAATGGTTTTTTTCTCGACGACCTACCCCAAATTAAGTACATTGGGATTTTTGTACGAGATACTCAATATTTTTCAAGCGCAAGCCACAACGCAAGAAATAAGTTTTCAGTGCTATCCCCACTACGCCGTCCGCTACAGCTATAGCGATCCGCACTTGCACGCCTCACTTTATCCATCTATTGATAATATTGCAAATGAACTAGACATATCCTAGTATTTTTTTATTGAAAATATAGGTATTCAACCTCAATATCCATGAAGGTGACTGCTGTACGATGATTATTGCGTCTTCCATATTTTTTTAAATAAAAAAATTATCTCGGCTTCCAGTGATCGTAGGAATAAAATCATGCTTGGAATCTATTTTCATAAAAGTCATTTCTGTAAAAAAAAAATTAAGGAATTTATTTAGAAAAAACATGTAAAAAACTGTGTCAAAAGTAATTTTTTGACCAATATAATTAAAAAAATCGATATACTTATTCAATAATAGGAATATAATCAAATTTATTAAGTCAATTTAGATTCTACGGGAGCTAGTTGTTTTTCCTCTCAATTCGTTAACAATTTTCCAGTTTTTTTTTGCATGCTCGTTATAGTAATCAAGAAAATGTTCATTGCCTACAGGTAAACACACTAGAGACTTATTGTCTGCCAGAAATGAATAAAATAAATGAATTATTTTCTTAAATTTTTGGTGTTTTCTGTCGTTTCTGATGCTCTTTCCAAACTGAGTAACACAGTGCCTACGGAACTGCCTTGTGCCACCACTGCCAAAGCCACCTATCAATAATGATTCCTTCCTTGGAAACAGCAAAAAATCGATGACGAAAAATGCTATTAGCGCTAGGTCCCTCCGCACACAATATAAAAATTGAAGGAAATTTCCAGCTGAAGGCTCATTAATCATCTTGACACCTCCGATAGACGTTGATCATTCTCTACCGGATGAGCGCAATAACGCAACGCAAAATTAACAATTTAAAATCCAAACACTCACCTACGGAGGAAGTTTGCGCTGAAAATTCGATCGTATCCTTTGCCGACTCTGCTGCCAATTCCTTCACTCAAACTCCAGTTGTTTGCGAAAAGTTTTGAACAGCTTTCACATAATTTCACTCGGTATTTGTATTATTCGTTAAATGGTGTGACGATTGCCACTTGGAACATTATCGAAACATCCTTCGAATTTTTTCAAGTGTTTCGACACAGCACACAAACGTTCCTAATTGAAACAAGTGTTCAGTAAACACAGTCCGACAAGAAAGTATCGTTGATCACTTTTCGAAATTGTCATCTACAGTTCCGTGCAACTTCAAAAAGGATGCTCAGGGCCTATTATCACCTCCCTTGACAGAAAACATACCCGACTTCATTCATAACATCCACCAAAAACTGGACTTTTTTGTTTCCTCAACTTCGCCGACTTTCAACGAACACTGTGTGGTGATGCGCGTAGGTCATGCTCTCTAGACGATCGCCGACAGTGAACTGTTTTATCCATAGTTCTCACGGCGTGCTACCGTGTTTTGTTTCGGCCTGCGCAATTTTCGTTGAGAATGCTAATGCTGTCGAAATATTAGGATGATTGGATATTGAAGTCTAGATTATTTTTGGTCAACAAAATTTATGACGATGGATGAGAGTTATCGAAGATTGGGATCAGACAAGATGGAAACGTTTGAAATGTTGAACTTGTTTATCAGAAGGATTTTGATTGTGTTTCATGCTACTACGTCCCTGGATTTCTGAATGTGACAAACATTTTTTCCTTCCATTGACAGCAAATATATGAATCAGCAAAGTATTACTTTTCCTGCCTAGGCAGCAAAATGATTATTCTCAATGGGAATAAAACATATGAAATTTTTTGACAAATATCCCATTTTAAACTTACTTGTGCTTAAAAATATTCATCATCTAGAGCATCCACTATAAAGTTTGTAATATCTTGTTTTTCGAAAACTCGGGCCTTGTCATCTTTCAAATATCTTCCTATCGCCATTTTTAACATTCATAGTTGCCTTCAACATGGAATATACAGACCAAAGTGTAGAACTCTTCATTGTTTTAGATAATCTAGCAAAATAAGCATACATTTGCTGAAAAAGTCGCATTTTTCTCCATGCAATAATCCATAAATTGTTCATAATTTCCTTCATATTTCACCCTAGACTTCTCCGGTAACCAATTTTTTGCCACCTCCCTCATTTCTGGAGCAATAAGTACTTCTATGTACCGATTTTTTTTCCACAAAACTGTCATATACATATGTACATATTTCCATAGCAACCAGCCATTCCAACAATTGCGATTTCTATGAAATTTTGTTACAATTTATCACTACAGGAAGAATAACAAGATTGTGGGAATTTTAATAATTTGCAAATACAATATTATAAACAATCGGAGAAAACATTATATGTTCAACTCGGCAGCAAAGTAGATTGCCTTAGGTGAATTCCTAGCCTTGCTACGTCCGGCAGTTAATTTCTACTTTACTGCCTAGTAAACCAAATAACTATTTTTGAATAAATCACAAGATGATAATTTGGATTACTTAGGACGACTAGACTGATATTATTGAAGGACTGATAACATTAGAATTAATACAACTTGGGAAAGAATTAAAACACAGATGCATAAAAATGGAAACGGTGAGGATTTTTTCCAACCCTCTTAATTTTTGTTGAAAATGTCTCAAGCCTTAGGTTTTTTCTCTGCTAGCCCCATGAAGGATGGAGAACCAAACCACAAAAAATTGAAATATTTTTTTTTTTGAGGGTAATGATTCCTCTCAACCATAGGTGAACTTTTCAACTAGAGAACGGTTGAGGATAGAGCAATTCTGCGAACGCCAATCGATTCAGATTAATACATTTAGTATATTCTGTGAATTTGAGGATGGAAGGTGGAATGAAAAATATTCACGACAAAAGTCCCAAAATCATCGGGTTTACTTGAAATTCGCCGTATATACTCAAAATTTAACGCTGATTCCGAAAAGATATGATTTGTATATGCTCAGATACAAGGTTCAACATAAAAAAGGAATAATTCGTCAAAAATTGAAAAGATGTCGTAAAAAAGTTACAAAATCTTTAGTTGACTCGGATTTGACTTGAAATTTGGTATGCGTATTCTAAAAATATTACATTTCACGAATAATCTCACAAAATAAATTGAAGGAGTTTTTTTGGGGAGTAATGACCCCTCTCAACCCTAGATGAACTTTTCAACTAGAGAACGGTTGAAGATAGAGCAATTCTGCGAACGCCAATCGATTCAGAATGATAAAATTAGTATATTCGGTGAAATTAAGGTCGGAACGTGGAATTAAAAAAATTCACGAAAAAAGTCCTAAGGGGTAGACCCCTAAAAGTCATAACAAATACAAAATCATTGGGTTCACTTGAAATTCGCACTATATACTCAAAATTTAACGCTGATTCTGAAAATATATGATTTGTATATGCTCAGATACACGGTTTAGCATAAAAAAGGAATAATCGTCAAACAATCTCTTGCCTAATCAAAATTGCAGAGGTGCCGTAAAAAACTTACAAAATCTTTAGTTGACTCGGTTTCGACTTGAAATTTGGTATGCTCATTCTCAAAATATTACATTCCACGAATAATCTCACAAAAAAAGTTAAAAGAGTTTTTTTGACGGGTAATGACTCCTCTCAACCCTAGATGAACTTTTCAACTAAACAACGGTTGAAGATAGAGCAATTCTGCGAACGCCAATCGATTCAGAATGATGAAATTATCAAAGTCTGAGAATTTTATGTCGGAAGGTAGAATGAAAAAAATTCACGAAAAAAGTCCTAAAACTCGTAAAACATACAAAATCATCAGGAAAATATATGATTAGTATATGCTCAGATACAAGGTTGAGCATAAAAAGGGAATAAATCGTCAAGCATTCCAATTTTTTTGGGAGGAAATGACAATTATGCGAACGCCAATCTGTATACCGCCATCGGTAACTTCTTCATATCGTTTTAACCGTGAAATATTCGTTTTCGTTTTCTCATAGCAGAAATATTCCCAAGATTACATTTTTGAGTTTCAACAAACTTAGTGTTACTCATGTCAATATACCAATTACACTGTGCATATTCGAAACGAGTATCCTTTGATCATTGAAACAACAATTTCATATTACAAGTTGCGGAGGAAGCAGAATTGTTCAAGCCTGCAGTTTGTGCACTGTACTCAATTGAATTGTTTAATGAAAGAATGCATAATAAGCAAATTGAATCCCAACATAATCATCCATGTAATCATTATGAAGTTACTCTCATTTACTAGGCTGTAATTTCGATTCACAGAATGATTGTGTGAAGGGGTATCATTTGAAAGTATCCAGTCTTATTGAGCATTTCGAGTATTTTCTGTTCTGAATGATTCCAGGCTTTGGGAATTTCCTTATACTGGATTTTGTGTGGCACACCACAGTTGAACACACCAGCGCACACTCAGTTGTTATTATTTTCAGGTTCGATGTCCTCTGTTTTGCCAGTCATAATAATAATATTTCATTAAATCATTCTTGATCACATTACATAATAGTTATTTTCATAACCAGTTACGATTAGTTTATTTTGATTGAGACGAATGAATGTAATATTCGTCCATTCGCAGATACAATGAGTCAAATAAAATTAGCCTTCCCATAACGTATCAAGTACAATAATTCATTTAAACCACTTTGGAAATATGAAGGGAAAGTACGGTTCCAAAAGTAATAATTCACCTTTGGCACCAAGAATTCCTCGTGAAGCTTTCATTTTATGGCTTGTCCCCCCGGTTGTAATTCGGGATCCAATACATTCCCACTCAGGTTGATTCGAAAGTAACAGTACCATTAACCAACAGAATTCCTTATACATGGAGGAAATATCAAGGGTATATCCAAATATACACAGATGCGTCAAAATCAGAAAAGGGCCTGCACCAGCATTCACCACTTTGACATCAAACTCTAGCTACAAATTATCAAAAAGTACTTATTTTCTTACTGGAGAAAGGTTCACCATCCTGGAGGCCTTATAATAATAATATAATAATAATTATTTTTTTTTACCACTGTTTCTGAGTAGGCTGTTACTAACTCAAGCTACGAGATTTTAACAATTTGATCATTGAAATTAAATAGAAAAATTCCCAGCTCTGTCTGCGGCTCGAACTCGGGCCCTTCAGCTCCGAACCCGGATGCCATATCATATTCCAGGTGGAGGCGAATTTATTTTTCATAAAGTATACTGAAGAGTCTTTTATCAGGATGGACGAAACATTAGTTGAGTACGACTGTTAGCTTTTATAAACAATGGCTCTCACTTGGTTAGCAGCAGTCAGTTTTTTGTTGAAGATAACTCACAGGTTGCCCAAAAGGTAATGGAATGTTGGGTTGTTATAACCGATGTGTAACACACAACTCAGGATCGAGTTTGTCACTTTTTTATATATGGGAGTGACATATATGCAAGAAATCAACTTTTTTTTAACAGAACTCATCCCCAAGCTATGTATGTGAGAAATAGACCGACTGAAACGATCTCAACGAAAACTCACCAGTGGCTTTGATATGATATAATCCCTTTTCTACCCCTTATTATAATCATTAATTCGGTTTGAAATATCAACACATTGCTTGTGTGACAAATATCCCAATGATAGTAAATTTTGGTTCAGCTGTGAGAATCGTCAGAATCTCAGTAAATGGATAGAGCATATATACAAACTAATATGCCATTAAAACTTCTCGAACTAAGCTGAAATTTAGGGAAGTTCAACGCGACGAGAGCTCTGCGGAATTTTGGTCCTTTCCGTTACTGTTTTGTTTATTATCTCATACGGGCTTTTACGAGAGGGTCGAAAATCCAGGACATGAATATATTATTTTCCTCATCATATGTTCTGGATCCATCCAGAATTTTTCTCTTTGTGTCAGCACATTCCTCGTCGTATAGTATTTTATGTTGCGAATCTTTTGTGATTATATGTAATAAATATTTATAGTATACATAGTGACCATGATGATGTAATACTTCGCTTACTGGGTCAAGAAATATAAAAGTAGTTGTGCCTCAGGGCTCTGTTCTAGGACTGCTTCTATTCTATTCCTCTTATATATATATATATATATATATATATATATATATATATATATATATATATATATATATATATATATATATATATATATATATATATATATATATATATATATATATATATATATATATATATATATATATATATATATATATATATATATATATATATAATATATTTTTGAATTTGAATTTCAACAAATTCTAGACGCGGTTCAACCCGAACTTTTAGTTTTCATATATATATATATATATGAAAACTAAAAATTCGGGTTGAACCGCGTCTAGAATTTGTTGAAATTCGACGTTTCGGCTCCGATTTTGGAGCCATTTTCAAGAACTGAAAAAGAAAGATAATTAATAAATGGTTGAAACGTAATTCTACGCTGAGGTCTCAATCTGCCTACTCCTCAGGTATAATTACGTTAGGTTTTTGTGACTTGACGTCGGGGTCTCAATCTGCCTAATCCCCATGTCTCGTCACTGGTTCTCTCTAAGGTCTCAATCTGCCTACTCCTTCGAGAGAACTGAGGAATTGTGGGTTGAGGAACTGTATTTATAGTGGGCGTGGCTGTAATGGCCGTGTGCAATGTATTGGCGCGAGGTGAACTATGGGCGGGAACTGAGTTGGCGCTAGATGAGCTGTGTGCGGGAACTTGGTTGGCGCTAAGTGAGCTGTGTGCGGGAACTGGGTTGGTGGGAAATGAGTTGATGCATGCAATGAGAGGCTTCCAGGTATTGGGAAGTCTACGTCCGTCGTCGCGAGTGTTGAGGCAATTGGGGCGCTTCTCTATCTCAAGGGCTTCTCGGATGATCCTGGTTTGCAGAGTTTTCTCGGTGGAAATTGTTTTTGTGTTTTTGAAGTCTATTTTGTGACCTGTGTCTTCTCGATGTTTATAAAGTGCGGAAGTGGAAGATGCCTGACGCACAGCAAGTTCGTGTTCGTAGACTCTGGAAGTTACTCGTCTGTTATTATTTGTATATTTAGAATTACGTATTATCCTTTTATTAATTTTCTTTCTATTTCAGTTCTTGAAAATGGCTCCAAAATCGGAGCCGAAACGTCGAATTTCAACAAATTCTAGACGCGGTTCAACCCGAACTTTTAGTTTTCATATATATATATATATATATATATATATATATATATATATATGACTCACCAAAACACATTATGGATGGCCATGGTTCAATGTTTGCTGATGACACTACTATAAAATTATCTGGACAAAATATTGAACAACTCCTCAGCAAATCCCAAAACTTCATTGATCAGTTGAGTGCATGGTGTCGAAAGAGTAGGCTCATTCTAAATACTTCCACGTCCCAGTTGATATATGCTCTTTGGATGATATGCAAATGTTCGAAGGAATCACATTTTCAGAAACCTGCCTGAATACCAACTTAAATTGGGAAAACAAAGTGGACCATGCCTGTAAAATTCTGAACAGGCCCTATTATGCTGATGAAATCCAGCTTGGATGAGCCTGTCCTCCTCAGTATATATCACGTTATTGTCTTTTCATAGTCAGTTTGAATATCTTGTCGTGGAGTAGGAAAAGAGATGTTTCAAGAGTTTCCGTCTCGGATTATTCATTGAGGATTTTTGGGACAGTTGTCGGCCGATATTCATAGGAAAAAATATACTAACAACACCCTACCTCATACTATACTGAATACTATAATGTATAATTTTTTCTTGAAGACTTATTTTTTCAGAAAGGGTTTACAGTTCATTCTTCAAAGTTATTCTTACGCATCATTCCTTGTCCAGAGCTCTTGAAGTGCTTCTGTGCCCCTATGCCCTTATGCCTTCGATAATAAATCTCCTTCTAAGCACAATCGTGGCTGCCTTCTCCTTGAGAAAAATAATACAGCATCTAAACGTAACTTTCCAAAAGATGAATTGGGAGGACAGGACCGATCGATTGGCCTGAACGTTCGTCAGACCTCAACCTCATTGATACTCTCATTTGGTATTTTTCCACAAGAACTTAATCGAAAATTGATATTGGTAAGTATAGATGGTGACTGAAGCACTACGACCTAATTAGATCTATTGTGCCCCATCTTCTTTTACAGCAGCCTCTCAAGCCCCAATTCCTTGAGGAATTTAAGGATTTTGAGGGGGTCTATTCGTGGTATTTCTCCCACAGTCAGATGGTGTGATCCCAGTATATTCAATCTCTTGTGATGTACAGTATAACACTCCATCAAAATATGGTGTGGTGTTCCTGGATGTTCCCCACAGAATCTGCAGGTGCTGTCCTCCTCTAAGCCTAGCTTTCTCAGGTGTTCTTTGAGTCTGCAGTGCCCCGTCAGAAATTCCGTGATTGTCTTTAGACTAGTTTTGCTGAGGTTAATCAGTCTCTTCGATCTTGCTCGGTTGAAGTTGCCGAGGAGATCTTTGGCCTGCCTTAGCCCTGGAAGTCTTTGCCAGTATGTTGTTCTCATTGCTTCTTCAGTTTTATTGAGTTCATCTTGGAAGTAAGATTTTTCAAGTCCGCAGAATGGTTCTGGCCCGATCAGTGGCGTTGATGCCCCTTTTCATGCCAGAGTATCTGCTTGTTCATTGCCCTCCACTCCGACGTGCCCCGGCACCCAGAGGAGGATCACCTTGTTGTTCCTGCCTAGATCATTGAGTTTGTCTAGGCATTCCCAGACCGTCTTTGAGTTTATGTTACATGAGCTCAACGCTTTGATGGCTGCTCACAGGAAAAAAATCAAAAGAATATCCACTAAAAAACAGATATGAATATTTGAAGCCCCACCGGCAGAACCCCCTTACAAATTACAAAGAAAATTATAACACGAAAACTACAAAAAAATCGCTGAACACATATGATGTATTCTCGAATACCCCTGGGTGTGAAAAATTCAGATTTATTTTCAACATCACTATTTGACCTTGTATATCAATTCAGGATCTACAGCATATCAGAACTTCAGAAAAATTCGCCGAATGCCATTTTACATATAAAATGTGCGGGCTCCTTTTCCTGAGTTCTCACGACATTTCCTGATATTACAGGATACTCTTTCCGTGGAAACCAGAAGTGTGAAATAAATCGCGAATTCTCGTTGTACTTAGCATAACGCATTGAATGCGCGGTTGATCAAGTATGCTTCACTCCTTACGAAAGTTCATTAATTTTTCGACAGCAGCAGCAACGAATCTTAAACAAAGATAAACACTACCGAACGTCTTTTTCAGTGAACGACAGCCCATTTCAGCTGAATCAATAGGTATGCCGTTCTGTTTGTTTTCGATAATGAGATTTCGTGGTTTTCCGCAGTAGGAGTGCTGTCTCCTGTGACAATGTCGACTCAGAAACATTATCCAGAAGGCATCTCTCGCTGCCAAAATAATTCCCGGAATTTTCTATGTTGAATGATTAAGTGCGAGCCATCAAAGTATTCGAGGCTGAACTCAGTTGGTCCATTAGAGAAAAACAATTATTCGAAGAGGTATAATACAAATAGATTCAGAGATTCAGGTCAGTGGTTCTGAGAAAGGCTCAGAGTAACGAAGATTGGGATATGAAATTGATGCTGCCTCGTTTTAGTTTTGGTTTTTTGTGTATGTATGTCATGGAGTCTTCGCTTTAGTTTTTTCAGCGTTTTTGAGGACGTGAATCCATGTCCGGTTGAGCTCCAGGGTATCTTCTTCCTTATTGAAATTATTCGTAGAACTCTATTGCTTTCCTCATGAGTAATGAGCCTGGTTGGGAGCAAGAAGTTTCTTGTCTTCGAAACGTTTCTCGTGATCTCCTTCACCTAGCGCGTGTTCCGCTACTGCTGATTTGTCAGTTTAACCTGATCTACAGTTTCCCTAATATTCATCCAGCCTTGTACCTGCTGATCTTTTCTTAGTTCTGATGTATGATCTCCGACATGTGCACGGTATGCGAAAAACCCCTGCAGCTGAGAGTGGGTCTTTTTTTTATTTTTGCTGAATGGAGACTTTATTGAATATTCTTGTTGGGCTTGAAATCCGTTTGTATTTTGTATGACCCCAAGAGTTTTCTGATTTCGTCTGTGACTCTAGAGATGTGAGGTAGATAAGATATAATATATGCACCTGTAACCGTTACATCTCTGCCAGAAACCTTTCAGGAAACTATTCTCATGTCAAGGATTCAACAGACTTTGTGTCAGCATCGACGTTCTGTCTTTGTTTACCAACGTCCAACTGGAAGATTCTTCGAATAAAAGAGCCAATTTTTTTCCGAGTGGTATTGTCAGACTTTTTGAGGCATGTCTTACCAGAAGTTACTCCCAATGAAAAGGAGACTTCCTTCAGCAATTCGATGGCGTGGCAATGAAAGGTCCACTCAGTCGGAAGTCGTGAAACTCCTTGCCCACCAACCAGAGGTATAGCAGAAGCAATATAGATCCACAAGCAAATGGAGAATTTCAAGAGACTCTGAACCTCCACCGGCTATGAATCCCATCCTCAAAAACGCTGGGTGGCAGTCAATGACAGTAGATAGAAGCATATTATCGTTTAACAACACATTAACAGGCGCAAACTCAGATACCGTAATTAATTATCTGAAGCAGCTGAATATAACTAACGAGATGGAAATCCTTGTGTTATCGGGGAATTCAAATGAAAATAGTGATATTAAAAACTTTGACTAAGGTTTTATTGATATTATAAATAAGATAAGATCAGTTTGAGATTTCCATATCACGAGTCTCTTTACTGTGAACAATCCATTGTAGATTCCTTCGAAATCAGTTGGAGTTATCTAACTATCTAGACCTGTCTCCGTTACAGGACGCCATTGGCTAGTATTCAAAACACCGAGAGCTTTTGGTTTTTGTTCCCACAGCCTCAGAAACCTTAGCTTCGACAAGCCCTCGCAGAGGCAGAATATGTGTACTCTTTTTCTGCCAAACCAACTGTATTCATATGTTTGTTGGACTTACAATGACCTGTAAGAACTTCAATGAATATTCTGGAAGTGTCCCTTTTCTGAGATATTCTGTCAGTATTGGCAGCAGAATATTGGCATGACCTGCACATTTGCCGGCTCCTGGACTTTCATTAGTTTCTGTCCTTGACTCTGTCAATGAGCAATGTCGTTATTTCTGGTTTCAACTTCCAATTCTTTTCGCACATTTTCCTATAACTTTTTGTAGATGTTCACTTGACGCGCCTTATCCCAACAAAGTCAGCATCTTCAGGAGCTTAAGCTCACCAAATATGCAAATATCAATTCGTCTTTTAGGATGACCCAAATGTAGAGAAAAGATTTACATGTACATTGACTTTCTGATTGAGCTAGCAAACTGAAAAAGGCAAAACAAATAAGAAGTACAAACACAGGTATGAGTATTACAATCCGGGCTCATCTATTTACAAAACAGAAAGTTGCAACTTTCTATTCAATATTTTTTATCTTACTACATGATAACAAAATATAACTGGTTAGATGTTGAATACATAAGAACAATCAAAATTTTTCAGAACAGAGAATGGTAGACATACCGAGACTTACAACTTTTCAACATGAGTTTCTCTGAAAAATCCGTTCACATATGAAAATCATACTAGAAACTCACTCCTTAAAACAAAAATACGGGATTCATGTAATACGTTGCAAGAGTTCGGTATTATTCAACCTCGAATGTGACAATAAATCACGAAACATATTGGATACGGTTTATTGATAGTCATTCGAAATTGTCATAAACTGAATGAAAACTGTCTCTAAGAGTTTGAAAAATAAGCAATCCTTCATTGTTTATTATTCATCTACTTGAATGAATTCAATAAAGTGGAGTATATCCAATCACAGTGGTGGCTTATGGTATATTGAGTTGAAATTGATTCGTTATCAATGGTACTCAATTAAATCGAGTTCTCCATTCAGGAAAATATAACACTCTGAAGTATTCAATATTGATACGCTCATATTGCTATTATTTGCAACCAATTGAAAGTCAAGTATATGTCCTGATAATGCAAACAATATCGGCTATCACGCGAAAAAAGATAATTAATTTTATTCCGTTCAATTGGCATTTGCGTGCTGATAATACTTCAGCAGCTTCAGTATGAGGAAATCTGAAAATGATAATGGAATTTAGATCGAAAAGTCTTGAATGCTGTTGAATGATTTTTTATTGGGTTTAACATTGTTTCGTTGAAGAATATTTATTCTTACTATTGTTGTAGAAAGGAATATTAGTGCAGAGGAAATTTTTCAATTCCATTATTTGTCTAGACATGCATAACTCGAAATATTTTCGCTCGTACAGATCGCATAGATCTCAAGTTGAAGTTGTAACAGGGTGCTTAGTGGACATAGGTTTGGCTGATCTATAGCTGCTTGATGTATCTTATGTACTACGCCTTTGGCTAGTGCCTAGACAGGAAATCGATATACGTGGATTCCAGTTGACTACAATAATTTACTCGACAGATTAAATTCAAATAATATGTTACCTTAGCCCCAATAATACTCCAACGAAATTTAAAACCCTGACTTATTGAACCACTTCAGATCATATTGCGAACCAGTTGACTTATACACAATACTAGAAAGACCGGGTCGGAGCTGTATCAGAAGTCGAAACTTGTATGAGCCAAGGATTACCTTCCAACCTGCGATTCCTAGCACTTCCTTGGGCTATCAGAAAAATATACAGTGAAAATTTGTATCACATTCGCAAAATGCAAAAATAAATAGTTTATTTTTCAGCAAATGTGGAGCTGGAAACAGTCAACTGAAGAAAATTTATAAGAAAAAGAAGTTTCGAATCAATAGTGATAATTTTAAAATAACACAATACAAAAACTGAATACGGGAAAGTTTAGGGAACAGTCTCCCTATAAATACTGGTGAAAAAAAAAATTTAAATGAAGATAATAATAAAAATAATAATAATAATCTTTATATATCCTTTAAAATCATCATATGATATAGGACAAGTCATAAAATGTATGTAAATATATATATACACAACACATTTAAACAGATATAATACACTAATAACTTCAAACATCATTCTCACCCACAAGCAAACAAACAAATTGACAAATTAAGA
The DNA here is from genome assembly GCA_958502065.1 of Chrysolina americana. Classification (NCBI taxonomy): domain Eukaryota; kingdom Metazoa; phylum Arthropoda; class Insecta; order Coleoptera; family Chrysomelidae; genus Chrysolina; species Chrysolina americana. The sequence goes on along the minus strand of OY293416.1, from coordinate 66,056,572 downwards.
TTTTATAAAATATTCGTTTATGTCATAAAAGCAGGTTTCCACTAAATATTTTTTCAATTTTGTCTTAAATTTATTAATATTCCTCTCATTTTTTATATCACTGGGGAGATGATTGAAAAATCGTATTCCATTATAGTAAGGACTGCTTTCGTAAAATGAAGTACGGTGCTTTGCAACTCTAAATAAATCACCATGCCTCGTAGCATAATCATGAGAGTCACAATCTTTAGAGACGTTGCTGATGTTGAGTTTAACATATGTTAGAATTTTATAAATGTAAATTCTTGGTACAGTCAGTAACTTGAACTTTTTAAAAGGATTTTTACACGTCATTCTGTAATCTAAGTCAAAGATTAGGCGAATTATTCTTTTTTGCCTAATAAAAACTCTACGAGCATTGACCGTACTCTCTCAAAGAACAATATTGTATGAAATATGTAAATATGATAAGGCATAGTACACATTTATTAATTGCTCTAGTGTGAATATATTTTTTAGTTGCAAAATTGCATAATAGCTACTATTGAGTCTCCTACAAACCTCATCAACATTGTGTATTCCAGCTCATATTTGCATCCAAATATGTGCCCAGAAATTTTTTGAATCCGAAAAAACTATTTTTCTGTTGTTGACGTGAACAAAATAACAATTTGAAATTTTTGTACGGGAGTGAGACTGTAAACATACCGTTTTGTCAGGATTGACAATTTAGAAATTTTTACTACACCAATCAGTAAAATCTGTCGACAAAATATTCATTCTTTGCACAATTTCTTCTGGGGTTTTAGCATCAGTGGCGATTGTCGTATCGTCTGCATACAAAAAAATGTGTTCGCTGCTCAAATAATTTGGTAAATTATTGACGTACAAAATAAAAATCAACGGACCTAACACTGATCCTTGGGGAACTCCTAAATTAACATCATGTAGTTGAGATCTACAATCATCCACTTTCACACAGATTTTCCGATACTCAAGATAAGATGCGAGCCACGACAAAAAAATTCCACAAAATCCCAGTCCAGATAATTTTCTCAGAGCAACATTAATATAAATAGAATCAAATGCCTTAGAAAGGTCGAAGAAAAGTACCCCAACAAACCTTCCATGGTCCAATTCAGCATGGATACAGAATAAAGAAATAACGGTGTCTATGAATCTGTCTGTATTCTTAACTGAATGAAAAATTTCAAAACTTATATTGCATTTGGCCTTGTCTGATTGGATACTATGCGTAAAAAATTCAGTTAAGACTATGAGACTTTGAATAAATTATGAAGTTTATTCACAAATAGTGATAACGATTTTGAAATACAAATTTTGGTAATAAGAAATTATTCAGAAAACCAAATTTCTTGTTAAACTTGTAGTCAAACTTGATTTTATACCTACTAACCTACCAAAAGACGTGACATTGACTAATTTCGATATAATGTATGGTAATGAAGCGGTTCAGAACTACATCAAAAAAATGTATAATGATTGAGAACTTCAGAAATAACAAGGTGTCATCATTTCAATAGCCGCGGAAAATTCTTCGATGGTGAGCATTGATGCAGTATATTAAACTCCGCGTGCAAATACCTAGGAAATGTAAAATGATATCTATAATTCCGATTTCGAAACATCACAACTCATTGGTAGACTGGTAGACCTATGTGGTTTCAATTTCATTTGAAGCAACACTGCAAAAGTGTGATTCACATCTGTAGGCTTTTTCGTTTTTCTCGCTTCCGTTCATTAACACATCTATTTTGTGCCAAGAATTTGATGAGTTAGTAAATGTGTTGTCCTTTATTCTTCACCATGAATACATATCATATCCAACTTTCCTGCATTAAAATATTGAATCAATTTTCAATTCCTCGAAAATCAAACATAAAACTAAATGCACTTCATATGGATCTATTTTGAAAAATAAAAAAAAAATTATGAAATAAAGTTGCTGTTTTTCATCAGTAATCAACTATGAGTCTTTCATTTTCCAGATATTTGCCCGAGAAGTTTTATATGGGACACACTATATATATTTTGTGGGTTTTTTTTTCTTCAATCATGAGTTGGGATAATTCCACACGGATTCAGTGCCAAAACTATAGATCACCCAGTTTGAAACTGAATATTTGGATGACAGATACTGGATATAATTCTCAATAGAATTTCAGTGCACTTTAGAATCATGCAATATTCAATCAATTATCAACACCACTCTAGTTGGGAACATCGAAATCGTACAACCTGAAAAAAAAAATAATATTGTTTTCTCAAAGCAAAATATGTATTATTAAAGAAAATGACTTAGAGGAAAAGAATTCTGGTCATTGATCCTTACAAAGTGGAAGAAATTGAATTTTAGACATTTTGAGCATAATCTGCATCAGTTATTATAATCTTCATAAATAACTTTGAGCTGGGTTTCCTGTCTTTACGTTCATCGTTTGCTGTTTCATTTATTCCTTCATCCATATAAATTTTTCCTTTCTAATTATTCGGCCTGCACACTATCGACTCATCCTGTATGTGACAGATGAAATATTTAATGAATAGGTATGTTTGGTGTCTGTTTTTCATGTAAAAAGACTTCGTCCTCGATGTCCAGACTACATTTTGAAATGACGTCACATATTAACTGGTTCCTTGCAAAAAATTTGGATACCTTCTTAGACTAAAACACAATGCATACCGATTGATTCTAATCCTTCGGTTCCTATCACGGCAAAAAATTAGTTAACAACTATCTGAAATGTCAAGTCATGTTTGCGAACTACGTTTACTAATTGAAGCAGCCGTTGATTCCCAACAAGGACGATTATAAGTAATTATCTTTATGACAGTAAACAACAAGAGTATTTATCATAACACAATTTAAATTGTGACTATTTTTAGAATAGCAATTTGACGAGCGATGATCTAATGGGTTGAGAGATCCTCATTAAAATACGACGTGTCCAAAAATTTCGAGTGCACTTAGAATTAAATAGATGTAAGAAAAGAGTGCAAACGAATATTGTCCCTATCGTTAGTAAACGTTATGGCTGGTATTTTTGGAAATACTGTGGGACAATAAACGGAGTGTTGATCCTGAAGTTAACAATACAAATGTTATAGTTATTCGTAATGCAGATTTGTAAACGTCTTTTGTTATTTTGTGATAATCCAATTTTCCGAAGTCAAATTTTTCTACTTCACATGATTCAGGTTTTCCATTTGTCACCCCAATTTTGTTTCGAAAGTTTCCAACACATATTCATCACAGGTGAATAGATTTGGTGAACTCCAATTACTAGGTTCAACAAATTCATTTCATTTTATACTCAAAGAGAATTCAATTCATCAATATATTCGCTGTAACACGTTTTGAAATGTGGAAAACCCGTATATTACTGTAATACCATAGTTAACTGAGTCTACTGGGTCATGATGAATTGAATAACACGAGACTATCAAAACAGATTGACAGTTAGTATACATAACTGCATTCCCTCACTATCGATTACTCGGTGAGGTCAAAGTTACAGGATAATTCAAAATAAGATGGATAAACTGGGACATAGTAGCGCATTTACATCACATATATAAGTTGTTATTTAGACAAAACTGAATGTATTCTGACCCACCACAGATTGCGCCAACTCGAATCCTATTTTTGAGATCACTTTAAAATATTTGAAATCCGACCGCACTCCTTCGACGACCCAACAATGACATTCGATAATGAAAAGTTGTTATTTGGACAAAAACTTATATATTATGACCCAATTCAGATCTCGCCAATACGAATCCTATTTTTGAGATCACTTCAAAATATTTAAAATCTGACGCACATTTCTGACGACCCGACAGAGACATTTGATAATGAAAAGTTGTTATTTTGACAAAAGGTAATGTATTCTGACCCGAAACAGATTGCGCCAATTCGAATCCTACTTTTGAGATCACTTCAAAGTATTTAAAATCCTATCGCACTTCTCTGACGACCCAACAATGACCTTCGATGATAAAAATTTGTTATTTGGATAAAAATATATGTATTCTGACCCAATTCAGATCTCGCCAACACGAATTCTGTTTTTGAGATCACTTCAAAATATTCAATATCCGACCGCACCTATCTGACGACCCGACAAAGACCGTTGATAATGAAAAGTTGTTATTTGGACAAAAGTTAATGTATTCTAACCCAAAAACAGATCGCGCCAACTCGAATCCTATTTTTGAGATCACTTCAAAATATTTAAAATCCGACCGCACTCCTCTGACGACACAACAAAGACCTTCGATGATGAAAAGTTATTATTTGGACAAAAATTCATGTATTATGACTCAATTCAGATCTCGCCAATACGAATCCTATTTTTGAGATCTCTTCAAAATATTTAAAATCCTACCACACTTCTCTGACGACCCAACAGCAACCTTTGATGATGGAAAGTTGATATTTGGGCAAATGTTAATAAATTTTGACCCAGTTCAGATCGCGCCAATACAAATGCTATTCTTGAGATCACTTTAAAATATTTAAAATCTGACCGCACTTCTCTGACGACCCGACAATGACCTTTGATGATGAAAACTTGTTATTTGGGCAAAAAAGAATGTATTCTGACCCAATTCAGATCGCGCCAACTCGAATCCTATTTTTGAGATCACTTCAAAATATTTAAAAGCCCAGCGCACTCCTCTGACGACCCAACAACGACCTTTGATGATAAAATGTTGTTATTTTGGCATCTTCGTACAAATATTGTGCCCCAAATCCAATCATAAAATTATTTTTCTTCATCGAATGTTAGTAATCGACTTCAACGAATCCGAGATGAAAAATAATTAGCATTCTCTTATGTTCGCCTTCAACTCAGTGGAAATATTTACTAATTGGCTGATGCTCACTAAGCGTGTTTTCCAAAAGTTTTCCGAAGTTCACTTCCAGATTTCCAGATAGTTCAATTTTGATTCGCTCTTTCCGTCAAAAGATCGCGAAAATTCTTCCTATTATGTTATGAAATTGTTTTACAAGAGTTCTTGAATATTATTCAATCTTGAGTTTGAATTTTTTCTAAAATATGAACAGGATGTTCATGAAATCAAACGACGAATCATCTGCGGATGAAAGACATTCTTCAGTTGCTGTTTTCCATCGTCAAAGATGACCTCTTGGGGGATTCTTTTGAAAATGGAAAGAAGCTATGATGAAATTGAAGAATTATTTTGTATTATTTGACAAAATACAATCACTTCTTCTCCACATTTTCAATGTGACTCATCAAGAGAAAACGAAAGAATAAATGTCAACATTCACATTCACGTTTTTCATAACAAAACATTATTGATGACTTTCACAAACTTTCGGTTTAAAAAATCGCCACATTTATTGTTTCGCCTTACAATTTGAAATCGCTTCAGGGACAAACACTTGGTAAGAAAATATCAAGGGCAGTAAAGATGCAGTTGGAAAACTAGGAATGGGGTCTATAAATTCACCTGTGGTATCAGTATATAAGGATAACATGGCATAATTTATTTTGGTATACTTCTGCTATGAAGAAGACATTATATGGAGAAACAATTCTCATGGTTTTGTTAGCCAAAAATTTGTGAGTCAACATTAAAGATTAGTTCCTTAATTTTTTTGACCAATCAGAAATGGCGTGATTTTGGAATATATCCATCACAATGAATTCCGGTTTATGTTTTGGTCTTTGGTGAACATACAAATATTTCACTGAATCCACCAATTTCATAACACGTATCAAGCGACAAAAGTATCCGATCATAAACTATTCTGTCAATAGCAAAAATTTTTATTGCCAATTTCGTGGGGATACTTGCAACAGAATGCACTTTCGAAAAGTTATGGTTGCCGACCGTGATGTAATTCCTAACCGGAGTTATATGGACAATATGTAGAGGGTGATTCGCAATCACGTTCTGACCACAGAGCGAAATAACAATGATAATGGATAGAAAACTCTTTTAATTCAGAGGGAATGTATGGCGAATACTTCAACTCCATCAACGATGATGATGAATACTTGGAGAGTATGTATATCTTTATACAACCTTTTCATGGTGCTCTTGAATAATCTCAATAAATCTAAAGTATTCGCAATGGCCAGATTATATGACGAAAATAAACCGGTAGGACTTCAAAATGAATTATATCACATTTTGGCGTTTGAATCAGCTTGGCTTGAAGTTCAGAAACACCACACGAAATCACTGAAGTGAGTTCACAGCTAAACAACACTTGGCTATCATTTCTCAAAAATACTACCTCATGATATCTAATGCATCATACCAATCAGGAATTAGAAGGCCAACTCACAAATACGTTTCGAAATAATGAACGTCAAGCAGTGAACTGAGAAGCTGTTAACATGTCAACAACTGTCTTGAAAATGCCAACCACTCGTGTTGGCGGAACGTTGAAAATAGGTCGTGATGCCTCAAAAATCCCGGATTATAATCGTGTACGAAATGAATTCATCAGATATTCATTAAATGTCATTAGGCAGAATCAGCTGAATAATAATAATTGAAATTGTTTTGTTGCACACAGAATGTGTGCCTCTGCAAAATACTAAATCTCGTAAATATCCCTCCTGGTATTCAAAGACAACAGTAAGAAATATTAAAGTAAAAAATCATTACCATAAAATTTACAAAAATCGTAGATATCACTTTTTTCATTTTGAGCGATACAAACGTTATAGAAAAATTGTTAAGCTGAATATCAGGGATGATTACAGAAAATTCATTGAAGATTCAGAAGCAGATATAAAACGTGATCCACGTAGATTTTGGTCATTCGTCAATAGTAAATCTCATAAGAGTAGAATCCCGGGTCGAATGTACCACAATAATGAATGTTTATCCTCTCCTATTGACATTGTCAATGGATTCGCAACTTTTTTCAGTAGTGTTTATGCTCTAGACCCCACCATGATCAAAATGAACCTCATGATGAAAATTATGTAACACACTTCAACATTGAAGAGATTGAAGAGAAAAAATTGAAAAATTAACTCTCCTCTGGACCGGATAACATCCCCATGAAATTCGTGAGAAAGAACATTGATTTGCTGTCTTCTCCTTTATATATGTTATATAACCTGATGTTGAGATCTAAGAGATTTCTTAATATTTGGAAAGTATCACGGTATGTTCTAAACTATTTGAAATCATTATTGCCGATGAAATTTATAATCATGTTCGAAATATGATATCCCAATCTCAGCATGGCTTTGTCAAGCACCGTAGTACGACCACTAACTTATATATGACAGAATTTATATCTAGTTCTCTGGATAAAAGAAAGCAAGTTGATTTGGTATACAAAGCCTTCGATGAAATTCCTCACCATCGATTAATAGACAAGTTAAAAATCTTCGTTATCTCCTCTGAATTGCAACAATTAATGAAATCGTTCTTAACAGAAAGAGAGTTGTTTGTGGAATATGAAGGGGTCAAATCCTTCACATTTGTTTCGACATCGGGAGTTCCGCAAGGTTCAAATCTGGGGCCACTCTTGTTCCTTTTATTTGTCAATGACATTTGTGATACTCTGAACTCAAAAACTCTTCTTTATGCCGATGACATGGAACTTTACTGTGAGATCAATGATATTCGAGATTGTGAACTTTTACAAAAAGATCTATCATCCCCAATTGATTGGTGTATAGAAAACAATTTACTCCTAAACTACACTAAGTGCAAGATAATGACGTTTTCCCGCATAAATGTTCCTCTTAGTTTCAATTACTGTATATCAACTCAACAACTAACACGTGTTTCTGAATGCAAAGACTTAGGCGTGAGTTTTGACGAAAAACTCAATTTTGTGAATCATATCAACACCATAATTGGACAGGCCGCTCGTAATTTGGGTTTCTCATCAGGAATTGTAAAGAATTCCATTCCTTCGATGCTTTACGCAATGTCTACTATGCAATGGTTAGAAGCAAGCTGGAATATTGTAGTGTCATATAGAACCCCATCTTTACAAAATATGTTGATGCGCTGGAAGCTGTCCAGAAAAAGTTTTTAAAATTTGCTTTTTTTAAGATATATGGCATTTATCCTGAGATTATAACCTATTGTTAGAGGAATTTGATATGTACTTATTAAGAAAACAGAGAGATCGCAAATCTTGTTTTTCTACACAAACTCATTAATAATGGCATAGACTCTCTGAATCTTCTGTTAATGTTAATTTTAATGTCCCAAGAATTACCTCTAGACAAAATACTACTTTTCACCTAGCTGTTTCTAATACGCGACACCACTATAACTGCCCTCTATCGAATATGTGTAGATGCTACAATAATTTGCAATCTGTCAATGCTGATATATTTTTCTTGTCCTTGCATGCTTTTAAAAAAGAAATTTCTAAGGTTATTCCAAATTGATTATTAGTTCTTAAATAAATGATAATTAGCGTTAAGCTCATTCATGTAAAATACATTGGGCTATTAGCCTGTCGGATGTATAAATATTAAATAAATAAATAATTAAATAGTCAATCTTAGACGCGATTTTTCATATGACTCCTTCAATAAACATCAAAGTGGGTTAGGTATGGTTATGTATTGTCCACTTCTTCCAATTCAACCATCTTAGAACGAGTACAATTCGCCAAGTATACATAACTTTCCGTTTTGTTCAAATATCCTGCCCCAAAGTTGAGAAGCATTGGGAAAAAAACAGAACAGAAGGATGGAAAAAAGAATGTGGCAACAAAAATTACTGAAGAAAGTGCGAGTCGTGATAATGAATGATGTGAATTGAGGAAACGCAGCTACATTCATTAGAGAACAGGCCATTACTTTAGTAGGGCCACATGAGGCAGGAATAAGTCAGTTCTGCAAATATTGAAATGAAAAAGTAAGAAGAATACCCAGATAGTTTGAACCAAAGGGTAGCGAAAGTTACATACATACAGTTTCATTTCATTTCATTCCTCTACACAAATAACAACACATCATTCTTCACACATTTCTTACAAATATCTCATGGAACGTGAATCACCCTACAAAACACATTTTTGCCGCCAATACAGCATCGTTCAGAACGTGTACAATGCCTAGTCAATTTCCTGTCGATACATAAAAATTGCATCCTGGAGCTATATGAGAAGCCTCCATTTATTTTGTCGGGTGAAATTTGCTATCTATTGGAAAACGCGAAAATGACCCCTGAAGGAATGAAAAGACGCCTGTCTAGATCAATGTCGAGGAATATTGGTTTCCGCGTATGTCAAGAAGATCATAAAATAAATTCAATTCCGAAACTCGCTAAACGAAAATTTTTCTTCAAAAGACTCCACATGGATTCATATCGTATGTTCATCATATTTTTAGAGAAACAGATGTTTTATACCATTGGGATTAGAAAGAAGTACCAATGTAAAAGTCTTTTGTAGAATAAGAATCAACAATTCTACAAATATCCAATGAAAATAAAGTGAGGCGAATCAACTAACAGTGATTTGATAAATGAGATCTTAATGCGATTTTTTATACATGAGTTGAATTGTCCATGATGAAACTATTTGTCTTATAAAATATATATTTTGTGTAACCGGAACCTGATTTTGATAATGAATATCGAAACTATTTGAGAATAATTGGTTCAACAGATTGAAAAAATCAATTATCGTGACTCATATTGACTACGATTTCAGTAGGATCATTAGCTAAATCAATGGCCGCATTAGTCGTATGGTAATTTTTGGCCACTTCTTAAAATAAATTGTCGTTAAAGCATTCAATAATACATTACGATGAATGTTTTGCGTCACTTTGAACAATTCATTTAAATAATCAATAAAAATTTATGACACGTACTGTATATGGTGCTGCATTTGATATATTCCACATACCACAACAGTAATTGAATGATATCAAAATAATTTCTTTATGACAATCTCGACTAAAATATGCAAATGTTCAATCTTCTATTCTTTAGTTCCAACACGCGATGGAGAAACTACGATCAATGACGCACTAAACTTTGGATAATTATTGAATTAGAAATACTCTGCATCTAGTACAAGGGTGGCAGTGAAATAAAACGACGCCTAACTCAATTCTGAACCACCATCCCTGCGTAATATCCATTATACAGTTTCCGTATTCATTATCATCATCGCATAACCCCCGAACCCGGCCGCTTATCGTCGGGAAAATCGCCCCTCTGAAAATTACACCGAATCGACAGAGTTCGTGTGTTTGAATAAAATGCACTGACCTCAATACACATCCGAAAGCGCGTTTCCCTCCCGCCGCTGCCGGAAAAACGCCGAGATTTTCTTGGAACACGCCAGATTCGAATAAAATAATGCAAATAACAGTCCATTAGCTCAGTAAGCGTAATGTAGTTTGTTCAGATTGCGCGGTCTTCATGCTCGACAACTCCGTTGCCCTACATGTGTCTGCGGGGATGGGGAGCAGGAGTATTCCGAAGTGACACTGTGTTTTATGTTAGGCATGGCCCTGATTAGTTTTCTTTCAATATTTCTTCATTGAATATATTTGCATCTACAGAGAAAGCTAGAATAGAAGACAAAGAAGAATTATACGAAAAGATAGAGGAGGAGATAGAAAAGATACCAAAGGAAAATGTCATAATAGTTCTTGGAGACTTTAACGCTCACATAGGGAAAGAGGATTTCATAGAACATATTGCGAGGAAACACACAATCATATCCTCATTTATAAGAGAAAACAATCAACAGTAAGAGACGTGAGGACATACAGAGGAGCATGTGCGGACTCAAATCACTATATGGTCACAGCTACGCGATCAAACAAAAACTAAAAAAAAGCATAAAAACGAATTATCAGATAGGAATGTAGCTAAACTAGATAATATTTCTGTGAGAAAGGGGTACTCGGAGGAAGTAACATTACAACTAATGCGTAGAAAAAGGGAAGATGATATCGAGACAGAGTGGAACCACATCAAAGAAAGTATAAAAGAAACTGCAAAAAAACATATAGGACTGATGCAAAACAAGCCTATCAGATATGAATGTTACAATGATACATGTAAAAAAATTACATAAAATAGAATACGGGCTAGGGTTAAATGGATGAGGACTAAGAAAAACGAAGACACAGAAGAATATGAAACACTAAGGAAACAAGCGAAGAAGCTGATTACGCGGTGTAAAAGAGAATGGATGGACAGAAAGTGCAGGAAATTGAACAGGAAAGTTAAAATAGAAATACAAAAAGTTTCTATAGAGAAATTAAAGAACAAAATAAAAAAAGCAGGAGTAAAACAAACGGAATAATGAATAAAGAAGGAACAGTGATACTAGAAGACAAGCAATACAAACAAGTTTGGATGTAATACTATAAAGAATTATTGGTAGATGAAGACGCAAAGGATAAACTGAGAGCAATAGTAGTGGAAGACGAAGAGAAAATGGGCGAAGAAGAAAATAATATATTAAATGAGCTCACCAGAGAGGAGGTGGAAGGAGAGGATGCTAACATTAATATGGAGACTATGGACAGAGGAGAAAATACCAAAAGAATGGGAGACAGGGCAAATAATAACTATCCATAAAAAAGGGGAGCCCAACAAACCTGTAAGAATTGCCGAGCGATAATACTACTCAACACAGCGTATAAAATAATGACATCAATAATACAATCAAGGTTGGCGAGTATTACCAAAAACATAATAGGATCATATCAAAGTGGATTCACACAAGGAAAATCAACCATAGACGTGATTCATACACTAAAGCAAGTGATAGAAAAAGCCCATGAATACAAGATAAACCTCAAACTGCTCTCTTTGTAGGTTTTCAGCAATCATTCGACTCAATAAACAAAAATCAACTCACGATAGCGCTGAAAGAGTTAAATATCCCACAAAAACTGAGAAAGCTGATATAAATGACGATGAAAACCACCAAGATCACAATAAGTACACAAAAAGAAGAAACAAAGGAATTCACTATATTGTTTGGAGCGACCAAAAAATACTGAGAGCATTCAATAATAACCAGTTTTTCCCAGACCACTGAATGATGCCTTCATAAAATCTTCCAGGTTTTTTTCAATGGCGTGTCAAAACTTTTTCAAATATTAAAAAGAAAAAATCCATAGAAGTGATGAGGCAAAAACATTAAAGAGTAAAGGCCCTAATGCAGAACCTTAGAACCGACGTTATACATACATGTAAATACGGTAACTGGCAGACACCTGAACCCACATTCAAACGTCATTATCTACCAAAACAAAGTTGCCAATTATGCAGTTAAATCGTTAGATCAAGCTCCAATAAAGATAGAAATATGGTACAATTAGGGAGACTTATATACCTAAAGAACAACTTTTTATCATCAGAATACATGCATTTCCTTCCAAACAATATTTTTTCATCATCAAAGGTCGATGGCGGATCGTCAGCGGAGTGTGGTCGGATTTTAAATATTTTGAAGTGATCTCAATAATAGGATTCGAGTTGGCGCGGTCTCCGGTGGATCAGAATACATTCATTTTCATCCAAATAACAACTTCTTGTCATCGAAGGTCATTGTCGGGTCGTCAGCGGAGTGCTGTCGGATTTTGAATATTTTGAAGTGATCTCAATAATAGGATTCGAGTTGGCGCGGTCTCCGGTGGATCAGAATACATTCATTTTCATCCAAATAACAACTTTTTGTCATCGAAGGTCATGGTCGGGTCGTCAGCAGAGTGCTGTCGGATTCAAAATAATTTGAAGTGATCTCAAAAATAGGATTCGAGTTGGCGCGGTCTCCGGTGGATCAGAATACATTCATTTTCATCGAAATAACAACTTCTTGTCATCGAAGGTCATTGTCGGGTCGTCAGCGGAGTGCTGTCGGATTTTGAATATTTTGAAGTGATCTCAATAATAGGATTCGAGTTAGCGCGGTCTCCAGTGGATCAGAATACATTCATTTTCATCCAAATAACAAATTCTTGTCATCGAAGGTCATTGTCGGGTCGTCAGCGGAGTGCTGTCGGATTCAAAATAATTTGAAGTGATCTCAAAAATAGCATTCGAGTTGGCGCGGTCTCCGGTGGATCAGAATACATTCATTTTCATCCAAATAACAACTTCTTGTCATCGATGGTCATTGTCGGGTCGTCAGCGGAGTGCGGTCGGATTTTAAATATTTTGAAGTGATCTCAATAATAGGATTCGAGTTGGCGCGGTCTCCGGTGGATCAGAATACATTCATTTCCATCCAAATAACAACTTCTTGTCATCGAAGGTCATTGTCGGGTCGTCAGCGGAGTGCTGTCGGATTTTGAATATTTTGAAGTGATCTCAATAATAGGATTCGAGTTGGCGCGGTCTCCGGTGGATCAGAATGCATTCATTTTCATCCAAATAACAACTTCTTGTCATCGAAGGTCATGGTCGGGTCGTCAGCGGAGTGCTGTCGGATTCAAAATAATTTGAAGTGATCTCAAAAATAGGATTCGAGTTGGCGCGGTCTCCGGTGGATCAGAATACATTCATTTTCATCCAAATAACAACTTCTTGTCATCGAAGGTCATTGTCGGGTCGTCAGCGGAGTGCTGTCGGATTTTGAATATTTTGAAGTGATCTCAATAATAGGATTCTAGTTGGCGCGGTCTCCGGTGGATCAGAATACATTCATTTTCATCCAAATAACAACTTCTTGTCATCGAAGGTCATTGTCGGGTCGTCAGCGGAGTGCTGTCGGATTTTGAATATTTTGAAGTGATCTCAATAATAGGATTCGAGTTAGCGCGGTCTCCGGTGGATCAGAATACATTCATTTTCATTCAAATAACAACTTCTTGTCATCGAAGGTCATGGTCGGGTCGTCAGCAGAGTGCTGTCGGATTCAAAATAATTTGAAGTGATCTCAAAAATAGGATTCGAGTTGGCGCGGTCTCCGGTGGATCAGAATACATTCATTTTCATCCAAATAACAACTTCTTGTCATCGAAGGTCATTGTCGGGTCGTCAGCGGAGTGCTGTCGGATTTTGAATATTTTGAAGTGATCTCAATAATAGTATTCGAGTTAGCGCGGTCTCCGGTGGATCAGAATACATTCATTTTCATCCAAATAACAAATTCTTGTCATCGAAGGTCATTGTCGGGTCGTCAGCGGAGTGCTGTCGGATTCAAAATAATTTGAAGTGATCTCAAAAATAGGATTCGAGTTGGCGCGGTCTCCGGTGGATCAGAATACATTCATTTTCATCCAAATAACAACTTCTTGTCATCGATGGTCATTGTCGGGTCGTCAGCGGAGTGCGGTCGGATTTTAAATATTTTGAAGTGATCTCAATAATAGGATTCGAGTTGGCGCGGTCTCCGGTGGATCAGAATACATTCATTTCCATCCAAATAACAACTTCTTGTCATCGAAGGTCATTGTCGGGTCGTCAGCGGAGTGCTGTCGGATTTTGAATATTTTGAAGTGATCTCAATAATAGGATTCGAGTTGGCGCGGTCTCCGGTGGATCAGAATGCATTCATTTTCATCCAAATAACAACTTCTTGTCATCGAAGGTCATGGTCGGGTCGTCAGCGGAGTGCTGTCGGATTCAAAATAATTTGAAGTGATCTCAAAAATAGGATTCGAGTTGGCGCGGTCTCCGGTGGATCAGAATACATTCATTTTCATCCAAATAACAACTTCTTGTCATCGAAGGTCATTGTCGGGTCGTCAGCGGAGTGCTGTCGGATTTTGAATATTTTGAAGTGATCTCAATAATAGGATTCTAGTTGGCGCGGTCTCCGGTGGATCAGAATACATTCATTTTCATCCAAATAACAACTTTTTGTCATCGAAGGTCATTGTCGGGTCGTCAGCGGAGTGCTGTCGGATTCAAAATAATTTGAAGTGATCTCAAAAATAGGATTCGAGTTGGCGCGGTCTCCGGTAGATCAGAATACATTCATTTTCATCCAAATAACAACTTCTTGTCATCGAAGGTCATTGTCGGGTCGTCAGCGGAGTGCGGTCGGATTTTAAATATTTTGAAGTGATCTCAATAATAGGATTCGAGTTGGCGCGGTCTCCGGTGGATCAGAATACATTCATTTTCATCCAAATAACAACTTCTTGTCATCGAAGGTCATGGTCGGGTCGTCAGCAGAGTGCTGTCGGATTCAAAATAATTTGAAGTGATCTCAAAAATAGGATTCGAGTTGGCGCGGTCTCCGGTGGATCAGAATACATTCATTTTCATCCAAATAACAACTTCTTGTCATCGAAGGTCATTGTCGGGTCGTCAGCGGAGTGCTGTCGGATTTTGAATATTTTGAAGTGATCTCAATAATAGGATTCGAGTTGGCGCGGTCTCCGGTGGATCAGAATACATTCATTTTCATCCAAATAACAACTTCTTGTCATCGAAGGTCATGGTCGGGTCGTCAGCAGAGTGCTGTCGGATTCAAAATAATTTGAAGTGATCTCAAAAATAGGATTCGAGTTGGCGCGGTCTCCGGTGGATCAGAATACATTCATTTTCATCCAAATAACAACTTCTTGTCATCGAAGGTCATTGTCGGGTCGTCAGCGGAGTGCTGTCGGATTTTGAATATTTTGAAGTGATCTCAATAATAGGATTCGAGTTGGCGCGGTCTCCGGTGGATCAGAATACATTCATTTTCATCCAAATAACAACTTCTTGTCATCGAAGGTCATGGTCGGGTCGTCAGCAGAGTGCTGTCGGATTCAAAATAATTTGAAGTGATCTCAAAAATAGGATTCGAGTTGGCGCGGTCTCCGGTGGATCAGAATACATTCATTCTCATCCAAATAACAACTTCTTGTCATCGAAGGTCATTGTCGGGTCGTCAGCGGAGTGCTGTCGGATTCAAAATAATTTGAAGTGATCTCAAAAATAGCATTCGAGTTGGCGCGGTCTCCGGTGGATCAGAATACATTCATTTTCATCCAAATAACAACTTCTTGTCATCGAAGGTCATTGTCGGGTCGTCAGCGGAGTGCTGTCGGATTTTGAATATTTTGAAGTGATCTCAATAATAGGATTCTAGTTGGCGCGGTCTCCGGTGGATCAGAATACATTCATTTTCATCCAAATAACAACTTCTTGTCATCGAAGGTCATTGTCGGGTCGTCAGCGGAGTGCTGTCGGATTTTGAATATTTTGAAGTGATCTCAATAATAGGATTCGAGTTAGCGCGGTCTCCGGTGGATCAGAATACATTCATTTTCATTCAAATAACAACTTCTTGTCATCGAAGGTCATGGTCGGGTCGTCAGCAGAGTGCTGTCGGATTCAAAATAATTTGAAGTGATCTCAAAAATAGGATTCGAGTTGGCGCGGTCTCCGGTGGATCAGAATACATTCATTTTCATCCAAATAACAACTTCTTGTCATCGAAGGTCATTGTCGGGTCGTCAGCGGAGTGCTGTCGGATTTTGAATATTTTGAAGTGATCTCAATAATAGTATTCGAGTTAGCGCGGTCTCCGGTGGATCAGAATACATTCATTTTCATCCAAATAACAAATTCTTGTCATCGAAGGTCATTGTCGGGTCGTCAGCGGAGTGCTGTCGGATTCAAAATAATTTGAAGTGATCTCAAAAATAGGATTCGAGTTGGCGCGGTCTCCGGTGGATCAGAATACATTCATTTTCATCCAAATAACAACTTCTTGTCATCGATGGTCATTGTCGGGTCGTCAGCGGAGTGCGGTCGGATTTTAAATATTTTGAAGTGATCTCAATAATAGGATTCGAGTTGGCGCGGTCTCCGGTGGATCAGAATACATTCATTTCCATCCAAATAACAACTTCTTGTCATCGAAGGTCATTGTCGGGTCGTCAGCGGAGTGCTGTCGGATTTTGAATATTTTGAAGTGATCTCAATAATAGGATTCGAGTTGGCGCGGTCTCCGGTGGATCAGAATGCATTCATTTTCATCCAAATAACAACTTCTTGTCATCGAAGGTCATGGTCGGGTCGTCAGCGGAGTGCTGTCGGATTCAAAATAATTTGAAGTGATCTCAAAAATAGGATTCGAGTTGGCGCGGTCTCCGGTGGATCAGAATACATTCATTTTCATCCAAATAACAACTTCTTGTCATCGAAGGTCATTGTCGGGTCGTCAGCGGAGTGCTGTCGGATTTTGAATATTTTGAAGTGATCTCAATAATAGGATTCTAGTTGGCGCGGTCTCCGGTGGATCAGAATACATTCATTTTCATCCAAATAACAACTTTTTGTCATCGAAGGTCATTGTCGGGTCGTCAGCGGAGTGCTGTCGGATTCAAAATAATTTGAAGTGATCTCAAAAATAGGATTCGAGTTGGCGCGGTCTCCGGTAGATCAGAATACATTCATTTTCATCCAAATAACAACTTCTTGTCATCGAAGGTCATTGTCGGGTCGTCAGCGGAGTGCGGTCGGATTTTAAATATTTTGAAGTGATCTCAATAATAGGATTCGAGTTGGCGCGGTCTCCGGTGGATCAGAATACATTCATTTTCATCCAAATAACAACTTCTTGTCATCGAAGGTCATGGTCGGGTCGTCAGCAGAGTGCTGTCGGATTCAAAATAATTTGAAGTGATCTCAAAAATAGGATTCGAGTTGGCGCGGTCTCCGGTGGATCAGAATACATTCATTTTCATCCAAATAACAACTTCTTGTCATCGAAGGTCATTGTCGGGTCGTCAGCGGAGTGCTGTCGGATTTTGAATATTTTGAAGTGATCTCAATAATAGGATTCGAGTTGGCGCGGTCTCCGGTGGATCAGAATACATTCATTTTCATCCAAATAACAACTTCTTGTCATCGAAGGTCATGGTCGGGTCGTCAGCAGAGTGCTGTCGGATTCAAAATAATTTGAAGTGATCTCAAAAATAGGATTCGAGTTGGCGCGGTCTCCGGTGGATCAGAATACATTCATTTTCATCCAAATAACAACTTCTTGTCATCGAAGGTCATTGTCGGGTCGTCAGCGGAGTGCTGTCGGATTTTGAATATTTTGAAGTGATCTCAATAATAGGATTCGAGTTGGCGCGGTCTCCGGTGGATCAGAATACATTCATTTTCATCCAAATAACAACTTCTTGTCATCGAAGGTCATGGTCGGGTCGTCAGCAGAGTGCTGTCGGATTCAAAATAATTTGAAGTGATCTCAAAAATAGGATTCGAGTTGGCGCGGTCTCCGGTGGATCAGAATACATTCATTCTCATCCAAATAACAACTTCTTGTCATCGAAGGTCATTGTCGGGTCGTCAGCGGAGTGCTGTCGGATTCAAAATAATTTGAAGTGATCTCAAAAATAGCATTCGAGTTGGCGCGGTCTCCGGTGGATCAGAATACATTCATTTTCATCCAAATAACAACTTCTTGTCATCGAAGGTCATTGTCGGGTCGTCAGCGGAGTGCTGTCGGATTTTGAATATTTTGAAGTGATCTCAATAATAGGATTCTAGTTGGCGCGGTCTCCGGTGGATCAGAATACATTCATTTTCATCCAAATAACAACTTTTTGTCATCGAAGGTCATTGTCGGGTCGTCAGCGGAGTGCTGTCGGATTCAAAATAATTTGAAGTGATCTCAAAAATAGGATTCGAGTTGGCGCGGTCTCCGGTAGATCAGAATACATTCATTTTCATCCAAATAACAACTTCTTGTCATCGAAGGTCATTGTCGGGTCGTCAGCGGAGTGCGGTCGGATTTTAAATATTTTGAAGTGATCTCAATAATAGGATTCGAGTTGGCGCGGTCTCCGGTGGATCAGAATACATTCATTTTCATCCAAATAACAACTTCTTGTCATCGAAGGTCATGGTCGGGTCGTCAGCAGAGTGCTGTCGGATTCAAAATAATTTGAAGTGATCTCAAAAATAGGATTCGAGTTGGCGCGGTCTCCGGTGGATCAGAATACATTCATTTTCATCCAAATAACAACTTCTTGTCATCGAAGGTCATTGTCGGGTCGTCAGCGGAGTGCTGTCGGATTTTGAATATTTTGAAGTGATCTCAATAATAGGATTCGAGTTGGCGCGGTCTCCGGTGGATCAGAATACATTCATTTTCATCCAAATAACAACTTTTTGTCATCGAAGGTCATGGTCGGGTCGTCAGCAGAGTGCTGTCGGATTCAAAATAATTTGAAGTGATCTCAAAAATAGGATTCGAGTTGGCGCGGTCTCCGGTGGATCAGAATACATTCATTTTCATCGAAATAACAACTTCTTGTCATCGAAGGTCATTGTCGGGTCGTCAGCGGAGTGCTGTCGGATTTTGAATATTTTGAAGTGATCTCAATAATAGGATTCGAGTTAGCGCGGTCTCCAGTGGATCAGAATACATTCATTTTCATCCAAATAACAAATTCTTGTCATCGAAGGTCATTGTCGGGTCGTCAGCGGAGTGCTGTCGGATTCAAAATAATTTGAAGTGATCTCAAAAATAGCATTCGAGTTGGCGCGGTCTCCGGTGGATCAGAATACATTCATTTTCATCCAAATAACAACTTCTTGTCATCGATGGTCATTGTCGGGTCGTCAGCGGAGTGCGGTCGGATTTTAAATATTTTGAAGTGATCTCAATAATAGGATTCGAGTTGGCGCGGTCTCCGGTGGATCAGAATACATTCATTTCCATCCAAATAACAACTTCTTGTCATCGAAGGTTATTGTCGGGTCGTCAGCGGAGTGCTGTCGGATTTTGAATATTTTGAAGTGATCTCAATAATAGGATTCGAGTTGGCGCGGTCTCCGGTGGATCAGAATGCATTCATTTTCATCCAAATAACAACTTCTTGTCATCGAAGGTCATGGTCGGGTCGTCAGCGGAGTGCTGTCGGATTCAAAATAATTTGAAGTGATCTCAAAAATAGGATTCGAGTTGGCGCGGTCTCCGGTGGATCAGAATACATTCATTTTCATCCAAATAACAACTTCTTGTCATCGAAGGTCATTGTCGGGTCGTCAGCGGAGTGCTGTCGGATTTTGAATATTTTGAAGTGATCTCAATAATAGGATTCTAGTTGGCGCGGTCTCCGGTGGATCAGAATACATTCATTTTCATCCAAATAACAACTTTTTGTCATCGAAGGTCATTGTCGGGTCGTCAGCGGAGTGCTGTCGGATTCAAAATAATTTGAAGTGATTTCAAAAATAGGATTCGAGTTGGCGCGGTATCCGGTGGATCAGAATACATTCATTTTCATCCAAATAACAACTTCTTGTCATCGATGGTCATTGTCGCGTCGTCAGCGGAGTGCGGTCGGATTTTAAATATTTTGAAGTGATCTCAATAATAGGATTCGAGTTGGCGCGGTCTTCGGTGGATCAGAATACATTCATTTCCATCCAAATAACAACTTCTTGTCATCGAAGGTCATTGTCGGGTCGTCAGCGGAGTGCTGTCGGATCTTGAATATTTTGAAGTGATCTCAATAATAGGATTCGAGTTGGCGCGGTCTCCGGTGGATCAGAATACATTCATTTTCATCCAAATAACAACTTCTTGTCATCGAAGGTCATTGTCGGGTCGTCAGCGGAGTGCGGTCGGATTTTGAATATTTTGAAGTGATCTCAATAATAGGATTCGAGTTGGCGCGGTCTCCGGTGGATCAGAATGCATTCATTTTCATCCAAATAACAACTTCTTGTCATCGAAGGTCATGGTCGGGTCGTCAGCGGAGTGCTGTCGGATTCAAAATAATTTGAAGTGATCTCAAAAATAGGATTCGAGTTGGCGCGGTCTCCGGTGGATCAGAATACATTCATTTTCATCCAAATAACAACTTCTTGTCATCGAAGGTCATTGTCGGGTCGTCAGCGGAGTGCTGTCGGATTTTGAATATTTTGAAGTGATCTCAATAATAGGATTCGAGTTGGCGCGGTCTCCGGTGGATCAGAATGCATTCATTTTCATCCAAATAACAACTTTTTGTCATCGAAGGTCATGGTCGGGTCGTCAGCGGAGTGCTGTCGGATTCAAAATAATTTGAAGTGATCTCAAAAATAGGATTCGAGTTGGCGCGGTCTCCGGTGGATCAGAATACATTCATTTTCATCCAAATAACAACTTCTTGTCATCGAAGGTCATTGTCGGGTCGTCAGCGGAGTGCTGTCGGATTTTGAATATTTTGAAGTGATCTCAATAATAGGATTCGAGTTGGCGCGGTCTCCGGTGGATCAGAATACATTCATTTCCATCCAAATAACAACTTCTTGTCATCGAAGGTCATTGTCGTGTCGTCAGCGGAGTGCTGTCGGATTTTGAATATTTTGAAGTGATCTCAATAATAGGATTCGAGTTGGCGCGGTCTCCGGTGGATCAGAATACATTCATTTTCATCCAAATAACAACTTCTTGTCATCGAAGGTCATTGTCGGGTCGTCAGCGGAGTGCGGTCGGATTTTAAATATTTTGAAGTGATCTCAATAATAGGATTCGAGTTGGCGCGGTCTCCGGTGGATCAGAATACATTCATTTTCATCCAAATAACAACTTCTTGTCATCGAAGGTCATTGTCGGGTCGTCAGCGGAGTGCTGTCAGATTTTGAATATTTTGAAGTGATCTCAAAATAGGATTCGAGTTGGTGCGGTCTGCGGTGGGTCAGAATACATGCATATCCTTCCAAACAATATTCTTTCATCATCAAAGGTCGATGGCAGATCGTCAGCGGAGTGCTGTCGGATTCTAAATATTTTGAAGTGATCTCAAAATAGGATTCGAGTTGGTGCGGTCTGCGGTGGGTCAGAATACATGCATTTTCATATAAATATCAATTTCTTGTCATCGGAGGTCATTGACGGGTGGTCAGCAGAATGCGGTCGGATTCAAAATAATTTGAAGTGATCTCAAAAATAGGATTCGAGTTGGCGCGGTCTCCGGTGGATCAGAATACATTCATTTTCATCCAAATATCAACTTCTTGTCATCGGAGGTCATTGGCGGGTGTTCAGCAGAGTGCGGTCGGATTCAAAATAATTTGAAGTGATCTCAAAAATAGGATTCGAGTTGGCGCGGTCTCCGGTGGATCAGAATACATTCATTTTCATCCAAATATCAACTTCTTGTCATCGGAGGTCATTGGCGGGTGGTCAGCAGAGTGCGGTCGGATTCAAAATAATTTGAAGTGATCTCAAAAATAGGATTCGAGTTGGCGCGGTCTCCGGTGGATCAGAATACATTCATTTTCATCCAAATAACAACTTCTTGTCATCGAAGGTCATTGTCGGGTCGTCAGCGGAGTGCGGTCGGATTTTAAATATTTTGAAGTGATCTCAATAATAGGATTCGAGTTGGCGCGGTCTCCGGTGGATCAGAATACATTCATTTTCATCCAAATAACAACTTCTTGTCATCGAAGGTCATTGTTGGGTCGTCAGCGGAGTGCTGTCAGATTTTGAATATTTTGAAGTGATCTCAAAATAGGATTCGAGTTGGTGCGGTCTGCGGTGGGTCAGAATACATGCATATCCTTCCAAACAATATTCTTTCATCATCAAAGGTCGATGGCAGATCGTCAGCGGAGTGCTGTCGGATTCTAAATATTTTGAAGTGATCT
The DNA here is from genome assembly GCA_958502065.1 of Chrysolina americana. NCBI lineage: Eukaryota > Metazoa > Arthropoda > Insecta > Coleoptera > Chrysomelidae > Chrysolina > Chrysolina americana. The sequence goes on along the minus strand of OY293416.1, from coordinate 66,034,030 downwards.
CAAAATAGGATTCGAGTTGGTGCGGTCTGCGGTGGGTCAGAATACATGCATTTTCATATAAATATCAATTTCTTGTCATCGGAGGTCATTGACGGGTGGTCAGCAGAATGCGGTCGGATTCAAAATAATTTGAAGTGATCTCAAAAATAGGATTCGAGTTGGCGCGGTCTCCAGTGGATCAGAATACATTCATTTTCATCCAGATATCAACTTCTTGTCATCGGAGGTCATTGGCGGGTGTTCAGCAGAGTGCGGTCGGATTCAAAATAATTTGAAGTGATCTCAAAAATAGGATTCGAGTTGGCGCGGTCTCCGGTGGATCAGAATACATTCATTTTCATCCAAATATCAACTTCTTGTCATCGGAGGTCATTGGCGGGTGGTCAGCAGAGTGCGGTCGGATTCAAAATAATTTGAAGTGATCTCAAAAATAGGATTCGAGTTGGCGCGGTCTCCGGTGGATCAGAATACATTCATTTTCATCCTAATAACAACTTCTTGTCATCGAAGGTCATTGTCGGGTCGTCAGCGGAGTGCTGTCGGATTCAAAATAATTTGAAGTGATCTCAAAAATAGGATTCGAGTTGGCGCGGTCTGCGGTGGGTCAGAATACATGCATTTCCTTCCAAACAATATTTTTTCATCATCAAAGGTCGATGGCGGATCGTCAGCGGAGTGCGGTCGGATTTTAAATATTTTGAAGTGATCTCAATAATAGGATTCGAGTTGGCGCGGTCTCCGGTGGATCAGAATACATTAATTTTCATCCAAATATCAACTTCTTGTCATCGAAGGTCATTGTCGGGTCGTCAGCGGAGTGCTGTCGGATTTTGAATATTTTGAAGTGATCTCAAAATAGGATTCAAGTTGTTGCAGTCTCCGGTGGATCAGAATACATTAATTTTCATCCAAATATCAACTTCTTGTCATCGAAGGTCATTGTCGAGTCTTCAGCGGAGCGCAGTCGGATTTTTAATATTTTAAAGTGATCTCAAATATAGGAACCGTGTTGGCGCGGTCTGTGGTGAGTCAGAATACATTCATTTTGTCCCCTAAAAATAAGGAAATATATAAAATCATCAGATCCACTTGAAATTCCCAGTACATACGCAAAATTTCATGCTGATCCCGAAAATACATGATTTGTATATGTTTACATGCAAGGTTAAGGTTTAGGAATCGACTTCATATTCAGTGAGCATATTCAAAAAAAGATTGCATTTCGCGAGTGAGAGTAGAAAAAAATTGAAATTGTTTTTGAAGAGAAATCATTCCTCACAACTGCAGATGAACATTTCAACTCGAGAACGGTGAAAGATAGAGCAATTCTGCGAACGCCAATCGATTCATAATGATGAAATTAGTATACTTCGTGAATTTTAAATAAAAAAGATTTCTCGAAAAAAAACCTTAAAATTCATGAAAAATACAAAATTATCAGATTCACTTAAAATCCACACTATATATATATAGGCAGAATTTTGTGCTGATTTCAAAAATATATGATTTGTATATGCTCACATGTAAGGTTTAGCATAAAAAATGAATAAATAATACGTCAAACATTTCCTTACAAGATGAAACTTGCGGAGGTGCCGTGAACAGCCTATGAAATCTAATCGACTCAGAATCGACTTCATATATGGAGAGCATATTCGAAAAAGATTGCATTTCACGGATGAAAGTGAAAAAATAAATACAAAATGTTTTTGAAGGGAAATGATCCCTTCCAACTGTGGATAAACTTTTCATCTCCAGAAAGGTTAAAAAAGAGCAATTCTGCGAACGCCAATTGATTCAGAATGATGGATTCGGTATAGTTTGTGAATTTCAAATTGATAAACAGAAAAAAAATTACTCGAAAAAAATCCTAAAATTCTGTCAGAACTATTGAACCCAATCAAATTAATTTTGAGGTAACAGCCACTCGTCCTGACAGTAAAATTCTTCATCGTTCAAATTTTTTCATCAATCCACCTTCTTGCAGCCCAGCAGCTTTTTCTCTATCTAAGTCTCGACTCTTAAATTCAACTCTTTAACTCTATTACTTTTGAGGCGATATTTTCTGCTATCTAGACCAACTCTATATATATACTCCATTCATCTGCATATCTAATTTCTGTCGTGAGCTTCTCAAGGAATTTTAGACTTTTTGAAGTTTATTCTCCTCATGACTATGGATAGCTATTCTCCTATAATTGAAAGAATTCATGAAACTGGACTTTTCTTGATATTCTGCACTTCTGAAGATTTCTTCTGCTGGACCTGTTCTTATTGTGTTTCTTCACATCCTCCTTCAATCGGTTCTGGAATATTCAGAAGCCGGCCCTGTTCCACTTATTTTCTTTCAGCTCTACTTCTCCCTCTTTTTGCAAAATTTCTTGAACTATCGAGCCAGCCTTATTTCTTTTCTTTTTCTTCAACTCTCTTGTTTTGTACCTGCGAATTTGTTTTTCTTGTCTTCATGATATTGTGTATCTTTTTCGTTGTTTTCAAATGTTTCAATATCCAAAGCTGTTCTACTTCCTTTCATCCTTCTTTTTCTCCTCCTTCTCCCTCTTCGTTTTCTCAATCTCCTTCTTCTTCTCCTACTCTTTGTCTTTCTTTCCGTTGCATTTCCTTCTTTTTTGCCTTCTTTTTCAATTTAAATTATTACATTTACTCACCCGAATAAATTGCTTCATACGCAAATGATCTTCATCGTCATCATTCGGTACATAAATATACCAAAACAGTGCTTTCTCAAAGAACAATGTACCGTGACGTAAAAAGGCATGACTAGGTGCTAATGGGTTTCAATTATATTTCTTTTTAGCACCACCGGGAACGAAATTCTTAATCCAATAATAAATTTTAGGAACTGTAGTGCCACTTTCATTGATTGATTGAAAGTAACTGTGGGAATGAAAGTTACTTTTAACCCGCGTACTCCATCTTCCCTTCGACAGGAATCGATATCATTATCAGAGTCAATTATTATAACTCCAGACGAGACGATCCCGATAAATTAACAAACTTAATAATTCAACTTCAAACTTTCCAGTCACGTTGCTCTGACGGGTTCGTTAATAAACAGATTAACAAATTATGAAATCCAGTCGGGTCTGTAAGAATGTATTCTGAAAGACGTAATCGAATCATAATAAACAACGTCTTGGATTTATTTTACTTGGTGAATAATTGTCTGTGGTTGCTTGGATGGGTTTCGATTCAAATTCCAAATTATAATAATAACTTAATGATGTTCTATCGTGGTTTCATCTGCAAGAAGTTGAAAAAACTTCCAGAATACGAGAAAGTTGAAGAAATCACTGTATTAAGTCTCCTTATAGTGGAAACAGTAAAATGTGGATGATAGTTGAATTGCATTTATCAAATGCAGGATTTTTCCACAGATAGCCTTCCTTTTTGCACACTTTTATTTAGCTTCACCTGTATGTTTGTAACCGACTCCTTTAAATTCGATTTTGACCCACTTTAAACGGACACATTTAATTGAAACTGTACATTTATCAAGAACCAGTGACAATACGATAATTTGATGAGTTTGTCTCAATATCCTGATCAGGATCGCCATATTTAAATAATTTGCCCCTCATACTTATATTCTGTGTGAGAGCCTTCGCCAGAATTTTAAAAATTCGCGTCGTGGATGGGTAATGAATGCGCCTGCTGACTTACTTGGATAGGGTCGCTATTTTTTTCAGTCTCTCCAAAGAATATATTTTTTTAATAATAAGTTGAGAACTAGAAAGTTGAAAATAAATATAGTTCAAATAAATTAAAAAACAAGCTTTTATAACACATTGAACTAAAATGTAAAAAATAATTGTTTATGTAGGCAAAAAATAACAATGAATGAAAAATTTTAGTATCACTGCGAAAAAGCGTGGGGTGTTCGATATATGGAAATATGAAATACATCATTGAAGTAAAAATCACCAGAACGATATAATATAGAAGGTAAAAATAGAATTTGCTAAAATTAAAAATTCAAAAAGAATTTCAAGATTCATTAAAATTAGAAAATTAGTATCATCCAGTATAGTTATCCAATTCTCACATGACAAACCATGATCAAAAAAGGGAAGGAACTCAGAGACTGAAAGACAAGTTGAAAGAATTTGGCAAAAATCATGACAGATAATAAAAAATGGTAAAAATATTGTTATTAGAATAAGTTAATTTTAAGTTTGTACAGTTAGTTTCAAGACATAAACTAAGTTTTTTTTTAAAGAAGTGCAAGTGAGTAAATTGAAAACTTGAACTTATTTCCGAGTGTAGTATAAATAAATCTAGTTGAAAGTGAGAAGACTGTTACCGTGTGAAAAAAGTTTGTTCAGAAAGCGGTTGTTTAGAGAAGCTATCGAGAGAAATAGCAATTGAAATTGCAATAGAAATTAAATTATAGAACACAGAAAATTCAAGACAAACCAAGAAAAATTCATTGAAGTTGACATTACAAAGTAACTAAACATTTAGACCAACGACAGAAATGAAAAACTTACCTTGACGCTGAATATTGACTTTGAAAAATCCTCGAATAATCTCCGACGAACAGGCCATCAACTATAGGACAGAATCCAAGATATTTATTTCTAAATCCATGCAGTATTGAGTATATTTCAACAGACAAACTTTTTGGAGAAGTTATCAACGAATTTTAACTTCAATCTCACATGAAAAAAGAATTTCGTCCAATTCAAACTTTTTAACGCACAAGTTAAAAAATCTATTATCATTTCTGAAACCATATTTTCATTGCTGAAAGTTTGGTATTTTTTAAACTTCAAAGTTGGTTAGGACACCACCGATCTGACTGCCAATATAACTGTAAATTGAATAATTACATTCAGCTGTGATTATAGAGTCAGCAAAGTGACAATATCTCATAAAGGAGGTTCTGTGGTATACTTCCAATTTGAAAATTTGATAATATTGAAAACGTTCATAGAAATAACTTAGCTAGAGCAGAATAGAGTTTAAAAAGATGAGATTTGTTTGAACATCATAATTTTTCATTGATTCTGTTGAATTTTTTATAATAAAACCGAGCATCTGAGGTTATTTCTCTTGGTGCAAAACATTTCAAAAATATACCAATTACCTATTAAAAACGCCTTCCAAAAATTCTACCTGAACAAGAGAGATCTGGATGTTTTTTGGCACCGACTGAGCTGACCTACTGTAACAGAAATAAAAAGGTAAGACACTACAAAGTGAATGTCTGAGTATCTGGTCTGGGCAGTCTGTCCGCAAAGAAAATATTCAACACATCAAATTTCCTTTCTTTCTATATGCAAAAAAATTTGTTCAACATCATTTGTCTAATTTCAAAACCAAAAAAAATATATCATTATATATTGAATTATAGGCAAGGAGCGATATTTTAAAGAAGGAAATCGACAAAAACTATGAATCAAATAAAAATCACGAGAAATGTGTTTCAAACATAATATATCTCTTGATATATGGATTTCGACGTAAAAAGGTCGTTCATTAAGATTATGGTGAAGAAGTGTAATGAATTTCCATTTTTTCAATGATAGCCTATTTAAAACAAAACTTTGATTTCAAACATAGAGAATATTCACTTCTTATGTACTCATCGACAATATACAGGGCATTCCAGTTAAAATAAAAAAGATTCTGCACATTTTTATTTACTACCTATGTTTGGCAAGCTGTTATACGCACCCTGTATATAACAGGTCAATCTTGATTATTTCGTTTGAGATAGTCACCAACTTTATAATTTCAAATATTATGAAAGACGAATTTTGGAAAGAAAACTGTCTGGAAATTTCGAAAACATCAATATTTTAGGAAAAATTAGCCACATAAAATACTTTTATTGAATTGAACTCTCCTATATATACTCTCGAACTTTGTTCGTTTTATGTACTTTTATTTCCTATATAGTAACCGAAAAACTGATAAAAAATATAGGTTGCCATTCAAAAAAACAAAGTTTGGATCTACCCAAAAAAAACTGAACACCCTGTGTAAGTGTAAGTATCATTCTGCTCATGAAATTATCCATCGAAGACTTGTTGCAGGATCCTGTATATTGAATATTGAGTTTGCGAAAGTACGACCCCCTCAGGGACTTCTGTACGGGTATCTCTAGTGTCTGAGAGAGACCCTTTAATTCAGAATCCTATAGCGCACTTACTATAGATGAATAACTATTATAGTTCTCTGAACATACAGAATTTTCCTCAGCTTAAGTAGGCCATTATCTTCTCCGCTCATAAAAGCCGTTCTCCATATAAATTCCCAGTAATTCCGTTTGAAATCCCATCCATATGTAATGCTTTCCTTTACGATTAAGAGATATCCCATTACCTGAATAATTGAACGTACCGCAAAACAAAACCGTGATTAACAACTTCTCAAACAACATGAATGCACTAGAAACTTCGCGAACTAATTAGCCGCATAGAGCGTTCGATGCACAAGAATAATTATCGTTCATGATAAAGTAAAAAAGTTCTTCAGACAGTTTCCACATGGCGATGGGAGATCCTTAGAAAGGCAGGTGCAATGAAAAGCGGAGCTTTCGCATCACAGGGGCTTCATAAAATTGGCGGATTCACCCAAGCGCATCCAATCTGTGGATTTCATTCGCCTAGTCTACGGTCAATGGTGAGTACAGATTAGGTATGTTCGATGGAAAATTGACAGGTCTTTCACGTTAACTCGAAAGAAGAAAATAGTTGTTTAAAGTTGAATAAACGGAAAAAGGTCAACGCTCACTCGAAATCAATACAGTGTGTTCATACCTAAAGTTTGCTGAGGGATTCTCAAAGAGTTGTGCACTTATTGAATAATAATGTGTTCCAACTAATGAACCTGGAATAAAAAATCAATATTTTGAGAAGATCGCTTTCACAACCGTCATTCTCTGAATTTTTCCGGTGAAATTCACAAAATGTTTGGTATATCATACTCCAAGTCAAGCTGATCAATAGTGTTCATGGGCCCAACCTTGAAAAATGGACAGTTTCTTTTCTACATGGAGTTGAAAGTTACCGTTTCAGACACTTTAATATTGCATCATTTTCCCTTTTTTTATTTCCAGAAGAGACAAACAGAAATAATAATAGAAAACCAACTTTTTGAGAATAACTTTTGAACATATTTTTGCAGCGTTGAAACCAATGACATATTACGGCTAGACCCCGTTATTTACATTTCGAGCTGCGGTCAAGACCGAGTCACATACTAAGCACAAAAAATTGACAGTTTTTTTCTACATGGTGTTGAAAGTTACCGTTTCAGACACTTTATTATTGCATCATCAAATAGAAGTAATAATAGAATACCAGTAAATGCCAGTGACGAGGTAATATCAACTTATAACGGAAAATTCCAACGATTCTCGTCTACTTAAAAAATCAAGATGAAGTGTAGGAATGAGAAACAGCCATCTGAAATCTATAATCATTCATTCATGTTCATCATTTGTACAGAAATGTATAAAAAATAGATAGCATCCGCCAATTCACATGGAAGAAGCTGATGCCACGTTGAAACGTAATTTTTTTTTGAAAAAGCGATATAACCTAACGTTCTTCAAGCGTTGGAGAACATTGGAAATCTTAGAACCAGGAGTGCTCGAAGGTGGTTCCGTTTGAATTCTCAAAAAGTACCAGATTTTCCGGTTTTAACTGTTTATCAAATTGAACTAGCTCCATCTTACGTTCAGAATAAACTCCAAAGAGAGGAAGATGAGAAGGAATTTCAACTTGAAATGTTGATAAATACAGAAAGAATTCCAGAATCTGACATAATCCTTATTAGTTCCTCGCAATTTAGAAATTACAAGAAATATCAGTTATGGGTTTCACATCGTCGATGGAATCGACGATGCAGAAGAAGATGACAATAAAAAAATTCAAGAGTAATAATGTACTTGCAAGTCGAGAGCTCGTACACTCTGTACATGCTCTCATATAATCAGTGTTTTGCGGTTCATGGAATATGCATGACATGAACAAAATGTTCGCTATCCATCTACAAGACTCATATTTCTGATGCTGCTAATACAAGTTAGCAAGTTAATCATTACAACTCACCAGAGATCATTAATCTAGTTTTTTTTGTCATATGTTGAACAATTTGGACCCAATAATTTTTGATCTCTCTGCTTTAGGTCTACTTTGCCTATCGTTATTTCCATTCGTTCTAATATTCAGCGAGTTTCAAATATTTGATTTTCTCCTTTAAATATCCGTTGAAATGTTTTCTTTAGAATTGAAATATTTGTACAAATGCTTGAAATATTCGGCATTTCAAAATCCAAAAAACGTTAATTTTTTAATATATATTATATATTATATTATATTATAATAAATTATAACACAACTTTTAAGTGTATATTTTCAAATTAGGTCTTTATTCATAAATTGAGAATGATATTTTGACTTTCTTTCTGGTAAATTGGAATTAGAACTTTCTTATACTAATGTTTACTACATCATTCAATGAAAGAATACATACATTAAAATTATGAATACGTAATTTTATTGCCTAAAACGAATGGGGTCATTTTTGACCTCCGTTCTTCATCCGTGTATACAAAAAAGGTGGTCATTGGAAGATTAGCCACACATTCCTAGATGTCGCTGTGAGTATTGATAAAATTGAGCAATCATGAGACAAAACAAAATCCCTCGTAATAATAATCTTTGTTGCTAATGATCTCAGCAATCGATGCCACTATGTTCACCTAAAGAAAAAATAATGAATAATGATCTTTATTGTCTTGGGCCACATATCACAGTACATTCAATCATAATAATAAGTGCCAAACTATCAAAAAGTTTAATTTTGGATTTGCATCCTACAATTTTACTTTCGGCATGAGTTTACATAGAAGAATATTTGTGATTATTTCTTTCACGTGTCAAATTTTGACGTTTCTGGTATTTCAACCAATTGGCGAAAGAAAAAAAGATCACAGCGCCAACTATCGGAAGACGTGAACTACGAATCACGGACGAAGTTTTTTGAGTTTACACGTGTTTATATGGCGTTTTGGCGGCCTGTTTATCTATTTCTAAACAATTTGTGAAAATTGGTGATTTCTCGAACTGAAAAGTGATTGTGTTTCTATTAGAAGAGTTGAAAGATAGTTTCAGTACAGTTCACAAATAGTGTCCGTGTTTTAGGAAGCCATGATTTAAGATTATTTATGGATCTGATTCATTCTGTTGGTCAATGGTAAGTATTTTCATACTAGATTTTTAGTTTCCCACAATTTCCTGCTTTGCATGAACAATGAAAAGTGCCAATCAAGACTCTTTCATCTTGAATAATGAAATTTCGATCTACCTGATGTGGTTCTGAGGAGAGTGCACTGGTTTGAAGGCAAAGGGCATAAATTTTTAAATTCTTAAGATCAGAATTCATTCTTCCACATAAAATTATATTTTCAGAACTGCTTCTCCCTCGGTGATACATCGGGAATTGTCTGAAGGTTTCAAATGATCAAAAAAATCCATCAAACCAAGCTTCTTTTAAAAAATAACCTCAAATTGCAGAAGCATTCAAAACTAATCCGAGTTCAAATACCTTCAAACCACCTTACTGAAATTACCTTTCAAGTCTTCTATTAGAAACACAATCACTTTTCAATTCAAGAAATCACCAGTTTTCACAAATTGTTTAAAAATAGGTAAACAGACCGCCAAAACGCCATATAAATACGTGTAAACTATAAATACTTTGTCCGTGATTCGTAGTTCAACGTCTTCCGATAGTTGGCGCTGCGATCTTATTTTCTTTCGCCAATAGCAGAGGATCATTCTGGCCAATCATTCGGTTTTATACTGATAAATCTGCCTTGTTCTCGATGAAATATTGTTTACCTTTGAACTGTCAAAACTAAATAGGGTTATCTTCGTCAATTTAAATGACCGAGTCATATAAAACGTCATATTGAATTATTATATCATCAAAATGAATGAAAAGTTGCCTTATTATCAATGGTTATTCACTTTTCAGATTGGCGAGAAGAATAATCTTTCCAAATACAACTCGTTCTTCAAATTTTATCGATACATTTTTATTTTCATCACTCAAACACGTTCATTTGGCAAAAACATTCAAACAAATCGAATGTAGATAAAATCACTCGTCCTAAAGGACTCGTGATTTTATCAATCAGTTTGTTTTCATATTTTTGCCAAACTAACGGTTTTCGTGGAAAACAAAAAATCATCGATAACATTTTTAGCACTCTTGGTATTACTACCTTTGATAAAACTTGAATAGAAACTCAAAAATAGTAGGTGTAGTAAATCAATACCACACCACCCACAATGAATGCGGTTGTTTATTCATTGTATATTGACAGTGACTCGATTGGTGATTAATTCGACAATTAAAACTGGGAAATAAAGTCATTATTCCTGTCAGCAGAACTGCTATTTCAGGACAAATCAGCTGGCAATCAATAAACCCTTACCAGGAAAACAAACAACAGGATGTTGAACCAAAAAACTGCTACTGTAGCGGAACAGAATCCTTATAATTGGATTCAGGTAAATGACGCTTGAATTTACTGTTCAATCATTTATATTGATGGTTTGTTATTGCGTGATGTCTTAGATTATAGAGAGAGTTATCTTAAGGTTGGAAGGATTATCAAACATGTTAGAATTCAAAAATGAATCGTTCACTAGAAGTCACTTATACAGGGTGTTTTGAAAAAGTGCTTGAAACTTTTGGAGTGGAATCTATTGTAAATTTCCAAGAGCATGGGTCTGTATACGTTTAGTTTTAGAGATAGAAGGCATTGAACTTCAAAATGAAAAAAACTTATTTTATTCCAACATCGCCAAAACTTTTTCAGAAAGTAACATAATATTTTGCTAGGATGCCAAATACGGTGCGTTGCTTACAATTCTGACATTTACATTTAGTGATCCGAGTTTCTCTAATTTTGACAAAATTGCATTCAAAGTATTGTTCTTATTCACAACCTACTTTAGATTTTTTTCAATGACTGTCTGTGAAGCAATCAAGCAATCCACCCTTCCGAAATCCCATTTTTTAATATCATTAACGAACAATTTCTTAAAGATTTTTCCGATTTTATATTCCCGATTTTTTTTTTTTCAGAAAATGTCCACGTCTACCAGAGTTTCAGAAAAGTAATACTTATTGCAACTGAATTGAGATTCATTTTGAAATTCAATTAGTCCAAAGTTTTTCATTATTTTTAAAGATTTTCCGATTTTATTTTCGAGAGATTTTGCAGAAAATTTCCACGTCTCACGCGCTATATATCTAGACTCCTAGAGGAGCAGGAAAGTAAAATTTTTTGCAATTGAATTATACGACTTCGCGGAATTTTTAATTATTTTTACAAATTTTTTCTACTTAGTTCAATTTTCACGAGTTTTTGCATACATTTTTCACGTCTCACGCACTCTCTGTCTAGATTCCAGAAGGACAGGAAAGTAATATTTTCTGCAATTGAATCATTTTTCATTGTTTTCACAGGTTTTTCCGATTTTATTTTCACGAGTTTGTGCAGGAATTTTCCATATCTCACACGCATGAGACTTCTAGAAGGGTAGGGAAATAATTCATTATTTGCAATTGAATTATGCGACAGTCCAAAGTTTTTCATTATTTTTACGGATTTTTCCTATTTTATTATCGCGAGTTCCTGCAGAAAATTCCTATGTCTCACGTACTCTCTATTTGGACTCCCAGTGGGGCAGAGAAGTTATATTATTTGCAATTATATTATTATACGACTTTCCGGAATTTTTCATTATTTTTACAGATTTTTTCTATTTCATTTTCACGAGTTTTTGCAGACATTCTTCACGTCTTACGCGCTCTCTGTCTAGAATCCAGAAGGGTAGGGAAGTAATATTTTTTGCAATTGAATCGTTTTTCATCATTATTACAGATTTTTTCGATTTTATTTTCGCGAGTTTGTGCAGAAATTTTCCAAATCTTATTAACATTCTTTGCAATTAAATTATGCGACAGTCCGAAGTTTTTCATTATTCTAACAGATTTTTCCAATTTTATTTTTGGGAGTTTTGACAGAGATTTTCCAAGTGTTCTCTCTCTAAACTTCCAGAATGGTAGGAAAGTAACATTTTCTGCAATAAAATTATAAGACAGTCGAGGTTTTTCATTATTTTAATGGATTTTTCCGATTTTGTTTTTGCGAGATTTTTAAACTTCTCTAAGTAGGAGGGGGTCCAATTTTTCGAAATCAAATCATCCGACGGTCCCAAGTTTGATATGAACGAATACGTTACAGTGTGTCCCACTTCTGATGGAAACACCCCCATAACTTCAGTGATTTATATCGTAGAATTGTGAATTTTGTAGATATGACCAATAATGTAGAACGTAGTGTCAAAGGAATCATTTCAAGTCATATACACTCACACCAGCAACGACAGAACCACCGAAATTCACCGAAAATCATAGTAGGAGCCAAATCAGGTGGAAAATGTCTTCAGATCCGTAATCAGAATATTCATATCCACTCTCTTCATAGAAAAATATTCAGCTCTGAGAAATCTAAGTCAAAATCACGGAATTTATGCGTATTTTTCCACGAGAAGTGAGACACTGTATACTTTTTAGTGATTCAACAAAAACGTTTTTTTTTTTGTTTTAATCAGACCCAGTCCGTTACATCAGACCAATCCTGCTGTTTTTTTTACCGAATTGGAAACAATCGCATCAAACAGATGAGGCAGCTGGCGAGTTTTGAACAATTAGAAGTGTTTAATGACAGCACTGTTCGCAATAATTGATTGATTGCAGGTGATTTGTATCGAGGCTCCGCCGACAAACGCAATGAGAGCTTTCAGCCCAACTTTCGGTATAGCATTAAACTCTGCAAAAATAAAGTTTTCTGTCAGCATAATTTGTAGCGAGGACTGGTCAGAGTATGGGTAATTGACTAAAGGCTGATGGATGATGCCATTGGAGAATAAAGGATTTGTCGCTGATAGAACGGGACAAATGGGCCGTTGATTTCAGAGCGTGTTTATCCAGCTTAATCACTTATAGGATTTTCAGAAGCCTCTCAGTTCAAAAAATATAAATAACTTCTGTCGTTAGTTCACTAGACGGAATGGACTCAAACGACGATAAAATTAATCTCGAGGCTTTAGATCATCTATATGCAAAAATATGTTCCGGTGAACTTTTAATACCGTTTATCACTAATATTAGCTGATATACAGTGTCTTTCAAACGGCCCTGGGAAATTTTACGAAAATTTCGACAGGGTGGTTTTTGAGGATGCCCGATTCAACGGTGATATCGACAATGTTGCCAAATCAACAGTTTTTCAGATATTGAGGGTAACTCAATTTTTTCTCTGGAAAGTGCCTACTTTCTCGCAGCAACTTCAATCCCAAAATACGCTAATACAGAAAAAAGTTTTTCGAATCGGAAATGGCCCAGTAAAATAAGTTTGGAAGGATATTACGTTTTTAGTTCCAGATGAAATTTTCAACTAAGGAACGGTTTGAGATCACCAATTGATTCAGGATAATGAAATTAGTATTCTCTGTCAATTTCAGTCTGATTGAAATAACAATGATAATTACTCAAAAAAACTCCTAAGGGGTAGACCCCTAAAAATCATATGAATCCAGAAGGAGTTTTCAACTTGAGAACGGTTGAATATAGAGCAATTCTGCCATCACCAATCGATTCAAAATGATGAAATTGGTATATTCTGTGAAATTGAAATGGAAATATTATCATACAAAATTTTGAATGAGCACATTGCAAATTTTCGAAAATTTCAGCTGAAAATTGCAGAGGTTTCGTAAAAAGCCTATGAGATCTTTAATCGACTCAGAATCGACTTAAAATTTGTTGATCACATTCAAAAATGGTCAAGTTTTACGAAAATTAATGACAAAATATGAAAAACATTTTTAAATGGATATTATCACTTTCAGTTCCAGATGAAATTTTCAACTAAGAAACGGTTGGAGATAGAGCAATTCTGTGATCACCAATCGATTCAGGATGATAAAATTAGTATACTCTGTCAATTTCAATCTGACTGAAATAACAATGATAATTACTCGAAAAATCTCTTAAGGGGTAGACCCCTAAAAATCATATGAATACAGACGGAGTTTTCAACTTGAGAACGGTTGAAGATAGAGCAATTCTGCGATCACCAATCGATTCAGAATTGTGAAATTGGTATACTCTGTGAATTTGAAATGAAACATCATCAGACAAAATTTTAAATGAGCACATTGCAAATTTTCGAAAGTTTCAGCTGAAAATTGCAGAGGTTTCGTAAAAAGCCTATGAGATCTTTAATCGACTCAGAATCGACTTAAAATTTGTTGATCACATTCAAAAATGGTCAAGTTTTACGAAAATTAATGGGAAAATATGAAAAACATTTTTAAATGGATATTATCACTTTCAGTTCCAGATGAAATTTTCAACTAAGAAACGGTTGGAGATAGAGCAATTCTGTGATCACCAATCGAATCAGGATGATAAAATTAGTATACTCTGTCAATTTCAATCTGACTGAAATAACAATGATAATTACTCGAAAAATCTCTTAAGGGGTAGACCCCTAAAAATCATATGAATACAGACGGAGTTTTCAACTTGAGAACGATTGAAGATAGAGCAATTCTGCGATCACCAATCGATTCAGAATTGTGAAATTGGTATACTCTGTGAATTTGAAATGAAACATCATCAGACAAAATTTTAAATGAGCACATTGCAAATTTTCGAAAGTTTCAGCTGAAAATTGCAGAGGTTTCGTAAAAAGCCTATAAATATTTTTAATCGACTCAGAATCGACTTAAAATTTGTTTGATCACATTAAAAAATGGTGGAGTTTTACGAAAATGAATGGGATAATATGAAAAACATTTTTAAATGGATATTATCACTTTCAGTTCCAGATGAAATTTTCAACTAAGAAACGGTTGGAGATAGAGCAATTCTCTGATCACTAATCGATTCAGGATGATAAAATTAGTATACTCTGTCAATGTCAATCTGATTGAAATAACAATGATAATTACTCAAAAAAACTCCTAAGGGGTAGACCCCTAGAAATCATATCAATCCAGATGGAGTTTTCAACTTGAGAACGGTTGAAGATAGAGCAATTCTGCGATCACCAATCGATTCAGAATTGTGAAATTGGTATACTATGTGAATTTGAAATGAAAACATCATCAGACAAAATTTTGAATGAGCACATTGCAAATTTTCGAAAGTTTCAGCTGAAAATTGCAGAGGTGTCATAAAAAGCCTATGATATTTTTAAATGACTCAGAATCGACTTAAAATTTGTTGATTACATTCAAAAATGGTGGAGTTTTACGAAAATGAATGGAAAAATATGAAAAACATTTTAAAATGGATATTATCAATTTCAGTTCCAGCTGTAATTTTCAACTAAGAAACGGTTGGAGATAGAGCAATTCTGTGATCACCAATCGATCCAGGATGATAAAATTAGTATACTCTGTCAATTTCAATCTGACTGAAATAACAATGATAATTATTCGAAAAAACTCCTAATGGGTAGACCCCTAAAAATCATATGAATAGAGATGGAGTTTTCAACTTGAGAACGGTTGAAGATAGAGCAATTCTGCGATCACCAATCGATTCAGAATTGTGAAATTGGTATACTCTGTGAATTTGAAATGAAAACATCATCAGACAAAATTTTGAATGAGCACATTGCAAATTTTCGAAAGTTTCAGCTGAAAATTGCAGAGGTTTCGTAAAAAGCCTATGAGATCTTTAATCGACTCAGAATCGACTTAAAATTTGTTGATCACATTCAAAAATGGTGGAGTTTTACGAAAATGAATGGGAAAATATGAAAAACATTTTTTAATGGATATTATCACTTTCAGTTCCAGATGAAATTTTCAACTAAGAAACGGTTGGAGATAGAGCAATTCTGTCATCACCAATCGATTCAGGATGATAAAATTAGTATACTCTGTCAATTTCAATCTGATTGAAATAACAATGATAATTACTCAAAAAAACTCCTAATCATTCATCATCATCATCATCATATGAATCCAGATGAAATTTTCAACTTGAGAACGGTTGAAGATAGAGCAATTCTGCGATCACTGATCGATTCAGAATGATGAGATTAGCATATTCTGTGAATTTGAAGTGAAAATATCATCAGACAAAATTTTGAATTAGCACATTGGCAAATTTTCGAAAATTTCAGCTGAAAATTGCAAAGGTTTCGTAAAAAGCCTATGAGATCTTTAATCGACTCAGAGTCGATTTCAATTTGGTTGATCACTTTAAAAATGGTCGAGTTTCATTAAAATGAGTGAAAAAACATGAAAAACATTTTTGAAGGGATATTACCTCTTTCAGTTCCAGATGAAGTTTTCAACTTGAGAACGGTTTGAAATAGTACAACATTTTTAATGAGTACAGTAGCAAATTTTCGAAAATTTCCAGAAGGAAATTGCAGAGGCAGAGGTTGCGTTTAAAACCTATGAAATATTTGTTTGACTCGGCATTGATTTCAAATTTGGCAATCATACTAAAAAAAAAAACGGGTATTGAGAAAATTGTTAAAAAGAATTCTCTCGCTTTTAGTAGTTTCCATTAGCTTCTCCCGTGTTACTGTACCGAAGGCCCTTTCAAAGTCTATTTGTTTTACCATAAATATATGCTCCTGTGTACTTCTTACTTTCCCAAATTTACTTTGTTACTCTTCAAGAGTATTCTGTATTGTTTGTTTTATCCTACTGTCTATAATTATTTCTTATATTTTCATTGCTCCTTTGAAGAATTTCATAGGCTTGAGGTTAGCCGGTGATGAGCTTCTGTATGCCTTCCTGACTGTTTTCCTCGAGAATCTAAAGGAGGTCGACACTTTGCTGCTTGCGAAGATACGGAAGCTTATATACCAATGATCTGACAGGGATGGCTCGTCAGCTACGTTCCACCATTTGAGGAATGGACTGACTCGTGGGGTTGCCGAAGTGATGTCTATGGCCTCAGATCTTACAGAAGTTGCTTTATATCCCGTATACATAACAACGAGGTTTTCTCTCATTAGAAATGCCTCATGCTGTGTTGTGGGCGTTGGCCAGCTCTTGTGGAATGGGGGCGCCCTTATAGGGGAGATAGGCAGAGCTGACCATTGTTTTCAACTCCTCCTCTAGTACATGCTTCAGTTTTACTGCCACCAGAACAGAAGTCACATAGATGCATGCGCGTAACCACTTAGGTTTGCGATCATAGATCAACGTACCTTCCAGTTCCACTCTTCCTCTCACATATCCCTTGCAGGCCCATGATTCTTGTATAGAGTCGATCTGCTCGATCGTGATTTGGTGAGCTAAAGCAGCCGTGGTTACTTAGTGGTTACTGAGGGATCGCTACATCTGATTGAGGGTGATGGCGATTTCTTCACGCCCCCTAGCTGAGTCGTACGCCCACGATAAGGTGCTTCTCCCGCTGTCCAGATGAGCTTTTGCACCAGGAGATGTATTTTGTCCGCTGCCTCTTCATAGAGCTTCCCTTCCGGGTAGTGTCGCTTCACGATTGCTATTACAGCCACGAATATATTTTATAATTATTTTTATCATTATATGCTACTGACTACAACAGTTATCCCACTTCTGATGATAATGATGATAGATTGTTCTCTTGAGCTCTCCTATTATAAGAACTGATATTCAAGCCATACATGAGCTAATAATGTCCATTTTCTATTCAGTTAATGAAACTATGAGTTTCCTGAGTAATTATAGTTTGAAAATGAACTAAATACTCCAACATAAGGAATCGATAACGATCTCTTCCACTGCATCTAGTATTCAAACGATGTTCCACTTGATTGAACTGTTGGTTTTGAAATTTATGTTTTCCTATTTCCTCTTTGAATTCGTACATTTACAAATTGAACACAATACGCCGATTACATTGAACGAAAGACTTCCCCGGCATACACCATTCGTTGTTGATGTCAAATAACTAGAGCTCAACAAGGGCTTGTTTTATTATTGTCTCGTTCCGCGGAACCAATCCCGAACGACAGTTTCCATTATCTCTTGTAGTCTCGCTTCAATTTGTATGATACCACATGCAAACTTCCGAGTTGAACTTTCGCAGAAAATGTTTGCATGCAATTTCGAATATATGTCTTTCGAAACAAGCGCTTTATATTTTTATATTTGTTGTCGGATAGTATGTGCTCAGCCACATTTGAATGCGGGAAGATTCCACTCCGAATGTGTTCAGCTTTACCCACACTCCAGAGTTTCCAAATAATCCTGGTTTATTGCAGTCTTTGCCGTAATATAAATGCCAGGATCTGAGAATTTCTCTGCACGGTGGTGAACAATAAACCGCATGATGACTGTTGAGACTGAGTTAACCACTAAAAAAGTATTGTCTCCATATCTTGAAGTCAAACTTTCAAACTTTCCGTATGGGGCAATAAACTAGGCAAAGCAATGATGAGAATAAGAGTATTTATTTCGTAGATACTGAACAATATGAATAATTGAATTTTAGATGTATTGTTATAAATTCTCTCCGTGGCAAGTATCAGCACAAACTGAGAGAAATCTGGTCATCAGAATATAGCTGTTATGGAAAAACACAATGGTGCAAAATTAACTCCCACAAAGACCGTGGAACAAGAGAAGGTTTTCAAATGTTTTGTTATTGGTCATAGTCAGAGGTTGTCTGAGTTTAATATAACGTAACCCCTTTATCCAGGGATGATTTAAATCGACCACCCGTGACTACACCTAGTGGTCAAAGATGGGGGTCGTTGAATATTAATATTGAGATTTATTTTACTTGTACCAATCCTTTCTGCTCCTTACCTGATCTTAGCGTTTTACTGTATCTGGAGAAAAGTTTCTTATCTAGACCTAATTTCTCAGTGGTCTAGAAATGACCTTTCAGGCCCAGAAGACCACAGGTAATTACAAAGACAGCTTGTCACCACTCCTATTGTTAGGATGTTGAAAAAAAAACATCTAGATAGGAGAGACCAGATTTAAGAGTAGAAAGTCATTCTAAATATCTGGTCTGTTCTGGCCTATTTGGGCTTTGGATTGTGCTCCCTGTACGAAGGAGTCTTTTTGTGCAAATCTTCGTTAGGTGTTTCGAAAAATACTCTTTCGTTGGAAAAACAATATATAATAATTAACTAGCAGACCCGGCCACGCGTTGCTGTGGCTGAGGTTTTTATTATATTACATAGTAGTAAATTATTCAAGGGAAACGGTAGGAGAACACCAGTCATGGGGACTACCATGCTTTTTTCACAGATGCCATTTGTTAAAATACATGGCGACCGCCATCATTGATTTTCTACCACCGTTGATATTGATTCTGGAGCCTTGAGTACCTCATAATCATCAAAATACATATATCGAACATCGTGATTTGGTGTATAGCAAATATATAATAATAAAATATATAATAATATAACTACGTGGTAATACTTACATGTAAATACTTTAATTAAAGATTGTTAAATAATGAAGCAATAATAATTAAAAAGCAAGAAGGATTCAACTGTATTACTTTTACTGTAATATGAATTCAGTTTATAATTCAGTCTAAATAACACGTGGCCGTCTATGGTAATACCAAAAAATAAGAACGTAAGAACAATTGAACTTCACTGTATTGCGT
This sequence comes from Chrysolina americana, assembly GCA_958502065.1. Classification (NCBI taxonomy): domain Eukaryota; kingdom Metazoa; phylum Arthropoda; class Insecta; order Coleoptera; family Chrysomelidae; genus Chrysolina; species Chrysolina americana. The sequence goes on along the minus strand of OY293416.1, from coordinate 66,014,326 downwards.
TTACTACGAAATAAATTTAAGTTATACTTTAGCCTCAGCAACACGTGGTGGTTATGCCATTAAATTGTAACATCTGTTAGAATACTTACTCAATCCAGTCAGCAGATACCGCCATCTGTTAGAATCGTTTGGGACTGACAGATAATTGTGACGGTCGAATAATAAACAAATAATGCTTAGTAGACGATAGTGTGGAAACTACGAAGCATCGCACAAAGAGGAGACCGAGAACGTGTAATGTGTTCTGTCTCACTCTCTCGCCATCAACAAATAATTTGCAATAAAATAATATTGCGGCTATAAATTGAGATGTGAGCTATGCTATCTGTTAAGTTAGATCGAACTGCACACGGTGTGCAAATTTGATTGAAATCGGTTAAGTAGTTTGGGAGTCTATAGCGGACAAACAACATGACACGTAATTTATATATAATAAGATTAAACAAATAAAATTAATTGAAAAGGAGAACAAAACAAAATTTATCTTCAAATAGGGAGGATAAAGATGAACAAATCAAAATCATATCTATCAGAGAGTTCATAAAGAAAAAAAAACAGAAGAACTGTATTGGAAGTGTCTCCAATGTTACTTATATTCTCAGTTGTAATATCACAAGAGAGTGAGAATAAAGTGAAAATAATTTGACAGATTTTTCGAAAACTTGTTGCCAGGCTATAGACACGAGAGCCCGAAGGGCTCGATTTGCTATTGCCAAATGGCAACAAGTTTTCGAAAAATCTGTCAAATTATTTTTGTCCTTGGCTGGAGGATTCCGTAACATTATTTTGTTCTGTTGGATTGAAAGCTATTGCTTTCTCTCTGTCCCTAGGTTATCAAATTGACACGTTACTCAAAATAATATTTTCACATGCATTTTCGTTGATTTTCTTAAAAATTCATCGAATGATGATGTACTAAACCGTTTTCGAATCATTTTTCACTTTTCATGCAAACTGATGACAGACGTCAGATCAAGAGTATCAGTTGTCACATAATAAAAACAAAATACCACAAAAAATTCCCGCGGCAATATTCAAGGTAGAAAATTACAACTATAATAATGCTGTGATTGGCCTGATCGTACAAATATAGCTTTGAATTGATGGTTTTGATTGGTTTCAAGAATTGTCAAAAAATAATCATTATTATTAAATTTTCAGAATCAGAGTCTCACTGGTTAGTTACAACAATTATTTTCAAATTATACCCACCTATCCATGAAGTATTTACAGAAGCTTGCCTATTTATTAGCCTGGAGGCACACTAGTTTTCCACTATCGAAATCCACGTTCCGTTTGTTCATATATTTCAATAATTATCATCATCCAATGAATCTGGTACGATTCTAAGTTGAGCACACAATCATAATCCGAGGCCCGCGGTGGCCTAAATCGTTAAAGTCTTCTCATCACCGAACATTTGTCGCTAATTGTTGAAAATCCGATCTATTCGTCTCCGATGCGCAGCAGTAACTACCAAAAACTCTTCCTGCTATTGGTTAAATTCACTTTTCCCGATCTCCTCTGTTTCAAAGTAGTCATTTCGCTCAAGAAGACAGCTCCCTGTTCCAAAACAACAACGGAGTTCACGATGACCCATCAGTTCCCATGAGAATACAATCAATCACGGCTCCCAGTTGCTGAGGTAGGAATACCGTACCGTCTCGTCCAATAGTATTGCTGATCTCAGATCTTTGCCAACGTATTATTTTATGAAACTATAATAAATTAATGTCAGTTTCATCGAGAAATATTGATTTTTCACAGACAGAATATTCTTTCGCAGATGTCAGGGAAATCGTTCGATAATAACATACAAAGTATTGTTTCGCTTTGCGCTGTTGCAAGACTGTCTTTAAAGAATTTTTATTTTTAAATTGCAAGTGCATTATCATTCGTTATAAGAGATTTGCCTTCAAAATGGATAATTGTTATTATGAATAACTGTGAATAGTCGAACAATAACGCCATTCCTTTCACTGGAGGTATTGCACAACCTTGACACATAGTCACCTGTAAATATCCGACGACCATTTTCTCCAAAGTTGCTGTTTCAGAAATATAAGATATAAGCCGTGTCAGTTTTTAAACACATACTACCGACGTGGAATACTCCGAAACGCCACCTCACTCTCAGGTTATTTCGAAAGGAAAGAAATTATTATCCATCAAATTTAAAACACGAAAACTGCATTACTGTCAAATGATATATGGAGCGAGCATTTTCCATCGAATATTATTCGACTTCCAGCGGTAATGACGCGAAAAAACATCCATCAAATTCTTCTAGAAGGAATTCATTGATTTTCTTCGAAAGCCTACTCCGAGAGACTAGTTAAAATAAACTTTGGTAAAATTCATCAATTTTGTAAAAATCCGCTTTTGAATCAATCATTCGAAAAACAGGACTTCCTTTCATAAATGTGTAGATGGGGTAAAAATATCACAAGTAATTCAATTAACTTTTTTTGCTAAAGTTCTTCGCTACTAAGTTACGGGCTCTTGATGTTACAGAATGACGAAGGTTTTTCTTTGATTGGTATTGTTATTGGTAGGTATGGATGGTGACTGATGCGCTGCGACCTAATTAGATCTATTATGCCTCATCTTCTTCTGCTATTTCAAGGTGTTCTCGTTTACAGCAGCCCCTCAAGCTCCAATTCCTTGAGGAATTTGAGGATTTTGAGGTAGGTCCAGAATTACCTCTATTGCTGCTGTTGGAGTCGACCTCATTGCTCCTGTTATATAAAGACATGCTAATCATTACACTTTCTCCAGGATTTTCTTTGTTATGACGAGTTCGGTTCTGCCGTGCCACACTACTGCTCCGTAGGTGATCATAAGTCTCACTATCATGGTGTACACCCATCGCATTATTGATGGATTACAGCCCCACGTATTTCCTGCAATATTTCTGCACAACATCAGTGATGACTTTGCCTTGTTAACGATCTTTTCTACGTGTCTGTTCCAGAGTAGTTTTAAGTCTAGGGTGAGCCCAAGGTACTTCATCTCTTGCTTCCATTCTAAGTCTGCTCCGTCGAGGCGAACAGCCCTTAGGTGCTGAAAGTTTGTTCTTCTAGTGAATGGTACCACTGTGGTTTTTGATGAGTTAATTCTCAACCCCACCGAAAGGCACCATTTTCTTTGATTACTCTTCAAATGAGTATTGAAAATAAACCAAATATTGGTTATTAATTAAACAAATGAATTAATTCGATGAGCTGTCATACATGAGTCAGTTTTTCCGGCACCAAGTCAGGAACGGACTGTTCCTGAAGGTAAATACTTTGAGATTTTGAAATGGCCGAAATTTTCCAATATTTTTCGGCAAATCAAGGTTTTCCAGAAAATTGATTCGGTTTGTCACCACCTTTTTGGTTCATTTTCAAAATTCACTTGAAAAGTTTCCAATGATAAATTTGTTTATCTCGTAACTTTGAGAGGATTTTAGGAAATAAAGTTATATAAAGTACTGGAGATATTTCAAACTCATATGTACATTTCCGTGATTGAAAGAGAAATTCCTGGGATACCTTGTATAATTATTCATCCTCAGAACTACACTCGAGACTATCTATTGAAATCTAGGAAGTTTTGTATTTTCTTAACGAGTTCCAAATCCCCGAATGAATTAATAATTGAATCAAGCTCCCGAAGAAACTTGTTAGTCTCAGAGGAATCGGGTCGTAACAAGGAATGAGTGAATAGCCTTCTGTTATAAACCAGCAAACCTGCCTGAAACATTTTATCCCCCCAAGATGCTTCATTCATCTTAGATGAAACGCTCGTAACTAGACAAGGTGTAATAATGAATACTTAGACTCTCTCCGGATGTTGAATAATGGAAATATCTGAACCGCACGACGAGGACAACGATGAAAAAGAGGTTCTCAGGATACTGAATTTGTTGTGGAATCTTATCTAGATCATGAAAATAAATCAATAAGGAGTAGGTATCTTTTGAGAAATTGTTGGAACTATGCTACACTATTTTAATTTTCGTGATCAGAATTTATATTTATATTTGAAAATGGTAAAGAAAAGTTTCATTTCATTCAAAATTTGCTAAAAGAGAGTACTAATAAATATTCCATGCTTTTCTTCCCCGCCACCATCAATACAGACCTGTCTTTTTCAGTACAAATTACAGATAATTCTGGACCTCACTCCTCTATATATTATGGTGAGAAGAATTGGTTGGGGAGAAAACCTCAGGTTGGTTAAAGTCGGACTCAAAGGGAAAGCACACAACTCAAGCGGCTCAACCCCCACCAAAAGTGCACACCTTGCCGATCTCCCAACTGATGAAATTACCAGGAAATTAAGTTTCGAAAAATTTTTTTCGAACGGAATTAAATACCAAGAGTGGAGGGAGCATAGAATCCATTCGAGCACTGGGACAGAACATGGACGGGTCCAAAACTCTCGACGGAACTGGAGTAGGAGTCTTTGGGCCACGCACCAAAATACTCCGAAACCATGGGCCAGTTTCCCAGTATTTTTTAGGCGAAAATTCACACCATAGAAAGGTGCATTCAATTCTACCTCAACAGGAAATACCGGAACAAGGAAATTGCAATCCTCTCCGATAGTCAAGCAGCCATCAAAGCGTTGACTTAATATATCCAATTCAAATATGGTCTGGGAATGCCTGGACAAACTTAATGATCTAGGCAGGAACAACAAGGTGATCCTCCTCTGGGTGCCGGGGCACGTCGGAGTGGAGGGCAATAAACAAGCAGATACCCTGGTACGAAAAGGGGCATCAACACCACTGATCAGGCCAGAAACATTCTGCGGACTTGGAAAATCTTACTTTCAAGAAGAACTCAATAAAACTGAAGAAGCAATGAGAGCAACATACTGGCAAAGACTTCCAGTGCTAAGGCAGGCCAAAGATTTCCTCGGCAACTTCAACCGAGCAAGATCGAGACACTGATTAACCTCGGCAAAACTAGTCTAAAGACAATCACGGGATTTCTGACGAAACACTGCAGAATCACAGAACACCTAAGGAAGCTAGGATTAGAGGAGGACAGCACCTGCAGATTCTGTGGGAACATCCAGAAACACCACACCATATATTGATGGAGTGTTATGCTGTACATCATAAAAGATTTTATATACTGGGATCAAACCAGCTGACTTTGGGATAAATACCACGAATAGACCCCCTCAAAATCCTTAAATTCCTCAATGAATTGGGGCTTGAGGGGTTGCTGTAAACGAAAACACCTTGAAATAGCAGGAGAAGATGGGGCACAATAGATCTAATTAGGTCGTAGCGCATTAGTCACCATCCATACTTACCATTACCAGTACAAATATTGATTAGCTAACAAAATCTTAATTCAGGCTCTCTCAAGATGTTCACGATGTTCTTTCTAGAATAACTCATGTCATCAATAACAGTATTTTTTAATTACGGTCCTGTCGTTATGATTTCGTCACATCGCTTTATTAGTGAGGTTTTGAAATGTTTTTTTATTATTGTTTGCACATTAAAAATTAATGAATAATTTCTGGAGTTTCAGGGACGAATAAGAGCAATTCAACCTAGTAATAAACTTATCGAAGCAAAGGAAGTTAAAGAAGATGAATAAATATTTGTTTTGTAATCAATCAGAGGTGTGAATTGACACAAATGAAGAAAGTAAATGAATAACAAATTAGGTTTACTGCTCGAATTGATGACCCATTCAGCGAATACACATACGTTGTCTTTCTATATAATTTTTATCGTATTTTCCGTAGTGTTACAATTTTCCAACAATTTTTATATTAATTTCGAGCATTTTTCATCTTTACTTTACAAATCAGGGATTCGTTGATGATTTATACGCGATCCATTACTTTTTCCATGTACACGGCAGATTTTTTGTCAGTTGAGTATCCGCAAGTCCTTGATGATTTCGCGACAATAGCCTACTTGAAGGAATTATTCAAGTCTCCGCTCTAAGTAGCAAAGAAATTGATGAATAATTCAATTGGAACGTACTCTTGAAGTGTCATTAAAACTTTCATAATATTATTCATGCAAACAAGACAAAATTTGTTACTTATCTAAATCTATTTAAAAAGTGGCTGGTGCATTTTTTTAACAAAAGCGTATTCTAAAATATTCGTAGTCGTACTTGTTTCTAAAACTGAATTCTAAATTTGGATGTATTTCAGTTTAGTCAAACATAATGTGAGGTCTAGAGTTGGAAAATTATTGGATTTGCCATATATCATCAGTGATATCTCTATAGTCAAAGACTACGGACCATGTTTCCTTTCCGGATGCATCTATTCTTACTCATCAACATTACATCCCAATAATTCAAATACTTGTTATTTCGAGACTGTGAAAGGCAGAACTACCCAAAAAAACCATCTCAATAAACGAATTTCCTCAACAAAATCAGACTTTCAATCAAACATCAGAAACTATTCCAGCAGCAAAATAATATTCCGCAGAGATTAATTCCACAGGATGTATTTTTCCTGAACATTAATTTCACGTGACAAGCTTTCACAATACATAAGGCACATAAAGAGATACCGAACGCATAAATCTTCTTCTCTGTCATTTGCAGATTAACATAATGTATGGCTTCTCATCCATTTTCTCGCATGTGATTCACATTATCAATAATATATGGTTAACCTGAAGATGAATCACCTAGAAACCAACAACGGAGACAGAAGAATTATTCTTGAAATGGGATTTCTCCCTTCACACAAAAATACATAATATATGATTTCCCCCAATAGTGTTGTTTTACACTAAATAGTGATTAGAGCTTGAAGAATGTCATTATCAAGTGTATCAGCTTTGTTTGTTAACGCCAATCATTAATGTGAGAATCGCATACCGAGTGATCTATTGAGGTTGCAACTCTATGAATTTAATTACTCACCATCATCAGTGGATACTGTGATATCTTGCAAATGTGTATTAGCTGAACATTTTCCCAATGAAATTAACAAATTCGATGGATAGAAATACTCTATTCTCCACACATATGAGGCGAATACCTATCTGAAAGAAAACAACTGCTTTCTTGGTAAATACCATAACGGTCATTGGACTTCATCTGACAGATATTTGTGAAACTTTCCTCAAGAACGACACTACGGTTCATTGTTATCAGATGTGGCATTGGTCAAATGCATATCGTTATGAAATTGGAGTTCGTGGCTACATAAAATACTGAATAGTTATGACTCGTTCATCTACAACTGAAAAATGAACGATGAATGTCAATAAACCAATTATACAACTCAAATATGCTGATACAATAATTTGTCCAATTCACTAAATAAAAATTTCGACTCGTTGTACTTCAAACTTTAAAAACCTCAGCTTCAACTCCAGTCATTTTTATGGACTTGTCCATCCGCTGGGATTCCTTCCTTATATAGTCCATAGGAAACATGGAGAACGCTTGTGGCATTTGTAACTCCTTTTCTCTGAAAACTCATGCCTTATTAGCTCTTGAGCACGATGGTGTATTGCGACGATTTCCGCTTGAAATATCTTTGCCTATACAGGCCGTTTCTTTTATCATGTGGTAACATTGCTATATTCTAAATCGTAATAGATACAAAGACGATTAAATGGGAAAAAATGTTACTATTGTGGTGAGCAGTACATTGGTCAGAGAAAATCTACAGGGACTGTCGCGCTTCCCGACTTATACAGGGAAAACTAAAAATGCTGTTTTCGGTTTTTTACGAATAGAATGGTTATTTCAGAAAATATAAAAAAATGAAAGAAAGAAGTTTTATTGTATTCAAAATGTACTAGAACTACGTAATGATAAATTTTTAATTAAACGTTTCGTGTCAACACGGCCACCATCAACTATTTTTTTCAAATACATCACAAATATTGATAAAGCGATGAAATCACAATTCAGTGGTATATCACACTTAACATTTTTATAGCGTTTCATATAAAATAACTGGCATCATCAGTGACAACAATTTTTAATTACGGTCCTGTCGTTAGTTCTTTTGTAAATTGTTTTGATTTCTTCAAAACTCATTCAACTATCAGGATACTTCAGTCATTACAGGGAAGATAGATAGATAGATAGGAAGATACCTCAACACAACGAACATTCGTATTTTTCCTTTTTGGGGATTTTTGTATTACAGTAATCCTTGATTCAAGGCTGATTTCTCCTGTATCAATTAATTTTTACATGGATTGTTTTCATAATTCTCAATCCTGGAAGTAATGAAAATATCAGTTTTTGATCAAAATACAAGTGTTGTCTAATTTGGTACAATTAAATAACATCTCACTTCTTTTACCATATTTAAACGTAGGCTTTGCTTGATTTCAATGGCAGGAAAAATAAATGAGTTGTTGATATCTGTTAAGAACTGTCAGACATTTGAGCACTCGGTTACATATTAAAGATGTATTCGAATGACGAAAGGACTGATATGCTATTTACTTATGCAAAATCAAATAGAAATCCTCTTTTGGCAAGAAATATGTATGGTGAGCTATACCCGAATCGTCGCATTCCAAACATTCAAATGTTTAGACGATTAGAAAGAAATTTGAGAGACTGTGGTGCATTTGACAGAAATAAAACTAGAAAATGTGTTGTTACTGGAAGTATAAGGAACCAAATTAATGTTTTGGGTAAGCAAATATTACCTTATAAAGACTAAAAAGTGAAAAATAACGAATTTTTTTAAAATCTAGGATTGGTCAGTTACAAAAATATTTCTAATCAAGATTCTTCTTTACGAGAAATTGCCCACGAACTTGGGATATCTGTAAAATCTACCAGAAATATTTTAAAAAAGAACAATTACAAATGCTACTGGATACGCAAAGTTCATCACCTTAATGAAAGGGATTACGGAAGGAGAGTACGATTTGCGAAATGGTTAAGACGTAGAAATAGGGGAGTTAGAAATATTTGTAAAAAAATAATATGGACGGACGAATCAAAATTCACCAACAATGGTTGGTTTAACAGAAATATCCATTATAGGTGGAATAATACGAATGAACATTTACATAGAGAAACCAATTTCCAGGAGAGGTTCGGAATAAATGTTTGGTTGGGAATTTTGGGAACAAACATACTAGGTCCTTTCTTTTACGATGAGCATTTGAATGGTGAAATGTATTTAAATTTTGTATCCAATGAGTTTGATGGCTACTTAGATGAATTGCCATTAAGCACTCGCCGTTAAATACAATATTTTCAACAAGACGGTACCCCTTCCCATAATGCAGCAATAGTAAGGGAACATTTAGATGCAATATACCCAACAAAGTGGATTGTATTTTTTTGTCTGGGGATACATGAAGGATAAAGTTTTTTCGACACCTAGTACCGATATCGACCATCTCAAACAGAAAATAAGAAATGCATGTAATAGCATTACAACCATCATGCTAGAAAATTGCCACAGAAATTGTATGAACAGACAACTTATGTGCATTCAACAAAGAGGTCGTCAATTCGAGCATTTAACGTAGAATTCTTTTTCTGTATTGGTTTTATTTTCTTCCACAAATTCATTATGAAATAAATTGTTTTTCTGTTTGTTTGATTTCTTCTCCTCTTAAGTAAGTTTATTTCTGGGGTAAATTGCTATCGTTCGTCTCTGAAACTGCAGAAATCTTTTATGGATTTTTATGATTTCAATACAATTTTCATAGATACATTCATTCAAAACGTCACTGATAATTTTTATATCGAAGCGTTAGATTCTGTGGAATTCATAAACAAAGTAACGACAGGACCGTAATTAAAAATTGTTGTCACTGATGATGCTAGTTATTTTATATGAAACGTTATAAAAATGTCGAGTGTGATAAACCACTGAATTGTGATTTTATCGCTCTATCAATATTTGTTATGAAATAGACAGGTCCGTATTTGAAAAAAATAATTGATGATGGCGGTGTTAACACGAAACGTTTGATTAAAAATTTATCGTTACGTAGTTCTAGTACATTTTGAATACAATAAAACTTTCCTTTTTAATTTTTTTATATTTTCTGAAGTAACAATTCTATTCGTAAAAAACCGGAAACAGCATTTTCAGTTTTCCCTGTATAAGTTGGGAAGGGCGAGAATTCCAGTAAATTTTCTATGACCAATTTACTGCTCACCACAATAGTTACATTTTTTCCCATTTAATCGCCTTTGTATCTATTACGGTTTAGAATATAGCAATGTTACCACATGATAAAAAAATCGGCCTGAATACCTAAGCTCAATGAGATTTTCATTTTAAATGCAGGCTCCTGAATCTTAATCAGTTTTTGAGCCATCCGTGTAGACAGTGATTTCCGTGTTGATGGGAGGTCCCTCCTATCACGAATCCCTGTCTGTTATACATATCTTAAAAGTTTTGTCAAAGCTATATCTGGAAAGTAACAACTATTATAGAAGACAATGTGCATTAGCCATCCCAATTCAAATCGTAAGTTTGGACTGAAGTTGATAATGAAATAGTTTTTATTTCTGTCTGTTATAACCATAACGCCTGAAATGGCAACCTTTTTCGGAATTATTGTTTTCGAAAAGCTCACACAGTTATTTTGTAAATAGGCTACAAAAAACTATTTTATATTTGAGATAAATTGGTGATAATAACTGATAGAATTTTATCTATTTTTACAACCTCCAATGTTAAGTTGTGGGCGGAACATTATTCTTATTCTGTTTGTTTCGCAAACGGATTTGTATTCAAATATCTATTTTGACACATCATTTATCTCTTCGTGAAAAAAATCTAGGAAACAATAATATTGTGCTCATGGACCCAAATATATATATGTTTAAAAAGTGATGTTCCATGTTGCCAATTTGTAAATGTTCTTTCATAATAGTTTTCAATGCGTTAGTAATCCAAAAAAGTGAATTTTACAACTACGTGTTGACAAGAAGCAGTGATAAAGACAAATGAAATTTTGTCGTATCAAAATGGTATTATTATTCCCATTATTTTCAAAATAATTGTCTTCTTTCTGAGTACTCCAAAGGCTACGAAGGTTTGAATATACTCCCCAAAGAATCGAAGGGGTCGTGGTGTTTGCCTCTCATCCAGGGGGCCCAGGTTTGATCCCCACCGCCTGCTACTGAGCTAAAGTGGTTCGGAATCAATTTGCACGTAAGCTGTAGAACTTGTATCTCCCCCACACGCACTAGCTCTGCTTCTAAGTAATCATTTACTATTAACTGTTGAACAAACTTTGCTTCCTCCAGAAGGCCACATTTTGAAATATTTGTTCTAGAGACAAATATGGAAGCAATAAATCAGAAAATTTGATTTTTCATTAAATTCTTGAATGAAAATCTGATGGCTTGACAATGAGGAGAAACAAATTTTCCATAGTAAATGTTCCAAAACGTTTCCACCAACTTCCATACGATGGTACAAACGAGCTTCCATTGCCGTCCTCACATGGTTGAGGATCTCGGGAGTTATTTCTCTGCAATAGATTGGCACTCAACATTAAATCAGTCACATCATCATGTACACAACGTGAATCTACTACTACACATATTAAAATGAAATGATATTATTTAACTGTAACTTGAATTGAATAGAACCCATTTTCTGAAAGATATCTCCTCAATATTTTTTTGAAGCAAGGCACGTCTAAAATCTTCCAATTGGAGGGTAATTTATTATAAAGAGCAATATCTAGGGAATTATTTGCGGATTTATTTAATCTATATCTCTGTGGTCTGAGACACCCAGCACCGCGAGTGTTATAATCATGAAAATTTTAATTTTTACTTAGTTCATTTTTTTTAGTATGAATTTCCAATATTTGATGGAATATATAAAGAGCAGGTAGTGTCATGACTTTAAATTTCTGGAATTAAGGTTTACAGTGGTCCCTGAAGGCAACATTAGAATAGCTTTTTTTTGAAGCCTAAATACTTTTACAGAATCAGGTGCATTACCCCATAGGGTTACCCCATAATAAATGTGCTAGTGAAAAAAAGCATAATAAATATTCATTAGTGTGTCAGAACTTAGTACATTTTTTAGTTTTCTCAAAATGAAAATTCAGCTAGAAAGCTTAGAACAGTTTTGTGGGTTCATTGATTCCTGTTGCCTGTGTAGAAAATATTATTTGATTGGTTTTGCTTGCGTTGAGTTTCAAAATGTTTGCTGCAAACCAAGATTCGGCCTTTTTTTCAGTAGTTTCATTTTTTGTTTTCTCGTATATATTTTGATGAAAAATAGTGGTGTCATCTGCGAACATGATACAGGTCGAGTTAACTAGGTGGTAAAATAAGTCGTGTACATATATGATAAACAGAAGGGGACCCAGAACAGAGCCCTGCGGTACCCCATATTTCATTGATACTACTTCTGACGTAATACCGTTGAAGCACACTGACTGTCTTCTATCCTTGAGGTATGAATCGAAAAGAGCTAACGGAATACCTCTTACACCGTATAGGTTCAATTTTTCTAATAATAAATCGTGTTTTACGCAATCAAATGCTTTTGTTGAGTCAAATAGAGTCATTGCAGATTTCCTGCCGTCTTCAAAACCTTCTTCTATGTTTTCAACTGCCGTTTCTATAGCTTTTATGGAGGACATGTTTTTTCGAAATCCAAACTGATTTTCGTGCAGCAATTTGAATTTCTCAAAGTACATGGATAACCGGTTTTTCAAAATAATTTCGAATATTTTTCCTAAAAAAGGGATAAGAGATATAGGTCTAAAATTATTTGGAAGATTAAAATCACCAATTTTATGTATTGGGATAACTTTACTATATTTAAAAATGTCTGGAAAAACACCTGCACTAATACAGGTATTGAATAGACTTGTCAATGTAACCACTGTCAAATCTATGGTATTTTTTAATATCTTTGTATTTATTCCAAAGATATCCGTGGCACTGGTGTCCTTCAAAGACTTCACCGCAGCGAGTACTTCTTCCTCAACAACAGGTTCTAGAAAAAAAGAGTCCTGAGTCGTTGGCATACTTACGAATAATTTTGAGAAATTTATATTGTTCATAGGCAAGGTTTTTATAATTTCTTCCGCTATATGACCAAAAAAACTGTTTAAATCGTTTGCTTTCAAAGAAGTATCAATTAATTTATTATTCGGACGATTCCTCTCGTAATTTATTAGTTTCGACGTATCCCTCGTTTTATCGGCGGAAGAATTTATGTAATTGTCATAAGCATGTCTTATTAGTATTACGCATATTTTTTAATTCAGTGTTAAACCAGATTACGGGGGGCTTGTTCTCAGAGCGCACCTGTTTCAGTGGAAATGATGTTTCGATACCACTTTTGAGCGTGAAAGTTATAAACTCAGCTGAGCGGTTTATCTCCGTATTTATATCACTATGTTTTTGTTCAAAATTATTTACGGGTTTCCAATCAATATTTTCCAAGATATTTCTCAGGTTTTTCATGCCAGCATGGGTAATCACTCTTTTCTGCAGGGTTTGCGAAGAAGAGGTGGTATTTCTGTTGATATTAATAAATTGACCTTTATGGTCCGACAAACATTGATCAACTATTCCACAGTTATACGATATATCCTCTAGATTGGCAATAATATTATCGAGACAGCTAGGTTTTCTTCCAGGAACAATTCTTGTAATATCTGAGATTATTATATTTAAACCAAATGATGAGATAATATGGGTGAGTTCATTTACATCAGATGTGTTTGATTCAAAGTGAACATTAAAGTCTCCTAATAATATAAGAGTATTATATTTTGATACTATAAATATGAGTAGTTCTTCCAGTCTTTGAAGAAAAATTTGAAATTTGCCTAAGCAGGACCTGTACACGGTTTTTATAACAACTCCGGTGCCGGGCAACTCAATACCACAGAATTCCGCAGTTCCTTCTTCGCAGAATGACATTACGTCTAAAGATTTACCTTTAATTCCTGTTCTCACATATATGGACACATCGCCGTGTGTGTTTTCTACAGAAATGAGATGTCAGTATATAGTTTTTGAGGTTAATTTGTTCAATATTTTCATGGGTTTGCCAGTGCTCTGATAAACAAACTACAGAAAATTTATATTCTTCGAGAAATAGCATTAATTGGTCTACCTTATTTGACATACATTGTATGTTTACATGAAATATACTAAGGGTGTCATTACTGATATGTAATTTTGTCGAATATTTTGTAGGAGTTTTTTGCTCCCATGTCGAACTCCCTGGAAATTTCTAGTCAGCTCCATAAACTTCTGAACATGGGCTCCAAGGGGCCATTTGTTAGAGTCCATGGCTACTTCGAAGTTTTTTTCGTAGATAGTAACTTTGAAGGAAGCATAAAGTTCCGGATGATTTGATTTTAGGGCTTCGCAATACGCTTCTGGGAAGTGGCATTTTGTTAGTTGGGTTAGATCCATTGCATTCAACGACGGATCGACCCGATACACATGTAATTTCACTAATCTGGGAACTCCTCGTACTTCCCTACCATTTAATGTGAGTGTGATATTTGTTCCAATTACTTTTGATCTTTTGGGACGTTTTTTCATCACAAGAGTATACAGAAGTTTATTCAGGGTGGCTCGATTTCAACTCAAATGATTTTCAGCTTCTAAACTTTCAGCTTCAGACCATAATGTTGAAATGTTGAAATGTGTTCATCATGGAACATCAGATAATGCAAAAAAAACAGAGGGTGATCCATTAAAAAGAAAATGGTGACAGGATCTGGGGGGGCAATAGGGGAAGTAACATCAAATGTGAATATGTCAAAATGTGTCCCCCTGTATACTATTGTTCAGTGCGACGATACAAAAACCATCACGATTGATGTATAAATTGTAACGTCTGCGAAATCTATCCTCTTCAATATTTGGTGACCTCTTCATCATTATCCTCGAAGCTCGAAATGACAAGAGCGTCATGTACCAAACATATAAATCAAAAAGTAATTGGCCCTCCAAAATTATCACGAGACGGAGCGTTCACTGAATTGTTAAGAGGTTACTTGTCATCGTAATTGGTTGGGGTTACACGAGAATATATTGTGGAAATTCTTACGGTGCGGGTACACAGGATGATCGCCCAAAAGGAAAGTCAAACTTTGTATGCTTGCCACGAACACATTCAGTGGTGTCAGTTGACCATGGGAGTTTTCAAGCGCATTGCTTTGATTATTATAACAAACCGGTATACCTTCGAGAAAAATATATGCAATATGAATTGGTGGGCGATATCAGATAGCCGTATGCAGGTTTAATTGATCACTGATCTACAGAACGAGCGGAAAACCTAATGTGGTTGTGGTCTGATGTTAGAAGCGAAATTACTGCTGATGTAATGGTTGTAGGATACAACCCTGTATATATTTATATCACCATAGGAATGAGTTAGTTTTATTCGATGTGTAATTGATAGAACATTATTTTCCTTGAGATAATAAAGAAAATAGTATTTATTCACTATATTACAATGGTAATCTAGATTGATGTGTAGATGGGGAGAACTTACATTGTAGTTCATAATTATTGATTTCATTCAATCAATTTGATACCACATCATCCAAATAGAATCATTGTTCATTAAAATCAAAACTTCTGACACTGATTTTGGATTTGAAAAAATAACCTCCTCTTTCACAGCAACATACTTTTTCAAACGAACGTGGTGATGTTAATTCCAATAAATATCCTGTTGAATGGGCAATGCCACTATATTTCGATTTCGTCATGAATGTATAGCTTTTCCAAAAATAAGGGATACGTATTCTGTATTTTATAATTTTTTTTATGATCTTTGTTAAAAAAAGCGAAAAATAAAATTGTGACGTCATATGTAGTGAAACCACATTTGGCAACGTCGCATGCCGAAAAGATGTATTCAATCAGTTTTGACACAATAATTCTTGTTGACGAGTGACACTAACACACGTGTCTGTGTTACTTCACTCTGACAGCTGTTATTTTATGCGCGTGCGCGAACGAACAGAAACCGATAATTCAGTAATCACCGTTGCCATATTTATTTTGTGATCAAATGACGTCACATGCAGTAAAAATTGTTTATTGTCATTATATACAATCGCCTGAAGAAAATAATTCAGTGGTGTCATCATTTTAATGTCTTCTTCCAATATATTCAATTTCCAAAAAACTTTTATCAAACGTGGCATTCCCCATTGGAAGTCTCTCAGGGTTCAGTGTTAGGACCCACCTGAACATATGATGGGAAATATTACTATGTATTCTGACGACAGTATTTTGATTGCTGCCATAAGCAGTGTCGATTTTTTTTTGATAATAGATCTGATTAAAATTTGACTTAGTTTGTGCCTTTTTTTGTCGAAGACTTTTTTTCCGAAAATCTCGAAGAAATCCGTTGAATTGACTATTTAGAAAAATACCAAAGAAAGAAGTTGCTCGATTTCCAATTTTATACCTTTCCTTAAAATTTCCACTCGACAGATGAAGACAAGTTCACTATGCAACCCTTTGGAAAGACTTGCGTCCATAATGAACTCAATGAAAAACTCTGAATGATACTGATGTTCTTGTAAACCTCTAGTGGTTAATTAGCGATCTGGTTCTCGTCTCATTAAGTGAGTTACCCTTTGTGATTTAAACTCGAAATCTTCATTCTGTTGTCGCAACATCGTTTTCTCTTAAACGATTTTAATGAACCCCTTAATTTGTTTCCAAAGTTGTCATTTCTAGCATGGGTTAATTACATTGTCTCGGCTATACATCTCACTGGGGATTAGTCGTACTAATGAAAATGTCCCTTTATTGATTTTATATTCATGGATGTTCCGCGATATCATCCTGAGCTCATGTGAAAATGGGAAAAGATTCATCACTTCATTGATCGAAACCGGAACGCTATAATCTGCTGAATGACTTTCTTCCCTATCTTCAGGTTAACATAGAAAAGATATTGCTGAACTCAGTTCTTTGAGCTCACATTTATTGAACCAGGATGACCGTCGAGGATCGAGGATCGAGGATCGAGGATCGAGGATCGAGGATCGAGGATCGAGGATCGAGGATCGAGGATCGAGGATCGAGGATCGAGGATCGAGGATCGAGGATCGAGGATCGAGGATCGAGGATCGAGGATCGAGGATCGAGGATCGAGGATCGAGGATCGAGGATCGAGGATCGAGGATCGAGGATCGAGGATCGAGGATCGAGGATCGAGGATCGAGGATCGAGGATCGAGGATCGAGGATCGAGGATCGAGGATCGAGGATCGAGGATCGAGGATCGAGGATCGAGGATCGAGGATCGAGGATCGAGGATCGAGGATCGAGGATCGAGGATCGAGGATCGAGGATCGAGGATCGAGGATCGAGGATCGAGGATCGAGGATCGAGGATCGAGGATCGAGGATCGAGGATCGAGGATCGAGGATCGAGGATCGAGGATCGAGGATCGAGGATCGAGGATCGAGGATCGAGGATCGAGGATCGAGGATCGAGGATCGAGGATCGAGGATCGAGGATCGAGGATCGAGGATCGAGGATCGAGGATCGAGGATCGAGGATCGAGGATCGAGGATCGAGGATCGAGGATCGAGGATCGAGGATCGAGGATCGAGGATCGAGGATCGAGGATCGAGGATCGAGGATCGAGGATCGAGGATCGAGGATCGAGGATCGAGGATCGAGGATCGAGGATCGAGGATCGAGGATCGAAGATCGAGGATCGTGGATCGAGGATAGAGGATCGAGGATGAGGACGAGAATTAAGACAAAGATAAAAAGATTACATAAACTCTGGAGAAATCTTCAAGAGTTCATTAGAAAATCAGGTGTACTTATGAGATGAGCCTGTTACTAAGAGTTATAACTCTTTAATGCAGAACTAGCTGCACGTTGGCCAACCTTGCCAAAGAATACTGATTTGAAAAAAGCACAAATTATAATCGTCCCATGTCAGACTCCTAAAATGTCTGCATATTTTGTATATTAAAATCATAATTAAAATGTATTCTGTTGAAACACAGAATAATGAATAAAACTTCCCAGTTCATTAAAATCATGCTGAAAATAAAGAAGGGCATTTGTTGCTTACAGTCTTAATATATCGAACGAACTTGGAAATTGGCCTCACATCTGAAACAATTGATATCTGTGCTGACCCAGTCAACGAGATTGAGTGAGGTGTTCTTTGAAAACAAAGGGAAATGGTCGAAGTTTACACATTAGTAACAGACGACACATTTGTAACTTTGCCAGATGTATAGTCGTATGGGTCATTTGAACAGCGTCATCTTCAAGGTGAAGTGATAAAAAACGAGAAAAGTGATATATTTTCATTGAGAACTGTCGAAAAGTATGGCAGATGGCATTCATATCTGTAATCAATATTTGAATGTCACACACGCGTGATTTTATTATACAATTCATGAAAGTCCAACACACAGGCTGGGATGAAACTATTGACCCATTCCACAATTTATGATTCATATTCACATTTCATCATGCATACATTTAAAGTCCCCAACATCATGCAATAATGAATTGAAAAAAAATTATTCAATAGTTTCCTCCGTATGCAACAATAGTACTCAGAGACTATGTCCAAGGAAAACTTTGTTTTTTCCGTCAATCGGCTGCACCTTTACGAGAAACCCTCCGAAATCTTCGACAGACTTCTGCGAGCTAGGGAAAATGAGACCCTTACCTTTCAACGTGTGATGCCTTGCACGGATGACGATCCAAAATATTGAAAATCGTCCCATATTACGTATTATTGAAATCTAAATTACATTTAAAACTGCTTTTCCTTATTATTTAGAGACCGCGAAACATGTATCTACACATGATTACTTCTATCCTAGCTGTATATCATCTCTCATAATGAGTGGCATTCGTTTTTGTGAAGCATTTACATATTATCACCACTGCCATCTTTATGGAAACATTAAAAATCTGAAATGTAGTAATTGTGTCAGGGTTGCAGGTGGTTCAATTTATAAAACATAACACAGACAGCTCTGCTCCCGTAGTGGGGAAACCAGCATAAAATTCCACACTGAAAACTGACTAAAAAACGAACGTGAGGCATCGTAAAATATTTATTTCGAATTACGCCGGTGCCGGTGTTTTGGTTATTTGCTGTTCTTCAAACTTGGTTGTGGAAATAACAATGCAAAATTTAAACGAAGAATGGACTAATGTTCAACAGGCAGAGAATGAATCAGAAAAGCTTATATTCGTTGCTCACAAACCACGCTTCAGTTAATATGAAGCTTTTTTTGTTAGTAACTGATGAATCGAAAGCGAAATTAGTGTTAATGAAATTCAGAAACACATGAAACCATCCAAAGACTATATCAGTTTCACTTGTCGTGTGTTTTGTCAACAAAAATACCTGTAACTTTTATTTTCTTGTTCCCACTGAAAGGAAAATCTTGTAATATTCGGAGATCATCATGAGAGTAGAGGAAAGTGAGTGGGAATTGATGTTCTTCTTGAATTTCAGAAGGCTTTCTGCTTCAAGGAGTACCTGCCATGGCAGTAAGATTCAAAAACAAAACTTATTGTAGAACGATTGATAGTGAGAGCATCGACAGAAATGTGCAAGAGCATCCGAAGAAGTGAGCGAGCTTGTGAGCGAAGCATTACCGCCAAGATGAATGCCTCATTTTTTCAACAGAATCTGAAAGCTTCAGTGTGTGTTCAGGGGCTGTGCCCGTTTTTCAGATCAGTATTCAAGGACAATACGTATCTACTCCTTGTGATTATAGGCAATTGATGGGAACTAGGAAAAAATATTTTTTATAATTACGGTTTTGGCAATGGACCTCATAGGGTTATTTTCTCCAAAGTGTACTGTTTATGATAAAACCACGGAGGACTCCATTGGTTTGGCTACTTCTGATAGAGTTACACAGGCCATTGTGAGATGAGAATAAAATATTTATTGGTGCTCATTAAACTAAAGTTCACACAGACACAGGTAAAAATTCATAAACTAATAGATTAAAATTTGAAATTGATATAATTTCATAAGTTATAGTTCACAGTTAAATTGAGTCATACAAAGTATGAATAGAAACTAGTACATAGTCATTTTACAGTCAGCAAATAATAGTTATTGAAACTGATATTAAAATATAACAAGATCAGATCATGAATGAATTATAAACGAGGCAAGATGAGTTACTGACATCTTCACGATATGTGAAACAATAATTCAGTTGAATCAAAATTTGAATGCACTAGAAGTTGAATAACAAAATCACAATGACTGATATGAAAGTTGATTGGAAGACTTATGAAAAGATACCCGAATTTATACAACACTACTTAATTAACTAAAAGATCACAATTGGAGTGATCCGAGCTGAAACTACGACTGCCCGTTTTTTAAAAGAACCCTTCGAATTTCTACGGTTGGACTATTGAAATATCTTGCCTCTCAAAGAATTACTAACACATGCAATCCATAAAATTTTCAAAAATTTCTCTCTGAAATGTTTCTGTTTATGAGACTTTTGTTTCACATTTCGATATTTAAAAATAATCTAATCTCATTAGTCGATTTTTTATCAAAGAATCTTTTGTAAAATTTATTTGGAGGGGTGGAGGTTAAAGATCGAGTTGAAAACTGAAACTGTAATTTGATACTTTCTGGACTTAGATATAATATTAACGACCGGTGATGATATATCCTCCACATGTAATAATTTTAAATAACATTTTCGTTCTTAATTTAATCTATGCGTTTGCTTACATATCATTGCACGCATGTATCGCGAAACGCTCTTTCAGTTTTCGAACAACAGACTTGAATGGCTATAAATAATGACCCTAATGCATCATAGACACTGAAACCCAATACAACGTCGTAGATCCGTACACCACCATAACATTTCTCGCACGTAACGATGTGTACACCGTCTGCTACAAGGTAAATGCATTATTGATCAGCGAGGGATATCCTCTCACTTACTGTACTCCCCAGAATCCAGAAAGGATCAAGAGCGAATGACGCTCTGCTGAAATTTAGCTGGGAATTTTAATGAGGTCTCACTACCCTCGCCTACAGCCAACACGATAACTCGATTTTCAACAATGTTTATATACGTGTCTAGGCATGGTCAATTTTTTAAGATTTTTATAGGTGGCATACGTATACAGGGCTGAAGTACAAATTGGCAGTCGAGTTGACTAGACGTGTAACCCAATGAAAATTCCAATATTTTTGTGTCGAAAAAAATAAAAATAAATAATTTGGTTGAAAAATGTAATACTATCGTTTGGAAGTTGTAGGTGATGTAGTTACTAGATAACTTAGTTTCCGAACATCTATCGTATCAAAATGTTGGCAGATTCGTCTTCAAATAATCATCAACGCGTATTTTTGCTGAAAGTTTTTCAGTTGTGAAAATACCCAATTTGTCTCACCTCTCATGGAGACACTCACATATCTTCAGTATTCATTGAAGTAGAACTCTGTGATTCACAAAATTTTACTTCATTCATGCACTAATTGGATATCTGAAGATATTTTCACGTTTTGTATTCGGGAAAATAATGTTTGATTGATCCTTGAATATTGGCGCCTTCACCACATTTTTAGTAACAGGTCCAGTTTCTTCAGTTGATCTGATTGACATACACTTCGCACAAGAGCAGATGAAAATATCGATTTTTGACAAGACAGTCTCAACATATTGACAGATTTGTCTTCAAATTAGTCGTCAACACGTATTTTCGCTGAATATTTGTCTCAAACTCTCATGGAAACACTTCCGTATCTTCTGTAATTATTGAAGCAAAGCTCTGTGATTCACAAAATTATCTTTTATTCATACATTCATTGTGTAAACGAAGACATTTTCACGTTTCTTTTTCGGTTGGCTAATCCATGAATATTGGCGCCTTCGCCATATTTTTAGTACCAGCTCACTTCCATCATTCACTTCTAGTTGATCTGATCGTTAACATGACTTCATATTCATTACCAATACTTTTGCTGAAATATTTTCACCTCTCATGGAAACACTCCCGAATTTTCAGTAATTATTGAAATAGAACTCTGATATGCACTGAGTTTTTTTTTATTCATGCACTAATTGTATATCTAAAGATATTTTCCCGTGTTGTTTACAATTTTATGGAAAAGAGGTTTTGTTTGATGAGGAAAAAACTAACAGTTTTCGGGAAAAAAAATGTTTTATCGTTTCATAATGTTAATTTGTGTACATTCTTTGTTCAATTATGAATAGAAGAATTTGGACCTTTTTCTCGAATTTTGTTAATATCATTCTGTTCAGATATTTTGCCTGGTATGATTTTGGAACGATATCAGTAAGGTTTCATCATAATCCAATTCATGCTTTATGAATTTGAACTTAATAGTTTTTGTATGTTATCGAATGTATTCCATATATTGTTATGATGATGATTTGACTAAGTGGAAAATACAAATAAAATTTGACGAATAGATAATTTTTCAAAATTGATGGGTCAAATTATTTTTCAGAATGATTATTCAATATATTTATAAAATCAGAAAAAAATTGGCCAGCTTTAATTTATACAAGAAGCTAATACCACAACGGATATTGAACTACAACTGACAGATATTTGTGCAACGTTCTTCAAAGAAGATCAAGAAGAAGGTATTAGCCAGGGAAGTAGTTGTTTTCTGACAGATGTTTGCCTTTTATTTTCCACTTGGTGGAAACGCTTAGAGAGAAGGGTACCTCGTATTCTTTCAACATGGTTGATACCTCTCTGGCACAATATATTCGAACTCTTTCAAATTTTTACAAATTTCTCTTCCCGGATACTGTGCTACTTGGGAGTGTTTTGTCTTGTTCCGTGCGGATGGCGCTTCGATCAACTTGGTTGTAGATCGTGGTGTTATCTGTGGGGAAATATTAGTTGAACAGTTGATTATTATTCATTTGTCAGTGACAGGACAATTATAATGTTGTCACTGATGAGAGGCAATAAACCTCGAAACATGCATGCCTGCAGGTGGTCATTCCCAGCCAAATGAAGGATAATTTTCTGTATAATTACGAAACAAGCACTTGCAATTGGGTCTTCTTTGAAGAACGTTGCACAAATATCTGTCAGTTGTAGTTCAATATCCATCGTGGTATTAGCCAGGGAAGTAGTTGTTTTCTGACAGATGTTTGCCTTTTATTTTCCACAACGCTTAGAGAAAAGGGTACCCCGTATTCTTTCAATATTTAGTTTAGCAGTCATATTGTTCAATTTAGTATAAGTGTAGATGAATTCAAAGTGCCAAAAGCTGTTGCCTTGAATAAAGGAGTTTTGTTAAAGTGGCGGTTGTTTTAGAAGGGAAAGATTGAAAGCAAAAAAATTGCTGATTTCCAATTCTGCAAAAAAAAACAATTGAATCAAAAATAAGCAGAAATGTATGAAATCAACCAAAGAAGAAAAATTATGTACGGAAAGCAATAATATCTTATCAGCGACAAAAACTATCACTGAAACCCAGATCAGAAGTTTTGCAGACCACACAAAATTCCTTCAAAAATGTTTATTGAATATCAAGGTCCAGATCTTCAATTTCAAGAACACGAAGACTATTACTTCATTTCTATACAAATCAATTTCACTCCCACTCCACTCCGATATTCAAGACACTGTCAGTTCTGATCTAAAGACTAAGTTTTCTAAAATACCCGATAAACTTTCCTTAGTGTATAATTATAATATTCAACAAAGACTTTAAAAAAAGAATTCTGGTTATTCGTATGTTTTTCGAATCAACACAAAACAATTGGAATCACAGCACCCCAATTAATGTATATCAGGAATATTAGCCACCAGTCAGTGTTTATTTAACCAGTAACGTGACTATAACAGCATTTTCGGTGTATTTGAATAATTTGTTCAATCTGAGATTATAATAAAGGAAATTTCCAAGAATAAGTTTTGGCAGAACAGGTCATATTAAGACATTTTGGAATCATTTAAATTGAAATTTTATAAAATTCTTCTTTTGCGAATTGTATATAAACAACCAATTTGTGAAAAAAATTCAATAACTTCTTATTCTACCTAATCTGGGGGATAATTACCTCTAACTACCTCTTACATCAATCACTTATGGGCTGAGGAAAATCCACATGGAATCTTTGAAGCTCATTTTCAGCAGTTTTTAGTAAAAGTATGGCTTGATGATTAAATAATCGGTCCATATTTTCCCCCACAACGACAAATAGGTGACTCCTACCTTAATTTCCTACAGGAAGAGAGTCCTGTTATTCTTGAAGAAATTCTTCTACAGCTGTAGAATACAAAATATCCAAATCGTTGGATGGGTAGGTTAGGTTGGCCTGCTCGATCTCCAGATTTGAATCCTTCAAATTTCTGCATTTGGAGTTTTTGTCGAAAATGTTGACCTGAGAAAGCCGGCGGTGAGACGATGAGAAATACACCAGGATTATTTGCGCGAGTACGGAAATCCATATGGAGAAGAGTTCAATCTTGTATCACGTCCCATAAGAAAAAAAAACAGGAGATATTTACTGTAACAAACTGAAGGAGGAATGATTTCTATTTCGATAAAATTCTTGATTGTATGTCAGAAAATGCTCATTAACTACCTCTTGAAACCCACTAAATTTCATTCGCGTATCTGGACTAGTTTCAGAGCAATAAATAGTCAGTTTTTAAGAAAAACTTTAACATCTCGGAAAACAAAACATTTACGGACGAAAAATATATAGCAAACTGTCATTATTTCTTCATGCAGAATCACTTCCTGAAGTTTGTCTCACTTATTTACTAATCCTGTATATATGAGTATTATTAATGAAATATTGAGGAGTAAACAAGAACTGAAATATTGAATTAAGGCACGTGAACAAAGATTACGTTAGAAATACTTCACATAATCTTAAGGATATGCTTTGAAACGTAGTATGTATCTCGATTCGGATCTGATCGATCCCCTACCACATTTCCATAAGCTGCATTCAATGGCACTGAAAGAACATTATATATTCCGATCGAAGAAAATTTCCACGTATAGGGTTTCCGAGTGAATTATCACGAAATATTTCATCAGAACATTATCCCCAGACTCAATTTCTGAAGTCTTTCAACCATAATGATTCCCTTTCATATTCAAAGATACTTTGCAATAAGAATGCGGCGCTCTGGCGAAAAAACCGATGAAATTCTTGTTGTAAGCGCGAGCTCGCGAACCAAAGACAAACTCGATATATTTTCTTTTAGAATGTCACATTCACAACATTTCCGAAGGGAAATGGAGGTAGCGGCTTAATTTCTCTTCATTGGTTCACGCCTTGCATGCATCCCATAGAAGATTACTGAATGAGGGTTGTTTGGAATTTCAATTCGGGGAATGAATTGAGCTCGAACTGGAGCATGGAACAGTAGATTCTTATTGAAATATATCATTTCGAATAAATCGTTCGTCTCAAATGTGTATCTGACAGATCGTGAACAATCGGTAAGATCCGAGGAAACTGTTACCCTGTGGTAGAAGTCCATTGTGTCTCGAAGTGGAGTGGTATAGATTCACGATGAAGAAAAACTCAAAATCATCTCCACAAATTCAATATAACCACCAAATGTTAGTGCTGTTAGAACGATAAATGACTTATCGATCAGTTCAATGGTTCCATAGTAGTACATCATATTAATTTTTCTTTTTATACCTACCATGGATTCCATTTCTAAATTGTTAGTCAACACTAAAGATAAAGTACCCATTTCTCATAAATCTGGTGTTTATAGAATTTCTTGCTCACAACCAAATTGTCCTGCTCAATACGTTGGACAAAGTGGTAGGAAAATTAAAACAAGAGTATCTGAACATGTTAAATTAATTGAGAGCTCCAGAAACCCACACATCGATGAATATAATACTAAAAGTTCCTTTGCAAATCATATTCAATAACAAATTTGATATTGATACCGATTTAGATATATTACATGTTTGTCAAAAAGGCTCCTTACTTAATTTTCTTGAAATTTTCGAAATAAATTCCGCCATTAATAATCCCAAGGTTTTTTCTCTCAATGAACAAGTACAGTTCGACTGCAGAAAGTTTTTTAATTCACTTAATTTTCTTTAAATACTTTTCCTACCTTGATCTTCCACAAGAAACTTTATCCATTTGTTATGTAATTTCACTAATTTCAGTATTTTCGTAATTTCTGTCCGGACATTCATCTATCGGTCGGCCTACTTCTGTGACGGGTGACGTTTGTCCACATTCTATGAATGGTCGATATATGTCTCTTTTCATGGAGTGGATCGAACCTATTGTTTTGTCGTGTTCGCATGGATCTATAAATTTTTCACAGACTTGTTTTATAATTTTCATTGTAATAGGTTATAGGTACAGATATATGACATGAGATCGATCTGCTCGGAATACTAGTTGCGATGTTGGATTGTTTCTTCTCCTTCTGTGTTCTGTGTGTTTGTGTCTCGTGTCATTTGTCTGTCAACTTTGACGTTGAGCTATCTTAACAGATGATCGGGATGATCCTCCCCTCTCAATTCACTAATGTAATGACATTATATTTTCCCACGTTGAACTTCAAAAAATTCCCCTTACTCCATGTAAGCAATATCATATTGTATTAGATTATTGATAGTTACACTGTTCTTCTTTTTATTGTAGAATTTTAAACTCAGCTGATGATGAACCTATATAGGTTCGAAACATGTACTACTATGAAACCCTTGAACTGATCGATAGTCATTTATCGTTCTAACAGCACTAACATTTGGTGGTTATATTAAATTTGTGGAGATGATTTTGAGTTTTTCGATATCATCATTCTCAGCATGTTCACACAGAAATCTGGTAAAAAAATGTACAGATTTGTCGATAACACAGCCATACTTTACACTCATGGATGAATCAAGAAAAGAAGGTGAACAAGATTTGGAAAATATCTTCAACTGGTTCAGTCATGAGTTACTATATCTCATTTACTAGTTACCTAATTTATTTGCTAGATTTGAACACTCTGGAGGTCAGAGAAATTCGATGAGACGTTGAAATAAATACAACTAATGGAATTAAATAGCTTGAAATTACTATTGACTCTCATATCAAATTAACTTATCACACAGTTGTATCCGCGGATTTTCTGTAGTGCAACGGACAATGGCGATAGGGAGATACAGAAGAGAAGAGGGCTGAGGGAGTCTTCCTGAAACACGCTCCTCTCTAAAGATAATCTGCTCTGTTTGGACCCTGACTTGACCAGATGTTATGGTGAAGCGAGTCCTCCAGAGCTACATCAGCTGTTCAATGCGTCCCACTATTTGATCGGGTACCACAAGGCATCTGAACAAATGCATGATGAGCTCATGCGATTTTGTATCAAATGCCTTGCGATAATCGATCCAGGCCATTGAAATGGTACGCTTAGACTGCACGGAGTCCTGCGTGATACAACTGTCGATCAGCAGGTTCTTCTTGCAGCCAGCGACCCCTTTCTTTGGTCCTATTTGCTCATATATCCGTTCGTACACCGGATCAACTACGAAGAGTATTGGCATGTATAAGTTGCGGGTAAAAATCTTATAACATGCGTTCAAGTATGTTATCGGTCTGTAATTCTTGGGATCAGACAAATCTCCGTTTTTGGGGATTATTTCGGTACGTCCACCAATCCGGAATCTGCTGCTCCCCATCTAGTTAAAAAGTATTGCCTAATGGTGGTGGATTCTTTAACCCATCAGGGCTTGGAGCAGCAAAGTTCTTCGAGCGAAAATATTTTTCAATCAGGACTGAAATGAGTGAAAAATTGCATTTCCCATTTCATACACTATGACAAAGTGAATAAAGATCATTATGATGATTATGAATATCTAATGGATACATGCCATGTTTTGGTGACGTAAACGAGCAAACAAGCAAATCAACTGTAATCTATCGTTCACAATTTGTGAGATTCTGATATCTGATATGCTGAATGTTGATTGCATTTCATGACCTGTGATATAATGGAGAGTAGCATAGTAACTCAATCATTTTTATAAAAGCTATTTTTATTCATGTGGGGGTTGATTATGCTCAAACAATTTTTCAGACAGATGGAGAAATTCTCGAATACAATAAAAAAAATTGACTCTAGTTCGGGTTCACATTTTTTGAGTACTATTTCGATAAGCTGACTGGCAAGCATTATGATTAGATCCATTGGGGCGGGGCTAATGTTTTTTTTCGGTATCAATCAAAATTTCATCAATTTTGAATAATTTTTCTTCACATCAATCATCTTTGAACTAATTTTTTTCTTAGCACACAAATACGACAAATCATTCATAGACCATAATGAATTGGGTATATTTTATAATATAATCACACTATATTGTGTCAAACTAGGTGTAACGTGTCAATTTGTTTGTTGTCAATTTCATTTGATACTGAGCCTTGCACTGTTCACTCCCAAACATTATTAGGAGCTTGGCTCTCTATTTGATACATATATTTTTGCTATCATTGCCGGCTACAACAGTTCGTCAGATCGTTAGTTATGATAATCACGACTTTAGCCGGAGTTGGGCGTAACCTCAGGTTGTTCTCTGTTGTTTTGGATCTATTTTGTGTGATCTAGTATTTATATTTGTTCCTCAGAAGGATTCTCAGTATTTTTTTTCTGAGTGAAGAACGCACCTTGTTTGTTGTTCAGAATGAGTAGGTACAGAAATTCCGTAACTCGACAGTCAGTGGACAGTCGAGTGTATTAATAGGAGCCAGGTGAAGGAAGATATCTAGTGACAGTTGTACCATCCCATGTTGGTGACTATCTATGCTTGATTCTGCATGGTAGAATTGATTTGAGCATTGTTGATTTCTGAAGCATATTAGTTGATATTGTTCTAGAAAACTCGCTATTTAAAAATCGCTAATTTAAACATTTAATACGCCCTGTCGTCCATAGGCTTATTGTGTTTTCGTGTGACACCCTTGTTAACTAAGGTATTATTCAAGATCTGAAGATTCGACATAATTTTTGGAGCTGAAGTTTCTTTTGGGAGGCCTGAAGAATTCTATTTTTTGGCTTTCTTTGAAGATCTGAAGATTCTACGTTCCATTTGAAGGCCTGAAGACTATTTGGGGCCTGCAGAATTTCCCTGAAAACCATACCTTTTAGTTTCAGTCATATATTTCTTTTGGTGGAAAAACATTATAGGTTCCGATACACGATTTTTGCTGGAAATCCAATCGCACGTTAAAAGAAGACCTCGTTAATCCTTAGCTCGCACAAGTTTCGACTTCTGAGGGCTGTCGTTCGTAGGGGATGAGAGCTGGTTAACGAAAAAAAAAATCTAAAAAACAATTTTAAACAAACAAAACAACAACAACCTCAACTCTTCACCCACGACAATCTCCATTTCGAGAGTAGCCGAAAGCATGCGGGGATTTTGAATTTTCGTTGTGAATATTTGGGTACGTTGTTGCTCAGTTGTTCGATATGAGCTGACCGCTTGAATTTATCATCCATGAAAATTCAAAGTGATTCAACTTCTGAGCAGGAAGCTAAAGTATAATAAGGGGAAAAAATATATTTTGGATTTGATTTTTATTGAGAAATACCTACCATATAGTAATTTTTTTATGTCAGATACATGAAGAATGTAATCGTCAGCATAACACATACAGTTGGTTGGCATCTGGTGAAATAATTCTTTGATAGAGATGATAAAGGAAAGTGGCCCTTGGACTGAGCCCTGAGGAACCCCAGACACTATATATTCAATTTCGGGCTGACAGTTGTTGACGTGAACGGCTTGTCTTCCATTCCTCAAGTATTATTCGAATAATTTCAATGCAGTTCATCTTATACCTTTGAATTGTAATTTCCCCCTAAGGATAGAGTGTAATGCACAGTCGAATGCCTCACTCAGATCACATATAGACAATATTGTTTGTTGACCATTTTCACAGCCCTTCCCTATGTCTGACACCAGTAGGTACTAAGATTGTTTACATTGTGAAAAAATTAAACCGTATATTGCAGAATTGGAAAATTATTCACATGAAAAAAATAAGAATTAATCAGATATATATAGCTATTTGTAAAACAAGGGAGGAAAGTGATACTTTTCCAACGCAGTTTTCGTGATATTTCCATTAACAACATCATTATACAGCTGGTTTCCCCCGGAAGTACTTGTACTTGGCTGATATCTTCAAATTTGCTTAAATCACAGATTTTTCAAATTTGAACCTGTTAATCTGTCAATCGACCATTGCATGCTGTAATATTTCTGTCCTAAATTCGAAAACCGGATGAATCTATGAACTGAAGTCAAATTATTAATGTAAAAATCGTTAAATCAAAATAACAATTCACTGATTTTTGCCATTTTGCAAAATAGAGGGTGTTCTATAAACGGTAAAATTTATTCTTATATAATAGAATATAGTTTAGGTCGTCAATGCCGTATACGTTATTTCATTGATGAAGTACCACGACGTCACTTTTACTTTTCCCCCCTAGGGAGGAAAAGAACTTTTTCTATCTAGGAAGGAAAAATACGACTTTTATCCCTAAAATGCGGCCAGGTAATGTATACTTTGGATAGGTAATGTATACTTTAGATAGAGGTGGGCGGAAAAATTATTTATATTATAATCATATGATTTCATTGGATTTAATAAAAACAATAAATAAAATATTTCATTGTAAGTTCCAGTGAAAATTTAGATGAATCCGGAATATCATGAAAACTTGAGATACCAAATTTCATCAAAAAATTCCACGAATTTACAAAGGATATCGATTGACTCCATCGTGAATTGCCCTGTATATATTTGAGTGTCATGCATATTTGGGTTCAAATTATGGGGTCTATTGATGGTCATAATAAGGACTGACTCGAAACAGGCTTGAAGACTATTTGTATGCAACTCCTGCAAGGACCACATTTTCAATTCAGTCCTCCATATTTCATGCCCTTCTCAGAATTTCCACCAACTGTTCATACCCATATGTTCCTTTCACCGTAAAATCCCGTTAATACCAGTCAGTGATAAAATTGACGGCCCACCCCTGCTGTCAGAACACATCAGCTAAGCTCATCACAAAGAAATGGTCTCTCGTATGTCAATTCACTCACTTTAATGGCTTGAAGAAGCGGAACTGATCGTTTCGCGATGTAGGAAGTGGAAAGAGATTCGATTCTCGATCAAACATGGCTGAATTTCAAATAATGGATGGGGTTCATCATCAACAAGCATCCCACGGATCGTGCCCTGGGTTTCTAAATGCCGTGCCTAAAAGATATGCTCGTATGTCAAAGTGGAGGATAAACCCTTTATGAATTATGCCAAAATCGATTAAAGTGGATTCTTTTTCATCGTATGCTTGGATTGGAGGAAGTTGTTGAAGCCAAGTTTTTTGGAGACGAGTGGAGAATATGACTTCGGTTTCGGACGTCCTTCGTCTTGATGGGTTTGAATGATTTTTGATTCCTTTCAGGTGAGTACTGCAAGTTCAGATGATACAAGGTCTTTATAGATCTGTTGATGTCGTGTTATTCACATGTAATTATGGCGGTGTTGTGACGCGTGTAGTTCCGCGCTTTTTTGTTCCCTCCAAAGCGGTCTACGAGAGGTTTCCAAACGTTTTTAATTTCCACGCTCGGCTGACTGAATGCGCCATTGGCTTCTATATACGCGGTTTCTATGAATTTCTGTATGAACCAATGTTCCTCTCTATGAAGAATACTAGCCTCCTTTCAAAGAATTTGGTGGTGCTCAGTCCATGCATGGTCAGCAATTCCCTATTTAAATGAGTCCACTTTTTGTGTTCGGTCATTCTTACGGATAATGGCCTCTTGGTTTATCCGATGTAAGAATGCAGGTTTTTCTTGATTCGGCTATATTTCCAGGTTTCGTCTTGGTGAGAAAGCTCCGTACAGGATTGAAATCAGCTCTTTATGTTGTACTTCTGAGGTATGGAAGGATGATAACTTGATTTTGTGGTCGTTCTACAATCGTCTTGGTCCGCGTGGGGGCATTCTGACTCCACTAACATGAGTATTCTGAAACGGGTTCAGAACAAATACCTCTGAATGATAGTGAACGCACCCTGGTTCGTTCACAATACCCAAATCTGGAATGATTTGATGCTTTCTTCTATGAAGTAATGCGGAATAGAAATGCGGGGGTTATAAAGTTTGCAGAAAACCAAAATCCCTTCATACGCGAGTGGACTACCTAGCTGGAGTTCGAAAGGCCCAGAATGTCTATAGCCTATAGAAGAAACAGAAACAACAGGAACCCTATCCAGGACTCCCTATCCAAGATCCAGTGACCCGGGGAACACACTATCAAGGAAACCCGCACCCTAGCTCTGAGGTAGCCTACCGCGAACCTCAATGAATCAATCCCAGGCAAGAGGCACGAGTCAGAAGAGTAAGAAGTCCAAGAACCTAACTCAACCCTAAGTTTCTATGATTCGATGATATATGTGTTTTTTCCATTTTGGGGAATGAAATGGTTTTGAATAGATGTGATTCAATGTTCGGAAGGACAAGTACTTGTCTGGCGGATATTTGGCTCAATTTCACTCACTCATAAAAGATTGTAGATACCCAACGAACAAAACGTTGACTCGGAACCATAGAGATATCTCCTTATTTTAAGGTTATGAAGGCCAGACCATTCCATTCAGAAAACCAAGTGATTGAGAAACACTTCTGGCCATGCACCTCAAATGTTCTTCCTGTGACTACTGAGCTTTGAATGGGAGGACTTCATTGGTATAGATACCCTTGAAATAATTACACTGGAAACTGTAAGATCATGCTTTTTAGAGAATCGTGTCCATCATTCCACTAAGTACCTCTATGATCGGATCCGCCATTTCAACAGAATGGTTTGGATAAAGCCTGCATACTTCAAAGAGGGAGTCTTGATATATAGCCGCATTCCTCCTTTCGGGCGATGTCTGTTTCGCCAGGAACTGATAACGTTATGACGATAATTATACGTTGATCTTTCATTTTAAATCCACAAACCTTCCTAATTTCATCATTTTGAATCGATTGGCGGTCGCTGAATTAAGTTATCTTCCACCGTTCTCGGGTTGAAAAGTTCATCTGGAGTCTTCTCTTAAGAAATCATTTTCTCAAATACTGAAAATTCAATCTTTCTTGAATATGCCCTCCAAATTTTAAGTCAATTCCGAGACAATTGAAGACTTCGTGTGCTTTTTACGGAACTTCTACACGATCGAGTTGAAAATTTCGAACACTCGCTAATGTGTTCATTCAAAAATATTGGTCTGTTGATACTTTCATTTCATATCCACTAAATTCACTAATTTCATCATTCTGAATCGATTTTCGCTCGCAGAATTAGGATATTTTCAACCGTTCTCGAATTGAAAAGTTCATTTGGAGTTGAGAGAGATCATTTCCCCCCCCCCACACAACTGGAAAAACGTTTTCATTCTTCTCATATTGTGAAAATTCAATTTTTCATTCAAAAATATTGGCCCCTTGATACTTTCATTTCAAATCCACATAATTTTCTAATTTCATCATTCTGAATCGGTTGGCGCTCGCAGAATTGGTTTATCTTCAACCGTTCTTGAGTTGAAAACTTCATCTGGAGTTGAGAGAGATCATTTCTCCTCACAACTGAACAAAAAAAAAATCTTCTCATTTACTGAAAATTAAATCTTTTTTGAATATGCCCTCCAAATTTGAAGTCAATTTCGAGACATTTGAAGACTTTGTGTGCTTTTTACGGAACCTCTACCCGATCTAGTTGAAAATTCCCGTTCACGAGTTGAAAAGTTCATCTGGAGATTAAAGAAATCATTTTCTCCCACAACTGAAAAAAACATTTTCACTTCTCATATTCTGAAAATTCAATCTTTTTTGAATATGCTCTCCAAACTTGAAATAGATTCCGAGACAATTGAAGACTTCGTGTGCTTTTATCGGAACCTCTATATGATCGAGTTCAAAATTTCGAACACTCGCTAATGTGTTCATTAAAAAATATTGGTCCGTTCATTTCAAATCCACAGAGTATACTGATTTCATCATTCTGAATCGATTGGCGTTCGCAGAATTGTGTTATTTCGAGGAGGACTACATCAGGTTCATCGGCTTGTATTTGCCTGAGGGTCGGGAATGAGTAGTTCCAAAAGATTCGGCTCTTCTCATTCTCCACAACGGACTCAATAACCCCTGGAGCATACGGCAACACCGGTGTCTCGTATATACCGTACGAGTGTATTCCACTGACTGCAGGCGTAAGGGTAAGAAACATCGTCAGATAACTATCCTCTTTTACCTTCACGTGCTATGAAATTTGTATCATGGTAGTGGCTAACGGTGAACAAGTAAAATTGGATATTTTTTTTTTGTGATCTGTGGTTATGTGAATTCCATGAGGAGTCTGCTAGTTACATAACAGATATCAAGAAATTGATATATGTGCAGTTATATTTGTTACAATATGTAAAACCAAACCGCAAAATTGGCACGTTGAACGATTACTTTCAATGCATCAAAACATTCTGGTTTTCATACAGTTTGATGTACATTGTTCTAAATATAATTCATTCGAAGAATCAAAGTGAAGGTTGGAGGATGATTTTGCAATTTTCTGATTTGTAGTCACGCTATTGTCTACCATCCATTATGCAAGTTTTATTCGTGGAAAGCACTAATAGACTCGACATTCATCGTGCCAGAGAGTTTGATTGATTGCTCGTATGCTAATTGTTTTGTTGCGTTCATCGGTCGGGTGAACATGGCTATATCATGTTATGGAATAACTCTTGGGGTACCGACTCGACATTACAGATTTCCTACTCGAGATAGTATTCAACCAATAATTTCAACATTCACAAACCAAGTTGGGGAATTTTATTTTTAACGAGATGATCACCTTTCAGTTTTTTGACGAATGCTGCAATGTCCAAGAAAAATTTCACTCATAAGAGTGCAAGCAACTGGGAAAGTGGTTGTCTATTTGTCATCGACTGCCATTAATATATAAATATATATTCAGTGCAAAAAGTAACCACTTTATCAGTAGAATTATCAGATCATTTCACAATAAAGCAACAATTGCGTGTTAGTGGATGAAAAAATAGGGACTCTTGAATATTACTTTGCTGTCCAGGGCTGGTAGTAGTTGTTCTGTCAATTGTATTTGCCAATGTAAGCATAAAATTAGTTGGAGTAATTGGCTTTACTTTTCTAGTTCCATTCGACTGGCACGTTTTCAGCATTCTCCAGCAGTTCTATTCTGAATTAAGATACCGATTGATTCTTGCTCAGCTTTCTTGGAGATGTCAAGTGTTGAAGCTCCGTCTCGAACTTGTTATGACGGCGATGTAATAACCTAATTACAATAAGAGTCACACTTTGAATACCAAGTCTCTGATATACAAGGAATCGAGTGGCCTCATATCGAAAGGATGTGACGACAGTTTCACATATATTAATGATTATAATGGGATGCATTTTATCTTTATATAATATATGGAACACCAATTACTCTCACATTTCATCTAAACAAGGTAGAGAAAACTCTCAATTGCAATTAGTTCATGCGAAATATAATGGGTGTTCTATTTTGGTATGGATATTCAAAGTAGCAAAATGGGAGAATAGCAGATATTTGCTCTGCAGTTGCGTACCATACAATATGATAATTTCTTTAGCCAATTATATCATGAGAGGAATTTTCCTTACTTCTGGTTATCATGAGAAGAAAAATTCTTTAATGTTCATAGAATATCTTGGGAACTATAATAGGGCCTATACATATTGAAACAAGCCTGGAGCCAGTCCTTGCCGCTTTTGGATCGCTGGAAAAAAAAGGTGCATTACGTCACCACAAATAACACCAAGAAAGGACAATCTAGTCTTTTCCATTACAGACACATCAAGAATTCTCTTTGATACATATTTACATTTGAGCATCTGACACTGGATATCAGACGATTCATCGTTCACTCAGGAGAAAACTGGGTTGCATGCCCAAGACTATCAGTGTGACATAAATTATACAGAAGTCAGCTTGTGGATATGAAATAATTAGTTGAACTCATTCATTATAGTCGAAGGCATGTAATTACTCTCTCCCTTGAATGATACTCCAATGATAGCGGATACCTACGAACTGTACATGCGCAGAATGATCCGATGTTGCCACAGTTCTTTTGTCCACAAAATGTTCTATGCCGAAGATCTCGACCACTGTGATCAGGACAGGAAACCAAGAAAAACTTTCCGTAAGTTTGACAACATTGCAGTGAAACAGTTGCCTTGTACAGAACATGACAAAAAGAAATAAATGCGGTGTCATCCTAGCAATTGTTTTCTGGTCATGATTACTTTGACGTTCACACTTTCGGAAAAAAAATTGATTTGTTGTAAATTCTGACATTAGATTGAGACATCATGCTATCCATAGACTGAGTTCCGAAATACCGTATTTATGATGAATCCAAATAATTCAAAGTAGTTTCTGGATAATGGACAAAGAAAAAGGAGGTTTATTTAGATTGAGTGATATACCTGGAAAGTATTCTCCGAAGTTATTGAAATTTTGGCAAGTTGTTTGGTAATCTGGGGTGTGGAATATGACCTCGAGAACCCAGTACCAACCTGGGGATAGTCGAAAGTATTTTTTGGCCACGTAAGTACCTGTTTATAGGTGTTAGAAGACAAGAGAAATTTATCAAATTAAGAAAAGTTATGGACCTTGACTCTTCTCCTCATCTCCCTAAAATTTATTTCATCATTGATGGTGGGTAACTGCTGTATAAGGTTATGTGGAGCTAATCTACATACAATTATTTTGGAAATCTCTTTAGTTAAAAAACCTACCAACTGGTTTATATAAAAAAAATTGTATTCGTCAATTATTTTGGTTTCTCGTTAAGTCATCTTCGTATATTTGTTGAAGCCATTATTGTTGAGCAAGAGTGGCATTTACCATCGAACTTTCTGCTTTATTAGGAACTGTCGGACTGAAATATTCTATATGCGTCCCACGGCGACCATCCTCACCAATCAGTTAGATAAAGATGAAAAATAAAGAACTCAGGCAAAATTATGAAAAAAAAAATATTGCTGCTGGATTGTTCGCTCATAGAACTCCCTCTGTAATTGTCTGGAGGCCACTTTTCGAATTTTTTGTAATGGAAAATTTCGCAATGGGCATGAAGCAGGCTCGCGAATATGCATGGAATCGAGACGGAAAGAATTCATCCGAGTTTACCGCAACAAATTCGTTATCGTGCCCTAGAAATTCAGTGAAAAACCATCATTCAACTTGGCCGACCTTATCTCAACGAAAGTCTTCCCGCATTTCATTGTGCGAAGGAATTCGAAATTAGTTTGCCGACTTAAAAATAATTTATCGTATTCCAAAACGACGTGAGAACCGCGAGAGTATGGAGCCAACTTCAATTTTTTTCGCATTGGAGAATATTTCCTCTTGACGTTTTCATTAACAATCAGAGACAACGACTATAGGACATTTTCATACATACCCATAATTGCCAAAATCCTATGAACTGTTCTTGTTCATGTATAAAAAAAAATTATTCAATGAAATATATGTTAGTGATGCTTGATCAACATGTACGCTGGGACGAACATATAGATTTTGTTGGGGAAAGACTTTGGAAACTCATCTTCCAGCTCAAAAACAAACTAAATAAACATTTACTTATACTTATACTTTATTTGGTACTGTATTATTGTTTGAGGTGAGCTGAATAAAATACACTCACATAACACCTTGCTAAAAATTGTACTGAAAAAAGATAGAACACTCAACTGAAAGCTTATTATTATACACCTACCACTGTATACAATGAATAATGAATTCATCTCTTGAATATCTGACACATTCTCACACGACATCCAAATCCAAATGAACAATTATTATTCCTTTTTGTAAAAATGCATATACTCAAAGGTTTGTGACTTATTTTGGACCAGAACTTCTCAGTCAAGTTTCCTATTGAATCTAGAAATATAAAAAATAGTAAAAACGCAAAAAAAAATTAGATATGTTGATCACAATTTTGATAACTTGAAAGAATCATTTGAATCAATCTGCTGAAATATTGGGAGGTGTACGTTCGAAACAAACTTGAAATTTACAACGGTGTGTCTTTGACGTGATTATCGAATCCATTTTCTTGTGAATTGATCATTGATCCATAATTTTTTATTGATCGGAAAGAAAGTTATATCCTGATTGAATCCATAAGTTCGGTCTAGATCTGAGAAAACACGCAACACTAGCTTTGTCTATGCATTTCCCAGGTACTCACCACTGCAATTAATTTATTTTTAATAATTTCTTGCATTTACCATAATTAAAATGTACATTATCTTTTTTTTTGGGGGGGAAGGTGGAGGAAATCTTTTATAGAGAAATATTGAGTCTCCAGACTCAATGAATACTGTGAGACTCTCCTTATTATGCATACTCACTAAAACCTCCACCTCTGTGTAGGTCCGGTCAGGCTATTGCCTCCGGTGACACTTGGGCCCATTTTCTCACCTATGTTGTAATGTCACAGTACCCAATCCAATACTTTTGTACCTTGTACGAGTTTGTACAAGTTCCGTATTGGGTGGGAACTGTACAGTTCTGGGTCGCCAGATGGCTGCCCAAAAATTGCCTGTCTTTTGCGGTCT
This sequence comes from Chrysolina americana, assembly GCA_958502065.1. Lineage (NCBI taxonomy): Eukaryota > Metazoa > Arthropoda > Insecta > Coleoptera > Chrysomelidae > Chrysolina > Chrysolina americana. The sequence continues at coordinate 65,975,666 of OY293416.1, read as the reverse complement.
ACAGCTTCGCAATAGCACAGTATGTGATTTACGGTTTCTGGATCCTTACCGCATAGTCTGCAGATCAGGTCTCCATCATTTTCCTCCGTTTTTTTGAGGTGCTCCTTCACTGGGGCATGTCCAGTCAGGAGTCACGTAACGGTTCTCAACTGGCTCCTGTTCATTGTTAACAGGTCTGCCGTTCTTTTGTTACTCGGTCCTTTGATATATTGTTTTCCGTAATTGTTTCCTGGGACATTGTCCTAGTAGTTTTTGTGCTTGTCCCTAATCCAGTCTTTTACAGACGCTCCTATTGTTCACATTGGTACCCTTAGCATCTGCCCTTGGTTTGGGAGCATTTCCGATCCTTTTCGTGCGAGTTCGTCTGCTTTCTCATTGCCTGCGATTTCTTGATGACCTGGGACCCATATCAGTTTGACTTGATTCCGTTCTGACAGAGTTTTTCAGTTCTTCTTTGCAGTCTCATACCAGTTTGGAAGTTACTTCCTTGCTAGACGAGGCCTTCAACACGTTTTTAGAAAACATTGCGTTCAAATTCACTTTAAAAATGAATTTATGCCTTTTTTCCTGCTCTCAAAACAAGGTAGCACAAAAGCAAAGGCAACTGCGAGACAGTCTTCAATTTCAGACTAGTTCTCATAACTAAATGTGTGTTGTGATCAAAAAACTTATCTTTGTTGCCATTGTGATTTTCCAGAATAATTGCAACAAAAGTTCAGATACCTCCCCGAACACCTACCCTTTCAAACATCTACTCTCAGCCATCCAGTCTACACCGCACCCTGTAGCGCAATTATCCTCTCACCCACAGTTTGGCAATTACCGTCAATTAAACTACAGGCTTCTGTAACACACAAGACTCCTCTAATATTATTGTGAACCTGTGGAGGGACCGACAGAATGAAAGCGTTTATGTTTGCAAATAAACACAGCATCTTGTTGAATGAATCGGTTTAGTTTCTAACAATGCGGACTTTGTGGCACAGACGAATACACTCGACAAGGGGATCAGTTACATTGAAGCAAAACCGGATGCAAAATGAAGTGACCGTTTTGTCGGTCGGGTATTGTTAGGCTGGTACTTGTTCAGAGATGATTGATTATACCTGGTGCATTCGCCTCAAAATGATATGTCTTCGAACGATAGAATCTAATAACCAAAATATGAGGCAAATATCTGAGAGAATACAACTGGTTCCCCCTACGTACATTAAATTACATCTGACACCCATTTGTGCAATGTTTCTCAAGGAGGACACTATTGCAAGGGCAAATTATAATCAAATTTGAATATATTTTCTTGAAAGAGTGTATGTACATGAACCTAAACGAAGAAGAGGCGGCAGCAGCAATGTTGCCTTGATCTTTTTAAGGCCTTTGACTGCGTGAGTCATGGGATACTATTAAAAAACCTTTTACATTATGGTTTTCGCGGTACATCTCTAGACTGGATCACCTTGGTGATCGAAATCAAACGATTTAACTGAATAATGATAGCTCTGACAGACAACGATATGGCCAACCTAGATATTTGTGGACACCTCACGTTGATTGCTGACGATAGCACAATTCTCTGGCACAATGAAGATCTTGATGCTTTGATAAAAATGTGATGTGAGGATAACATGCTGACATTGAGTGTTAAAAAAAAACAATTTAGTCACCTTCAAGATGGACCTAGAACCAGTACCTCTAGAATCTCAACTAATTAAAAGTAAGCCCGATACAAAAAAGTTGTCCTCTGGTTGCTAAGTTGTCAATATAATATCCCGCGAACTAGGAATGTCGCATTCCTTAACGGTTTACTTTTCATTTATTGGGTCCAACCTTAAGAACGGAATTCCATTCTGGGGTTACTGTAGCCAAACTTTATTCCAAAGTATATTTTTTCTCCAGAACGGGGTATTGAGATTAATTTTCAAAGTGAAGATGCGTAGATCATGCAAGCCAATTTTCGCCAGTAAGAAAATACTAACTCTGTATGAAATTTTAATTTTAGAGACAGCTTGCTTGATGCACAAATACACGCAGAAATTCATAAATTCCAGCACAAATCGTTTCACACGCTAGGAATAAAGTAAAAAACTTCTCAACTTCTCATCTCAACTCTCACAAAACAGTCTTTGATTTATAGCGGCAAGCAGATTCATAATCATATACTACAAGAAGTCAGAGAAATTAATTCTTCATGTGGTTGGGAATGACCACCTGCATACATGATTTGTTTCCTTTTATCAGTGCTAGGATAGTTCAGACAACATTAGAGTCCTGTCCCGACCAACAAACGATAACTTCCGAAGCTCAACAAGCAAAAATACTTTTTCTGAAATCGTTCAAGAATGCCCACTTTCTACGAGCAACTTCAGGCCTCAAAATACGCTAATCTAGTATTTTAGTCTAAGCGACGAATTTTCCCGGACCGTTTTCGGCACTAAACTCTACGGGAAAGTACTTTCCGTATCGTAAACGATCCGGGAAAATTTTTGACGGCTTGTATACATTTTAGACAGTAAATGAATGCACGCAAACAAAAAGTATAATTCCTTAATTTATGATAATGCTGATTGCGATTTCAGAAAAAATAGTATGTGTACCTCATAGTAAAAGCACATTCCCATACTTCAATGCTTGTTGGCCTCGACTTCGCCTTGGTCAACAATTTACGTTGTCGTCTGGGAATGTATTCCTTTTACTACTAGATACACAATATACTATTCCTCGAATTCATGCATTTTGTAAGAACGTTTCCTAATATTTGACGAATTCGCCCTAGTTCATTCACCATATATTAGCGGATGCGTCAGGTGCATTCCATGCCATCTTTTAGCAAAATGCAACTCAACGTGTTGAAACAAATTCGACTATTGATTGTAAGAAGGTTTTTCAACTCATAAGGTACGTAGGCTATTTCAGTTGAGTGTTTAGCACTTTTGCATAATTACTTTCCATATCAATTGGTTGTTATGTGTTTTTCTTGTGCTGATGTGCAGTTTATAGAGAGATAATAAGTCTCAAAATTCAAGACCTACATTGACACTGCACTGATTTTCTGATAACTCAGAGCCATCAACTAAAATCCCCACGTACGTAGGCTTTTTCAGTGTTTATGCTCATATTCGCCACGGAGAAAGTTTCAACTGTGGTTACCTTTTGGGAGATGATGTAAGATACTCATTATTATTATTATTAGATGTTTCGGATATTCAACTGATTAAATTCAGTATTACACCGATGTTTATAATTTCAATTTGAGATTAAGAGGTCTCATCTCACCACTACCACACAGAACACATTTTTCTCATTGATGATTTGTTATGACCAACCGTCGCCATCGTTGCCATTGAAACCCGTCAGGTTTTCTATTTTTGAATCAATATTGAAGACAGAATGACTAAACTTGTAATATCATCGTTGGGGTAATTGAAGATGATTTATACTACATACAGTGAATTTTTCATTAGATTTTTAACATTTTAGGAATGTCACCTACGAATATCTACAACTTGGCGGTTGCAACGTGTTTTGAAACATTCGATTTCTTATACTTTTCGATAAAAGTTATCATTTTAATAAGAAACTGATTATAACTAGTAGAAAGCCAAGGATGTGATTTAAAAAATTTCAGAAAATAATGTTAAAATGAATTTGTTAGCTGTTTTCAAAAATTTGGCGAATGCGACGTGTCTTGAAACAATCGGTTTCTTCTTAAACGAACGGTTAATATTAGTGCTTGTTGTATGTTACTTTCCAATGGTTCAATTAGAGTAATCACTTTCAATGAGGAACTGATTATTGTTGTATGTTACTTTTCAAAAGAAGTATCGATTTCAAGAACTATATGTAGCAGAGGGGCAGGGATAAATCATTATGAAAATTTGGAAAACGGGAAAACTTTCAGAAAATTATTCAAAGATAAATTCTGTGTCCAGAAGCCATAACTTGATATGTTGAGTTTGGCAAATTCTCTAGAAGAATGATTTCAAATGAAATGTCTATGATGTTTTGAAACACCAGTTCATATTCAATAGGTACTTGTCTCAAAGTTGAAATATTGAAAGGGTTATGAGTATGATTGCAAAAATTTCGAAAAAACAGAGTTATTTATGATTATTACACATAAACTTTCACCTTGAATTAAATATTTCTCTTCAACTATAAAATAAAAAGCATCTTATATCAGGATTGGTCACACCTTCTATATTTTTTTTATTGTAGGAAATATGACTTCCCACTTTATACCACATTGTAATTTTACGGATACAAAACATTGATGTTGAAATCTCATTTTCAGTGACATTTTGGAGTATCAAGTTATGCCTTCTTACTACAGAGTTTTTCATCCGTTTCCTTACATTTGGCACCGCTTACTATTATCAAAAATTTAGTGAATGCGATATTCGTTTCTTCTTGAACGCTAATAATAGTTGTTTTATGTTACTTTTCACTAGAAGTAATCATTTTCAATAAAAACTACTGACAACTAGCAAAGAGGCAAGGATGAGTCATGTAAAATTTTAGAAAAGTCCAAAATTTTCAGAATATCTAAAATAAATTGTCCATCCGTTTTCTAATATGCGAATACCACCTACAAGAATTCAAAATTTGGCGAATTCGACGTGATTCGCAATATTCGGTTTCCCTGAACGAGTTGTACTATTGGTTGATATATGTTCAATAGGAGGAAACATTTTCAATAAGAACTGATAACAACCAGAAGAGAGGCAAGGAAGAGTCATTTTGAAATTTTGTAATGAAAAAGTTTCCAGAATATCTAAAATAGATTTTCCATGCGTTTTCTAACATTTGGTGAATTCTATCTAAAATTCGGTTCCTCCTGAACGTCTACATTACTCCTTAATAGGAATAATCACTTTCAATAAGAACTGATTACAAGTAACAGAGATGCAAGTATGAATTATTTAAAAAATTGGAATTTGCAAAATTTTTAGAATATAATTGATTTTAAATAAATATAAATTTGCAAAAAAGCTAAATTTCCAGAATATCTGAAATAAATTATCCGCTTTCTAACATTTGGCGGATGCGACATGTTTTAAAACATTCAATGTCTTCTGAATGTCTATACTAGTGGTTCTGTTACTCTTCAGTAGGAATAATCACGTTCACTAAAAACTGATTACAAGTGGCAGAGAGGCGAGGATCATTTTGAAAATTTCTGAAAAGAATTCCAAAATTTAATATGTAAAATTTGGCGATACTAATTATGAATAATTCAATATCTTCTGAATGCCTACACTGGTTTTATGTTACTTTTCCAAGATATTCAAATTTGATAAGAGCTGATCGCGAATAGCAGAGAAGAAGAAGAGAGAATAAAGCTAAGTTTTCATGTACACGAATTATCCGTTTTTCGTACGAAATCTGTCAAAACCTGTTCAAATATATTTCGTGGCGGCAAATTTTAACTGATGGTACGAATAAATTCAAGAAGTTGAAATAAAGTCAACTTGTCCGCAATTTTGAAGGAAAAAAATTATCAGTGCGGTTATGTATGTTTGTTTCCAGGCATATTAAAAATTTTAATGTAAAATATGGACAACAATCTCATGATTAATAATATAAGGATAAGAACATCCGTAATATTTTATATTTTACTGATTTTGTTAACGTATTGGAATTTTGAATTGAAGAAAAAAAGAAAAAGGGCTCCCAAACGTTTCAAACTTAACTTAACTTAAAATTACATTGCAATTACCACAGCCTAATTAACGAGCTGAGGAATTTTCTTGAGAAAATGGACGGTAAATTAGGGGGTTGACGTTGAATATTTCATTTATTCCGTGAAGGCATTTCGCACAAATGAAAACCGCTCAAAATATCATTCGTACGAAAAAGGGACATTTCTTTCAAATTTCCTACGAAAAACCGAAAATTCGGATGCATGGAAACTTAGCTTAAGTCGTTTTAAAAACAAGGAAAATGTAAAAATTCTTTAGCCCTTTCTTTTTCGACATTCCGGAACAAAATCATATAAAAATTGTAACTTACTCTCGTCACCAAGTGCTCTTTTACAACTTTCATTATTTCGTTCATCAGTTTTTTTATCTTTAAAAAAATTTAAACGGATACACTGATAGCTCAATTTGTTATTCATATGTGTGCCAAACGTATTTTGTGAACATTTATGTACTTAAAAATAATTTATGTCAAAGAGAACCACCCAATGTCAGTACCTATCAATTTTGTTTTTCTGTTTACTGTTCGAAGTATTTTCACTCCATTCAAGAATTTCATTTTAATATGTATGTTTTTGTTCTTTTACTTCGGGGTCCAGAACATGAAACAACCAAATTTCGAAACGTTCATGATTTAACAATTGATTTTCTTCAACTCACGACCGAATTCTCGCCAACTCAACAATCCAATTTATAATAATACCTAATATCGATGCAGAAGTGGAAGAGAAGGAATAAACTCGCACATCAATTTCATACCAATAATATTTTGATATATTCTCCACTAACGCGTGAACTAGGGGAAAATACAAAAATGTGCCCTGACAAAAAAGATGCGAACCAGGTGGAAACACAGTGTGTCAAATATTCCCCTTATCGATGTGCTTGTGATATCTCGACAAGGTGTCATAGATCTGGGTATAACGAACAAATTTCACAATAAAGCGTGACATTATCATTGATGCTGAATGTCGTAGCTGAAAAAACTCCCGCAAAAAGTAAAAAGCGTGTATTCTTGGAAATTCTCTCAGAGGGTGTTTTGAGATTAAGTACAGAAAGCATTAGGCCCAATATTTATTATTCAGGGTGTTCCAAATTAAGTCGGCACCATTGCTAACTCCGTTATTATTGATGCTACGTATTCGGTTGAATGGGCAAACTAGTAGCGTTTTTAATGGCCTTCTCGATGCCGAAAACAAAACAAAAATTGACATTCGCGTTTTCAGAATATTTCATAAAATGATATTTCTTTCAATGGAACACCCTATATATTTATATAGTATATCATGACAATGTCATAAATTATTGTAACTGTCAACTACTGTTCGAATATTATTCGAAATGCCGTTTTCCATTCAAGAAAAATGTGTTATGGTAGAATCCTACTTGGTTTGCCAGAAAAATAGCGGCAACACTATAGCAATTTTTTCCCCGATCGTGAATTACCTAATCGGCGTTTTTATGCTGTGCTCCATCGTCGATTCAGGAACAATGAAAAATTTTTTGAGAAGAGAAGATCTAAAAAACGTTTTGTAATATCTGAAGATTCAGAAATTGACGTTTTATCCTACTTTATTCCATCAGAGATTTATCTAGAGAAATAGCTGTTCCACTGTCTGGTATTCATCGAATTCTGAAGAAACATAAGATTTCTCCAGTTAAGTTAAGTTAAGACCAGTGCCAAGACTAGAACCTGGTGATCCTGAGAGACGATTGGGGTTTTGTCGTTGGTTTATGAATAAATGCAGACAAGATCCAAACTTCTATAGAAATATTATGTGGAGCGATGAGGCTAATTTTTCAAATCGTGGGATGTATAATAGAAAGAATTTTCATTTTTGGAGTATACATAATCCATTTCTAGTCCATCCCCACAATCCCCAGAGACGATTCAGTATTAATGTTTGGTGTGGTCTATTTAGAGGCAGAATTATCGGTCCATTTTTCTACCATGGTTCTTTGAACGGACCCCGTTACATTAAATTATTATCAAGAGTGTTGGGAGAGTTTTTCAATGATCTTGATGATCTATTTTCTGCAGGATGGAGCACCAGCACATAATGTCAGTGGCGTAAAAAGAATGCTGCGAGGCTTTTCTGGAAACAGATGGACTGCTACAAATGGTCGTGTTAAGTGGCACTCTCGTTTACCAGACATGACACCTCTAGATTTTTATTTTTGAGGATTTCTGAAAAGTGAGGTGTACAAAATGAAACATAATAATGTAGATGAACTGAAACTATATTTAATATAATTGATGGCCGAACTGTGTTGAATACCACACGTAGTGTCAATAGAAGGGCCCAAATATGTGTTCAACAAGAAAGCGGTATTTTTGAACATTTATTCAATATTTTATACCGCTTTATCAAATCCGTTTGTTATAAATGTTTCCTACTGATAAAACTGTCTTATTTTCACATTTACGAAAAAAAGTCAAATGAAATTTGTTGTTGAGAATGTTATTACGAATCGAAATACATGAAAAAATATAGGGGCTACTTAATTTTAAACACCCTGTATATAGTATAGTACTTACTATCACCACATTCCTTTTATTACTCATTCAATCTTATTATTCTTATTACTCATTATTACTGTCACTTTGAGTAAAGAATCCAGATATTTTCAAACTATCCGAAATTATTTCCATATTGAAAACGTTACGAAAGTCTAGCTGATAAGTACATGTCCATTCTTGGAATAATCATGGAAGTTACACTCTCATTTCTCTAACTCTATATAACCTCCATATAACCATCCTGATTATGCAACTTAGCAAAGGCTCGTGGTTCTCTCCACCTACTCTAAACCATACTTAAACATCATCAAATCAACCAATCGTATCTGACAACCAGAAAGCAATAAGATACAGAAGATCTGAGGTTGATCACGGGTTGACACAGGACTCAGTTCTGGATCCACTATCGTTGACTCTCTACAGTGCTTCTCAAAAGTTTCCTCCCCCTCTCTCATCTTTGGAACGATTATACATAAACAAGTGAAATTTGGAAACTGAATATTGAAGGTTGTAAACTTCCCTACTAGTGATAAATGACGAAGTCACAAAGCCACTGTGACCAATAATTTTAAATGGAACCCTACGGCAAGCGACACCTATTTTAAAAGGTATCGAAAAATCCTACTCAATGATACTAATTTTGTTTGTGTTTATGGCAGTTTTAATGGCTCATTATTGAATATTTAAATTTAAATTCCATTAATTACAGATTTGACAACCATCAATATTCAGTTTCCAGATTTCAAAGATAGGAGGGGAGAAGGGACTTTTGAGAAGCACTGTATATCAATAACATATATTGTTTCGAATATTGATCTGAATTTGAATTATGTGAAGAAAAATGGTATTTTGCCTTAGATTTTCTGAATATAAACATTCCACAGTCTGAAAATGAAAAGAGGGTGCATGAACACGTTTACCACGATAAGTAAATGTGTTCGCAAAACTATCGTCTTGAAAAATTATACAATTTTCTCAGTAACTTATCGTATTCTGAACTTGTCGATCTGAAACATAACTAAATACTTCTTATTTTCTTATCTTCAAATCAAAAAGAGTTTTCAACAAGTTTCCTATGGTAAGGGTACTTCTGCAGATGACACAGCGTTTGTAGAAGGATCACCTGAACATGCGATTCATACTAAACAAAACTTTTTATTTTTCGGAAAGAATTGTTATGTCGGATATGAACATTTACTCCATAAACACGTTTCATACATTCACGAATATATTTTATCCCTGTTGCCTGGACTATTTCCTGTATTCCGTCGCTTCCTTTGATGTTTCATATTTATCCAAACGTTATCCTACAACTGAGCTTTTTCTGCAGTTTCCTGTCACAGCATTATTTTCAATAAGATATATTCGAATTTTTATGAGAAATCGGATCAAAGGAACATCAAAACAAACGGTTGAAGTGTTTTCATCTGAGTCAATTTGTCACGGTACCTATAAGGAAAGAATAAATCCGTTTCAATTCAATTTGCATCATGAGAAGTTTGAGGAATAAATATTTGAATGATGACTCACCGTCTTAGTCTTGTTTGCATGAAGTGCATGATATTATCGAGGGTAATAACTTGGTTGCTTTGGTAATTGACGAGAGATAAAATCATGACACCGAAGTTGGAGTGATTTTATCTAATGTTATTTGGTCGAGTCATATTACAAGCTACCAAGTTTGAGTGGAACACAATTAAAGTTTATACGATGAAAACAAAACCTCGAGTGGTATTTAGTGAGATAATTTAAGGAATCGAATGAATGAATCATTAAACAAAAGTGAATAGAACATAATTTATCAAATTAAATCAATAATTCATTGAAAAAAAAGTACATTTAATAGGAAATATTATTTGAATGTACATTTAGTGAAAGTACAGTTTTGGTATACAATCCTACCCGAAGAAGACTGCTGAATTTGATTATTTTCCTCTCTTAGATTTGTCACTAAAGTGGAATGGTGCTGTGAGTCTAACTGAAGGTATGGCTTCGGAGAATTGGCGTTCGAATGTCCGGTCAGCTTGATAATTTGTTGTTCTGAGACTTCTGCTTTGGCCAGAATAGAAATAGTGCTAGCCCTATGGGAGTGATTAGTAATTTTATTTTTCAGATCTAGACCAATTTTTTTCTGCAGAACTTCTGGTCCACTTTGAAATTTTGTTTACACCAATGGGCACATTTTTGTACCATCCCTTGGCATTTTCATTTTTCCAAAACGGATTTGGTGTTAGAAACAATCTATCTGAAGAAATATGTTTGTTTCGTTTTTCTAGAAGCATTTTCAACACGTTTGGATTTTCTTTATTTATAGTCATCAACTTACTTTCACTGCACCTATTATCTCCACCTTGAGCTGTTTTAGAAAAGACCGTGTTGTACTCCACTCTGCCTGTCAATGTTCCATTATTGTATTTTTCGGCTTTGAAATAATAAATTTTACACTGCACACTTTCACCACCTCTCCAGACTAATTCAAAAGCAGCGATATAAAAAAGATTTTTTTGAAGTCCCATTGGAGTATTTTCATCCCACTGCTCTGCCATTTTTATAACTCCTTCACTTAATGCTATAGAACCTTGTCTTCTTTTATCTAAATTGCTCTGCAGTTGCTTGCGTTTAGCATTTTTAGCGTTTCTAGCGGCTTGAAATGTCACATCTTTGAATGGATCAAACACAATATTATAATCCATATAATATTTTTCTTGCACAATTTTTGCTACAGTATTCCACATTGTTTTAACTACGTACTCCTTGTGTCATTTTTGATTTCTTCATATTATACGCCCAATCTGCCAACAGGCTTGAGATTTCCGGCTGCGACGTTGAAGGTAATAGTTCATAGCCCTTTTCTCGACAAAATAATTCAAACTGCCTCCAAATTGATGATTTGGTTTTTTTTGGTGTTTTTTAATCCACCGTTAACGCTCATTTGAAATTAAAAACAACACTTTGTAACAAAAAGTATGAAAAATTGTTGTCATTTGGCTTTGTTGATAGCAACGCGTCCTTGGGTACAGCGTCGGATTTAATAAAGTCATACGACAAATTATTATTTTTTGCCGTGGTGAAGGTAAATAACAGTTTATCCACTTGCAAACAGTTACTCAAAATTCACAAAACACAGAAAAATTATTCTAATAATAAATAGAATCCGCAACTTAATAAATTTTCTCTTTACGCGGTAAGACACCTTTTCAGAATTCACCAACTAACTTAAAGTTAAATTTTGTTATTAAAATTCATTTTGTTCTAAAATCTGTTCTATTTTCCGTCAACCAGCTGCAACTTTACGAGTTACCCCCAGAAGTCTTAGAGAGATTTGTGCAAGCAAGGGAAGACGAGGCCCTTACGTTTTAACGTGTGATGCCACATTATGAGAACATGAATTCGATCAAGAGAGGAGAAATCCTATCATACAAATAGTGTAGAAGAAAATCTCGGCTCTAGTATGTTTTTACTAAAAGAAACGTACTTCCAAACAAAATATTCCTGATAAAATACTTAATATATGTTATGCATGATTCACAGCTACATAAATTCGTAAGTACATGCCATCTAATTTACAATTCATGTACTTTTAAAACTATAGCGTCGCAAACAACTATATAGACATAACTTTAGCGTGCCTGTGTGACTCTCAGGAAGTTTATTTTGCCGTCCGTATTTTCAGCAACAATGGTAAATTATATGAAGCGGTGAAATGTGAAATTCACACGAGGTATATGTCTCCATTTGGAAGTTAGCCCAAGTTTTCCACGGCCTCTTGGGGTAACTCACCTGGAGACGACAAGGCCAGTTTGATGTCTTTGTATGTGAGTAAAACGCAAAGACATCCCTCGTTACCAACTTTCACGATATCGCAATAATGACAGTTATACATTGATTTGAATATACACTATGCGTATTCGTGCTTGATGTAGCTTCCACTCTAGCAATTTGAAATTCATAATAAAATGAATCGAATCTATGAAATACGTTCGAAAACTCAGCAAATGGGCTGTTCACGATCGCACTGTTTCGTTCAAAAAGAAAAACTTATAAACTTCCAAGTGGAAGAAATAAATCTGAATATCAGATAACCCATGAACTCTGAAAGGTGGAGAATTGTTTGAAAACAGCCTATCTTGGTCTCCGATTGACATTATGAAGTATCAATAAATTTCATACATTCGAAAAGACAAACGAGTTCGGAAACCCATCAAAATTGACTAATTCTTTTTCGAAATACAGGGTATTTATTGAAAAAATTAGTATTTTTCAAAAAAGCTTGGACTGTCTTTTTTCACTCGCCCTCTAAACATAATAATAATAATAATGGATTTTATTGTTTGTGAACAAAATACATTAAATACATGAAGAGTTAAGAACTATAAACTGAAACCTATCAAAAGGCAGATTTCAAGTTCAGATCACATCATGTGTGAGATGCCGCAACCTACATGAAATGACTATACAACGTTATCAACATTGGAGAATGTTCGATATATATTTGACATACTCTCTCTTATCCGAACTGAAAAACTAGGGGTTGACGTACCCCTATTTTCGAACCACCTTGTATAAAATTATATATTGTCACCTAATTTCGATCAAGAATGAGGAAGTTCATCCAGGCTAAATTGAATCTTCAATTCTCATCAGAGAACTCACACTGGTTAAAATTTATCGAATTAAATTTTTTTTTGTTCACCCTGTTGTAGAGGACAAAACGAAAAAGTATAATGGATAATGAATTAGAGGACAAAATAAGGGCAGCTATTCATTTTCAACAGGTGCCTCATTTTCGAAAAGTTATTAGGTAATTTTTCCAAAAGTTTTTCCGGAAATTCGTTCAAAACCCATTGGTATGCGGAATGAAATTCATTGTATTGAAATGCTCTTTTTTCTAACCTTATGAGCCACCATATTTCCATTTGAAGAAAAATAGTAATGAAAATTCCACAATCAGACTTCATATAGCTGAAACATTTTGACTGAAATCAGTAAAGTTGTATTTTCACATACAATTTAGGACAAATTAGTTATTTGAACGAATCCATACCCCTCCAAACTGAAAAATTAATAAAAAATGGTTACAAATGGTAATAAATGATATATGGTTACATTTTAAATGTCATATGGAGACAAAAAACTGAAAATATACTAGGTGTCCCATTTAATAATCGGAAGTTTATGTCACTTTAGGTGAATCCGGAATTTGAATGAAGTTGAGTTACTAGTCAAAAAATGCGGTTTTATGACAGATCTTTCAAGTTTCATTCAATTATCTCCGATAAAATAAAAAGTTATGAAGAACCAATAATGCAATAACTATAAAACAATTCCACTTCAGAAAAAATAATTTTTCAGTAAGTGATCAAGAAGGCGTTGTCAAAATATTTAGTGAGTACTAAGAAACTGTTGCTTCTGATACTATATCCACAATAAAATCTGTTCTTCAAAATAAATCCGAAAATTCCATGAAAAATATACACTTATAGCAAGTCCTATTTTCTTTTCCCATACCCCGAACGAACTCATGTCTGTACTGAAATCGAAGCTGAAGAATAAATCATCATCAGATTATTATGAAATTACTATGTTTCTGATTAGGAAAGTATTGGCAGTACTGATAAAACCCTTTACTTATCATTCTGAACCGAGACTTTTTCAGATGTGTTCAAAGTGGATAAATTAAGCCCAATCTACAAAAAAGACCCTCATATGTCAGAGAACTACAGACCTATCACGATGCGTAGGTTCTTTCCAGTTTTTTAAATAATCCTTTTTCGATATGCGCTCATGTTCCTCAAGGCAAGAGAATATTCTCTCAGATAACCAACACGGTTTCATGAACAAAATATCTAGAACCACAGACATCCACCTAGAATTGTAGAGTATACAGACGGCGGTGAATTCCCCATTAGCATTTTTATAGGTATACCCCTAAAATGGCTTTCAACTTTTATTAAAAATCGAAAACGGTATATTTATCTGAAAAATATCTCATCGGAACAAACATATATCAATATTGGGTACCTCAGGGTTCAATCCTGGGTTCCATTCTGTTCCTCGTCGATATATACGACGTACCAGCGTGTTACTTTTATGCATTTGGTTTATTATTTTTTCAATTTCATTTTTATTGTCTATTTGATTGCATTACTTTTTTTACTCACATTTTTTACTATTCCTATACAGTTATGTTTAATCTGAAAACAAAGGAATTAAATTGAATTGAGTTGTTTTTCATGTATAACTCAGAATGATATTGCCATTGATCAAGTAATCTTGAAGAATCTTCGTGTCCAATATTTTTATGCCTCTCAAAATTCAATTCCACTCGGTTTTTCGTGTAATATGTAGATGTTGCAGACAATTCAATATGCGACTATCCAAATAACAAATTCAAGACGACCCGTTTCGGTATATTTTTACCTTGATGCATTTGTGACGGTTGCGAGTATTCTTCAGTAAATTTGTCATTTCTAAACCTGATAACAATTGCAGCTTTTGAAACTAAAACAAAAGTGTGCGAAAACAACTCGTTACAGCTTCCTGTTTCTGCAGCACTGGTGGAAAAATTCAAATCTCGTTATGCAAATTAGAACACATTCTGAATCACAGATGCATCATTATTGTCATCTAATCGAGAATGTATGCGCTCATCAACATCAAAACACAATTATGAAGATTCAGTTATGTTGGCATACTACTGTGGTACATGAATAATATACCAACGCATCATTTGGTTTACATTACGAACAATGGAGGACCGCTAGATTCGATTTCTATGGATGGCGATAGTTCAAGTGCTTCCTTATCCGGTAGATTATTGACATCGTTCTGAAAATATGAGTGTGTATGATGTTTGCTGTAGAGGAACAAATACGTTTGTGTTTTGGCAGAAATATTTTTTCAAATAAAACAAAATCTCACTTTGGTAACAGCATCCAATATGATATCATTGATGAAAAGGGGGAAAAAATTGCAAATGACCTAAGTGAAGCTTATTACATCAAAATTTTGCTAACATGGCAAATACAATAGATATAACAACTACTTCTATCCCTGAACAGCAAGGTCATATTGAACAGTCCCCATTTTTTTTATTCAGTAAGACGCAATGAACTGATAACTCTGATTTCTAGTAGAAAGAAACTATCACAACGCATATTTTCAAATCCAATGAAGAACTTTGCGAAAATTTTTGAAAATTGTATAGAAAATAGACTCGTAAATATTCTGGAAAAACATCAGATTCTATCACCATGCCAATGTGGATTCAGAGAAAATATGTCAACGGAAAACACCGTTTTTCAACTAGTGAATAAAATACACAATAGTGCTAAGGAACAGAAGAAATGTCTATCTGTTGAAAAGGAAATATGTCAACGGAAAACACCGTTTTTCAACTAGTGAATAAAATAAACAATAGCTCTATGGAACAGAAGAAATGTCTATCAATGTTTTCAAACTTTACCAAAGCCTTCGACACTGTGATTCACGATATTTTTGGGACATGTGGGAGTCAGAAACAAGTCTTTGAGCTATTAGCTGATTATTCACAAGGCGGAATAAATGACACTTATAGCCAGACATTACCAGCCGCCATGGGTGTATCACAGGGTACTGTTATAGGTCCACTCTTATTCCAGATGTATATCAACAATATTTTGAGCTCAAAATACATTGAAGGTGATGCAAACGCACAAAACGGGTTGAACATTATATTTTCCTGGTTGAATTCTTGTCTCCTGAATCTAAACATCGACAAAACAACATTTTTCTTGTAAAGTATCCCAATTTTTATTTCATTCCAATGGATAAAAAATGCGAAAACAGGAAAAATAGTCTAGATTAGATAAGATATTGAAACCTACATTAGTCTGAATAGTAATATACAGATAACATGTACATAAAATAAATTTGAAATAGCATATTTTACTTTCCCGCATAAATCGTATAATGTCTAAGGAGAATTACAAATTCACGCACCTGTGCGGGAAAAATCCCCGTAAGAATGCGATAAAAATGGCTTTTCCGCACTAGTGCCGTAAAGTGACACTTTCAAAACTGAAGTTCGTGCGGAAAGTGGGTCAAAGTAAATATTTTTTCTCTCTGTAGACGATAGTCTTTTTGAATTTGGAATTGCCCTTAGACATTATTCGTTTCATTTCATCACTTGTTACGAAAAAATTACAATTATCAAATTGTGAACAGATTACGAATACAAAAAACTTAATAAACTAAAGTATCAACTATTCAATCTTAAAAGTAGCCTTGTCTGTTTGTGAATTCCGTTGTACTTAACATTGGTTAGTTATTTAAATTTATTGTTAACTGTTTTTCCATGTCATCTGAACATTTTCGAAAACGTTCGAAACGAATAAAAATTTGTAATTTCTATCAAATTTGATTTGGATATATCGAAAATTTCAGAGAAACTCACCTGGTTCTACCCATTTGCCCATGACTTTATAGTGACCGAAAAAATCCATAATGACCCGATATCTTAGATTGTTTTCTACAAACACCATGTTTTCGTCAGTTGCTGAATGAAAAACAAACTTTTATCGAACGTTCCTTGGACGATAGAGAAGATTAAACTTGTTTACCTATATTCAACTTAACTACTTCCAATTGAACTCGCCCAGCTCTATTCTTTATACTGTACTTTATCAAGATCAATTTTAAAGTAATCGCCCATCCACGTCAACTTTTCAAATTCCTCTACAATCGCAATCAAACATTCATTTAATTGCGCCTTTTCTTCCTGAAGCCCTTCTAAACTTTGGTGACAAATGACGAAACTAAATTGCTTTTCTCTGATAAACATGCTCCAATAAGTGGAAAACGATTTGGAGTCAATTCAATACTCAAATGGAAATTTGAATCGAGAATTTGCGACAGTTGTGATTATTAACCCGAATGTTTTTTAATGGTGTCTTCTAAGGAATACGACATGTATTTTCTACACAGTTTCTCAATCTCTGATGTAACAGCAAAAATTTGATTTTGGGATTGCTCCAAATATTTTCGGCTGTAATAAAAAATGATTTTATATTGAATGACAGAAAAGGCGAATTTTTATTTTCCAGATTAGTTCATTATCAGACTTATCCAATAGATGTCGACAAATCCTATTCCAGTTCCTTTGACCCTCTATGTTTTTAATGATTAATGTCATTGCATAACTCTATCTCCCGTATGATTAAACTGAAGTATGTATGTGTTTCCGCTGCTAGACAATAGGGTTTACAGTGAATTACGTTCTTCAAGTTCTGAAATTAGATATTTCCTTTAATTTATTTCATTTGATTCAATTATTCTGCCCGGTAATGAGTTATTTCAGTATTTGCATCCATATGTTGCGAATGAAATATCAAATATAATGAATGTTATTTGAATGCAATCAATATTAATGATGTATGCGTTCGTTAGGAGTACGATGCTGGTATTGAATGTTTTTAGAATCGAAGATGTCATGCTAGTAGCTTGTCAATGAAACTACCCAAAAATATGTAATAATTTTCTGGATGATCAATGGACGTTTCACGACATCCAATGGATGTCCAGATTTCACCCAGTGTACATTCAAATGACGTTCGATGGACGTCGAAGGCACCACAATGGACGTACAATTAAAGCCCAGAAAAAGTCCAATGGATGTACATTGTGCGTTCAGAATATACCTACCAAAAGAGCATCCACTGTGGATATTTCCTAGTCGTCCAAAGTACATCCATTGTATGTCAGAAATGAATCCAGATAATGGAGATTATACCAGATGTTCGACTAATGATCGTAAATACTTTGAAAAATAATGTCTGAGTAAAAATAATACAAGTTCCTATACAAGATGATTTCGATAATAGAACAAACAAATTAGGATATATAAACTAATTATAAAAGTGGCACAAATCAACAACAATAAAATAAATATTTACTCATAATAAATACTTCACGAGGAATTTTAAATAGGGTTCAAGTTCATTTTGGTTCTACAGAAAAGTGAAATTGTAAAAGTCTAAATAAATCATAGATAGCATTATGAGAATTAGCAGTTTCTACACACAAATTGTTTGTGAATCATTTTTAAACGACTCAAGCTTATATTCATCAGAAGAACAATCATCCTCATTTCATTACATTGGCAATATGGTCATCTCGTATAATATTCGTTCAAAACCAGTTTTCTACAGCTCATGCTCTTTCTTTGATTATTCATATGAAAGCTGATAATGAGTATACTTATCTGTGATTCTTCATTGAAGATATAATGAAACTACCAAAGCACAAAAGATTTATTTCTCAGTAGATTTGATCTCAATGAGGCCATAAAACATGTCTGAAAGAATACACAACCCCATACTTATATTATTTTCCTTTAACTTATGATTTTTTCATCGTCCCCAGTTCATTTTGCTCGCAGATGTAACAAAATGTTCTGTGATAATGATAATTATACAATTATCACTATCAAATAAACCATATGTTATCTCATTATAAGAAATCGAAATCAATATTGAATGCACGTGCATGAATTAGACGTCCAATGGATGTTTACTATTAGAAGACGTACGAGTAATGTCCAAATGTGTACATTATATTACATTTCTATTTGAGATGAAAAAGAAATAGTACAAATAAAATAATTCATAATAATAGGTATATTAAAATGAATTTTTGTGTACATTATATTTGAATACAATGAATACACAAAACTGAAATATTCATCGTACGTCCATCTCCTATACATCCAACTAATGTGCATTCAACATCCATGGACATTTGTACTTGAGCTGGACGTAAAATGGACATCCAATGGATGTCATGTGCTGGGTGGGGACTGGAAAATTGTAAATAGCATCAACGAGAACAATGTAAATAAAATTAACAATTGAATTATTTTATTTGAAGTTTGTTCAATATAAACATACAATAACGGTCCTTTTTCATGAGAACCACGACATAAAAATCATATATTGAAAGAAAAGGTAGGTTGAAAGGCCGATTCAGATGCATGCGTGCCCACTCTGTCGGCGTGCGTGAAAAAGGCAGAGTGAGCATACACGGAAATAGTTTAACTTATAAAAGATACAGTGAAAAATACGTCGGGATTAAAAATAATAACAGAACCTAATAAAATATTACCTTGTCATAAAAATGCAAGTGAAAGGCACATATGTGAATTTTCATGCAATTTACAGACACAAAAGATCGAAGGTTCTGATGAGACGAAAACTGTTTTTTTTTAATTCATAGCAAATATTTGTAGATCATAAAATATAAAAAATTGTTTAATTCTCATCCATCAGTTGGAATGAATTGAACGGAATTGAATGGAATGAAGGAATGATAGGCTTATTTAATTTGAACAAGGAAGTATTGCAATGCCAAGTGAATATTATATGAACTATCCATTCAACTTCATGTTCAAACAGCCCAGTTTTGAAAAATTATTTAGCTCTCTTTTCAACGAACATCCATCGCGTTCAATAGTCATTAAAATCACTGCCAGGAATTTTCCCATCACAGAAATCCAATCAAAGTCTTTTATTTGGCAATAAAGCTCCGTTTGCTTGAAAAGCTGTTTCAAATTTCTGGTTATACTTCCATCTTCAATTTTACGCTTTCCTGGAAATATTCACCCCATTTTTCATTTACGACGTTATTAAAACTTGATGCTTTTGAATTATACACTAATGATAAAAAGTGAATTCTCATATGGCACAGATAAAATAATATTTGGTTGTGTACAGAATGTTCCATGTTTTGTTTCATAACATCATTTTTTAAATGAATAATTTTCATTATATTTGTCTTCAAAGTTCCATTACAAGGAAAGTTTTCATATTACTTTGAGAATATGAATACCCCCTTTTTTTCAGTGGCTCACTGTGTGGGGGATTTCTATTGTATGACTGGATTTAATTTTTTTTTATAGTAATTATCACGTCTTGGAACCTTCCACTCCGTCCCTGACTTCTTCAACTGCACCACTGACTTCTTGCTCTTCTTGATCTCGGCCTCTTCCCATTTCAATTTTTTGGAAGAGCTCTTCTTACCTTTGATTCCTCCTGTGTTCCTATTCCTTGTGTTCTTGGTTTCTAGCCATTTTTTCACCAAAATAATAATAATAATAATACCCAAACCATTCGGTAAAAATGGTTGCTCTGATAATAGGGGCCCATGGTGGAATGACGAACACGCTGCTATCAAGCTTGAAAATCATACCAGCTTGCCATATTATGGCAGAAATCTTATCCGTACGAATGCAGAAGGCCGTAATTATTGGTTCACTCCTCCTACTCAGGGCACATGATTCTTGGACCCAGTAATCATTACTCCACTGACGTGGGGAGTGGTTACTGGGGTTAATGACACACCAGCGTGCCCTCCGGTTGTATCGGGGGTCCGGAGACTGGGCCTGACTGGGATATTCCTGATTGAATTTTTTTTTATAAATAAACGATAATAAATCTTCAGATCACAATATGATATAGGATATGTCAGTAAAATTTAATAAAATCATTCAATAATGAAAACAAATTTGTATATACAAACAAACATTTCACAAAACCCAGTACAATGGGTGTATTGAACACCCAACAGATACAAAAATCAGTTGAATCGAATCAAGATTGACCTCACCTACCAAGATATTCATCAACACTGTAAAAACAACCGTTTAGCATTAGGTGCTGTGATTGAAAAATATTCTCCAAAACCATTAACAATTTTATATTTATCTCTTATACTTTCATTATTCAGTTAGATCTCGATATCCATATTTAGTTTAGTCTTACCTATTTTATACCCAACCAAGTTCCAAATTATTATTTTTTTTTGTGAGGTTTTATTTCGAAAACAACGTCGATGAGATATATATTTGGTTTCATGTAATTCACGCCTACACAATTCTTTGAAGGCATTAAATAATGCTCTTGAAGGTTGCTGTTTTTTCCATCAGTGGTTAGCCGAAATAGTTTTTTCAGATTAATTCCTATTGAGATTATGTCTTGTGTAACCCACTGTTTATTTTGCTTTGGTCTCAAATCAATAGTTTTTTCACAGTGGGGCAAGTTGATTCAATGAAATGATGTGTATGTTGGAGAATGACTCGTAGTCCGAGTTGATATTATCAAAACTCTCATAAACTCATCGAAATGTATTTCTTTCGAAACAAATATTGAGCTGAGAGATATTTTCAATGCTCACATTCAGGTAGGTTATTTTATTTCTTGGTTGATAGAGAAAGATATCTCGAGTGACAGGCACAAGTGATCTGCTAGATTCAAATTCAGAACTCTTTTACTATATGATGACAGAAATATTTTTAATGAAATAATCACTTTTTGAGGTACTCGTTCTTCCATTAGAATAGGTCAAAACTCTTGTTAGCTCAAAGTTTTTCACAAGTTAGATCGAAATCACGCTGGTGCATACTGGATGCATTGTTCTTATGAAATCTGAGGCTATCAGTGTGATTTCCACCACACCCCAATTCGTTTTCTACAGTTGTTCAAGAGGGATATATTTTCAACACTCCTTGTACAATATCAATACCAAAAACATATGATTCCATCTGAATGAAATGCCATAAAATAATTTCATACAAAATAAAATAAGTTCTCTAGGTTCCCAGATACGCCGAGACTTTCCCGGGCATCAAACTCCAACCCAGTATCCCAAACAAAAACTATCATATCTCTCAAAGCAACAAAATCAAACACCACTTTCAGCATGTATCCAGCCGTCTTTGCTCGTAAAGTTCTTAAGAAAGGTAACTTTCCCAATACTTCTTCAATTTCCAGAGATCGCCTCGGAGCTAAAAACGTTGGAGAGCGTGAGATGAATTTCGATAGAGTTGAAGTTGTATAATACGACGAAAATGGTTACGTGACCACAGAGGAAAACGCTGGATTTCTCATCAAGTTTTCGAAAGTGTGCCGGACATATGTCGAAGGCAAAAACAGAATCTCCATCAACTTTGGAATTACTTTGAGAAATGCTTTCCTGAATAGTCAGTTTCCACTTCGGAATGAAAAAGTTAGATACATTGCATTGCCATCATGAAAAGTTACCAGACCTTTTACTGTGGTAACATATCTTCATTCAATACAATTGATAGTCATATTACGTGTGTCACATGTAAAAAAGTTACAGAAAATAAAATATTGGCTACAGCTGAATGGATGAGGACTAAGAAAAACGACGAGAAAGTAGAGTGTGAAACACTAAGGAAACAAGCGAAGAAGATGATTAGGCAGAGTAAAAGAGGATGGACGGACAAAAAAAGTGCAAGAAATTGAACAGGAAAGTAAAAATAGAAATGCAAAAAGTTTCTGTAGAAGTACTGAAGGACAAAATAAAAAAATCAAGAGTAAAACAAACTGAATAAAGATTAGATAGAAGACAAGCAACACAAACAAGTTTGGATGGAATACTACAAAGAATTATTGGTAGATGAAGGTTAAACAGAGAGCAATAGTAGTGGAAGACGAAGAGGAAATGAGCGAAGAAGGAAATAACATATTTAATCAGCCCTCCAGAGATGAGACAGAAAGAGTCATTACGAAATGTGGAAATGGTAAGGCGCTTGGAAAACATGAAATTAATATAGAATTCATAAAATAATGAGGACATGAATTAAAGAAGAGGATGCTTACATTGATAAGAAGAATATGTACAGAGGAACATGCCGAAAGAATAGAAGTCAGAACAAATAATAACCATCCATAAAGAAGGAGACCAACAAACCTGTAAGAATTACCGAGGAATAACACTACTCAATACAGCGTATAATATAATGACGTCAATAATACAATCAAGGTTGGAAAGTATTAAGAAAAACATAATGGGATCATACCAAAGAGGATTTACACAAGGAAAATCAACCATAAACGCGATTTATACACTAAAGCAACTCATGGTAGCACTGAAAGAGTCAAAAATCCCACAAAAACTGAGAAAGCTGATTTTAATGACGATGAAAACAACTAAGATCAAATTGATAACACAAAAAGAAGAAACAGAGGAATTCACAATCAACAAAGGGATAAAACAAGGTGGCCTCATTTTCAACTACGTTATTCAACAAACGTTAGAATTTGTGATGGGAAGAATTAAAAAAAGGAGGAGGACAAATTATTGCAAACCCTGATGATATAGCCATAATTACCAAGATCAGAAGAGTAATGAAAGATGTGCTGTAAGAAATTATAGAAGGTGAAATAATGGGGCTTAGAATTAACCAAGAAAAAACGAAAGTATTGAACAAATACAGGGAAACATCAAAATAGGAGCGAGAGAGTTTGAAGAAGTAAAAGAGTTCAAATATCTAGGAGTAACGATATGTTAAACGGGAGAGAGATGACCAGAAATACAAGAAAAAATATTAAACGCAAACGGAGCATACTTCGCCAATAAAACATTATTGAAATGTAAAAAATTTCAACAAAGAATAGTAAAATAAATATTTATAATACCATAATTATGTTATACGAAGCGGAGACGATGACAATGACAGAAAAAGACGAGGAAGTCACGAAGAAATTTTAAAGAAAAATTATGAGAGCAATGTTAGGACCAAAAAAGATCTCAGAGGAAGAATACAGAATAAGAACTAACCTAGAAATTAGACAGAAATTAAAAGAAGACATAATATGTAAGTTAAACAACATAGAATCAGATGGTTGAGGCATGTAGTGACGGCAGAAAAAGGAGCAGTAACTAGCTCAATGTTACAATGGGACCCCGGCGGAGAAAAGAAAATAGGAAGACCATGATCAAAATGGATGCAGGAAGTGGAAGAAAACTTGAGCAGGGCAGGAGTGACAAACTGGCAGGAAAAAATCAGGACAGGATTAGATGGAGAAACATAGACAAAAGCATAAATTAATTGACTGGGCGTGATCCACCCAAAAAACTAGATCTAGACAGCTTTTGCGGCTTAACCCGACAAGGAGTGTATAGCCATTGTATACAGTGTCTTTCAAAAGTATCAGAACGGTCTCATATTTCAGAAACAGCTCTGAGAAAATTTACAAAAATTACGACTGGGTGGTTTTGATGATGCCCGATTGAATGGTGATATCGGTAATGTTGCCAAATTAACAGTTTTCCAGATGTTTTTTCAAATGGAAAACCATATTTATTTTCATTGCAGTGAATTCAGTGCTCCGTCATCACTTATGTTTCCAAATATCAGATTTGAAATATATGCAATTTTCGAAATATGACATGGATTTTAAGTTCAAAAGTCTGGAAACGTTCCAATATTTTCAGTACGGTACACGAAAAATTCGTGAAATTTTAAACAAGATGGTTTTTGATGATGCCCGATTCAATGGTGATATCGGCAATGTTGCCAAATCAATTTTTTTTTCAGATATTGAGGGTAACTCAATTTTTTCTAATGGAAAACCCTATTTATTTTCATTGCAATCAATTTAGCGCCCCGCCGTTACTTATGTCTCCAAATACCAGATTGTAAGTCAATGTGGTTTTTGAAATATGAGAACATGGTTCGTTGAAATGTCTGCGAACGGTCCAATATTTCCAAAGGAGCTCGAGAAAATATCATGAAATTTCATACGAAACGGTTTTTGTTAAAACAACCTTTTAATGATTGAATTCTTTCCCGATAGAGTTTAGAATTAAATAACAGAATCTGAAAACTATCTGACCAAGTGCTCAGAATGTTTGCCATCATTTGCTGAACAATAGCCCAAGCAGTGATAAAATTCCCTCAAGGTATTAGTTAGCATTTGAGGCGTGATTAAAAGAGCTGCCTGAAAAATTTTATTTTCTTAAATTTCTAAATTTGCTAGTTGCTCAAACTAGGTACATCAATTTAAAATCTGATATTTGGAGGCATAAGTAATGGTGCGTCGCTGAGTTAATTGCAATGAAAACAAATAGGGTGTTCCATATGAAAAAATTGATTTATCCTCAATATCTGAGAAAAAGTTGATTTGGCAACATTGCCGATATCGCCATTGAATCGGGCATCATCAAAAACCGGCATGTATGAAATTTCACGAATTTTTCTTGAACCGTAAATTTTCTCTGTGCCGTGTCTGAAATATGACCTTTCCAATACTTTTGAAAGACACTGTATATATTACGTGTTTCACAACTTACCCGCCATATACCCCCACATATGACTGGTTAATGTTATATTGCTATAAAATAAATGTAAAAAAAGTCCAACAGAACAGTTATCTGAGATTATCTTCAAAATGAGCCCAATATTCGTCATGAACTATCCGGAAGTTAATGGAGTAATAAAACTAATTTTCATACGTCTTCAACAGAATGCTCATTATTATTCACAGTGTTCAAGTGAAATCAGTGCATTCAACGTATAATGGCTTCGGTACAATGCAATTCCATCATTCACAGAAACATGTAAACTTCAGTTGAGAGCTAGCAATTGTATATGTCGACAAAGGGAGAAATCTAATGCAGCGATACAATTTCCTGGTCGATTACCTTTCCTTCTCGTCGTCTGGAAAGGTAAAGATGTGCTTGAATGTAATATCAAGTGAAATAAAGCAATTTCACTGCTGTATCTGCGGCATTGGATGGAGAGCATAGCTCATTACGATCAGGGCACATCAGGCCTTGATGTTTCCTACCAGGCCCGGCCAACTCAAACCGAGGGGCCTTTGTGTATTTTCTCAATAGTTATTCTGGTATTATTATTATTATTTTGACTCTACTTCTAGAAACGTCCGGAATTATAGCACTACTATTATCATTCGTTGATTTTGTTAATATAGGTGCATTATTTCGACTGAATTTTTTTTGAAATTCTGCCAATTCTTCATAAAAGTTTATTTTTGTAGCATTAATCGGATTCAGCTCGTTTTGGATATTTTTGGAGAATGTGTATTGAATACTTTCGAAAATCCGATCATGCCAGAGAATTTTTGACGTGATATTCCTTCGTTATGTCAAACCTTGTTTGTGTCTGAGCATATACCATATAATCAGCAATCATTTTCAAATCATTTCAAAATATGAAAAAAAATCTATCAAGTTTGGTTTTTTGCCTGCTATAATGAAAAATATACCGTCCTTCATGATGAAGGTATTATTCAAATGACTTATTTCATTATTCTGAATCGATTGGTGTTCGCAGAATTGCTCTAGCTCCAACCGTTATTGAGTTGCAAAGTTCATCAGAGAGGGATCATCTACCTCTTTTCTACTTTTATTCGTGAAATGAAATTAATTTTTTTATTTATCAAGTATGTTCCGTGTTAATTGAATATTTCATATGCTTTTAACGCACTTTCCCTTTTTATGGTAAACCTTGTAACTGAGCATTTTATTCATCAAATTGTGTGTATAGTGTTATAGTGCGTATAGTGCAAATTTCAAGTGAATCTGATGATTTCGAATTTTCATGATTTTAAGGGGTCTACCCCTCAGGATTTTTTCCCGATAAATACCTAATTTTTTATCTCGATCTATTTGGAATCAGCAGAGTTCATCTAGATTTGAGAGGGATTATTTCCCTTCAAAAACATTTTTCTACTTGAATTCGTGGAATGCCATTCATTTTGTGTCAAGAACTGAACCGTGCTGTTTTGACACATCTGTCACATTCGACTACCAGAGGGGCTCGTATTTCCCTGCAAATGGATACGCCCTCATAAGCTGACAAAAGAGTCCACCTTCCTCTCCCCTAGTGAGAGCTTCACCTTTACTGCCACCAAGTCTATGACATAGAATTCTAGAAGTGGTAAGTGTCTAGTAGAGTTTTCGATCATAGATCAACTCACCTCCTAGCCCTCCTAGTCCTCTCACAAATCCCCTGAAAGCCCATGGTTCTTGTATTGGGACTAGATCGCTTTCTACCGCCACAATTCGGCGAGCTAAAGTAGTCGCCATCTTTCTAGTACCTGATCTGTGAGCTCTTGGCTCTCTGTCTCCGAGTTTGGTTGATTGATTCCACATTGTGGTTTTCCAAATTATTTTCATGAGCCGCTAGTTGAAACAAGGACAAATGCTCCAGAAGGTCGACTGATTTCCCGAAGGATGCCTCCCATCATAAGTTAGGCGAACTTTTGACACTATTGGCCGTAGCTTCAGCTGCTTTCTGAAAAACTTATGAAACAAAGTCTCCCTTCCGCGAGGTGGACGTCTGTACCATAATTGCTCACGAATTGGTTTGTGGTTATCCATCCAAAACTCAAACTTGGCCAGTACCAGGTGACCATACATACCCCTGGAGAGGGTTACTGTTTACGCAGTCCATTTTCAATGGACTAAAGGCATTGACGGATGAATTATACAGGGAAAACTAAAAATGCTGTTTTCGGTTTTTTACGAATAGAATGGTTATTTCAGAAAATATAAAAAAAATTAAAGAGGAAAGTTTTATTGTATTCAAAATGTACCAGAACTACGTACTGATACATTTTTAATTAAACATTTCGTGCCAACACGGCCACCATCAACAATTTTTTTCAAATACGGACCTGTCTATTTCATCACAAATATTGATGAAGCGATGAAATCACAATTTAGTGGTATATCACACTTGACATTTTTATAGCGTTTCATATAAAATAACTGGCATCATCAGTGACAACAATTTTTAATTACGGTCCTGTCGTTAGTTCTTTTGTAAATTGTTTTGATTTCTTCAAAACTCATTCAACTATTAGGATATTTCAGTCGCTACCCAATACTTTCGATAGGAAGATACCCCAACATATCGAATATTCGTATTTTTCCTTTTTGGGGATATTTGTATTATAGTAATCCTTGATTCAGGTCTGATTTCTCCTGTATCAATTTTTACACAGATTATTTTCATAATTCTCAATCCTGGAAGTAATGAAAATATCAGTTTTGATCAAAATACAAGTGTTGTCTAATTTGGTACAATTAAATAGCATCTCACTTCATTTACCATATTTAAACACGTAGGCTTTGCTTGATTTCTATGGCAGGAAAAATAAATTAGTTGTTGATATATGTTAAGAACTGTCAGACATTTAAGCACTCGGTTACATATTAAAGATGTATTCGAATGACGAAAGGACTGATTGCTATTTACTTATGCAAAATCAAATAGAAATCTTCTTATGGCAAGAAATATGTATGGTGAGCTATACCCGAACCGTCGCAATCCAAGCATTCAAATGTTTAGACGATTAAAAAGAAATTTGAGAGACCGTGGTGCATTTGACAGAAATAGAACTAGAAAATGTGTTGTTACTGGAAGTAAAAGGAACCAAATGAATGTTTTGGGTAAGCAAATATTACCTTATAAAGACTAAAAAGTGAAAAATACGGTCTTTTTTTTTATCTAGGATTGGTCTGTTACAAAAATATTTCTAATCAAGATTGTTCTTTACGAGAAATTGGATATCTGTAAAATCCACCAGAAATATTTTGAAAAAGAACAAATACAAATGCTACAGGATACGCAAAGTTCATCACCTTAATGAAAGGGATTACGGAAGGAGAGTACGATTTGCGAAATGGTTAACACGTAGAAATAGGGAAGTTCGAAATATTTGTAAAAAAATAATATGGACGGACGAATCAAAATTCACCAACAATGGTTGGTTTAACAGAAACATCCATCATAGGTGGAATAATACGAATGAACATTTACATAGAGAAACCAATTTCCAGGAGAGGTTCGGAATAAATGTTTGGTTGGGAATTTTGGGAACAAACATACAAGGTCCTTTCTTTTACGATGAGCATTTGAATGGTGAAATGTATTTAAATTTTGTATCCAATGAGTTTGATGGCTACTTAGATGAATTGCCATTAAGCACTCGCCGTGAAATACAATATTTTCAACAAGACGGTGCCCCTCCCCATAATGCAGCAATGGTAAGGGATTTAGATGCAATATTCCCAACAAAGTGGATTGGAAACAATGGACCAATTGCCTGGCCAGCTCGATCCCCACACCTTACTCCTTTGGATTTTTTTTGTCTGGGGATACATGAAGGATAAAGTTTTTTCGACACCTAGTACCGATATCGACCATCTGAAACAGAAAATAGGAGATGCATGTAAAAGCATTACAACCATCATGCTAGAAAATTGCCACAGAAATTGAATGGACAGACAACTTCTGTGCATTCAACAAAGAGGTCGTCAATTCGAGCATTTAATGTAGAATTCTTTTTCTGTATTGATTTTATTTTCTTCCACAAATACATTATGAAATAATTTGTTTTTCTGTTTGTTTGATTTCTTCTCCTCTTAAGTAAGTTTATTTCTGGGGTAAATTGCTATTGTTCGTCTCTGAAACTGCAGAAATCACTTATGAATTTTTATAGTATAAATACAATTTTCATAGATACATTCATTCAAACGTCACTGATAATTTTCATATCGAAGCGTTAGATTCTGTGGAATTCATGAACAAACTAACGACAGGACCGTAATTAAAAATTGTTGTCAGTGATGATGCTAGTTATTTTATATGAAACGTTATAAAAATGTCGAGTGTGATATACCACTGAATTGTGATTTTATCGCTCTATCAATATTTGTGATGAAATAGACATGTCCGTATTTGAAAAAAATTGTTGATGATGGCGGAGTTGACACGAAACGTTTGATTAAAAATTTATCGTTACGTAGTTCTAGTACGTTTTGAATACAATAAAACTTTTCTTTTTAATTTTTTTATATTTTCTCAAATAACAATTCTATTCGTAAAAAAACGAAAACAGCATTTTCAGTTTTCCCTGTATAAGTTGGGAAGGGCGAGAATCCCCGTAAATTTTCTATGACCAATTTACTGCTCACCACAATAGTTACATTTTTTCCCATTTAATCGTCTTTGTATTTATTACGGTTTAGAATATAGCAATGTTACCACATGATAAAAGAAACGGCCTGTATAGCTTTCTTTCAGAAATATATCCACTTGTTGGTTGATGTAGTTTCATTTCTTTCCCTGACAGACTGATCTTAGGAACTGACTGAGTATTTCCTGATGCAAACAGTCTCCAGAAATTCAAGAGGAACACCAATTGTAAGAATCTCTCTATAAAAACCCAAAATTACATTCGCCCTGGACAATTTCCTTTAATATCAACCAGAAGCTCAAATAGATTAGGTATACTTTGACACGATCACCATGAGCTATAACGCAGTCGATACGACTAAAATTGATATTGAATCGATCGGACAGTGCTTTTGAATGTTACCTGAAAATGGCCTTGAATGAATAGAATATATTTTGATGTGTATTTTGAGCTTGTCATTGAATGGAAGGAATAGTATTACGTTCATGCAAAAAACAAAATTTTATTGAACTATATCCAAAGAAAAAACTGGTTCCTTATTGCACTAGTGCAACAAAATGTTTATTGCACCCATCTAGAGAAGTTTCTGCTAAACCAGGGTTAACCAAATGGAGTTCTTCTTGATCTGTTTGCATCTGGAGATGCAAACTGTTACTACTGTTTGTCTATACTATGATTTTATTGACATCCGTATTATTTATTGTTGTTAATTGAATGATCTCACATCAAAGCATGTTTTCCTTGAATATGAATGTTTGTGTTTGGGTTTATTTCGTTTCATAATACTTTCGATTCAATTTTGATTCGAACATTATTATCCAAAATCCTGGAACGTAGTAGCAACGTTCCAACGCAACGGTTTACAGATATTGATTCTTCAGACGTAATTTTGTCAGCACGCAGGTCAATACGGGATATAACCACATCATTTTACAACAACAACATTGAATTGAGTCATAACCCTTGCCGACACAAATTCATCAACACACAACAAAGTCTTCCCTAATGCAATTCCTCGTCAAATTTTCCCATGACGAAGCTTGGGTTCCAACATACCCAAGTTCTTCTTTCAAACTATCTAAGTTTTGGTAAAGTTTGACCTCTTGATTCTTTGAATATTCTAACAGTTTATCTTGAAGTTCCTTTTTCAGACTGCTCGAATTCTCTAGAAGTTTTCCTCCTCTTTCAGACCAATGCATATGTGTTCAGTAAGATGAACAAAGCATAATTTACCGATATTATACTTGAAAAAACGGGATCAAAATGAAGAACCACTTTCAAAGCAGCCGTAACATAAAGTAGCTCAAACAGTTTTGGAGTTGAAACGAGAAAAGAATGGTGACATAAAGGAGAGTTGAAGCACAAGCTGAGAACAAATTTGATTGTTTTGGAAGTTTATATTTCCTCTCTATTTATCAATAATAATGAATAGGAAAACTTCTCATAGCAAACAGAATTAGTCGAAATACTAATAAATAACTGAATCAGGAGAAAAATGCAACAGACAGATTAAAAATAAGTAACAACCAAAGCTGAAAGAAGCTTCAATTTCAAAATTAATATGATTCTAATAAACTCGTAGACTCACAGATTGCCTAATCAAAAAATTACTAATAATTTCTGATCAAAGTCACATCGTATCGAACTAAAAAGGATTTAGTATCCCATTTCCTAATTGAAGTTTTTTCTCGTCTGATTTGTTTTCTGATCACTTAGAAACTTCCAAATCCACATTAGGCGTATTTGCTCGAGAAAAAAAGATAATTTAGAATCCCTCTCTAGCAGATGAGGCAGCTAGTAATGGGTTTATCTCTTCTACTCCAACAAAAGATAAGCGAATCACCTCGAGGTGTGTCTTTCTTGATCAAATTACGACGCCTCTTAGCTACCTACACTTCCTCGGCGGTGTTATTTCACGTGTCGGTGTGCCAGAAATGAACCCTGACTGAATACAAGTTTTTGATTCATTTGCAGGGATGTTCACTATGAATGAAACATTTCAAGTACATGAAAGGAATTATGGAGTTTCCTGCCAGCACTGACATTTGGACATTAAAAATTAGCCAGAGTTGGAGTTGATCAATATATTGAAAAAAAACTCGTTATTGAAACGATATATTGAAAATTATTGATACGAATGATATTCATTACTCCAGTTGAACCAGGAACACTCTGAAAAGACGACCTTAGGAAAAATTACCCCAGTGGAATCAATTAGTGGGTTAATTATGTCAGAAAATCTATATCGATCAATATACGGTAAACTTTAAGTGGGCCAAATTTGAAAATTCAATATCTGTAATACAGACATCACCAAAAAATCGTTTATTTTGAATTGTAGCTACAATTATTCGTCAAACTTATAAGTTAATTGAAGTACGATAAATTTCGCATAATATATTGCGATATGAAGTATACACCTGCGCTCTGATGAATCGGTTGTGGAAGATTCCAGAAAAGATCAAATGTAACAGAGCAATGACCCCAAAATGTACATTTTAACGAAGATTTCAGCTGTTCGACAAAGTTTTGATGTATTTTAGAGTTGTTATCCTTCAGAAATGTTGACGAAGACTCTGTAATTTTCTCATGTCCATTCAATTTTTCATCTATTATTGTCCAATTCGATTTGAGTTCTTCATTCAACATGTTAACATCCTCTTGAGGACTTTGCAATAAGAATTTGAGGAATTCTTAGGAATCTTGTTGGGGGTAACCCATGAGACAAGGAGGAACTCTTTGTATTTTAATTTTGAAAGGACTAGAATTCACCACTTTATCTGGCGAATCTTAAGACCAGAGTTATTTTATTACTCCGCAAATGATTCTATCAAATCACCCTTGGTACTAGATTTTGATGCTTGGTTGTACTAGCTCTCTGGTAGTGTAAATGCTGGTGCTGTAGTTTAGATGAAAATATTACACCAACATGAAACACGACTTTTTTTATTTGAAAAATGCAATAGAAAAATTGAGGGTGGCCCGGGTTGTACGATACTCTATAATTAATTTTTATTTGCATATTTGGATAGTCTACAAAAAGTTGCTACGGCTAAGTGCAAACAGTTTTGAAAAATCTTCACAAAATAAAAAGATATAGGTGAAAAAATAATTTAGAAATTCTCGATTTTTCCTGTATAACTCCAGAACCAAATAAGCTAGATCAGATTTTTTGTGTCACGTCATTGAACGCTGAAATATGCAACTTTGCCCCCATCAAACCACCCTTCTTTATTTTACCTTTACCAAGATCCTCATGCATAGAATCGAATTTGAATAGCCTTGTATATATCAGTTTTGGTAGTGCCAAACAGTTCTTAAAAGGGAAAAAAACTTTGTTAATTATAGTATTCGAATGAAAAGCCATTTCGTGTTTAATATGGTACGATAGTAAAGTAAACTTCGAGCTTTCTGTTTTTTATAGTTCTGTCTGATAAGTTCGACTCGTAAACCAACTCTTGGAATCGATAGAAATAAAGAAATAAAAACATCAAACGGATCCACCCATTTTTTGTTCATCCGAATATGAAGGAGAGAATAAATTCCCCTTTTCCGATAATCCCAAGAAATGAATACATTATTTCCCAATCCACCTCGATTCTCGTTCAGACAGTGCGATATTGATCGTTTATTTTTATTGCACCGAGTATATTGTAGTTGATTGCCAATCTCTTTTTATTGGGCTCAAATGGGCAATTATCGGATTGAATTCTCTTATTTCCAAAATCCGAGCTTACTCATGCATATTCATTAAAGCTGAGTGGTATTGTTGGCGAATAAATGGAAATGATTCAGGAGAATATTATTTGTCGATTGAATATTTCACATTTGAGCCTCAAATGACCATCGACCTGTGTCGTAAGCGAGAAAATCTACGTATCCTTTTATATTGCAAGAATATATAGAGCACTGAAGATAGCAAGCAAAGCTAAAATATTCTATGTTCTATGATGTTGGCATCTAATAAGTGTAAATTTGTCATGATTGAAATACAGACGAAATAAAAACTTTCAAATTTACGCTGAAGAATATATGTATGTACTCTATACTATATTCAGCTGACAAAGTTTCGACAAACAGTGCCATCATCTGAGTAACGAGTTATAAACTGCTGTTCTTCGAGAATCGGTCTTCTTGAATATGAGTTTGGGTACAAAATAATACTAATGCCACATAATTATAAACATCAGGAAACCTTTGAGTTTTTGAAAAGATAGTTTATTGTTAGGGAACTATACAAATTCACCTGGTTATTAAGAACTGAATTGTTACTGTCAAGCCGGTGCCTTTTGATTTCTATGGATTCCAATATGTAATTTCAGACTTCTAGGTTGAATACGTAAAATTTCAGGATTCTGTGTGAATGTATGGTTATTGTCAATGAGATGTTTTGCGTAGTTTGAATCCAGCTCATTCAACCTGAAACTCATCCAGTCTGGCTTATATGCATTGCAATCCTCACACTTAAGTTTGATTTGTTTGTTCTCAGATACAAGGTTTAAGATAAAAAAAAGGTAAAACTCAAAAATTCCCTTGTGAGGTGAAAATGGCGGAGGTGCCGTTAAAAGACCATGAAATAGAATAGAAGTAGAAAACGATTTTAAAAATGTTTTTGGAGGAAAATGATTCCTCTTAACTCTAGATGAACTTCGCAACTCGATAACGGTTGAAGCTAAAAATGATGAAAATAAAGTAAGATTTCGAATCGATCAAGGAACAAAAGTAAATACCCGAAAAAAAATCCCAAGGGGTAGACTCCTAAAAATAATGAAAAATTTAAAATCATCAGATTCGGTTAAAATTTACACTGGGTGGTATGAATAAACTTTGAGTAAATGCTTTTACTCAGAATTCTTGAAACAGACGTATTCATCTTTTTGAGTTATGAGAAAGACATACCTATAGTATAAGCATTTGCTAGCATTTATTCTAACCACCTACTCTGTAAGCAATATTTTATGCTGATTCCGGAAATATATGATTTGTATGTGCTCAGATACAGAGTTTGGCATGAAAAAGGAAAACACCGTCAAAAATTCGTTTGCAAGATGAAAATGGCGGAGAAGCCGTTAGAAGACCATGAAATCTTTAATTGACACAGAATCCACTCCATATTCGGTGTGGGTATTCAAAATAGATTGCATTCCACGAGTTAACGTAGAAAACGATTTTAAAAATGTTTTTGGAGGAAAATGATCTGTCTTTACTCTAGATAAACTTTGCAACTTGATAACGGTTGAAGCTAGAGCAATTCTGCGAACGCCAATAGATTCGGAATGATGAAAATTTTACACCATGTCGATTTCAAATTGATCGAAGTACAAGAGAAAATACTCGAAAAAAATTCTAAGGGGTAGACCCATAAAAATCATGAAAAATTCAAAATCATCACATTCAGTTGAAATCTGCACTATGTAAGAAAAATTTTATACTAATTCCGTATGTTAAAAAATTTTTATACTGATTCCAAAAATATATGATTTGTATATGCTCAGATACAAGGTTCAACATGAAAAAGGAATAAAACGTCAAAAATTCGTTCGCGAGATGAAAATGGCGGAGGAGCTGTTAAAAAACCAT
Source organism: Chrysolina americana (assembly GCA_958502065.1). Lineage (NCBI taxonomy): Eukaryota > Metazoa > Arthropoda > Insecta > Coleoptera > Chrysomelidae > Chrysolina > Chrysolina americana. The sequence goes on along the minus strand of OY293416.1, from coordinate 65,940,081 downwards.
GAAATCATTTACTGACACGGAATCAACTCCATATTCGGTGTGGATATTCAAAATAGATTTCATTCCACGAGTAGAAGTGAAAAACGATTTCAAAAATGTTTTTAGAGGAAAATAATTCCTCTTAACTCTAGATGAACTGTGCAACTCGATAACGGTTAAAGCTAGAGCAATTCTGCGAACGCCAATCGATTCAGAATGATGAAATCAGTATACCATGTCGTTTTCAAATTGATCAAGAAACAAAAATAAATACCCGAAAAAAATCCTCAAAATCATCAGATTCAGTTGAAATCTGCACTATGTCAGAATAATTTTATACTGATTCCAAAAATATAAGATTTGAATATGCTCAGATACAAGGTTCAGCACGAAAAGGAAATAAATCATCAAAAATTCGTTCGCGAGATGAAAATGGCATGAAATCTTTTATTGACACGGAATCAACTCCATATTCGGTGTGGATATTCAAAATAGGTTGCATTCCACGAATCGAAGTAGAAAATGAATTTCAAAATGTTTTGGAGGAGAATGATCTCTCCTAACTCTAGATGAACGTTGCAACTCAATAACGGTTGAAGCTAGAGCAATTCTGCGAACGCCATTCGATTCAGAATGCCTTCTGAGCCTCAATGAATGGGCAACGAAAAAGCAGAACAACTTGCAAGACGTGCATCTGAATTATCATGCACAGGTCTAGAACCAGTGTTTAGCGAAATCCGATGCGGAATACTAATAAATGAGTGGAAAAAACAAAACACCACACATATTGGGACACAGCGCAGCCATGGTGAGGCACTTAAGCCAAACACTGACGACTGACACTCACAGATCTAAGATACGCACAATTATCAGCTTACTAACTGGACATTGCGACCTTAGGAAATACCTGCACAAAGACACAGGCCAATTTTACTAGGGACCACTGACGACAGACTAATACTATAGACTCCAGCAGGTCTCAGTGTTAAGGGACATCCTCACGGGTGAACCCTGTATATGGCCCGTCATATTCAAACCAACCAAGGCAGGCGTTATTTCGGCTAGGAATCGAATAAATCCCAATGAAACGACGGGTGGTTAGTCAGTTGCACAAACTTTCCCCTGTATCGAAGTTTTGGATCAACAATGATAGCGAGCTACTGATCTCCATTTGCATTACCGGAATTCAGTCGCAATTTCTTCCAGGCCTTCATAATAAACTGCACATATGCCGTAAAGCGTTGATAACGCCAGTAAATCAGTGAGATTGAAATTTCGTCCACGACATACGGCTGCATCATTTGAGCAATATAATGGACGCCTTGGCTACGTCCCATTGTTTCCATAAATCCGACACAATCCATTTGTGTAGCAACAAAAGCCGGGATCATTAGAAATTCAGCAGCCACGTTTATGAATCTAAACTGAGTTGACTTCTTGGGAATTAGGGGATCTTGTCCAAGATTAGGAGTGTTTGCTCGTTCCCTCGTGAAATTTAATTGCCAGCTCAACTTTTCGGCGAACTCCCAACTAGCTGGAAGATGGAGTTCGTTAGCCCACTCGGCGACTATTTCATGCGTGAAAATATTGATGAGAATGTATAGGGAGTTGGTAATGTTGAATGAAGACAAAAAAGTTTGTTATTCCATTCCTACCACAAAATCAAGGAAATATTTTACAAATGATTACCGACCCTCCAATATTCAACATTTCAGGACTTCAAAGTTCTTTAAAGAACATAAAAAAATACTTGTGTTAATGTTGGAATGGAAGTTGCAAATAACTCCACATTTTTCATGGCACATATTCGAAAGATAATAATAATAATAATACTCCCTCATAAACACTCGTTGAGTGTACCCAAGGACATAGCCTGTGCGGGTAGGGGACGGCTATTATTATTTGCCGTGGCGCTCCAGGGCGACTTACTGATTTTTAGTGGCATATTCACTTTTCAGCTGTAGGAAAACCCGAAAAACCTACAGCACCACCTCGGGTGGTCGGTGTGCACTCCAAGCTAGCACCAGACGAGATTGGCATCTAGACAACTCACAATACACTTGCTTTTCAACAAGGCATGCGGTCGCCTATCGATCCGATATAAAGTAGATGAGAAATATTCTCTTGTTCCTACATCGGGCTTAAACCGACTCTCGCTATGCTGGAGTTTCGAACGGCATGTGCGTTAGACCGCTGATCCACCGACCAATCCGAAGGATATAATTATTTACTAAATAATCAACAAATAATTCGAAAACCCTCTCCTTCTGCACAATTCTTCACAAAATCACATTTTATCAGAAGGTTGTAGATTACTCTCTATGCAGTACCCAACTCGCTTGATTGAACTCAGAACACTGTGGTAAAATGGTATTAATGGCTCAAACCGATTCATTCATACTGGAAATATTCAATTCATTTTCACAAACTAACTCACACTAGGTCTACAAGATTCTGGTTCAGTATCTCAACTATTAGGCTTTTTCAAGACATCCTCCTAAAATGTTCGTCTACAGTATTCTGCATGGTTACCACAAAGAGAATGTTTCTTTGTCCCCAGCTGTAACAACCCTTTAACTTCTGGATTCTGTTTCCGTAGTTCCTACATTCGATCGAACTTCTAAGAGAAAACCTCACCAAAATAGATTTCGGGGATCTTTCTTCCTCTAATCATTTCGGCATGCGAGTTTCCCACCAGCTGCTTCTAGTTCCGTTTCCTCGAATTCCTGCATAAACTCGGCGACTTTCAAGTCCACAAGGCACACTTTCTTCGAAAACATTTCTTTTTATAGTGTCTCTGAACGAGATATCAATCTCACATAAAAAGTTTATGTCTCAAGAGTATTTCAAATTGATATTTCGTCCGTAAACATGCCAAAGAGAATAGGTCCAAAGATTGTACCTTGCGGTACCCCCTAGTCAATTATTATTTTTTCTCTGAGTTTATTCTACCTACTGTTCCATATTTTCTGAGTAACTCTTTATCAACTTATACGCTGTTCTTCTGATTCCTGAGGCAAATGATATAACCAGTAATTGACAGTGACTGATTATATAAAAAATGCTTCCGTAACATCTAGAAACACAAATAATGCAGGTTTTCCACTTTCTAGGATGTTCAAATGAAAATTGCCTCTTCAGTTGAAAGTGCCTACTGCTGAAAAAATTGAAAAATTTTGGCTTTCACCTCATACAAATTTGAAAAAATATAAAGAGAAATAATTATTTTATTTCTGTACAGTGAATATTTCCAGAACAAAAATTTTCGATTCCCGATCTTGAAATAATTCGCAGTGAATCGCGAAGTGAAAGAACCACGTACACCATTGGCCTGAAATTGAAATCCCCTTTCCGTTTCTGAAAAGATCTCGTATCCTATATAAACAGAGAATTTACATATGCTCATATAAAAGAGCTTACCCGATGTACTGGATGGAGGCAGTTTCGCCAAGCTTGGGGCAGAATTTTAATTAAGACTTCAGCCATTGAAAATTCAGTTATGAACAGAACGAACATTCAAGATTGGTAACGTTTTCAAAAACTCATTCTGTAATTGCAAACTACCAGGGAAGTTCATGATTTCTGACTTCTGATTTCAGTATTTGGATTTGCATAAAATGGTTTCATGTTTACTTCATTCATCCGACAAACTCCTTAAACACACTCTGGACCTGATAATCGACCCGTTAGTAATTCTTTTTAACGTTTGCATTTCAAAGGAAGAATTTCTTGACATCTTGACATATTACTGTCGTTGGAATAAAAGTATTTTTGAACAGCCCTGAATTGAATTCACTATGTAGACGTGAATGAAACGACGGGTGGTTAGTCAGTTGCACAAACTTTCCCCTGTATCGAAGTTTTGGATCAACAATGATAGCGAGCTACTGATCTCCATTTGCATTACCGGAATTCAGTCGCAATTTCTTCCAGGCCTTCATAATAAACTGCACATATGCCGTAAAGCGTTGATAACGCCAGTAAATCAGTGAGATTGAAATTTCGTCCACGACATACGGCTGCATCATTTGAGCAATATAATGGACGCCTTGGCTACGTCCCATTGTTTCCATAAATCCGACACAATCCATTTGTGTAGCAACAAAAGCCGGGATCATTAGAAATTCAGCAGCCACGTTTATGAATCTAAACTGAGTTGACTTCTTGGGAATTAGGGGATCTTGTCCAAGATTAGGAGTGTTTGCTCGTTCCCTCGTGAAATTTAATTGCCAGCTCAACTTTTCGGCGAACTCCCAACTAGCTGGAAGATGGAGTTCGTTAGCCCACTCGGCGACTATTTCATGCGTGAAAATATTGATGAGAATGTATAGGGAGTTGGTAATGTTGAATGAAGACAAAAAAGTTTGTTATTCCATTCCTACCACAAAATCAAGGAAATATTTTACAAATGATTACCGACCCTCCAATATTCAACATTTCAGGACTTCAAAGTTCTTTAAAGAACATAAAAAAATACTTGTGTTAATGTTGGAATGGAAGTTGCAAATAACTCCACATTTTTCATGGCACATATTCGAAAGATAATAATAATAATAATACTCCCTCATAAACACTCGTTGAGTGTACCCAAGGACATAGCCTGTGCGGGTAGGGGACGGCTATTATTATTTGCCGTGGCGCTCCAGGGCGACTTACTGATTTTTAGTGGCATATTCACTTTTCAGCTGTAGGAAAACCCGAAAAACCTACAGCACCACCTCGGGTGGTCGGTGTGCACTCCAAGCTAGCACCAGACGAGATTGGCATCTAGACAACTCACAATACACTTGCTTTTCAACAAGGCATGCGGTCGCCTATCGATCCGATATAAAGTAGATGAGAAATATTCTCTTGTTCCTACATCGGGCTTAAACCGACTCTCGCTATGCTGGAGTTTCGAACGGCATGTGCGTTAGACCGCTGATCCACCGACCAATCCGAAGGATATAATTATTTACTAAATAATCAACAAATAATTCGAAAACCCTCTCCTTCTGCACAATTCTTCACAAAATCACATTTTATCAGAAGGTTGTAGATTACTCTCTATGCAGTACCCAACTCGCTTGATTGAACTCAGAACACTGTGGTAAAATGGTATTAATGGCTCAAACCGATTCATTCATACTGGAAATATTCAATTCATTTTCACAAACTAACTCACACTAGGTCTACAAGATTCTGGTTCAGTATCTCAACTATTAGGCTTTTTCAAGACATCCTCCTAAAATGTTCGTCTACAGTATTCTGCATGGTTACCACAAAGAGAATGTTTCTTTGTCCCCAGCTGTAACAACCCTTTAACTTCTGGATTCTGTTTCCGTAGTTCCTACATTCGATCGAACTTCTAAGAGAAAACCTCACCAAAATAGATTTCGGGGATCTTTCTTCCTCTAATCATTTCGGCATGCGAGTTTCCCACCAGCTGCTTCTAGTTCCGTTTCCTCGAATTCCTGCATAAACTCGGCGACTTTCAAGTCCACAAGGCACACTTTCTTCGAAAACATTTCTTTTTATAGTGTCTCTGAACGAGATATCAATCTCACATAAAAAGTTTATGTCTCAAGAGTATTTCAAATTGATATTTCGTCCGTAAACATGCCAAAGAGAATAGGTCCAAAGATTGTACCTTGCGGTACCCCCTAGTCAATTATTATTTTTTCTCTGAGTTTATTCTACCTACTGTTCCATATTTTCTGAGTAACTCTTTATCAACTTATACGCTGTTCTTCTGATTCCTGAGGCAAATGATATAACCAGTAATTGACAGTGACTGATTATATAAAAAATGCTTCCGTAACATCTAGAAACACAAATAATGCAGGTTTTCCACTTTCTAGGATGTTCAAATGAAAATTGCCTCTTCAGTTGAAAGTGCCTACTGCTGAAAAAATTGAAAAATTTTGGCTTTCACCTCATACAAATTTGAAAAAATATAAAGAGAAATAATTATTTTATTTCTGTACAGTGAATATTTCCAGAACAAAAATTTTCGATTCCCGATCTTGAAATAATTCGCAGTGAATCGCGAAGTGAAAGAACCACGTACACCATTGGCCTGAAATTGAAATCCCCTTTCCGTTTCTGAAAAGATCTCGTATCCTATATAAACAGAGAATTTACATATGCTCATATAAAAGAGCTTACCCGATGTACTGGATGGAGGCAGTTTCGCCAAGCTTGGGGCAGAATTTTAATTAAGACTTCAGCCATTGAAAATTCAGTTATGAACAGAACGAACATTCAAGATTGGTAACGTTTTCAAAAACTCATTCTGTAATTGCAAACTACCAGGGAAGTTCATGATTTCTGACTTCTGATTTCAGTATTTGGATTTGCATAAAATGGTTTCATGTTTACTTCATTCATCCGACAAACTCCTTAAACACACTCTGGACCTGATAATCGACCCGTTAGTAATTCTTTTTAACGTTTGCATTTCAAAGGAAGAATTTCTTGACATCTTGACATATTACTGTCGTTGGAATAAAAGTATTTTTGAACAGCCCTGAATTGAATTCACTATGTAGACGTCCATGTGCCATAAATATAATTACAAAGCTTTGAAATTACCCTCATCAAAGTTTTTGTGACCGCGTCGAACTTTATCAGAACCCGCATGTTCTCGCTCACGTCGCCAAAGACTAATTTCAGTGGCATTAAATAAACCACATTATAATTGTCGGATTTGGTGACCCAAAAGTAATAAGGGATATCTATCTGTCCTCTAAATATTTTCGCGGTTCCGTTAGGGTAGGCAATTACAAAGTTATGGCATACCAACAATTCCATCAGCAGGCTGGGGATCCTTCCTCCATAAATTAGCAAGCTCTTCACAGTTTTTTTTTATATAATATGAAAAGCCACTAGGGTAAATTTTGTTGGATTACTTCTAGTCTCATTTTACAATCATGTCGTCGAGATACTTGTCAGGAATTTTGAGAAATGGACGATGAAAACTTTCGAAAATTAGATCGCGCGATGGAATTTTTGACGTATTATTTATTTTTATGCCAAACCTTGTACAATCGCTTATTTTCGGAATCAGCATAAAAATTTCAAGTGAATTATATAATTTTGTATTTCTTATGATTTTTAGGGGACTTCTTTCGAGTATTTTTTTTTCGCTGATAAACTTGAAATTTTTTCAATTTCACTCGTTCTGAATCGATTATTGCGAAGTATATTATTTCAATATACATATTTTCAGTTTATGTGAATTATTTTTGGGATTTCTATTAGCTATATGTTTTTCAAAAGCATATTTGAATTTTGTAATTTTTGTTATAGTTTTCAGATGGTTGTACAATTTTGGCAAAAAAATACCAATCCTTGCATATGGCTTCTAATAACATTCAAGTAACCAGATTATCTTGTTCTTTTTGAAATGCAGCGGTATTTTTTGTTTTTATCAACATCCATATCAAAAATTGATAGCTGTAATGAGCCCTAATATACTGTTGCGTTTTTCAAGTTCACTAAGTGGTACACTTACTTATAAACTCGCCTTTATTGTCACAGAACAAATAATACAACTGACAACACTGTTTGACACTTTGCAGTTCAAATAAATACTTCAAACTTCACTTGGTAACGTTACAACAGTCAAATGTTAAAAAGTAAACAAAACTCAAAAACTTCTTAAACTTGGCAAATCTGATCGTATTTATAGGATAACATTATTCTAGAAGCTATAGAACTTTCAACAGAACATTCCATACTAAGTTCTCGAATAAACTTTAATGATTCTAGTACATTCTAATGGGTTTCTAGAAGGCAAACAGAAGGATTCATGATTTTTCTATCTACTACCAGGTTCGTAACAATACATAAATTTGGTTTTTGATATCATTTTTTGGATGATAATTGTCTGTCTTTTTATGTTTAATTTTTTTATGAAGAATCTTACAATGATACAGTATCATAGTATACTTTCTTCCAGTGAGGTGTACAAAAATATCACAGACAATTCAGTATAAAGCTCAGAGTTCTCTTGAGAGATCATTTAAAATCGAAAAATAGTTCAACTCTTCTTCTCCCAAAACCATCTATAAGGTCCCCATCATACTAGTAAGCACCAGAAATTCACGATGCTAAAAATAGATTAACGTTTTTACACTCATTGCAGAAACAACAGCAACATCTGATAATTGAAAAAGTATAATGACCATAAAAGGAGATATTACAAACTTTTATGGAATCTGACAATAAACAGAAGACTGTCTGGAATATTGTCAATAAAGACATTGGCAGAAACAGAAAACATAAAACTTGAGCAAAGTTGATTCGAAAACATTTTTCGTCACTAATGCCGACAACATTATCCAAAAACTAGAAAAAAACAATGTTCGACCTTTGTTGAGTCTTTGATGAAATTACCCCAATTCCAAAATTCATTATTTTTCAAACTAGTTACCCTATCAGATATCAAGACTGTTATTGGTTACTTCAAAAATAAAAAAAGCGAAGATTTGGAGGGTTTTAGTAAGTTTATTGTTAAAATATGTTCTTCTTCTCTAACTGAACCACTTGCTGGTGTTATTAATGCGTGTTTGATAGAGGGTGTTTCTCCTGAAACAATGAACGCCAAATAATTTCAGACAAATTGTCACTCTTTCGGTTCTTTCAAAAATTCTAGAGAAAACGTTTACAATTACTTAATCTGCTTCCTTGATTCACATAATTTTTTTAATTTAATTTTTTAAGTCCTTACCAGTATGTGTTCAGATAAGGTTTATCTACAAACGATGTCATAAAATCTCTGACTAAATACATTGAGAATTGCTTTGGGGAGAATGAACACTTTTTGGGAATTTTCACTGACTTTTCAGCTGCATTCGACTGTGTAGACCATCAGACATTATTATGCAACTTGAAACAGGTACCGATCACCTACCTATTAAACAAAATATTATGACATAGGCTAAGATTTAGATCGCCGCACAAAACCCGTTGTGACACAAACACAATCAGTTGGCCTGCAAAGAACGCAAAGGGACGATGTACGACTCTTCAACCTTCTTCCCATAGAGTTTAGGACTAAATCATTGAAACAATTCAAATTTCAATTAAAACGAATACTGTCCGAAAACTTTTTCTGCATTATACTTGAATTCGAACCTTTGATCAAGGATAACCACAGCGGGTTTTCCTATAGCAGACACTATACTGCTTACTGTAAGCATCCATATTCAGGCACGTGGCACGAGTATAACGATTCTCATGTTTCCCCGATTTTTTCAGAGTCCTTGATGAGCGGAAGAGCATATGTACTCTTTTCTGAGCAGGATGGTAATTAATCACACTTTTGAGATTATATTTAGTTTTATTTTATACATTTTATTATTATTATTGTTTATTTTGAATAATAGTTTTATTATTTTTTAAAAAAATAACCACAGTAACCTGTAATTTCATTTATACTAAGGTGATTATTCATACTCTGACAATGCCCTTGTGTTTATTTTTATTATTTGCTTGTTTGTCATCTGCATAACAATTATTGTTCCCACGAAAACCATTGATTTAAGATATACTATTAATGTATATCAGGAAGAGAAATGGACCCAAAACTGTACTCTGAGGCATAACAACAAATCTGTGGAGAAACGGGTTATATGTGGGTTAGCCAAAGTCTTGAACTCCAAAGAATAGTAATTATTTAACGATATCTTGGTCTGAGATGAACTAAAAAGTTTTACAGATATGAGGCTATTGCCATTTGGCAATAGCCACTCGAGCCCTTCGGGCTCTCCTGTCTATTGCCTGGCAACAAGTTTTCGAAAAATCTGTCAAATTATTTTCACTTTATTCTCACTCTCTTGTGATATTACAACTGATAATGATAGTGCACAGGATGTTTTTGTGTGAAATCACTCAGCAATGATAACTAAGGATAGAAAATTTCAAGGAAGTTTCAGCACTGTTCACATATCTCAACTTATTGAGTTTCCTCGTTTTCCATACACATACAGTTTTTTCGATATAACAACATGTTATATGCATTTTTCAATGTAAATGTAACTGAAAAAGGTTTCTATCAAATACAGCCCAATATATTTTGACATATCGATACAAATCCTCTGCCAAAGACACCGATCCATAACAGACTAACCACTGAAATCTCACATTCACCATTCCATGTTATACCAAGTTAAATTGAAACCCCCATATTCATTCCACCGCAATAGCATTCGGCAGCTTCATCGACCCCGCAAAATTTCTTGACGTATCTCCGCTCATCGCTGTTATGTAATTAAATGCATTGCAATTGCAATAGCAATCTGCTATACCGCAGCTGTCTCTGGTTGGTTAAGCAAAAGGGACTGTTCAACTGGAAAGGTTGAAATGACGACGGTCATCTGCGTGCCGTGAGAAAACTACAAAAGAGGGTGAAATTCGTGTCTGACCTGGCGACTCCGCCAGAATTTCGATGCATAATTTCAATGCGACGTAATCATGAATACGAAACTTTTCAGGTGAAATAGAATGAATACATTATTTATCAATACTAACACGGTGGCAACGACGACAGTATGGGGCATATAATATGTGAGTTTGAATGATTCTGTATGTTTTGTTTATGAGATATAAGCGACCAAAAGCTCGTGAAATCGTCATTTTTGTTGAGACTGACAAGAAAAATTGTTTATCAGCCGACATAAGACAAATTCAGGATAGAAATGTATTGATATCATGAACATGTTCAATTCTAATCTTATTTAGAATGAACGTCGGTCTTTGAAACCGGAAACTAATCATCATGTACCATTTATTTAAGAACCCAGAAACGTAATGTTTGGTGACAGCGGCGGCATAAGTGATACTGAAGGAAGAAGATTGACGTCAGTTCATATATACAGAAAGAACTTTTCCATTGATTTCAAATTCGGAAAAATAAATGAAGAACAAGAGATCAGGAGTAAACAAGAGATCAAGAAAAACAAGACATCAAGAGAAAACCACATCATGAGAAAAAAGATATCAATAAAAAACAAGTTTTTCTGAGGACATAAGAACAAGAGCTCAGGAAGAATTAAGAACAAGAACAAAGAAAATTGTTTTTTCCGTTAACCAGCTGTCACCTACGAACGACAGCCCTCAGAAGTTGAAACTTGTGCGAGCTAAGGATTAACGAGGTATTACCTTTTAATGTGCGATTCCTAGCAAAGACAAGACAAAGATCACAAGAACAAGACAAAGATCACAAGAACGAGGAAACCAGAATAGAAAAAGAGATGAAGAGGATCCAAGACAACAAGAGATGCACAGAAACAAGAGATCCAAGGAGAACTGAAACATAATATCAAGGAAAATTAAATGAGAAAAAAAAGAAAAGAGATCGATAGTCAACGATAATCGAAAGGGAACAACAACAAAACAACAGGAGATCAAGAGGAACAAGAGATCAAGAGAAAACAAGAACAATATGAAAAATATATCAAAAGGAGAAAATATCAAGGGGAACAGAGAAGAAACAGGCAAGAACGATATATCAGTGGGTAACAAGAACAAGACATCAACAAGAAGATATCAGGAGAAGATATCAAGAAGAAACAAGAATGATGAATAAGATCTAGACGAAATAAAAATGAGAACAAAAGATACAGAGGAAAACTAGATCAAGAGAAAATATGGTCAAGTTATCAAGTAAAACGAAATCAAGAAAACAAGGAATCAAAACCGAAAACGGAAAAAGAACAAGAGGTTCAAGAGATCAAGAGTGAACGATATCAAAAGATAACAAAAACAAAACAATAAGAAATCAAGAGAGAAAAAGAACATTGTGAAAAAGATATTGAAAAGAAATAATAAGAAGAGAAAGAGCTCGATAGGGAACAAGAACAAGAGATCAAAAAACAAGATGTCTGGAGAAAACAAGAATTAGATAAACAAAACATCAAGAGGATAATACAGGAGTTGAAGGAACGAATGATCAAGAAGAAACAAGACCAAGATATCAAGAGAACAAAATAAACAAGAGATCAAAAAACAAGATTCCAGGAAGGAAAAATAAATCCAAAGTAAACGAGAACAAGATACCACGAGGGAGCAATAACAAGAGGAACAAGGGATCGGTAGAAAACAAGAACCAGAGAACAAAAGATTACGAGGCACAATATATAGAGAGAGGAAACAAGACCAAGATGAACGAGATATCGAGAGCAAATAAGAACAAAGGAAATAAAGGATCAAGACGAAACTAGAATAACAGCAGCAAGACGTTTAGATCAGCAATAACAACATCAAACTTCTTTAAAGTCAAAAGTACTACTCTACGGAATAACAATAATGAAGGAGTCGTTGAAGAAGTCAATGAAGAAGTCAATGAAGAGATCAGAGATAAAGTAAAATCAGTCAGATGAGGAATCTATGGAGTCAACAAATTTACGTCAAAAATTAACTTTACAAGACGAATGAACGGATGACGAGAGGTAGACAAGAAATGCAGCGAAGAAGTTGACAAGATCGAGGAAAGGCTGGAAATGACGCACCATCCACACGAGCTGACTTCCTCAGTGGAAAGCCATTTTTACTGACTTTACCAAGGCCTGCACAAGAAAAAAACTTTCAAACTCTCAAACATTATTTGAAGCGACAGCAATCGCATACTGGTCCAAGGAGATTAATGCCACTTTACTAGTCTAATTTCAAGGAACATCCAAGAGAATAGACATGAATGCGATTCCAGAATCGTTGAAACTTTGTAGACTAACTATGGGCAGCAATATCTTGAAATATACCAGAGCTAACTAGAGTCGATATAAAGAGAGATGTAGCTGACATGATTACTCGTGGTCCTCACCTTTATTATTGGTAACTCATCTATCGTTATTAGCCAATTGCAGATGCTGGCAAGTGGAAGTTCATCCTCATGGCAGAGGCAAAACATCATTCTGTGCCATAGTAATTCGAAGCATTTGGAAGACTAATGGAACCAGTGCTTGGAGGACTTACATAGAAAAATTGTCTAGTCGACTTAGATAAGGTCATGATACTGGAAAGAACAACGATGATAACACTAATCCCATGAACTCGAGAATAAATCGACAAATGAACCTATATTAGCTTATCCACAAGAGAATTACCCTTTTATTTTGTACTGTACAACATTGGATTCGTTTCATCGCAGAACCAGGATAGCAAACAGAAAATTATAATTAACGTCTTTCTAAAGAAACCACCAAATATTGCCCCAATCGCCCCTTTCTAAAAATTTCTCCGCATTAATACCCAACTGAAATGCACAAGCAGGCAGATCCTGCTCTTCCAGTGTGGAATAATGAGTTTTGGGTAAATACCATCTGGAAGAGACGATGAATGCGGCTTAAATTATTTCTGTTGTTTGTTTGTAGTGGAAAGACCAGAAAATGTGAAAACATTCGTGTTTCGTATTCGCGTTTCATGCGACTGAAATGCACAATTTCTCAATGATGAACTGGTTCGTATTTCGATCATTTGCAGTTTCGTTTAATTGCCAACATGGTATCAACAAAAAATGCACTCCCAGGGTGCATTTTTTTTTCCATCACTAATAATCTCAGATTTGTACATTTTGACCTGAGTGTTTTGTTACTGTAGATGATTTCAGTAAATTATAATTTAATTCTCCACAAAAATTTAAATTATTTTTTTTTGACATCAGACAACATACCTCGACAATTACTCACAATTTTCCATGTTAGTTTTTCTCGTAAAATTACTAATTGGCACCTCATTATTGAATAACTTTCGATCAAAATAAATACATGTGAAAAGTATAATCGTAAATAATAATAAAATAAAAACAATAATGCAGATACTTGGTAACGAATGTTTTAAAGGTTCTAGTAACGAGTATTTCCGATACGACGCGTAGTGTTCAATAAACGGGTTCAAAGAAGTTTATAAATACGTTACATTTCATACTTTTTCTACGAACTCCTATTAAAATAAAAAAATTGTATTGATCAAAGTTCGGTTTTCTTATGTCATTGTGACAAAAATCTTCACATTTGTCGTCAATTCTTGAGATTCTCGGTGTTCCAAATTAAGTCGGCACCATTGCCAACACCGTTATTATTGGTGCTACGAATTCGGTTAAATGGGCAAACTAGTAGCATTTTTAATGGCCTTCTCGATGCCGAAAACAAATAAAAATTGACAGTCGCGTTTTAAGAATATTTTATATTTTTTCGCGCATTTCGATCGTAGTAACATTCTCAACAACAAATCTTATTTTTTTTTTTCGTAATGGTGAAAATAAGACAGTTTTATCAATGAAAACATTTATAACAAACGGTTTTGATAAAGTGCTATAAACTATGGAGTAAATGTTGAAAAACACCGCCTTCTTGTTGAACACATATTTGGGCCCTTCTATTGACACTACGTGTGGCATTCAACACAGTTCGGCCATCAATTCTATTAATTATAGTTTCAATATAATTTTTCAGTTCATCTACATTATTATGTTTCATTTTGTACACCTCATTTTTCAGATATTCACAAAAATAAAAATCTAGAGGTGTCATGTCTGGTGAACAGGACCATTTGTAACAATCCATCTGTTTCCAAAACAGCCTCGCAGCATTCTTTTTACGCCACTGACATTATGTGCTGTCCATTCTGCTGAAAATAGATCATCAGACGAGCCTCCAGATTAAGATCATCGAAAAACTCTTCCAACACTCTTGTTAATTAATTAATGTAACGGGGTCCGTTCAAAGAACCATGTTAATTCTGCCTCTAAATAGACCACACCAAACATCAATACTAAATCGTCTTTGCGGATTGTGGAATGGACTAGAAATGGATTATACGTGACATACAGTGACTTTCTATACGTAGCTCCTGTTAGATATACTAAGTGATTTTCAAAAACTTTTTTCATAGTTAGCAAAATCTCCAGAGTTATACTTTTCGAAAAGTAAGTAACATTTGATTGCAATTTTACAATGAATTCATGAAAACAACAAATGATATGAAATATAGAAATAAATTGAACAACAATATGAAAATCTAAACGTTTCCTTCATTTATTCCAATCATCCAGGATGGTTCTACCATACCTTTCCCTTGAAACGTTCCTCAACATAACTGGCGAAGCTTGAGAAGCACATTTTTTTATCGTTTTTTCAAGGTATTCTTGGCCTCTGAAGGTCTGTGTTTATGAACCGCAGATATTAAATATCCCTATGGAATGACATCACATGGGGTTAGATCGGGAGATGTAGGAGGCCATGAATTCACTGAATATCGTCTGATCCATCTACGAGGAAACATATGATCAAAAAAAATAACACACTACATCTGTAGAGTATGCTGTCCTGTTGAAAATACATTCTTCTGCAAAGGTTTGATGGCATATCGTTCAATAAATCAAACAGATCAGAATTAAGATTTTTTCTTAAAAATACTGGACCTATGTTTTGGTTGTTGAACTAACAATTCTCTCAAAGATATACTTGAAAAATGTCATATAAGTAAATGTTAATTATTTTCTGAGAAATACGACCAAAAATGACGACATGGCTCTTTGCTAGAGTTATCAGACCCTTAATAACGTAAGGGTCGGTGGTATGGTGGCCGAATACCAAGCAGGTAGGAGTGACTACAAGAAGAGAGACTACAACAAGTTGGAAAGTTGGAAAACAACCCTGTTATTTTGAAAAATGTGTTTTTCAAGAAACTGAAAATTACTAATTATATCTGTTAGGGGCTACGTATGTTTAAAGACGAGCCTAAGGTGATAGGGATTTTTTTGTTGACAAATCACATATAAAGATATTCTCTTTTGGTTGTGTACTTTTTGAATGTCACTGTACCTAGTTTAAAATTCATGTTTGTGAACCATTTCATTTCTCAGTATTGTAAGCTACGCCTTTGAATCAACCTGTACACTGTGCGAGAAATCAGTCTCAGATTTCAAGACGGATCAATCTTCGTTCGTGACGAGCTGGACCTGATTGGGAAACTCTTTTAGTAACACAATATCTCGTGCATTATCAAACGAAAATATTGTCAAAGCGAACGGAAATGGGTTGAGACTGGCTGAAGAAAATGGGGATGCGAATTAGCTCAATCTCCGGTTTCGGGCAGGCTTTGGTCACGTTTCAGTTAGATTAGGAGTAAGTCGCCTTTCGATATTACTCCGGGGAAATTTGGCTTTTCTATGAGATTGTGTGAACTTCAAGTTAGCCCTGGGCTTTGTTCCAATTAGAATGTTCAGTACATTTCTAGTTTCTTGATTGAGTGATGAACTTATTTATTTCTGACCGGCATAATATAAGCTTATATCGTCGTAGTTACGCTATCTAAAGAGGGTCAGAACTCCCTTGGTACATTTTTTATTCTATAATTCCCTCAACCTTTCACAAGTAAAAATAAAATAACAAATGCTAATATATATGCATACATATTTATGAAATGAAATCTGAACCATATTTTATTTATTCACGTCATTACAAATAATAAATGTACAATTTTGAAAAATTCCCTGAAAATTACATCCGCTACTGGAAATAATTCCTTCTTTTGTACGGCTGGAGCTTCTGTTCACTACTGTCGAGGTACCTGCCTCTTCTAATGGCAAAGTAGACAACATAAGCGCCGTTTTATTCCTTAAAACGATGATTTCCTCCAAATACCCCGCCTCCACCGTGGAACTTTTCCAACCTCCGTGTCTTTTAAAGTTCGTCATAGTTGCTCCTGTATTAGCTATAGCAGTAGCAGAAGTGCGACGAAGACAATGTCCTATATAGGAACATGGGTTTTGGCAATCCTATATACATTGCGATTTTGCTGAGAATTTTCCCAAACAAGTTTTTTCCAATCGGCCGAGATGTACATTTATTTTGTCGACAGCTCAAATAAAATCATTCAATACCTTCAGGACGCAAAGACATATAAAGTCTTGATAAAGGCAAAGTGGAGAACTCTTTTTCATCGACAACTGTACATGTCTTCGATACACCAGTTTTACTTTCCGGTACGTTCACTACCATAAAATAAATGACGAATAACTTTTTTTTTATATATTGTTTCTTAAAAACATTACAGTTCTGCAACAAGGAGTTCATGTTTTGTGTCGACAGGCTGTTTACAATAAGTAGATATTCTTACAAAGAAATATTAGACAGCTAGATATGAAAAACTAAACTAACAAAAAATAAGAGAAAGAAAAAAAATTCATGATAAGCACACAATTCATGAATAATTAATATCCTGTTTTTTTTATAATATAAATGAGATTATACATTCAAAAGGAAAACTTGCAGTTTCAGGATGTTCCAAATATAACTTGTTATGGTTTTTGCAAGGGAAGGCGTAATATGTTCGTTGGTATCCTGATAGTTGCTGATCTCAGGTTTGAAAAGAATGTCAATAGACTCCTACAGAGGGCTTATGCCACACTGAAAAGTATATATGGTAGCAGCCATCTGTTCACACCCTACATCAAAACCATTTCATGTGAAACATTAATTTTATCCATATTTAATTATGGACATTCTCTTTATGGCCCATGTTTGACATTACAATACAAAAACAAAATTCAGAAGGTACAAAACTCTTGTCTACGACTTATTTACGGAATTCGTAGAGGTAAGAAAATATCTTTCAAGAATCATCACAAAAATCCATCACCCAAATAATCCTCTACATAACCCACCAAACGAACTACTGTACGAATCAACAAACGTTAAACCAATTGGAAACAGGCTCTCGGACTTAGCAAGCAAATTCACAAAAAAAGAAAGCAACGTCGACATCCTTAGACCATTCTGTAAGGAACGTACAGAAAGGCAACAAGCAGCCCCCAAGTATTCGGAAAAAACAATTTGGGAAGCAATAATAAACCTGCAAGAATGAATACCAAAATCACCTTCCAGAATGAACTTTTTTTTTATATTCATTGACTATCGAATATTTACAACCATATATTATGTAAAACTTAAAAAAAAAAAAATTGTAATCACTACTGGCTGAAGGACCTCTGTCGATGGCCATTTGGTTTTATTACCAATAAAGAACATTTATTATTATTATTATCTTTCAAGTTGAAAGAAGCTGGCTAGTTGAATATGAACAACAGGAGAGAACTTCATTCTGCAACCTGCAAAACTTCGCCTTACTTACATAGGAAAATCACTTTTCGCTCGGACGTCCACAATTTGAATGTGAGATTTAAGGGAACTTTATCACCCCCTCATTCAAAACAGAAACATTCAAGCGTTCCTTCTCATTCCAAATCAGCAGAATTTATAATAGCATCCCAAAAACTATCAAATCTGAACCTATCTCACGTTTCAAAAATCACTGGAGATCACACTTGTTACAAAATCAATCCAAATAATAAGTCATCATTATGAGCATATCGACGGGAATTCCCATCCACAACCTTTATTTTTTTTATCTGATACCTATTACTTGATAAATAATACAGCGATCTTGTAAGGTTGAATGGAAGAACAAGTTTTGTGGCGATTTGTCTCCACAAAAACTGAATTCCGCCTTTTATTTTCAGTATATTTCTTCAAGTGAACTATTTTATTTCTTGTTACAATACTAAAAATAAAGCCGTATATTTTTTTCCGTATGGAATTTCCTAGACAGGCCCTGTCTCTGGAGCCCCGATACTTCCGAAGGGCGCGCTGGATCATTTATCCCAATAACCACGCCGTGGGGTAAGTGACTATTGGGTCCGTGAATCATGTGCCCTGAGCAGGCGGAGTGAACCAAGAATTACGGCCTTCTGCATTCGTTCGGCTAAGATTTCTGCCATATCACGGCAAGCCGGTATGATTTTTAAGTTTGAGAGCAGTGTGTCCATCATTCCACCAAGGATCCCTACTATCAGAACCACCATTTTGACAGAATAGTTTGGATAAAGCCTGCGGAGTTCAAAGAGTAGATCTCGATATTTAGTCCTTTTTTCCTCCTCTTTTCGGACGATGTTCGTTTCGCCAGGAACTGAAAACTCAATGGCGAAGATCGTCCTACTTTGATGGTCGAGAAGGACTACATCAGGCTTATTGACTTGTATTTGCCTGAGGGTGGAGAATGAGTAGTTCCAATAGATTCAAGCTGTTTATTATTATTATTATTATATCGGAATCCAGGTACTCTGTATCCAATATCTTGATATTCAGAAGTTCCTAACTTCTATATTCTCCAAAATAACCCATAATAAAAACAACCTATAACCAAAAAAATAAAAAATACACACAAGAAGGAAAATAAGAAGGAAAATAAGAAAAAAATTCACCTTATGCAATAAATTAGGAGCGTTCTTTAGAAATCTGTCATCTTTTGGAGATAAAACGGCAATCTTTTTCGGCTTATAACTCTTACTCTTTCATTTCAAAAAACCTCTAGTTCATTGAACTGGGTGATATCTCGTTTCTCATGTTCAGTCACCATCGATTTTAGCATTGACCATTTAGTCCATAAGGAATTCGGACTACACGTTTCTGACTGCAACGAATGAACACAATTACTACCAAATCTACCGAAGAAC
Source organism: Chrysolina americana (assembly GCA_958502065.1). Taxonomy (NCBI): domain Eukaryota; kingdom Metazoa; phylum Arthropoda; class Insecta; order Coleoptera; family Chrysomelidae; genus Chrysolina; species Chrysolina americana. Next base: position 65,920,604 of record OY293416.1, on the reverse strand, counting down.
ATAGTTCTTGAAAACATGCCAAAAATACAGTTTCAGTGGCATCATTTGGCATAACATTTTTCCATGCAAGCCACTCCAGATATATCTTGTACTCTTTTTGGTATACGACTTTACTTTTCGATGGAATTAATGATTCTCTTGCTTTTTCAGCTTTTTTCAATATATCCTCCATCATGTTTGGGATAGAAAACACGTTTTTAATGCAAACACAGCTTGATAATAAAGTTCGTTTATAAACAAGTAATATAGCAACAACAAAACTCCTATAATCAACGCTACCTGATTCAAATATAGCGGGAAGGTACATTTATTCCGTTTTAAAATTGAACAAAATTTTATTGAAACCCATCAGAAAATTATCTATGTACCACGGGAATTAACGAGTCTTATAATTCCCTTGTTACATAAATAACTATAATTGAAGCCCTTCATTATATCAAAACCGAAACTTGGCTCTTTAGACATGGCAATTTTATTTCGAACGATATATACAAATTATACAGGGTGAGCGTAGTAGAGCGTAGTAGATATTCCTGGCGAACCAGACAACCAACCCATCTGAGAATTTGGTGGTGAGCGTAAGTATACTTGATCTACCCGCTCAAAATTGATAGACAATGCGGCATTGCTGCTTCTACTAGAAATTAACAACAACTCAAACATTATTTTCAGAATCTCTGTCACTTTCTCAACAAATTTATTGAATTTTTTTCTGTACTTACTCATAATAGTTTTCAAGATACAAATTAATATCAATTCTGAAAAGCATGACCTCCAAAAATTTCTGATATTCTTGGACTCCCAGATTCTAACCAGCTAATAAACATAGTTGGAATTGTTATTTTTGTCAAACAGCTGCACAACCACGAGCAACCCTTCTTCAAGATACTTGTATTCTGAAGATTGGTGAATCCATGGTTTTATTTCTGCCTCATAATCAAATTTTACTTATCACTTACAGGATATTCTAGTAGGTACAGAGTTTGCTGTTCTCTAAGAAAAATCAATAAAAGTCGTTTTTCACTTTGTGGAAATAATAATAATAATAATAATAATAATAATAATACTCCCTCATAGAGTATACCCAAAGGCATAGCCTGAGCTAGAAGTGGACGGCATTATTATTATTTGCCGTGGAGAGAATGGTATTTTCGGTCGTAGTTGGAATGATTTCTTTTGATTTGTTTGAATCTCTCCGTATACACACTTTTCGAACTTTGTTCGATTCATTATTGCCTCTAGGTATTAGACGAAATTTGTGGTATCAGCTTGACGAGGTACCGATCTACCGAACGATAGGAGTCAAACAGTGTCTCAGTTAGATGTTTAGGGGCAGAGTGATGACGAGATTGGGAAAATTATTGGCCACCAAGATCACCGGATTTATCTCAAATAGACTTTTTTCTATAAGGTTATCTAAAATGAAAAGTGTATAAGCACAGACCATTTTTAAACGAAGAACATTTAGAGAATACCATTCGGGAGTATTTTGCTAACATAAATCCCCCTATTTATTTAAAATGTGAATGAAAGGACTATACTTTGTATAGAACGGGAAACGGAATACTGAATAATGAATTCGGGTTCTTCATATGATCAATGAGATAAATCTATAAATCTTACGATGTTTTGTTGTGAATTTTTAATAGATTTAGGTTGTTCAATGTTTTTTACACATCCAAGGTGAAATTGAATAATATGAAATTCATGAAATTGATTTAAAAAACGTTGTGAATAGTTATTTATGCAACAAGAGCAAAAAGTAAGTGTTTATTGCACTCGACGTGAAATTGTCCGTTAGGCAGAGTTGGACAACACGTCGAGTGCAATAAACATTTTTATGCACGAGTTGCATACAACATTTTTTCTACGTTCATGCAAAAAGCAAAAAATTATTTATTTATGTGCGGCACTCGGTGAAGGAAAATGAAATACGCAATTTAAATAAATAATTATTACTATTGATTTCATCACCATCATGTAGTTTTCCATTAATATAATTCATTTTAAAACTTTCAAAATTAAATTTTGACTGGCGTTTATATAATCACAGTTGCATTATAAAAATTAAAATCATAGTAGTATGTTATCACGAGGTGTGGTCATAGTGCAGACGGTTTGCTCTATGCAGGTAGACGGTTTAGAACATAGCGGATCGGTTTTGATTATGGAGTTATTCTCGGGAAGGCATTGTTTGTTCAACTCTGACTGCTATCATTAATACAAAATAATATAAAATATGTAGCTGTTTAAAATGTATGGCCAATCTCACAGAATATCTGCTAAATATGTAGTGGGTTTGAACGTTTATGTTTATCATGATGAGAGCACGTTGAAGTAGAATGACAGATGAGTGCAATAAAAACTTTGTTGCACTAGTGCAATAAAGAGCTTCTTTTTCCACTGAATATAGTTCAATGAAGTTTTGCTTTTTGCACGAATGTAGAAAAAAATATAAAATATGTAGCTTTTTAAAACGTATGGCCAATCTCACAGAATATCTGCTAAATATGTAGTGGGTTTGAACGTTTATGTTTATCATGATGACAGCACGTTGAAGTAGAATGACAGATGAGTGCAATAAAAACTTTGTTGCACTAGTGCAATAAAGAGCTTCTTTTTCCACTGAATGTAGTTCAATAAAGTTTTGCTTTTTGCATGAATGTAGAAAACAATCATATATACTATATAGACCAATTTAAATGCAACAGTTACCCTGATGGGTTTGGGTACATTAAAATATTTCGAACTCATCTGCAGCTAACGGGATACAAATCTTAAAAAAAAACGAAAACGAGTATAATAAGAATTAAGAGAAATTTTCTACAATATGTTGGTTTTTGCATAATAGGTATTATTAAGGCATTTGGAAACCGTTTGAGGTGAATTTGAATACATTTTAATTCATTTTGTTAACTTTATGAAATGAACAACAAATTTGAGTTTAAATTTTTTAATTTCATTTCCTCCTTGAAACAAGTCACTTCACCACATTTGAAATTTTATATAGGGTGGATCACGGGCGCAAGTATAAAAAACATTGAATCAATCTTTGATGAAAATATTGAAAATATTAAAGCATGAAGAAAAATAAAACCAATATCATAACTCAGAGAAAGAATACCCCTAAAAAACACTACCAATGAATCAATAACTGTGGGGAAAAAAATTCATTCTTTTATAGTCCCATGTACTATTTTTCCGAATTCTATTTACACATGTCTCCATTGATGAGAAAGCAACTGTTTCCTAAAAAATTACTGAACATGGTTTCTCCGAACTTTCGTGTATCGACCTTTATTTTCAGGAACTATAAGTCTTCCTTCTATATAGCGTTTCGCACGATTTGCCCAGGTGAGATGTCACGCTGAAAAGCTGAAAGCCTGGAATCCAACCAGACTGAAACGTGTGGTTGCGTACTTATGAAAAATCCCTTTGTTCGTTTTAGTGGCTTCATAGTGACGCCCGAAAAAGTAAAATGATTGGATTTTTTCAGTTCCAAACTCGACAGTAAAGATAAGGTACAGTTGTTTGATACAAATTGATTTTTTCGACCGGGCCTTTATAGTGAAGATATTCCATTCAAACAGTAGACTAGATTTACCCAAAATATTCCCCTTATGACATCATAGAGAAAATTTGAATCAGACCCCCCTCAAGGGCAATTTGAACCTGTGATTTTTCGAATAACTTTGCAGATATCAGTAATTTTTATCATTCTGAATCAATTAGCGTTTGTAGAATTGGTCTGTCTTCATCCATTCATGGGTTGAAAAGTTTATCTGGAGAATAAGTTTAACAATGTAGACGAATTTCTACAGATGATTTTTTTTCTGGTATCAGACCAATGTGGCTATTTTTGTTTCGTTCGAATCGGTAGAATAAGAGATTAAAAAAATTTAAAAAATTGGAAGTTACAGTAGAGAGTGAAAATTTGAAGAAAAGGTGAAAAATTGAAAACTGAGCATTTTGTGCAATTTTTTAAATAAAAAACTGATTTTTCAAAGATTTTCGAAAAAATTCCAAATTTAACAGGTTTTGAGTGGCATATGACACAACAAAAGAAGTTGTTTTGACTAACTTTTCAAGCGCAAACCAACTGCAGAGTCAAGATAGAATATGAGCCCGACTAAAATCTCAATCAACGTTTTTGCATCCTTTCCAAATATATTTTTCTAAACGTATAGCAAATTAAAGTTCTTACAGTTAAAGTCCTCACTATGCGTATATCCAACTTTTAAATTTCCATCTATCCATAATAGAAAAACACACATTTCAGTATTTTGACGAAGATGCACTGACTTTCAGAATGTTTTATCGATTTTGGATTGTTTCGTCTGACTCACCAGTTAATGGCAATTTGTCAGAGGCAATATCCGTTTCACACTATCAAAATAACAAGGAACTTCCCGAGTAGTTATCGGATGAATATTATTCTTAGTGGAAGAGGAAATGTTCACTCAAAGAGATGAGTAGTTTATTTTGGATCGGTGGTGTTGTATCAAAGTTATCTTTTGTCTAAACCGCAATTTGCTCCCGTCTGTGTTTGTATGAGCTCAACCCTTTATGTTACATGAACGCCGTATGGAGTTAACAAATAGTGTAAAAAGGAAACCAAATATAGTCAATGGTTATTGCATTGAACATCTCGATCCACGCAACATTGAGAATAATAATGAAGTGGTGGTTTGCGTCGGTAATTAAATGTAAAACGAATATTAGTTCATGACATAACAGACAAGAATATGAAAAATAGAACTGAATTTGATAAAAGTGCATCAAGCATTATTTGATCCCGGACACTCTTGATTCCCAACCAAATCTAAGATTCCAGTTTACAAATATTTACTGAGATTAAATTTATAACATACCTAGTAGAAGGAGCACACACAATATTTGAATTTAATATATTGAAATATAAAAATACTCAAATACAATAAATGAAAAAATACAGATACGATAATTTTTGGATTGAATACCAAGAAATGTTCGAATCAGACTTATTTGAATTGCAATACATAGTTGTCAGGAAAATTTCAAGAAGTTGTAAACAATCACGTTTTCACACAGGACAGGTTTGAAAGAAATAGCATTTGGTAACGGTTTATCGAGGGGTATTATGGATAACACATATGTTTAGGTTGAACATGAATGGAATTTCGATTTTCAAAAATCATTCAAACCAATATGATTTAACTTAATATAAATATCGGTTCCATAACACCAATACACCAAGAATTTTGTAACGGTTTTCAAAGAATTGGGTAATATGGTGGTATTCAAAATAAGTAGTGAGACACTACAGAGCCTTTTGAGCAACCCAAAGGACGAAGTCGAGATTTCGAAAAAGTCTGGAATGTTCGAAATTAAATGCAAGGTCTGAGATGCAAAATATTATGGACAGACTGAAATATCTATATGAATAAGATATAAAGAACATTTGGCACACATAAAATACTTTGTTTTTCCGAAATAGTGTGATATTTTCTCCAGAAGATGGTCACTTGATGACTGAAACAAGTGTCGAGGTGTAAAAATAACGATTAGTTGTACTTGTACATTAAGTGGAGAATTTAATTTATGAATATTTACCATTATATGAAATACTATTGATTAGTTTTTATTGTTTCTATAACCGTGTTCTATTTTATATTGCACAATTCCTTTGTGAAATTCTCTGAAAAAATTGGTTTTCCATTTATAAATATGTGAAACATACATAACAAAAATGAAAAGAAAAAGTCTGGCAACGTTATATAAAATGTACATAATTTGAATTCTTTCATATATCTCTATCGGTCATTTCAAATGGATTTCCCAGCAAGATTTTAACTAGAGAAAATACTTGATGAAATTTGGTGCTTCTTATATGGAACGATATTATATGGGATGTTCCATTTGAGATAAGGATTATTTTGCAAATTTTTGCTAAAAATGTATGGTGAACTGTTTTTTTCATTCTATACATCACAGGTCGATTATGAATTAATCGTTTCAGAGAAACACAAATGTAGAATATTTAGAAGGGACTTGACACAGCTTTATAATTTCACAGAATTGACGAATATTTGAAAACAAAGCTATTATGGCAAAAATTTCGAAAAGAAAAAATATTTGTCTTTTGTGTAGAAACTGAAAAACTCAAAAAAATAGAGGTTGACATTTTTCATTTTCTCGAGCTCGAGCTCTAAGGTAATATTATAGAAAAAGGTATTCCCTTGTATTCCTTCATTAGCTATCCATTTTTTCGTTTTTTTGTTAGTCTATTTCCTCATGTTTTATTCTATCTCACACTTTCTCGAATATCTCTGTATTCATAGGATAATTTGATCAGTCATGAGAATGGGTCTCTCTTGAATATATTATCACATAATTCACTTGAAATATAATACGTGTTTATAAAATACAAGTAACCTTTGTCGATTGATAAGTTCCAACTGAAATTTCATGATGCCCATGTTATCCCACAAACCATACAACCGTTTATTTTCCATATTTTCCTATGCTTTACTTCTGATACAAGTAGAAGTCAAATAAAACCATAAGTATTTTCAACTTCTATCATGATTTTACAGTTTATTAGACAGTGTTTACAGTAACTTTTATTTTTCAATCCCATTTTGACTTCGTCTGTATATTTTATATCCATATTAAAACTTCCAACACCGATGCTCTACCGTTAGATAAAACTACACATACCACACTTTGTTCAGAAATAAAAATAACACATCGTTATCATTATCTCTCATCTGAAATCTATTCATACCAGATTCTGCAAAACCCTATATATATTCATTCATTTTCCAATCAGCTGACCAGATTGAGCACCAAATTCACGTTTATGATATGAAACGAGATACCTCATAAGTCCATTTGCATTATATTCCAATTAACTGGGCTGATTGAGACTCTAAATCACGCATATTATATAACACATAACAAGGTAAGTATATCATATGTTCATTTGCATTATGCTAAAGCACAAAACGGCTTTCGTATCGACGTTGGTGCGATTGAATTGGTCCAGCTGAAAACCCATCAATTTTTCATCAGTTGAGTGCTCACTGATTGAAGAGTCAAGGCTCAATGATCCACTATGGTGTTCCATTATACTAAACCGCTCGATGAATTTATTTGTGTGATTCCATCAGCTCGAGCACTTATCAGACATTCACCTAGGCTGAAATTTTCCGTGCGGCACACTTTTCCGAATTAATGAAAATAAAAGCTGTATTTTGTGAATTTGTTATTCTGGCAAGTCTCTGGTCTATCACATGCATTTGATTGCTTGAATCTAGAAATATTATGAGAGAAATTGGAAGCAGCCGGAATCCGCGATCTCGTTGGTTATCGTTACATTATTGTCATTTTAGCGTGCCATGAACATTAATATAGTCTTAATTGAAACTTATTTGAAACTGTGGCAAAAATCATGGCAGATATTTATATTACTGAAAATATACTTGTGGCTGCTAACACTGTTAGATTAGATTTGCTTCCGGATGAAATAAAAATCCATTACGATAAAGAATACCTTCAGTTTTGTGAGTGGCGAGTTACAGAACAGGTTCGAGGTGCTGGAGAAACGGTTCCACTTACTTACTTTCTTAAACTCAAATGAATACTCTCCATCATCTTTGTGGCCTAAATATTCTATGTTACGAACTTGTTTGGAGTTGAAGGAAATAGTAGAAATCGACGAATATGACGCTTTGGTACGATTTATGAAGAAAACCATTGCGCGAAAAATTCAAGTTGGAGACGTTTCTGTAAACACTGTTTCATGTACGAAAGAGACTATCAAACTAAATGAGAATGTTACTGGCCACGATTCAGCGAACATGCCTTTCATTTTGGACAAGAATGGTGCAGGTGTACCTATCAATTTTGAACTGTCAAAACATTCATGTCAATTTGTATCTAGGGTATTATACTCGACGTGAAATTGTCCGACGAGTTGCATTATAAAAATCAAAATCATAGTAGCCATGAGCGCGTATGTTATCACGAGGTGTGGTCATAGTACAGGCAGTTTGCTCTATGCAGGTTGACGGTTTAGAACATAGCGGATCGGTTTTGATTATGGAGTTATTCTCGGGAAGGCATTGTTTGTTCAATTCTGACTGCTAACATTAATACAAAATGATATAAAATATGTAGCTGTTTGAAACGTATGGCCAATCTCACAGAATATCTGCTAAATATGTAGTGGGTTTGAACGTTTATGTTTATCATGATGACAGCACGTTGAAGTAGAATGACAGATGAGTGCAATAAAAACTTTAATGCACTAGTGCAATAAAGAGCTTCTTTTTCCACTGAATATAGTTCAATAAAGTTTTGATTTTTGCATGAATGTAGAAAAAGTAACTAACGTATATTATTTTGTAACTAATGTTTTATGATTTAACTTAAAGGAAGCTTAATTTATAAATGATATGATGAAGTTATGAATCAGCATGTTTGTGTCCCATTTCATGGCATTATATACCAATATTCTTATTCAATTAATATTGACACGGTAATTTCAAGATATGAATGAAAATTGAAGAATGTCATGAATATAAAAATAATACAACTTTTTGAAGATAGCAGGTTCCTTCCACAAGCGTTTTTCATTTATTCTCATAGATCGCATACTATGCAAATCTGCAATTTAAAAAGTCATGAATAACAAATTACCAGAATCGCTGAATCGTTTCAAAACGTATAGGTCTCTGGGCCTTCTTTGTCCATGATGAAGAAACCCAAATGAATATAAAACGGAAATTTTCCACTTGTTGATTATACCCGAGATCGCCGACAAAAAAGTTTCAACGGACTTTTGCATTATTTCAATTCCATAAGAGCTAATTGTTGAATTTTCGCGGATTATATTCCATCATTCGGTTCGTATCTGCGCATATTGTGGAACTAGGTTAGATTCAATTATATCAGACAATACCGCTTGCTGGGTAGAAACTAATTTATAAAATGAATCACAGTCGAGCTGTATAGGACTTTGTTCGATTGAAATTTCGCTTCGGGTGTACAAATAACGAGAGAGTGCAAATGAGCCAGACCTATGTAATCGACGTTATATATGTTTAATTGAACAGATTCGTACAGGGTGCCTCATTCAAAATATAACAAAATTTCCAAATAAACGAACGACTGACGTACCTAATAAAACAACAAAAAATTGAACAAACAAACATAGATATACATAATTTATAAGAATTGTTTTAGAGGTCTACAATTGAAAACAAACAAAATATCAAATATGGCCATTAGTCAACTTGAATACTTTAATTTAACTAGGAGAAAAACCAAGTTGAATTCCTCACATAACAACAAGCTCATTTCAGTTTATCAAAAAATGTTGAGACATTTCCAGATTCTCCATCGATGAAATACAGTATTCGAAATCTTGTTCTATTGCAGAGACGTTCGCTGACTTTTTTTCACATTCATTCAATTGTTAGTCAGGCTGTATTCTTCCAATATATGAGAGCAATTCTTCTCCTCTTTCTTCAAACCCGTTTCGACTACGCACAAACTATCTAGCGAACGAAATAAATCGATATTATCATTCAAAATGTTGATCTCAGATTCATTGAGGTTACCTACATTCGCTAAGAGCAAGCTGAGTTTATAGCTGATCATATGCATTTCCTGTGAGATTTTTCCATGTCATAAAGTTTATAATAGGTTTGGTATAATGGTGTGGAGTTACGATGACATAAAAAGAGATGATAACCTTAAGCACTACTTACCGCTATGCAATAAAATACGTTTTCCTACAAATTAGAACAGTTTTTATGGTTGTGATCGTAATATCCATTGGGACTTTTCGTTTCTCAACATGAAATAGTTTGAACTGAAATGGCTTGGCGAAGAATTGTTGGAATTGTTGGATTATGCATACACTCTAAAAATTTAAGGACGTCAGGAGTACGAACTGATGTTTATTCTGTTAGGTAGGATACCCACGTATTTGTAAAATTTGTTTTTACGAATCACCCAGGTTTTCGATGGAAACTCCTCAAAGTTTGTGCGAGCAAGGAAACTCCGGGACCTACAGCTTACGTACAAGTGGATTCCGAACCACTTCAGCTTAGTGACAGGCGGTGGGGATCAAACCCGGGCCACCTGGGTGGGGAGCAAACACTCTAACACCACAACTACTTCACTTCGAAGGGTACTTCGAAAAAAATACCCATTCGATCCTTCAGGATCATAGGACGCACATAACATAGTAAACTCTAGATTTGTGTACATTTCTGTTATGAAACGAGTGCCCTTTACACAAAGCTCAAAAGATTCATAAGTCTGTTGTATGCAACTAGCAATATGCCCAATTCTATATGTTCTCTATATAGCCTCTTTCTCCAGAAGAATATGAAGAGGAGATAAGATAAGATATGGAGAAGGATTTCCATTGCTGCTGACAGTTCCACCAATCGTCTATATTTTATAGAGCTCTGCTTGGCCAGGAGTCCGGTGTAGCTTGCTCGAGTGTGACGTCACATACAACCTCACCACTACTCGCATTGCTAGATGATGGATGCCAAGCCAGAGAGCAACAGAGCCTAACATTCATCGCTTAAGTTCCATGGTGTGCAGACGTTTCTCTTGTCTGCAACAATCGTAATAATCTAAGTGAAAACTAGGAAAAGAAACAGTACATATATCCAGAATCTTCATTATCGTGTATGCGATCTTTTACAACTATCACCAATGTCATCTCCAAGCTAAACACAAACCCTGAATACAATTACACAACATTCCATCAAGGTGACACAACAAAACCTCCAAATGCCACCAGAGACATCTCAAGGTCACGGACACCCACGCACCAGATACATATGAAGGTCACCTAAAGGTCACTGATAACGTCAAAGTGGTGGTGGGAGGTCCAGAACCGGCTCAAATCCCCTACTATGAAGCTTTTTGTTACTATGAGATTGTACCTAGTTTTTGAACAAATCCTTCAACATGTCCTTAAGGGTAATATGGCTTTCTAGAGAACATGTGGAGCTTCTTATCCAGGACGATACCCAAATATTCCGCTTCCGCTGCAAAAGGAAGGTTTTGCAACCACTTTCAATCATTTTTATAGTACTTACAAATTCTACTGGTAACCTTTCGTGAAATAAAAAATGATATAAAAAGTGACGCCGACGATGAATCAGTTCCATTAACAGAATGAGCCTTTTATCTCCCGCATTCCCCATCTGATAAATAACAACACTTTCCAACAAGTTGAACTTTTAATAGGTACTTACTTTCATCTTGAGAGCATTTTAAGAGGTCTTGTAAACAGGACATTAGAGATGACCTCGTTACATCTTCCGGAATTATGATAGCTGGGCACTTTTCCTCCTTCCTATATATCGAAAACTTTTTTCTGCTTTCCGCAAAGCAGCTTAGTGAACTTTTTTAATATAACGCGCCCCGAACACAACTCACAACTTTTTAACATTCTCTTTCGTTTTAACACTACTATGGCCGGCATTATGTTAATCACTTTTCGAATCTGCAGCGACAGACGGCTTTCATGATAAAGAGCCCTTTTTAATCACATTATGTCTTTGATGCTGTGCGCGGGTTATTTTCGAAGTTTCTTCATCATTTGGGCGCGAATGAATCGGTTGGAGGAATATGGACCGGACCGGATAGGACAGGGCAATTTTTCAGTTGGCGAGGGAAGTTTTTGTTCTCAGAAAAGTTCTAATCTCACGGCAAAAAATTTGAATTTTTAAACTATCCAAATGCCTGTTTGAGGAAAAACGCTGTACTACCTACAATGTACTATAAATATACAGACCTTTTCAGATATCTTATTCTCAAGAAGGTGTCTTCAATACAAAAGGTTAACAAAATATTGTGAAAAAATACACTTAACTTTGTTCCACTAATACATTTAGACTTATAAAATATAACTCAGAATGTATCTAAACCAAATATACTTTTTTATGTCTATATTGTCTACTAAAAACTGTCCCATTCACTTCGACAGTAACTAAGTCATTGTTTACGAAGAACAAAAAAAAATGGGAAGCGATTAGGTCCGGCTCTACGATCGATACATTGCCCTCTTCCTAAAGACATTTCATCGTGAAGTTCGATAGAAGTACCACTCCACAGTCTTCATATTCGGGTATGGAAGATGGTTACAGCACAACAAAATTTTAATGCCGCTGGATCTGAATATCATGTCTTACATACTTCTAATCCAGTCAATTAATTCCACAGGACAATTTTAGGAATGCGTGGTCCACGAGATTCTGGTCCATCATCGTATCTCTTAATCTGTTTAGGCTCCTCCACGCATATTCATAAGAAGATTCATCTCGAGATTGCTTACTGGAGACAAGTAGATGTTTTTCTAGCCCCTCTTCAGCTGTAGCACTTCTCCAACTTCTGGATAATGTTCCCGAATTTCTCAATTCCGCCTCTGATTTGATCATTGATTATATCCAACTCTGTCTCGACAGTTCCCATTCTCTCTCATATTCTAATCGATTCAGTACAAGTTCTTCTTTCTAAACCCTCTATGCTTTGAAGGAGTTTATCTTCTAGAAACCGCGTTTTTTATCTTCCAAAGTCTGCTGTTTTGATGAAGTTCTTTCAAATTCCCCAAATTTTCTAGAAGTTCATCTTCCAGACTCTTGAGTTTTGATGAATTTTTCCTTTCATACTTACCGAGTTTTCCAGAAGTTTATCTTCCTTGAATTTGTTGCAGTTTATCGTCCAAGGATTTCGAAGCTTCGCCTAGTTCATTCATTATAGAACTCAAATTAATTCCAGAAACTTCGAATAAAAAGGTTTCGGGTCTTTGTGAATCGGAAACAAGCTGTAAAAAGGTCGTACCTCCAGAAGAAACTCACAGAAGTCTCTTTCCTCCAACTATTGTAATCTGAAGGATCCACCAAGCATTCGTATATCGAGATCACTTAGCTTGACAACTTGCAGAAAAAATGTTGAATTGAAATTTTTCTTGAATTTAGAAATGAGTGAATCATTTATGCATCAAATTTCCCAGTCCGGCACTAAACTCAAGTTACCTTAAATTCTTTGTACATCATTAATAAACATTACTCTGGTACAAAGAGCTTCCTTAATGAATTACTCCAATTATTCCAGCGACACTCTGAGGAATGAAAAACATTAATATTTCTGCGAAGAGTTTAATTTGCAGATTAGTCGAGACCGTCGAGTTCTGCAAAGGAAAAAGTTATTTATATATATAACTGAAAACAATCTGAAACCCCAAATCCCGATCTTGAATCAAAAAAAATATATGGGTTCTATTTGTTGAATCTCGCACTTGTGTTCACATCTGGTGGATATCAACAATTCCGTGATTGTTGTGAACGGTGAGGATATTTCGTATAACGTTATTTTGTTTCACTTCACATAACCCTTCTGTGCTGTTTATAGGGAATCCAAAAATCAGATATTTATGTAGATTTGGAATAGTTACACTCAAGCAGGAACCATTACTTTCTTTGGACTCAAATGCAAAAAAACTGGGTTCTATTCTTGCTTCATGCTGAATTACTGGATGAAGAAAACGTTTGTCTACTACTATCACTTTTACGGTATTCCTCAAGGTAGCGTGTTGGGTCCAGTTCTACTTAAATTATCAAACTTGGGTCGATAGGGCAATTGAGTTCAATAAAACTTATAGACATTGTCATGCTTTCGAAAAAGCATCATTACACGAATCTAAGTCCCTATTTTCGGCAAGCAAATCTTTCATTTCCCTGCTGTCACATCATTACGTTCGCATCATCAACTTAAAATCTGTTCTAAACCTCGCTCATTATTCCAGGGCATATTTAGGCTAATCCTAATCCAAACCATTCGGAAAACTCTATGATATCGCCCGATGCTATAAAGATTACGTGATTACAAGGCAAGCCGTGTATATCGGCAATTTCCGTGATTATTTCGCATCGATTACGAATACATTAGCATACTCCTTTCCAATTGGTTTATCATTGTTCTCTAATTGATTGGATGGTGGAATGGAGACATAAATTACAGTTCATCATCAGAAAACCCTGCTGGAAAGTGTGTTTATTCATTTGCATGTGATCGAGGAAAATATCCAGTTGAAGTCATAGTATAGGAGTAAAAGTGACTATCAGTAGTAGAAAACTATATTTTTCAACTTCCATTTCACATGAGTACATCGTGAGAATTAGTTAGTTCTTTCCGCGAATTTAATTCCACGTCTACATCTTCTGAATGCAAGGATTCCATTGCAGACAGTATGAATTATCCTCGTGAAAAAATTTAGCATTAAAACCACTATAGCAGAGAATTTTAATGATTTGCAAAGTGCGGAAGAGCCACAACAATTTTTGTTTGTATTTCCTAGTAGCAATTTTTAAATGTTGTTTGCCTTTACTCTAAAACCAAGATTTTTTAGACAACATTCAAAAGCGTTGGTGTATTTATATGAGAAGCGCAGCTAAGTAGCTAATGGAAAGTGAAATAGCTCTTGATACGAAAGATAAAACCAAGTTTTCCAGAGCTCATGTGAATTAAGAGAACCATGCTTTGTTCCTTCATATACCTGTGAATAAAAGTTATTCAAAATTCCCCTCTATTCATCAAATTCTTCCCGCCCATAAAAATCCCAACAGAATGGGTAGAAAAATGAATGCATAATTCAACAGTCAACATTTAGGAGAATTATTTCCTTTCAAGTGTGAATCGAGGAAATTCCTATCGCTCACTCAAAATTCGAAGGTAATTCCTACCGGCATCGTCTATCACTTCCGAGTAAAAGTGAAGGAGAGTATGCAACTCCGCTCCAGGCACTCCGGAGGCAATTTGAATTTCAAGTATTGCCGTATGACACGCCGCGTCTTCCCGACAGAGAACCGGATTAAAGGCCCGAGTTAATCTTTCCCAGGAGAAGGAGAATTGAGACCCTCTACCTGACGTTATTCCGTGGAAAACTCGGACTGCGACACATTCACGATATATGCTCTCGAATAAATAGCCCGATTTGTAAGTTTACCGGGCTCAAAGATATTGATGGGGAGTATATCCGGTGGATGAATGGAACAAACGCGCGCCAAAAGAAAGTTGTAAGTGCAGCTTTCCTCCATGAACTAGGTATTCCAAAAGCACTCTCATTAATGAAATACTGTTACGAAAATTTCAACAACCCTTCCTCCTTCCTCCTTCCTCCTTCCTCCTTCCTCCTTCCTCCTTCCTCCTTCCTCCTTCCTCCTTCCTCCTTCCTCCTTCCTCCTTCCTCCTTCCTCCTTCCTCCTTCCTCCTTCCTCCTTCCTCCTTCCTCCTTCCTCCTTCCTCCTTCCTCCTTCCTCCTTCCTCCTTCCTCCTTCCTCCTTCCTCCTTCCTCCTTCCTCCTTCCTCCTTCCTCCTTCCTCCTTCCTCCTTCCTCCTTCCTCCTTCCTCCTTCCTCCTTCCTCCTTCCTCCTTCCTCCTTCCTCCTTCCTCCTTCCTCCTTCCTCCTTCCTCCTTCCTCCTTCCTCCTTCCTCCTTCCTCCTTCCTCCTTCCTCCTTCCTCCTTCCTCCTTCCTCCTTCCTCCTTCCTCCTTCCTCCTTCCTCCTTCCTCCTTCCTCCTTCCTCCTTCCTCCTTCCTCCTTCCTCCTTCCTCCTTCCTCCTTCCTCCTTCCTCCTTCCTCCTTCCTCCTTCCTCCTTCCTCCTTCCTCCTTCCTCCTTCCTCCTTCCTCCTTCCTCCTTCCTCCTTCCTCCTTCCTCCTTCCTCCTTCCTCCTTCCTCCTTCCTCCTTCCTCCTTCCTCCTTCCTCCTTCCTCCTTCCTCCTTCCTCCTTCCTCCTTCCTCCTTCTCCTTCCTCCTTCCTCCTTCCTCCTTCCTCCTTCCTCCTTCCTCCTTCCTCCTTCCTCCTTCCTCCTTCCTCCTTCCTCCTTCCTCCTTCCTCCTTCTCCTTCCTCCTTCCTCCTTCCTCCTTCCTCCTTCCTCCTTCCTCCTTCCTCCTTCCTCCTTCCTCCTTCCTCCTTCCTCCTTCCTCCTTCCTCCTTCCTCCTTCCTCCTTCCTCCTTCCTCCTTCCTCCTTCCTCCTTCCTCCTTCCTCCTTCCTCCTTCCTCCTTCCTCCTTCCTCCTTCCTCCTTCCTCCTTCCTCCTTCCTCCTTCCTCCTTCCTCCTTCCTCCTTCCTCCTTCCTCCTTCCTCCTTCCTCCTTCCTCCTTCCTCCTTCCTCCTTCCTCCTTCCTCCTTCCTCCTTCCTCCTTCCTCCTTCCTCGGTAAAGAAGTGTGAAATGAGACATAGATCACATGAAGAGACCTGTCTGAGGGAATCCTAGGCAATGCACGCTTTGAAGCCATAAGAATGAAGCTTAGCGAGAAGTGTGTGGTACCAAACGCAATCAAATACAGTGACCGGCAGAAAGTACGCATCATATGGGATATTCTTTTGTTAATAGATTTTGACAAATATCTATACGTGCAATCGCTTCTGCATCTAAAGAAACCCCAGAAGACGTTGTACAGTGCCGTTCGTCCTTTCGTATGTGGCGGGAAATTCCAAAAATTTTAAATTTTTGTCTCAAAACACACCTATTTGAAAAAATATCGAAAAATGTTATTCGGAAAAGTTGTTCAAAACGACATTTTATAACTATGTACAAGTTTTGAGAGAAATCTGAGATAAAAAAATTAAAATTAATTTTTTGTCACAAAAAATTTTCTGTTTGGAAATAATAGATTTCTGGAATAGAAGCTCATTAGTAATGACAACAGTGATATTTCAAATAATATTTTGTAGAGATTCACAAGCTATATCTATTGTATTCAGAGAAAATTTGAAATCTGTGAATTTGCCATGTGTTCAGCTGCTTCATAAGAGGTCACTGAAATATCTTCAGGACATTATAATCCCGTTATAGAAAATTATTAATAAAGAACCATGTTTCTACACAATTTCAATTTGAATTTTTTATTAGAACAAAAAGTTAATGTCAAAATTTATTAACAAAAGAATTTCCCATATGATGCTTTCTGCCGGTCACTGTATATGTCAATGTCAATTCCATATCAAAAATATTTTCACTTTCTCTATCTTAACTTCTGGAAACCACCGCCATTTCCACCATTCATTGCACCGCCCATGCACCAATACCCTAAGATGGCCTGTTTGTCCAATTGAATCAATATTGAAGTAGTTGCAAAACTTTCTCGGAGAGTTTGCCCTTTGTGCAGTTTGAGAAGTAAAGCAGATTAAGCTGCGATAGAATCGAACTCCTTGCCGCCCTTTGAGCTGTTTTGTGGTTTGACACCACAGGACGATGGTCATATAAGCTTCCAACAACTTCGAATTAGGGCAACCCAAAGACGCAACTATCGGATCCATCAAGAAACAGTATAATTGATGAAACAATCGATGCCAAAGGCGTCCCGATATTTCTAGGAGTATTTTATTTGAAGGGATTTAGATGCTATATGCACACCTAATAATAGTATTTAGTTTTCGCTTAGGTTCCCAGGTGTTTCGCATATCACTAAGGGCCAGTTTATCAATGTCGTGTTAGCGTACTTGACTCCCGGTTAAATTTGACTCGTGGTTAGAATGAATATGACATTTGCTAAATGAAGGAATCGACTCACATTCTAACCATGAGTTAAATTTAGCTCGAAGTTAAAGTACATTGAAAAACCGGTCCTAAGTGACTGAAACATATGTGTCGCGGTGTTAAAAACAGTGGTTTGATGATGAGATAAAATACTACTATATTCATTCAACAAAGATCTAATTGCGGAAAATAAACCGTCACTCTGTAAAAGCATAACTCTGTAAATGTTGTTGGCAATATCCAACTCCATCTAGCAGTAGGGGAAGTGGATGAAACCACTTTCCATGTATAATTAATTCCTAGTTTCCATTTTCCTATGTTCGTATCACGTAATTTCAAAACTCATTAAAATCGGACCTAAATACCTAATTAAGTCGTTATACTCTCAACGAAGATAGAACTTACCTCTGTCCGGCTTTACTGTCGAGGAAATTTGAATATTCAAGAAGGAAAAGGAAGCGTTTGGGTTGCAAATTTGATGTACATTGCCATGTTCTGGAATATTCATTTAGCAACTAATTTCACAATTTTTTTTTTATTTCCTTAAGTGTTACATTTTCTTCTAGATCCACCGTAACTATAACTTGCGGGAAAGTCTATTTTGATTTTTTCATTCACATAATGAAAACGAAAGAGAAATATTTGCTATCATTTACGACCATTATGTAATATTGACCATCATCTTGACAAGTCTGAATGTTTTAAAAAGTCACAATTCTGACTGTTTTCTCTCATCCTCATCACAGAATGATAAAAGATAAAAATAGCAAGACCAGTTGCAGAAAATATTTTATGAAAATATCCCGCGTCAGAAACAGTTTATAAAAAGAACCATCACTAATCATGAAATCTTTATTGGAGTGATAAACATTATGTTATCAGCGTTTTTTTTTTTAAATGAACATTAATGCTCGACTTTAATCTTTCATTATTTACAGAATGAGTAATTGTAGGGGTTTAGTATTTTCATGAAATAATAGTGACCTTGATTCCATACGTTTGCTTATCTTTCTATCAATAATCTTACAAAAATCATTAACCCATTCTATAAAGTTCGAACGATATGCTGCTCAACAGTGGATACGTTTCTGGAAATATGGTTTCACAAAATATTTGAAAAGAGGACGTATCAGAAGGTATACATTAGTTTACGTAGTAGTTTTTTACTTTTTTGAAAATCCCAACCGGGATTTCGAGGGTGTTTCAGATTTGGGTCACCTTTGAGGAAACCCTTGATCTTTAATCTTCATCTTGAGTCAATTCTGATCTTCAAATCTCTTCATCTAAAGTTTCAACTTCAAATAAGGATCAGATTATGAAAATCGGTTGACGAGGAAAAAAGTTATGACTGCAAAACCAAAAAGTAAATTTTTGAGATCACCATGTGAATAAAGGGACTTGTGATTTTATCAATCGGTTTGTTTTCATATTTTTGTCCCTAGAGAATGAATTATTTCCGGAAATTTTCTCGAAGTGCGAATTTTCTTAAAAAATTCGCAACTTAGGAAAATTTCCGGAGTATTAATTCATGCTCGCGGGAGATTCGGTAAGAAAATTCAAAACTTTTTTAAAATAGAAATTAAAATGGTGACATACTTAGGTGACATTATTATCCATGTAACGGACATCATAGTAGGCCGTTGTTAAGGCTTTGTCTCACAACAGCGAATTGCGAATTATTTTTTTGCGGATCCGATATCAAATATTTTAATTTCCCTATACTCTAGGGAAATGTGGTTTGAATAATTAAATAGAGAAGCAAATATTCTACCAAAATCACATAATTTTATAGTACTAGAGGAAAGGGAAAAAAAGTTAAGGTCTACTTCTATCGGACACTAATGAATTACATCGGCGGCACCTTCATTTATTAATATCGGATTTGTTGTCAAATATTGTAATTTCCCTATGCTCTAATAAAATGTGGTTTGAATAATTGAATAACAGATAATATGTACCTATAAATAAGTTATAAATAAATATCTATCAAAAATATTTTACGCCACTGTGTTTATGACAGCTGTCAAGCCAGAAGGAAAATTCCACTTTATAAGAAAAAGAAAAGAAAATTTCTATGTTTTTATACCACTTTGTTGTTTGAGAATGTCCATATAGGACGAAACTGCAGTAAGAAAGTGTTACAAGTTAAAGTGGTATAAAAACATAGAAATTTTCTTTTCTTTTTCTTATGATGATCTCCTACCACGTAGTAACGGCTACATCCATCAATTTATTAAAATTTCCCTCTACGCAGGGAAAGTTCCGAAGAAATTAGGTTAGGTTAGGTTAGGTTAGGTTAGGTTAGGTTAGGTTAGGTTAGGTTAGGTTAGGTTAGGTTAGGTTAGGTTAGGTTAGGTTAGGTTAGGTTAGGTTAGGTTATTGTCATAGCAACATGTCAAAATGCAGGCATCTGATTGGCTAAAATTAACTGATATAAAATTTCCGATAAAATTTTAAGCACTCGTGATCTGATGTAATTCTATTCATCGAACATTTCCTCTGTTGACGAGTTTAGAAACACCCAATGACTAGAATTTTTACGATGTTTACTTAAGGTATTACGTCGCATCTGTTCAACAAATAAATTCAAGGTTTGGAATTTCCGTAGACAGTATCAAAAATTAAGTGCTTAAACGTTCGTTTTTATCCATAGAGTATTGTTTGATTCAATAAAAAATGTCTTCCTACCTAGAGGCAATCCTCTTGACGAGTTTACCTAATATCGGTGGTTTTCTTGTTAGCTATACTGTCAGAAATGAGATAAAGTCTTATTATCAGAAACTGAAGAAACCTAGTTGGGCGCCACCAACTAGATTGTTTGCACCGGTCTGGACAGCTTTGTACACTCTCATGGGATTTTCTTCTTACCTTGTTCTAACCACCGACCCATCAAATATTGGTGAGTACCAGAAAACATGCTGTTGAAGATGAAGTGTCCTGATCATCAACAACGAATTTGCAGAGTATTAGTTATAACTGAGAGATTATTTCAATTTTTTTCTCATTCAATCGAAACAAATTGTAGAAATGATAGAGCTAAATTAGTAAAAGTGTCTTCATAAATAGCCAGTATACGACTCTGCCTTGAATAGCTGTTCAAAAAAATAACAAATAATTGATATCTTTTTCCATAGTCCCATTATTCTATGAACTTCACTTATTATCGAATCCTTCTTCAATTACATATTTGAATGGAATATAGGAAGGATTATATGATTTTTATTTTATTTACTGATAATTTGTTAGTCCCAATGAGTCAATCTTGAATAGAACAACCCCCTGTTGAGGAAGCTTCATGCTGACACGAAGTTCAGTCAAAACCGGTGAATTTTACAACAAATAGTTTGGAAGAAGATGTCATAGTGAGTGGCCACTAAGGTTTCCAGACTTAGCACCACCAGATTTAGTTCCTTTCACAAGATTAATTTTTTCTGTGTGTCATCCCTATTCAATTGTTATAAAATCATACCAGAGTCAATTACAGAATCAAGCAACTGCTGCATAGGATTAATCAAATATGTCGTAATATTTCCAGATACAGTTTCTCTAACATGCAAAAAAAGAATCGAGCACAGGCTTCGCCAGAACAATAATAATAATTGAGGGCGTCACCAGCTAACAGTGAAACGGAATTTAAATTTTCCCCAAAATTTGTGTAGCGATTTTGATGAAACTTCGTCAGATTGGAGGAGAGTCTTCAGTATTTTTTGTCTTCTGTTATACAAGGTGTTCCAAATTAAGTCGGCACCATTGCCAACTCCGTTATTATTGATGCTACGAATTTGGTTAAATAGGCAAACTAGTAGCATTTTTAATGGCCTTCTCGATGCCGAAAACAGAAAAAAAAATTGACAGTCGCGTTTTCAGAATATTTCATTGAAACACCTTATATTTTTTTATGCATTTCGATTCGTAATAACATTCTCAACAACAAAGTTCATATCACCTTTCTTCCCAAAGTGGAAAATGAGCGACTTATGTGGAAATATTCATTTCTTTCACTAGTACAAAAAATTTCTTTGTTTTAGCGAATAAAACCTCATGATTGTGCGAACACCCAATTTTGATACTTATACGAATGACAATATTTTGTTACTAATAGTAAAATAAGACATTAAAAAGAAAAAATTGCCCAAGGATGTGAACTCCTGAAACCCGTGATCATCATGTCGCACCACTCAATTGACACCACTGAGCTATTTGGTATTAATGTACAAAACGATAATTTCCATCTTAAAGCCAATCCGCTAGCCGTATTTATTTTGTGAATCAAAATATGTCTGCTCTAATGATAACTTTGAAACCGTTCTTGTACAGAACAGAAAATACTGGAGGGTCATATGAATATGGTTGGAAAAAATGTTTTTGATTCGATAAAACATAATTATTATGAGCAATCAAATTGCCTTGAAACTTTGTTGAAATACTATTTGTCAAATATTCTCAAGTATATCATGACAATGTCATAAATTATTGTAACTTTCAACTACTGTTCGAGTATTTTTCGAAATGCCGTTTTCCCATCAAGAAAAATGTGATATTTTAGAATCCTACTTGGTTTGCCAGAAAAATAGCGTAAGAGCACTCCAACAATACAGCAATTCGTTCCCCGATCGTAAATTACCTATTTGGCGTTTTTTTGCTGTGCTTCATCGTCGATTCAGGAACAATGAAAAAGTTTTTGAGAAGAGGAGAACTAAAAAACGTTTCGTGATATTTGAAGATAAAAAAATTGACGTTTTATCCTACTTTGAGTTATATATCCAGTTAATTCCATCAGAGATTTATCTAGAGAAATAGCTGTTCTTGTATTCTGTCTGGTATTCAACGAATTCTGAAGAAACATAAGCTTTCTCCTCATAAGTTTAGACCAGTGCAAACACTAGAACCTGGTGATCCTGAGAGACGATAGTGGTTTTGTCGCTGGTTTATGAATAAATGCAGACAAGATCCAAACTTCTATAGAAATATTATATGGAGCGATGAGGCTAATTTTTCAAATCGTGGGATGTATAATAGAAAGAATTTTCATTATTGGAGTAGACATAATCCATTTCTAGTCCAGCCCCACAATCCGCAAAGACGATTTAGTATTAATGTTTGGTGTGGTCTATTTAGAGGCAGAATTATCAGTTCATTTTTCTACCGTGGTTCTTTGAACAGACCCCGTTACATTAATTATTTATTAACAACAGTGTTGGAAGAGTTTTTCGATGATCTTCATCTGGAGGCTCGTCAGATGATCTATTTTCAGCAGGATGGAGCAACAGATGGATTACCTATGGATGGACAAATGGTCCTGTTAAGTGGCCCCCTCGTTCACCAGACATGACACCTCTTGATTTTTATTTTTGGGGAATTCTGAAAAATGAGGTGTACAAAATGAAACATAATAATGTAGATGAACTGAAAAATTATATTGAAACTATAAATAATAGAATTGATGACCGAACTGTGTTGAATGCCACACGTAGTGTCAATAGAAGGGCCCAAATATGTGTTCAACAAGACGGAGGTGATTTTGAACATTTACTCGATATTTTATAGCGCTTTATCAAATCCGTTTGTTATAAATGTTTCCTATTGATAAAACTGTCTTATTTACACCTTTACGAAAAAAAGTCAAATGAGATTTGTTGTTGAGAATGTTATTACGAATCGAAATGCATGAAAAACTATAGAGTGTTCCATTGAAAGAAATGTCATTTTATGAAATATTCTGGAAACGCGACTGTCAATTTTTTTTTGTAGCATCATTAATAACGGAGTTGGCAATGGTGCCGACTTAATTTGGAACACCCTGTATATGGACCAGAATAAGTGTAAATTCGATTATTTTCAATACGCTCGTAATATTTTATACCCTGCATGTATTTGAATCGGCCTTTAGATACGCAGTGTGAAATGCTTGCAATCAAATCATATCCGCTTCTGGTACATTTTTATACAAAAAGTAGAATAAGAAAATTATCGATTTATTTTTCTCTCTCAAAAATATAATTATTTTCTTCGCAGACATTTGGTTGCTTCCCTTCGTAATCTACATCATCAATCTTCTACTGAATTGGCTGTGGACCCCAATTTTCTTCTCAATCAAAGATCTAAAAGGAGTAAGTATGACCCATCAAAAATGTTCAATCTTATACAATCCGAGTATCATACCAGAGGATATTATCTATGTCATTTGATACGTACATTAATTTTTATTTCGTTCACTGTTGGCATCTTGTAAATGCATAATTCTTCTGTTCACAAACTTATTGCTACTACGAATGTCTGATGTCAAGCCATCGACAGTGAACTGAGTAGCTGTCACCATGCAGAAAAACTTTTCGTGAGAATGCCAATCATGCACTCGTGTTGGCGAAACATCGCGACTAACTTGCCATGAACACGCACTTATAAAATCCTCATGTATTCTATTTTTTTTTCTTCAATTAGCATTTTTTTTATTCTGTTTTTTAGTGTTACTATTTTTTTTATTCATACTTATTTAATAAAATGTAAAGAGTATCATAAATAAACGTTCATTAGTGAAGTTATAGGTAAAGTTATTTTTCACTGTATTTTCTTTTTGTTTTTCAGGCTCTTCATGAAATGGTCCTTGTTGACATAACGGCTATACTCGTCACGATCCAGTTCTACGGAGTGAATAAGCTTGCGGGTTACCTCATTTTTCCCTACATCATCTGGTTATCAATCGCAACAGCTCTAAATTATTCCATATTGAAGTTGAATCCGAATGAAAAGAAGACGAAAAAATGAATATCCAAATCTTCGTGATCGAACACCAACTGTTTCCCAATATTTTAGTTATAAATCATTTTTTATACTATTTACTTAAGAAAACATTCATACATCAATTGATCAAGCACTAAATAGTTTTTGAACGATCAGGAAAAAGAGTCAACTGTTGTGTGGATGTCATTTTCACTATCATTTAATAAATCGAAGAATATATGTAAATAGTTCATATCACCCAAAAAATCTCCGTCATAAAATATTAACACAATACAATACCATGAAAAATATTCCATGGATTCATCTACCTTTTCTTCTACCCAACTCCTCCACAATTTTGGCATACTGACGTGGGCTCTCCTCCAAAAAATTACTGGGTACGCCTCTGCTAGTACGTACCTAAATAGTTATTTGTCTAACAAGTGCGGAAAGTAGTAACCGTCAAGGGTGGAAATAGTTATTATCCTAACAAGTACGGAAAGAGTACTATTTCCCGCATGAGGTAAGCAGTCGAGTGCGGGATAGTACCTTTCCGTATGAGTAAGGATCAAGATTTTTTCTACAAGGGCATTGAAACATCTTATGTGATGCTCTTGAGCAAACTTTCACGTGCGGGAAAAATTATTACCGCACTAGTGCGGGAAAAATTATTACCGCACTAGTGCGGGAAAAACTCACTTGAAGTGACATTAGCGTGCGGGAAAATATTTCCCGCACTTGCGGAAATATGACACCTCTCAAACTAAATTGCGTGCGGGAATAGGGCGGAACACGCACGCTTGTAGAAAAAGATATTTTTCGCAAAAGTTGGGTATCTACAATGTTTTTCAACCGAGTGTTTTTGTCCATCTTATTAATGAAAAAAAAAGCTTTTTAATAAACACAGCTCCTCTATTTACTTACCATCGCTACGCTACCAATGTACGATGTAAGCGTCATCTGGGACCTAATAGTTGATACAGGAATGTTTGTAAAGTTCAGCCGAAGAGTAAGAGAAGATTTCTCTTTATACAACGGTTCGGTTAATCAATATAAACATACCTATCAAGATCAAGGCTAATAATACGTGTGTCACGGAACATATGGAGTTGATAAAAATGGAATTTAAAAAACTTTCTGTTTATGACGCTTTTGGTTACAAGGATCGCAATACTGTTCTGTGATTGGAAATATTTTTAATATAGAGCCGCTTTCCAATTGCCACAGAGAGTAGCACCGATTAATTCTGGATACATCCTGAAATGATTTGACAGACCACGAAAAATCATGTTCCAATTGATCCCCATTTAAAAAGCCAGGTGCTGTTCAGTTCAGGTTCAGTTCAGAGGTAACAAGATCCATTGGGTTCCGTGGCAATTGAAAAGCAGCAAAGGTATCACACAGAACACGATTTTTCATTCTTTCCCTAAAAAATTTATTTTGTTCGCAGAGCATCAACTGTTTTTTCAATAATCTAGAAGTAGGTATACCACAGAATTCTACTTTTCATCAAATAAGTGAGATGTTACTATCGTTAAATTCACGAGAGATAGAGACGGAGAAATAACTGTTGACTGTAAAATTCTATCGTACACGTACACACGGAACGATAACTGAAATCAAACTTAACTTGATGTTTCACGGTCTGTGAGATCAGAACAAGTTCTACTCAATGCTGCTCAATAGCCGCTGTCTTTTATGAGTTTCAACTGTTTCAATTAATGAGGCTCTTATTCTATTCTTGCTGTTGATAGATTTTGCCGATTTTGACAGATGTCATTTTCTAGCCAATGATTGAACTAAAATAGGAAGTATGTAATGCCACGGGAAGTAGCGCTCAGAAGACCTTTTACCTCTGAGCTGAACTTCACCTGACTTTATGATCGGAATAATTTTTCGTAGATTGTCACATCACTTCAGGAGTTACTCGGAGCTACTCCGCTCCACGTGGTCATTGGAATGCGGCTACAGTTTATTAGCCGCTTTCCATTTGCGAGTTGAGCCGTAGACACAATGGAAGTTTTATGTAATGAGTTTTAAGTTTTGGAATTTTGGACATCAATTTTACAAATAAAACAAGGTGCAAAACAGAATTGAAAATAGAGTTTGAATTTCACCAACAAGATTGTTTATGAGGATCGAGTTATCAGAATAATAATTGTTATGATAGTTTCGCGTTAAAAAATAACTAAAATAACGAAAACTGAAACTAAAAACATAAAACTTTTATTGTGTTTCAGCCTTTACAAGCACCTGGGTTTCTTATTCTAGCTCAATCATTGGCTAAAAAATAACATCTGTCAAAATCCACCAATTGCAAAGTAGCCCTGGTGGCCGGTGCCAGAAACTCTTAAATGGAGTCGTTATAGCATCCAATAGAAATTTCTAACGGATTTGGAAACCCAAATAAAAAGAGACGAAAGTTCTTAATTTTTCCGTTCTTGTTGCCAGGGAATGTAATCTGTGACTGGTTACTATAAGTTCAGAGAGTATAAATGTCATTTTCAACTGTAGCTGTCAGGTCATCCAAACTAACCGCCATTATGGTAACCAATCACAGAGCGCGCCCCTGGCAACAAGGATGGAAAAATTAAGATCTTTCGTGTCTTTTTATTTGGGTTTCCAAATCCATTAGAAATCTCTATTGACAATATTCCACAGTCTATCAGTGATCGTTTTTTTGCTGTCAGGTTGGTAATGAATTATGGTTTTTATTATTTGAAACACTGTATTTTGATACACTGACGTGTGCCATGTGTCAGCAATGACAAATGCCAAATTATTATTGGCTGTGGATTGGTTATAATAATTTGCAGTGTTTCAAATAATATACACCAGAATTCATTACCAACCTGACAGCAAAAAAACGATCACCGGATAGTGGATAGTAGCCCCCAGTTGGTGCTTGTTACCCCTGAACTGAACCTGAAGTGAACCCCACCTGACTTTATAAATGGGTTTTAATTAGAACATAATTTGTCGTGATCTGTCAAATCACTTCAGGGGCTACCACAGACCATGGGGTAGGTGGTCTGGCTATATTTAGTTAGGTATGTGGTGGCAATTGGAAAGCGGCTTATGTCGTTATAACATTTTTTTTTCAAGGTTATAAATTCAATAACCTAGGAAACTACGAACACGAAGAAACCGTAATCAGCTATTATTATATTACATCATCAACCAAAGTGAAATTTAAAAGGGGGGGACTATCACTACTATCAGAATAAACAAACGATTCTTACCGAATACCGATTTGGATAATCACCGTTTTCAGGAAACTCCGACCCGACTAGAAAACGGTCAAAGTCTAGTCATCATATCTGAGTCTTTAAGTGAACGCAAAAACGCCCCAACAATGGTACCTGTGAATTGGCCTGCAATTGGTTTCACTCTATTGCCAAACCTAGGAGGAATAGCTGGCGGATTCATCACAAGAGCGCAAATTGAAAAATGGTACCAAACTCTGAATAGGCCGTCATGGCGGCCGCCAAATTGGGCGTTTGGACCAGTGTGGACTTCCTTATATTGCGGCATGGGCTATGCTTCGTATATGGTGTACCGCGATGGCGGTGGACTTGACGGTAATTTATTTTTTCAAAAAAGTCCTAGAGGTCAAAGTTAAACTTTTGATGAAATCATTAAATTTGATTTGGTATACTTGAGTTGGGTTTCTTCGGAGACCAGGTGGAAATAGGGAATACCTGTGAGGTATTTAGAACAGATAACAAAACTATCTTACTGAAATTTGATATGTAAATGGATTTCTTCGAAAAAATCAAGCTAATGACCCCATGACATTATTTCATTTTTCATACATTCCTCTAATATAGGTACCTATAAGAATCATTCATTTTTCATCATTCAAGGTTTTCATGTACTTTTCAAAGAAATTTCAGTGAATTTGTAGTCAATATACTGATATTTTGAGTAAGTAACTAATACAAATTAATTGAATTTTGGACAAATATGAAATATAATTTTCAAGGGTCATGTAAAATTATACTTTACACTATTTATTATGTTTATTTTATTCTGACTGTAGTTCTTGGTCTGTTAAATATGTTTGGTGGGCATTATTATATCTGAGTCAATTCTTCCCTGCCAGACAAAAATATTTTGTTTAGTGAAGAGACATGTTCGAAAAAATCTACTTCTAGATGACTGTCATCATATTTGCTTAGTCATTATGAGATATACAAATGAATATTACTCATTGGGTGTAGTTGTTGGATCTACTGATGATTTTATCAAACTAATAGCTATTTTTGGTTATTCAATTTCAATAAAATTATTCCTATGGTTCCTCAAGTTAATTTCATCAACCAAAACGAAACAAAAATATTACAAAATACTTGGAAAACCCTATATCTTGTGACACATGTTGTTTTTGTGTTTACTATATTCCTAGTGTTCTTTTCTGTTGATTTTAGGAGCAGCAAGGTTGCCTCTAGCAGTATATGGAGCAAATTTGGTTGCAAACTGGGCATGGACCCCAATATTTTTTGGAGCCAAAAACCTTAAATTGGTAATTATATTTTTTATGTTATTTGGATAATGCAATTTTCATTTATAATCGGAAAGCCAGTGTGTATTGGGACCTTTTGTTCACATAGTATTATTTCATTATTGATAAACCTCATTCCTTTCTATAATTGAAACCTAATTGGAAATTTGTATTAATTATACCAATAATTAATAACATATTAGGTAAATCTAAGTATGTAATCTATTAACTAAGCAAACTAGCTTTGATGAATGGAGTTTGAAGTATGGAAAACTAAAACATTTATCAATTCATGAATTTCATTTCAGGCCCTCTATGAGATACAAATCATCAATGTAACAGCCTTGGGTATGGCTTATCTGTTTTACCAAGTCAACCCCCATGCTGGACTTCTTATTGTACCATACTGTATGTGGCTGAGCGTAGCTACAGCTTTGAATTATGTGATCTACAGGGACAACAAGGATCACAAACCAAAAATCACCGAGTTGAAGGATAACTAGGATAACTTTTTTGTTATGTATATTTCATGTTTACAGTAGTACAAGTTTTAGAAGGTATCTATGTTGTCAGGTATTATATATTTTATAATTTTTATAAGCATTCCAAGTGATACTTTTGATGCAATAAACATTTGAGTTTACTTTTTTTTCATTTATTATAATAAACCTGGGATAGAATTTACATGCTGACACATGTTTAGATTTGAAAAGAAATTGCACAATTTCTGCTCATCTCTGAATGTGTTGTTGAGTACACTAGGAGGTTATTGTAGGGAAGACCAAACTATGTACTACAGTAAAGTCTAATACAGCAGATAAGTAAAAATGAGCATGATTAGATTTGCAATATATGCAAATATTTGTGCACTGCAATTGATTTTAGCATATAAAATATTGTACATTCCACCAATTCATCATCAATCTTGTTAAATACTGATAATGTTAAATTGAATTCTGCTCCTTTCAGATTGAAAATTGTTTTTTGTTACTCTTCTATGATCTCATGAATAATTGTTTCATGTATCTTCCAAATCAATATATAGAGATAACTCGAACATGTCACATCCATTGTTAATTAATTATTGGGAACAAGCAATTTCTAATTAATATCAGGTCATTATCAGTGATATTTTGCAATGTTTGCTTATTCAAATGAAATTAATCATTTGAATGGACCCCAAAAGAACACAAAAACTTCAACCTTCACAAGTATATTTACATTGTTTGAATCAAAATAGCTTCATTTTCATATTTATTAATAGATCCAAGTTAAGATATTCGAAACAGCATCGAGGCACTGGTTTACAGACTAGGAAAATAAAACATTTCATATCTACCACAGTCAAGGTTTTTCAATGGTTTATATTACAAATAATAGTCAGAATTATCAATCTCCCATTCCATCATAGTCAATATTCTGTTAACAATCAAACAATTCAAAGAAATCATGAAAAAATACTAATCCTCCTTAGAACATTCATATATTTTCTACGAAATGTCCGAATTATAATGGCTAGATTTCAACATAAAAGTTTTGGTGGATTAATCGACACATAAATACTCTGCCTTTGACGCTTCATCAAAATTCTCAACAAGATCTGGCACATCCTCCTCGTCTTCGGGCACGATTTTACCCACACTTCCTGCATTGGCAACTGTGTTCGCTAGTCGTTTGAGCTGGGTGATACCCTCTGGACCCAACTGACTCAAGATTCCTGGTAACATATCTGTGATCTGTTTGTTTTCTCCATGCCCAGTTATAGCGAACGTATTCGCAGCTAGAGAAGCTTGTGTTTTAGGATTGTTGAAATGAATTACTGTGCCATCTTCTTTAATCATATTTACTTCTTCGATGCCTGGTATAGTGTTCACTGACAATTTTTTTAGGGAAGATTGTAATTTCTTGTCGTCTGTGGCTTGGGTAGAGTGGACTACCTTCTTCTTACGCCGTGGGGTTCCTTTACCACCAATCCTGACTTGTGATTGTAACTTTTTCAGCTTTTCGGTATTCATTTTTGTTGACGTTTATAACTTTCACTAGTCACAACACCGTTAACTGCTTATTTGTACTCGTTTTTAGTAATGTGTTGAATTATTCAAACTACCGATGACTTAGAAAAATATCAATAAAGCACGTGCACTTCTTTGACCGGTGCTGGTAGAAAGAAAATGGACGATCCTCACTTCCTTGCGCAAGTTTGAAATGCGTCTGCGTCAAGAGTGTCAACACCGCCAAATACAAATCCGAGACACAGATTAATGTTTCGAAAGTTCGGACATAATTCGCAAAAGTGTTAAAACGAAGTGATAGTTATTTTGCTATCTCCTAATTATAACCAATGTATTTTGAAATACTACTATACAAATCACAACACATAATTTTTCAGATTCCAGAAAAGGTAAACAACAGATATTTTTTCATGAATGCGCATGTGTTCAAATGTCATAAAAGATGAGGATTTTCCATCTTTAGCATGAACGCATGAACGGATCTTGAACAAACTGTACCTGACTTTATGAACGGGTTCAAATGGAATATTATTTTTCGTGGTCTGTCAGACACTTCAAGAGCTACACGGAGTTACTCGGTGCCACTTCTTGTGGCAATTGGAAAGCGGCTTTTGTTTATACTGAGTGCACATAATAATAAAAATAATAATAATCTTTATCCAACACGGGACATTAATGTTTTCATTAATGTCATTTTAGACAAGTAAACTATCAAATAACACACTAATGTGTTATCATCCATAACGCAATAGTGAGGCCACTTTGATACTAGGCGAAGCGCGGATCGCGGAAATTTCAAACTTTGAATTCATGCCAATGGAAACGTTTGATTCAAATCTCAAAGTCATTCCGGACCAATTGTTGAATTATATTTAACTTTTTTAGGCGGAATTTGACATTTTCGCGTTCCGCCTAGTATGAAAGCAGCCTGACTAGTGAGTTATGGATTATAACTCTCGTTCATATTTAAAGTAATATTCTATTTCGGTTAACAGAAAAAACAATTTAAAAATTTTTTTTATAGCTATTTATAAGCAGAATTCACATTGATATTGAAATGAAAACGCTAACGGTTTATTTGAATTTGAAGTCAATGTAAAATTATTAATTGGTTCATTGGAACCAGACGCTCCCATATCGGTACAGCTGCTGAAAGTGGTAGAAGACGCCGACCCATTAAAACATATTTTTTCTGCAATTTGTGTTTTGTTATTGTTATATATGTGTCTCACTAGAGTTTATGTTTGATGTTTTCTTTATGCTTACTTTGTATAATTGAGTAGTAGTGTGTTGTTCTGTCATTATGACAGGGCTCCAGAGGAATAATTAAGGATTGTGTGACAGATACTTTGATGTGTACAATTTCACTTCAATAAATTATAATACAGTTGAACCATTAGTGGATGTTATTTCAAGTTAATTAACCGATATCTAACAGTTATGTACCGATTCTTCTAGATATCCTTCCATCCTCCGTAACGCTTCAAAGAAGTCATGTGCCAGACGGCCTCGTGGTATAAATCTTTCTCGTGTGACTCATTTTCAACATAACATACTATATAGTACCCTATTATTATATAACTATAATTTATCCTTTGAGACAAATGTATACACATTCAAGTCCACCATCAAACACGTACTTTTTGCGCACACGCATTGAACTCAGTGAGGCCAGAAATATTCAGTGTTTTCGTATCACACGAACAGCTTTTCATTATTCATATTGATAACATTATGTATGTGATGGAATATAAGAAAGACCGCATAAACACTAGCCATTTCCTCCAAATATTACGAGATGCTAGGGCGGAGTAGGGAGTATAATCAAGCCATATATAATTAAAACTTTGGCGGTTCTATAGTTTAATGTTATTTATTGGCCACAGAAGATGATCTAGTTGGCAAATTTGTCCAAGTTATCCGCGAGAGACTTTTCTTTTTGTCATTTTTGAGATGTTCTTTCTTCATAAGTTTCTGCAAATTGCTCAGCCGAGGAGGCAAGGCCACTGATGTTTTCCTCCCCTCGTCAGGATTCTTCTCTTCGCTATTTACAGTGGAGTATTTCGTATCATTCACCTGCAAAATATTCAGTTATCAGACAACTGACAAAGTCTTGTCTCACTCATACCTCTTCTTCGCTCAAATTCTTCATATTCGGCACAGCCACGTTGAATTTTTCTTTACAGTAATTTTCGAAGTCTGTATTTAGTTGTTTCTTGAAATCTTTCCGAATGTTCAAATACATTTTCAATTCTGCTTGGCTCCTGAGTACCGTTTCCTGTTGTTCCAACATTTCCTTCTGAGCCTTGGCCAAATTTTCCTTACAGATGAGTTCTGCTTCGCTCAGTATCGATTCCGTGAATTTATTCTCTCCTTCTTTGGTGCAGACATTGAATTTTCTCATCACATTGGCCTAAAATCGAATAAGAATTCACCCACTAAAGTGTATCAAACAAAAGCGACGGATTTACAGTGGTGGGAATGGGAGTAGTAAGAAATAAAGCCATATTGAATATTAAGGTATTCATTTTGTTGGAAATGACCACCTGCATACAACAAACTGTCACTTATTACCTCTGTGATGTCATGCTTCATGTTTTCAACGGTATTTTTCGTGTCCTGCAATTTTTCAATATCCCCCATATAGTTGGAATACGTCGCCATTATGTATCCCTCGTTGGCCTTGTATTCTTCAACCAGATTTTTATACGATGTCTCGGCAATGTACGACTTCCACGCTTCTCGATTTTCGGGAATGTCATTCGGAACTAAAACGACGTCGCTCACCAAGAACTTATTTTCGGCAGCGGACACACTAGCAATCGACTTTCGTTTCGATATCGAAATTGATCGTCTCATGGTTGGTATGGACCCCTTTCCTGATTTGGATGTTTTTTTCTTGTACAGGCTAGGGATGGAACCCGAAGCTGAAAGTCAGAATATGGTTTGTTTAGTTATAATAATAATTACGCATGTTAATCATTATGTATCCTGTATGGCGCAGCGCAGACTCTTAAGCGGTACGGAAGGATCCCAGCAAACACACTTGTAACATTTACGTAAATGTGACATCAAATCAACGGAATATATTTAGGTAAAATAGTTACGTAAATACTCCATCACCTTTCTAATACACGAAAATTACGGTCAATACAATATCTTCTGTTTTATGTAACTGCTACATAAG
The DNA here is from genome assembly GCA_958502065.1 of Chrysolina americana. Taxonomy (NCBI): domain Eukaryota; kingdom Metazoa; phylum Arthropoda; class Insecta; order Coleoptera; family Chrysomelidae; genus Chrysolina; species Chrysolina americana. Next base: position 65,886,621 of record OY293416.1, on the reverse strand, counting down.
GAATTGGGAATTCAACTTAAGGGAGTACTCTCTCTGGAGTTTTGGAACTATACCTAAGTATATCGTAATTATAGTTTTTGTAAAAAATCACGAGATGTTACTAATAATATGAAAAATAAGTGAAGTGAATATATATAGTTATGTGAAGGTTACATAACATCTAAATGTATATCATGGGATTATTACATTTGTTACGTACGTTCATAAAATGGTTTGAAATATATGTAAAAAAGTTACATCAGTGTTACATAAAATTGAGGTTGTATTTGTGGCGGATATTTCGCCATAACAGAGACGTAAATTTTTAAATAACATAGTTACGTAAGAAGTTATATTAGTTATGTAACAATTATGTCAATTTTACATGATCGTGTTTGCTGAGATGCCTTTCCCCCTTCCCTCTGATGAGAATACATGAGCGACGCATACACAATATGGACCCTTTAGGTAAGTAAGATGCTTATTCAAAGAGCCTCCACGTATTGTGGATAACCCGCCAGCGGCTGATCGAATTGAAAGCTTCTGGAAGAACATCTGTGAGTATCCGCAATCATTCAACGTAGATACTCCAGCCATTGTGCAGTTCAAAGTTTTCTGCAAGAGGCTTTGGCAGCCTCAGCTCAATGGTCTCAAAGTCCGACGAGCCCTCAAAAGTTCAAAAAAGTGAATATCGGGGTAAACAGCATCAGCTCGTTAAATAATACTTGCGAAAATTCATAACTCGCCTGCGGCTCGATCTAATAACTTCTCGCGTGTGCATGAAAAAGTAGTATTTTGTTGTGAAAATATCAATTATGGAATAAACATAGAGATAAAATGTCTTGTGTTTGTTCGTATTCAACCATTTCAATTCTTCAAGTTTCATTTTTGAACTTGTTGGATTCTGTTGACCGTATCCTGGTCCAACGAGAGCCATAAACAGGAGTACAATAAAAAAGTTATGAAAATACTAGTCTCTTTGAATACCGCTAGAAATAAATGAGTAATGTCTGAATCATCTGCATACACTTATGTGATTTATACAATTATAAAAATGTTGGTAGTTGATGGTTGGTACATATCGTGAACAGCAAAGGGCAAAGGATTGATCCTTGTGGAACACCAATGCTAGTATTTCGTCAAATGAATAACTCATCTTCCATTCTGACTATACAGGGTGTTATGTAAGTAAGTGGCTGAACATGAAGGGGTGAGTTTTTGAGTGATTCTAAGATGAAAAGTTCATACAAACATAGGTCTGGTAATGCTTCGTTTTCAAGATACAGGGTGTCAACATTTTCAAAAGAAATCGTCATTTTTGTATTATCATTATTATTATTACATTAATTTTGATGAAAATTCCAAGACTGGAAATGACTATTTATATGGAAAAAAATAACAGTAACATCCCAGTTCTTGATGGTTCAGTAGTTGAAATGTTTTATTGTGTTGTCCCAGATAGGGACTTACATAAAAGTGATTTTTTGCACTTCCGGGACTAAAGTGCCAACTTTAGTCCCGTATAACAGGGACTAAAATGTATCCTAGGGATATAAAGTTGCATTTCAAATACCTAGGGACATACAGTAAAAATCAAACTTTACTGCAGCTACACTATTAATAACTAGGACAAAAATTATCATAGCATCCATTTGGGCAACGTTCCTCAAGGAGGACACAATTACAAGAGCCTACGTCCATACATTGAAAATCCGAATTAGTTTCACAATTAATTAATGGGCCGTGATGGTCATGATGGTAGAGCGCTTGTCTCTTAACCTGAGGGTCATGGGTTCGATTCCCAGCATGGTCATCGGTCTCGTGCATGGCATCACACGCTAAAAGGTAAGGGCTCCGTCTTCCCTAGCTCGGACAAGTCTTTCGAAGACTTTTGATGGTTGTACTCTTAAGGGTGTGCAGCTGGTTGTCGGAAATAACAATGTAACAATAACAATAACAATAACAATGAATGGAAAAAAATTGATGAACTTTTCAGAAACAATTTTTTTTTTGGTAAAAGACCAACGTCGGTATTTTCTGAGCAAGAGATGATATTAAAGTCTCGTTATCATAAAATTTGAATCATGTTTGATTCGAATCGGTAGAGCAAAAAAGATTCGAAAAAAGTCGAAGTAGTAGAGAGTAAAAATTTGAAGGAAAGGTGTACAATTGGAAACTCAGACGGCACCCAATATTCCTGGAATATGCCTACAACATCCTATTTTCCAACAGATATTGCAATATTCCTGGAATATTCCATGAATATATATTTATTTGATCTTATACACATTGAGAATATTCCTGGAATATATTTTCACGCATATCCATGATATATTCTTTTTGAATATTGCTGGTATATTCAAAAGGCATGTCAATTTGAAGAAACGTTTTGTTAGAAAAATATCAAAAGTTTCTCGAATATGTATTTAATAAAAACTGAAAATCCACAGGCATTTATAAAAACTTTTTAAGTTTCGTAGCCAAAATGACCCATTTAGTTAGTTTATGAAGTAGTACGTTTGCAGTTTAAAGTGGAATTTCAACCAATCAAATGTTTCGGTTATCTACGCTCGACGCCGGATACTGACAAATAATGCTGATTGGCGCTGCAATCAGTTTATGGATATTTGACATTGTCAGCTGTTCCAAAATCTTATCTGTTTTTAGTTTTCATTCGTTAGTATAACAAATAATATATTTTGCCAGGTAATAATTTGCAACTATATAGCCAGCTCGTCTCGGTTTGTAACAGTATCAGTGGACTATAAGAAAAGGAAGTGAACGCAGTAATTCGGATCTGTCGAACTCAAGAATCTATTTCACCTCAGCAAAACAAAAATGTTTATCCTGTAAAAGTAAATAAGGGCCAATTTATGCAACTTGTCATTATCATAGTCACAATCATTAGCTTTGTTCTGGTTCTGAAAAATAGGTGTTCTGGGACGTCAGGATTATGCGCAGTTGAATGAAAGTGAACGAATTTGAACGTTAAGAGCATTCTTTTGATCAATTGCGCATGATCTTGACGTCCCAGGACCACTATTTTTCAGAACCAGAACAAAGCTTTTATCAGTTTTAGTCTCAATTGTTGTTTTTAAGGACTAAAACTAAGGAAATTGCACTAGAATGTACAGTTTCAATTTCATTTTATGATTAAGTGTGGATTCATGCAGCACCAATTAACAATTATCAAGTAGCAATTATCAATTAACAAGTATCAATTAGCAAGTATTGAAAATGCTGCATTCATGCACCCAAATTAACAATTACCAAGGAACAAGTGAGCATGCGCACAAAGCAGATCCGTGCCATTTGAGTTAACCTCACTTTGTCGTAGAAACTGTTTAAACATTCAGATTCTATTCGTTTTCCAAAAGTTTATAATCAATTTTGTGCATTCACGATTATCATTGAAATGGAAGCTACTCAAACATTTTTTTTGTTGATTTTGGATGCTTTCCGTCATTATACTGACCAATCCACGATCATCTGCGTACTAGTTGCGCACTAGAAGAAAATCTCGTTCAATTAGAGTAGAAAGATAAAAGTTGGCCAACTTCTACTTGTTACTTGATAATTGTTAATTGTCTGCATGAATGCATTCATTGTAATACAAGGAGTTCAACTTGTACTTGGTAATTGTTAATTGATAATTGCTACTTGATAATTGTTAATTGTTGCTGCATGAATCCACACTAAGAAAGGAAATAATATCCAAGATAATCCAAAATCAGTAGATCGATATCCCAGCAGTCTTTCAGAATAGAGGTGATGATGGAGTTGGATGGAAAACTTACTGACAAAAACATAGTATCTTTTACTTCCTTCACAAATACTTTGATAGTGCTTGTTGTTGAATTGTTATTAGTGCACTATAACTGAAAAGATGTAATAATTTTATTTATAGATGACAAAGCTTCTTCATGTTGGACGCATCAGTGTATTAGGAGATGTATGCCTCAGTTAGTTGACGATGCTGTTTTAAGGAACCTTTGGAGGAAATTGAAGGAAAAAATTATCTAATCTAGACATGGCTACTTTGATAAAAGGTAAAAATATACCACAGAGAATCTCAGAAGATAAACAAAGAAAGATCCTGAAGAACTGAAAAGTGCAATGAGACCGATTTGAGTAATTTGTATTAGTGAACTGAATTTCCAAAGGTCTTGATAATTGCCAAGAGAGTGTATCAGAATACATATGTATGTTGTTTTTGTCGTTATTGCAATAAATACTTTTTTCTGTATTTAATTTTTTATTCTTATTCAACATTGGACCTCATATTTAATATATCAAGGGTAGTTTATTCCATATATAAACTAGACACCCTGGATATGTTCTGCATTCATCTTCAAGAAGCATACAAAATATATTTCGGGCATGATTTTATGAAGAAAACATATATATAGCATGTGCCATGAATGTGTTTTAGAATATTCCTGGAATATGAGTATCGCATGATTTGGAGGATATGGAATGTTCCTGGCATATGCCAATATGCCGGTGGAAGATGTATGGAATATTCCTGGCATATATTTCATGGTGACCTTGAATATCCATAGAATATGCATTGCACATGTTTTGGAGGATATGGCTTATCCCTAGAATATGCCGATATTCCGGTAGAATATGCCTAGGATATTCATGCAATATGATTGTGCCGTCTGGGAATTGAGCAACTTTTTCTTGGGCATTTTCCAAAATTCACAAAAAAAACTGAGTTTTGAGGATTAAAAAAATGTCAAATTTGCCAGGTTGAGATGAGTAGCACATGACAGTAGGAAAAAGGCTGGTTTTAGTCATTTTTTAATAAAAAAATCTTCCATAGGTTGCTAACTTTATTATGTATGACACTGTATATAATGCAGCAATGAAAGGGATCTATAATTATTCATATTTTTAGGATTATCAAATAATTGATTTGAATACTCACATCGATCAATTTTCCCCGCATAATTTTTCGATTTGGGGTCATTTAGAGATGGAACTGATGTCGATTTATCAACTTTTTCCACGATCTGCATGTTTCCAATAACAGACGACGATTCTTTCAGTTTTTTGGTCATTCTCTTGGTGATAGAACCCTTTTTTTCCTAAGTTAAAAGATCATCAAGAAATTAATATATTTTTTATTTCAATATCACCATTGCCAATCAAGTGGGCATACCGAACTTTTTCCAAATTCACCAGTACTTACTCTAAGGGAGCTCATGCTGGTGGAAGTCTTCGAAGCTGCTTTTTTCGATACAGATAGTTCCGATTCGTGTAATCTTTCCCGTGCCAACTTGTTCCTTTCTAGTTCCAACTGATTGCACATGTCCTTGATTAATTTAAAAACGACAGAAATGTCAGCAACGTTCATCAAATTTATATCAGATATTTCTCCCTTCAAATACGAATTCACCGTTCTTTGGATGTGGTCCATTCGATCGGCATTCAAATTCACCGTTAGGTCTTGGTTCAAAAGAACGGAGTTCGTGATTTTTTCCAACTGCAATTTATCCAGTTGATTCTGAAAGAATGTTACAAAAATTCAGCCATGTCGCATGGCCTAACTTATTGTCAGTTGATACAGTCAATGTCTAAATGTGTTAGGAATTTCTTCAAAACGTGTTCTTTCCGGCAACACTCAATAGAAAGACCCTCAACTTCTACCATCTGGGATTGGAACCTATGCCATTATCGTTGAGAAGCGACAGTTCTAACATTCCGACCACCACGGCGGTTGGTTCTAAAAACGGTTGTGATTACATTTTCAAATATTTATTTTGTTGTTTTTTAGAGGTTTCAAAGTTGAATTATTAGCAGTTTGGCACTTTGGCATATCTTATAGAATCAAATCATAGGAGATTAACAGAAAATTGTTTGTTTTTTTACATACATACAAGAATGTATATTTATTAAAATTCAGAGTGAGTATAATCGGCAAATAGTTTGATGTTTCCTTTCTGTTCTGAATTTGTAATGGAGTTGATATAAATCAAAAATAAAACTGGTCCTAAAATTGATCCTTGTGGTTCTTCACATTTAATATCCATCAAGGAGCTGCTGCCACCACCATTAGCTCGATCACATACCGTTTTATATTCGTCAGGAAAGTTTAAAATCAAGTCAAGTCAAAATATACTTTATTGTCGGAAGATATAAAAAACTTATAGACAAAGCTATAATTTGTATTTTCATCACATCTAATACCGATTGAGTATAATTTGTCTAATACCTTATCAAATGCCTTGCACAAAAGTCAAGAGATAGAATACCACATTTTTTGTCGCTGTCAATTTGAATCTGTATATATATTTGTTATAACTGTATTGACTATGACTTTGTAAATAATTTTTCTCAAAATATTTGAGAACTCTGGTAATACCCATATAGAACGATAATTATTTATATCAACTTTTCTACCGCTTTTAAATATTGGTGAAACTTTTGCAATCTTCATTTTTCTGGGACACCACGGCTGGGACGCTCATGTTCAACAACTTTCACAATTCCAGCAGTATAACTTCATCAAATCAAGAAGATTTTGGAATATCCAAATTCTCAATAATTTCCTCTATTATTTCATCAATATATAATGGTTTAAAAAACATAGACATAACAATTACCGCCGGTGCATATTTCAAGTGACCAACTTAACGACAAGAAATAAAACTACTTGAAAGGTATCAATTCATTTTTATTTATACAAGGTAGATTTTTTGAGTAGACGTTTGGTTTTGGTGCATTTCATGCGTGTATATTGACTCGTGAATAAGAAAAGTGCCGGAGAAATTTCGTGCCGAGGAGATAAAACTACGTTTAATTAATAATTAATACCTGCTAAGCTTACTTTCACCCATTTTTATAATTTTGATCTGAAGATGAACATGTATTCAACTAAGAAATAAGTCAAATTCAAATACACACTCGTGATATTGTAGTGAAACCTCAAACCATGCACAATTATATTATTTTTGATGAAAATAACTGAAAAATACTACCTGGCATTCACAACAGAATCAATACATATCTCACCTGTAAATATTGGATCTTATACTCAGGATCGAGTTCAAATTTCAGTTCCTTCTGTGTTGGCTTGTATCCCTTCAAAACTTGACCAAATTTCAACATAGACATGGTTATTGGTAGATTTTCTCTCGAAATTTTGATATGCCCCACAAAACTGAAAAACCCCTTATCAGTAAGCTGCAAATTTCAATAACAATTCTCTCCCATTCCCCATCGAAGTTGAATTAGAATCAAATGTCACATTGGCATATCCAGACCACTTTGATCTCAACTTTGATGAGCAAATAGTGGCGTGCCAACTACGGAAATGTAGGCAGTGTGCAGATGAAGTAAAAAACAAACAGGTATTTGGAGAAATATGTGATTCGTCGAAAAATAAAACCAGTTTTATCCTCAAAAAATAATTTTTTTAGCAATATCGTAATCCAGTATGCAATAAATACGATTGAAAATAATATAAAATATGCAGAATTGTTAAAAAATGGACTTATAATATGGCGTTGACGATTACTGTGTTGTAGAGTACAGTAGTTATTTTCTATTGGAGATTTGCCAGGACATTTTCCGCATTTCTGACAAACCCAGAAAAAAAAAAGTTCTATTGAAGTGTTACTTTACCGGGCGATGCTTTTGTTACTCAAATCACTTCCTAGGTAATACATCAAAGGATTTGTTCTCTGCTTGATTCTGACCAGTTCGGAGTTTTTTGCCATGAGACATGTGAGGAACAGCCCCAAATTCAATTTGTCTAGATTTGCGTACCCAATGTCCAAGGGGTCCTTGTAGGTACAAGACTCGTCACCTATAATATCAACTCCAGCCATATCGACCACGTGCATCTGAGAAAGTAAATCAAAGTCAAACTATATATTAGCAAAAATTGAATAAGGATGGATAGTTTGGGGGTTAAATCAACTCAATATGTGTTAAAACCTATTGCTTGTCTTCGTCTACGCGTTTACGAGCAATATTCACGTGATCCAATTATGCCTAGCTTTTTTTGCTAGCTGAACAATACGATTGTATTGTTTTCACTGTCGAAATAGTACATTATATACCGCGGGACTGAAGTAGTACATTTAATCCTGAAGGTAAAGTTTATGGCCCGACCGCAGGGAGGGCCATAATTTACCTGAAGGATTAAATGTACTTCAGTCGCAAGGTATATACGATACTTTTCGTACTTCCGGTATGATTTTATTAATTATTCCAATAATTTCAATCAGTTTTTTCTCTCTTCAACTCATTTAATAAACTGTCTTTAAAATAAGTTACCATAGTAACATTGCGTTGTGACAGTTATAATTTAGAAACATTGTCATTACTAGTGTCATTGTAAAGAAACATTGTTATTGATAATTATTGGTATCATGAGTGAAGAAGGTGTATCTGATATTGATAAAAGAGCAGCCGAAGTAGGTGAAGAATTGTTACCACCGAAATCTAGAAAACTATACGAGCAGCAGTACGATGCTTTTAAAAAGTGGTGCCGCTTAAAAAATGTGAGACAACCTACTGAAAATGCGCTGTTAGTCTACTTCGATGATAAATCAAAAGCGGTTTGTGCCTCAACTCTCTGGGCACATTACTCAATGCTGAAATCGGTTATTAACATTAGAGAAGATATTGATATAAGTAAATTTCCAAAATTATTAGCTTTTTTGAAGAGAAGAAATGAGGGATTTAAGCCAAAGAAGTCAAGAATTCTCACGTCTGAGCAGGTAGATCAGTTCTTACGGGAGGCTCCGGATGATAAATATTTAATGCTTAAGGTAAATTTGGAAATTTGTTTATATTCAGAAATTTTAAGAAATCATTTTTTTTGTAGGTTGCACTTATTTTGGGCGTTGCGGGAGCTTGTCGTGGAAAAGAGTTGGTTGATTTAGAAATCGACGATGTGAGAGATTTGGGTGATTCCTTCCTAATTGCGATTAGAAACACCAAAAATAAAATTGACCGAAATTTTGTGATCAAAAATTCAGAAAACAGTGCCATCAGTTTTGTGGCGATATTTCGGAAATATGTGGCATTGCGAAAGACAGGGACAACTCATTCAAAATTTTTTGTTCAATACATCAACAAAGAATGTACTACGCGAGTAGTAGGAAAAAACATGTTTGGTACATTTCCACGGCAAATAGCAGCTTTCTTGAAATTAGAAAATGCGACGTCTTATACGGGACATTGTTTTAGACGCACATCTGCGTCTTTGTTAGCTGATTCGGGAGCAACAATAGACGTGCTGAAGAGACATGGAGGATGGAAATCCTCCAACGTGGCCGAGGGATATATTGAATCGTCTATTAAAAATAAACAAAAAATTTCAGATAAAATATTTGGTCAAGTCGCCGATTCGTCCACTATAGTTATGCCACAGTCCTCATTCTCGCTTCCTGTTTCCGCAGGATCTTCGAAACAAACACCAGTTCAATATGAAAAGGACCTATCTGTTACTCGTCAGTTACCTGCTGCATTAACCCAGGAAAGACTGGTCAATATGACGAACTGTCACAATATTAATTTGAATATTAACGTTAATTACCATTCTAATTAATTATATTTTTCAATAAAATATCCCTTAAATTCGTTTGTTTGTGATTTAATCGTTCCGGGAGTTTCGTCAATATTTAATCCCGGAGGGATTAAATGTGACACTTTAGTACCTGTCACAAGGGAGTGAAGTTGTTACTTTAGGCCCGGAAGTACGAAAACTATTTTTTAGGCATCGCATTCTAGATATAAGTGAATAAAAATATCTAAAACATCTCAAAAACAACTAGACCAAATAAATATCAAGTGTGATAAATAATTTTTTCTACATTCATGCAAAAAGCAAAACTCTATTGAACTTTATTCAGTGGAAGAAGAAGCTCTTTATTGCACTAGTGCAATAAAGTTTTTATTGCACTCATCTGTCATTCTACTTCAACGTGCTGTCATCATGATAAACATAAACGTTCAAACCCACTACATATTTAGCAGATATTCTGTGAAATTGGCCATACGTTTTAAACAGCTACATATTTTATATTTTTTTTGTATTAATGTTAGCAGTCAGAGTTGAACAAACAATGCCTTCCCGAAAATAACTCTATAATCAAAACCGATCCGCTATGTTCTAAACCGTCAACCTGCATAGAGCAAACTGCCTGTACTATGACCACACCTCGTGATAACATACGCGCTCATGGCTACTATGATTTAGATTTTTATAATGCAACTGTGGTTATATAAACGTCAGTCAAAATTTAATTCTGACAATTACAGAACTGAAAGTTTCAAAATGAGTAATATTAATGGAGAACTAGGTGATGAAATCGATAGTAATAATTATTTATTTAAATTGCGCATTTCATTTTCCTTCACCTAGTGCCGCACCTAAATAAATAATTTTTTGCTTTTTGCATGAAGTAGAAAAAATATTGTATGCAACTCGTGCAAAAAATGTTTATTGCACTCGACGTGTTGTCCAACTCGGCCTGACGGCCTCATCGTCGGACAATTTCACGTCGAGTGCAATAAACACTTACTTTTTGCACTTGTTGCATAAATAACTATTAACGAGAAGTTTATTTCGAGTGCAATAACCAAATAAAATACAGGATGTTCTATGAGAAAAATAGTAACTAGGTTATATATCAAAAACTAAAAAAATTAGAAAAAACTTTTTTTACAAATAAATAAGTTTATAATCCTTCCCAAAATGTAAAATTTTCAAAAGCCTCTTGTACCTCAAAAAAGTCTTGACATCTCAAGACGCGGTTTTATCCGTTCAACTCCCCAAAAGCGCCCAATTTGAATCACCCTTATATAGGGGTATTCAAACTTCTATCTATCTAAGCATTGGATTCTCGGTAATGGTTATATAGAGATAGAGGGGTGGTTAACGTGGTTAATGGGGTAAAAGTTGCGTATATCAGATGTCAATTACGTGAAACAAAAAAATCTCAATCAGCTTCTTTAGTTTTGGAGTTATATGGAAAAAATAAAAAAATTCGAAAGTCTTCTTTTGTCTATATCTTCTTATTTTGTGTACTTTGCCTGAGCAACGTTTTATAGACTATCCAAAAATGTGAATGAAATTGATATACAAAATATCGTATGAAGTGGGTCACCCTCAACTGTTCATTTTCAAATACGGAAAAACCAAGAGTCATGTATCATATTGGCGTAGTATTTTTATCTGAATTACAGAGTGTTTTGAAAAGATCGAACTATAACCAGTAGAATCTCAATATTATTAAAATTCCATAACAGCTGTAGCTACTTTAGAAATATCAGAGAATAAGAAATGAATCAATGAAATTAATATTTCTGTTTATGGAATAGAGATTTCTAATGGCTTTGGACGCCCTAATAAAAAGAGACGAAAGTTCTTAATTTTTCCGTCCTTGTTGCCAGGGAATGTACTCTGTGATTATGGTTACTATAAGGTCAGGGAGTATAAATGTCATTTTCAACTGTAGCTGTCGCATGTCATCCAAACTAACCGCCATTATGGTAACCAATCACAGAGCGCGCCCCTGGCAACAAGGATGGAAAAATTAAGAACTTTCGTCTCTTTTTATTTGGGTTTCCAACACTGGGACTCCGATGATTATAAATGTTTCATAGCATCGAAATATGTCGAATATGTGACGTCATATTCGAACGTTAGAAATGGGAAGCATAGTACCGATATTTCGAATATAACGTCACATTTCGATTCTATAAAACATTTCATTTCATTTCATCGGAGTCCGGGGGCAAATCCATTAGAAATCTCTATTGAAAGTCACAGAGTATATACAAATTTCATAATTCTTAATCGATTGGCGCTCGCATAATTGCTATCTTTAACTATTCCCGAGTTGAAAAGTTCATCTTGAGGGTGAGAGCGGTCGTTTTCAACCAATTTTTTTTTCATTATTTTTCATTAATTATCATAAAATTCAACGTTTTTGTATATGCTCATCGAATTTGAAATGGATTTTACGGATCCTCTGCAATTTCGAGTTGAAAATTTTCGAAAATTCGATCAAGCCAGGGATTTTTTGACGTATTTTTCATTTTTTATGCTAAACCTTGTATCTGAGCATATACAAATAATATATTTTAGGAATCAGCATGAAATTTTGCGTATATAGTGCGAATTTGAAGTGAATCTGACGCTTTTGTATTTTACATGATTTTTAGGGGTCAACCCCTTTGGACTTTTTTCGAGAAATATTATTATTCCGCCGATTGAATTTAAATCCACAGACTATACTAATTTCATCGTTCTGAATCGATTGGCTTTCGCAGAATTGGTCTATCTTAAACCGTTCTCGAGTTGAAAAGCTCTTTTGCAGAGAGTGGTAATTTACTGCCAACATTTTTTTCACAAATTTTTTATTGATTTTCGTAAATTTAAATCTTTTTTGTATAAGCTCACCAAATTTTGAATCGATGCCGAGTCAATAAAATATTTCATAGGCTTTTTACGGAACCTCTGCAACTTCGAGAAGAAAATTTTCGAAAGTTATAATTGTTGTAAATGTTGATTCTGAACCTCATAGCAAAAATTATTTTTGATGGAGAATTAAAGAAATTTGGAATCTTTTCAAAATTGCAGAGGTTCGCCGAAAGCCAATGAAATTTTTAATCGTATCTTAATCGATTTCAACTCAGGTGACTATATACAAAAAACACTGAGTTTTACGAAAATGAAAAGAAAATTGAAGAAAAAAAATTGGTGGGAAATTACCGCTTGCAACTCCAGTGTCAACTCGAGAATAGTTGAAGATAGACTAATTCTGCGAAGGCCAATCGATTCATAATGATAAATTAGTATACACTGTATATAAAAATATTATTCGGAAAAAGTCCTAAAAACTATGTGAAATGAAAAATCATTAGGTTCACTTGAAATTCTTAATAAACACGCAAAATTTCATGCTGATTTCGAAAATATATAAATTTTTATTCGGCGGAAAAAATGTACTCAATAATATTTTTGCCAAGTAAAACAATCATGATGACAAATATTTTGTCTCCATTCAAAAGAGCTGACATAATGTTTTCTCCAAATATTTGTGATAGAAATTTACCTTAGATGAAATTTGTCGAGGATTACTGAAGTCTATATCCATCGTAGTTACATGAAAAGTAACCACACTCGTATTGTAATGGGACATGAAATTTCCAGTTGGAACAGAACTTTTTCTTCCTTCACCTACAAATTGAAATCTTGGCCACTTATATTAGAATTAAATAGAAGCTTAACTCTCACCTAAGTATAATAGTTTTAAGGCATCGAATTCGGACCTCACTTTTATTCTAGTGGCTGTTTCTTTTGCATGCCATGGATCTATATTATTTGGGAATTCTTTGAGTAAATCTACCACAGCAGTTTTCGAAAACTCCGCATAAGACATTTGTATGCACATCCTCACGTTTCGGGGTAATGTTTTCTTGAGGGCAAACAATCCGTTAATTGCTCTAGGAACGATTCCAAAATTCTAAAAGAAATAATGCAATTAAACAATCAATTTTTGGTTAGCACAGAAATATTGAAAACTATGGTCCTCAAAATAAAACTCTTGATTCCATTTCTTCAACATAAAAATTTATGTTTGTGAGATATTGTTTTCAGAATAATAAGATTTGAAAATCGACATGCACTATTTTTCAAAAAGCAAACCAGTAGGTAGAACAGATATTGTTAATGAGTGCCTAAATACAAATAATGTTTTATTTCAATACATTTATTTTTGTATAGAGAATTGAAGCTTTATCAATTGTTAGAAGACTTAGGTACATACCTCTTCTGTCAGTTGTAATCCTGCTACAGTTAGAGATTTTCCTGAGCCGGTTTGACCAAAAGCAGCTATGATGCCATTATAGCCTTTACTTACTCTGAAAATACTCTTTTATACAGATACAGTTGGTCTCCTTATAAAAATATCTTCCCCAAAACAACTCTACAGATAACATCGAAGAATCAAACGCACGTTCGAAACAATGTTTGGAAGAATATTAAGACGTACGAATTTTATAATAAAAAAAATATTACCTTTCCAAAATATCTCCGGTGACTTCAGAGTACACCAATTCCTGCCTACTATTATAGAAAATTCCATCAGTCTCAAATTCCCAAAATAATGGAGTCTGTTTCGATTTCCTTGGATCAGACAACTGCTGTAAATTCCTCAAATATACTTTACTCTTATCTTTAACTTTCAGTAAATCCCAACAGGGGTTTTCGGTGGGAAAAATTCTGTAAAAAACTTTCACGTAATTATTAATATCTTTAGACATTTCTCCACATTGAATCAAAGCAAATGCTGTCTCAGTCACACGGCATATAGACAAAAATGTCAAATATACGATTTCTGAAGTTTGCATATATTACTGAAGGGTGCAAAAAATCTGATGGATGATTAAACAATATTTCATAACTGAATATGAGAAGGAATGAACCTTTTGAACTCATGACTACTACTATAAATGACATTCTTGATTGAGGGCCATATATACTATATTGATGACTTCAATAAATAACTATAGGTTGTATAATAAAAATAGACTTACCAATCATCTTGAAGATATACCATTGGACAATAACACCATTAAAAATAAAATGGGTTTGAAATGCTCAGAGAATTAAGGATTACCTATCGATTGTGAGTTCCTCATGGTTCTATACTTGGACCTATTATCTTTTTATTTTTCATAAATGATCTGTTGAACGTCCGAATACCAGGTTCTTTTACTGTTTTTGCTGATGGCAGTGCTATATTTCAGCACCACAAGAAAAACTAACATATGATATCTTTCAGAGGTCACCTTGAAGATACAACAATATTTTTAAAAATAAAATGGGATTGAAATACCTGGTATTGTATCACGATAATTCGTTAAAAGGACCCAGCACCATCCATATATAGAAAATGGCTTTCGGTTAAATTTCCTGAATTTTTTATTGTAGACTTTGACTTCCTGAACAAAAGTGTCTATGGGCACAAAAAATCGGCCGACTAGTTTTCGAGATACAGGGTGTCAAAGATGGGAAGTGAGGCTTTCTGTTCAGAATTTTCAACAAATCCGAGAATTAAGAAAACTCCTATTTATTCTAGAAATACCTTGTCTCAATGATAGTACAATATCAGCTTGATCTCGTATCCATTATATTTATTCGTTTAGTAAGAATAAATAAAAAAAGTCTAATTCGAATAATTTCAAACCAACCAGTTTAAGTTCTCTGATGACAATTTAAAATTCAATTCAGCCCGGATGAACTCCCTCGATCTTGATCTTAATTAACTGACATTATTTCATTTTATACAGGGTGGCAGCTTCAGTTGTGGAGCTTATCGTTCAAATGGTTGGGGCACGGACGACTTTAATGTTGTTCGACCTACCCTAGCACTGATGATAGAGAATAACCTTGAAACATGTCTGCAGGTGGTCATCCCCAACCAAATGAAGGATACAATCTGCTTTGATTACAGAAATAACTTGTAATTGTGTCCACTGAAGAGAAACGTGTTGCACAAAGTCTGTCAGATGTAGTTTAATATCCGTCGTGGTATTAGCCAGGAAAGTAGTTGCTAAATGTGAACCATTCCATCTCCGAGTGAACAGTTCAACACATAATTTATTCACGATGAAGAAAAACTCAAAATCATCTCCACAAATTTAATATAACCACCAAATGTTACTGCTGTTAGAACGATAAACGACTATCGATCAGTTCAATGGTTTCATAGTAGTACATGTTTCGAACCTATATAGGTTCATCATCAGCTAAGTTTAAAATTATGGAGAGAAAATTATGTATAAAATTATTAAAGAAATAAAATGAGTGTCACCACATGATTCCCCAAGGAGTTATGTGGGCACTGAAAAAGATAAGAGTTTTTAACATTAATTAAAAGTAGCCTCCCTTATTACTACTGCATGTGGGGTCACAGAAGTGAGGGGAATTATTTTTGCAGCACATAACAAGAAAGTGATGAAAAGTTGACGATACTGTAGTTGAATGTTTTTACGTTACAGTCGACCCACAGTTCCTAGTTCTAGGCGACGAATGTGATTGTCGAGTTTGGGGATCACATATACTCCTTTGAGCCAGAATTTCAGAGTGAGGTGAAAGCTGGCATATTGAATCACAAAAATTATTCGAAATAACGAATCGCTCTGCCTTTACTGGTAAACAAACTAGCAATGTAAATGTCGAGCGACATACGAAAGTGCAAACACACGGAAAAAGCTTGAAACGCACGTAAAACGGTTGAAACGCACGTAAAGCGGTTGAAACGCACGTGAAACGGTTGAAACGCACGTGAAACGGTTGAAACGCACGTGAAACGGTTGAAACGCACGTGAAACGGTTGAAACGCACGTGAAACGTTTGAAACGCACGTGAAACGTTTGAAACGCACGTAAAACGGTTAAACCTAATACCGCCAACTATATAACAACGGGCCTATCCTTCCATTCACAACAATCACAACTCCTTATATTTAAAACAGATCTCCTTATCTTTGAAACGGATCTGCTTTGACTACGTCACAAATCGATCCATCGAACCATACTTCCCCAGGTTACTACTAGCATTCTTTGCAGCTGTGGTAAGGTATATATCGGAATCAAGGCCTAATGAAGTCACGCCCCCTATCAGGGTGAACTCAATAAAAGAAGAAATCAGCAGACACCGAATCAGGCTTAAACGAACGCTTCGTCCGTTACCGCACAGCCTATGAAAATGTCTACCGCAGACGTAAACAAAACGTCTGGAAGAATTACCTCCAGACCACGACTAACAAACCCGAAAACCACCGAAAGTTCACTGTGGGTATCCATTTGGCAATGTGCGTCAAACCAAGACAACTCAAGAAAAATTTAACAACGACTATCATCGCTTTTTTCCGATTTTACGGCCGTGAAATCGTAACATGCGGCAACACTGTAGGAGCGCTTGAGGTGATTCATAACTACCTTTCGCGGGAGCAAGGTTATGTTTACGCAACTCTAATAATGCAGTGGCGCATCTTTTGAGGTTGTAGTACACAAAAAAGTTTCACAGGTACTTTAACTCATGATATACTAGTACAACTTTTTGTTTTGCATATAAACATCACTCCAAGCAGGCACGCAGAAATAAAACAATCAGAATTTTATCGATTATAATTGTATACTTAAAAATCTTAGATTATTTTTGAATACTTACAATAACATACAAAGCGCTACCATAGGTGTATTAGCTCAATCATAACTCTTACTCAGAAAAAAATCATCTAAACTGATGTACGCTAATCCTCAACCCAATGGAGTCCTTCCCGATCTCGGCAACACCGCAAATATTGCAAACGCACCCCTTATACTTGGGCAAATAACTAGCGCCACAAAGTGGACATTTCTCTTCGGCTTTCCCCCTGTAAATAGGCGTATAGGAGTGTCCGCAGAGCGAAAACGGGTTGTGTTCATCGTAATGCAACTGCAGCTCGTCTGTGAGATTAGAATCGCAGGCCTGCAGGATTTTCCTGGCCTGCTGGGCAACTTCAGGTCTCGGGCCGAGATCAAGCAGTCGTTTAGCGAATGAGGCTGCGGTTTTGAAGTTCTTCAGCTTGAAGAACATGTTCAAAGCGGTCCTCAGGGTGAGGATCTGATGTATGGGCTGCAGCTTGCAGTGCGTGAAGTACGCGGCCATCTCGCACTGGCGTTTCTGTTCCTCGATGGTGGTTTTCGGCAGGGTTTTGCGGATCGTCTCCATCTGCAAGCCGCAGATATATTCGCTGCAGATTCGGAGCAACTGCTGCGCTTCGGATATTTCTTGTTTGTTGTCCACTACCAGGAGGGTTACGGACAGCAACAGGTTTTGGAATTTCTCGATGGCTTCCGTGAATTTGCCGCCAGTGGTGAGCTGATAGCAGACCTGGAACATTATTCTTGTTTTCATGCCGGTAATTATTATTATCAAGTTTTATAATGGTGGTATTCAAAACACAATTCAGAACATGAATCAAACATAGAACACTACTAAATTACGGTAAAAAGTAGAGGTATTTTTCTAACAATTGCGAAAAGTGACTGCCGTTGACCTGAACGACGCGAAGTAGAGTCGGGCAAGCAGTCAAGGGCGGGAAAGACACTTTACGCATGAATCAGTAACATTATTTTTTCAACGACCTCATTAAGATTCAAAAAGCCCATTGAAAACATATTTCATTTCAAGATTCAATGAAAATCCACTAATTATTATTAATATTAATGTTGAAAACACAATTTGTTGCATTCTGATAATGAGTCAGAAAAGCTGGTCCAGCTGCCGGCATTTTACGAAATGTGTTCACGCCTACGCACTGAACAGACCATTTGCCTTCTTTATAATTGATGAATCTACTCCTGTAGAAATGAACTCATTTGAAAATGACGTCCGAGTCACTTCGACAGCAATAAAAAAGATGCATCCTTTTTTATCGCGATAAAAATGCATGTTCCTCAAAACCAAAATTCATCTCACTCTTATTTCTGTCTTGTCAGCTATGATTTTTGAGTTTCATTGTTGTTTCATTTATATATCGTCGTTGATTCATCTTGCCAAAAAACACTTAAACTTTTTTTTATTGGATGCATTTCTTTTAAAGGTGAAACCATACCCCTGCGAATTTCGCGATTTTTCTGCGAATAAAATGGCTGCCAGACTTGCCGCAAGAAAGTTCAAATATTTTAACTTTTTGCGAATTCGCGCAAACCACGGAACAACAGAATAAATATCAAATTATTCCATGCCTTCATTGCTTTCGCCATATTGATTCAACTAACTTGAAAGATATCTTTGGATGTTGAATCTTTTATTTTGATTGAAAAAAGATTTCATTTGCATTTATAAGATTTCACAATCAATTATGAAAGATCTGTAGTGTTTGTCAAATAAATAAATGTCAAAGATTATTACAGGGAGATGGGGATGTATGATTCCAATATTTCATTTACTTTCGGATGACAACTGTTGTCCACAGTGGGCAAAAATCTGAAGAGAAGGTCTTCAGGTTTGGAACCATTGCATTCTGCAAAAAAAGCTCTGGTTGTGACTGAGTTATGTATTATATAGAATTTACATAATACTTATATTATTCTACCATTCAACATCAATTTCATTTTGAAAAATCAAACACTAGGAAAGTATTATTTGACCTGTATATTGTGGTGATTGAACCGTGACCACAACATGTACATTTCAAAGTAGATTTGTGTTGAGGAACAAAATGCATTCATAAAGTCAGGTGCAGTTCACATCAGGTTCAGTTCAGGGGTAGATAGCAAGCTCTATTGGGTGCTACTCCCCCAAAAGTATCTAGTCCACTTTTCTGTAGCATTTTCAAATATTTTTGTTGAAATCAAATCTCGCTTCTGCAATGATCTAATAACATCTTAATGCAGACTACCTAGTATATGTATCTTAAGAACTCCTGAGCATCTTGCTGGGCGTTACTGTTGAAGCAGGGTGTGTAAAAACAAACAATTCCTAACTCCAGATGCCGAAAAATTACTTGCTATGATTCATCATTTACCGCAATTTTTTTGCCGCATGGGTATGAACGTTCATGCGGCGATTTTCTTGCGATTTGCGAATTGCACAAAACCTGCGAATATTCGCGAGGGTATGAACTAGCCTTAACTCAAAATTTTTCCATCAGTAATTTTACTCGAAAAACTGACATTAGAGAAAATTGCTCGACCTACGGTCTCACAATTTTTCATGTCAGTTTTTCTCGTGAAATAACTGATTGGCAAAATTATATCGTTGAAGAAAGAAATTTATCCGATGAAAAAAAAGCTCATGTGTTTTTACTGTTGATTATTTTTTTCAAATGTCTAATTTTGACGTTTCTGGTATTTCAACCAATAGTAGCGGATTGTTCTAGCCAATCATTCCTAAAGGACTCGTGATTTTATCAATTGGTTTGTTTCCATATTTTTGCCAAAGAGTTTTCGTGGAAAATAAAAAATTATCAGGAGTAATACGAGTGATTGAATTTTTGCGATATGTCTGTCGATTTATTTCTGAACGAAACTGAATTGCTTCGTGAAAACACCACGAGTCCGCAGGACGAGTGGTGTTTTCTCAAAACAATTCAGTTGAGTTCAGAAATAAAAGACAGACTTATGAGATAAATTCAATCACGAGTTGAATTTTATTAGACTATTTCACGAATAAAGTTTCTTCATTAATATAAATACGAACAATGTATAACAGTCATAAACAAATTATTAAAATCGTCAATATTATAATGTTTCGTTTCATAATTTCATTTGAATTTGCACCGAAGCGACTCATTTTGACACAATCAGGTACAATCAATATTGATAAAACTGGCAAACTTTGTGTTGCCGTGGTCACGTCGTTGAAAATACCGAAGCTGATCCTCCAATCAGAATTGAAAGACAGCTGGCGTTATCGCGATAACATGAGTTGTGAGATTATGTGAGAATTTTAAGATGAGGGAAATAGTCGTAGCTAATATCCCAAGACCATGACAAATAGCCGACTATTATTTTCTTTATAATAGGGAAGTCGCACGATTTTATTTTTTAACTTTGCTGCATCAATTTGGGTCTCAAAAATATCATTCAATGAAAATAATTCATTAAATCCTACTTTTTTAATATTGAGTCTTGAAATTGCACTTCAATTTTAACACGATTTGACTTTGAGGTCAAGTAACTTCCCCCATACACTAGCGCTCCTTGTGGTTGTTTCCGGAATGATGAGTAATTTTGACAGTTTTACACATCTTTTTAAGAGCCCTCAAACGGTAAAAGTTTGAACCGTGTGAAGAAACGATAGGAGTCGCTAGGAGTACGTTTTTAAATGGGATGAAAAAAGTAGCATTTTCAATTAAGAATTAGAAGAAAGGAAACAAAATATCAAATCCTGAGTATGTCACTTAGCTTCTAGGACGACAAAGTTCATGTGCAAATAAACAGATTTCACAACGGTAATACATGCCTGTTCCCTATTCTCACTTCATTTTATCCACATTATAAAAAAATAATAGTTCATTACAAATGTGGTATGGTTGAAATTCTCAAAATGTCAAAATAAGAACAACCTTAAAAATGTATGACATTCGTCATGTTTCAAAATTCGGCATGCGCAGTAGTTTCTCAGCGCCCATGCGAGAAAAGGAAAGAGATATTTTTTGGCTTCAATTTGATTACATGGCGTCTTACCCATATTCGTAGTTAATAGATACATGGACTTAGCTTAGTTTTATTGTTATGTGGATTGATTTTGAGAAATGTATTGGGTATATATATCAAAGTATCTCAATTTTTATTTCATTCCATTGAAAGAAAAATTGCGAAAACAAGAAAAATAGTCTGGGTTAGATTAAATATTAAAACCATCAGTTTGAATAGTAGTATACGGGTAAAATCAATGAAATGTACATATAATACTGTTAAATTAACATATTTTACTTTCCCGCACTAGTGCGGAAAAGTGACACTTTCAAAACTAAAATGCATGCGGAAAAGTGAGTGAAACCGCACGGTCGGAGAAAAAAGTCGTAACAAACCCTTCCTTGAATCAACCAACCTGCAATCTGGCTACCAAATCGTTCAGTTTGACACCACCAGCAGGCAATTGAGTCTTTTGGTTAGCGTCTTTCCAGTTCCTCAGAGGGTAGCTGAACGAAGGAGGCACGTTCGATTGCCAAGAACTGACTGTTCTGGAACTGCTGTACAAATTCAAGAAGAGTGTTTCGAACGGTTTGAATTCCACTATGCCCAACTGATCGTGCAGCAGTCTGGCAGCAGACTCGAAAGACCCCGCCACAATATGATCCGCGGCCAACTGGGAGTTTTTGGTCCAAGTTAAAGGAGAAGACACACCTAGAAAAACAGATAATGAAAATAATACATTTAGTAGCTGAGCATATTTCCCTGTTCGATGTAAAATATTGAAATTGAACAGTTGGAATTGTTGTAGCCTTTTCACGCTTCTGATTCAATGCTGTGCGAAAACTATACGTAAAGTTTTTAGTTTTGTTCTGATTAAACATTGTCTGAGTAGAGGGACTGCAGGAGTTCGAGATATCTTTCGCCACTTTCCCATGTTAATCTCCATAAGAAATTATAAGGCCTGTTCTGCAATTTTCAGTCCACTTCAAGGTCACTTGAAATTCGTCAATAGCAGCATTTTTTCGGGTCGATTCATTAGTTTTTTCGTGCGTTTTACCTGCATTTCAAGAGCATGTAAGAATGCTTCGACCGTTTTGTGTACGTTTATCCCATTTCGGTTTCGTTTTGGTTTTCGTTGAATGTGATAAACGGATAAACTTATGCAAAACGGTCGAGATGTTTACACAAACGATTGGATCGCATATATCGACCCGAAAAAACGTAACGCACGCTGCCGCTGACGAAATTCAAGTGACCTCGAAGTGGACTGAAAATTGCAGAATCGACCTTAAAATCTCTTATGGACATTAACATGGGAAAATGGCGTAAAATATCTCGAATTCCTGCAGCTCCTTTACTCGTCTGGCAGATCATTAATGAAGATCAGAAAGAAAATTGGGCCTGGCATGGATCCTTGTGGAACACCAATATTTCGACAGTAACTTGAGGCCTGACCGTTTGTCAACAGCTTGATATATTTTCTCAAGAAGACACACTTATGATTAAGAGGAGACCACATATTCTACAGACTTGAATTTTTTTAAGAGAAATGAATGGCTCGCACAGTCTAAAGAAATTTTCATTAATACTTTAACTATATTATAAATTTTCAAAAATGATTAGCAAATATGTTATTCATTTCAAAGAAATTTGATATATTAGTACAATAATAGGTTTAAATTTAATTTGAGATCCTCTACGTTGCCTTTTTTTCTTATTATAAGCTCCACATGTTCAGTGAAGTTCAGAAGTCTGTATAGATTTTCCACTCTGATAGCTCTAATAACTAACGAAGCTCCGAATTTATTTTTTAAATGCACCCAGTTAGTTTAAATTCACCAAGAGTCTTGAAAAAAAAAAACATACCTCTCGTTGGCAAATGGACATAGCTATCGGTGGTCTCAGTAGTTTGAGAGGGTCCCAAGTCGGGTATCTCCAAATCAGCGTCTTCAACGTCCCATCCCCCTTCTCCTTCAACTGATACTTCGGCTCGTTTTTCTTCGGGATCGATTTCCAGTTCATCGTCATCACCCCACCCTCCTGCTTCTTCCATGCCGACCTCCGCAGTCGGTTCCACCATAAGAGACTTCATATTGGCAGATGCACCAGCAGAAGCTGCGGTGTTTTCAAAGAAGCTCTGTAATAACACATGATGATTTACCAGAGTTTGATTTGAAATATAATGAGATTTTCTCATTTACACGTCTTGTTTCAATATGACAGAGTAATGATTTCAAACTTCCACTTCCTAAAAGTACACTCATCAAAAACTCGATATTTTATAATGGATGTAAGATGTTTAATCACCTTCCAATAAATATCAAAAGTATCACATCACTTTATCGTTTCAAAAAAGATGTAAAAAATTTATTATCAGAAAAAGCTTATTATAGTCTACAAGAGTTTTATGATGATAATATCTAAAAATCATAATTTTTATATCATGAATCGAGCATAGTAAGTAAGCGTACAATTTGTTATTATTTTTTTGTTCCTTTGCTATTGATCGTTTCTATATCATCCACAATTTGATTTATATTTTTTTCTGCTTTCATGTACATACTCTTCATTTGTTCATAAACTTGATATCACGAGTTTCATTCCCTCATTCACCAAGGACTAAATGGTGGTACTGTAGGCTTTTCCTGCATTTGAAATAGCAAATGCGCCATCAAATTTTCAAGTCGCCCCGGAGCGCATATAGTGGTGGTGTTCCTTCATCTGGGATGATATGCAGATAGTAGGGAGTATCACCATTATACTTTATCATTAATTAATTGAATTCAATATTAATATTAATCCAAAACCAAAAAGCATTGTCTATAAGTTTTTATAACAACAATAAAGTATATTTTGACTTTGACTTTGACGGATATTTGAAATTTGATGAACAAAGACTTTTTTAATTCATATAATTTCTCTAAAGATTTCAAAAAAGGCAATTAGTAGATGGATTTTACAGCTCCGTTTTCATACCTATGAGCTTAGTGAGACAACTTTTTTTCAAGTTTAGGTATATATGAAGTTAGCAATTTCTACCTTCCGTCAGTTTCGAAGTATCCATAATTTGCCGCTTTTGTCGCTAATTAGTTGCTGAGAAAAAACTTGTCGGCTCTTTTTTAAATATGAAGTTAACGTAATAACTCCCGTAATTTTTACCTTATATCAGTTTTGAAGTATATATAATTTGCCGCTTCTCTGTTGCTAAGAAGTTGCGATGAAAAAAAGTTGCTCTTTTTCTTCAAGTGAAGTATCGAAGCAACTAGAGCAATTTATACCTTCAATCAGTTTTGAAGTATGCATAATTTGCCGCTTTTTGTCGCTAATTAGTTGCGGAAAAAAAATGTATCGCTCTTTTTTTTAATATGAAGTTAACAAAACAACTTCCGGAATTTCTATCTCGTATCAGTTTTGAAGTATCTATAATTTGCCGCTTCTCTGTCGCTAATGAGTTGTGGAAAAAAAAATTGTTTTTTCTTCAAATGAAGTAAAGAAGCAACTTGAGCAATTTATACCTTCAATCAGTTTTTGAAGTATCCATAATTTGCCGCTACATTGTCGCTAATTAGTTGCAACAAAAAACTTGTTTTTTTTTAATTTGAGGTTAACGAAACAACTTCCACAATTTCTTCCTTTCATCAGTTTTAAAGTATCCATAAGTTGCCGCTTCTTTATGGGCCGCGGTGGTGTGTGCGGGTTGAGTCCTCGCCTCATAAACCAGAGAGCGTGAGTTCGAATCTCAGCATTGCCACCGGTCTCGTGCATGGCATCACACGTATTGAAAGGTAGGGGCTACGTCATCCCCTAGCTCGCACAAGTCTCTGACATTTTGAGGGTTGCACGTAGTGGTGCAACCGGTTGACGGATATAACAATTTTAATTTTTTTTTCTAACAATTTCTTTGTCGCTAATTAGTTGCGGAGGAAAATGTATCGCTCCTTTTTTCAAATATGGAGTATGAAGTTGCCGAAACAACTTTCGCATTTCGAAACAACACATTGTCGCTAATTGGTTGAGGAGAAAAAACGCGTCGCTCTATTTTTAAATATGAAGTAAGCAAAACAACCTCCGCAATTTCTAACTTTTATTAGTTTTGAAGTACTTATCCATAATTTGCCGAGTTTTGAAGCTAATTAGTGGCGGAGAATAAAATTGGTCCCTCTTTTTTTTAAATATGAAGTTAAGCATAAAGTTAATGAAACAACTTCCGCAATTTCCATATTTTATTAGTTTCGAAGTATCTATGATTTGCCGCTACATTGTCACTAAATGGTTGCGAAGAAAAAACGTGTTGCTCTATTTTTAAATATGAAGTATCAATAGTTTGCCGCTTCTCTATCGCTAATTAATTTAGGAGAAAAAAAAAATATCGCCCTTTTTGCCGCTACATTGGCGCTGATTGGTTGCAAAGACATAGTTGTCGCTCTTTTTTTCAAATATGGAGTATGAAGTTAAGCATAAAGTTAACGAAACAGCTTCCGAAAATTCTACCTTCTATCAGTTCCGAAGTTTTTATAATTTGCCGCTACAATGTCGCTAAAAAAGCGTGTCCCTCTAATTTTAAAATATGAAGTAACCGAAACAACTTTTGCCGTTTCTACCTTTTATTAGTTTTGAAGTATCCATAATTTGCCGCTTTTTTGAAATTAATTCGTGGCGGCAGATAAAACTGCTCGCTCTTTTTTTAAAAATATGAAGTTTGAGGTTAAGCATGAAGTTAATGAAACAAGTTCAGCAATTTCTACCTTTCATCAGTTTCGAAGTATCTATGATTTACCGCTACATTGTCGCTAATTGGTTGCGAAAAAAACGGTATGCTTCACAACTGAAAAAAGGTAGAAGTTGCGGAGGTTATTTCGCTATCTTCATCTGAAGGAGAAAATGAGCGAAAAAAGCGGCAAATTATGAAATTGTCCGTTATTAAAATTTTTCAAGTTGTCAAGCATATAGGTCGTTTTTATAAAGTTTGTAGTGGGTTTCTAGTATAATAGTTTGAATAGTATAAGTATTCATATTCAGTACACAATTATTATGAGAGTACCTACCCTACTAACTGTCAACAATGGCCAATTGGACTCGGCTTGTTGAATAGGAGGGGGTGGCTTTAAAAACTTGGCATTCGGATCAACATCTGGTAGCTTCTTGTCATCTCCAATCTGTTCCCTTAACTTTTCAGCTTCTTCTGTCATACCATGCGTAGCAGCTGTCAAATAAGCCAGTGGGAGCTGATTTGAAGCTTTTAATACCTTCACCCTCTCTTCCAAATCACCTTAAACAATTTTTCAGTTCAAGAAAATCTCAATGAAGTGCACTCCATTGTTTTAAAATGTTCATCTTACCCAGAAGTAGTGCTCCATGATACTGGGAAGACCTAGCCTTACGAATCTCAGCGATCTTGGTCATCTTTCTAAGCTTCTCCAAGTTACCAGTGATCAGGTACAAGAAAGACAGCTTCTCAAAACTCTTGGTGCGTTGATAGCACATTTCCACGACTTGATGATTGCCCTGCCACAGGGCAGCTTGAGCCAACTGATCCCAGCAACCCTTATCATTCAAAGACTTGGCCGCTTCCAGAGCTATTTCGATATTACCGCACTCGAGAGCTAAAGTAAACCGAGTCTTGTCATCTTTGACAAAGTGCAGGGCCACTTCCGGATAGCCTTTTTGTTGCAAGTATGAAATGATGGACTGACCCACCAACCTCGAATTTCTAACCATGTACAACACCTCCTCGTACTTGTGGTTGATGAGGGCGAGTTTGAATTTGTACTCGGTAGGATCGACAGTTAGGACGCGTGGCTTACATTCACGATCCAGACAGAACACCTGACTACCTTTCACTCTGGTAATGTAGATGGGCAAGTCTAGGGTGCGAATTATACCATGATCGCTGAAATTGACAAAAAAATAATACTAAAAAATACATTTTTATAAGTAACTCACCCATTGGTTAGGGTATATTTGATATGGTTGCTGGTGGTGTAGATAAAAACTCCCGAATCGTCCCAAGCACCAGATTTTACTCTGGTATTTTCGTGCAAAGAACAAAGTACGTCCAATTTTCGGTTGCAAACCGTTACATTATGTTTGGATAATAATGCGATGTGGGACATGTCAGTTGACCAAACTACATATCTGCATTTGTTGATTTTCACTGAAAATAAGGACAAGGTTGGGTTGTAAAACAAAATTCGAGTTTAGCAAATACGTTGACAAAATTCAACAGATTCAGTAGGTATGGAATGTTGTATTCATATCTATTTCTAAGATTTTAGCAACCAAGCAGAGATGTTGTAATAAAACTTCTTACCTTGGGCCAATGTCCTTTTCTGTTGAACATCAAATAGTGTCACATTTTCAGAATCCCTTAGCAACAGCATTCCTGTACCAGCATAGAACACCTCATCGCATGTAGGAGTTTGAACTTTCTTGGTGACCTCATTCTTCAAATTCTTTATGATCAATTGGTGTGTCCTATCAAGTACAGCAAATCTGTTTCTTGCTACCCACAAAGCAGTGAGACCTGAAGACCTCTTGCTTTCTGCCTCAGGGATATGGTCATCTCGTTCTTGTTCTTTAGGAATGGTGTATAAATCATAGGTGCTATTGTCGAGATTTGAAGTGCGTGTGGATAAAAGTACTGCATTCTCAGCAGGATTGAAAGACATTCTGTAGACTGGTACTTTACCGCCACCACGAATTTGGATGACAGGTATGTCCTTGGAGGTTGTAAAGTCAAGCTTTCTCAAGAAACGTTCTTTGACATAGTACAGCAAGTTGCCGTAAACAGTGTAAGCTGGCCTTTCCCTTTCCAATTTGAAAATCACCTGAAACATTTCAATAAAATTACCACTTCTTGCGCATGGGTAAAATTCTCACCATGCCAGTATCATGACCCGCTGCAAACAGGTTGAGGTTAGGATGGGAAGTCATCACCCAGAATCGCTCATGCTCTCTCCTAAATGTGTGCAAACAAGTACGTTTAGTCATGTCCCACACTCTAATGCTCTTATCTTCGCTGTTGGAAAGGAGCAGCTCCTGTCTTGGATGGAACAAAACACAAGAAACGTTGTTGTAGTGGCCTCTACAAGTATCCACTTCCCAAGCTTTGGAATCATTCATCCGCCATAACTTAATCTGGCGATCATCAGCTCCTGATACAATCAGCGGTAGTGTTGGATGAAACGATGCCCAATTAACTCCACGATCGTGGCCTTCCAGAACGTGTTTCACAACAGCATCAGCCTGGCCAAACAGATCAGTTGCACCTGGGTTTTTCAAATGTTCCTCGAGACCAGCAGGTCCTGGAGCGACATTTTTCTTCCTCAAACCTAAATAAAATTAGGGTACAATCTGGTAATACATGAGGTTGATGAGTCTTACCTGATATATCCCAAACACGAACGGTTGAATCTAAAGAAGCTGAGACAAGCAAATCCTCAGTTGGGTGGAAACTTGCACACATAACATAATGGTTGTGTCCCGTCAGAACGCATATGCACGTTCTACTTTGCCAATTCCATATCCTAATGGTCTGATCATCGGATGTAGATACAATCCAAGGATACTCGTGATGGAACATTGTGGTACGAACGTAGTCCAAATGTCCCAATAACGTGAATATACAACGCTTTTGTTTGTAATTCCATACTTTGATCTTATAGTCATCTCCTCCTGACACAAACAAGGGCTGTTGATTGTGGAAACAGATACCTCGAACAGGTCCATCATGTTCATCGAATTTCTCGAGTAAAGTGCACATTCTGTAGTCCCATAACTGAATGCAACCATTGTGCAAACTGGCCAGAATCCACGGTCTCTTAGGGTGGAAAGAAAGGCCTTTTACCCGGACAGATTTGGTTTCAAATTTTGTCAACATTTTGCAGGCCAAAGTGGTTCAAGACTATGAATGGGGTAATTCACAAATTTTTTATTTT
Organism: Chrysolina americana; assembly: GCA_958502065.1. Classification (NCBI taxonomy): domain Eukaryota; kingdom Metazoa; phylum Arthropoda; class Insecta; order Coleoptera; family Chrysomelidae; genus Chrysolina; species Chrysolina americana. The sequence goes on along the minus strand of OY293416.1, from coordinate 65,857,540 downwards.
TGTAGATATTCAGAAACCATTACGTGAAGAATGATAAAATATTCACTGGCTTTAAAATTTGTTACATACGAATACAAAGATGACGTACTTTGAAAATTGAAATTGACACGTAATTTGTGGTTATATTTTCTTCTTCTTTGTTTAAAGAAATGTCAGAGACATCCGAAGATGTGACTACGCCCCTTTTAAATAGCCACGCCACTGGAGTACAAACTATAAAGTCAGGTAAATATAGCAACAGAAAATCAACATAATTAAAGGCCGATTCAGACACATGCGTGCCCACCCTACATTTTGCATGTGCAGTTGACGGTTCACCCAGTTAAGTCTTGTTCATACCCTCGCGAATCTCGCAATTTTTCTGCGAATAAAATGGCTCCTTGTCATGCCGGACCAATCGTTGATGCAGAACCATTGTCTATAGGTGACAAGTGTAACAGTCAAAATTAGAGTAATAGATTTTGTATTTATCCAGCCGTATCAGTTTTTTTGAAGTAATTCATTTGACACAAGATTTTAGATCTACTGTGTCTAATATAAAAATACCTAAAAAGTTAGCATCATCATACAGGACTACGATTACATCGATTTTGATGAAAATAAAACGCGTACGTAAAGTATATTGACGAAGTGTTTTGGTGAAGTGGAGAGTGTATGGGTGGCATATTATTCCTCAAGTTATTGAAGAAATTAAATACTCCAAAATCTTTTAAACGATTAATAAAAATTATCTAGCGTGCATTCCATTAGGCGCTCAAAACGATCAAAATATTCCTTTAGCCGTTCCACATGATGACTAGGTCCACAGTCGTTTAAGTCGTGGCGTAAACGTCATTAATGACGTCATTATTTTCGCTCACGCTTATTTTCGAGCTTGCCATCCGCAATGTTTACATGAACGGTTTGAAAGATACATAGTAGTCCATTTCACTTGAGCAAGTGGAACCACTGAAATATAGATACAGGAAAAACAACGGTCGTGCGTGTTATCGTTTAGTGGAACGCACCCCAAAATATTTAAACTTCAATTTAAGTCTGGCGATATGTTTCAACTGACAAAGCTAAAACCAGAAAAAGGGAAGAAGAATTTACCTATATTTTAGTTTGTTTATTGTTTACTTTTCCAAGTTTTCCGGTAGCAAAGATATTTTGCCTGCAATGTGCAATGGTCCATTTTACATTTTATAAAATACATAGACACTCGTTACTTAAGAATTATTTTCTACAATCTGTACAGCTCAGTTTTTTCCGTGATAATTGACCAAAGATCTTAACACTATGGTGAGCTGCATAAGCTGCAAAATTTCACATGTAGTCAGAGGAAGAAAGGATATTTCCTTCCACAGGTAATTGGTTCATAAATGTATGATTCTGGTTTCTGTTTTGAACCCGCAGTAAGATTTTGTCAGCTAGTAAATGAATCTTTAAATAAAGTGAGTACTTAAATATCATTTTAAGTTACTTAGTATAGGCTTTAGGTATGATTTCATGTGCCAAACCCATATATTTGTAATTAATTCATAGAATTGAATATTATTTATGTTCTATTTTCAGGTTTCCTTCAAATTCTAGTTTACGAAAAGCTTGGCTTGAGTTTTTGAAGCTGAATGAAAATGAGCTTCCCAGAAGAGGACATTTATGTTCACAACATTTTGAGGAGTCAGCTTTTGATAGAAGTTCTCACTTGAAAGTTCGGCTGAAGACAGATGCTGTTCCTTCAATCCTTATTCTCCGAAAAAGAAATGTAAGTAATTTTAATTGGGGATAAAAAACTGACATCTCAATTTCACTTGGAAATCAACATCCATAAATTCTAATTGTGAAAAATTTAGAGGGTATTAATCCTATGGTTCAGGGTCAAATACTTGTATTGTATAATTTTCCCAAACTATTAATTTGTCATGTTTCACCTGTTTATCTTGTTCAACTAAGAAAATGTTCTGTTATTTCAATACATATGATGTTGATCATATTATGTTTATCATCAGATATTGGTAATAATGTGCTGACAATATTTATTTTAGGATAGGATAAGCACAGGTGGTTTGATAATCAAGAAAGAATCGGATCCAGAACTAGATATAAGTACAATCAAGTTTCCAAAATATAATAAGTCACTTCCTTCCGTCAAAATAGAATATGATATGGACATATCAGAAAGCATTATAGAGGATGCATCAAACGAGGCTAGTTATCCAAACCCTCATATTGAAGAAATACTGACAAGCAAAGGCACATAAAAAAACGTATCAACAACACTTAATGTTAATTATTGAAAGAAAGTCTTCCAAAACTAGAGTCAGTATTATTCAAATGATTGTGTGAACTGGCAAGAACTGTTCAGTTGAACAAAACTGATACTTGAAATATTTTACTTGTGCAATATGATGCTGTGAACATAACTTGAAAATCCTATGATGAATTTATAATAGTTTGATTGAATGAATGGATGATTTCCTAAGTTTGTAGATCTATATTTTCCCAAGGTTGAAGGGGTGTGCATGAATTAACCAGCCAAAATACAACACATTAGCTAGGGAAAGAACATATTTTTCAGAGCAACATTTACCAAATGAAATTCATTGGCTTTTATGTTTGAAAATATGTATTTTTTATATCTAAAAGTTTCTATTTCGAAAATAAATTTTATATAAAGTTCATGTGTGATTTTTTTTGCTATTATATCCACAAAATTGCATTTTTGCTGAAGGGTAGATCTGAAAACATATCTGTTGATCCTATTCACAAAAAAATGGTTTCAGAAGATTGGTTGTAACCAATAGTACTCTCTCATGAGATATCAGTTCATAAATACAATGTTTCTGTACTTCGATGTCTATATTTTGACTGACTTGAATGTACATAAATACTGATTATAAATTCATAACACTGAAAAAAAAACTTCAGATGATTAGGAATGTTTTGTATTTCATTCAAAACAATACTGATCCTCAGTATCTGTTAATATCATTACATACAAAATATGCATTCAATACACTTAAAAGTAACTTTTATGTACAAAAAATAGTTTAATGGTCAAAATTATCAACTATAATATACAATATATACAACTATGCTTGTCTTACGAAAGTTTTTGTTTGTATGTATCACATTTTTTGATTGTCCACTAATTTACTAGAAGTTATTCACGAGAGATTTCATAATTACCAGAACAATTCATTAGCTGCTTCTATCTCAAAACAATATACAGTAGTAATAATAACAATAGGTCTTTATTTTCCAATTGTACAGGTACATATTAAGAAAAAAGCCAAAGATCAGATGCGACACAATCGCTTCTGTTTTGGAATTGAAACAAACAAAACCGAAAATACTTTTCTTTCCACACATTACCAAAAGGTGGAAAATATAATATAGAATTCTTAGAGAATAATTTCAAAAAGGTATAGTAATAATACTCCCTCGTGAACATATGTAGAATGTAAATATCTGTCAGCTGGAGTTCAACGTCCGTCGTGGTATTAGCCAGGAAAGTAGTACGGTGGAAAATAGTAAGATGTTTGCTTAATTTTTCCACTTTGTGGAAACGTGTGAAGAGAAGGGTACTTCGACATGTCAATTCTATTCGTTTCATTTTATTGATACTCTCCATCACAAATTTTCGAACTTTTCCTCTTAGTTTGTGCTTTTCGAGGAGTTTTGTTCTTGATTATCCGTACGAATGGCGCTGCGACCTACTTTGTGTACGTCGCCGCTTCATTTGTGAGGAATCTATCAGTTAAACAATTCATTATCATTCATTGGGCAGGAACAGGACTACTGTAATGTTGTCTGACCTAGCTTAGAATTGACGAGAAGCAAAACCTCGAAACATGCATGTCTGCAGGTGGTTATCCCCAGCCGAATGAAGGATAATCTACTGTTTAATTACAAGATAAGTGCTTACAATTGGGTCTTCTTGGAAGAACATTGCACAAATATCTGTCAGATTATTTCAGGAAAGTAGTTGTTTTCTGTAAGATGATTTCCTCATTTTTCCACATTGTGGAAACGTGTGGAGAGAAGGGTACTTCAACATTGTCGATTATATTCTAAGTAGGTTGGTTATTTTTGCTAATGTAGGGTTTCACTTCAAAATAATGTACTTTTTAAAAATACCAACTTTCTATATACAGGTTTTATTTTAAATTGAACTCCCGTGAATGACAGATATAGAATGCGATGTTATAGCGAAATACAGAGGCTGGAAATTAAAATGAAACTTGAAAAAATAAAAAAGTTCAACCATTTTTTGAGAACCATGTACGTCTGTCTAAGAATCCGCTTGTCGGTTTCGTATTAGAATACTGGCAAGTTCGCGATGCAAGATATAATTTGACCCTACAGCTCACGTGAGAGTGGATTCCGAACCAATCTAGCTGCGTGGGAGAGGCTGGGTGTGAACTGGGTCAGAGTCGAATGGTATAGCACCATGTCCTCCACTACCATATGAACCCGGCAATTATCTGAATCCCACCTTATGACCCAATTTCACTCACATCTCATTCAAATGTATCTGTAGTAGAATACTGGTCTGACTGGTCTGCAAGATACGAATGCTTCAACCTCAAGGGTCCGACTTTTATATCGGGAGTCCGAATTCAATTTAGGGCCCCCGATTTTAATTTCGGCCCCCGACTTGAATCTTAAGGGTCCAACTTTAATCTCGGGGTTCCGACTTTAATCTCTGGAAAATATAAATTTTTTGCTACTTTCAACATCCTGCAACTCATTTATCTATACTTGTCTTAGAGGATACGTTTATAGGAACTTTTAGCTATAAAATGAAGTGAGGATTCTACCGCCGGAGATTGTCCTCTTTATTCTGGGACACCCTGTATATATACCCGACAAGAAAATGTGAAGGAAAGACTACACAGAGTAACAGCTTCAGGTATTATTTATTATCTGATGGATCATTCAATTTATGACATAAAACTAATTCACTATCAGCTTCAGAGGTTTCATCTTGATAATTCACCGATGAACCGAGGTTTCTTAAGGCAGATTCAGATACATGCGTGTCCATGCAGGGTTTTTGAAGCACAGGCGGTTTAAACGCCTTTCACTTTCTATGACAAGAACCTGCGATCAAGTAACACAACCTAGATGAGTAATACTCAAATAGAACTGAAGGTAACATCTTTTTATAATGTTATACCTCAAATCATGACATTATTGCCATGTCGCAATTTTTTAAGGATACAATTAATAAGCACGTCAGCTAGATTTTGATATCTGTCGGGTATATTCATGGCGACGAAAACCCAAAAATAGTCTCAGATGAAATATATAACAATAAGACGGCAATTGAAACGTTCATCGCAGCTTGTTGGGGGCATGTAAAAACGACAGTATTTCCATTGCCGAACGGAGATTCTTCGTTGTCGATATAGTCTTGTCAGCACGGCAATCAAATGTCGAATATGACAAAACAACTTATTTGAATATTTTTTTCTTGAATAAAGGGCAAATTCTGTGTTAAACTATCGTAAGTTTTCATTATTAAGCAATGGTGAAGCATTGTGAAATGCGTAAATATGTAAATATGTCATTTCATAGGTGTTGTAACTATCGAGAAAGGGAAACCAAATTGGAAAAGAGAAAAATGAATGAATTATGAAAAAACATGTCAATTAGAGCATCGGCTGCTGTCAAAATCTTGTGGAGATTATTCCATCGTAATTTCAGGTTTCCATTATTTCTATTTTATTGAACCTCAATATTTCTGTTAACAACGCACGACACTGCCGTTGGGGGAAGATGTCCCTTACACACAAATTTTAATGCGTATGCGGCGAGTTACTCATCTAGGTTATTTGATCGGAGACAAGAACATATTTTATTTGGTACTGTAATAATTTTGTTAGTGTTGGAAAAATGCTATATGAATTTTTCAAATAATCCCGATATATTTTTCACTGTTTCTTTTATCTTATACAGGATGGGCACGAGGTGGGTGGGCACGCATGTTTCTGAATCGGCCTTAAAGGCAGAGAAAATACATTATACATAGAAACGTAAGTAAAAGGCGTTTAAACTGCGCTTCAACCCTGCACCCTGAATCGGCTTTCACTACGCAAATTGTATTTATTTTCCACAAAAACACGGTATGCGATATACCCCCGCCGCTGATAGTGGGTCTCGTTTTTTGTCGACCTAAGGGTTCGTTGTACTTTCTTGGTCGGCTTAAAAACTGTTTTTATTTTGTATTTCCGATTCTGTCAGGTCAGTGACTCTAACCCAGTCAACCAGCGAAGACGCAATAAGTGGCAGGGAATGCAATTTAATGTCTCTATATGGATCAACAATGCGATTTTACAGATAAGTACCAGCGATTTCGCTTTGCGGACAATGATATTCAATAAATATTAACCTTGTGATTTCGCAAAATACCATTCAAAAGCTGTTAAAATCAATGCGATCTAGAAAAGTCCTTACGACTTTCACAATGTTACCACCATGCCACATATTTTTGACTGTTTATATTAACGTTCATTTCGTGATATTTGATGAATTTTCAATAATATATTACTCGAGAAGTTCCATGGATTATGTCGGGCGACTTTTTTGAGAAATGAACAGCGCTTCTTTCGAAACTAGCGGCAGAGGATATCATTAGGTTTGTTTTGGTTCTGAAAATTATCAGTCCTGGGACGCCAGGATCATGCGCAGTTGACGAGAAGTGTGCTCTAAGGTTCATAGTCGCTCACGTTTTCTCAACTGCGCATAATCCTGACGTCCCAGGACTAATAGTTTTCAGAACCAGAACAAAGCTATTAGCATTATTCTGTGTCATTGGTATCAACTGGCAACGGCCGGCCCATGGCAGACATTTTGACTTTGTCATTTGATGTTGATGAACGTAGCTTGTAGCGCTATTGTTTATTTAGTTTTAGAATTGTAAGTGGCTAACAAAACTTAATTCTTGTAACGGTACTTTATAAAGTTGTGTATTTTGTAGGTATTCGTGCATAGTTCAGTCCCTTGGTGTAGAAAAGTTGCAAATTTTCTAAAGGTAAGTGAAACTTTTTGACTTCGTTTCGTATAATAAACAAAATTATAAACATTTAATGAAAAATTACGCGATTCATCTTCAAGTGGAAGGTGAGGTAGCAGCAGAGAAAATCTATATTGAAAACAACTATAAATAACTGAAAACGTTATTGATTATGATTACGTTAGATACAAAAATGTACTGATGGGCCATGGGCTTCTATATGCAGATGCAAATCGAAATAATAGAAGAAATTATTATAATAACATTTGAAACATTTGATAGACAGATGTGTGATATTTTTGATCCATTCTCATGCTCTCAAATTCAATAGTTGTTTTCTGTTGAATACTTGCAAACGAAAATTGTATAGGTCTATGCGGATATACCGTCAAGTAGGGTCGTTCACTGTTTGATAAGAGTATTCGATAATTTTTTCCACCCCCACTTCATAATTTTGAAAAAGCTCCATTTTCTGATTTCTGATGCTGTGTTCTCTGAATAATTATATTTTTCACTCATATATTCTATTTGAGGAGTAAAAATATTGAAGATTATGTAGTGGTGTAGTGGGGATGGCTTTACAGGCAGTGCCTTTTAGGATAACGCTCATTAAATGTATTCCCCAAACTACTGCCTTAAAATAGTGCAGCAACTTATCCTCAACTTTTCATTTCAGGTTTGTGGAGGCTGCATGCGATGAAGAAAGTTTTTTTTTTAGTTGCATCGATTTATGTGATTAGCCACCATTGAAAATTTTGTTTGTTTTCGTTATATTTATAAATATATTTTTTTGAAGACTATGTTATTATTTTGTTGTTTAATGTTATTTTATATTAGTTAGTGTTAATAAATATGTTGAAAATTATATCAAATTGCTTTCCATTTATTCATTCCAGAGAAATTCCCAAGCCTATATTTATTTCATCAATTCGGTAAATATAAAAGGAATGCTTTCAACAGTTCAATGCAGTAATTACAAATGCGTTCATTCATTTAATTTCCGTGAGAGGTGCATTTAAATTCCATTTAAATACTTATAATCTTTCAAAGAACCGCTGCTTTGTGAAATCGCTTTGAGGCTGTCTATAGAAACTTAAAAATGTACGCTTCGCGACGTCTTGGGTAGTTACTGGCGATGAGCGTGTTTGCGGACATTAAGCACTCGCAAATAATTACTAGTGCCTCTATTTTGTATCCACATTGCGAAGTCGCAGATCCCAGCAGTAACTCTTTGCAACTTCTATGCGATGGATTCTGGTTCACTGGGAAGGATATATGGTAGGTATGCACGTGCAACCACCAGAGCCTCCTCCTTGTTTTGACTTGTGGGAGTCTTCGGTTTCATGGCCTTGTTGATCTTGTCTACACTATATCCATTCGATCTCTAGGCCACTTGAAAATGCCCCGTTTCTTCTTGCAAATGCTGCGGTTCACATATTCTTCGAGTACGTTCCGTCAATGTGGAGATTATTCTGACTCTGATGGTAGTTCGATATTGCATGAAGATATCCATCCGTGTGCGTCGGTTTTCGATACACTTTATGGGTGAGTCTCGCGCCAAATCATTCGATAGGTATCTAAGAAGACTATCTGCTGGTCTTGTTCAGTCTCCATGGTATTAGGGTCCAGGAAAACGTTCAGTCTGTCCCTCCTGTGTCTCCAAATGCACGTGCATACCTACCGTATATACGCCGAGTGCAAAATCCCAAGAATGGAAAAATCACTTTCGCACAATTGATGTATCCTATTTTTCCTACGACCACGCGATGCACCCGTGCGATTTACTTTCCGCACGCGTGTGGATATAAGCCACTTTCAGTGGGAGTTTACAGTGCGAAATACATTACTTTCATATTTGGTCGCAGGAAAAACATTAACAAACCCTTAGGTAGTCAAAAGACAAAAGGGGGCTTATCGCATACCGTGTTCTTGTGGAAAAGTATATATCGGAACCACGAAAAGATCAAGGCTGAAGGAACACCGGAGAAATTGTAGATTAGGCCAAATGGACGAATCGGCAGTAGCGGAACACAAGCTTTCAGCAAAGGAGCTCACAGGATACTTTTTAAAAACGCAATACTCGTTGCCGCAAACCATGGTTATCATAGACGAAGCAATAGACATCCATAAGCACATGGAGAATTTTAATAGACAAGAAGAGACTCTGAACCTATACCGGATCTGGAATCCAATTCTCAAAAATGCAAGGGGAATAATAAATAAGTGCAATTTAATAACAAAAGGTATGAACATGTTATCTAATAACAATGCAGTAACAACTTTAGGTGAGAATCAAGAAAAAATAATTAATGAGCCAGACTACCTGGGGCAGATAAAATACAATTTGCGGGATAAGAAACCTTGAGTCATGGATAAATCATCAAGACGAAACCTCTGAAGAAGTCAGCCACTTGTTGCTAAGATTAAAGTCGGGGGTTCGAGTTCAAAGTCGGGGACATGAAATTAAAGTCGGGAGTCTGAGATTAAAGTCGGAAGACCGACTTTGAAGTTGGGATTTAGATGAAAAAAATTCTCGTGTCCCTTTTACGCCTTCGTAGTAAAACTTTCAACAGAGTGAAGAAAATATTATCATCCAACTTACAACTACTGTGCTGACTATTAGTACCTCCACGACCATTAAATTCCCTTTGCCAGAAACTCGGACAAAATGGGCTGAAAGACTAACCATGCAAATGCTTCACACTACCGCACAGGTATCTGACAGGTGTAATTCAGAGATTCGTCAGTGTAGTTGATTTCTGTTAGATACGCGCCAATGAAATTCATAACGTATAGGATTTTGTAGAAGTTTAAGATATCAGATCCATTTTTTTATTATTTATTTTAAGGACAATACCGCTTATTTTGATTTCAACATTGAGGTTATCATCATCACCATATGTTTTAATCGTTGAACTATGAAAATATAAGTAGATATTCTAAAGATTCTTCACTGAATGAATTAATTGTACAAAAATAGTCAATACTCATCGAGCTCTTTGAGCTCGATTGCGTGGTTCAAGAATGGCATTTATGACATTCTTATGCCTGTATGGTATTCACAATTTAAACTCTTCCCTTAGATCCACCATCGACGATAACCGTAACCTCAGTCGGGAAACTTCTTTTTCATTAACAAATTATCGACAGGTGGTCCTTTCGATGTGGAACATTCTGGCAACACATCCTCCAAAACGGGGCATTTCTCTGAATTCGGTGGCTGATAACATACTGCGCTTGCGTGTCCGGATCGACCCGACGTTAAGGGCACTCCGTCTTCCCATGTGTCGGCTAATGGATCGTATATTTCGACGTCGGTCAGGAAGTTTGTGCCGTCGTATCCTCCTAAAAACGATGGAAACTTGAATGAAAGAGAAAAGCGTATTTTTTAAAGAGCAGAGTTAAGAATGATTTTCTTGAATGACTTCATTCATCCAAAAAAAAAAGGTTTATTTTCTTTGCAGCCAATACCTAATTTTTTGCTCTTACTCCAACTATTTTGAATCAATCGACATGGATATTTCTTTTTTTTTGCAACTATATTTTGGATTGCACTATTTCTATATTAAATTATTATCTTATCTACTACTACTACTATGTAATACTACCATTTTTATTGATCTCGTGTTTTATCAGTAGTTGAGCATTATTCCCATTTAAAATTGCCACATTTGACGTTAATGCTTTCAGAGCCAATCAAATTATTGTCATGCTAAGAGAGTGAATATATTTTATTGTCATAAGGTTTTACGTTCTTGTTGACAAAGTATGATTAAATTTAATTACAGGTTTGTATAGGTATTTCGGATAAATACTTGTCAGTAATTAGAATACTCTTACGGTATATACTGAATATGTCAAATTCATACTAGTCAATAAGTAAAAATAAATGTATAAATGAATAAATGGCAAATATAATATAACACAAACCAACGCACAAACAAATATTGTATGTATAAACAGGGGAATAAATAATCAGCATAACAAAAAGGTTAGTGTGTGTCAGCATAAAATTCTTGTAAATTATAGTAAATTTACACGTCAGTACATTTTTTACGTGGATTTTCTAAATTTATTAAAATTGATAGTGTTTTTTATGTAACCTAGGAGATGACCGTAGATCTTACAGTCATTGTAAATAACAGAATCTTTAATAAGTGATGACTTAGGAAGTGGCAGATGTTTGTCGAGAGGCATATTATGGAGAAAGTTTGTTTAACGAGTAAGAATGTTTCCTAATCAAACGAACAGTTTTCAATATAAATATTGCTATTATAGTGAGTATTTTATATTTAATGAATAATGGCTTACAAGAATCGCGAACTCTAGCTTCGCACATATATCTCAGCCCCCTTTTTTGTAGAATAAGAATGTTGTTCAGGCAGTTATCGTTAGATGTACCCCAGAATGGGATGCCATACCTGGAGTGAGACTCGATTAGAGAATAATAAGCAACTCTAGCAGCACATACTCCAGACTCTATTGAAACATCATACAATACTTGGAATTTCGTGCTGGATTCATTTTCAATAATGCTTGACCCAATGGGCTGTCTAGTGAGCATCGGAAAGTTACTGAGTTGTTTTTTTTAAATATTGAGGACAAGCCGATTGGAGTCACTCCAAGCTTTAATTCTGCTAACATCATTGAGTTCACTGCTGTTCTTGGCATGCCAAAATATTGTGGTGTCATCTGCAAATAGTGTGTACTTTCCAGATACATTGATATTTGACAGATCATTATTATACAACAAAAATAGAACTGGGCCCAGTACTGAGCTTTGAGGCACTCCACATTTTATGGTACACCTAGATGACTTTGATTAGGTTTTCACTATCTGGATGTGATTTGATAAGTGAGATTTTACTCATTTCATTGATTTATTCCTCTGAAACCACAACAGCAGTATTTCATTATTTACACAATCAAAAGCTTTTGAAAAGTCACACAATACTGCTGCCACAACATTACGATTGTTTAGTTCAGTATAAACACAAGAAGGAAGAGACAATTTCACTAATTTCTCTATCAATTTGGCCATTGTGGAAATTAGTAGAGAATTTGCCGGATCCTTAGTTTGTCCCCCTTTGTGGAGAATTACAAGTGCATGATATTTTTAAATAGTCGGGTAAATAGGTACCTAGATGGGGTTCAAGGGGGTTCCAGGATTCAATATATCAAATAAATAGAGACAGGGGTCAAAATAAGATTTTCTCAAGTTTTGACTCGTTGGTCATTATTTTTACTTGGCTTGATAGAAAAAACAACATAACATAGAGTTAGGACGGTATATATGCTTCTATATACCTATGCAGACATATTTGTTTCTTTCTATACTCACCCATGGCATATATTCTGCAATCTAACACCGTCACGCTAAGAGCACTTCGGCAAATTCTCATAGATCTCACAAACTCCCAATGATCCTTCTCCGTATCGTATCGCTCCACACAACATAACTGCTTTTTTCCATCATAACCTCCAACCACGTAAATGAACTGGTTTATTGCTGCTACTCCTGAAAGAAATCCAAATAATAGTACTCCCTCATAAACACTCATAGAGTGTACTCAAGGGCATAGCCTATGCGGGTAGAAGACGGCTATTATTATTATTTACCGTGGCGCTCATAAACTTTAGCAATTTACATTTTTTTATTCACAATCTTGTAGCATAGTTGGTTCGATTTCAATTTCTCAAACGGATCTTGAAGATAGAAGAAAAGTACTAGATAACGTATATTCTCATTTTGGAGCAACAATTCTGCGAAACAGATAACAAATGCTTGCAATTCGAGCTGAAAAATTATCGATAAAATTAACCTCCGCTCATCACAAATCATATTGAAATGGAAATTTACCTGATCCGCTCCTTGCCACATTCATGGGCGCTATCATGGTCCACTCGTTATTTTCGGGATGGTAACACTCGCCGCTACTATGTCTCTCGATGCCATCGTACCCTCCCACAGCGTACAACAACCTGTTCACAACCGCCACACCTACAGCGAGCCTATTGAAATGCATAGGTTTCACCATGGTCCATCGGTCCAGATCCGGGTCATAACTGAAATTGGTGAACTGTATTGCTAGATCGATCTTGCAACTGATGGAATAGTAGATTTATTGATTTGGACTTAATTGCAAGAGTGATTTTTTCAATTAAATCCTTATTGATAGATCTATCCTGCAATCAAGCACTAACTGCAAGAACGTTCTAGTAATTAAGCACTAACTGCAAAATCGATCTAGCTATAAAGCCCTAATTACATAATCTTCTTGCAATTGGGACTCAATTGATAAATTGTGCAGTCAAGCTAATTGCTAGATCGATCCGGCAATCGATCTAGCAATAAGGCCCTAATTACACAATACACTTGCAATTAGGACTTTATTGGTAGATTTTGATGGAATTATCGATTAATCGATTGGGATTCAATTCCAGGATCGATTTTGCAATCAAGTAATTGCTAGATCGATTCTGCAATCAAGCGCTTACTGCAGGATCGTTCTAACAATTGAGCACTAACTGCAAGATCTATGAAAACCCTAATTACACCATATTCTTGCTATTAGGACTCAATTTCTAGACTGTGCAGTCAAGCTTATTGCAAGGTCGATCTTGCAACTGATGGAATTATCGATTAATCGATGGGGATTCAATTGCAGGATCGATTTTGCAATCAAGTAATTGCTAGATCGATTCTGCAATCAAGCGCTTACTGCAGGATCGTTCTAACAATTGAGCACTAACTGCAAGATCTATGAAAGCCCTAATTACACCATATTCTTGCTATTAGGACTCAATTTCTAGACTGTGCAGTCAAGCTTATTGCAAGGTCGATCTTGCAACTGATGGAATTATCGATTAATCGATTGGGATTCAATTGCAGGATCGATTTTGCAATCAAGTAATTGCTAGATCGATTCTGCAATCAAGCGCTTACTGCAGGATCGTTCTAACAATTGAGCACTAACTGCAGTATCTATGAAAGCCCTAATTACACCATATTCTTGCTATTAGGACTCAATTTCTAGACTGTGCAGTCAAGCTTATTGCAAGGTCGATCTTGCAACTGATGGAATTATCGATTAATCGATTGGGATTCAATTGCAGGATCGATTTTGCAATCAAGTAATTGCTAGATCGATTCTGCAATCAAGCGCTTACTGCAGGATCGTTCTAACAATTGAGCACTAACTGCAGTATCTATGAAAGCCCTAATTACACCATATTCTTGCTATTAGGACTCAATTTCTAGACTGTGCAGTCAAGCTTATTGCAAGGTCGATCTTGCAACTGATGGAATTATCGATTAATCGATTGGGATTCAATTGCAGGATCGATTTTGCAATCAAGTAATTGCTAGATCGATTCTGCAATCAAGCGCTTACTGCAGGATCGTTCTAACAATTGAGCACTAACTGCAAGATCTATGTAGCAATAAAGCCCTAATTACACCATATTCTTGCAATTAGGACTCAATTTCTAGACTGTGCAGTCAAGCTTATTGCAAGGTCGATCTTGCAACTGATGGAATTATCGATTAATCGATTGGGATTCAATTGCAGGATCGATTTTGCAATCAAGTAATTGCTAGATCGATTCTGCAATCAAGCGCTTACTGCAGGATCGTTCTAACAATTGAGCACTAACTGCAAGATCTATGAAAACCCTAATTACACCATATTCTTGCTATTAGGACTCAATTTCTAGACTGTGCAGTCAAGCTTATTGCAAGGTCGATCTTGCAACTGATGGAATTATCGATTAATCGATGGGGATTCAATTGCAGGATCGATTTTGCAATCAAGTAATTGCTAGATCGATTCTGCAATCAAGCGCTTACTGCAGGATCGTTCTAACAATTGAGCACTAACTGCAAGATCTATGTAGCAATAAAGCCCTAATTACACCATATTCTTGCAATTAGGACTCAATTTCTAGACTGTGCAGTCAAGCTTATTGCAAGGTCGATCTTGCAACTGATGGAATTATCGATTAATCGATGGGGATTCAATTGCAGGATCGATTTTGCAATCAAGTAATTGCTAGATCGATTCTGCAATCAAGCGCTTACTGCAGGATCGTTCTAACAATTGAGCACTAACTGCAAGATCTATGTAGCAATAAAGCCCTAATTACACCATATTCTTGCAATTAGGACTCAATTTCTAGACTGTGCAGTCAAACTTATTGCAAGGTCGATCTTGCAACTGATGGAATAATCGATTTTTCGATAGTGACTCAAGGGCAAGATTGATGTTGCAATCAAGACCTAACTGTTCGATCGAACTTGTAATTAACTCCTAATCGCTACATCGATCTTGCAATTAAGCACTTACTACAAGATTGATCTAGCAATTATGCACTAAATGCAAGATCGATCTGGCAATTGAGCACTAAATGCAAAATCGATCTAGAAATAACCTCGTTAATGCAAGATCGATCTATCAGTTGAGACGTTATTACAAGATCATTCATGAAATTAGGACTCAATCGTTATGAATATGAATACGCCATTCTGTTTACTTACAATTCTACGCTGCTATGATACTTCGAACCTTCGCTCCCACCCACAGCATAAAGAAGGCCATCCATAACGGCCACTCCCACCCTATTCCTCGGCACAGACATAGGATTGCAAGGCCTCCAGTGATCTTTGATGGGATTATATTTGTCGACCCAGTCGGAATCGCAACTGTTTCCAGGACTGTTGTTTCTACCTCCGACTGCGTAGAAAAATCCCTAAAACAAAATATTGTATCAACACAAAAAATAATTGCATGACATTTTTCTGCAAAGGCATACCTTTAGAAACGCCCCACCTAGTCCAGATCTGGGCACCGTGAGTCGGTCTAATTTGTACCATATTTTCTCATCGACATTGTAGCCTTCCAATACGTCTAGAGACTGTTTGTAGTAGCCCCCGGCAATGTATATGACACGTGGAATGTTTGGACATCGTTCTTTAACGACGGTTTTTATGTGTAAAGTTAAATCCTGAAAAGATTATAGATACCTATATAGGTTATGTCATGCTGAAAACTTATAGAATTCATTGAAGTCTGTATTAATTTTTAAGATACAGTCGGCGTTCCTTTAAAATTGATAGCGCACGCAACAGAAAAGCTGAGTGCTTTTCTGATTAGTTAAGGCAAACAAAGTGCATGACACTTCTACAACCCCCAACCCTGTCTGTTGTAACCCGACTTATGCAGTGTATTTCCGATGTTCGGGAGGCGATGGGGATAAATAAACGATGATCTAAGGCAAATTAGCCTCGCTTTTATTTGATATAATATACTTTCACTAAGTGAATCATAGCATCAGCCATGCTGATTCGATTGGAGGTGATTGTAAACCCCTAGAAATGATAAAAAAATATTGTGTGGTCAGTTGAAATCTGTATGAACAGAAAAATTATCGTCAGTCTCTTCAGTGTGGGTGGGGAATGCGTCAACTACTTATTAAGCTGTCGTGTGCAGAAATATTATATTCAAGCGATTGAAATTTTGTCAGTTCCTCATTGAAATGTATTTTTGTGGTATGAAATTTTGAGTATATGGTGCAATTTAGAGTGAATCTGATGATTTTTTACAAGTGCAAAACATATATAAAAAAAATGAGAACAAGACACGTTGTAATATAACGTTTTATTAAATAGGAAATTATAAAATATGTGTTAGATGGAACAATGATGAAATGTTCATGATATAGAACTCAAAGACATAACAGAAGAATCACATTACATTAGTAATTTTTCAATAATTAGTTAGAGTTTCTATATTCTCCATGTCGACTCACCTTAAATATCCTAGCTAAATACTCCTTACATGCCGGGGTTTTCTTGATGACGTCGCAGGTTTTCATTTGTTCGTTGAGAAATTTAGGCGGCAGGAACTGACATCGAACACCCGACAAAATCCCCTCCATTTTCTGTTGTCTCGACTCCTCATCGTATCGCACCCAATTAAGAACTGCGTTGTAAACCTCCTTCTCATCCTGAACGTTCAACTCATCTTTTTTGATTAAATTTATCAACTGGTAAGCCGACAGCTGCATGAATTCCTCCTCTTGGCATATCTGTAAAGGAGAAATTAGGAAATATATTCGGATTAGACAGGGTCGATGGTACTCAACTCGACCAAAATGTTGTTCTATGTACTGATTCGCTTTCTTGCATAGTTCGATGCAGCCGTGCTGTTCGGCAAAACTTGCTATGCCTATGGCGTTGCTAGGATCGAGCTGACACTCTAGGAAGTCGCAGCAGGCGTGGATAACACTGTGAACCTGCAAAAATCAAAAAGTTTTGTACTAGGAGCCAATTCACTTTCGAATTTACCAGCATATTATTTCTTATTTGCTTCAATATTATAGATTGAAATATAACCGTTTTTCAGGATTAGGAAAAATTCTGTCTCACCAGCCTTGATGTTTTAAAATAAAACACTCAAAGATTGCAACTTCGGAGATTCCTGATTGATGTGATATTTATTATACCAAATAACAACTTTTCATTATTGCATTGTGGTAGGTCAGAAATCATTCGTTCTTGTTCAAATAATAACTTCTCATTATCAAAGGTCGTTATGGGGGTCATCAGAGGAGTTCAGTAATTTTTTTTATATTATGAAGTGATCTCAAAAATAGGATTTGCGTCGACTCTATAATTTCTAGTCACTTAGTATTACCTACATAACTGATGATGATTGATTATGAATTTTTCGATCAAAAAGTTACATAGACTTATCTCTGGAAAACACAGTTTTCTATTCACGATAAGTTTTTCTTATGTTTGAAAAAAATTACTAACCAATATATATTTGACAGTAATTCAATGAAAAAAGAATAAAATGCCTTTATATGCATGCGGTGTTGCCAATAACCAAAAATTTACTCCTATAGAAATACAGTAAGTCTCACTAAGTTGGAACCCCTATGCTACCCCCTTGAACGGCCTGACAAACTCCCAGGTGGTATCAGGGATGAAGGAAAAAGCATTTTCCAAATCATGTCCCGAGTAAAAACGTGTAACGAGCCATTTGTGCACTCTATGTTCTTTGTATATTTTTTTCAGTGCACATATGCATGCCAATGTTCAAACCCAAGCTTAGATATACATACCTGAAGCATGGTAGCAGCGGGCAGAAGTTGGCAAACTGTATTTTCCGTCACTCTAATTTTCCCAGTATACATAAAGTGGATGAGCCTCGCCAAAGCTGTGGGAGACACCCCTTGTAACTTAACTCTATTCATATCACATTCTTTCAGTCCTCCTGTAAACATGGCCTTGAAATACGGGCTGGCAGCTGCCAACACTACTTTGTGGGCGTGGAAAGTGTCCTTTCCCACTTCTAATACTACGTCAGTCAACATTTGATGGCTCCTCATCATATCCATAGCCTGAAATAAATTTCGCTATATACCCCAATGCCTATGGAAAAATTGTATTTTATAACACCTAAAAAGAGCAGAATGAAACGTATTGAACTGATTTATAATCGAAGAATTACCGGAAGAAATATTCCGAATCTGTTAATAAATGAGAAAACTAATTATTCGCGAAACTCGATAGCCTAAGCTGTTCATGAAATAAAACCACCAAATTCAAAAATCAACGAAACAAAACGTCATCGAAACATCATTTAATCCTACCTAAAAATGTTAAGCCAACAAAACGCCCAAAAATAAATTTTGTAGAACGTAAAATCCGTGGAAACTAAATGTGTAAGATATTAAATGACCAGAGCCGAAAACTAGCAGAAAGTGTAGAGAACGATCAACTCATTATAAAACTTGCTCTATTGTCTCCTAGATGGCGCTGACTTGTGACTGGTGGAGTAATCAAATCACGTTGTATGAATTTATAATGATTGTCTTACCTTCATTGCGTCATTCAAATAATCTACCATGATCAAGAATCCTACTTCCCCCATATCGGAATAATTTCCATTGGGGGTTTTGAAATGATTTCTTGAATTAAACGAGAAGTGGTCATCGTCCCCGTCCATAATAACCCTAGAATAAATAAAGGACAGTTATTCATCGGAAGAAACTAAATCATTGCTATGTATTCGTATACAGTGCGAGTCTCTGCAAGAAATTCAGTCAAAGACAATTTTTTTGCTAGAAATATGGTCCGACATGGCTATTAGTATTTTAAATTGCGTTCTTTTTCATGTAAGAATATGTTATAAAGGGCTTCATAAATTTGAGATATGACGTTATCGACTAATATTTTAAATGGCAATTCCAATTTTTTTTATGACTATTCTTGAAGATATACCCTTCAAGTTACACAAGCGTACTAAATATCAAGTCATAAAAGTTAGGAAAGAAATAGTCGATGAAGTCATATCTTGGGACACGTTGTATAACATTTCTTTGAATCAAAAAGAGCGCAATTCAAAATACCAATCAAATCTGTCTGAGCATATTTCCAACAAAAAATTGTCTTTGAATAACTGAATTTAGTCCAAGTTGGAGACTAGCACTGTAGGTATAAACTGAAAGAATATCATTTAGAAGTTTCAATACAATATCTCACACTGTATGACGAAATTGTGCAAATATTCTTCATAGTGCTGCCGTCATATGTTGTATAAGGTGAGGGAATTGTATCTAAACAAAGCATTCTTCCATTTGAGAATCATCACCGTCATCGTTTATTTACATAACATATGAACACGTACATAAAAAATGATCGGCACATTTTGTAAATAAACATTGGAAAACCCAGAGAAGCGACAAATTAAAAAATTATAAAATATTCAATTATAAAATGAAATAATCACAAAACAGGTGATAAAAAAACATCTAGTTATTGAAAACAATAAAATGATCTTAAAATAACACTAAAATAATACTAAGATAAATACATTTTGAATATAAATGAGTTGAATAATAAAAATCTGTAAGCATATAAATGTAGACGATCAAAGAAGGAATGCTTTTTGCGAATTCATATTATTCAAAATTCCGAAAGACGAATATTTTTTGCAAAAATTGATCTGGGCGGATGTGGCAAAATATATGGAAAATAGAATGTTCCCCGACATTACTCTCATTACTGGAGAAAGACAGTTTCAGGATTATTGGAGTTTTAATGTTTTTGCTGCAATAAAAAATGACTTTTTGTGCTTGTGGTAAATTTTTATGATGAACATTCGAATGGTAAGCTTATTGAAGATCGAAGAATGATATAATAAATAAATTTCGATTTATTTTACGTCAGACATATCTCGAAACTTCAGAAAATTATTAACACCAATTAGATTTGAACTGGAATCAGCTCCCACCTCATAATATTGCACCTGTGAATAACTTTTTAGCAAACATTTTTAAGATCGAACAATGGACTCCAAGAATGGCTTCCTCGTTCGCCCGATATCACCCCATCAGACTTTTTGGTTTGGGGTCGTTAAAAATATTGTCTTTGCTGCGCCGCTAACAACAAAAAAAGAGAGTTATGGGTGCATTTCGATCTCTTTCCCCGCAAACAAATTCAGAGTGTCACACGTTTAAAATCTTAATATCTCAAAAACTGAAATAGCTATCAGTAACTGACTTTTGAAACACTCTGTATAATTTTTATATCGACTGGGCAGAAGGCGACGTACTATGTCTCCGAAATATAGGCGTGGATGTGAAAAATTCAAACCGATCACTGTATAAAAAACCACATAAAATTAATTATCCATTTCGTTAAAACAAACGCAGATAGACACATACTCAATGCTGACATCACTCGCCCAAGACGAAACCATTTTTTATCTCCAGCAGTCTTTTCTCTCAACACACACAACACCACATCGACCACTAGAAGTCCATTTCAGGAAATTCGCGACAACACACTGGCCTATTCGCATTTTACATGCTGTTTGTTATCGGATCAGATCGTTTTACCATGACTGGCATTTATTTTAAAGAGATGATAATGTTTGCATAAGCGTAAAAAACTCATATGGCGAATATATTAATAAAAATAATATCCTCCGTCGTTAGTACTCATTCAAGGGGTCCCACGGGTATAGCCTGTGTGAGGGCAGGGGATGTCTGTTTTCGAAGTAAGTGGTGGTAGTTTGAGTAGTTTATAAATATCCTAAAAAAAAAACAATTACGTGTATGGTATAGATAAAAAATCAATTAAGTATGTGATACTCAACTGATCCAAAACAAACAGCAAATTGGCAAGAATACGATTAACAAATAAATATTGAAAAAAGTATTAGCATGATACTTATACAGTACCTTCCAAGATTATGTAAGAATGGGAAAAAGTTTATTATTATAGCAACACAATACACTTTTACGTTCAAAGCCCGACAAACATACAGGGTGGCCCACCTATCCTCGCTTTTAGGCCTTTAGGCTAATGAAAATTGAGGAACAATTTTGTCCAACAGCATGGATCTAATGTCCGTCCACTTGACGTCCAGTTACATCCATAAATGTCCGGTGAAAGTCCATCGAATGTCCAGATACACTGGATATAACATCTTATGTACGTACGGCCGTGGATATCCAATGGACGTACATAACGTCGTCCATTCCTATCATTAAAAGCGCTTTGGTATTAATGAGTTCGCTTATATCCTGATATGTCTTTCTATAACGCCTCCTACAGCATTTATTTGGACTAGCTGGCTTGGTCCAAAACCAACTAGATCATCAAAAATAAACTTGAATCTATAAAGCTTGGTTCAAAACAGTTCGTACACCCAGGGGTCACAACAGGATCAAAAGAGCTCCACGTCAATAACTACCCGTTTGAATGGTAAAATTGACATTCGAGCAAATTTTTCCCTTTATCACTGTAAAGACTTTAGCGAGTCTAACCTACACGTGCTCAATGTAGACATTTAAATTATCCACACACGACGCCTCATACTAAATTCATCAAAATTACAAAAAAAAACATCAACAATATCTAACCCATCTCAACCATACCTGACCCAGTTTAACATATTATTATAGACTAGCTTAACTTAGTCTAAACTAGTATAACCAAACTTGACCTTGAACTAGATAGAGCAATTGACTAACCTGACCTATCTCAACCGAACCTGACCTAGCCTAAGATATTATTACCGACTAGCTCAACTTGTATTATTTTTCATTCTTTTAAGTTTTCGCTCACATTCATAGTTGTGCAAAGTTACTTTCCTAAATTAAGTTTAGAATCGATTCTTGTTATGATTGAACTGAATTATTTTTTTCTTTTTTTTGACCTTGAAGTAGATAGGGCAATTGACTAACCTAACCTACCTCAAACCAACCTGACCTAGTCTAACATATCATGAGCTTAACTTAGTCTAACCTACTATAATAGCCAAACTTGACCTTGAACTAGAAAGGGCACAAAAACTTATAGATAGAAATAAAGGATGGATGGTTCAATTTTAGTCTACTTCTCGTCAGCAGTATTCTAGGAATACTTTAAAATAACGATACTGATATTCGTTTGAACGATCACGATGATACAGCAAACAATAATTTGGTAAAACCCTAACAATAAAATTCTTTTTGCTTCGTTCACAGATTAACTCATTGTTGACATATATATTTACTTATTTACAGGCAATGCATGAGTCGGCAAAAACCATTCAGTGGTTAACCTTCACTCAAATTGTGAAAAATAAAATCGTGCTAAGAATGTTTAATCCAGCGGCGTCATCAAATTCTCCTACAATTTCTAACATATACAGTGAGGACCAAAAGTCCGTTGCCCCCCCCTATAATTTTTTTATTCTACATATTACAAAAAAATGTTAAATACATAAGTTGTAGGGTTTCATTCGATCTCTTTAATGGTTCAAGTTTCATTCATACAGAGTGTCTCAAAAAAGCACGGTGATTTAGAAGTTAATTTTTTTTAAATGGGATACTCTATATTTCATTGCATTATTACATTCTACGTTGAATTCTGAACAAGTTTGATAAATGGTTTTCTATCAAAAAAGTTAATAGTTTTGGACTTATGAACACTTGTAAATAATTATTTCGACTACTTTTGCACCAGTTCACGAATAAATTAATGAGGTAGGCTATGCACGCTAGGCGCGTTTATTTTATCCATGACAACGAAAAAAAACTCTTATCTGTTTTTGCCAAATGTCATTGACATTTTGTAGGTTTTCAAAACTTTGTTTCAAACGGATTTCAATTTCTCTTGTTGATTAATATGGCTCGTTCAGTAGCAGACAAAGTTGAAGCCGTTATCATATTTGGTGAAGCTAACCGAAATTACCACGCTGCTATTCGCATTTTCAATGAACGGTTTCCAGAACGTCCGATGTGTCGAAAATATCTGCAGAAATTGGTGGCAAAATTTAACCAAACTGGCACCGTGAAAGATGCTCCGAGATCTGGGAGGCCGAAAATAATTACGGAAGATGTTGAAATTCAAGTACTAGCCGAAATGGTAAATAACCCACAACAATCAACTAAGCAAGTAGCTGAGACATGTGATGTTTCTAAAACATCAGTAAAGAGGGTTTTAAAACAAAATGAATTCCATCCTTACAAAATAAAAATTTTGCACCAATTGATTGAAGATGATCCAGACCGGCAACTTGAATTTTGCGAGACCATGGCAGAAAGAATTGTTGCAAATCGACTTTATTTGCAACACATCTGCTTTAGTGATGAAAGCACTTTTTACCTAAATGGAAATGTGAATACCCAGAATTGTAGATATTGGAGTGATGAGAATCCCCATGAATTCCGCGAGGGGCATACTCAATTTCCCCAGAAAATTAATGTTTGGGCTGGTATTTTAGGTAACCACATTGTAGGTCCCATATTCTTGGAAGAAAATTTAAATGGTCCCAGATACCTCCAAATGCTGCAAGACACAATAAGTCCCAGTATCGATGAGATCGTTGCGCAAAACCCACATGAATTTTACTTGGATGTAACATTTCAGCAAGATGGAGCGCCACCACACTATTTTCGGGAGGTGAGAAATTACTTTGATGAAAGGTATCCAGGTAGGTGGATTGGACGTCGAGGTACAACAGAGTGGCCAGCTCGCTCACCGGACCTCTCACCGCTTGATTTCTTTCTCTGGGGCTATGTGAAATTCGTAGTTTTTAAGACAGTTCGTGGGTCGTTAGGTGAACTGCGCCGTCGAATTATTAAAGTGTGTTCAGAAATAACACCTCAAACCTTGATTAATGTTAGGGAAGAGTTTACAACCCGACTATTTATGTGTCAAGAAATGCATGGTGGACATGTCGAACATCTTTTGAAATAGATAAAAACTCACCGTTTTTAGTTATAAATTAAAATATCTCTTCAGTTTTTAATGATTCTTGATCTGTATTTATGGACTACCTTATTTGTTAATAAAATGTTTCAACTTCATTTGTACTAGTTTTTCGTGAGATTCAACAACTCTAACAATTGTAAAATGGTACGACGAGGTAAGTTACACATGGTGCCATCAGCAGTTTGCAACATTGGATAGCTTTCAAAAAGTTAGGATAGGAAAGTGGAATACATTGTGATCCATTTGTTACGATTTTCTCATTGAACTGGCGCAAAAGTATTCGAAATAATTATTTACAAGTGTTCATAAGTCCAAAACTATTAAATTTTTTGATAGAAAACCATTCATCAAACTTGTTCAGAATTCAACGTAGAATGTAATAATGCAATGAAATACAGGGTGTCCCATTTAAGTCACCGTGCATTTTTGAGACTGTATGAATGAAACTCAAACCATTAAAGAGATCGAATGAAACCCTACAACTTATGTATTTAACATTTTTTTGTAATATGAAAAATGAAGAAGTTACGGGGGGGGCGACGGACTTTTGGTCCTCACTGTATATATATATATATATATATATATATATATATATATATATATATATATATATATATATATATATATATATATATATATATATGAGGATACAGGTATTGAAAAATGCTGAGTCAGTGCTCTATTTAAACGATTTTTCAATGAATTTCATATTGTATCGTGAAAACACACTTTCACATAATTGACGAGGATGTATTGTAATTAACTATTTCCTACGTGCGAGCGCTATTATGCGGAAATCGAAAGAAGTTACGACATAGAACACAAGTTTTTTTTGTCCGAGGATATGGGGTACCAAGGTTAATATCGCGAATGAAGATGTGATGATGGGTTACTTGTTAGATTTGGTGAAAAATTACTAAACGTTTCTGAAAGCGATTTTTAGCAATCTCTAGAACTAATTCTTTATACATTTCATTTTTTATTCAAACAGATTCAAGAGTTCGTCTCTCTGGTCCAAATATTCTATGCTTTAGGCAATGATGATATTTCACAAAAATTTGGACAGATCTAACTTTCCTGAACTGAAGGCTTTTCTTAAAAAACAGTCAGTAAGTCGAAAACGTTGGCGCGAGAGATAGTTAACCAATTTATTGCAGAAACATCTGATAAGAATATATTTTGATGAAGATAATATAGTGCAGGAAAAAAATGTCCTTAGTCATGATGATATTGCATATTTTTGGTTAATAGCTTTACTTGGAACGTGGGTGGGTGCGGTCGAGAGGAACTTCACTCGATGTTTCTTAAATATACTCAGGATACTGATACCCAGATGGTAATTTGAATAGCAAACACAAAAACGAACCAAAGAAGAGTGCTTACCGAAATGAATGGAACTGAACCAAATTTCTGAGAGTTATATAAAAAACATTTAGCATTACGACTCGAGGATATTCAGGATCAGTGTCTTTTTATAGGATATCGTCAAGGCAAGTGAGTGGGAATCCATTCAGAGATGTTTTTTTCGAAGTACGTCTGCCACTTTACTGGCGGATGCTGGATCTGATCTTTCGCTGCTAAAGACATGGGGGGTGGAAAAGTTCTGTTGATGAATCAATAGAGGACAAAATCGGGTATCTCGCATGATTCAAAGTGGGGAAAATTTTGTTGAAGTGTTGCAACACAGAAGTAAAAATGTATCATCGACTATAAGTAGTACCATAAATGAGTCTTGCAACAAAATTCTGGATATTAATACATTGCACAAACCAGCCGAGTCCAGTAGAAAGATTTCAGTAGACTAATCCGGTGAAAAAAAAACTTACAGAACTAGTGAGGTAAAATTTTTCATTACGGTATTGAATACCCTTAAAAGGTATTTACCAGACCAAAATCTAGAATGTTATAGTTAATTAAGTATCAAGGGAATTAAAAGAGCCTTAGTTACCGATCACAAAGTCTATAAGGATATTCAGGCTCATTAACTCACGTGGTACATAGATAATTTTATTTCTGAACGATTTCAATAAAATTTTGTTCATTTTCAAAACGGAATAATCAGGTACTTACCGTTGATTATAGGAGTTTTGTTGTTGCTAGATTGTTGCTATGTTACTTGTTTATAAACTGAACTTTGTTATCAAGCTGTGTTTGCGTTAAAAACATATTTTTTACCCCAAATATAACGGAGGATAACTTGAAAAAATATGAAAAAGCAAGGGAATCATTAATTCCATTGAAAAGTGCAGCCGTATACCAAACTGTATTTTTGGCATATTTTCAAGAACTGGTAAGGTATTTTCTATGTTTTTTGGTAGATTTTTGGTGCAGTCAGAAACGTATAGTCCAAATTCCTTATTTGATCAATGCTAAAATCGATGGTGACTATACATGAGAAACGAGATATCATCAAGTTCAATGAACTAGAGGCTTTTTTGAAACGGAAGATTAGGAGTTAAACTGTCTGCCGTTTTATATCCTAAAGATGTCATCAGATTTCTCACACTCCTAACGAAATAAATTTATTGCATGAAGTATTTTTTCTTATTTTCCTTTTTGTGTGTATTTTTTGGAGGTAGTTTTGATTATGGGTTCTTTTGAGAATGCAGAAGTCAGGATCTTTTGAATATGAAGATATCGGATATAGAGGACCGGGATTCCGTTTTGGTAGTGAACGTACCGGAAAGTAAAACTGGTATATCGAAGAAAATTACACTTGTGGATGCTTTGCCTTTATTAAGACTTTATATGTCTTTGCGTCCTGAAGGTATTAAACGATTTTTTTTGAGCCTCCGACAAAATAAATGCTCATCTCAGCTAACTGCTGCCGCTCGATTTGAGTGATTTGTTATTTTGACACGTTTGACATCTATACAAAGCATTGTGCTGAGCCTTTAGTCCGTTTGGAAATTTCATTAATTCCAACTGGCACATTTTTGCCGCTGTTCAAGTGACAATTGCACTGTGGCTATGCGATTTTTTATATATGAGTTGATTTGAGTTGTCTCAAATATTTTATCACTTTCGCCATTGTGTATTCATCCGATAAAAAATAATCGGTCACATTCCAGTTTTTCTACAATATGTAAATAGCGAAAATGAACCTTGATCATTAATGATCACGAGATATAAATCATTTACGGTTTCAGTAACTAACAACGTAGTTGCTTGGGCAACGTTTTATTTTGCACGTTTATTGGTGTTATCTGAAATCAGTACGCCTATGCAAAAATCCGAATCGGAGATTTGATACAGCTATCAATGAATGTGTTGAAAGATTAGCATAATATTGATACATCGATACCTCAAGAATTTACAGTGACTTCATCAGTGTGAGCCACAAGTCAAGTACCGAACTCTATTAGGAATAAACTTGACTGATACTGATACTGGGACTGAGACACAATAATTGTATCTGAACTTATATCCGAAACATTTCTTTACAGGGTGGCCCAACTAAAACTTTCCACCCTGACTGGGACTCAAAAAATTAATTTTGGAAACGCTAAAATACGTCGATTTAAATTTCTAGGGCGACATATATCAGTGATGGATTTAGTTACGCAAGTTCACCCCTCTGACGGGGCAGGCGCTACCCCCTCGCAAATCATTATAGGAAATATGGATCGAGTGATTCAGATACATCATTTTAAAGCTCTCCTCCTATCCAAACGAAAAGTTTCGACTGGCAGCAAGAAAAATGTAAATGTGAAATGAAATGTATCGACTGTCGACATTCTTGACACCCACTCACCTCGAATATGAACTTTACATTCTTTTTTACTTGAATAACTATTTCACAAACCTAACGATCACAAAAGGATGAAATTTTATTTATAGAATATATATTTTGTATAATGGATAAATTAAAAACAGGTTTGCCACACAACACTGAGAACATAGCAATTTCCTTGACATCAGTATTTAATTTTAATAAATTTCGGCAATAGCCCTTTGTGAATTTTGGCTTAATTGTACATCTATTGCGTATTAAATACCAAAAATGAGATATTGGACGCCTCCAGTGTCACTCAATAAGAAGAAAGAATAGGTATTTTTAGCAACCACTACAGATGAAGATAAGACGATTATTAAAATGCGCATCTAGGAATTAAATCACTTTATATAGT
Organism: Chrysolina americana; assembly: GCA_958502065.1. NCBI lineage: Eukaryota > Metazoa > Arthropoda > Insecta > Coleoptera > Chrysomelidae > Chrysolina > Chrysolina americana. Next base: position 65,829,135 of record OY293416.1, on the reverse strand, counting down.
GAATCGGCTGCATCCTTATGATCCCCTCAGAAGCCATCAAGGTGTGATGCCATGCATGGGACCGGTAGACGTGATGAGATTTATATAACTACGCCCCCACAGATGATTTGCTTGAGATGCGAATACTCTACCATCTCGCCATCATTTTCATTTTATTATTGGTTTGTCCACTCTCTATGTTATTATCAAATGGAATTTGACTGATCAGAGTATCAAGAAATTTAAATTAAAACGCTGAAAAATCGCAACAGTTGTTCAGTCTCGTGGTAAGAAAACGCTTCTTTTCTGTCAACTAACAACACCACCGTGCTGTCCTCTTGAAAATATGGTTGGCTGCTTTCGCGTCATTGGATTATCAGTCATTTTTGACACATATGACATGTGCCGGAGCCTTAATTCTTAAATCGCCATAAATCCGGTTCGAAGGACCAAAAAAGTTAAAAGTTGTATTTTCTGGCCAAAACATCCATCCAATTTTGAAATAAATGAAATGCTCAGTTCTTAACTTTGACTGTAACAACAAGAAGATGAACTAAACAAACCCAATCGGATAAGTAGAAAGATGAATAGAGTCTTTACTTATAGATTAGACATTGTCAAACAGATAAATATACATATCCAGGAAAATACGAAAAGTACTTCACGTATACAGGGTGTTCCTCAGCGTATCTGAAATTGTTTAACCACATATAAAGACGGCTAAATAATAAGTCGATTGCTGTACAGAAATTAATAAAAGTCCAACAATAACGAGATAAAAACTGCCGATAATCTGTGTCTTTCGGAACAGTAGAAATAAGGAACATTCGCGAATTGGTGCCACGAAATTAGATTAGACAAGCCAATCTTTCTTGTCAATGGAGAAAATTCTGAGCACCTTTTGTAAACAGGTTTGTTAAAAACTTTTTCAATTTTTGTCTCGTTTTCTCTTGGACTTTTATATAATTTTCAAGAAATCGACTTATTCTTAGAAGTGCAAATATGGTTGAAAATATTCGGATACATTGTGAAACATCCTGTATACAATAGGTACAAAACATAACAAAACTACAGGTAAATATTGTAAGAAAAGTGCAACAAAGATAACTTCCAAACTCCTTCAGATTATCAAAATGTTCGTCATGAAGGATCTTCTGCAACCTTCTAAAGGTATTGTAACAATTCTGGAGCCGGACCAGACCGCATGTGACTCATCACAGAAAAAACGAAGAAACGCTTCGAGAAATTTCGAAGCGTCTACAAGATAAACTTGCAGAAAATTCAAAGAAATTAAAAGTTAAACTTCTAAAAAACTCGAAGGAAACCATGAGAAGAATGAATGGAAACTGTCGAAACAGAGATGCAGGAAATCAAAGGCGGAAATGTACAAAATAAAGGAAAAATTCAGTAGGTTTAAAAAGCAAATCGATACTGCCCACACATTACATGATGGACCTGAATTTATACTTGGATGAAGTTAAAAAAGATTTCAAGGACAGGACCGGCTCCAGAACTGTCACAATACCTTATCGAGAGCCGGTAGATCATAACATCGCAGAATGCCAAAATTATTGGAAACGTTTCGACTATAAACGAATGATTTATTTTCCCTATATGAAAATTGTTTAAAGGTGATAGTGGATGTCACTGTTTTGCATTAGTTTATCTTTATTGCATACTTTGTATTGTATCAAGGCCGATTCAGATATATGCGTTCCTATTCTTTGGTATGAAAACAAATCAGTCACTTCTGTTAGGAATTATTTTTGAAACCATCGTCGTTATGACAATCATTTTTAAAGTTCGGTATACTCGGAGGTGGTAACTACTACTATGCCCCTCGTAGTTCACGCTTACTAATAAGTATCAGGAAATGAACTCTTAATAAGAAAGTCATTGATCCAAAGCTCTTTTCACTTTCGCTGGGATAATATTGGTCACGGTACTTACAGGGAGAGTATGCAGAAACTAATTTTGACTGCCTATAGAGATGAATCGTTGAAAACCTCATTACTATTCGAATTACGTTGATTTATTTTGGAATGCCAAAAAACCAAGGCATGACGTTATCGATATTGTCGGCATGGCAAATTGCTTGCATACCATTTTGCCAGCTTGTCATAATTGTTTCATTGTTTGGTTATTGATGAATCCATGTTAGTAATTTTTATGGAGAATTTATTAAACTAAACTAATAAGAACTGAAATAACAATTAGGAATACAAGAAAAACACCATTAATCCCCATTTATATAATTTCGAAAACACAGGGAAATTCGGTACTGTAGTCAAGCAATTTGGATGGGTTACAGACCTACCTGGACTGTCTTGAATTGTTTAAACTCTCGTCCGTGCACGGCGTCACATGTTAAACGGTAAGGGCCCCGTCTTCCCTAGCTTGCAAAAGTTTCTCGAAGACCTCTGATGGTGAAGGTAAGTTTAGTGGACCTCTTTACAAATTGAAAAAAACATATACATAATTTTATCTCATAGGTAGGTATGAATCCGAAAAATTTTCGAGAGGGTCTCATACTTTTAAATTTGTTTACGTAATAATATTTGTCAATGATTGGTTAGAATGAACTGTTCGACCAATCATTGACGAATATTCTTACAAATTGCGACTTAAAACTTCAGCATATTTCCAGCATTGAACACAGTCGTAGAAAAATGAATTCAACACATTTTTTTAAATTTAGGGTAGTTATAGATATCGATAAATGGACGCTCACACGCCTTAAAATATGTGTGATGTGAGTTGCCTAGTGTCTGATTCCATGTACCATCGAATTCTAGTTTTTATCAAATAAGTGAGATGACATTACGGTTAAACTCATGAGAGAGACAGAGACATAACTATCGATTATAGAACTCTACACGGATTCCCACCCTTGAAGTCTAATGCTTGCTTGAAATCCCAGGGTCATGCTGAAGGTTTTTTGGTTTTTCCTACCGCTGAAAACTGAATGCGTACCAAAAATTCGTAAGTAACAGATAATAATATTAGCCGCCCTACAGTCCTCCAGCCGCACAGGTTATGTCTTTGGGTTACTTCGATTGTTGAACAGGAAGTATTATCATTATTACTATTGAAAAAACCTGATACGAAATGGTCGAAAATTGATCTGATCGAATATTAAAAATGAGATAGAGTGCTTTGTAATAATTGTAATTTGCACTCTACCATAATACATTACGCGCATGTGCGAATAGTTTGGTAATTTGGTTGATAATTGAAAAGTGAAAGTCTGTTACGAAATACGTGAACCATTGAATGGTGTAAAGTGCACTATCTTTCCTTTTTGATACAAAATTAACACACCAAAAAAACGAGCCACAAACAACATTCATTTCACACGTTGGAAGAATTTTTCATATGCTGCTGCCAGTGGCTATCTTACTTACTATACGCGGTTCACTAATCAATTGACTCACTCGAATTGTGTTTTTAAACTTTTTCCTTCTTGCATTAGCAAAGTGCATAGAAACGCAACAGAAGCATTGTGGTTCAAAAGTTCACTCTATAGGATCAAATTGAGTTGATAAAAAAAATTGTATGAAAACTACCTACTAGGTATTAAAAATAACAAGAGAACAATTTGGTTTTGTACACAGTGCTTACTATTTGAATAATTAATCTTACAGGTGGATTTGGTGCGAATTTGTTTGAATTGATAGATTGGTGAAAAAACAAATTGGGAGAGATTCCTCATGCAGTAGCCACTTTTATCCAAATTTTGTGTGTGCCTTTGCCTTATGATTTCTGATTCAGGAAATTTCCATTTTGTGAGTGAGCAATTTGTCTCTGATGATGTTGCGTTTTACGTTTTATTTAACATTCTCCAAAAATAGGTATGTCCTGATTACTCAGTCCCACATTTTTTCACATGTATTTAACATGCATTTATGATTTATCGAAGTACTCTTTAAGAACTACGTTAATTTTATCACTAGGAGATAAAACTGTTACACAAATCGTTATGACTTTGAAATATAACCACAAAATTTATTTGATCTTACCTTCTGAACACAAGCTTTTCTGAAGTTATTCACTTATCACTTATAAACACTGCACCTACAATCGCTATTCAAACTTAGAGCATATTTTTGACTCAGTCACTGAATTACATGTGAAAAACTGCTTCACAATTAACTCATCGGGGTTTTGTGTTTTGTTGATATTCCAGTTTGCCTTGCCATCATATGGCATGCAAATGGTTACAAGCAATAATTACGCAATATCTTCGCTAATGTTTAATGATTTCGACAACTAAACTTACATGTACGTGTATATGAAGTTGCATAGCAAGTCTCAATTATCAATCGTGACGAATACATCCATCGCGCAATGTTGCCACAGTGAATAGAGATTTCTAATGGCTTTGGACACAATTGTCTCGCGGCAGGAATGAAATTTGGTGCAATGACGTCATACGTCACCAGAAACTTGGATAGCTAGGTTAGTTAGGTTAGGTTAGATTGTGTCCCTTCCTTTTATTTCAAGAAATTAGGTCTTTTAAACAATTGAACATATAGAATAGACAGTCCCTTCAATTACACTATGATCCTATATTTCGGATATGATGTATATGTTTTATAACTCTGAGAATGTAAAAACGGAAAAGTAAATAAACAATCTCCAAAGGTTAATGCATTACGTCAACGTCGTCAGCACATATGCCAAGACGTCACTGCACCAAATTTTATTCTTGCCGCGAGACAATCGTCTTTGGACACCCAAATAAAAAGAGACGAAAGTTCTTAAATTTTCCATCCTTGTTGCCAGGGGCGCGCTCTGTGATTGGTTACCATAATGGCGGGGAGTTTGAATGACATGACAGCTACAGTTCAAAATGACATTTATACTCCCTGACCTTATAGTAACCAATCACAGAGTACATTCCCTGGCAACAAGGACGGAAAAATTAAGAACTTTCGTCTCTTTTTATTAGGGTGTCCAAAGCCATTAGAAATCTCTATTAGCTTTTTCTAACACAGCTGTATCATAAGCCATAAGGAGTAACTCCGAGTAGTTCTTAAAGCGATGTGGATCTGAGAGATGACGAAAAATCATGTTCTAATTTAAGTCATTTATAAAGTCAGGTGAAGTTCAGTTGTGTGTGTTCAATCTACAATGTGCTGCTCCCATTGGCAATAGGAAAGCGGCTGTAGCAGTAACTGAACTAATATAATAAGCTAATTTTGTTTTATGACATTCGAACTACTCGTCTGAACTAAACCAAGGCCACCAGACATCTATTTACGTCTGTTACGTCAAAGTTTTACCAAGTTGTCAAAAGTAAAAATAAAGAATTATTTAAGAAAAGGCCGTATTTTTCATCATGGGTCTGTTTGGAAAAACACCGGAGAGGAATCCAAAAGATATGGTAACAATTAATTTTACTTTGAATCTCGAGTAAACCTAATAACCTAATTGAACTTGTTAAGGTGACAGAGTGGAACCACAAACTCAGGAAGGAGGGATACCAGTTGGAAAGACAAATTAAATGTGGGTATATTTACTATCATACTCATATATGTTCATAACTTTGGTTATAGCTATCCAAAGAGAGGAGGAGAAAGTAAAGCGATCGCTCAAAGAAGCTGCCCAGAAAAATGATAGGGATACTTGTCTTATCCTGGCAAAAGAAATTCTGCGGGCACGCAAAGCTGTCAACAAAATCTACACATCCAAGGCTCATATGAACTCAGTTATGCTACAAATGAAAAATCAATTAGGTTAGTATATATCGATTTAGAACTCCTAATAGTCTTTTGACGAGGTTTTTTTTGTGTTAAAATCCTCTACAAAATCAAATTTTTAATCACTGCATTCAAATAATTATAAAAACTCATTTTTCAAAGGAGTTATTGAAGAAAATAATTTTGAAATTGTAGTTGATTGAAAGTAATGGTAATTGGTACCATATATCCATTCTATAAATCTTTAGCAACATTGCGTGTGGCTGGATCTTTACAAAAATCCACCGAAGTCATGACAGCAATGCAACGACTCATCAGAATCCCCGAAGTGGCCCAAACCATGCAGGAAATGTCCAAAGAAATGATGAAGGCTGGCATCATAGAAGAAATGTTGGATGAGACGATGGATGAAATGGAGGATAGCGAGGAAATGGAAGAGGCAGCGCAGACCGAAATTGATAAGGTGCTATTTGAAATAACAGAAGGAAAGATTGGAGAAGCTCCCTTACCTCCCACAGAACCTGCAGACAGAGAAAAATCGAAACCAGCTGTTGAAGAAGCAGAAGAGGATGAAACCGAGATAGAAGAAATGCAGAGCAGGTTAGCTGCACTCAAATCATAGATAATGCTTTGACTGTTTATTTTTTCACTGCTAGCTCTGCCTTGAACATAAATTGTATCGAGTATGTCCTGTTTCTGCTGTCACATGAAATGATGCAAACAGGACTTTTGGAAAAAGTTATTCAAATATATTTTTATTCCAATTTAGTTGACTAGTTGTAACCAATGTATACTGGAATTCCTATATTTTGAACAACTGCAAATGTCATTAACTGCAGGCAGATTTAACTGACATATTTTTTTACCAAGGCAAATAATATTTGATAATTTGGGTTTATTATTGATTAATATGCTTTTTTTGATTAGATATAGCACTACAAATCACTATATGAATAACTACAAATTTTCTGAGAGGATTATACAAAAAGCAAATCTTCACTGAAGCGAATAAATGGTATTTTAGTGATTATATATAAAGCAAACAACTTTGATAAATACTAGGATAGAGACATTTTGAAAGTTCTCAAATTTACAATTATTCAGAGTATAATATACTAAATATACCCATTAATCTACCATTCAGAGTTAACAAGAAATGGCCATTTTCCGTTTTGATTTTTGATCTCAAAATTGAAGACTGATTCATATCCGTGTTTTGTTTCTCCAATGAAATTAGCTTAAATTACTGGAGACAAAGTCAATGTTTTTGTCAAAGCGAAATATGTTTGAAACTATTCTTGCAATTGCTGGTAAAAGTTAGTGAAGCTATGTAATATACAGTAAATGAGTATAATCATATTACTAATGAATGGTTTCGATGCCATATAGAAGGCATAAATTTGATGGGCAGGAGAAAATGGCTAATATGTGATTGAACTGTATTGATTTTTGAAATGATCATATTCCCACAACATTGCGAAAGCAGCTAGTTTTATTTAGTTGTGCAGTATTCACAAGTACCTTAAATATACTTGTTTCAGAGATGGTCGAATGTTACATTATTTTATTTCAGTTTTTTTTGTATATTTATATTTTCATTTTGGTAGTGTTCAAATCACTATTTTTGTACAAAATTGTAAAATGATGATGTACTTAGTTTCATAAAAATGTAAAAGTGGCTGTTTTAATGCTTTAATATACCTACTTACAATAAAAATTATTCAAAGCACCCCAAAATGCGCTTTATTTACTATGAATGAGGAAATACTAGGAATACTAGGAAATCTAAATTTTTCATAGAAGACTGAAACACATTAATCCTTGATTTGACAAACTCAAAATGCCTAATTATTTTTAATGTTTGAAATGTCTCGCAGTGTGAGAAATCATTTAAATATTTCAGGTGGAAATAAAAACATGAAAGAAACTATTTTAATGATATATATGTAGAGTTCGAGTATTTAGAACAGTCAAGAATGAAATTCAGCTCTCCAGTATCACTTTAAATGCGAGAATAATGGCTTTGGCCAAAATAACTGAAAGTAGAGACGACCACGACTTATTCTACATCATGAATACAAGTAGACTAGACGTAAAATGTAGAAACACTACGGTTCTTCAACGTCGTTTCTTCTTTTCCTGCTTTCTTGTTCGATGATAAGGTCTTCGGGGAGTGTTTTGTGGCGTGCTCTGTTCAGAACTTTCATCATCACTATCAACCTACGAATTTCATTAGTTCTATTTTATTTTAACTCGAATATTTCGTGAACTCACTCTAGATCCCCAGGAACTATTGTCCTCTGAAGAATCTGGCATGAATATACATGCTGCCAAACAGACGATCTGGAAAATAGCACCCAAATATAATCCATAGCGAACAAGCGTTGCTGTCATATCCTCAACACCAATATTTATTGCAGCATTCATTATGTTGAAATAATATAAAAAAATTTAAATAAAGTACCAGTATTCTCTAAAATCAATACAAACATTGATTTGATTTTGTTTGACAACTGTTGTGATTTGTGATTCGACATGGAACACCCAAATCCAGCAAACAATAGTCGATTTCCATTTACTGCAAGGAGTAGCACCGAGTGAATCTGGTAGCTCCTGATGACAGACCAGAACCCATTCATAGAGTCAGTACGGATAATGCAGGTAACAAGCTTTTCTGGGTATTACCCCCTGCGGCAAATATTGCAACTTCGGGTAATTTTATTTGCTCTACATTTTGGATGGATGTGATGAGGTGACAATTTTACGGGAATTTAAAAACTCTTAAATGAGTTAATGCAACTTATGCAGCAATGAGTATGTTGATCATTTTCTTAGCATCGCACCCACTCCACAACTGTTCTGATTGGTCCATGCGGTTTACCTATATAAAGTCTGGTCGATTTGAATTCTCGTCTCTAGACAAAAATTCTTTCGTTTGAATCGAAGTGCAGCACTATTTCGATGTTAGTATTCATTTACCGTTTGGATTGACTTATTCTTTCGTGTAACTGCACTGAACTCTGCACTCGAATCAAAATGAAGAGTAAATAGCAATCAGTAAGCGATTACTGAACGAGTGTAGGAAAGAGCTGCAGTTGGTACACTTCCTATGCAAACGAATATCCCCTGATTGGTATATTTTGCGCAAATAACATTTTTCAAATTGTTTGGAAATCCGGTGAAATGAAACTATTTGAATTTTCAGATACTTGCATCTTCAATGAAAAGCAAAGATATACTTGCTAGGAAAAAGGAATTTTCTAAGGGTTTTTCTCCTGTCAAAGGGGTTGAAAATTGAAAGTTGTCAGAGGGAGAGCCACTTGCCACTTGTCCTTGTTCCTTGTTCCCGGCTGCTGTTAAAAATAAACCAAGTTTTGACAGTTGACCCGTTGCCGTTGACACATTTTTTTATGTATTAATCAATATCTCTCCAGTTCATTTGACCTGTGGTTTTCTCATGATATTCCTCAATAAATTAGTAGTTTACTATAAATAATCAATTGTGTATGTGTGCAGAGTAAAAATGAGATGGGAGTCCCAACTTTGGTTTTGTCAAGGTTGCCTCATATTCTATTTATTGTGGGGTGTTTTGGCCGAATTAGGTAACCCTTACCAAATACTAGGGGTGCACAGGAGAGCTCCTCAGCAAGAAATCAGAAGGGCCTACAAGCAGTTGGTAAAAGAATGGTTAGTTATCATTTTTACCTTTATCTAAATTTTGCTTATGGTTGAAAATGTTTCAGGCATCCTGATAAATCGAACAACCCTGCTGCTGAAGAGCGTTTTGTAGAAATTAAATTAGCGTATGAACTCCTTTCTGACCCCGATAGAAGAAAACGATATGATGACAAGGGTATCACTGAAGATGATTTTTATAAAAGACCAGAACATCCCTCGTTTCAAACCAGCCATCCCTTCGAAGATCTGTTTGCACAGCATGGGGCATATTTCAACTTTCAAGAAAATGACATTACATTTTTCCACAAATTATCAATAACCACAAGGTAGGAATTCGAATATCTTCGATGCCAAATAGTAATTTTCAATTTTTTTCAGGCAATATGACAAAATTCTTGTTCCCAAGAGTGAAAAAGTTCCGCATCTCATATTTTTTTATACCGATTGGTGTTTTCAGTGCATTCAATCTGCTCCGTACTGCCGTAAATTGGTGGATATCTTGGAGCCTTTAGGGATCAATTTTGCAACTGTTCACTCAGGCAGAGAAACAAATTTAGCTAGAAGACTTAGCATTCATACATTACCTTGCTTAGTTCTTTTATTAGATGGCGATATATTTGTTTATAAGGAGGCTATAACTAGCATTCCAAAAATAATTGGTAAGTTTCTCAATAAATACTTCTCTGACACTAGTAATCTGCTGTACTTTGTTTTTAGAGTTCATCAGAAGTAAAATGCCATACAGAGTGGTTCAAAGAATAAATATTGATAATGTTGATAGTTTTCTTATGGGGTGGGAAGACAATAAGGTCAGAGGCTTGATATTTGAGCCAAGGATTACTATGAGATTGAGATATTTGATCACTGCCTACCATTTTCGAGAGAGAGTGGCATTCGGGTAACAAAAACACACTCTGAAACTGATTATTTCAAATTAAATATTTCTTTAGTTTCGTAGATTCTCAGGAAATTCGAGAGAGGTATCAAATATCTCGTGATATGGATACAGTTTTGCTGTTCAACGAAAATACATCTTATCCAATGGCTAGTGTCTCTATGAAAGATATTCCAACGTCCACCTTGAACCACATCATCTTGTCTAATCAATATCTGGCATTGCCCAGACTTTCATCTCAGGTAAGGCCACAAGAAAATGTATGTTAACTATATTATTTGTTATGATTTAATACCATGAGGTGTAAAAATTCACTTTTAAATATTGTCTTCACAGTCTGTATTGGAAGCCCTATGTCCCAGTGAATGGAATAAACCTAGGAAGAAGCTATGTGTGGTCTTGATCACTTCAGCATCTCATAACCACGATGCTTACAGACAATCATTCAGATTATATGCACAACAAGCAAGGTTTAGTCCTGAAAAAGTTCGGTTTGCTTATATTTATCAAGACACTCAGTCCAAGTTTGTTGAGTCGCTAGTTCCAGGTATGATAGTGATTGAAATATTCATAAATATTGTATATTTTCAGCAAAACCTCGTAGGTCGATTTTTTCCCATTTAACCTTTTATGCGGCAAACATTACGAATATTCATAATCTTCAAGCCTGCAAAAGCTCCTTAGTTCATTATTAATTGTAGGGACCCGTGACGCCATCTATCAAAACCTCGTAAAACCTCAAATTTCTCAATTGAAGACTTCAATTGTTTTTTGCTCCTCCTGTAAAAGTTATAAAAATCGACTTACGAGGTTTTGCACTTTAACCATTGATATTCTGAATCAAAATGATGTTTTATTGCAGAAGGGGAAGTCATACAACCTTTGCTGAGAATCGTTATTCTGTGGAGAAGAGATACCTCTCATGTGAAATATGAATGGGTAACAGGAAGGTGGGAACTGGGGGAAAATATAAGCGTTATCGCCCCATCTTTGGAGAAAACGTTGAGTCGTTTATTGAGATCTAATGAGGTGCTTGCAAACGAAGCAATTGTCAAGGTAAAATTGGAATATCTTGTGCATTGTTAGTGTACACGCAACAGAATTTATTTGCTTCCATTTCAGATTGACACATATTTTTTCATCATTAAAGATTTTACACCAGTTTAATTCTCTCTGATTACTGAAAAAAGTGGAAATGAAACTTTACAATTCACACAAAGTAACATATACTGCTTATAATTTTGTTGCTAACATCTAAATAAGCTGTAACTCGCTTATTTGATGTCACTTGGAATTGTATTGTTTTGGAATTATGAAGTTGATTACCTATTTTAATTATTACAAATATGCTACAGATACATATGGCTTTTATATCATTAGGATGGGGACGTACAATCAATTCGCCGTCGTCGGTCGCCAGAGCGCTAGTGTAAAATATACGAATAGATTTGAGTGGCAGTAGATTTAGGAGAGCCGGTTTGAGATCCCCATTTGCAGATGGACGAGATGGAAGAATATATTGAATTATTTCAGTATATTTCCACAAGAACTTACCTGAATAATATAACGTCTCTTTTTTTTCGTTGTACAAATGACTCCTATAACATTGTTTATAGAGAAAAAAGATTGTTGGCCAATCTTACGTACTTTTAGTTGGATTCAAATGGAGATTATCCCTAGAGGTCGCTAGTCCACGAGTCTCCAGTCACGACTTTTCTTGATTTTAACGTATGTATTTGATCAGTTCGTAAAATGTGATTTATTGAATAATCCGATAGATGGCTCTGAAATATAAGTTTGACACGTGCATCCTATCCAGCGTTGTACTGGTAAACTCGAGATTCCATTCATTTCAGTTTCAGCATTGTCTTCCAAGAGAAAAAATAGTCAGTGCCTGTGGAAATCGCGTTTGATACAATTGCGCGAGACATCTAGCCCGATAACGACGAACTCGGCAGAAAATACACCCGTACGAATTCGTCTACGTTGACTCGTTCAATCATACTCGATGCTGATAGAACAGTGATGATTCCATGCTTTCACCGTAAACAAACCGAAGTTGAATAATTACGCGGTCAGGTTCGGCTTCAGAATCGTTAAATTGCCCACATCTTGAAGACGTTTCGCCCTGAAATGTCATTCTTGGAGTGTGGCGATACCTTGACGTTCGATGGAAGCAACACTCCACAGTCTTCTTGCCGGGTCGTTGAAGATTGTTACCAGATGATTGCCAGATCCACAAGATTCTGATCCACCATCGTATCTCTTAAATCTGTTGAGGCTCTTCCAGGCATCTTCATAGGTGGGTTCATCTCAATAATGCTTCTTGGTATCCAGGTAGTAGATGTTCCTCTGGCCCTTCTTCAATTGCAGCACTCCTCCAACTTCTTTCTGTGTTTCCTGGATCTGAGACATGATAGCTCCAAATCCTTCTGAAGTACGGCCTTATTTCCGGTTGTTCTCAACTTTCTTTCCTCTAGCTCTTGGTTTGATTCACTGATTCTCAAATCAACCAGGCGAACTTCGCTCATTACCATTTTCTCTTTAAGTGTCTTTAACCGAGATATCAGTCTATTCATTTCACATAAAAAGTTTCATAAAGGTTTATCAGTTCTTTATTTACATCTGTCCACTCAGTGGCGCACTCAGAAAATAATTATGGGGGGCTGACCGGAGGTCCCTGGGCCAACCAACGGAAAACTTTGCAGAATGCAGCAATTTATTTCGTAGTTGTAGTGAAATGTAACTTCCGCAAACCAGTATTCAGTATGCGATGTGTCCGTTATTGACAGATTTAAAAATAAAAAAAAAAAATGTATTTTTTTTTATTTTTTCTTGTCTTGAGGGGGGGGGCTACAGCCCCTTTAGCCCCTCCCGTGTGTGCGCTCCTGTGTCTACTACGTGAGCACTTATTTATTTCAAAAATCCTATTTCTGACACCACTGTAATGATATTATGTCACTGTCGCGCCTACTCTGTCTATTTTCAAACTCTATAACTACCTATATCTGCAACTTCCTGTCTTCTGATGTTGAGCCTCTTATATTCCTTTATCATTCTGGAACCACTGAGAGTATACGGTTCAGATGGCTCCCGTTCAATTTCTATGCGGATATAACGGTGATGATTTCATGCCCTCACCGAGATTGAATAATCATGCGCTCACGTCCGACTTCAGAATCATTACAATATTTCTGTCGACCCGTTGTACCCTTACGTGCAACCCTCAGAAGTATCTAGGAGTTAGGGTTGCTGTTTTTTATGCCTTGAAAGAAAGAGCGTTTAAAGTAGAAGGTCAAGATATTTAGATGGAAAATCTCTGGTCCAATTTTTTTGATGTATCATCTGTCACATGAATTAACTCTGAGGTACCCCAGGGGTGTCCCGTTGGTCCATTTCTATCTTGTATCTAATTGGAATACATTTTATAACAAACTTTATGCTAATGACACTTTGGTAGCCATAACTGGTGATACTGTTTACAGCACCACTCATAAAATAAATGGTCGGAAATGGTGGTGGTGACTGGAAAAATATTTTGAAACACATACCTACATTTATTTTAAAAATTCAAAGAATTGAGACCATGATCAAAGGTATTAAACAGCTGATAATTGTTTGTTGTTCAAACCGTTATAACTGCTACAGCAAACAGTTTTGTCAGATTCTTTTCAGTACATCTTTTGTGTCTGAAGCCTGTTTTGATATTATCAAATTGAAAAATAAATTCGCTCACTAATTTCAGGACTTATTTGATGAACATGCAACGGGCGTCATCGAAAAGTTGATTATACGCTTGATGCAATTCATGGAGACAACCTACGACGGGCTAGGTAGAGACCAACTGCTTGCTTTCCTCTCCATTTTGGGAACAATAGTTTTCATATTGGCAATAGGATATCTCATGGCATACTTAGTGTGAGTATAACCGTGTTGTAATTTTCCGCAGAGCGATATATGCGTTGTTTTTTAGTCGAATAGAAGAGGAGAATATCCAAAAAGAAGCAGCCAAAATGGGCAACAATAATAACGATAGCGCAAATTCGAACTATCAACCTGAGTTACGTTTGCACGAATTGCGTTCAGAAACCTATAATGCCTTAGTGCGGTTACTGAAGCCCGGATGTCGCACTATTATACTCATTCTGGATATGCAGTCTAGGCAGCAGCTGATACCAGCATTTCATAAAGCTGTGTGGCCATATAGAAAGTAAGGGTGTAACACATGAATGAATTTTGCAATCTTGTAATAACCTTTTCTTTAATTGTCTTACAAGGTACGGTATAATGCAAATATTTAACAAAAAAACAACTACTTGGTATTATTAATAGAGTTCTTCATTATTTCAGGAAATTAGTACACTACATTTTGGTGTATTTATTCAGGTGAAAAATCGGATATGAACAATATGCTCTTTGAACCGCATTTCTAGTTTGACCCATATAGTTCACGCAGTCCTTACAGCCAACTTCATAACTCCCCGACTTCTCTTTTCCATCTGTCCTATATTTGGGAGTACCCAAGATCTGTTTTAGCTTTTACGACGTTTTGTATACCACCTTGAGGCTTTTGTCCACCAAGTCTACAGTTCAGCCACCTACCCACTAAGCATTTTCTAAGTTTGCGTTTTTTGAAATACTTTCGAAAATTTTATCGTGCGAGGGAATTTTGAACGTTTTATTCCTTTTTTATGCTATTTTTGTATGTTTCATGACTTTTTTCGGCTTTTTTTTTCGCCAAACTACTTGAAATTCACAGAGTATACTACTTTCATATACTCATATTCGTGAAATTCAATCTTTTTTGAATATGTACACCGAATTTGAAGTTGATTCCTATTCAACCAAATATTTCATACGCTAATTACGGAACATCTACACTTTCCAGTTGAAAAGTTCGAAAAGTGGTTTATTTGTGCATTCAAAAATCTTTGTCTTCTGGTATTTTCGTTTCAAACGGACAGAGCATACGAATCTCATTCATCTGAATCGATTGGCGTTCGCAGAATTGCTCTATGTCAAATCGTTCTTGAATTAAAAAAATCACCTGGAATTGAATTGAGTGTTTGAGGTTTTATTCCTTTTTTATACTAAACCTTGCATCTGAGCATATAGAAATCATATATATTCGGAATCAGCATGAAATTTTTCGTATATAGTGCGAATTTTAAGTGAATCTAATGATTTTGTATTATTCATGGTTTTTAGGGGATGATTTTTTTTGGGACTATTTTCGATTGACTTTTATCTCCGCCGATCAACTTGTAATTCACAGAGTATACTAATTTCGTCATTCTGAATCGATTGGCGTTCGCAGAATTGCTCTACCTCAAACCGTTCTTCAGTTGAAAAAATCAACTGTAATTAATTGAATTTCTGAGTTTTTTTTCCTTTTTTATACTAAATCTTGTTTCTGAGAAATTAATCACCTGCTTTTTTGCTTCATTTTCAGAAATAAGACGTTGATGTTCTCCTACATGTATATTGAAAGAGGCCTCAAATGGTATACGGAGCTGCTAAAGCTGTCTTTGCCAGAAGAAACGGAATTGAATATCAATCCTCGAAATTGCATCGGTACCGTGTTGTCTCTAAACGGCCACAGGAAATATTTCTGCGTGTTCCATGCGAAACATACAGAGAGAAGAAGAAAAAAGGTATACATAACCTCGCAGAAAGTTTTTTGCTTTGGCATCAAATGATTAGTGAACTTCTCACCTCTGCCACTTCCCACTCCATATTTCTCCAAAAGCAGCCCACCAACCTTCAGTTGACTTTCTCTGATTGGTCTAAAGTTTCACGGAGTGGGGGTTGACAAGGATGAGGCCTTTACTACTGTCATAAAAGATTATTGCAAATAAAGATCCATATCATAATTTCAGGCAGCGAAAAATGGAAATAGTAACCCGAAAGAGCTAGATTGTGAGAGTGGGGCCTTTATGGGATTCCAAAATTCCGACAGCTCTGAATCGGATGACGAGGTTCTGTTGCAGGGGAATTTACTAGATGGATTTTCCAACTGGTTGGACCGTCTTTTCGAGGGTACTACGCAGCGTTGCCCTATAAATTACTGGCCAGAGTTCCCCATTAAATAAAAAGAAGCTTCTGGTGATTTTTTTGGATTTTGTTGATAGGCCATTCGGTTGGTTACGATAGGAGATCGAGTTTTGTTTTATGCTTGGAACAGACAAAACTGGAGAGTGCAGTAGTTTTCGGTGTTTTCTGCACTGGTCGGAGATTGGTTGATAGTAAAGCTTAAGATTTCAGTTCAAAATAATTTATTTGGTAATATAATTGCTGCTAGGTTGGTGAACGATCCAGAAGTCGGAGCATTTAAAATATGGGAGGTTTTATTGAAAAATGGAGTTTTTCTGATTAAATTCGGCACAGAACCAATTTTTTATCGCTGTGTAAGCTGTATTGGTCATCAGTATATGATTTTGAATCCCACTAGTACAATGTCCTGAAGATGGAACCAGTGGTAGTCAAATATATTTATTGGCATAATTGTCTGGTAATCTCAGGAAAACTTTCGTTACCTTGTAAATATTTTCTAGTATAGTTTTTCTTCTAGTTCAATGCCCATTTCATTTAGTTGGCTGACAGCAGGTGTGATTCTTGAGTTTTCAGTAAAGTCGGTAATAATTTAAAAAGTACTTGATCCCCATGCATTAACAATACAATACTTAGATGTTTAAGTGTAGTTGCGGAAGAAAAATGCATAAAGAATCGAATAACGCTTCACGAAGTCTCTCATTTTCGAGTCTGTTATCTTGATCAGTGCTTTTGCAAATACTTCGGTCTTGAGGAATAGTTTTATGGAAAAATAAAAATATATATACAGTAAATTTCACTTTGCTTATTCAGAATACTTCTGCTGATCTGCACAGCTTCACACTCTTTCATATACTATGCAGTTTAAAAGCTTGAATGATATATCCATCGATAATTAGGCTTTCAATTTTGTCCAGGGGTATTTTTTTCTATACTGCACAACCTCTTGTCCTCAGGAAAACAATTTTTGTTAACCATGTCTTCTGTTAGTCTTCTTTGAGGTCCTGATGCTTCTTTTGAGGACTTTTTGAACATCAAATCGGGCCTTCTTGGTCAACACACACTGGATATTTTGAATATTTTTTGGAGTCTGTTGATTTTAAAGCTGAGATTGTGCATTTCTTGTTTTATATAAAAACCATTTGTAACAAAGCAACTTCATGGTTATTGCTGAATAGTGTTCAGCAAATTATTCGATTTTGTTCTAGCAAATTGTAGTTTTTAATCACATAAACTGATAGAGAATAGACTTTATATGAATAGACAGGTATTCACTTTCATAATGGAAATTTTTCATCAAATTGGATTGTTACCTAGGCAAGTTAAAAATCTACACTTGATAGGAGTAGGAGCATAAGTTAGAAGCATTTCTCAATTGAACAACTTTTAGAAATTGTTATTTATTTTGTAAGCTTGACTTATCAAATTGTAAGTTGTAAGACCCAGGACAGGTCTTCATTTATTTTACTACAGTCTGAATGCTGACTTGTTCTGAAACGGTTATGTACAAAAATTTGGAGGATTATGTGAATATACTTCGTATATATGCTACAAATTCCGTAGTAAATGATTTTTTCTGTGGCGTATTATTTATTGTAATAGTAATAAAAAAATGTGTTTTTTTTTCGTAATATAATTGATTCTTTTTGATAATTTCGTTTTATTGACTATAACTAGCGCAGTTATTTGCAACCGTTTGTGCCTCATAGCACTTACCACATCGCAGAATAGAGAAAACCTTGTGTAGATACCATGTGTAGTAAAACTGCACTAACTAATTGATCTAATTTATTTACAACAATTATTCACTAAAACATTTACTTCACTAATTTATTTCTACGGTGTCAGTCTCTATCCGCTAACTCTGGAACTGTAACTAACTCTCTACTTTGACTGTCCCCCAGCAGTTATATAGTCGCAAGCAGATTCCATCCACGCCTCTCGCGATTATTCTGGAGTATAGAACATTTCATCTAGATGGCTCTTCGAACAGTATCGAAGTGATCGATTTTATTCCAGTTTGTTCTCGGCGATAGGCCAGCAGATATGCTGTTGTAGTTGAGCGAGGGTGCATAATTAATTAGATCAGGGCCGGTCTCGAAATCGTTACACACGTCAATATAATTTTCCAACCAGCTAATGACATGCAAGTTCGATTAAATTTTTTTATTTCATCCTTTTTTACTTGTACAAAAACATTTTAAGGTTCTTAAGAATCGATAAAAAGACGTTTTCTCGAATTCAACTCAAATGCGAGTATACCAAAAATATGTATGAGATAATTGTTTTCGCCAAATCGCAATTGTGAACGTCTAATAGTATCAAACTGATCTTTGATTAAACGACAAGAGTGAATATCTTTCCTCAATAATGGTGTATACGATCGCGGAGTTGAAATAATACATTTCTTTTTAAGAATGATGAGCGTGGTAACCGTACAGCTATGTTCAATAAATCGCATACAGATAAACTTGTTGCTAAAAAATACGTTCTAGAATTAGTGTAAAAATTCTTCAAACTGAAGATCATTGAAAATGACGATCATTATACCATGAAGACCACTTCATATTTCGGTAAGACGAGGCACCTCTACATTATGCACAGCCTGTTAGGACGTTTTTGGTAAGAATGTGTCCTAGAAGTTGGATTAGAAGAAAAGGCTCTACAGAATGGCCAGCCAGATCTCCAGATTTAACCCCACTCGACTTTTTCCTGTGGGGTCAGTTGAAAAACAAAATCTATGCAACCGAACCAGAATCTCTGGAAGATTTTCGAAGTAGAATTATTGAAGAATGCCGTCGAATAACGCGGAAATGCTACGAAATGTGAGGTCTCATTTCGAACAGAACTTGTACTATTGTATGAAAATGGGTGGTAGACAGTTCGAACATTTAGTTTTTTGACAATAGTAATTACTGCAACAGTTGCTTTATCAGATAGTGTTTCTATTGATTGAGTGAATAAAAAGTGATTTCCAAGTAAAAATGTTCAAATTGTTGAGTTAAAATAAACTAAACTAAACACTAAATTAAACATTTTTGTGGCCTACTTTATCAGTTGAAAATGGTCTGGAAATGACAAGTAAATTATAATACACATAAGACATTACAGTGACAAAATGAAATTGATACTTAAAGTGTTTTGTTGTCTGATCCAAGAGTAGATTATCGTATCTTTTTTTGAATTTAAATTCTTGATTTCTTGAGGCAGATATCTTTTTTGGAGTTGAAAAATTGTGATTAGGTTTGTATGAATGATTTTACACAAAACTTTTCTATGAATATAGGACATGAGCAACAACTTCATGTAAATTTTCTAAAAGAAGTCATCTGATTACTAGGTATAAGTTTTGACATTTTCTGGATGCCTGTTAATAAATGATGAAAATTATGAGATTGGTCGTTTTAACATGAATCTTGTTAATAAAATTTGGCAATTATAGCTTGTAGAATAAACGTTTTGGAAGTTAGGTAACACAGTATTTCAGTGATTTATGAATATAGCACATCTTTTCAGCATTGTTCAATAAGAGAATGTATGAGATATTTTGAGAGAGGACTTAGAAAACAATCATCAAGAGCTCACCTGCTTTATTTTACATTAAATAATAAATAATAGATGAAAATTGTAGAAATTAAAAGTATAGGAGTATGTAACAAATTTAATTTTTATATTTACAACTACTTTTCAATTTACTTCACCCACGAGCACTCAGGAGGCAGTATTCTATGCGAAATCTTATGGTATGAAGCTACTTAGCTGCAGGTTTCTGTGCACATTTATCGCAACCTTTCAGAGTTGCATTGATATCTCTTTCGCAGTTAGAATATGCCATACCGATTCCAAAACCACCTCCCATCAAAATTGGCCACCTTCTTCGTTTGAAAAATAATAGGGAAAATACTGAGCCTAGTAAGAGGCCACCACCTGAAAAATATTGATGTTTTAAGGTTAACTGATGACATAATCCATGATACCATTAAACGTGAAAATATTCATTTTCAACTGATAACGCGGATTAAGGAATGCAACAAGAGTTCTTACCAAATTTAAGGACTCCATCTGATAAACATTTATCCCATTTTCTTCCAAGTTCTTCTTCGATGTACACTGGCGTCGCCATTTTTTCTGGTTAAAAGTCCTCAGAAAATTGACAAACCACACTTTATGAAAACGATTTTTTTTCAGTCACTGAACAGTTGTAGTTATGTAATAATATGTTAATTGGAATGTATATGGCAATATTTCATATGAAATGCATGATGACGAAATTCAGATTTTAATGATTTTTTTCATTTTTGAAACTTGTCAAATAGGCGGTAGAATTTGAAAGATTTCAGAGAACAAAAAATTAACAGGTGCGTTCCGAAACATTTCTAATCCCTTGAGGATTAGATAAGGGCGCATTCACACTATTCGATGATTGGGTTAAGTTCTTGAATCATCCGACAAATACTTTAAAGCCAGAAAATTGCATGGGATATACAGCACAAAACATCATTTTGAAACTATCTTCATTTTTAATATCTGTTACAGCAGGATCATCTATAATATATAAGCTCCATATGGTACCTCGGAAAATATTAATAATTAGACTGAGAGAATGCGTCTTTCGTTACGTCCTTAACGGATCGCAAATATCAAACCAGGGTGTTCAGTTATAGTTATTCCGCTTTTGTCACTCATACTTTGATAGTTCTTATTAATCATCTCATCCACAGAACTTTATAGTTCTGTGATCTCATCCCATCGTTTGATTTTAAATTAGGATGTATTTGAGTTGCTGTATACCGGGTGGTTACGGAAGTATTGCCTACGGAATATCTCAGTTATTGTAAGAAGTAGGTTTGTGAAATTTGGAAATTTGAAAGTGGAGCTAGAATTTGAGTATTTTGACATGTCGAAGTTAACTTCCGGTCTGACCGGAAGTAACATCAACTTTCATATTTTAAATGGAAACCCTATTTTTTTTTCTTTTCGCTTTATTCAGCATTCAATTCCCTTTCTAATGACATATCACAAGTTTTTATCTAACCAGAAACTAGATCAGAAAAAAATTATTATTGAAATTCACCGAGTAGGCCGTGGAAGCAAAATGAAGGCCAAAAATTGAAAAGTTGGCTATGGAAACCATACGTCACTTGATAACAGTTGCTACTACTGTGATATTTTATTTTCATTCGTCGGCGTTATAAAAAGCCGCCAAAAAAATATTGGATAAATTGGGAAAAAAACAATACTCTGTAAAAGAAAAAAGTTGTATGTTCCTATTTAAGTTATGGACCTACAGAGTATTGTTTTTTTCCCAATTTTCCCAATATTTTTTTTGGCGGCTTTTTATAACGCCGACGAATGAAAATAAAATATCACGTAGTAGCAACTGTTATCAAGTGACGTATGGTTTCCATAGCCAACTTTTCAATTTTTGGCTTTCATTTTGCTTCCACGGCCTACTCGGTGAATTTCAATAATAATTTTTTTCTGACCTAGTTTCTGGTTAGATACCAAGTTGTGATATGTCATTAGAAAGGGAATTGAATGCTGAATAAAGCGAATAGAAAAAAAATAGGGTTTCCCTTTAAAATAAGAAAGTTGATGTTACTTCCGGTCAGACCGGAAGTTAACTTCGACATGTCAATATGCTCAAATTCTAGCTCTTATGTCATTATATCGACGCTCCAAATTTCACAAACCTACTTCATACAATAACTGAGATATTCCGTAGGCAATACTTCCGTAGCCACCCGGTATATCAATAGAACCGTTAATTTTGCATGAAGAATTATTCAATTATCAAATGGCAAGCGAATTGTATATATACTGAGGGAATGAAATAGCCTAAAGTCTAGTTCATATCCTCGCGAACTTCGCAGTTTTCCTGCGAATAAAATGGCTGCCGACATGGTTCTGCATCAACGATTGGTCCAGTATGACTGGGAGCCATTTAATTCGCAGAAAAATTGCGAAGTTCGCGAGGGTATAAAAAATTGAAATTGATATCCTGTATTCAGTTCTCGAAATTAGTTCTGGATTTCGTTCACTGTTTTCCGTTGGATACTGGAAAAGTCTACTTTGGGAACTTGTGAGGGTGAGTTACTAATGTATCGCGTTTGCTTTTTGCGTCGCGCGTCACGGATTCTGATTTTTCCAACACTCGATATCGTTTTTGCTTTTCGCGTCATGCGCCACGGATTCTGATTGGTGAATTTTCCGACACTCGACGCTATTCATCAATCAGAATGCGAGAGGAAGGCGTGACGCATGTTCTTCACAAGTTTGATCTTGATCATAGAACACCTTTTCTCTTGATTTCGATGTACTACTTCGTACCTTGGCTATATGTTTCTGATGACATGAGGCTAACGGGCGAGAAGTAGAAGGTTTCATGATCTGAGCTTTTAGAACTACTTGAGAACTTCACATATAACTGTTGAACTACTTTGACTTTCATTCCTTCGTAGATCAGATCAATCAAATGAAATCAGACAGAAGTGACAGTCTGACAGTAGTGATTACTGAGCACGTGTGGTTGTGTGAACCTTTTTAAATAAACATGGGAAAATTCAGGAGTAAATTGAAGGGACAGAGTAAAGGAAAGCGATGGCCAAAAGGGCAAAGTTCCAGTAGTAATCCTGAAACTAGACGTTACAGAGATATAGCGAAATCAAGATTTTTCCAGGAAAATTTAGGTTAGCTTAAATTGCCTTATTTACCACAACTTTTTCACAAATTTTCTGTCTAGGTCCGAGTGGATTAACATCAGACGCTTTGAGACAACATGATGCCGTCCAAACATATTTACCCCACAAAGCAGAACCCGTTGAAATGGAAGAAGACGTCCAATCATCTACTGGGACCCAGTCTTCCTATAAAACCATGCAGTCTTTTGCTTCAGATTGGTCTGGCTGCAGTAACATGTCCTTCAGTAGATTCCTGAATGTTTTTCATTCTGATTCTGCATTGCACAAAGAAATGCTGGCAATTTTAGCCGCTATTGCAGAAGTTATAAAAGATAGTGGAGGATCCGAATCTGCCACTGAATATTACTGTGCATTGGTAACTATAAAATTCAGAACTTTTATAACGTCACTCAATGACTTGAATTTCAGTTGACCACTTTGGAGCAGGTATACAATGCTGAAGATAAAAATGAAGACCAAATTACTGCTGTGCTATCATTGTTGAACATGGGAATGAAGAAAGTGCCGGAGGGGGTGTTGAAAAAAACGTTCAATGATGTTACCCTGAAAATGTTGCACATTATGAAGGAGTACTCAGATTCAGAAAATAATGTCATCATTAAGTCTGTCCTAGGGATACTAGCATCCCTATTGAAAATACAGGAAGTAGCAGTATGGAGTCACAGTTCTACTGGTCAAATTTTCAATGCTATGTTGAACCCTTTTTGTATACATACAAAGCCAAAGGTAAAAAATTTATATTGCAATGAAACTGTAGTACAGCTTTTTTATTTTCAAGTGGAGAAAAGCAGCTCAGCATGCCGTTACGGTTATAGTTAATACCGGATGCTTTGTTAAAGAAGACGGTCCAAATCCTGCTGCTGATAAAACAGCTGAGTTTTGTGAACAAACTCTCGATACTTGTATGGGAGGAAATTCAGGAACAGTACTTGTATCGTCAGTACAGGCTGGGCAAACTACCATTTTACATACTCTAGGACTTATGAAAGACGTTATCTGCAAGTTTTCGAAAGCCCATATTAAGGTACTTCATCCATAAATGACTAATACAATATTTCACACATTTAGTGTTATTTTTAGAAATGTTGCGAAACCATTCTACGTTTGATGACTTTGAATTACCCCATAGTAACCTCTTGTGGTCTTCAAGTGTTACATGGACTTTTCTCAGCTCAGTCGGTGGTGGTGCCAGCCAAACTGAATGCTCAGATGATATCTGCGCTGTATGAATATCAGCCAGCAATTTCTGATGTTCAACCTACATTGGCCTGGTTGGCAGTTATGCAACAGGCTCATGTTCATTTAGCAGAGTGAGTAATTGCGATAAATTTTATTTATTTATTGAAAGAAATTCCAACAGGTTCATAACATGAATTCTATATATGTGTTCCCTAAGTAACAATAATCTTGTTTAGTTATTCCAAAATATTCTTGGGCACAGTCAAATCAAAATATGCCTAATGATGTGGAGATGCTTTATCACTTTTGTTAAAGCATCATCAATTAATTTAATGTAAGTTTTCCCCAAAACAGTTTTCTCAAAAAATATAATTAAGTAACACAATAATTAAAAGCTATGCAGTGATATTCAATTGTTCAACATTGATAACATATTTTTACTAGTCATCTTCAATTGATTTTCAGTGCTGATATTTCCATGGGTATGGCAGCCCTGCCCAAGATGTTTGACACAGTGACCCAACTGTGGTTGTCTGAAAAAGCTGAAATTATGACCGGTGCCACTCATGCTTTAGAAGTACTGTTGAAAGACGTCTTGGCTCTTGTTTGTACCTCTAAAGAATCGGTTGTCCAACATAAATCGAAAATTGAGAGATGTATCAACTCAATACAGCTAGGATTGGGTTACCAGTACAACATTGTGTGGCATCAAGTCTTACATGTTATCAGTGTATTGTTTGAGGTAAGATTAATTTTTTCTCGTGTATAGTTCGGATGTGGCTCTATCAATAATTTGACAGGATGGTGTTGTATACTCTTCATATTTCGAAATGCAGGGTTTTGGGATCCGGACAGGAAAAGTGAATTTTTTCCAAATATTTCAAATATACTTGAAAATGAAACTTTATGGTTTGGATGAATGACATTAAGCATGATTTTGTCAAATTGTAGGACAACTTCATCATGATTCTTCGTATTTATGCAGTTAAGGTTCTACTGTTGCAAATCAATAAGACTAAGTGTTATCAAGAAAATGGGCAAACTCAATAAGGTCTATTCGTAGTGGACATTTCTCGTTTTTTATTTTTATATTCCTTCATTTATATCTTTGATTATGCCTTGCTTGCTATTTTATTTTATGAGAATATCTTTATTTCCTTGAAGTTGTGTCTTTCATTGATTCCCCATCTTATTTGGTAAATTCATCAGTTATAAATTTTCCTCTTTCCCCTGATTTTTCATTCTAGCTTTGCATAAACGTAAAAAAATGCGAAGCTAGATGATGTAACATCTCATGGACATAGTGTAATCAAGTAATGAATTACGTAGATAAAGAATATAAAATAGGAATGAGTGCAGTGTACCAAAGATGGATACAAGATGAGTAATTGAAATGAAAAAAATACTAGATGCGAACACACTCAAAGAGTAAAATACACAAACCTAGCAATGAAATATGGTGAAAACAGCCTTGACTTTTACACTCATGTTAAAAACTTACACATTTAGTCTTTCGTTGAATGTTGGCTTATTAGTCATTTATACAGGGTTAATTAGAACTTTGTTGTTGA
The DNA here is from genome assembly GCA_958502065.1 of Chrysolina americana. NCBI lineage: Eukaryota > Metazoa > Arthropoda > Insecta > Coleoptera > Chrysomelidae > Chrysolina > Chrysolina americana. The sequence goes on along the minus strand of OY293416.1, from coordinate 65,803,379 downwards.
ACCCTGATTTTAAAACATCCTGTGGAATAATTTCGTGGTAGAATTCTTTCAAAATACCAATTTTCGTTAGGAACCGTTCCTTTTCAACATTTTGTTTTTGGTTCATGCCTTTAAGTGCACTAGTTCATTTTTAAGAGAGAAACGAACTCCAAACAACAGTTTACCCAATTTTAAGAAATCTTATTTTTTGACGAGATGGCTTTGCTCATTGTGCCGATAATTCCAGTTTTACAGCTCAGTTTATGAGTCTATCAATGAGAAGTCAACAATATATTGTTCAGTTATAATAAGCAATTATTGCAAATAAAATCAAACCTAAAATCAAACCAATTCAACTGTAACTTGTACTTTTTACAACGAATTCAGCTTAATATTTTGTATTTCTACCTCTAGCTCTTCTTACTGCCTGCATACATCGGTTCATACTGTCAATTAGGTTATGAATGAATATCTTGATGAATATTTTGCCATTCCTCCTGAATTGCTAAACGAAGCTCATTTATCGTAGCCGGAGCTAATTCGCGATCTCTGACTCGCCTATCAAGCATGTCCCAAACATGCTCTATGGGGTTGAGATCAGGCGAACATGCTGGCCAGTTCATTTTGTTCATACCTACTTCCGTGAGGTATTGTCTAATACTCCTTGCTATATGTGGCCGCGCATTATCCTGCATTAGGATAAAGTCATCGCCGATAAATCCACTAAAAGGTACAACGTAATTGCTCAATATCTCCTCAATATATCGGTGGTCCGTCAAGGATCCATCGATGACTACAAACTCAGTGCAGGCCTCCCGGGATATTCCTGCCTAAACCATTACTGAACCTCCTCCATACCTCAGACAAGGACTGAACGTGCACTCTACAAATCTTTCTTCTTTCCTTCTCCATACTCTTTTTCATCTATCTGGAAATGTAATCAAAATCTGGATTCGTCAGTGAAGTTCTAATGTAAATGTTCAGTAGCAAATTGCAGTCTAGCTACTCGGTGACGCCAAAGTAATTAGAGTCCAGTTGCTAGCCTGCAAGCAGTTTATAGAAAAGGCATCAGAATATTTCACTGTAAAATCCCTCCAATGTGTGAAATGCTTTTTCAAAGAATAGCTCTTTGAGGGCATTTCTAAATTATACATTTTTCAGGTTGCTGGTGCTCATTGCAGCGATATGTTACTGGGTTTGCTCAAGTCACTGGCAGAACTAAGAGATTCTTATAAATTCACTTACAACAATGAACTGGAACATGGAGTGGGTGCAGCTGTCAGGTCTATGGGCCCTGAGATTGTGTTGGAAGTGATTTCGCTCAAGGTAAGGCTGTGTTTTGTAGCACACTATATTTTATTCCACAGGCAAGGATTCCGTTTCAGCTTTCTTGAAGTAATTTCATGTTGATTAAATTTCTCAGAAACCCAACGGCGACCTGAACATAGACAGATCTTGGTTACTCCCTGTGCTCAAGGAAAACGTAAAAAATTCCACTCTGGAGTATTTCTTCAAGGGGATTTTGCCTCTGGCTCTCTACTGTCGTAGGAGGGCTGCACAACTGGCTGAATCAAATAACGGTATTGGGGCCCACAGCTCGGAACTGTTGTATTTGCAGCTGTGGTATTTGTTGCCTTGTTTTTGCAACCATCCCACGGACATCAAAGCCAGTTTGAAGGTAAGCTAGCAAAATTTGAAACATCTGTTGGAGTTGTAATTTTGATTGGATGTATTTTCTTTCAGTCTGTTGCCAAAGTGATGGGTACAGCGATTTCGGACACAAAAGAACTTCGTTTGGCTGTGATGGCATCTCTAAGAAAACTCATTATGAGTGCGAAAGAGTCCGAGAATAAGGAGGATCTTCAAGAGTTGAGCAGATTCGATAAGAACTACCTTCCCATTTTGTTTAATGTGTATACAACTAAACCCATTGGGTCTGAAGAAGAAGGGCAACGGTTGGCAGCACTGGAAACTATCAAGGTTAGTTATGGCATCAAATTCATATCAACAATAAATGATAAATAATTCGTCTGGCAATATTGATGTGCATCAAGTCCCTTCATAACTTACTACACCCTATTTATAACAGAAAAATCACCTCGCTGAAAAAAAAACATAATAGGAATCGAATATATAAATAAAATATAAAATCAACATTGCAGTTGGTAGAAAAGAATCAGTTTCAAGAATCAAAATATTACAAAACACGTATTTGAATTTTATTGACTTATCATTCTTTGTAGTGGAGGAAATATATATATATATATAGTAGGAGATGTGAGCCGATTATGGGCCTACCCCCACTACTTTATCGTTATCAGTGTCATTTCGGTGACCTCCAGGGCTCTGCCTGGTGTTCAGATGCAATTGTGTGGTTATACTAGTAATACTCCCTCTCAAACACTCGGAAAGATAAAGCCTGGGCGGGTAAATGACAGCTATTATTATTCACTTTGGCGCCCAGACGTGAATTACACTTTTCAACTGTAGAAAAACCCTATAGCACCTTGAGTTCTTGTACTATTGACATTACCTTCGTTTTTGAAAGCGCCATAGTTGCTGTTAGTGTTTTATATCAAGGTTAATTGTTGTCTGAAATATATTGGATTGTCAATGTTCGATGTGCCGGCAATCATGGTGACTTGGTGTTCAACAAATATAATTATGTCCAAAGTCGAGGCCTATCTGGTATTTATAGATATAGTAGGAAATGTGAGCCGGTTCTGGGCCTATTCCCACCACTTTTCCGTCATCGCTGACCTTCCAGCGACCTCCAGGGCTCTGTCTGGTGTTTAGGTGCAATTGTGTGGTTATAATAGTAATACTCTCTCCCGAACACTATTATTTACTGTGGCGCCCCCAGGCGACTCACTTATTTTTAGTTTTCATTATTCGCCGGTTGTCTGATATAGAGTAGATTGTCATTGTTCGAGGCGCCGGCAATCATGATGACTTTGTGTTTAACAAATATTATTATGTCCTAAGTCGAGGCCCATCAGATATTAATAGATATAGTAGGAGATGTGAGCCGGTTCTGGGCCTACCCCCACCACTTTGTCGTCATCGGTGATCTTCCAGTTACCTTCAGGGCTCTGCCCGGTGTTCAGGTGCAATTGTGTGGTTATAATAATGATACTCCTTCCTAAACACTCGTTGAGTGTACCCAAAGACAAAGCCTGGGCAGATAAAGGGCGGCTATTATTATTCAGTGGCACTTTGTGTATTAGAACATCTGATAGTCGAAGGGTCTACATTTCAGTCTCATTTCCGTAAAAGTCATTCTTGTGTTGTATCTTCGATGAATAAATAAATCGGGTGTGCCACAGGAATCCCACCTAGGGCCTTCATTGTTCAGTATATTATTGACGATTGTGAATTTTTTATGTATAACGATGATGTCTGTCAAAATATTTCGTGTTATACAAAATCCAAATGACTGTTTCATACTCTAGCATGGCTTGAACGTTATTTCACGTAGTTGATGAATAAAATGAGTATAAATTATCTAAAATGTAAAATTCAAAATCCAAATGACTGTTTCATACTCTGGCATGGCTTGATCGTTATTTCACGTAGTTGATGAATAAAATGAGTATAAATTCTCTAAAATGTAAAGTCGTCAGTTAACATCGCACAGTGTAGATAACCTTGTTATGTTCTCAATTACACTGTAATTGAGGAAGTTACTTCGATCAAAGATCTTGGAGTTATATCATTGAGTGTGTTTGTAATAAAGCACTGAAGCAATCGGGTTTCATGAAGAGAAAGAGAGAGATTTTATTCATACGAGTACAGTGGGGTAGGATCTCATCTTGACTGTGAAAGATATATTCATTCATTCGAAATAAAAAGAATGTCACAAAAAAAATACGATAAAATTTAGGATTACAATATCTTATGGCACATGTCAAAGTTCACTTTTAAAACACTATAAAGAGTTTCACGCAGATTTCTCAGGTTCTGCCATTCAGGCTGAACATTCCCCACTCTTATACACTGACACGCTGTTAATAATAATTAATATGAGTCCGTTGATCCATAGAAGGCAAGTATTTCACTCTGCGACACGTGAATAAATTATGTTTCAAATTTTCAGTTGTATTTATCCATTGCCAGACCAGAACTGAATCAACAGCTTTTCAGTCATGCAATCGAAAGGCTTAACACATCCTCAGATGAGCCCGAAGATCACTTCATCAAAGAAAGCATACTGGACCTACTCAGAGCCTTAGTTCCTTATCAAAGCTGCGAAAATGTCAACATTCTATACCAACAGTGTGTCAAATCTTTGCCCGACATCAAAAACAACAAGGAACAGAAGAAAGCCTACCGCCTGCTGGAAGAAATTTGCGGCAGCGATTCGGAAGGTTGTCTGGAATTCGTCAAAAAAAACCAGAAAGAAGTTCAGCGACTGCTGATGAAAACCTTGAGTAGCGCCGCTATTTCGAGCAAAGGTGCCAGATTGAGGTGCTTGAAGTCGCTGATAAAAGCGCAGCCTCACTTGGACCACGACAGCAAGCTCATAAAATCGGTGATACCGGAAGCTGTGTTGTTGGTTAAGGACGTCAACGAGAGATGCCGAGCTACCGCGTACGAGGTTTTGAATACGATCGGAAATATGCTAATGGATCACAATAGAATGCGTGAATTCGTGACTCTGCTTGTTGCTGGTTTGGCAGGAAGCCCGAAACTCATGAGCTGTACAGTTCTGTCGTTGGCTTCAGTGCTGCACAGTTTCTCAGGTTAGTGGTCCATCCATTCTTTTCTAAAAAGAAGGGTAAATATTTTTCAAAAGCAAAGTTTTCAGTTCGTATTGACAAAGTTTCAGTTTGTATACATAGAAAGATATTCTTGTGCAAAAAGCATTTGAATCTGTTACAGAATAACTTGAGTCACACATCTGAAGCAATTATATTTTCGTTTTTAGTGTTTTTCAATCGAAGTTTTTTTTTCAGTTCGTTTTTATTATCGTAAGTAATTGGATGATTCCTTATTCTGTTCATTTCCTACATAAAATGCAGATCTCACTAGTAATTTCCACTTATAATATAGTTTGTTGAGAATATCTGGAAATTTATGAACATTTATTTTTCTGTGCGTGTTATATAATACAGTATGCCGTATTGAAATCATATATTTTCGGAATCTGCATGAAATTTTACTTATACAGTACGGATTGCGAGAGAAAATGCCGATTTTGTATTCTTCACGAGTTTTAGGACTTTTTTCATAGATTTTTCGAATAATTAGGTTCAGTCGAATGACTCGAAATTCCCAGAGTCTTCTAATTTCAAAATTCTGAATCGATTCCCGAGATGTAGGGGGGAAAGGAGTCATTTCCCTCCATATTTTTTTCTACTTCTATTCGTGACACTTTTGACGTTGTATTCCTTTTATATGCCAAACCTTGAATCTGAGCATAATCGAATCATATATTTACGGGATCTACCCCTTTGGACTTTGAATTTTTAACGATTTTTAGGGGTGATCTCCTTTGGACCTTTTTTTTTTATTTTTCGAATATTTTTGTTGGAACTCGAAATCCACAGAATTTTCTGATATCATCATTCTGAATCGATTGGCGTTCGCAGGATTGCTCTAGCTTCAACAGTTCTCGAGTTGAAAAGTTCATCTGGAGTGGGAAGGAGTTCATTTTCTTCCATATTCTTTTCTATTCCTATCTGTGGAATTTTTGGCATTTCATTCCTTTTATGTGATAAATAGAGCTGTGCCGTGCACTTCCATAAGCACTGAACACTTTAGAAAAGTGTTCAAAAAGTAATTTCAGTCACCAAGCACTAGGCATTTCTCAAACTGTTAGATACTCAAAGGCCGATATAGATACATGCGTACCCACTCTGCATTTTTAACCCTACATTTATCATTCAAACTTTTTATATTATTCTTTCATGATGATTATTTGTAACCCCCAAAAGTATTATAAAAATAGCAAAATAGAAGGCCAAAAGCTTGAAATTAAAATGTAAAAAAACTTGCATAATATTTTGTTATCGGAATTATCAAAACCTGCCAAATTTCAAGGCAGTCCAATCTTCATATATACCCACTTTTTTATTTTTAGGTGCCTTAGGAATGGACAATATCAGGTTCATCTTGGAAAACATCTGTACCTTGTCGTCCTCTTCAACAAGAGAAGTAGTAGCAGCTTGCCTAAGCTTCATTAAAGTCTACAGCACGACACTTCCCAGTCCCATGGTGGCCAGTTCCCTGGAACTAATCGTAAGAATACTCACCTTTGATCAATTAAATCAACTCCCAAACTACTCAGTTATTTTTTCTTCAGATGAAAGCTTTGACTACCATGACGCCAGACTGCAAACGCCATTTCAGGCTCAAGATCAGGGATTTACTGGACAGATTGGTTAGAAAATACGGCTGCGATTCTCTTACGCCTTTCATACCCCACGATGACACGATCATGTACAAGCGGCTGAGGAACTTGAGGAAACTGAACTCGCGTAAAAAGAGGAGAAATGAAGCTGACAGAGACGATTACAGCGACCAAGAAGATGATTTCACCGTCAAATCGAAACCCAAGAGGTAAAATATAATCACTTCATGGGACTTTTGAAATCGTTGAAATACCAAATTTTGTGGTGACCATTTTTGGTTTTGTTTCAGCATGGAGGAAATATTGGCCGACTCTGATTCTGACTTTGAGGACATGGAGACTGACCAGCCCGTGGCGAGAGGCAAGAAGAGGGTTGGTACTTGGATTGAGGAAGATCCAGAAAGTATTTTGGATTTCACTGATCCTGCCGACAGAAGTAAAATAATAGGTAGGTTTTTTAATGATTTTATTTAACTTCACAGCCTGTCTATCAAATCTTTCCTTGGACCGATTTTAATGAAATTTAGCACAGTGATGTAGGTCCGATGACAATACAATATTTTGAGGGTAGGGGGTGGTTGAGGGGTCTAAAGGGGATAAACTCTTACCTTGTGAAGAGGGTAAATAACTCAGTACTTCAATATCCAACCAATACAAGATACTTTATAATAATAATAGTAGATTCTAAACTTACATGGGAAGCTCATAAAAACACAGTAACTAAGCAATTATTGTTATATGATTAGACATTTGAGACTGTATCATTTCACGTTTCAAAACTTATTATGGATTGGTACAGTTAGCCTTTCAATATGGCTGAATATTCTGACATGCATCATCATATCTAGATAAAGCTTTTATCATCAAAATCATTCAGTTTCGACGATTTGGTAATTCGAACTGCCAAGATTTAAGAAAAAACTCAATAACAAACTATTCTTGTGATGCAAATTTGCCGATTGCATGGATGGAATATCTCGAGATGAGTCAAGAAGTTAATAAAGCCGAACTTCAAATATCAAATTGTTTCCAGAATATTTTTTTCAACAGTAAACATGGGATTGGGAAATTGTTTACTCTTCTGGTGTCTGTAAACATCTTGTTGACCTCTCCTTGATTAAATCAATGAAGAGAGAAATTTACCTTGGCGTTTCCCAACGTTTTATCCTGGGACCAATATGCTCTCGTTAAAATTTACAAAACATAATCATGCATGCATATGAACAGAATCTACCTGAAAATCTTATCACCCTTTCTAAAAAATTTCTATTGTTAAAAATTGTCACATCTGTCAATTTATCAAAGTTTCAACATAATTCTCACACAATATTTCAATGATTTTTACTTTTTTCTAGCCACCAAACCCAGGCAAGTATCCCAACCTGCCGTCGAAACCGTGAATAAAGAAAAGGATAGGGGATTCAAAACTGATAAGGATGGTCGACTCATTATTGAGGAGGATTTATTGTTTGACCCCGAAACCGATGACAAGGAGAAAAAATTACCAAAGTCCTACTCCGATTCACGCCCTGATGACGATACAGAAAGCGACGAAGAAACGATACCAATAACTGATCGAAAATGGAAGAAAAACACAGCTAGTGTCAAGAGCGGTGTTAGTTCTGTTGGTAGCAAATCGCCCATAAAGTATAAAACTGGAGGAATTGGTATCCACAGGTAGGTGGAAACGAAAATTCAAATATTGTGTCCAGTTTCCCAATGTTCATAAAAACCCCAACTCTTTCTGTTCTCGGTTAGAAAGTTATTTTGAATCAATCGTTGAGATATAATATTACTGAATCATCTGCAAAACTATGAATATTATTAATGTAAAACAGGTCGTTTAGATAGAAATTAAATAGAAGTGGCCCCAAAACTGTCCCCTGTGGCACACCAAATTGAAAGATTTTGATGTCTTGTTTTATTTCAGGAAAGTAAGTGCGTCGACTTCTTCAGTTCGTAGTGGTCACAGTGCACCAGGATCAGAATACAAGTCTAAAAAAGCCAAAGGTGATGTCAAAAAGAAGGGTAAAGTGGATCCTTATGCTTACGTACCCTTGCAAAGGACAGTTCTGAATAAAAGGTATTTTTGCCAGAATTTCCTCAAATCACCTTAACATAAAATATATTATATTTTTTCAGGCGAAAACACAAAGCTGCTGGACAGTTCAAGAATATCATGAATGCTGCCAAATTGGGAGCTCTCAGGGGTGCCAAAGCAAAGAAAAAAACCAACAAGTGAATATGTATTAGGTATCAAATAAATTATTGAATGATTTCTTTGTAGTTTATTTTAAAAAGACAATCATATAAATCAATGTTTTCATAATTATTGAATTTTAACGGTACGAAAAATGGATACTTTGAAACATTTGATTCAAAACAAAATCTAGAAATATTCGAATAACTATATGTATAATAAAAAAATCTCTTATATCGATAAACCATACACTAAACATAAATCAAATCCATGACTACTCAAAGAAACATGCTGTTCTTACTTTTACCTAATTATTCTGTATTTCCATAGTAGAGTCTACTGAAGCAACAAATATTCAATTTTTTTTATCGTTTTCAATGTCCAACATATTATAAAATCAGCATTGTAATCTTTACATTGTAAATTTATAGTATCTTACGATCTACGTCAGCAGGTGAATATAAACTAGAAAGTCTTCGCTTTTAATCTTGACACGACTAGCAATAGTTTGGGAACAGTCTTTCTAAAATCGGATCAGAATGAAAAACGAAAACTCGTTCAAAGTGAACATATTTTTCTACAGTCTTGTTCTGTCAGAATATTTCCAGCTCAAAGAGCCACAAAAAAATCACGATCATAGCTGTTGAAGAATTCAAATATCCAGATGTGTATCCTCCAAATCTCACTATAGCTATACTATAATCTCCAAGTTTTCATCTTTGAAATTAAACAACAGTGTGGATCTAAAGTATATGTTTACACCAAACAATAGAGTACAAAATGAGTGATTTTATAACAAAAGAAATCCTCTTTTGATTGGCCTAATTTTCTTTGACATTCTGAAGTGGTGAAAGGTAGACACTACCGTACATACCAAGTGTAACTTTTAGAAACCGTTGGAAATTCGGTATCAAAAGGAAACCAAAATGAGGTTAAGTTAGATTCAAATGTTAGTGGGCCTATATCAGGCCTTCCACATCGACCCATGGCCTTTTGTGGATAAAAGGCAAGTAAGATATTACCAATTCTTTATATTCAGTACATAATTTCAGACTTCAAATGGTCTCTGAGAAATCAACTATAAACTTATCATTCTAAAATAAGGTAAGGAATCTCCAGACCTGGTTCGGCTGTTTTTCATCTTACCTTGTATAAAAAATCTGAACTAGCAGCTCTTTCATTCTTAATCATCAAAAAAAAGACTGTTGGAGGGAAAATGTTTTTGAAAACACTGGGGATTCTTATATTATGAATTTGTTTCTTTTAATCATCAGTATCTACTAAAAGTAGTCCAAAATTGGAAAATTACACACTAAAAGTAACAAACTTCAGTAAATAAAACTACACAAATTAATACACTATTTTATATAATAGTGTTTTAGCTTTATAATTTTGGTAAGTCTTTTGAAAGTTCCAGAAACAAACCCCAATCAAATCTTGTCAAGCTGGTTCCGAATATATAATCAATAATAAAATTTGATGAAGGATCGAGAGAGAACTGAAAATGATTATATCAAAATCGCAAAAATTTCTGTCACTTCGTTAATCCTCAGTGAAATTCAAGTTTTGGTACATACTTTGAAATCAGCTCGTCGAAATACGTAAGAGGTCGGCGAGCGATTTTTCGAAAAATGTTAAATAAACATATTTGGAAAAAGGTTCATTTCGAAAGTGCAGAAGTTCCGTAAGAAGCCTACCAAATCTCTATTTGACTCGGTATCGATTTCAACTTCGGTAAGCATGTACAAAAAAGATTGAATTTTACGAAAATGTGAAGGGGTAAATTCAAAAAAATGTTTGGCGGGAAATAACAGCTCTCAACTTCTGATGAACTTTTCAAATCGAGAACGGTTTGAGTTAGAGCAATTCTGCGAACGCCAATCGATTCATAATCACAAAATTAGTATAGTCTGTGAATTTCAAGTCGATCAGCATCAAACATTTTATTACTAGAAAATCATGAAAAGTACAAAATCATCATAACCACTTGAAATTACCATCATATAATCAAAATTTCATACTGATTTCTAAAATGTATGATTTGGATATGCTCAGATACAAGGTGTACCACAAAATAGCGATAAAACGTCAAAAATTCCCTTGCACCATCTATTTTTTGAAAATGTTTATTTTTCATTTTTCGAAAAATCCCAAAGTAACCCCAAACAAATCTTATCAACTCAGTGTCTACTAAAAGTAGTCCAAAATTGGAAAATGACACACTAAAAGTATCAAACTTCAGCAAATAAAACTAAACAAATTAATATACTATTTTATATAATAGTGTTTTATAGCTTTATAATTTTTGTAAGTCTTTTGAAAGTTCCAGAAACAAACCACTTTAGTTTATATCAGAACCTTGTTTGTGAATTACACAATATAAAAACTACCCAGATTTCAAAATCACAACTGCAAATGACTAATGGCCTCTCTAACTAAATTTTATGTCGCATGGACTAATATTAAGCAGTAAAAATGGTGGAACATATTTTTTTTTAAATAAACAAGACCAAGACAAGATAAAATAGGAGAAAGTTGCATTGGAAGGCCTTGAGATACATACATAAGTGGTAAAAATTAATTACAATTGTCGTTTTTTAACACTTATGTCACTATCCAGTTTACTGGAAGGTGTAGGGAAAGCATTGGTCCCCATTGTACCTTACTGCCACAATTAATAATAATAATAACAATAATAATACCTCTTCTAGCCTAGCCTATGTCTTTGAGCACACACATGTAGGTGTTCACAAAGCAAAGCATTATTATACAGGTTTCCTTGCAACTATCCCCTGTTTCAAAGGCAGGTTGACATACTGAGTCTTTTTATTTTGCCTTGAAAATTTACCTGCCAATCATTTTCCTTGCTTACAAGTATAAAACACTGTCAAAGACTGAATTGTTCTAAAAATATGTTTACTTTAGCAAGTAGTGTTGCCTTAACGCATTAAAATTATACCTGCACTGTGGTTTAACGCATTCCAGATTTTGAGTGTGCAATTAGCCATTGAAGCGTTATATCAATGTTATCTTTTTCTTTACACGAAATAGAGTAACAGCAAATTTCACGATCTTGGATAGCAGGCAAATTCCTGAAAATAAAAATACTTGGATGTGAAGGTACATGAATTCAATTGATATAACTGAATGGTCAAGTATAACCTAGTATGAAAAACAAACAAGAAAATATTGAAAACATCACTAGTCTAAATATATTTGAAATGATTTATATAATTAAAGAGCAATAATAAGAACTTTTGGACAAATTCGAGATATTTTCTTTATAAAACCATGACATTGTCATCAATCATAATAGTCATGGAAAAAAATGTATTTTTTGTTGCAATCAAGTAAGGGACTATTTTGACAGTTACTATAAAATATAACCATGAATAAGTTCGAGAATATTCACAGAGTGACGACACAAAAATAATTTTTAAGACATGAAGAGAATTTAACATACAAAGATAGTTAGATTGAAAACAAGAAAAATATTGTATACTAATCAATATGTACCTTTATTTTTCCAATCATTCATATATATCCAATACAACATAAACATGGTATGACCATATCAAATAATTATACTGTTGTCTTTCCATTGATAAGGCAGACAGATAAACAAGGTTATTGCTTTCTTATGAGATTTCCATATCAAAATGAAACGAAATATCATTGTTTTTAATAACATAAATGAAAACAAATGGAACTTTTATCAGTGAATAATTCTGATATAACACTAAAGCTAAAGATATTTTCTTATTACTCACATTCTTTCAATAAGGCCGTTCTCATCTAAAGCCTGTGGTTTGTCCCTTTTGTTACCCAACACTAATACTGGGATACCAGCTAGTTGTGGTTTCTCCAAAAGGTTATGGAGTTCGTTTCTAGAAGCTTCTATTTTTTCTGAATCTGCTGCATCTACCATATACCTGAAACAATTCCAAGTAGGAAAGATTATTCATACCACTATTTATTTATATAATTCTTTGATATTACGAACCATAAAACGAAATTCACTTACACAATTGCATTGACACCTCTACAGTAACGTTCCCACATCGACCTAAACCTAGGTTGGCCCCCGATATCCCAGACTTTGATTGTAACATTTCCCTTGGTGATTTTCCTCATGTTGAAACCTACTGTAGGTATCATATCTTCACTAAACTGTCCGGACTAAAATACAACAATTTTTCCTCAATATAAAATAAAGAGATATCAATGGTACTCACAGCAATTACATTGACAAAGGTTGTTTTTCCCGAATACTGAAGACCGACCAAAGTAAGTTCCATTTCTTCTTTCCAAAATAAGCTTTTGAACCAATCTAGTATCCTGTTCATTAACGCTATCATGATGAAAAGTAAGGTTTTATTTTGTGTCTTAATTCCTCAATATCAATTTGTTCAACAAAACCTAAAGTGACACCCAATTTGTTTTCAACACTGACAGATGTCAAAATTGTCAAAGCCCAAAAATAATTAAAGATTCGTCATTGGTTCATGGCCACAAAATATAGTATCATGGCCATGGCCACTGAACTCAAACACAGAACGCATTAACGTTCTATGCGGGGCAGTGTATGATTTGAATGAGGTCTGTGATACTGCCAGCCCACAGAACTCATAATTATATCTTACGATATACGTAAGATATAATTATGAGTTCTGTGTGCCAGCCACGAGCTTATCAAGTGATAGTACTCGTACTGTATAACAACTATGTTAAGCTCGTGGCTCACGGTCGATTATAGAGCGATATTGCCATAAGGCAGTATTTACTCACGGTCAAATAAAAGAGAGATATTGCAATATCGCCAGGTAGTATTTAAGGCAACTTTAGTAATTTATAGTCGTTGAACTTTGGCTGCGTTTTATTCGACCCATTTCGGTACCGGTTTGGTGGAATATGGCATATGACGTATGGCACAGATACAATGATAAAAATGTCATAAATGACAGATAAATTACAATTTGTTCCCAAACCGGTATCGGAATTTACCACCTGCCACACCCCTTGCCTAAAAATGGTCTAGAATAGGATGGTCAGATACCCGTTTCCAAAACATGTATTGTGTAGGCATGGCACCTCTATGTCTTTTATTACTCTGAGGTCGCTGTTTATTTGAGGCCGCTTGCATCTATTTAAAACGATCGTGACCAATATGTTTTTCAACTTCCCAACGAGAGATGTCGCTTCTCACCCTAGCATAGTATATAGGGCCGGCTTTACCAAATTTAATTAGATTTTCTCATTTTTTATTCGAGACTTTATTTTTCATCAATCGAATCACAATCAGAGTTAGCTTGAAAAATATCTCAATAACAATAAATTCTGGATTGAGATAACTTGAAAGTCGAACGTTTTTTACTTCAGTAATTAACAATTATTTATAGTGCCGTGTAACAAGAGAAATAAATCATTATTAATTATTATTAATTAAGATTCATTCTTGTATTCGGTGGGTTTTATGAAGGAAAAGTGATAAATATATTTTATTGCTTTACTTATATTGTTGATTTCAAAGTTTTCGTATTGAAGTTGACACTAATTTTCATATGCTTATTATGAAATATAATTCAAGATGTATCCCTGATTGAGAAAATATGATATTCAATTGTCAAATATTCGCTTCTAAGAGAGCACAAGTAAGCGAAAGTAGTACAATTTTGGGCATAAATTTGGATTCTATAATAAATATGAACTTTCCTAGTACAACCGAACTTCTTCTGTATATTTCAAATAAAAAATAATGAAAATGAAATATGGGTAATACTGAGTCAGTAAAGATGATAACCAAAATCTAGAAAGTAGTTATATTCATGAAAAACCACTCACATACTAATATAAATAAAATAAAAACAACTTGAAACAATTGTTCGAGTATCAGTCACATTCTCGAAGGAAATAAACACAGTTATATCCTTCAAAAACTTAACATTGTCTAACAATGAATAACAGTTGCGATCAGTTCCGCGAAGGATCAGAAATAGTTCCCCAGAAAATGGTGGCAGAAGTGGCCTCGTGCTTTATGAAGAACGAAAACGGTCTATTGATAATCATCGTTTTGGCACCGCCCATATAGTCCGTGATGCCAAGCGACACGGCTGCTGCCTCTGTTCCCTTCTCGTTTATAGAGAACACCATCTGCTGGACAATATCGGAAACTCTGAGATGGACCCCCTTGGCCGCGGCCGATAAGAGAACGTCGCTCTCTACGGGCGTGGAAAAGTTTTTGAAATCTTGCACTTTGTCTATAACTTCGTCTATGGCGTTGCTATGCCCAGCTCTGGACTCAATTTGTACTTTTTCGAACTCTTTGTACTTCTGGAGCGGCTTCAGGATGTTCACCGTGTTCGACAGCGACAGTTTGGGTATTTTCACCACAACGTCGTTCAACTTGGCTTTCGAGATGGTCGAGATTATTTCTTCGGGGTTCAGTTTCTCGGTGAAGGTTTTTATGTCGTAACTGTGCTCGCTGTCGTCGTTTGGCAGGAATATGTACATTCCCAGTTCCCGGTTTTTGTACGGCAGGCATATCATCCTGAAGTTTTTGGTTGCGGCGTAAGGGATTTGACTGATGAGTCCCATCATGTAATCGGCTTCCACAGTGGTGTTTTCGCCGGTTTTGAAGATGCTGCGAGTGTTCAAGAAATCGGAGAAGGGCGTCTCCCAGTCTGCGCGAAAGTAAATAGAGTTGAGAAATATGGAGCCAGTACTGGGCGGTGGAGCACTGCTCAGGACCGACTTGATGAGCCCATTGGTATGTTCCGATGCCCAGGCGTTGATTACGCTAAAACAAAAAACCGATGAAAATGATAAATAATGATTTTTGAAAATGAAAGATACTAATATCTTGTGTACCTTCAGAGACTTCAAAGAGTTCAACTCGGAATCTTTCAAGATTGATTCGCAAGCCACCGATTTTATAGTTATACAGTATATAATACCAAAGACATTGATGATAAAGTTTCCTGATGGTGTGATACTCCCAGACAGCACACAATATTCTATGAATATTCTCACAACGTTCACAACATACTTCCTATCGAATATTCTACAGAAGTTCCGTAGAATATGATAAGAATGTTCTGAATATTCTAAGAATGATCATAGAATATATTATTTGAATATTCTCAGAACGTTTTAGAATATGTCACAATATTCCGTGGACGATCTCAAAGAATGGTCATAGAATATAGTATTCGAATATTCTAAGAACGTTCTAGAATATCTTATAATATTCTATGAATATTCTCCAGGAGTGACCATAGAATATATTATTTGAATATTGAAAAGAAGCAGAACCTTTGATTAAAGTTTAAAAATATATTAATAAGTACCTACTAGTTTTGTATTCAGCTACTGTTCATTTTGAGAATTATAATTTATCCTTCATTAAAGTGATGTTACATTTTTACAATTTTTGATATTCCTATTCATATAAGGAATGAGTCTATAATAAATAATGGAATTAAATGAATAGAACAACGTTTGAAATGTTTTTCATCATAGACTTATATAAATGAAAACAACGTTGAAAATACCTTTCTCTCCATATATTGCCACAAATTCTTTGTGGGAATGTTTCCACAAAATATGGAGAGGTTATTTTGATATAAATATGGGAATTGAATAAATCGAACATATAAATTAAAACAAATAATTTCAGATGAAGTTGGAAATACCCTACTTTCACAAAATTTGGAGAGAAGGGTATTTTCAACTCGAGTTGAAATTATTTGTTTTCATTTATATGTTCGATTTATTCAATCCCAATATTTATTATGTGCTCATTTTGAGATTATGCTGCCTGAAATGTTCTCAGAATATTCTTAGATCCAAGAATATATCCCACAGATGTTCTGATGATATTCTTGAGAATATAATGATGTTGTTCTGAAAATATACTTAGATATATTCTGAGAATGTTTCGATAAAGTTCTCAGAACATTCCAGAACATTCCCAGGAATATTGTGAGCATGATCTTGGAACTTGGTGCACCTTGTGAGAACATTCTGAGAACATTCAAATGTTCTACGAAACTATTCTGAAAACATTCTCTGTTTGGGTTCTGATTCTCGAAATTTCAACAAAAAATGCACCAGTCAGAGCTGTGAAAATCACAAAAAGGCACCATGGCTAACAGCCAACTTGAAATTCATGTTCAAACTTTGAAATAAGGCCCTTCCAAGGTTCAAAAGAACAAAAAATCCCCATCACTATTTTAATTCAAAGAAGGCATGGAAATAATTACTACTATCTGAAAAACTATTTAGGTTATAGGTATAGGGAACCCCAATATGGAATGAAAAATAATTGAATTTTCTTATCCTCAAACCAAAAAATACAGGGGATTCTATTTGGAATAACAAAGTAATCTTTGTTCCGAAAGATAAAAAAGCGACAATGATTTCTAAATATTTTGTATATAATGTTGAGAAAAAGGTTGTATCGAAATCAATAGCCCAAAACCTCATTCACGCGTGGTCAGATTTCGAAGGAATGCTTTGTATAGAATTCGATGTTATTTAGTTTCCAATTGAACCTAGTATTTCCATAAAAAAAATCAATAACTCGAGAACGGTCAGAGTTGTGTACATAGTACCTTAAATGAAACCATGTAATTTTTTCCTGACCCTTTCAAAAGTGTAACAAAATACAGGGTGTTCCGTTTGAAAAAACACAACTTTGATGTCACACTTTTTTGAGCCACTCTCTAGACTCCACAAAAATTTCCTTTTACCGTTAATATTTCGAAAACAATTAAATTTAAGAGTAAAGTGTATAAGAGAAAAATGTTGGGAATTATGAGTAGATTTCTAAAATGGAATAATAAATATACTTATACGCAGTGTTCTATTTAAAAAATTTATTGAAGATAGCGCTCATCCGTCATTTTAAAACTTTTAGTTTTTCTCCTATTCAAGCCCTCCAAATTTCGTTGCGATATACCAGGTGGTTCAAAAATGAGTATGGGGGTAACGGACTTGAGAGGGGTTCTGTATGATGAAGAAGAGAGATTTTCGAAAAAATAAATGATGCGAGTCACAAGAGCAGTGTCGTATGGGGTGCTTCACCCGGTATACTTCCGCTTTCATATTTACCTTGTAGTATCTTTGTAGAAATCCAGCGCCTTGATCTCGGTGTCATAGCATTTGTCGAGGTACCCCGTAAAATCACGTCTCAGCTCGATGTTCTTGTTATAGAAAAGAGCATTATTCAAATTGAGAACAAACTGTTCCCCGGGTTTCCTCGTTTTCAGTGATTTGAGCAAACTGGAGAGCTGGAAATGGAAATTTGCGTACGGCAATTCTTTTGTCTCGTTGCCATGTTTGCCGTAATTATTGACTGTGTAAGGATGGTCCGGTTTCGGAAGTGAAAGTAGGTTGTAGAGTTGGTCTTGAAAGACACCTGGAAATAATATAAATTTTCACTGTTAGTGATTGTTAATGTGATCAATATTTTAGAACAGTTGATGTGCGAATCTGGTGGTCACGGTCTATTTTTAGGCAAAGTATAGGTACTGTTATAATGGTTTGGCGTTTGTTTATATCGCATCCTTCCCACAACAACATATTTGATAAACATCAGTGTAGTCAACGAGGCTAAGTTTGTATTTATAGGCCAGTCAATAAGGGATTTTTAAACCGAATGTGACATCACGTGAAAGACAGTCCATAGTTATATTCTGTAATGTTTTGGACTCGCAACTGTTCCTTATTAATTTGTTATAAACATTTAAAAACAAAAAAAAGTATTTTTTTTCAGTTTTTTGCTCATAAAATGAAAACTCATACAGAAATCTGGTTGTTCGAATGAGAAAAATTTAAGAGAATTGAAATACAAAGAAAATGAGATATTTACGTCCCCATCGGATCACTAGAAACGGAGAAAAACTGGAAAAACCTGTAAATTTTGCGATTTTAAAAAAATCATAGTTCCGCCATTTTCCAGTTGTAGGGTTGGCCCTTCTTATGAAAGTATGGAATCATGTATTATTAGCTTTGGCACAATTGCTATTTGGATTTTTGTTTGCAGTCTTGCAGCCTACCTGGATGCTCTATTGATGAAACGATTTCAATTTCTCAAACAGATTTTGAAGGTAGGAGTATAGTACCATAGTACCACAAAACGTATTTTCCCATTTGGCACTACAATGCTGCGAAATGGGTGAAAAATGCTTGCAAAGATGACTAAAAACGGCCGAGCCCACGTAAGCGGCCGAGTAGTAGGAGAGGCCGGGAGATGCATATTGGGAGAGTAGGTATCACCATAGCAAAATTGATCAATTTATAAACAGCTCCACTATAGAAATGTGGAACAATTTATTAGTTAATATAAATATAAACAATTGTCTCGATGCTATTCAATTAAAAAAACTGAGGCTCTACAAACAGTTCCAAGGTATTGTTCAATTGATGATCTATTTATTTTGTGGAAATTCATGATGAATGTAGGATAGAGAAAATAATAATAACATAATTACGTCATTTACTAGTGAAAATAATTTAGGGAACATGTTATTCAACACAAAACCCAAAAAAGAAAACGGAAAAATTCAGGCACAGATTTTAGAATGTAGGGATTGTTCAGCAGCGTATACAGGCCAGACAAGGATAAATTTTAATATAACGTACCGTGAGCATGTGTTATCTGATAAAGCCGATTTTTATCAGATATATGAACATCTACAAGAAACAAACCACACAATAAATAAAGAAGACATGAAAATCCTGAATACATGCAGTAAGGGAAAAGAAATGAACTTATTGGATGCATTGAGAGTAAATAAATTGAATAAAAACCGTAACTTTAAAACCCTCAATGACTAATTAGAACTGAACAGCTCTCCTCTTTTGAATTTGTGAATTTTGATAATTAGCCATTATCCCATAGACACCTAATTCGCTAATTATTTTGAATTCTAGTCAAAAATATTTTGATATTGATTATGTTTGTAATATTTCAGGTAAAAATTTTTGCGTAATGAAAATACGAAGAACTATAATTCTTCATTATTTAATCTCAATAATGTCGACAAGATATTGCGATCGGCATGTCGTTGTTAAAAAAAACGAGAGGTGCGATTTGCATTTCGATAAATATTTGAATATTCTGTGAAAACGTTTTGCGGGTGCATTTTGCAACAATTTTATTGAAAATTCGAGTGCTTTGTGAAATCTGAGCATAAACACATTTTGACGAACTGTTATCAATTAATTCTCCTTTACTCCCGGATAAGAAAAGTCGACTTCCTGAGGAAGCCAAGGGGTGCTTTTAGCAACCGTTATATTAAAAATTCGAATTCTGTCTGAAATCGTCGTCAGACCATAAACAAATTTTGTCAAAATATTGCAAATCACTCTTTTACTCTCCGATAAAAAAATCGAGTCCCCAATAAAGCCAGAGGGTGTACCTATTTTGCTACCTTTATAATGAACATTCGAATTCTGTGTGAAATCTTCGTCGGAGCATACATTTTTTTTGTCAAAATGGTGCAAATCACTTCTGCTTTTCTCTCCGATAAAAAAATTCGACTTCATGCAAGTCTCTCTTATGATCGGGAAATAGCGAATTGTGACACTTCTGAAGGTTTTCCAACTTGTTCATTGGATTCTTCTTTTATAAGAGCTAAAGTGCGCAGCACATTCATTTCTCGTGTGAAAGATATCTTGCCACACGTTTTTGAATGAGCATTTTCTCAATTGATTTCGAACCTAATCATTAACAAATTAGCCAAGTAAGAGGAAAAAGGGATACCCCTAGCTGTACCGTCTTGTTGTTCATAAAAGCAGACTTTAAATTGTGTTTTGTGTATGGGTACAAGTGCAGAGTAATGGGGATAATGTATTTTCCCGGAACTTTCCTAACCAGCGAGATCCGGAAGATAGATCAAAAAAACTCGGGATTTCTTAAATTTCCTGTTCTAGACTTCTTACGGAGCTTTATTGCGACATGGAATGGACAACTCACTTTACTATAGCACAGGAAATTTGCGAACATCACGAAAAATCACGGATTTACAAGAATATTTGAATAGCTTCTTACCTTCTGCTCCCATCATCAGCTGGCTGATGATCGCTGCGGTGCTGAGGGGTGATACGACGAAGTTTGCACTGTTTGACGTATCCATAAGTGCTTGCAGTCTTATTCCCATGCTGAAAATGGCTTCTATTGCTAAACCATAGTCATCAATAGTCTCCTTTGGTACGAGTTCATTGAGGATGGATTTGGAAGATGTAGAGTGGATTTGAAAAGAACAGACGAGAAGAATCGCCACGTAGAGCTTCATTTTTCTGAAAAAGGGGATTCGATTTGAATTATTGGAGAATGGAAAATTGATAAGTACTCAATAATACAACTGGTAGAGGATCCCACATGCCAATGTAACATAAAATTGAAATTTTTATTTCATCACGAGTGAGTATCTTGGTCTCCATTTACCAAGAAATTTTCCGTTGCATCTAGAAATGTCCATTACTTCTTGGAAATAAATGGAAATTCTAATAATAGCTTGTCCATTCTCTGCCACCTTACCACTACTGCACTCATTTCAGAAGTCATAGATGAACACATACCGTGTGCCACAAGATAAGTGATCAAACTTTTTCGTGAAGAAAATTTGGATTTTTTTATTATAAGTAACGGTGTTGGCGTATGTTCATCTGTTTCGGTGATTTTGGGATACAGTTCTGTTTTGTAAATGTGACACCCTGTATAGTTTTTGCTCATTCAATTTATTTCGTCACTGTGCGTTAGGCCATGTCTTAGTTTCGGCCTGTTTTCGCTCTACTCGTTTGTTTTTTAAGCTTCACTGTTTTATTTTGTACGTAAAAGGACTTGGTTGTTTTCTGTCAGACATTGACCTCATATTTTCCACTTTCTGGGAATCATATGTGGAGGAAAGGATATTTGGACTTAGTGGGAATTAATTATTTAATTTTTTGTTTGAACACAACTTCGATCTGTTTGATTTAACGCTTTAACTCGTATTTTTGTTCGTGGGTGGCGCTGCGACTGACTTATTGTAAGTCGCGGCTTCATTCGTGAGCGACGTCTCTTGGAAATTATCGTTTTCTTGATGGAACAAGACTACTCTAATGTTGTCTGACCTATTTTATTTTATTAAAAATATCACTTGCAATAGTGTCCTTGAGGAACAACGCACAAATGGATTATAAACGTAATTTAATGTCTGGAAGGGGGGTATTCGTTTGATATACATATGTCTCACATTTTTCCACTTAGTAGGAGTATGTGGGGAGAGGAGTTTTTATCGGAGTTATTCGTTTCATTTGAGAAATTAAACGTTTAAAATTTATTTTTTGGTCTTACTCATTTAGTTCAAAAACTATCAATTTTTTATAGTCACTGACAGTTTGTATGTAAAAATGTGACCATTTTTGAGGAACCCAAAAACTTTTCAGTTCTTCATGAATGGTTGTGTGTATCAATAAAATTTTCCGGTTTTGAATATCATTGAAATTTTTATAGTTTATTAACTCTTCAATTTGATGTACCTCTTCGACATATCTACGACTTTTCATACTATCGGTGAGGTTGTGAATAATTTGAAACCACTTTACAACATCATTGTTCAATAATCACCAAAGAAATTAGGCAAAAATGAAAATCCAAATATGAATTATTTCACTCAAGGTCCACCACGGAACTCTGGTACACAACGCAAAATAAAAATGAATGTGTATGCATATAAATCAAAACTGCATTATTTATTTACTATAACACTATACCAGGTGATTATAATATTTGATTACCTATGTTCATTAGGATTTTGGAAACGAAATGATATTTCAATATGGGGCAAGGCAAACAAGTGGAAGTCTTTGCTGAGTGGAATGAAGAATAGGAATTCACGGTAACTTTGGTCGATTTCGAGATATATGAAAAAATACAGGGTGTCCCAAAACTCAATGCCATGCTTTGGAAGCCTGATACTATCAATTTAAAATTTTCTCAATATATTCACATACCATGATTTACAGAATTAGGTTTGGAGTGGTTTACATAACTCATCAAGTTAAGCGGTTGGTAACAGATTTCAATGATATTAAGGAATATAAAAGAGAATCAAGATGACGAAAGTAATAACAATAGCAAAGAAAGGGCGGTAAGAGAAAACGAGGTGAGTAACCAGGGTTTAGTTCAACAAAAACGAGAAGATAAGTTATTATTATCAAGTGAAGATTCTTTTTCAGTCAGAAAATGCTTTAGTAAGTTTTTTTATTTTCATATATACGTTTTTTCTTTGATTTTATGTACTTTGTCAGAGAGGTGGTAGTTTTTATGTTAAATGGCAGGAAATTATAGAATTTTTGTCCATGAAAAAATATATATCGTTGTTTCCGGAAAATTGGTCATCACAATCTTGTTTTCAACGAGTTTGCTTAGCTTTGGGAGTAATCTATTTTTGTTTATTATGAAACATCCAGATAAAAGACTGATAAATATATAATCCTTTTGTACCAAGTGTTTCAAAATCCTTATAGAGCTGATCGGTAGAGTAAAGGTATTTTTTAAAATATTGTGTACAATGAGGAATTCTGGGTTGATTGCAGTTTACTCAACAAATTATCATACAGACCCCCCATACTGTTATGCAATACCTATAATGACCGATGCAACTAGGGATTACTATGAAATTTATAGATCAGTTGTCTGAGCCTTTGTGTTACGTGTGTCTCGTGACCATCCCACCTTAGATGCTGATGTAGTATATCATCGAGTTATTTATTTTATATTTGATGTTTCTTCTATAGTTGGGCAAGTGCACTTGTTTGTGTCATTACAATTCTGTATTGTTAGATAGTTAAGGAGAGTTTGTTCAAATTTATGTATCGACAACGATGAAAATTTTGTTTTACTCACGTTGAGATTCAAAAGATTATAATTCAACCATATCTGTTGATTTTGTAGATCATTTTCCAAGTCAACTTTTAATTGTTGCCACGAGTCTCCTCTATATAATAAGCATATTATATTTCCCTTAATTTTTTTTATTGAAGTTATACTATTGATGTATACGAGGAATAGGACCGGGTCCAATACTGTGCCTTGCGGAACTCCAATTTTAATATCAATTGGTTTACTGAGGCAGTCTTCAATTTTTAAAATTTGCGATCTGCGACAAATAACCTCTCATCAGATTCAGTACATTACCTCTAACTCCATAATTCTCTGAAGAAATAATATGATTCAGTATCGAATGCATTGGCCTGATAAAGAAAAATGGCTAGGCATTGTTCTGATCTATCCAAGGCATTGACAGTTTTTTTCAATTAAATCTAAAATTGCTCTAGTTGAATTGTTTCTGGAGTCAAATTGCCTGTCTGGTCAAACTGCCTTCAAGTGACGTCATTTCTAGTGGTTTGCTTCAAGTTTTGTGAAATAAACCGATGGAAATTACGTCACTTCGGAGCAGTTTGATCAAACTATTTGACCGTCAGCCACGGGCTTTACTGTAATAACATCATGTTTCGTGAAAATTGCTGTTAGTCCTTTTTTGACACTCAGCTCAAATAACTTAGCGAAATTATTTATCAAAGAGATAGGTCGGTAATTATTCAGGATATTACGTTCAGCTGACATATATGGGGGTGACTAGCGATTCTTTCCATCGCCTTGGAATTTTTACATTTTTGAAGGAAAGGTTGATAACATGAACCAAAGAAAAACAATTTCTGTGTGGATACTTTTAAAGAGTTTACTAGTGACACGGTCCGGGCTGGGGGCACAGATACTTTTCGAATTGGCAATTAGAACAATAATCTCATTATATGTGACAGGTTGAAGAAAAATTGATGCTGAGATATATGGATCAGTGAGAAAGTTCTCAGGGAGGGATTTATAATTTTTTATTTTTTTGGTTTTTCAATTTCCACACTGGTGACGTATTCATTGAAAAGATCTGTTTTAGTTTTGTTGTTTTCTATTATTTCACCTTTTGAGTTTTTGACAGGTATACTGTTGAGTGATTGTTTTTTAGTATTGATGATATCCCATGTTTTTCTCCATTTTCTTAGCATCATTTAATAAAAATAAAGCGTGACTTCACAAGTATACATTCTTTGTGTTAATTGAAAGCTTTTATTTCCCTATATTTATCAGTCATGCTGAATTTACACGTATTAGATGTCACCACGATAGAACATTAGTTAATAAATCTTTTTAATGTTGCTTTGTGGTTTCTCTAATTATTTGATGAATATGCGGTTTCGGTAATATTAAATAATGTCTCTATTTTTACTTCAACACCCCGTATTTTCGGAAGGGGACATTTTTGGACCATGGTTTATAAAGCAAACTATCATTATTTTCCATGTAAAATCACAATCTTGAATATTCGCATATCATTAAGGAAAACCCTGAATGTAGGTTTATAAAAAAGAAACATTTTTGAAAGTTTGAAGTGACGTGTAGAGCGATATTAATGAACACGGCACGTTTGAATAGAGATTAGAGACACAACATCTAATTACTCCGAATAGTAGAAAGTAAACGTCAAAAAGTGACGTTCTTTCACTTGGAACACTCAACTGTCAACTGTCAGTAACACAAGCCAGAAGCAAACATGTGGATAAAAACAAGCACTAGAGAGCGATGGTTTCCTCGAAAAAAACACCAACAAAACAGGAAAATTGTCTCACCTTCGTAAAAGAACTCTGCTTATTCAGGGTCCACCACTAAACAGAATGACACACTAACCAGAATAACACACTAAGTTGTTATTGATTATAACATCCGTCACTTTTCTAACAATTAACTTGAAAACTGGTTATTTCGGTCTTTCAACTTCTAAACAATGACCGAGCAATTATACAGAGAGGTACGCGATAGTTCAGGAAAGGTTTCTCGATTCGCAATTTGTTCGTTACAAACAAGCGACTAACATTCGTTTACTTGACTGCGGCTTATCGAGGAGGAGATGCCAGTTTATAAAGATACAATCGCAATTTGCGGGTTTTTCCCTCGGTTTGGTTTGCGGTTTTACTAGGTGTCTCCGTACTCCGTGGATATACAACAAATAGGGGGAGCTGGATTCAGATGCATTGCATGATGAAACGAATTTTCCCAAAAATATCTACACCGGGCTGCGGGTACCCCTTTTTCGGAGTGCGAACGTAGATAGGGGCAATTTTATCGACTCAAGGTCAATGTTCTCTCTTCAGTATCATGGTTTATTGAGGTCAAATACTTATAGCTGTTGGATTATTAATATGGTACCTTGAATAACGACAGAGAGGCCAACGATGCACGTTCGAAACAATAGCAGATTGAGAATATATAGATGAACAGTTATATACAGGGTGTAAATATGAAAACCTAACCTAACCACCCCCGATACCTTTGGTCTAGCATATATAATACTAAAATTCCGCGAGACCGTCGATTTTGAGTTGAGGGGATACCTTTGTCGATGTCAATTTTCTCGCGGGAAATGGGAATGGCGGTAATTAACCAGTCAATTATTACCCTTTTCTCAAGATTTGGAACTCCAGAACCCTGTGCGAAAAGAGGAAACTGAAGTGAAATTCAAAGAGTACGCAACAATTGAAAAAAATCTTTATTTGTGATTTTTCAAAAACAAAAAAATTTGTCATCAGCTCAGGCTCGTCATAAAATCCACTGAGCCCTCATCAGATATACTGAGTGATTTTCAGTTCCTTCCAGAAACGCATTTATCAAAATTAGCAAAATTTTAAATGTTATATTTTTCGAAAAATAAGTAAGATTTGGATGAAAATTTCCAAGGAGTCCTTTGTTGGAGCTCATTAAACAATATGAAGGTGGGAAGAATTTGAATTTTTCGTGAAATTCTAAGATAATCAATTTTTTAATTTTTTTTATTAATTACAATTTTCGTAAATCACGAATGTATTAAAAAACTCCGTTTTTTTTTGGTTGACCTCAATGACGTTATGATGCCAATGCCAATTATTCCTTTACATTACATACATATAATCCATTAGAGCGTAAATTTTGTGCAAAAACGTAGAGTTTTTGTTGGTACTTTTTGGCAAAATTCCTTCCATAACGGACTGTTTTCCATATGAATCTGTTGAGAGTAGTTTTTTCAGAGTTATTTTTTGAAGTGAAACTTACCCGCAAAAATTAATATTAAGTTAAATACCGGAAAAAAACAATTTTTAATACATGTTGTAGTTGTATTCCTGAAATACAAACTTTTTTGAATATGCACACCAAAATATGAAGTCGATTCGGAGTCAAATGAAGATTTTATAGGATTTTAACGGAACCTCTGCATTTTTTTCTGAAAATGTTTGAAAATTTGGTCTGGCGAGGGAATTGTTGACATTTTATCCCTTTTTCATGCTGAAGCTTGTATCTGAGCTCATACAAAACATATATTTTGGGTATGTAGTGCGAATCTTAAGTTGATAAGATTAATTTGTATTTTTCATAACTTTTAGGACTTTTTTCGAGTATATTTTTCCTCTTGACGACGATTGACTTAAAATTCACATATTATACCAATTTCATAGTTCTGAATCGATTGGCTTTCGCAGAATTGCTTTAGCTTCAACCGTTCTCGAGTTATTAAAGTTCATCTAGAGTTGGGACGGATCATTTCACTCCAAAAATTTTTTTTTATTCCTTTTCCACTTGTATTCGTGAAAAGAAATCTTTTTTGAATATGCACACCAAATATACAGTCGATTCCGGGTTAATTGAAGATTTCATAGACTCTTAACGAAACCTCTGCAATTTCTAGTTGAAAATGTTTGAAAATTCGATCTGGAGAGGGAATTTTTCAGGTTTTACCCCTTTTTCATGCGGAACCTTATTATGTCTGAGCGGAACCTTATTATGTCTGAGCATATACAAAGTATATATTTTCAGTATCAGCATGAAATTTTGCGTATATAGTGCGAATTTTAAGTGAATCTGATTATTTTGAGTTTTTCATGATTTTTAGGGGTCAACCCCTTTGGATTTTTTTCGAGTATATTTTTTCTCTTGACGATTGACTTGAACTTTACAGATTGTACTGAGTTCATCATTCTGAATCGATTGGCGTTCGCAGAATTGCTCTTTCTTCAAGCGTTCTCGAGTTGTAAAGTTCATCTATAGTTGAGAGGGATTATTTCCCTCAAAAAAGATTTTTCAAATCGTTTTCTAATTATACTCGTGAAATGCAATATTTTTCAAATATGCAATTTCTTGTTGAAAATTCGATCTGGCGTGGGAATTTTTGACGTTGTATCCCTTTTTCATGCTGAACCTTGTATCTGAGCTTATACAAATATATTTTCGGTATCAACACGAAATTTTGCATACAAAGTGCAAATTTTAATTGATGGTTATGTATTTTTCACGAGTTTTAGGTGTCTACCCATTGGGGGTACGAATATACTTTAAAAGATAGGAACTAGGGGGCAACTCCTCATATATTTAGGACCCTCATAGTCTTCTGAGTCGAACAAGATCGTTCCCGACAGGGTCATGGGCAGAAACAAAATAAAAAAAAACGCTCAAACTGTATTTTAATCTATTTTTCACAAGAGGAAACTAACTAACCAAATCGAGTGAGAAACAAGGTAAATAATTTTTTGACTCAACCGGGTTCAAACTTGCTGTCACACGGGCGAAGTCTCTCTAGATAATGTAGGATGCTTCCGTCTACGAGCTGAACGTCTTCTCCACGTGAAGCAGACTTTTTGACACTCACTGTATATTATGTAGGAAACACCTTAACTGAAGGGCAGCCTACTAGGTAGACATTTTTTGTGAAATTAAATTCAGCCCGTAGACTGGATTTCACCTTTTTTGTAGAGATCTAATCACGACAAAAATGCATTTTTGTATTATCGGATATTCTGTGAAAATTCACCCAATGAATTTTCATATACATAACAATTATTACAGATGCGATAATTGGTATTCATTGACGCCAGACAATGACAATCAATTTTCAGTAGTAGAGTAAAAACCTGTGAGTTGTTAATTATTCATGCATAATATATGATGTAATCCAAGTTCGTCATCTTATTGTACATTGGCTGGTGAATGGGGGTGTGTCAAATATTTCAGTTGAAATGAACTTGGGTAATTGTAGTAATTAATGGGAAATGATACGTCAATAATCACATGGTTCTGCAGTTAAGCTTAACGTTTTGTTCATTCATTCATACTTCTTTTTCACCATATATTGAGAATAATAATATCCTCATTTCCATTGCTTTTTATACAAATAAGTATTAATGCCAAAAAAAACATAGCGAAACAGAAAAACAATTAAATAGATTAATCATGATATCGAAGTATTACTATTAAAAGTATGGCCGAAATATATTCCTCAACCGAGCAAATATCAATTACAAAAACTATGGAAAGCAAGGGTCTCAGAAAGCTACCCTGTGGTGTTCCATGAGTAACAGACTCATATTCAGAAGAGAACTGAGAGTTAATAAGATCAAATGCCCTTCTTTGATCAAAAAACAAAAAATATTTCAGATTATTTACCGTTATCGAGGTGATTTGAGTATTTCATTACACAAAATTATATCTTGAATTGAGATCCTCTTATGAAAACCACTTTTTTGACTATCAAAAAAGGCGCCTCTGCCTAATAAACTAACTAACTGTATTTGGAGAACTTTCTCGAATACTTTTGAATATGCAGATATAGGTGCTATTGCTCTATAGTTGCAGATGTTATGAATATAACGTTTTTTTAAAATCGACTGTTAAATCGTATTTTCAAGTCTGTATGGAAATTATCCTTCTTGAAATTGAATACTGACAAGCGTTATCAGTGGAATAACAATGATATCTATTACGCTTTTCAATGAGGAATAACACTTCATCGAATCCAGAGGAGTATTTTTCTGTAATATTTCTGACAATATTTTTTAAATTCATTTATCAGAAACATACAGGATAGTCTGATTACATGTTCCTGTCTCTAATTATGTGAATTCAAAATACAACATAACACCATAAATAAATAAGTCACTTAAAATTGAATTGATAAGTGAGTTTTGAGTTGGGGGAGTCTGTATGAGGGTGAAATGATTAGATTTTCGGTGGAATAACATGATAATTTAACAATTGTTAAAGAAAAAGTAGATAGCGTTGGATTATCCGAACTTTGTCATATCAAATTTAATTCCCAAGTGTTGAAAAGACATAAAGCCAGGAGAGACGCTGTATAAAATATACAGGATGAATTTGTTTTGGAGGGACTCTATCAGTTTTAATAGACAGATACTTAGTCCAAATCAAGCATCCAAACTCTAATTTGCTTCTAACCAGAGCAGACGTATATTATGGAGTTGATAGAACTGAAGAGAAAGGATAAACTTATAAACAAGCTATCAATTCGTATGTTTGAGAAAGGGCATTTTGAATGAGTAACTGAAAACTGAAAAAGGGAAAAAAATGGGATTCCCAGGTCAATCACTTCATTTACTCTATTGAATGCAGAATTTCCCATGGCGTAAATGGAATAATTTGGATTATTTTGTTA
Source organism: Chrysolina americana (assembly GCA_958502065.1). Classification (NCBI taxonomy): domain Eukaryota; kingdom Metazoa; phylum Arthropoda; class Insecta; order Coleoptera; family Chrysomelidae; genus Chrysolina; species Chrysolina americana. The sequence continues at coordinate 65,773,330 of OY293416.1, read as the reverse complement.
ACTGTAGGTCATGACTTCACCTCTATCATTTTTGAAACAATATACAATGTAAATCATGACTTTTTCCGAATTATGGAAAATGAAAATAATTTCATAACGAAGTATCAACGTCATAATTCGGATTGTAAGAAAATTGAAGTTTCTGTGTTGGATATATTCGATAAGATCCAAGAAATATGGATTTTTTATACATACAGAAGAGATTGAAAGTATACGTGTCTCTGTTGTACATTGTTTGGATAACGTGATTTGATTAATTCAGTGCACCAATCATTTGTCTCATGAGGCCTCTTGGCAGAACGTAAATTATGTATAGTAAACAGTGTTAACTTGAGTATTACAGAAATATCCCACATAAAGAGAACTGATCTGTTAATTTTCCTGATTTCTTCTCATTTTACATAGGATATAACATATGAAGTTTTGTGGAAAATATAGTCCATTTACAAAAAAAATATAGGTCAAAGAGAGCCTTTTCCATTAATTGAAATGTAAGAACTCCCAGTATTAATTGTTCGTACCTGTTCAGAAGGCCGAGTTAAACAACATATTGAAATTTTTGACAATTTTACCGATAGACTTTTTGCATAAGAAGTGTGCGTGATCTTGTATCTGAGCACACACAAATCATATTTTTTCGAATTTACAGTAAACCTCATGATTTAGTATTTTTCATAATTTTTAGGGGTCTACCTCTTTGGATTTATTTTAATAATATTTTTTTTGCAGTTCTCTTTGAACTCCACAGTATATTAATTTCATTATTCTGAATCGACTGGTTTTCGCAGAATTGATTTATCTTTAACCGTTCTCGAGTTGAAAACTTCATCTGGAGTTGAGGGGGGTGATTTCCTCCCCAAAATAAAAAAATACTACTTATATTTGTAATAATTTTCGTTATTTCGTTTTTTCTCCATCAAAATTTATATCACAGAACAGAAAAAGTTACCTGCTACTAGAACTAACCCCAAAACATGACAGCACAGTTATTTATTGTGAAACAGGCTGAAAAAAACGAAAATAACATGTCTCGCATTCTGTTCGAGAAGATATGAACCAAAACTAGATCTAGATCTAGATCGCAATATTGGTAGACCAATCATAAAATGATGGTTTATTTTTGGTACCACTGTGCACATATCCGAAATTCCTAGTGGTACACTATGTCAACTACTGTCCTTCAAAGAGTCAAGAAATATTTCATTATTTGAATTGTTTCCAATGAATTCTTCATATACGAATGTAACTTGGACGAAAATCTCAGAATTCTGTACTTTACTGTTCCTGAGAAACGTCTACTGTAAGCTTTTACTGTTGTGCCTGTTTTAATTTCTCATACGATTTAATTATTTCGTAAAAATTCGTGAAGTGTGTCAAATGGTGAACGTGCCTATTATTTGTTCCCACATACATATCTTCGTGAGAAAGCTCTTAGGAATTTTGTCAACTGGCAAACGATGAACTAATTATAATGACAAGCATGTTTTATGCATTGGATTAACGAACACATTAAATTTTTTGGTGGTCTGTGGTGATAACCTAGGAATTCTAGCTAATTGGTTGACCCAGTGTTTTTTCCAAAATGGGTATGGAAACCAGTTAATTGTTTCTCATTCTCAGGAATACTGACGATATTTGTTTCTAAAGAAACTCAATTGATTGAAAAATAATTTTTAGGTATGTTGCAATTTGTCAACCTCCCTGAAAACTCATAAAAAAGTATTTCAAGGTTCAATTCTGGGTTTACTAATCTTTGGTCTGTACAACTTAAGTTTCCAAAAACTTCACATCGTGTTCGCAGTATGTATTTGGTATCATCCATTCACTCACATTTGATCAATCATACAATTTTTTTTTGGTTAGAAGTTACTGATTCATTATCACCTGTGACACATTTTTTTTCTAGTTGATATAGTTTATAAATAATTTCAATTGCTCAAGAAAGTTATAACAAGTATGAAAAATTGGTTTAAATGTAGTGCATTCAAATCCAAGTATGTAAAAGCGGTTTGAAAAATACATAAAGATCCAGTAAGCAGAGACTCCATTCTGCAATTTTTTCAATATTATGCTGAGGAAGCTCAATATTCCTGTGAACTCATGCTTCAGCAACAGATGATAACTATTTTTGTGATGAATCAGAGGAGAACGACGATTATGAATAATAAAAAAATATATCAATTAATGGATTTTGGCAATTTGAAGATATTTTTCGTGTAGAGGAAGATAAAGATTTTCGAGAACAAATGTTTCTAGAACCAACATTCTCGTATGAATACAACTGATTAGACAAAGAAGAAAGAATAACGTTAAAAATTATTATTTTTTTCTTTCATATGTATTTGTTGTTATAACATTTTTCTATTCTATTCTATTCTATTCTATTCTATCATTAATTTGAACAAAGTTGAAGTACCCTTTCTCTCCACACGTTTCCACCAAGTGGCAGGGACAGGACAATTATAATGTTGTCCCACCTACCCTGGCACTGATGAAAGGCAAATCCTCGAAACATGCATGTCTGCAGGTGGTCATTCCCAGCCAGATGAAGGATAATCTTCTGTTTAATTACAAGACAAGCAATTGCAATTGGGTCTTCTTGAAAGAACGTTGCACAAATATGTTGCACAATATATATGTAGTTCAATGTCCGTCGTGGTATTAGCCAGGGAAGTAGTTGTTGTCTGATAGACATTTGTCTCATTTTTCCACTTGGTGGAAACGTGTGGGTTCTTCGACTTTGACGATATTATTCGTATCATTTTCTATAGTTGTTATAACTTTCTTGGGCAATTCTAATAATTCGTAAGCCATATCAACGCACGCATTTGTTGATAAAATTCTATAATCTATAAAATGATCGATTTTGGGTAACAAAATTTTCAAAAATAGGTCAACGATTTGTCAGATGATTACTAGTCATTTTTGACACAAAATAATCATAACAGAAGACATAGACATTATCGAAAAAGTCGATGGACAGTTTCCCTTCGTGCTGTAGTGAACCCTGCTCGATTTAAAAAATATTTGGAATTTTGGGATATCGAGGGATAGATTTTCATCTCACCAAAGGAAGATGTATAGCTTCTCATCGCGATTTTGGACCCGTACTAAAATGAACCAGTTTGCGCAATAATTGTATTGGTACAAACAACGTAGTGGTTACTCAAATATAATCTTTCGACTCTGCTTTGTTGAGTTTTTTCCAAAAAATTATTTTCCACCGAATCAATAGTACGTTGATTCGTCAGTAAATCTTATAAATTCCCGTATTCTCCAAATCAATAAATCATATCGATAGTATAAACATTCCACCAGTATCAATTCTGCGAAAGTTTACAAACGCGGTTCTATTCTCCCAAACAGGGCTTCACTATTAGACCAATCCCCGTATGATATCACTTTCATCATTGTGTTTTCACCTGATACAGATTATCACCTACGTTCCGGTTTTTTACAATATGTAAAAAGCGAAAATGAACCTTGACCGTGATAGCTGGAAATCAGACACAGTTCTGAGAATTCACAACGTAGTAGCCTACGATACGTTTTATCCTGCACACTCCTCGAGATTCTGTGAATTCAGTACGCCTATGGACGAATCGCAATGTTTGGGTATCGAAGATTTGATATATCAGTGAGTATGTTGAAAGATTGTTATAATTAAAACGTCTGGACCTCAAGACATAAACACAAACAAATTATTGCTTGTGGTGAACTTGTCAGTATGAGTCGCAATGCAAGTAATTCTACTTTGCACCAACTAAGATTCAGTCAATTTCTGTGGAGTGGCTCCCGTATTGGCGATACGTATTATCCAAGTGAGATACATTTTTTGAAATTGATATTATTACGAATAACTTTTCGGCTTTTCGAGTTGCTAACATACTCCTTTTAATTTTTGATGTGATTACTTCATTAAATTCAAACTATTTGTTTCGTAGAGTTCAGAAAATATAATTATTTGTCACTTGAACATGATAAAGGAAAAGGCTGATCAAGTGTTTGTGGAAAACTTCAGAAATGCTTTCCAGAAACCCAAATGATTCAAATAACCGAGTGAATCAGGAACATTCGAAATATTTTTTATCTTTTTGAGCGAATTCAATGATTCAGTTATGAGTTACGAATTATGAAGCCATACCAGAATTTTCACCAGCACCTATTTCGATGAATTTGGTTGGAATTCGCCTTCAATCCAAGCATACCGGATGCAAAATTGATGTTTCCAGGAAAAAATTCCGGAAGTAATCATGTTTCGTTCGAATTTGTAGAGTGAAAGTTTCGAAAACTTAAAACAATCACTAGAAGTGACAGGGGAGAGTGAAAATTTGATGGACAGTGAGCAACTTTTTTATTGGCATTTTTCAGAATTTCCAAAAAAACCAGTTTTTTGTAAATTTTCGAAAAAATGTCAAATTTGACAGATGGCAAAAGAAAAGAAGCTATTTTTACTAATTCTTCAAGCAAAAACTATGAAGTCAAATCTTAATATGTTGCGAACTTAATGTGTGATACTGTATAGTACATTTATTGCTTTATTCATCAATCGATAAATAATCCTTTTTTGTTATTGAATGCATGATGCCCAAACTGTGATTATATATCTGATTTGAGATATATGTGCGAATTTGTTTTTCTCAGAAATTGTATTATTCTGATTATTTTTAACAGAGGAATAATATGATTTGATATTTTACATATTTTGTTTGTTTCAATACCATACTAATAGTCAAATTGAATTAATTTAACCGTATTGCAATTATTTTAATATTTTATATTCCAAATTAGTTTTTGAAGTTAATACATTTTTGGATGTATAAGAGTACAGTACCATCCGCAGAAGAAAAATTGTAAATTGGACTGAATTGAATGGTTTCTGACCCACTATAACACGCGCCAACTCAAATCCTATTTTTGAGACCACTTCAAAAAATAAAAAAACGGCTGAACCCCTCTGACGACCCAACAATGACTTTCAATCATCAAAAGTTGTAAATTGGACTAAAATCAATATTGTCTGACCCACCACAACACGCGCCAAGCCAAATCCTACTACTACAAAAAATTTAAAAAACATCCGAACCCCTCTAACGACTCGACAATGACTTTTAATCACGAGAAGTTGTGAATTGGACTGAATTGAATGTTTTTTGACCTATCACAACATGCGCCAACTCAAATCCTATATTTGAATCCACTTCAAAAAATAAAAAAACCGACTGAACCACTCTGACGACCCAACAACGACTTTCAATCATCAAAAGTTGTGAATTGGACTAAAATGAATGTTTTCTGACCCACCACAACACGCGCCAACTCAAATCCTACTTTTGAGACCAATTAAAAAAATAAAAAAATCGGCCGAACCCCTCTGACAACTCGACAATGACTTTCAAACATGAAAAATTGTAAATTAGACTAAAATAAATGTAGTCTGACCCATCATAACACGCGCCAACTCAAATCCAATTTTTGAATCCACTTCAAAAAATAAAAAAATCGGCCGAACCCCTCTGACGACCCGACAATGACTTTCAATAATGGAAAGTTGTAAATTGGACTGATATGGATGTTTTCAGACCCACCACGAAACGCGCCAACTCAAATCCTATTTTTGAGACCACTTAAAAAAATTAAAAAAATCGGATCGACAATGACTTTCGATCATAGAACGTTGTGAATTGAACTGAAATAGATGTTTTCTGACCCACCACAACACGCGCCAACTCAAATCCTACTTTTGAGACCAATTCAAAAAATTTAAAAATCAGCCGAACCCCTCTGACTACTCGACAATGACTTTTAATCACGAGAAGTTGTGAATTGGACTGAATTGAATGTTTTTTGACACACCACAATACGCGCCAACTCAAATCCTATTTTTGAATCCACTTCAAAAAAATTTGAAAATTGACTGAACCCCTCTGACGACCCGACAATGACTTTCAATAATGAAAAGTTGTAAACTGGACTGATATGGATGTTTTCAGATCCACCACGAAACACGCCAACTCAAATCCTATTTTTGAGACCACTTCAAAAAATAAAAAAAATCGGATGAACCCCTCTGACGACCCGACAATGACTTTCGATCATGAATAGTTGTAAACTGGACTGTAATGGATGTTTTTCGACCCACCACAAAACGCGCCAACTTAAATTCTGTTTTTGAGACAACTTCAAAACATTTAAAAAAATTGGCCGAACCCCTCTAACGACCCGACAATGACTTTTGATCATGAAAACTTGTGAATTGGACTGAAATGAATGTTATCTGATCCACTATGAAACGCGACAACTCAAATCCTACATTTGAAACCAATTAAAAAAATTGAAAAGTCGGCTGAACCCCCCTGACGACTCGACAATACTTTCGATCATGAAAAGTTGTGAACTGCACTGGAATGGATGTTTTCTGACTCACCACAATACGCGCCGATTCAAATCCTATTTTTGAGACCACTTCAAAAAATAAAAAAATCGGCTGAACCCCCTTGACGACTCGACAATGACTTTCGATCATGAAAATTTGTGAATTGGACTGGAATGGATGTTTTCTGATCTACCATGAAACGCGCCAACTCGAATACTACTTTTAAGACCAATTCAAAAAATAAAAAAATCGGCCGAACCCCTCTGACGACTCGACAATGAGTTTCAATCATGGAAAATGTTAAATTGGACTGGAATGGATGTTTTCTGACCCACCACAAAACGCACCAACTCGAATCCAATTTTTGAATCCACTTCAAAAAATAAAAAAATCAGCCGAACCCATCTGACGACGCGACAATGACTTTCAATCATGAAAAGGTATAAACTGGACTGGAATGGATGTTTTTTGCCCCACCACGAAACACGCCAACTCAAATCCTACTTTTGAGACCATTTCAAAAAATTTAAATAACGGACCCCTCTGACGATTCGACAATGACAAAATTAATTAGGTTGCTCATGCGAAGCTCAGAGTTTAATGAATGAAATACAGTTCTGTTCATCTTCAACTTTTTTTGAAGTGAATGCTGTCATAAAAAGAAGCTGATATGATGTTTTTGTATTTCTGTATCTCGCAGGCTTGGGAAAACATTCAATAAAGGAAATTATAGAGAATGTGCTCTACAAAAAACATTAGACAGTAGTTGACTTGATTTTTAATAAGAATCTAGATAGGGACAACCAATCCAAAATGAAAGAACCTTTTACATTTGAATATTGCATTATTTTTTGAAGCAGAAAGTAGCCTTTCAGTCAATCGTTTCAATAATTGTTTAACAAAAAACTTTCCCAAATAAAACGAGCTTTATGGGTGACTCTGTATGTTTCGTTTTTATACAGAGCTGAAGTGTACTCTGGAAACGGCTTGAAAAAGGGATTCATAGATGATGTATCGATTTCACTTTGGTCGAAATGTTTATTTTGGACGAAAATACTGATTCTTGTTATTTCTTTCGTAGGAAATGAATCAGACCATTGGGGGCCGGTTATCTTGATCCCGCTTCTAGCAACGGCTATCCTAGTCGTAACCGTATTTCTTCTCATTGTCTTCAGGCAGAATCCCACCTTCGTGATCAGCACTGTTGCTGGGTGTTTGACTTTCATCTCGGTGTATCTTATACTGTACGCCATGGACGCTTCCAAGAAAGTGTTGGCGTGAAAATCGTCCAATTCACAAAAGTCAGAGTTTGAGACTGACTTTATGTATCGATATTTGTACATGTTAGAGTTTTTGTTTGTCAATAAATTATTAATATTATTGTTTCTTGTTTAGTTTTTCTACAACCTTATTAGAAGAGCGCGTTTTCGACCCCTAAGCGGGGGAGGAAAATGATTCTCTTCCTGCTGTTTATCAAGGAAGAAAAGTAAAGAATTTCTGACATGAGTGTTTTCAAATAATATTAATAGTAATAAACAAAAAATAAGAAATACGTTTACTCATTTTTTGATCACATTTAATGTTTCTAGGCTGTTTATTTCGCTCGTAGATTCAATAATGGTATTTGCTTCTGAATTCGAATAGCTAATTGTCCTAATTTGTTACTGGGTATTTAAAAAATGGGCTCATTCCCTTTTGAAAAGCCCCTTTCTGTTGAAATATTCACCACTTCTTGATGATTACTTATGTATAACCATGTATAACAAATCTTGCATGTTTAGATCAATATCTCTGTACTCATCTGGACAAAAAAAAGCAAGTTGATGTTGTGTACTTAGATTTTCAAAAGGCTTTCGATCAAATTGACCATTTCATTTTTCTAAATAAATGAACAAAATTGAGTTTCTCTAGACAACTGCTAATTTTAATGAAATCATATCTAGTTGAAAGAAAACAATTTGTAGAATATGAATCTTTTAAATGCTTCATACGCAGTTACGTCTGGCGTGCCACAAGGTTCCAATCTGGGGCCTCTTCTGTTTTTAATTTTCATTAATGACTTGGCAACCTCTTTAAATATTCCTAGCTTACTATTCGCAGACGATCTTAAATTATATTATAAAGTTGAAGACATTACTGATTGTCAGCGAGTACAGTCCGAATTAGACTCAATTAAACTTTGGTGTAACGATAATCGTCTACAACTGAATGTGACAAAATGTAACATCATATCATTTACAAAAAAATCGAGCACCTTGATATATGATTACGCAATCGACAACAAAATAATCAACCGCGTACTAGAGATGAAAGTCCTTGGTATCACATATGATAGTAAACTTACATTCAACACACATATGAAAAATACGGTTGCAGACGCGAATAGGATGCTCGGTTTCATTTACAGAAATAGTAAAAACTTCAAAAATATTGCCACATTGAAATTGCTGTATTTTGCTTATGCCAGATCCAAGTTAGAATATGGCTCATTGATATGGAACCCAACCTACGATTACCAAAAAAAGTCAATTGAAAGTGTACAGAGAAAGTTCCTAAAATACTTATGTCTAAAAGTCGATGGACAATATCCTGTAGGAGGTATCGATCATAACATTTTGTTGTCGCGGTTCGAAATGATATCTTTGGAAAAAAGAAGAATTATACTTGGTACAAAATTCTTGCATAAATTAATTAACAACAATATTGATAGTAGTGTTCTTCTAGACGATATAAATTTCTTAGTACCTAGAATAGGAGGCCGACATGGTTTGAAATTTTATTGCGAAGCATCGCGAACAAATGTTAAGATACGATCACCTGTAAATTTCATGTGCAGTAGCTTCAACAAAATTTGTAAGATTTGTGATATTCATTTTGACCCTTTGAACACTGTTATATCATGTATAGTTAATAACTTATATTAATCGTGTTTTATTCTTACGTTATGATTTTTGTTAGTCAATTCTATTTGAATTTTTTTATATTTTTTTTTCTCTCGTGTATTAATAATCAGTAATCAACTATATTTTTCATTTATTCTTTACTAAGAGATACTTTTCTCACGTGCTGTCGCTTAGAAGATAGTATGTAATTATAATAACATTTCCTGTAACTGGGTACTCCTGTTGGACATAAATTGTTTTTTTTTTTCATTGACGTAGTGGAGTCGAGGAGGAGCTGACAGTGTACCCTCACAAAGCCACAATAGTTATGTTTACACGAAAAAAACTACTGCGGTAATTGCTGTCTACACAGATGGCTCAATAACTGATGAAGGTTCAGGAGCCGGCATTTACGGAACCAAACCTAAGATAAAAATCTCATTGAGCTTAGGTATATGCGCGACGATATTTCAAGCGGAAATCGTCGCAATACACCATTGCGCTCAAGATCTAATAGGGCGTGAGTTTTCAGAAAAAAACCTTTATCATTTACTCAGACAGCCAATTTGCGTTAAAAGCAGTCAACTCAATGCAAGTTACCTCCAAACTTTTCTGCATTGAAGCCCTAAAAGAGCTGGGCAGTGAGAACAGACTGACCCTAGCTTGGGTTATAGAGGTTATAGAGGTAATGAAGAGGCTGATTCACCAGCCCGTGAAGGGGCAAGTGAGGCCCTGAATGGCCCAAAATCATTCTGTGGTATGGCAAATCATGGATCCAACAGAAATCTCAAGAATGGTGGAAAAATTCATCAGGAATGAGACAGGCCATAGAGTTTATTTATTTCCAAATCTGAATAAAAGACACCACCAAGAGATTTGGGTCAAAGAAAGACATTAACCTTGAAATAGAGGTCTATTTTGAAGATTTGTAAAAGTAAAAATAGTATAATTCAGAGGGTTAGCTGAAAAAGTTGGCTCAGGCCTCAGGCCAATTTTTTTTCAGCCTGTCATGTATGTAAAATTATTTATATTGAATTTCATGATTCTAGGTTGCGGTGACTTTCGGATCTCGAGTCGAAACTGCTTTTCTTATTGTTATCGATGATTCATACATAGCTACTAATAATTGTAATATCATTGACTGGATTTCTTGTTGATCATTTACTTCCGATGAGAATCAATAAAATTCATTTGGATAAACATTGCGGATTTTGTGGTTATTCATTTGTCTTTTCCTCGAAAATCATAGTAGAATCGATTCTGTAATTTAGAAACTACAACGACAGACAGAGTATTGACTCCTACAACTAAATAAAATCATGTGCTCTTCTATACAATGGATTTCTTTGATTATATATGTTTTCATTTTTAAGCTGTAAACGGTTTGAATACCGAAAAAGTCCTGTATATATCATTCTGACGTGAATTAATGTAAGGTCCTGAGTACATCAGGAGTTCTACGACGTGAATTATAATTTTAGAATGATTTTCATATTTGAGCATGGCACAAATTTTTCCATTCCAGTTTCATGATAATATGATACGGAACAAATACATAGTTGCCATCGTTACAATGAAAGGAGCAGTTCTGTCAAAATGGCAAAAGAGAAGGTGCCTCTAGCTCTACGAAAATTCTGCAAGAAACTGCCCTTATTATACTACTTGTTCTGCTCTGGAAAAAATGAACATGTGAAACTGAAACGAGGTGTCGGATTTGTATATGGAATTGTTCTCGGGATTGTCTTCTATCAGTTTATCTTGGTTGATTTGAACTTCACTGAAGAAGCGGGATTAATTGTTGGAACAGTCATTTGCTTGATGCTGGGGTTTGGCATTGCATTTTCTTCACAAATCCGATGCATTACCTGCCTCACTTTTCCAAACTTTGGAGGTAAATTCAACAATAAGTATTCTATTGAAAAGTTTAAAATTTTATAAACATAGTTCCCTTTGATTAGAGTTCTACCATCTCCGAATTGTGATAAATCAATGTTGACAATAACAACACAAAGACGAATGGTTTTTTTGTTTATGAAGGATGAAATAATAACTGATAACGAATGTTTTTTCCAGATATTTGTTTACGTCATGCAATGTTTTGCGAAATGCTTACAATGAACAGACTTTCCAAACGTCCGATTTATCTTTTAGTCATTAATGAAATTTGTTGAATACGTTTTCCCTAATTTTACCAAAAAATCATATTTTCAATTGATATAGCCGATAATTGATGGAAATCCATGTTGTTATCTATAATAAAATTATAACTTATATAATTTTTTCAGAAGTGAAATATCCAGGGGTCACCCTTGATGAAAAAACTCACATGGAACGCTCTTATTTGGAAAAGGTTCTCCACAAAGCCAGAATGTCCTTATAGACTTGTAGGAGGATTTGTGGAAAATCTTGGAGCCTAGGTCCCAAACAAATCCACTGGATATATGTGATGGTTGTTAGACCAATGATCACATACGTTGCCATTACCTGGTGGCAGAAAACTTAACAGCGAACGGCCCAGGTGAAGCTCTCAAGTTTACAGAGACAGGCCTGTCTGGCAATCACTGGTGCCATCAACACCACACCGTCAGCAGCTATGGAAATCCTACTGAACCTACCTCCTCCCCATATCTTCCTAGAGAGAGGCTAGATGTTCAACCTTCAGAATCATGCTTATTGCCAATTGCATGCAACAGACTTACACAGAGCGTAGCAGACTGCTGATTGACACTGAAAGTCACATCATTTTAGAAATGACCTCTGATATAAGGCTTGCAACAGTGAATTTTGACCTGCCTCGAATTCCGAAGAGAGACGACTGGGTCCTCCAAGAAGAGGAACTACTGAGAGCAGATTACTGTTGGTTCTCAGATGATTCAAAAACAACCTCAGGTTCTGGTGCAGGTGTGTACAGTCGTATACCTAGAACAGAAACATCAACCTGTCTAGGATTATATGCGACAGTATTCCAGGCCAAAATTCACGCCATCGATCTATGTGTAGAGAGACTGGAAGAAACCAACCCCACACCAGAGCCATCCTTAGCAAATGCCAGGCCCGGAGCAAATCATTTTTGCGAGGCCTTTTTTGAGAAATTGGTGGCAGGGGTGCTGGGGGGTACCCAGCACAAAGAGGGGTCTGGAGGTCTCCCCCAAAGTTTTTCTTGAAAAAGGTGTGTGTTGAGCAATTCGGATGAAGTCATTTCATCTCAAAACACATAAATTATTGGCCAATTATTCACGTTATTTTTTAATCATTTTCCAGGATTGAATCTATTTTTATCCGTAGACAAGTAAACAGTAAATTCACTTCCAGTCGGCGCCTTTGATATTTCGGGTTGATATTTTAGTTTTTTTCAGCCATGGAGCGTAGAAAGACCCAGCCAACGCATATACATATCTAAGATAGTATATTATATTATTATTATATTATATTGCTGCGATGTCACTTCGTGACCTGCGACGTCCCAGCGATTCACTTTTGTCACACTCATGATGCATGCTGGCGACGTCTATGGATGTAGTTCTGAGATGTCTTTGCGATGTAATTCTGAGACGCCACAAAGATGCCTCCTAATAAACATTCACTGTTATATTCAAGAGACGTCAACGTCTATGCGATATTCCAGACAGAAACAACAAATAGAAAAAGAAAACAAAGTACAAAATTAAAAATTAACAAAGTGAAAAATAAAAATAAATTAATTAATTAATTAAAGTCAATTGCTTTGGTTCCTTTTCCTGTCGAGCTTTTGTTTAGCATGCCTGAACCAATTGGAACAGGCTGCTTCCACATTTTTTTCGTTTTCTCCTTGAAGGCTCATCACCACATCTGGAAACGAATAAAATACTACGAGACCATTGAAAGCTGCAATGCCTGATAGTAGTGGGAGATGAAATAATCCAGACAGTAATCCCATTTCTGACAGTGTTGACTCAGTTGACTGGGTAGGAGTCGGCTGAGTGTCATTCTGTCTCAAGTAGTTCTGTCTCACTTGTTCTTGGTTTGGTTGCGTAGTAGGTTTGCTAAGACTATGAAATTCGGGTAAAAAGCGCAATTAACGCAATTATCTCGTTCGTAGGTTCCGTAAATTATCAATTATTGAACATATTGCGCTGGTAATAAGGGGAATATTTCAGGCACGTATATCTGTACATCATTATTTCATTTTCATTCAACCAAAACTTGTTCCATATTTTTTAGCGCGAGGCCCCCCTCAGCGTGAGGCCTGGAGCGGCCGCTCCACTCGCGCCACCCTAAAGACAGCACTGCCCCACACAAAGATCAATTGAAATTTTTTTGGACAGCCCTTATTAGCTCGTATCGGTCAACGTCTGAGCTGGTATTAAACTGCCAGAGAAGATTCTCCTCAATAGAAAGACTCAGCAGTCTGTCTGTGGACTGGATTCGAGGCCACTCCGCAATTGAGGAAAATGAAACGGCGGACCTTCTTGCAGAACCTGCCATTGCCATCTCACCAAGTTTTGCCAAATATACATTGAACACCTGGAGAACAAGTGAAGTATCAAACTTCTATCAAAACCTACCAGAATTGGCTCATTTCAAGGCTTTCATACATTCCTCGAAGAATTTGACCAAAACACTATTAGACTCCAGCAGGTATGACCTGCGATGTCTAACAGGTCTACTGACTGTCGTTTGAATCATCACATGACAAGACTAAAACTCTCGGAGGACCCGACATATCGTCTCTGTTGAAGATGATGAAACTGCACAGCACATACCCTACGCTACGGCCGAATCAGGTTTTCGATGTTTGGCAGAGTTTCACTAAATAAACTAACCTTCTTTGCTTTGTTTAGTTGATGGAATATGAATTGGTATGAGCCACAATAGACCCTTACGGGTCGCTGTCGAGGGCCGAGCAGACCAGCTCATTTTAAACCCAACCTAACCTAACCTGAAGAGAATATACATGTATACACATAATATGATTTTGTTTAATGTTCAATGTGAGCTGTGATTTATTTTCTATATCCTAAATTGTTTTACCTTTCACTAGGAAGCACTGAATACGTCAATGTTGGCTAACAGGTCGTTCGTGTAGATTATGAAGAGGATTGGCCCTAAGATTGATCCTTGTGGAACTAATTTTCCAATAGTTTCATTGATTTCATGAGACGTTTGAAAACAGCAGAATTATGGCTTTATGAGATGCCAGTTGTGGATAATTTTTTTTCAATGTCATGTCTCATTAACGTATAACACACTCTTACAATACACTTGTGAGATGACTGGGCTTAATTCGTACCTGTATTACTAACCTAAAGGCACTATATTTTTTTCGCTCTACTCAACCTCTTGATTGCATCAAGGCAAAGTTGGGAGAAGCGTCCTCAAGGCCATCGTGATAACTTTCGTGATTTCCGGACCTGTGGAGAACTTGACCAGTAACGGCAAAGAAGTGGTCAGAGTTTTTGCTTGCACCGCATCACTCACATTCAACTTGACGAAAACCAGGTTCGAACTAATGTTCAAACCCTTCACACAAGCGATATTCGGCATGAAAACGGACGTGAACGAGGTCAAGGATACCTTGAGATCCATCAAAGACGTTGCGGCTCCCATCACCGGAGAAATCGAAGATGAAAAGGAAATGAAGAAGATGAAGGAGGAAAACGACTATTTGGATGAGGAAATGGGCGATACGAAAAGGTCGGAAGTTGCTGGAGACAAATTCCAAACGAAAGGTGAGTGGTTTTGACTGTCAAGGTATCAAGGTTTTTACCAGAATCGCTATTTCGTCGGCAAAACTC
The DNA here is from genome assembly GCA_958502065.1 of Chrysolina americana. NCBI lineage: Eukaryota > Metazoa > Arthropoda > Insecta > Coleoptera > Chrysomelidae > Chrysolina > Chrysolina americana. The sequence goes on along the minus strand of OY293416.1, from coordinate 65,758,298 downwards.
ACCACATCTCCTTCTAGATCTGATTTCAGTAGATCATTGAGATGAATAATGAGAAGTGTAGGTCCCAGGACTGTGCCTTGAGGAACACCATATTTTAATGCTGTTTCTTCACTGAGGTTATCATTGATTCAAACTCTTTGAACTCTTTGGTGTAGATAGTTTTCTATTAGGTCGTATGGCTTTCCTATGGCCAATGTTGATTTGGTTTTGATGCATTCACCCAGTTCTTCATTGAAATAATGTATATTTGATGCTGGTGGTATATATAAAGCTAGAATTAAAACAATGAAACGTAATTCATCACATGTCGTTTCATGAACTAAATGCTTTCGGTATTCTCGTACACGTTCTCAAATGGATTGATAATTAATTCGACAGAATGGTCGAATATGTGAAATATGGAAACTTTGTATCTTCCTCAATCACAGCTACATCTGGTGTACCGCAAGGATCTCATTAAGGACCCCAACTATCCAACCAGTTTATTATTTTACTAAATTATGTTATTATCTACAGTGAATTTTTTTCTATTTGCTGATGATTTGAAGATGTTGAATTTATTCGTGACTCATCTGATTTACGCTGTGTACGCTGATGTCACATTATGCTCATTGCAATTGAATATAGTCAAATAACATAAATTTACTTTTTTTCGTTATCAAAATCGAACGAATCATCCACATAAAATCAAATAATCGGAATCAGAAACTACAAACTCAATGAAGGATTCAGGAATAATTTTTGACACAAAACCGTAACCCCAAATTGCAATTGTAACTTCTAGAGCACTGAAAATGTTAGGTTTTACTCTCAGATCTAGTGTTAGTTCTGGAGCATATTTTTCAGAATGATCAGCGGAATTCTGTCAAATCCACAAGCCTTGTTGTTGAGTGAGTATGGAAGTGATGTTTTTGGGATGTTTACCCACTGACATATTAAAAGTGCGTGCCCTATCGGTAACAAAGGGTTTCTCAGTGAATGAATCGCTTCTTCGAATCATCATGACAAACAATTTGAATTCGTGACCTATGACATTACGATTGTTAATACGTATCTTATCATTTCTGTGGAAAATTGGCGTGTGCCTGTTGATATTTTTTCGATCATAAACCACATTAGTTTCGACATAAAGACGCCTATCGAGCCGACTTCCAGTCTGAGGGATATTATCCGGGAGATAAGGTAGTCTGCTGACGTGGAAATTACTCCGGAACAAATGCGGACCGCGATTATTTTCTGTAAAAATAGTAATTAGGTACACCACCAAGAATGTGTAGGGAGGAGCTTGTTACTTTGGAGTGGAGCTGGATGCAGGTTACACTGTGAAATTGCGAGACATCCAATCCCTGTATAAGGCAAAGAAAACCTATCTTCATAGCAGTTATGGATCTACCGCATCTATTAGGGAAAATGCCATCAAATTTTCATGAAATAATTGAAATACTCAGGATTTGTGAACAATCGATAATATGGTTTCCGTCAAAAGAGGTCAAACTGGGTTTCATGTAATGTAATGTAGCTATCATGTAACTCGTTCATTAGAAGTTTTCGATGTTCCCGTTGGAACAAAATTCGGAAAATTCTAAACATCAATAAGTCAAAATAAACAATCGACTTGAAATATCTTCGGTGACGTAGCACTTGAATCGAAATTTCCTGAATTTTATTACATTTTTGAAATCTTGGTTATTATTTCAAAATAATTTGTAAGATATTACCTCCAAGGTGAGAAGGACCTCGATAGATAGCCTTTGGAATTGGATGTTATTCTGGTTCGATAAACAACATTTATTATTATTGTATCACCAAATTATTCTCAACTGTTTTTGCATAACGATTTTTGTGAAGAATTTTAAGTTTTCACTATTATCATCAAAAATTTTATTATTCCAAAAGTGGCAACACTGAATTTTACAAGTTTTTACCAGACTAGATCCATAATCCATAAAATTTGCCACATTCTTTCCTGAAAGTATGTGCACCGTGTTTTCAAAATTCTCAAGGACAAGTGATCTTGACACAACTTCCCAAAGGAATCCAAATCTACCTTGAAGATGATATTTTATGACGAAACGTTGGCCTGTTTGAGATTTCTTCCCTGCTATATCGGTTTGAGGTCTTAGTACGCGAGAATCTTTTTTCTCAAGTGCATCGGTTTCTTCATGCCTTGTTGAGAAGCAAGTGTAATGTGAGTTGCCTAGATGCCAATACCGACGTCTGGTGCTAGCTTGGAGTGCATACGGACTATCCCAGGTAGTGTTGTAGGTATTTATACACCTGAAAAGTGAATACACCACCACACATCAGTAAGTCACCCCGTAGCGTCAAGACTAATTATAGTAACAACCGTTATTAATACGCTCAGGCTATGGCCTTTGAGTACACTCTATGAGTGTTTAAGAGGGAGTAATAATATTATTATTATATGATGTGTTATAAAAAAATTTGAATTTTCTTGTATTTTCACTGACATAAATTTACAAAATTAAAAACTAAAGAATCCCAATTGTTTCGTCCACCTGATCTCTCCGTAAACTCGTCAACTCAATTTGCAAATTAAATTTCAATTAATTACATATTTATATCCGAATTGGACTCAAATTGAAACGAAGGAAAACCCCTAATTGATTCCTGGACTGCTCCCATTTTGAAACAAAAAACACTTCTAATTTATTCTCACATGCACTAGACTCATATTGAAACAAAGAACATCACAAATGTATTCCTAAACTACACTGGTATCGAAACAAAATACACCAAATTTATACCCAAACTACATTTATATTCATGCAAAGAGGAACCCCAAGTTTTTACCTAAATTGCAAGAAAAAAGAGAAAAACCCCAAATCCATACTCAAACTACACTTGCATTAAAACAAATAGACAACACCCTTATCCACCCTACACTGTACCCCGAGAGCCCTGACAGCCAGGCTGACTACAACCTCGATTCTATCTTAATTTTTTTCGTTCTAGCCTTTTTCTGTTAGTTTGGTTCCCCAAATTATTTTCTGATGACCGACAGGATGTGAAATAAGCACTGTCTAAGCGTCCATTTAGTTAAAAAGTGATCGAAATCTGGATTTATTTTTGTTGATTAGTTCTATATTTTATTCATTTTCATAACTTTCTTTAAATATGCGACTTTTCTCAACTGTTTTGAAATAGTACTACATGACAGAATTTCAGTGTATTGGGTATCTAGCAGTTCAAGAGTTGTTTACTAGTCAAAGATAGTGATTCGAGGTTGAATGTAGCTTACATTTTTGTTTGAAATGTCTCGACTATTTTGATAAAGACGTGCAATGATAATTTAATTGCTGGTGTACCACATGCATGAATTTTTGGGATACAATAGTAGAATGGAGATTCAAAAATGTCTGTCCCGTAGCTGGACGCGAACCCTTTTTTTTTCACACAAAATATTGAAATATTGTGCCTTTCTCTCAGTTTTTGACACTTCGTTCCTACAAAAAAAAGCTGAGAAAACAAAAAAAATCCTATAATGCATCTAATTGCCACCCCTATCTCACTGATGACGCCTAAAGTTAGGGGAAGCTTAGGACATTTGTAAAAAATGTACCTACTAAGTGATCAAAATGAATATTATAGAGCAGAATTTCATCTCCAAAATGCACGCATCAGTGTTTTCCCCTTTTGATAATTCGAAACTGTGAAATCAACCTTTACTGAGGTCCCTTCCATTCATAAAATGAGGCTTTCTTGACTATGACAGTAGTCGTTTTCAAATTTTCATAAGGTTGCATCGAGTATGTAGATTTTGGATTTTTCATCCATCCCCAATGTGTTGGGTCTAACTTGACTCCTATTCATGTTTGAATGTGATGAAAAACTATAAAAATTGGCAAACTCCATATTTAGGTGGTATCTTTGACAAGCCTGATTATAGTGCTACTTGCATGCGCTTCCTAAGATTGTTCAAAGGGGTTTCTTTTCTTGGAGCTCTTTATGATCCGAGGATATATCTCTCCACAGTACTTGCAATTCGTTCCCTAGTCGATTGATCATTGCTGAATATAGCCATAACATTTGCAAGTCTTGTCTTCTCTCGACCAGAGTTACTGTTCTCGCTTTGCCTCTAAAACAGACGTGACCTTTATAGTTTACCCAAAACCTCTCATCTCACACCTCCTCTCGCCTCACCCCGCCTCCTCCTACCTCCTCCCGCCTCCTCCTGCCTCCTACCGCCTCCTATCGCCACTTCCTGACTCCTCTTACCTCCTCTAGCCTCCTCTCGGCTTCTTTCAGATCCTCTCGCCTCCTCTCTCCTCCTCTTGTTTCCTCTAGTCTCCTCTCGCCTCTCATAACCTCAACCCTCCCCTTATTGAGTTTTCTCTGTGGAAGTAACGAAATCGCAGAAAATTATCGAAAAGCGAGATGAACACAAGATTTCACCTATTCTTTGCACCCCCGCCACGAATGGGAACTTTTTGGATTTTCTTGTACTCTTTATCGAACATTATTACCCAAAAAATTATTCAAATGTGGAGTAAGTCTCCTATTTGCTACTTTCTTGCCAAATCAGTCGGAGCTAAATAATTCAGTAATCAAATAAAATTTCCTGGTATGTTCATGAATACGTGACTCCTTCATGTGTTCGTCATTTCCAATTGGTTTCCTTGTTTGGAGTTTTCCCTATTAGGAAAGACATCTTTATTCCCATAACACTTCAGACTTCCTGTTTGGGTACGATAGACTCTTGAAGTGAACTTTGGAATCGAGTACTTTGATCAGTACAGTTGCTCTAAATAAATGATGTAGAAATGTATGACGCTGGGTTTTATGAAGACGATTCATGAAATTCATCAGAATAGATACATAGAAAAATCATGTTTATGTCACTGAATAGCCCAATGATGAGTACGAAGAAACCCAGATAATAAAACCATTGAATTTAAAATAGAAAGACGCAAGTAGCATGACTTGCCGAATAGAATGGTTAATTCTGAAGAACTTTTTGCATTATTTTCTCCTTCAACATTTTAAATTCTAAAGAAAGCATGTTAAAAAGAATAGGTGCGATAGATAGGCATAGAACTTTCAGTTTTGCATTTAGGAGAACTAGTTGATATTATCTGGCGGCAGTTCCCTTCCATTACAATTCTGTTACAAAAAATAAAACCCCTGAAAATATCTATGGCGGTTAGACCACTTATGTTCAAACAAAAAAAGAAGCAGGTCCTAGAATTGATCCTTATGCCTTATAGTATCACTCATATTCAGAGTCTTCAAGTGTTCTAAATCAATCGTGTTCTACCAGCGATGTGCAAATGCACCTACATCAGTTCTACACCCTTGAAGCCCTAGTTCTGAAGTTTTTGCAGCAGTACATCGTGACTGACATCGAAAGCTTTTGACATGTTGCAGAAAACTGTCTAGCAGGTTCACTATTTTTTTCATAAAGTGTTTATAATGGCATCGATTGCTAAAATCATTAGCCACTATGTGTTCTGAGTAGTCTGTGTTCCTAACTCCATACGCCATCTTAGGAGCAGCACTGTTAATTTGAACGCAACAGTGAATTGTGCAAGACTGTGACTTGAACCCGGGACCTTTAGTCTCGAACTCAGACGCCAATTCACCAGCACCTCGCCCTGACGCAAAAGAGTAGTTGCATTCAGTGTTTGTTCGACAGGTTCTCGTTTCTTCCCTTTGGATGACCAATTCATCTCTATCTGGAATAAGAATGGTATGAGGAAGGTCATGGCGGAATGTTGAAGACATTTCGTCGGAGTTCATTTTAAGAAAACTGTGACTTCCGATATCAGCCACAAATTTGCTACGCTTCATATACTCCTATTGTGTACATCTAGTAATATGTAGAATTCAGTTCTGTTCATCTAGCTTCTTTTCCCAAGAGTTATTCTTGGAGAAGACATTTGGACTGTGCGTTCCAAGGCTGAGAGATGTAAAGCTTTTTACAATAAAGAACTATTTTCTGAAAAGTTTAAAATTCAAATTGATTTCTGTCTGTATCCAAAACTATATTGGTCACTAGATCAGATGGAACTACTGGTCCACTCTGTAAACGAATCCACAATATTTTGTTTAATTCCATTATGGAGAAATTAATTGCTAGTCTTGGAGTCTTGACATCCAAATACTTTGTCTAGGTGAAAAAGTGGAGTCAGAAAGATACGAAAAACTTTACATGAAGAAAGTCGAGATGCGCTGTCAAAACCAGTTCACCAAAGCTGCCCAGAGATGTCGCGACATGTTCAAGAGAGGCTACGATGCCTGCTACGATACGGTGAGCTGGATAGCAGCCTGGCTGCTCTGCTGGCCCATGAAACTTGACTTCATCTGCAACATCGCAGAGGCTCTGGGGGGTGCTGGACGTTGCGACCCCTCCAAAGAAATGGATCCCGGATTTGGAGAAGGTTACTCTTACTTGAAGCACTCTAGATCGTTTCTATCAAAAAACTTTAAAGACGTCAGACTGCAATACAAAATGGGCAAGCTCACGCCGTTGAAAGACATCAGAGACGCGAGAGATACAGCCAAGGCCATTCTCCATACTGTCAACAAGAAAAAGGCTATGCTCATGCAGATTCTGGTAGTCGTGAAGAGGATACTGGCTTTCGTCTTCCTGAGAATAGTTCTGGAGTCGCAGAAATACCACGATAAATACCTCAGAGATATCGAGTTCGATAACATCTATATCACGAAATATTTCAGGAAAATAGATGCACGTAGGAAAGTTCAGGAGAAATACACGTTACTGCCACTGAAGAAAATAGAGAGCAAGAAGTTGGTTGATCCGTTTACTATGAAGCCTCTGAAAGCCGAAAAGGAAAAACTGCGTTCCGAAATCGTCATGATACTTCTGGAGGTTCTCACCATCACTATTTTGGTGCTGCTGGATAGACTTTTTTATGAAGCCTTGGATATTATACGCAGACATGCCAGGATCGACTATCTTCAAACTGGACATCATGATCTGATGTTGGAGGTGAAAGGTAAGGTAATTTTAGTTCATAATCTAATGGTGAATATTCATTCAACAGGCTCTACCCTCTTTTGGAGACATTTTTCATGCTTCAAAGGGTATAGTCATAGTGTTTGATGTTACATAGATAATATTTTATTGAAGAATAATTCTTACCAGTTTTCAGTGATTGATATTGTTGTTTGAATATTGCCGTCTTCGATTCTTCGTGAAGTTCTATTTTGGAAATGCCCAACGACTTTCAGATTGGTATTAGGAACTTCTAACTAGTACTAGTAGTACCAAAATATGTTGCTGGGCGGAGTAAGATAAATGCGTATTCGCAGTGAATGAAAGCAAATTAATATACCTAAATTTTTTCAGTAACTCTCTCGAAATTCAAATACACCTCAGTTAGAGACAGTTTTGATAAAAAAACTTTGAAACTTTATGGACTTCCACAGATTATGAGTTTACAAAACTAAGGCAATTGTTTCGCTATACAATGACTTCTCCTAGTGGAAGTGCACTGTGATTCTTTTTGCAGTGACACAGCTGTTAACCCTTGATCGACTTTCACAAAGTAAATTATTATCCACTTCCTCTAATAACATCTAATAACATATATATTTGTTTCATCGACTGGAAAGGTTGAAAAAATTGTGATTCTTTCAATTATATCTGGTAATTCATTCAGTTTCATGCCATTATTTTCTGAGGGAAGAAATTCAAATTCATTTCCGACGATAGCAAACTGGCGAACATTGAATTTTTTTTTCGGTTCACAAAACTTATTCTCATTTTCCCGTTTGTCCAATTTGAAACAAAGGACACGCTTCACAAGTTAATTTGGAGACTCCATTAATAATCGATTTTTTCTACTTGGGCCTTGTTGTTGGTTGTTGTTTTTAATATACTAACCTGGAGTGTTATCTATCCCGAAAGCAATATCAGAACGTGGCTGTTTCAAAAAATTACGTGTATCATCACTCTCTATACCTTTTGTATGTAATGAATTATCTTATTCTTCAAGAATCTTCCAGAACAAAAATCAAGTATATCGACAATTTTGGATTACAATTTCACAGGTATAAGCGATTATATCAGGATTTGTACGAATCTTGGACAACACTTCCGTTGATAGGTCAGTAACTACGATAAAACTTTTCTGCAGGTTGGGATATCCTCGCATAGATCTGACGAAGATGTATTTTAAAATCATGAATGGGTAAAAGCCTGATTGAATTCAAGAAAAATTCTCAATTTTTCAGAACCACCGCTATCACCCGGATGTTATCCTTAAGATTAAGTGACCAACACCACATAATAGTTTCTGCTCAATCACATGTATGTTGTTAAAACGTGACTAATTATAGGAAGTGTTGGTCACGATCAATATGACATCACTGCTGGATTCATCAGCAATCGAATTTTTGCAGGTACTGGAATGATATCGTCCGTGCTGAGATCACTCGTAAGAGGATTTAACGTCAAGAAGCGGATAAGAATCGAGCGAAGTAACGTGATTTGCCTGCCGAGGCCGAAATTACTGCTGAAATATTATTTACTGAAGATATATGGCACGTACTTTGCAATAGTTATCCTGATGTTCGTCCAGGCCTACTCTCAAAGGCTAAGAAGGCTTATTTGTGCCTACTTTTATAGAAAGAGGGAGAAAAAGCGGGTGCTCTATTTATACAATGAAACCTTGAAACGAAGAAAAGGATTTTTCAGGTATAACGTGCCAGAGTATTCTCATATTTTGATCATAGCTACCTAAACGTGATTAATTTCATAAAGGAATATTTTTTTATGAAGAAGTAGTTTTAGAAGGAGTTGATGGGGAAACTGCTACTGTAGCCAGGCGAGTAGGCCATCATGGGCCCTTTTTGACATCCTATGGTTTTCTCATCCATGGCAAATACTCTTACAAATACTACCTGGATGGACATATCAGACGAAACGCTCTTTGTACCCTTATCAAACCGGCAAATCGACAGATTTAGCATAACATAACCTCCTAGAGAAAATCAACCAATCATCACTCAGGGGTATGCAGACGACCTCGTCATTCTGGCAAGGAAAACTTAGGGAAGGGTAGCCTCTAATATCCTCCAAAGAATGTTGGACGATGTTCACAGTTGGTGCCAGAGGAAACAGATGTCTGTCAACCCCAGCAAAACCTTTTACCAGAAAAAGGAATCTGGAAGACCTAACTCCACTTTCTTTTCATGGCAAGGCTATTCCATTTGCAATTTAAATGACTTACATGGAACGCTCATTTGGAAAAGATTCTCCAGAATGTCCTTAATGACTTGTAGGAAGATTTGTGGAAAATATTGGGACCTAGGTCTCAAACAAATCCACTGGATATATGTGATGGTCACATACGGTGCCATTGCCTGGTGGCCGAAAACTTCACAGCGAACGGCCCAGGTGAAGCTCTCAAGTTTACAGAGACACGCTTGTCTGGCGATCACTGGTGCCATCAGCACCACACCGTCAGCAGCTGTGGAAATTCTACTGAACCTACCTCCTCCCCATATCTTCCTAGAGAGGGGCTAGATGGACAACCTACAGAATCATGCATGTGGCCAATTCCATGCAACAGACTTATTCAGAACCTAGCAGACTGCTGATTGACACTGAGGGTCACAGCATTCTGGGAATGACCTCTGATATAATGCCTCCAACAGTGAATTTTGACCAGCCGTATATCGTTCTAATTTCGAAGAGCAGATTACTGGTGGTTCACAGATGGTTCAAAACACCCTCAGGTTCTGGTGCAAGTGTATACATTCGTTTATCTAGAACAGAAATATCAACCTGTCTAGGATTATATGCCACAGTATTCCAGGTGGAAATTCACGCCATCGATCTATGTGTAGAGAAACTGGAAGAAACCAACCTCACACAAAGATCTATCAAAATTTTCTAGGATCAACGTCTAAGCTGGTATCATACTTCCAGAGAAGACTATCCTCAATAGGAAGAATCAACAGTCTGTCTCTGGTCTGAATTGGCCACTCCGGTATTTGAGACAATGAAACGGTCTACCTTCTTGCAAGAGAAGGTGCCGCAAGTAGGTTCATTGGCCCAGATCTGTCTTGAAGATGATGAAACAGCAGAGTACATACACTTTGTGCCTGCCCCGCCGAAGACCGAATCAGGTTTTCGATGTTTGGCAGTTTCACGCTCCCCCTCGTGCCTGACAGATCATACACCAAATAAACTAATCGGCTTCGTCAAGAATCTGAGTTTATTTGGTATAATATGAATTGGTGTGAGCCATCATAGACCCTTATGTGTCGCAGTGGAGGGCCGAGCAGACCCGCTCATTTTAAAACTAAACCAACCTAACCTGGTAGAGTTGGTACTCAGTCGGGCGCTACGGACGCCACGGGCGATTTGTTCACCGACTGCCATTCTTACAGCTACCTATTCGAGGTTCTATCTTGGCTCCCATCAAAGACAGGTTTTTCAGTTCTTGGTGCGAGTTCCTTTAATTCTCTTCCAAGTAAAAGTCCTGGTAGTGATATCAGCTAGGCGAACAGGGAAATTTCTTGACCACACTATATAATCCGAGGCCTCTCCTTGGCTCCCATTCGAGATAGGTTTCCTAGTTCTTGCTGCGAGTTCCTCCGATCTGTCTTCTAATAAAAGTCCTGGCAGAAGGTTTCCCACTACTCGTCGTTCTCATGAAAACCCTAGTAGGGCTGGTTCTCAGCAGGGCGCTGTGGCAGCCAAGGCGATTCGTTCAAGGACTTCCCGTCTTCCAGCACCCTATCCGAGCCCCTCCTATGCCCCCATTAAAACAGATTTTAGAGTTTTGCGGCGAGTTCTTTCAATCCATCTACCATGGAAGCCCTGGTAGGGCTGGTTCTCAGCCGTGCGGCCTTGCGTCCACGGGCGATTCATTCACCAGCCTCTCCTTGTCTCCCACTGGAGACAGTTTTTTTTCAGTTCTTGCATCCATCTCAAATGTATAAATGTGTATGTTGTGAGTGTCGGGAAAAACATATACTTTTTTGGCGTCGGTGTACAGTGAGCTAGGGCTCACGTAAGCTGCGGCGCCTTAGCCACCCCTATATTCCGTTTCAACCTCGTTAGCCGCTATGACAGGTCAAGTATATCCGATAGATGTAATCCACTGATCATCCAACTACATACCTGCGATCATGAGAGCCAGAAAAGTATTGGTTTCGAGTTAAAAATTGAGGAACAACTCGACCAGGGAGTGGAAAAATTTGCAAACAAAATAGCCAAAACATACTCTTGCTCTTTGAAAGTGAACGCAAAAAGTCATTTGCGCTGGTGGAACCAGTCGTTGAAGGGGATGAGAAAAGAAACCAGAAAGACTCATAATTTAGCATCAAGTATGGTAACGAGGAAGCATGGGAAGACTACTGAACCGCGAGATGGAGGTTCAGAAAGGAGCTGAGGAAAAGTAATACAGCCTGCTGGAGGTCTCGAGCCCTTGGTTTGATCAAACCAAAGATTTGCTTAGGCATCTGCAGGAGTTACACTTCTGGGTGGTGTCGACGACGACCAACGGGTTTTGGCAATAATGCAGGTTCCTTGTAAACAGGATCGTAACACACTACGCCGTAGGTTGGACAGCGAATGAGTTCAATCCATATAAGTCAGCAGGACCTGCTAATGCTACAAAGGGGCCTAACAATTTTCAACTCAATATTGGGTGGGATATTTTTTGTATCAGTATATCTCTGGGGTATGTACCAAAGATCCGGAAGTCTTTATTCCTGAAACGGAAGGAGAGGACTACACAGTAGTGAAGTTCTCCAGATCTATCAGAGGCCCTTAAGAGTAAGCCACTTCCACAAAAATCAACATACATAAAGAAGTGGATGGTCGACGGAATCGGCCCTCCACACTGTAAAGTGAAGAATTGAAAGAACATAGAGGATCGAAGAGGTAACGGTATTCTTCGTTGTGGAAGAAGTTTTTGATAAGGCAAACACAACGGCTATACAGGCAGCACAAATGGCAACAGGAATACCTCACTCGTTAGTCAGCTGTATTGTTTCATCGCAAAAGAGAAGGATAGTTACGGTATTCTGGGGGACCTCGGACTGAATGTCAAAGTGAAAGGGGGCTACCCTCAGGGAAGCTGCATTTCTCCCATCTATAATACCAAGTCAAGGAAGAGATTGGTAAACTCACAGTTGAAGATACAAATTCTGAGTGTACAAACTCATGAAAGAAGAAACACCGCTCTTTACTTCTTGTACCTGAGTAAGTACATTAATCCTACTAATGACCATATAGAGACCATAACGACCATACACGGCCCATAAATATAAAAATATAGAAATATTTTCAAACCGTGTCACTAATTCGAGAACCCAGAAACGTGGTGAACAGCACGGCTCGATTTGACGTGTGATAAGCTTGTTTCAATTTTGTGGTTATTCGCGGATGTGAAAGTCCCATTGTTCCTCACGTAGGACATCACACCATAGGTACGATACTCATATTGTCTTGATATTTGGTCATAGATTCCATATTGTGCTAATAATGGGAAATTGATTGCATCATCCAATCTTACGCAGAAATACCGAAATGAATGTACTCAAATAACATCATCGTCTACAACCCTTAAACAAATTTATTTATTTATTTATTTACTGTGTTTCAATATCATTATAAATATGTATCGACAGTGTACATGTGCATTTGCAAGTCTCAGCATTCTACCTATAGCTTTATTCTGTTCACAGTTGGCACGATGAAAAGGTTCTTTGAAGATTTCTATATCTTCGTTTTCTTTGAATTCACATTTGAAACTATTAATTAAACAATTTTTGGGGAATTGATACAACGATTGATTATTTTGTGGAAGATTTTATTCCAATTTTCTATGAGTTAAATTATTTTAAGTTATTTTGTGGTATAATAGGTTGGGAAAGTCTATATTAACAAGTTTCAAAACCACTTACATAAATTAAAAAGTATACATTGAAAATTATTTTCAAGAAACCTTTTGATTATTCTTCTAAGATTCTTTTGGAACAATATGAAATTTAAACTGTTGAACAATTGTTTTATCGACAGCTTACATAAGAAAAAATCTACCAAGTGAAAATCGTATTCAACATAAATACGAAACAAAGAATAAAATGGATGGCTGGATATCATGAAAAAAATTATACAACTTTGATGCAACAACATGCCATTTATATAGGTAGAAAGATTTATAATAAATTACCAGTTTCTTTATAAAATAATAGTTTTTCTGGATTTAAAAGTAAAATCAAACTCTGGTTGATTGAGAATTACGAAAATTTGGAAAATTATTTGTTTGTGAAATATTATTACTATTATTATTATTTTAATATGTACCTATTAATTTTTTTCATTGTTTTTATACACAGGCCGTTTCTTTTATCATGTGGTAACATTGCTATATTCTAAACCGTAATAGATACAAAGACGATTAAATGGGAAAAAATGTAACTATTGTGGTGAGCAGTACAGAAAATCTACGGGGACTCTCGCCCTTCCCGACTTATACAGGGAAAACTAAAAATGCTGTTTTCAGTTTTTTTTGAATAGAATGGTTATTTCAGAAAATATAAAAAAATTAAAGAGGAAAGTTTTATTGTATTCAAAATGTACTAGAACTACGTAATGATAAATTTTTAATTAATCGTAATTAAAAATTGTTGTCACTGATGATGCTAGTTATTTTATATGAAACTTTATAAAAATGTCGAGTGTAATATACCACTGAATTGTGATTTTATCGCTCTATCAATATTTGTGATGAAATAGACAGGTCCGTATTTGAAAAAAATAGTTGATGATGGCGGTGTTGACACGAAACGTTTGATTAAAAATTTATCATTACGTAGTTCTAGTACATTTTGAATACAATGAAACTTTCCTTATTCATTTTTTTATATTTTCTGAAATAACAATTCTATTCGTAAAAAATCGAAAACAGCATTTTCAGTTTTCCCTGTATAAGTTGGGAAGGGCGAGAATCCTCGTAAATTTTCTATGCCCAATTTACTGCTCATCACAATAGTTACCTTTTTTCCCATTTAATCGTCTTTGTATCTATTACGGTTTAGAATATAGCAATGTTACCACATGATAGAAGAAACGGCCTGTATATTCAAACTGTGACCATTTATTAATTTTTACTACTTTCCCTTCTTTGAATACATATATTATGATTTTTTAGTATTTTTATATATTATGATATATAATCAATTCTCTTAATTAATTTTACATGATCATGGACAAGTTTCCAACTTATTTGGTTATGTTTCCATGAGATTTTAATCACGTTTTTATTATTATATTTGAAACGATGTATTTGTCATTTTCATACAAATATTATATTGTAGGAAATTGTGATAATTTGATAAATAAAGTAAATTTCAAAATTTTCTATATATATATATGAAAATAGAAATAAAATCATTAGCATAAAACAAACTTTGAAATTATTGAAATGTCTCATGGACAAAACACCACGTAACTCATTTGAAAGCACATATATTGCAGTTTCCGATTCAAATTGTTGGATATTGTATGGATGAATTATTGGATTTTCATTTCAGAAAAAAGTAAATTTATGACATTTATATCAAATCGCCGTAAAAAGTTAGATAAATCCCAATGTAAGTAGTAATTTATGGTCAGATAGGCCATGAATAACTTGGAACATCTTCAGATCATCAGCAAACAGAGGAAAAACACTTCAGTGAATAACATGAATCAAGTCATTCACAGGTTGAAAAGTAGAGGTCCAGAATGAGGTCCCTGCGGTACTCCAAATATTACTGAGTTTCCTTATTTTATGTATTAGCCCTTACGGCATTCGTTCATATCCAGTTGCAATGAATTTATATCAAACCGCCGTAAAAAGTTAGATAAATCCAACTGTAGTAATTTACGATCAGATATGTCATGAATAACTTTGAACATCTTCAGATCATCAGCCAACAGAAGAAAAACATTTTAGTGAATGACATCACTCAAGTCATTCACAGGTTCAAAAGTAGAGGTCCAGAATGAGATCCCTGCGGTACACCAATTAGCCCTTACTATCAAAATAATTATAAATTCATCCCAGAATATTTTCTTGCATTTAGTTTATTCAGCAAATGCATTGAAAACCATTTATTATGTGTTAATATATGAGTAAATTTGTACTAGTAGATCTATCACTACTAAATCCTTGTTCCTGATTCATAATTTTACAGTCCCATCATAGCTCTTTTGTTATCCAATAATTTTGATAATTCAGTGTGGTTGCTAAATGTTCGATAGTTTTTTTCGTCATTTTGTGATCCACTTTTATGAATTGGTTTCGAAAAACTATTTTCCAATAATCTGGAAAGATGGACATTACGAAAGAATCATTGAATATCAGACGCATGACTTTGGCTTGTTTTTCAGATTCATGAGGAAAAAAGTGAGAGTACTAGTGAGGGAACACCGGCTCAAAGAAGACTTCAGTGCCTTTGCAATATTGAGGATGAACTATCCGAAAGTATGCGATTGGTTGAAGATTTTCGCATGTGCCAGGAGAGACTGCCTAATATGCAAAGACCCAGAGCCTAGAAAAAAAAGTGATTTCATAGAATGCCCGAATGAATACTGTCACTTCTTGTACTGTAAGGAATGCTGGAAGGACATGGGAAACGTTTGCTTGGCGTGTCAAACTGAAACAGAGGAAACTACTAGTGGATTCGAAGATGACGATGATAATGAAATGACTGACTGATATCGAATATACAGTATGGCCCCTCAAAAAACGACGATATTTTCAACACCATTTTTGTAATTTTGTTTGCCAAGTGGAATTATTTATTGCAAACTTTCCACTCCGTCATTTCAACCTTCCAGCCCTGATAAAACAATTAACAAGGGAGGTTACGTAATGATTCATTCCAGAATTTCCTCAATTTTTTTGCCGTCTGTGCTCTGTTTATTGAGTTTACTAGTTTCCAAACATCTAAGATTTGAAAATGAATCAAATTAATGCTGAAATATTATTTTATTGAATAAGTATTATAATAATAAAGATTTTGATAAAAATGATATGGTGATATTTTTCTGAATTATTTGTATTCCATTGCCAAGGAATTTCTCTATACAAAAATTCCATTGTTCTTTCATGTGATTTCAATGCTGGGATTGGGATCGTTGGGAAAACTTGAACATTTTGAATTCAAGAACCATAAGATCATTTTTTCATTAGGTTTGATTTCATCATCTTCGATTAATTCGTGTTCAAATATTTGGTGACATGAAAAATAACTCTTGATTTTTTAATAAATAATATTTATTAGTAATGCAACATAAAATTATAAACACCTTAGGTATATCACTTTTCACATACTGATAGAGATTGGAAGTAGGTCTATATATTTCATATAAATTACAATAAATATGTGTTTGGTTTATTAGATAGAATGATATATGACTAGATATCTTCACTAATATTTTCTACAATAATCAACAACAAAACTCAAGATGTAAAAATCAACAGTCGTAGATACAGCGCTGACCCAAGTCGTCTTGTGGCATAAAAAAATAATCGGACAAGCAGGGTTCACATTTATGCTATAGGTCTTTGAAAACTCGCTTGGTTCATGCTGCATCTACCAGGTAAAATGTCATAACCTATAAAAACATACGACTTTGGAAATTATTTGTACAATACGAGAAACACAACTTGCGAATTCTTATGATACTAACGATATAAAAGTATTCGAACACTTGTCGAAATTGTGCTGCTATAAGGCTTCGATTGAGGGTCTTAATATTATTGTCAGTTTCATCTTTGTCTGAAAGTTTTGTGGCACCTATCCGTTCACATAACTCTATTCCTAATGAACAATTTTGAACAGATTTTGATTTGATATTGCTGTAGTAATGATATGTTTCTGGGAAATAAACATGTCTATCTATATTTTGGCTACGAGATTGAAAATGCATTGTTTATAACTGTGTAAGAAATCTCGTTGAGAGTCTAATCTCCATCCATCTTATTCTAGGTTGAATAAGACACGAGACTGCATCCAGGGTGTCTTCGAAAGGGACGATATGGCAATTTTGCATAAACTGATATAAATTAAGAAATAAAAATAGAAATTTATAAAGTTTCCTTTACAATTTTGAAATGAATATGAAATGTAGGTGGAAATTGCAAACATCACGTGATATTTCGAGTTCATGGGGCCATAATGAACTTTCTGGCTGAGTTTTGATTACGTTTTCCATGATAAAGATCAATTCCCTTATAATTTCACACCTGTGGGTTATCAGGGTGATTATTTAGGGTCACATATCTATCAGAGAATTAGTTATTCATGAACACGTATCAATGGCATCAGGAGAAAACAAAGGGAAAGTTATTGGCTTCGTCAGATTCTACAACAGGGATATCGAGTAATATTCCCAAGAATGGAAAACACCCATAGTATACTTAATATGCCCATCTACGTGCCCTAAACGCATCTTTTCGGCTATTCCTCTAGGTAGTTCAGTCAATTTAATTTTCGCAAATTGTGTTTCTACCCAGCTGAGTGATAGTGGTACATTTATAAAAACTTAAACTAACTTACACTTATCACTAACCTATTATTTATTTTGATAATTGGTTGATTTCTCAGCCAACTACGTTTTAGAGACAAGAGTGAGCATCACATTGATTCATTAAATATACAGTACAAATAATAGTTCCATATAAAAGCTATAACGTTATGTCTACGGTTTATTGTTTTTGTTTTGTTTGTTTACAGATGCGGTACAAAAGATGATGATCTAAAACTATCGTGTATTGCAAAATTTTGATATGGTAGGGGATATTTTCGTTTGGACTGGTCAAAGTTGGTGACACATCTGTGATGGGGATTTGTTGATCAAATATCATAAGGATTCGTTGCCAACTGATTTTCTCCCTTTTCACTCCCATCAAACACACAAAAGAGGAGATTTTTTGATACATCTATGGTCTATCGAGTCGTTATCAAACTTTGACTGATATATTCACACAGAAATTCCTATAGCAATTATTTGGACGATAACCTTTGGAATATGAGGATTATAAATATTTTCTTTCGTAGAATGCCACGAAGTATTACATTATTTAAACTAGTTAAAGGATTAATGTTGGTATAGGCCAGTTTTGTAATTACTGAGGTGTAACATAATATATCCAAGAAACCCGCAGACTTCTAGACAAACGTTTCACAACCTATTATGTACTCAGACATGGTAGGATTTGAGGGATTAAAAATAATCCTGTTACGCCCTGAATTGAATTTGTGTGGTGATTTAATGACTAGAACTATCCAGGGAATGAGAGTAATTTTGATGTGTCACCGTGCAGTTTTCTAATGATTGTTGCCTAAACATAATTTACAAAATATATATATGGATTCATCTAAAAACTCATAAAAAGTATATCAACTTTTGACTAGTGCGTTACATATGAGTCCTTGCTGTATGAAATTGATTATAATGTTGGAGGGTTAGCAGGGAGTCAATTAGGACTGATGCCAAAATTTTTTGAAGTTGATCGAAATTAGGGTTGAATTTCTCGTGACAATTACGTCATTTTATCATTCTCTTCACACAGTTTGTGAATGAACTAGGAACTATACAGAGAACAGTTGTATCAATCAAAAGAAAACCGATGCTTCTGAAGCATTTTGTTGGAACTTCAACTACTGATACTTTGCCACTACTATGAGATATTCCCTTACAGCTGGTTGCCAAAAAACCTTAACAACTGAAAACGCTCCCTTGAAATAATATATTTTTTTGAAAGTTTCGTTATCTCAGACAGTCACAACTTTATAATCCTATACTTTTTTGATTCGAGATTACTGTTCGTCAGTGTTTGCCAAAAATTCATTGTGGTAAGATATTTTGGGTGAAAAAGTATTCGACTCAGTTGAACATACTAGCGTTGTGTTTTATATAACGTCTTATTATTATTATTAACGTCTATAAACAATTAACGACAATGGACCAAGGACAAAACCCTGAGGAACACCATGGTCAGTTATCAGATTAGATCAGTTCAGGCTCGACTTACTGTTGTTTAAGTGAACACAATGTTACTGATAGAAACAGTTTAGTTTATAATAGGGATACAAAGAAAAAAATTTTACTCATTATCTAACACCTATCTAAAAATAACAATACAATTAAAAAATCTAGTATAAAAGAAAAAATATGTTTTTCATGTGGATGAATTCAAAATCGTTGGACTGGGAGCAAAAAAAATTAAGAGTTGGCTGCAAAAAAATATTATAAATTATGGATGAAGTCATTAGAGATACTATTTTTTACCCAGAAATATCCAAATTCCCAATAATTTCCTTGACATTGACAGATCACTTGGTCATTCTCCAGAAAGAATGTTTTCTGTTTTGATCGCTGAAGATAGTTTTGGCCCAATCGTTTCAAAATTATTGTTAATTTCTTCGTATAAATCATGAGAATCACTAATTTTTATTTTATTCGTGATATATGTTCAATTTCTTTTTTGGTGCTACTAGAATTATAGAGCAAAGCATTTATGCCCTTCCAAATTATTTTTGGAAGGGCATGAATTTATTCTCATGGAATTTTCGATTTTTTTCTCCAATTGCTTTTTTTTCTAATATGTCATGACGGTCATACACTTCTTTGTAGAAATCAGAATGAGAATTTTTATATGAAAGAACTTATCAAGAATTTTAATAAGTTTTGCTACATGTTCCCGAGGTATTTTAAACGGAATTTTTTTCATCCGAACTGTAATAAGCCAAATAAAAATATCGGTTTTGCTGAAAGGTATACGTTGGCATAGTATGAACTTTTTCAGTCATGGAGTATCACAAGGCACGGTTCTAGGACCACTGCTCTCCATCATTTATATTATTGCCATTTTCTCCTCTAAGGACACCTCAGTCGCTAATACTTCCTTACAAAATTTCAGTACCATAAACATCGATGACAAATAGACGAAAATGTGAGTTACCTACAGTTCCATTTTTCATGACTACATTTCTATGAATTTGCGAATCGTTTCAATTGCTGTATGCCTTTTTTATCATTCAATTATGTGATGACCTGTGACTGTAAAAGAGATGAGAAAGAGGCACGGGAATATTTTCAGGAGTTATCATAAGTTATAACCAATCAGCCGTAATGGAATGTGACACAAATTCCGAAATAGCAATTAGTTCTTGATATACAGTTTGAGCAAACAACCCTAAATTCCGAAGTGTTTTCGACAGGTTCTTAACTAGAAATCAATCGATCCCTCTGACCTACATCCATCGAATCAATGACAAAATTATCTCGCAAGCCTACCCCCCAACCCTCCCCCTTTACAGTCTCTAATATCCAATTTCCGCCTAGCCGATTCCTCATTCAGTCCTCGCTACCCTCCTCAAATAACATGAATTACTTACGACGTGTAATGATATAATTCCCCAGATTTCCTATTAATCGCAGTGTAAATTGGTTCGTATTTTATTGGTTCTCCAGGTTTGGAGTGCAGTCTTTTAATGTACGGGTTGTGGTTGTTCGTGATGAGCTTGACGCCGTTATGGTGCGTCGGTATAGTAGAGTGCTGCCGCGGAAACACGTTGCAGCTGTTGCCGTTCATCAAGGTAGATGGCGCGTTGGAGGTGGTGTGCTGCGGCAGCGGCATCGTAGAGCAGTTGGGGTAGACGTTCTGCATCGGTTGCGTGGGGTAGTGCGGCAACGTCGCCGAGCACGACTGGATGTGGTTGAGCTCGGTTTTGTCCGTGAAGGAGGTCATGCGCATGTTCGTTGCCCTCCCGTAGGGATCCTCCTCCAGAATGGCGGGGGGTATCACTTCGACCTTGCTGGGTCTGATGGACTTTCTTCGGATGACCACGGTGCTTTCCGCTTGCGTTTCTCCTGGAGGATCGTTCAAGTTGATCAGGTTTTGGGAGTTGTCGCTCTGCGAGGACTTCCACTCCGGTTCCTTGGTGAGGTTTCCTTTTGAGCTGGACTGGTGGTGTTCGCTGTCGTTGGAGTGAATTCCGCTGGAGGTTTCGCTGTGGTTGCATCCTGGGCCATCTGGGGGTGAATGGGAGCTCTCTGTGCTCACCGAGTCCGATCTTCCGGGTCTTTCTTCGTGCGGGATTATTCCAGAATCTGCGCGGCGTAAGCAGCGGGGTGCTGTTCCTGTTTGGACCTGGGGGAAACACTTGATTTTAGTATTTGTATATGTGCAGGCTAAGCTATCCGCCCTGTATATACCATATGAAACCAAAAACGCAGAAAACATATCAATTACTGTATTGAGTGGCCTCATTCGATGTTTGACATGAAACGAGATCATATTCAAACATTGTCTGAAGTTCTCATACTCCTTTTCATACTATTCCAACCGTAATTATGAAAAAAATAACTGAATTCTTCAAAAAATTAACTAGCAGTGGAACTTCTGCCTCTCATCAGACAGACGTTCAAGGCTCCGGTACGTGGAAATCTTTTATCAAGTATGCTTTAGTTGCCTAGATACCAATTCCGACGTCTGGTTCTAGCTTGAAGTGCGAAATTATCTTATATCTGTCACTACAAATCTACTTACTTGATTTTCGAAGCTGTGTACGATAACCGATTTCTCTATTTCAAGTAGAGGGCTTCTTTCTCCGTAAGCAGTTGGCGGTTCGAAGTCCTGGTTGGTGCTAGCGTAAGTTATGTGTTCATCATGAACACAAGCCAGAAGCTAAAGCAAGCAAATAAAACAATTTAGATAGGATGTTAGTAGACAAGACACAAGAAAGTGCAAGTGGCTGATTATGGAAGTAAGCATGTAAGAAATATATCAGCTACTTTGTTTTTCATGGATCAAGATAGATAGAAAGCGGTTATAGATAGATAGATATAGTTCCTCCAAGCTGTGCTTGTTTATATGCCCCAGGAAAGCTTAGATACTTTGCTTGCTGCTTGGAAGATCACGGATATCAAAATGTAGTTAGATTTTTATTTCACCATCACCTACACCAATTCTAAATTTTTCCATAAGTATGAGAACTATTGCAACCCTTGATCAATCGAAATAATACAAACTCTCAAACCAATACTGCTAAGGTTGACAATTTTGAACTCATTGGTGTCTTGACAGTGTATCAAACTGAAGTGTGGTTGGATTTCGTGTACCATAGAATTTCATTGTCGACAGTTGTGTATGAATCACCCGCTTTTAGCGAAATGAAAATATACCCAAGATGAGATCTACAGTGCCAATGACTTACGATGAAGTTTAAAAAAATGTTTGAATAACTGTTGATACTTGAACTAGAAAAATATTCGAAAACGAAAGACTCCAACGCTGAGTCGAATCATTTCACATAATTGCTCACCATTGGAGTGTGTGAGATTTTTACGGTCAGTGTTTAGTAATAATCTAACAGACAAATTTTTTATTGGACACCTCAACAGATTTTCGAAACTCTTCAACTCGACATTGTGTAGGTCCCGTAAACAGCCTATGAAATCTTCAATTGACTCTGAATTGACATTACTTTTGGTGTGCATATTCAGAAAAGACCGAATTTCACGAGTATGAGCAGGATTTTTTTTATATGTATGACCAGCAAAAAAAAAGTTAATAATTTTTTTGGATGTATTTGACCTCTTTCCACTCCAGATAAAAAATTTAACTCCAATCGATTCAGAATCATGAAATCAGTACATTCCGAGAATTTGAATTGAAAATATTAACAGACAAACTTTTTATAGGACATATTTTATATATTGGCAGATTTTCGAAACTTTTCAACTCGACATTGCAGAAGTTCCGTTAAGAGCCTATGAGATCTTCAATTGAATAGGAACCGACTTCACTCTTGGTGTGCATATTTAGAAAATACTGATGAAAGAATACAGGGGTACCCTTCTCTCTAAGCGTTTCCACAAAGTGGAAAATAAAGGCAAACATCTGTCTGAAAACAACTACTTCCCTGGCTAATACCACGACGGACATTGAACTACAACTGACAGATATTTATGCAACGTTCTTCAACGTTGATACTTCTCTGGCACAATATATTCGAACTAGTTCGAATGTTTATAGAAAATACTGAATTTCACGAGTATGACCAGAAAAAGAAGTAAAACATTTTTTTGGATGCGAAGACTTCTTTCAACTCCAGATGAAATTTTCAACTGAAGAACGGTTGAGAATAGATCAATTCTGTGATCTCCAATCGATTCAGAATCATGAAATCAGTATAGTACGTGAATTTTAATTGAAAAAATCAACAGATACATTTTTGATTGGACACCTTAACAGATTTTCGAAACTTTTTAAATCGACATTGCAGAGGTTCCGCAAAAAGCCTATGAAATCTTCAACTGACTCGGAATCGATTTCACATTTGATACGCATATTCAGAAAAGACTGACTTTCACGAATATGAAAAAGTGTGAAAAAATATTTTCCATGTATATAACCCCTTTCAACTCCAGTTAAAAATTTTCAACCCTTTGAACGATTCTGTGAACTCTCGTCGATTCAGAATCATCATTTTAGTGTACTCTGTGTATAGATTCTAGTATATAGGGCAGCTCTCATTGCAGAATGACAGATACTGATAAGAGGAGGTTGGTGGATATTGGTATCGGTCGAATTTATGTTTAAAACGTTGTTTGTGGTGCTCCTCAAAAAAGTTACACAACAACACTCACTGTATGATAGATACTACGGATGGAAATAGAATCATCCCCTCACAAACTCCCCAAGTACGCCCCCATGCACTCCCAGTTAATTTTTCCGAGTTAGCAGCCATCAAACACCCAGCAAATTAGAAGCCAGCCAACACCACACAACCGACCACCCGACGTGATTAAGCATTCCAGTAGGAAATCTTATATTTACCTTTCCTTCTTCGCTCGCCGTGTCATCTCCGTTGCTGAGCCTTTGGGAGGCAGACGGAGGCAGCGGCAGCTCTCTCAAAGTGGCATAATCTCCGTCATCCTCGTCCAGCCCAGGGATGGTGCTCCTCCTCACGCTGCTTTTCGCCCTGAAAATGATACTCGGGGTTATTCGAGTGACCATTGATATCAAAGGAACGATGAAAAGTTGGCAACAATTTTTCAGTTGATTTTTCGTATTGTATATTTTGCCGCAGTAAAGATGTTACACTTCAGTATGGCCCAAACGCATTCATACTACGCCATAACTGTGTGTACTGATGGTGTAGCCTATATAAAACGTAGCTTTAGTTTGGGAAATCTTATTTGTATGTCTTGTGCAAGATAATTATTCATATCTCTCAACAGAATTTGATAATATGTTAATAATAATATTAATAATAATAATAATACTCCCTCATAAACACTCGCTGAGTGTACCCAAAGGCATGGGCTGTGCGGGTAGAGGACGACCCAAGAAAACGTTGATAGGACAGTCGAGGGTATTCAGAATGTCGTGGGAAGAGAAAATAATGGATATTTTGAGATTCATTCGGTTTCGAACTGTCTTGATGACATTTTGGGTTTGTAGTTCCACAATATTTCAAACATTTTCCATGAAAAATAATAATAAGAGTAGTTTTGTTGTGAAGTTATCCAATATAAGCTTCAGTCGGTTGACTTTCGTTCACGTTACATGTAAATGATTCATTTATTTATTTATACGGGCAAGCCCAATTAAAGATATTACAAGATATACATTATGTGAGTAATACAGCAACAGTCACAACATATATGATATTGATAATAATGAAGACATTAAAAAGATCAATGAAAAGTTAAAGTACAAGTACAGTCAGTGTAAAAGTGGGAAAAAAAAATGACAAGATGGTCACTGACACAGTTGATTTTTAAACTTAGGAAGAGGTGTTGAGAAGATGTCAATATCGAGGCAATTAGCCGCTCTAAGGGATCTTGGGATATAGCTGAAATAAGCAATGTTGGTACGATGGTAGGGAGTATGAAAAGTAGCTATCTGTCTAGTAAGGCGAATGGGGACTACTAAACTGATTTGAGATAGAAGATCTGGACAGTCATATTCACCATTTAATATCTTGTAGAGAGTCATTAGATCTCGCTGACTACGTCTATTCTCCAAAGTTGGAATATTGAGATAACTCTCAATTGAGGCGTAATCACTAAAGATATTAGATTTGAAAGAAACATATCGAAGAAAACTTTTTTGAACACGATCAATCTTGGATATATGGGTTACATAATGTGGTGACCAGACAGAGGAACAATAATCGAGGTGAGTTCTAACAAGTGTGCAGTATAGGATTTTAATGGCACCCAAATTAGTGAAGTCACGAGTTGTCCTCTTTATAAAGCCCAACATTTTGGTAGACCTGTTGACAATGGAGGTTATGTGGTAAGTGAAGGTTAGGGAGTCATCAAGAATTACTCCAAGGTCCTTGACACGGTCGACAGCATCCAGGGGTTGTCCATTGATGGTATAGTCGAAAATGACAGGTTGATGGGAGCGAGTAAAACGTATGATATGACATTTGTTTATGTTTAAGTCCATACCGTTTGACAAGCACCAAGTAGCAAGTCTGCAGATATCGCTCTGCAACTCATCGGCGTCATCTACACAATTCACAATACGATAGAGTTTTAGGTCGTCAGCGAATAGTAGGGCATTACTGTTGTGAAAGCATGAAGTGATGTCATTAATGAACATGTTGAAAAGTAAGGGGCCCAAATGTGAACCTTGGGGAACGCCCGAGGTTGCAGGAAAGTCAAAAGAGTAATGGTGCTTGAATCTCACTATTTGGTACCTGCCTGTCAGATAATCCACAATCCACTTCAGAATCGCTCCTCCGAAGCCATACCTGCTGAGTTTGTGGGTAAGAAGCTCATGATTAACCCTGTCAAAGGCCTTGGAGAAATCGGTATAGATGGAGTCGACCTGACTACCCCTATCAAGAGCTTTAGATAGAAAATTGGTATAGGTGATTAGGTTGAGTTCAGACGACCTTCCGGATGAAAAGCCAAACTGATTTGAGATCAGTAGCCCTGAGCAGTCATAAGTCATATAATCTGTAACGATGCTCTCGAACAATTTAGGGATGGTACTAAGAATTGAGATCGGACGATGGTTACTAATGTCAGATTTATTACCTGATTTATAAATGGGTGTTATGTACGAAAGCTTCCAGTAGTCTGGAAAGATTCCAGTATCCAAGGATTTGTTGAAGATGTGAAATAGTGGTCTAGACAATATATAATTACAATTTTTAAGAAGAATGGGGGGAATAGCGTCAGGCCCCGGACCCTTTCTAACATCGAGGTTGCTTAGCTTCTCATGATGATGATGATTATAAACTTGAAATTGCGCGTTTTCTTATATTCACAGTAAGGGTGGTTTCATTATAATCTTCGTGAAATTCATTTATTACTTGAATATAATACTTCTTCGATTTTTTTTTTGTGAGATTCGGGATCAGCTCGTCAAGATATATTTGAAGATACCTTGCGATTTTTTGAAAGAGGAAAAACAAAAATGTTTGAAAATTCCATTGTGCTAGGGAATTTTTGACGTTATATTCCATTTTTATGCCAAACCTGGTATCTGAGCATATATAAATCATATGAAATTTTGCGTATATACTACAAAGCCCCAGGCAGCCGGCTTATGGAGAAATGGGCTTTGGTGAAATTTCATGAATTGTTAGTATATGACGACCAACAGCAGAAAAAAATTACTGGGAGGGTGAAAAACTCATAATTTAAAAAAAAATGGTGAGACATTTATACGAGAGATTTTTTCATAGCAGGTTGGGCACCCTTTGATCTAAATTCTGCTTCATTTTGATGTGGTCTTCACGGGACACCCGTATATGAAGAAAATAATGTTAGGCTTGTCATCATATTGTCGGGATAAAAAAACTACTAATAGCAAGTTGACAAAACTTGTACATCCGACCAACAAACTCGAACTAAAAGTAATATGAAAGTATCACAGAAATTGACCGAAGAAATATTTAGTTACAGGGAGATTTACAAAAAAAAATAGACTCTCGGATTTTCTTCCTTATATATTTTTTGAATAGCCCTGTATATCATATATAAATTATATAGATTTCAAAATGACCTGATGTCACCTACTAACATGCAGTACAAAGTATAAAAAATTTAATTAAAGGGGCGATCAACTTTCTGACTCGCCCTATAAAAAATGTTTGCATATCTAATTATTATAAACCAACCAGAAGCAAATCCAGCCTGATTTTGAAATTCCTGAAGGATCAATTATATTTCAAAATTCGTTTTTTTTATTTTTGAATATCCCTTTCTCTCATGAGGGACTGATATTTAGTGTCATTAGAACACTATCACAGGAAAAAATTCTTGATACATTGAAGAAAATAAGAAATATATGCTTTTAAAAAATGGCTATTTTCCAACTTCAACACCCTGTATCTCTGAAACTAGTCATAGGATTGAGTCGAGCCCATGGACATTATTATTTAGAAAGTCGACAACTACAATACACTAACAATTCATGAAATTTCACCGAAGTCCATTTCTCCATGAGCCGGCTGCCTGGTCCTTTCATTTTGTATTTTACTCGATTTTTAGGGGTCTACCCCTTAGGACTTTTTTCAATTGATATTTTATTCATTGTTCAAGTTAAAGTTCACAGAATACACTAAATCCGTCATTCTGAATCGATTGGCATTCACAGAATTGCTCTATCTCAAACCGTTCTTGAATTAAAAATTTCACCTGGAATCGAGAGGGTCATTTCCCTCCAAAAAAAATCTTCAAGTTTGTTTCTACTCATATTCATGATATTCGCCTTTTTTCGAATATGCTCATGGAATTTGAAACCAATTTGGAGTCAACTGAGGATTTCATTGGCCTTTTAAGGAATCCGTGCGATTTTGAGATGAAAATATTGTTTTTCTATTAATGCGAGGTAATTTTTGACGTTATCTTCCATTTTTATGCTACACTTTGTATCTGAGCATATACAAATTATATATAATCGGAACTAACAGGAAATTTTGCGTATATACTGTGAATTTGAAGTGAATCTGGTAACGTTATATTTTTCTTGATTTTGAGGGTTCTACCCTTTAGGACTTTTCACGAGTAATTTTGTTTTCCGCCAATCGTAAAGTTAATTGGAGTTGATAGGGGTCATTTTCTTCCAAAAAAAACCCTTAATTTTTTCCTATTCATATTCATAAAATTCACACTTTTTTGCATATGATAATCGAATTTGATATCGATTTCGAGTCAATTGAAAATTTCATAAGACTCTGCAATTTCGAGTAGAAAATATTTCGTTTATTCATTGATGCTCCATCTAAATCAATTTTTGTTTTGAGATTCAGAATCAGCTCGCGATGATACATTCGAAGAAACGTTGCGATTTTGCTGAAAAATTAAATATAAAGTTTTTTGAAAATTCCACTGTGCGAGGGAGTTTTTGACAAAATATTCCATTTTTATGCTAATCCTTGTATCTGAGCATATATTTTCGGCCTCTATACTGACCATGAAACCAGTCTGCAGATAGGCACCTGTTTTGCCAGTTGTTATAGGGAGCATTGTAAAGTATAGTATAGGAAAATTGAAAAAGTTTGGACTTTTAGAATCCATTTACATCTTATGAAATTATGACCTTTCGCTGAGTATGTCCAATTCCTCGTGTTGAAATATTCATTTATTCCACATGCCGAAAAATATACCAAAAACTTAACATTTTTTGTCAGTAACCGCGTATCGAAAACAAGGAAAGAAATCGTATCGAACAACTTCACACAATATAACTTTCTCAGTCGCTGTTCCACAAAAACACTCTCAATTTGTTTAAGATCACTACGTCACCCCTCTAAACGTCGTCGATCGTTGGGATTCAGCCCCGGGTATTAACTTTATTGTTTCCAGGACAAAAAGCAGCGTGAGAAGGAACGACATCCCTCGAACGAAAGAAGACGATTATGCCACTCGCAGGAAATTACCTCCACTGCACCCCGCATCGCGAGGATTCAGATGGCAGGAATTGCACTTCTTTGGGGTTGTAGAATAGTGAATATTACTATACATTCCATAGGAATTATACAGGGTATTGCATATGTAGTTTTTTTTTGGTTCAGGAATAATAATAGGCCAAGTCAGGCGAGGGTATTGCTTGCTCATATGTAAGACATCGATCTGTTGGGTTCATTTGTAATTGAGTCTTCAGTGGGCCCCTAAAAAACGTAGAAAAAACGGGTTTGAACATGCCTGGGTTTCATGAGTGGTTTACCACTCGTCTTCTGGGTTCTCGTGGAAAATGTCCAGTGCCTGGTAGATGAGTCCTCCATGCCTTCGTGGTCTGTTGTGGTGGGCTCGGACTGCTGTTATGTTCCTGGTCAACGGGATTCCAAGGATATGCTATATGTGAAATTCATCAGACTGCCGTTTGATACATTCCTCGATAGATGGAATATCGGCCAGTTCTCTCAACGCATCTAGCCGAATGTACTGTAACTGTCTTGCATTTGCTTTAGTCTTCCAGAATGGGTTTTGAGGAGGCTGCAAAACGTTGGTCTGATTACCTGCTTGTAGATTATCACCTTACTCTCCATGGACAGCTCGGAATTCCTGGCTATTACGGGTATGTCATTTTTACTCTTGTCGCAGCTCATTGAATTACCAAGCTGACATGCCTACCAAGGGTTAATCTTTTGTCCACCTCTACTCCCAGGTACCGCATGGACTCCGAGTTGTCTATCTGGTTTCGCAGAGCTCTGAATCCTCCGGTGATCTTCGCGATTACCGATTTATGTTTCTTTGTGAAAATCATGAGCTCAATTTTTGCCAGATTCAGCCAGATATATATGTGAGTCTTTGTAAACGCCGCGGCCGCATTGCAGGAGTGCGACTGAGCGTAGATTGCCATGTCGTCCGCATGTATGGTCGTGCTCGTGTTAGCGAACATTTGAAAGTCGTGTATATACAGAGAGTACAACATTGGCAGTAGGCTATATCCATGCGGAATACCTGCTTCGACCTTCTTCATCGTGGAGCTATTGTCATTCACCCTAATCCTGAACGTCTTGTCGACCAGGTATGAGTCCATGATTCTCACCATTTGATCAGGTATGCCTGCTCGTAATATCTTCATGACTGGATCTTCTATTCAGAAGGTAAATTCCTTCTGGATATTCAGCAAGACCATTACTGTGCCAAGATTTCGATTGAAGCCCTCTCTCACGTCGTGGACAATTTTGGCTACTGAAGAGGTCGTTGAATAACCTCTCCAGGAGCCAAACTGTTCTTCGTTCCTCCAAGATAAGCGAGAGCTCTTCTCTGATTTTCTGGAATATCTTAAGACCTTGGTCACCGCACTGAGCAATGAAATTGGGCGGGAGCTCTCTATCCTCTCTTCAGTTTTTCCTGTTTTTAGGATAGGGATAATCTCCGCATTCTTCAGGCATTTCTGGTCGTGCTTTCACTTACTATACTGTTCACGATGTGTAATAGTTGCACCAGAGATTTTCTCGAAAGGTTCGTGAGCAGTATTGTGTCCATTCTATCCATGCCAGGTGCCTTGTTCCTGAGGGAACTTCCTCGAAGTTTGTCATTAACTTCGGGTAACTGGGAGTGTTTCTAAATTCCCTGGCTCCCCGCGAAACCTCTTCGTTTTCCTGGGTAGCGTCGGCACCTGCCCAAAAAGCACGCTGAAATTACTCCCCAAACATTTTCGCCATTTTCTCCTCTTGTCTTTGAACATCACCACGGCCGGAATGTCCTTATGCCTCCTTTGGAGGTGTCTGGACTTCTGCCATAGGGAATTGTCTCTGACATTTAGATTCTCCAGCTTCGTCTTCCAGGCTTCATCCCTGATGCTCTGAATTGAATCATTTATTTTCTCCCCAGACTCATTATGTTTTTCCTGTACCTGGGGTTTCGGGTGATTTGCCACCCTTCCTTTCTTTGTCATTCAATTTGTTTAAATCTACGATGTAGCCTGGAAGGAAATCCCTGTTTTTCCTTATAACCCTCTTCATGGTGATGGTTTTTTCAGCTGCTTGTATGCCTCCGATCCACCTCTGAGTCTCTTGTTCGATAATCTTATCTTCTATGGATCGTTCAGACGTCAAAATTATAGTAAAAATTTTCGATGTTTATTATACGCAACTGGGTTTGAATTATTTATTTTATTCCTTTGAATGTCAGGGCCAATTGTAGCGGGTGTTTCATAAGATATGAAAAATGATTTGTGAAGAGAGGTGGTGGCAAGTGATGACTAATGGAAAATATATGAGAGAGGTAGAGAAAGATGTGATAAAAATTAGTCTCTTACTGGTAATACAAAGTACATACTTGATGTCGTCTGTGAAGTTAGCTACGTAGCTCACGTCAATGCTATGGATCAGCTGATGTCACAGTCATCTCACGGTTTGAAAATTGGGTGTCTGAGAGTGCACTCTAATACATGTACGCACGTCAAAAGGTTTGAAACTTGGCTATGGTCGGTAATACCGATCCCATACTTAGTGCCCCAGTGTACTTATACCTACTACCGTTCAATATATTTGAAATACTATATTCTTTACATGCTCACTTTTTGGGTTGTTAGGCCGACGTTCATAACGAGTTAGACTCGAAGTTTCGCCAACCTCAGTGATTGGCACTCAAGAGAGATTTTTCAGTTGACAGCTACTCAATTCACTGTTGATTGTCCGACATCTGACATTCGTTGTCGCAAAAAGTATTTGTGAGTTGGCGTTCTTACCTCTGATTGGTCCATTGTCCGTTACATTGTCTAGTAGTTCGTCCCGTTTTTTATGTGGGTTAGGAGCTAATGCAGTATTTTTGAGAACTGATAGCCGAGCTTTGTTTAGTAATAGTTTTTTGTTGGAGTTGTTGTGGTGTTTCTAGATTTCAGTTGCTTCCCGGAAGAGTATTGAGCAACAGCAAATGTTGAGGATGACTTGGGTTCCTTCAAACTTCACTCTGTGATAATCGATCGTTGTTGAGGGTATATTCTGTGACAGCAGTTTTTTCTGTTGGTCTTAATCGACAAAAATTGGCCTTGTGCTCTTTGATTCTTGTTATATCGGAACGTTTTGTAGTTCCGATATAATCGCTGCCACAAGATTATTCTCTCTTCTGTTTCATAAATCTCTCAATATGCAACACAGAAGAGAGAATAAAGAATGATTAAATAAATCGTAGACCAAATGACTGCTCGGGAAGTCCTGGGACACCCTGGATAATGCAGCATCCAAATGAGCGAGAAAAATGTCTAGAGAAGAAAAAACATAGTGTTTGGTGTTCAGATAGTAAAATAATTCCCTTTTTTGGCGAAAATAGCATTATTTCTCAAGACCCAATGTTAATTTTCTCATCTGGGTATGATGTTCAACTTTAAGTGATTCCAAGCTTCACCTCCTTGCTCTTTTTTCGAAAGAACGGCGACATATAGACGAATGGCCCTTATTTGTACAGACTGGATGGAAAATATTACCCCAGCCTGTAAACTGTAGCGTAAATTCATCCTAGCTCTCATCGGTTTCGTTTCTGTGACACTCGCTTCGGTATTTACATTAAAATTTCCGACAGAGTTTACGAACACGTCTGCAGTCAAACCATGCATAATTTCCTGAAATTATTCGGGACAGATACAACACTTCCGATGCTAAGGCTAAGTCTCTGGAATATGGAACTTTCAGCGAATTCGAGTTGTCCCCATGCCAAGGCTGTCAATAACAATTGCTCTGTTCACTGTTTATCGAAGGATAATTCAGAGGGGAGATGGCAAGAGAAACAGGAATCTGTTTTTGGAAGGCGAGCTGGATGAACTGATTTGCTTTCGATGGTTCAAAACCTCATTGTTGAACTTCTTCAGAGTATTATTAATTGAAATCAAGTCTTCTAATAGAAACACAATCACTTTTCAGTTCGAGAAATCACCAATTTTCACAAATTGTTTGAAAATAGGTAAACAGACCGCCAAAACGCCATATAAACACGTGTAAATTCAAAAAACTTTGTCCGTGATTCGTAGTTCAACGTCTTCCGATAGTTCGCGCTGCGATCTTATTTTCTTTCGCCAATAGCCTTGATCTGTATCAAGGGGAATCCGACCTTACTATCAATATTTTCCGTATCATGTTTTGTTTTTATTTCAGCCCCCATACATCACATACTTTTTATACTTATTTCGGAGAAAGTGCATTGAATAATAAATGATCCAAGATCGAAACATCGTTCTCCCCCGAGTGACTACCCTCTGAGTCGAGGTTCATAAGATATTCGGAGGTGCATTTATACTATCGAATGTTACACGAACGATTTCCATATTCACGTTGCCAACAAAAGAGTAGTGAATTGGCAAACTTTTCCATAATCCCAGGATGAAATATTACCAGAAAGCAACCCCCAAATATTTTTTGCGTTATTCAACACAGGGAGCGAAACGAAACATTCACGAAAGGCGTTTCTCTGTAGAAAATGATGAAAGAGTATACAATGCCACTTTTTGAATGATTCGCGAGCCCGATTTGCTTTGATATAATCACAATGAAAAGTCTTATATCTGAAGCCTTTCAAGGAAATTGAGTTTCAATTTTGAACTTCAGCAATGTATTTTTCTTCCTTTGAGGCTCACGACAAAAAATAACTCCAACAACGTATGGCATATAAAATCTCCAGACAAAGAATGGATAATGATTCGATGGAAGTTCTCGGAGAGAAGACTTTGGAGAGGTTTTCAAGGATACTTAAGAACTCTAAATGTTGACTGATATAATAGTCTGCTAATGTTTGCTGTAAAGTTCGATATCTGCCTTCTTCCTTGACGTTTTCAGCAGTTTTCATTCAGGAAAGCATTACAAAGAATAAGTGAGAATGAAACTATAATTATATGATACACTATTTCACAGCACGTATTATTTCTATCAGGGAACAAGTGCTGTAACGTGCCTTACAAAGCGTGTCTAATAAACTATTTTTCACTCAAAAGCATTTATGTAACTTTCTATGTAAGTGTGATGTTATATGGTCGAATCTTGAAGCGTAGGAAAATTCAACTTAAAGAATATAGCCCCCCTGCTCCTATGAATGCTAAATGAAGAACACGTAAAAATTCGACTGTTTCGGGCATGGAAAATAAGGACGAAAAAAATTGTTGGTCAGAGTGCTCGGAAAATTCACAAAAACTCTCTAAAATGAAACCGGAAAAATTCGTAAGATTAGTGAAAAACATTGGATCGTTGAACAATTTAACTTCAAAAAAATGTAACCTACCTGCCCTCGAAGACTAGATGAAAAACACATAAGAAGAAAAAGGTTGCAAATACTCGCAAAAATAAAATTTGAAAAATATGTAAATATGATGAAAAATATCAGATAATCACATAATTCAATTGCAGGAAGTATTCCCCCTACCCACATGAATGCTAGAGAGCATGCAAGATGTTGTAAATCGCTGCTAGACCTACTTTCCGAAGGCCAAATAAACAACGCGTAAGACCCCTCTCTTCCTTGAAAAAAGTTGAAAAAGCTCGCCAAACTGAAATTGGAGAAATCTTTAAGAGCAGTAGAAAACATCGGACAGTTGCATGTTTCAATGGAAGTGAATACTCTCCCTGCCCCCCTGTAAAACGCATCAGATGTGAAAAATAATGCAATTGTAGAAAATATTCCTCTCTGCTCTGCTGAAGGCTAGCTAGAAGTGGAAAATTGTTGCAAAACTTATGAAAATAAAATCGGAAACCACTGTAAACATAATGAAAAATATCGAACAGTCGCATATTTTAATGACAAAAACTAAAAAAAAATAATAATTTTGAAAAATATAAAGACATCGGACTGATAAATAATAATTTAATTTCGAAAAATTGTTCCCATCCTGTTCCCCTAAAGACTACACAATTAGACTTTGAGAATTACGACAAAAAAAGCTAATTGTGGAGCTATGGCCCCCATCATTTTCAACAAAAATTGTAGTAACTCACGAAAAGAAAAACTCCTAAAAAATATCGGGTAGTTGAATAATTTGAGTAGTTTGATCTGTATGTATTTATCTATTGGAATTTAATTATCGAACTTTTTGTTCAGACCTAATTATTAGAATTTATAATATTTGTGATTATGGAAGAACATAAGGGTTTTCCTAGAATATCTATTTATTGCGGTTTCAGTCTTTAATAGAAATATTTGCACATTTTTCACAAATTATTATTATTATGGCTATGAGACAATAAAAAAAAAATATTTTAGATACTAGCACTTCGTCACTATCCATCTTTTTATTTCAAAATAAACGTAGAATTTCAAGAAATTACAACAATGAAATGAATAATGACAGATAGTACTAACACAGCTACTTGATTTCAAAATAAATGTTTTAGCGGGTAAGGATAAATATGTTTGGTTGCATACGCCACAGGTCACTATATAAATATAATATGTATTGGAGCAATGTACGTTGGGTTGCATATAAGTAAATCGTTGATTATTAGAAGATCATTCATTAACAGGGGTCATTAATCAACGATTTTGAGTGCGTTAAAATACATCGTAAATAAACGTTCGACGGAAAATAAAGTTAATGCTGTTTAGACAAAAAATAACCGTATGCTAGGCTTTGTCTTGAAAACTCGTAGAAACTTCAACTAAATACAAGTTTTTTGAACGTTGTTTCAGACCGTTTATAGTACCTACTATTTCTTATGCATCAGTTATATAGTACTCCCAATATGATAAATTGTTATAATGTTGTAGTAGGATATAAAAAATTGTACAGAAACTTGTAACTTTTTGTTCATAAATAGATATGCCCGGCTTGTAATAAGTACTAATAACTGTATTTGTGGTACTTATTTGCTCTACCTTTTTCAGTTTGCCAAATTAATCGGAACGTCACTGATTATGTAATTTTTTTCCCTACAGGGCTGAGCTTCTTTTGTTTCTTGATATTTCAGTCAAATAATAAATATGCAAATGTGCTAAAAGATTTAAGAAAGTAGCCACTGAAATATGTTTGTTTCTTTTTTATCGAAAATACTTCTTTGTTCATCTCCGAATATCAAAAAAATGCATTAACTTCTATGCCTAATTCTACCTAACATTATTTTCCAAAAACATCAACGTAAATCAGAATTTGCATTTCAATAAAATGTGAAATATCCTAATTCAAATCATGTCTACTAAACGATATAATTTTGAAGTCAAATATTGCAAGAAAACGCACCCTATTGAAATTTCAAGGTCGCTAAAAGATTTAAGAAAGTAGCCACGAAAATATGTTTGTTTCTTTTTTATCGAAAATACTTCTTTGTTCATCTCCGAATATCAAAAAAATGCATTAACTTCTATGCCTAATTCTACGTAACCTTATTTTCCATAAACATCAACGTAAATCAGAATTTGCATTTCATTAAAATGTGAGATATCCTAATTCAAATCATGTCTACTAAACGATATAATTTTGAAGTCAAATATTGCAAGAAAACGCACCCTATTGAAATTTCAAGGTCGCTTTTATTCGATACTCGATAGTCTGATTGAGATTGTGAGGTTAAATGTTTATTGATATAATTTCATTAAAAATTTGTCACTACTAATGCCTTGGATGATTATGTGCACAAAAATTAACTTTTTATAATAGTTTTTGTTGTGATGGCTCGTTCT
This sequence comes from Chrysolina americana, assembly GCA_958502065.1. Classification (NCBI taxonomy): domain Eukaryota; kingdom Metazoa; phylum Arthropoda; class Insecta; order Coleoptera; family Chrysomelidae; genus Chrysolina; species Chrysolina americana. The sequence goes on along the minus strand of OY293416.1, from coordinate 65,721,715 downwards.
AACAGTGGTGAAGCGGTGAAATGCCCGGTTTCTGTTTCTGTCGTGAAATTATGCTGAAAGTTACCTGCCTGCAGTAGTTTTCTTGGCTATATGATATTGTTGGTAAGTCATATAATTATTCAATTGTATACTTCGGGTGAAGATAAGTTGATCGGGCACCGTTTTATAATTATTGGAAGAAGTGGTTTAACTTACGTATAGACCGTATAGTTTTGTCTCCTGAACAAGAATCCGAAAAAAAATTAGAGGAGGTCTCAAGTAATGTTTGAGTTATGTGGTTGAGGTTTTCCATGTTTTGATAATATCAGGATCCTTTCATGTTCACCGAATTGAAATAAATACAAACAAATGTCGTTTGCTTGATTTATGAATTTATCTTAGTGGAAAGACACAAATGCCTTCGAAACATCTGGTAAAAAAATGGATAATGATGGCAGATAAGAATTTTATGAATGCAGATAAAACCTACAGAGCATTTTTACTCGGTTCGCACTATTGAAACTTATTTTTCTGGTTGCTTTCGTTCTAGCCTTGATTCAGTCCGATTTTGATTTTACACCGAGATTAAAATTCTTCATTCAGGAAAATATAGATCGGTTGGTGGGATTAGAACCCTCTTTTGTTCATTTTGTGCATCAGAGTAGGTATGCTCAGATTATCTCGAGATGAATAGGAGGATTAAAATACCGCTGTATCAACGTATGTGTCGTATTCACGGTAGAAAACCGCCAATCCACCTTTTCTAATATTAGTATTGGATCAAAATACGATTGTTGTTTAATTTGGTAAGCTCAATGTCCATAGTGGTATAAGTCTTTATTCAATATCTCAAATGTTTCAAAAAATATTAGAAACTTGTGATACATCATTGAAAAGGTAATATCTGGTTCTACTCAAAACAAAATCAAAACAAAAATAATCCAGTGTGGCACCCTTATGAAAGAATAAAGTTGATGATGATGGCTGGAAGACGAAACGTCGGTTAGAAAATCTGAATACACCATTTTATAACTGGGAAAAATGGCATTGAGGAAGTGTGATTTATTCTCAAATCTTTCGAGTAATAAAGTCAGTAAAAAATTAAAACCATCTTTTTCCGGATATTCCCGCATATTCCGTGATCCTTATGGTGAGGATCTAATTTGATACACCCTGTATAGTACTATTGCAAAATGCATGAGTGGGATAAATCACTAGAAATGGTCTGATATTTTGTTGAAGAGTGTGAAAAATATTGACTAGGGAATGAAGGAACCACAGACATAACATAAGAGGTGCTAATATAGTTCCTGAAATCAAAGCTTTCATATCGTAAATTTTGGGAGCTCTGGAAGTATCTTCAATTTGTCTTTTTGTCTTCTCATATATTTTTTAATCATCAGTACTCTTGTCTGAAGAAATGGCCACAAAAGGTTCATACTCTGTCGACAACTGATAAAAAGGTAGTTTCATTAAAATTTTATATAATATACAGTGTCACCGTTAAAGTCCGCATCATATGGGATTTTATTTTATTATTCACTTATTGCAAATTTAGAGTTCGTGAACAGTTTGTGCTTTGAAAATAATGCAAAATGACGTTTACGATTGTTTTCTATCTATTGGCTACACCTGTCAAATTGACAAAATACAAATATGCTAAGAAAATAAAAATATCATACTTGAGGCAGAGTGGCTCTAGTTTCAATATTCCATAGCAAAATTTGCTTCAATTATTTCAATCACAATACATCAGTGAAGTAGAAAATACTTTAGGTCTATTGGTTCATAAAAAAATTCGATAATTCGAAACTAGAGCCACTTTGCATCAACTATAACGTAATTTTTTTAGCATATTTTTATTTTTTTGAAAATATCCAAGTAGAAACATTTTTAAACAGAAAAAATCCTTCCAGCAGATGGGATTATTACATCTCAACAGGTTATTTCAGATTTTACCAAATTTAAATTATCCGAAAACGCGAAAAAAATCAAAGTTTTTCAAACTGGTTCAGATTTGGTAGGTGGGTAGGAAACCGAAAAATGAACAACTTTTTCACATAATATTTGTCGAAAAATTGAGAAATAACATAACATTTCGAAATTTTTTTGAAAAAATGTCAAATTTGACAGGTGTAGCCAATCGATGGAAAAAAATCGTAAACGTCATTTTGCCTTATTTTCAGAGCAAGAACTGTCCACGAACTCTAAATTTGCAATAACTGAATAATAAAAAAAAGTCCCATATGATGCGGACTTTAACGGTGACACTGTATATCATCATTTTGTGGATTGCAGATTTGTATGCATTAGTCTAGCTCAAATCAAAGTTTAGAAATTTCTCAAAGTGCCCACATCCATTGAATTCACTTCAATCTATTCAAGAAGATCCCCTTTTCTGTGTAAATGGAAAATTAGCGGAAAAAAGTAACTTTTTTTCTAGCCAAATTATGAAATTTTACCTGTACCAAATTTAAGAGTTATATTGCTTCTTGAATTTGTCATTTTCCATAAAGAAAAGAAACCAAATTTTCTATTCAAAATAGTTATTTTCCCAAAAGTGTTGATAATAGACAGTTCACCACAATGAATGTCAAACTCATAAGTAGGAACTCAATTTATTGATTTATGCTCAGACAAACTTTCGTACCGAGTTTCTGTGTAAAAAAAGTTTTTTTTACTAGTGAATTTCTGATCATAAATTATAAAATGCCGATTTTATATTCATAGATTTCCAAACCAAATGAATTTGAAACCATATTTATTTTGTTTTAGAAAGTTTCCTATTTTCTACCTGAAAACGACTAAACTGTAATTGAATTATTCCCACATAAAACTCAATGTTATTGTTGGTGTAATACTGTTTTCAAATGCAGTCTGAGTTGGAAATGATATTCAACGATATTCCATTAACAAATGCATGAAAAAACATACTACAAACATCATAAATATCATCCACATGGAAAATTAGTTTAGGCCGATATTGTATGAATGCTTTCAGGCTTTTACGATGATCCCTGCCATAAAACGACGAAATTGAGTTTGGTATTGTTTGAATATAAATAGATACCTCCAATATTTAGTTAGGGTGTGTGGTCAGGCTAAACAAATTGGAATTCTATCAGAAATATAAAATGGATATGGTAATGTGTTCATGTTTAGAGATCAATGTTTTTATTATGTGTATATTTGCACATGATGATGAACAAATCCAGTATTATTTTAAAATATAGACATATAATTTTTGTTTTGGTCACTAATAATCTACAAGTCATATCTTTTGTGAATAGAATTCAGTTCAGTGGAGTTTTGGCGGTCTATCTATCTGCCACAAACGACACAAAAGTTGATGATAATGGTAATCCTGAGTGGCGATGATATTATAATTGAAACAATTTCGGCAAGGAAAATAATTTGAAAGGTGAGAACCAATTAATAAGTAGATAAAAAGAATTGAATTGGAAATAAATTAAGGAAAACTACTAGGGAAGTTAAATATCAGTAACATTATTGTATGGATGATATGAACGTTTTATATCTAGTTTTTAATATTTTCTATTTTGTTAGTACAATTTTGTATAGGTTGTTGATACAAACGGCTGCGATGTGGGAAAATGGTTCGAAAATATTTTTGGTACGTCCAAGAACAGAAAGTAAATTCTTCCTTCGTCTATTCAGATTACAAATCCATTTTTGGACTCAATATGACGACAATGGTGGCATCAGTGATCAAGACAGTGGCGTGGTCAAAGTGCAGGACCAGAGTACCTGTCCTCTCCGAAAATATCAGAAACATTCGACCATTTCGCAAGTTAAATTTAGTGCAGAATATTATTATGCAGGGTGTCAATTTGAAAACTTCCTACCATTAATATCTTCCTTCCAGTAAATACAAGGAATCGAAAAAACAGGTCAATTTTATTTTCAGGGGGAACACTTTCAAGGAATATTAATGGCCCTCGTTGTTCAACCCCCTACGAGGGGTAGATGTTACCCTTAGAATCTTAAATGGGAAGGAGAGTAAAGTGGTAAATAATTTTGATTGGCGTTCAATTCGTTTTCCAATGATACCCTGACTTTTTAGATTTTGATTTGATTTGATTTGAATTTACACATGTAATTAGAATTCGCCTGTTCTGAGATGCATTATTGTATTGACTCTTTCTAATACAAATGGTTAGGAGGCACCCTTTCAACCCTTGAATAACCGGAATAAATTTATTACGCGTGGGGTGTTTTATTTTTTGGTTATTTCCCTTTTACAAAATGAAATTCAATTTGCGAGAAAGACATTGCAAACATAAAATCTACTACTTAACGCTTATCTTATAAACTGTTAGAATTTTGCTCTAAACAGTAATAAAGTCTGTTTTCGAACTCCCCTCTAACATTACGGAAAACTTCACTAGGAATTGATTGGCATGCTGCTGTAAATCTTCAATATCAGAAGGTTGTGTTTTATAAACAACGGATTTGAGAACCCCCAATGAAAGAAATCTGAGGGAGTTAAATGCGGTGATCTCGGAGGCCACTCAACTGCATCCTTTCTGCCAATCCGTCTATCCGGGAATCTCTTGTTTAACTGTCGGACAGGAAGAAAATGATGAGGTGATGCACCGTCCTGCTGGAAATATAACAGATTCTCCTGAAAAAGTTCATTACCTTCTGCATCAATTTGATTTTCTAGCTTGTGAGTTATAGTCACTCCAATAGCGACAATTTCGTCTTATAACATTGCCATTCAGAAAAAAAATTAGGGATGGTATTGATTCGATGAGACATGGTTTAACAAAACTCTATTCTTCAATTATAATCATCCTCGTGGAGCTCTTGAAGAATCTGCATTTGATATGGATGAAATTTATGAATTTTCAATGCTTTTCTCACAGTCACGCGTGATATTCCCGTCTGTTCTGGCACTGATCGTAAGGAGCCCATGGGCTCTGCAGCAAATGTTCCCAAAACTTCAATCCGAGCTTCTTCGTTTAGTAGATACTATGGGGTTATTTCTCTTTTATTCGTTTCGTATAACTTATTCACCAAATCAAGCACATACCAGTGACTTACATGTCTTTAGATGTCGTTAAAAAGACATTTAGCCCTTCGTGCCCACTTTCCAACTTCTCTATAAATTACAATCATATAATTCGGTCTTGAAGAATGTGAACCATTTTTATATTTTTATACACTTATTAAAGTAATCACTAAACAGCCCAACAGGTAAAACTGTATTCACAATACTACCACATCGTTCAAGTTGGCTAAACAACTTTTTGCCTGAAAACAGAAACTTTTTACAGCAGAAGTAGCAGAAAAGGAAGGCTGTCTGTAAAATTTCTGCAATGAGAATTAAAAATTCAGCATTCAATAAACACACCTTTACTACTATTTACGTTTTACTAATAGAATAGATTTTTTTATGTAAATTGTTTGGAGCTAATGGCTAATGTTACCCCTAATAATACGTTGGAACGGTGCCTACCACCTAATATTCTAACCAGTTCTGGTCAAACCATGCGAGTTCTAATAATGACTTCTGTAAGTTTAGAACGTAATTTTTCGGAAAATGCTCATCTAAAAATAATAAGTCAGGGTACCTACCATGGGAAAAAGAATTGAACGCCAATCGAAATAATATGTCACTTGAACTCCCCTCCCATTTAAAATTCTAAGGGGTTGAACCACGAGGCCTACAAATATTCCTTGAAAGTTAATAAAATTAACCTGTTTTTTAAATTCCTCATATTATTTACTGGAACGAAGATATTAAGGGTGGGAAGTTTTCAAATTGACACCCTGTATATTAGACGTCTTGAGCTAGTTCCTCTTAAACAACTTTCGACTACGCCACTGGATCAAAATACCACTTTTCTTCCACCGACATCAAATCGAGCACTATAAATTCATGATATTATCCCAACTCCTACTTTTTTGTGGTCGAATAAATGTTGATCGTAAAAAACTATATAGATGTAATTACTTACCTGCAGTGGTCGCTCATATTGGAAACTCCAAGCTTCGTTGCAGAGATCGGATTAATAATTAATGGGCCGTTCCAGTATTCAAATTGAGCAGTAAAATATTGAAATTACTTTCGAAAAGTCTAACGAGCCACGCTGAATAGAGGTTCATTAATTTCAAAACCGATGGTGTGCTATGAAAATTCAAATTAAATAATTTAATCTGTGTGCTATTTTTCGTGTTTGTTTACTTTCCCGATTTCGAGAGAGGTTGCCGACAAATTGTTGAAACTTCGGGCTTTGGTCACCGCACCAGAAGGGGGAAATTTTAATCGGTTTTGTTTTTCACCCATTCAGATTTTAAGGATTTATATTAGTCGACTTTGTCTCACTTTTCATGGAAATACCCCCATATCTTTCATGATTTTCAAAGTAGAACCCTGTTATTCACAATTTTTGTTTAATTCATACACTCATTGGATACACGAAGTTATTTTCACGTTTTGTTTTGTTTTGATCCATGAATGTTTGCTCCTCCGCCATATTTTCGATTCCATATCCAATTTCATTATTCACTTCCAATTGGACTGACATACACTGCGGACGAGAATAGATGGACAAACGAAAATTCAAAAGAAAAGCTCAATAATCTTATTACAAATACGCTGATATATTTTCAGTTCTGTTTGTACTCAATTATTCTCACTTCTCATGGAAGAACCCCCGTATCTTCCGTAATCAGTAATCATTGGAGTAGAAGTCTGCAATTTATATTTTTTTTGAATCCTACATTTACTGGATATCCAAATATATTTTCACGTTTCATTTTCGGAAAAACACTGTTTTAATAGATTTATCATTCACCTCTACTTGATCTGATCGACTCACACTGCGCACAAGAGGCGTTGGAAATATTGATATGTTACAGCAAACTTTTGACTTCAAATTTATCACAGATAGGTATTTCTTCACTTTCTTTGGAAACACCTCCGTATCTTTCGTAATTATTGAAGTAGAACTATGCATTTCACAAAATTTTCTTCGATTCATACACTTACTAGATATTCGAAGAAGATATTTTCATGTTTCATTGTTGAAAAAACACTGTTTTGTTATTCCATAAATATTGGCTCCTTCGCCATATTTTAAAATATGAGATACAGTTCAATCATCCACTTCTAGTTGATCTGATTGACTTACACTGTGCTCAAGAGGCGTTGGAAATATCGATATGTGACAGGATAGGTCAAAACTTTTGACGGATTCGTTATCAGGACTTCAAATTTATTAACAATAGATATTTTCGAAGAAATATTTTCAGTTCTGAATATATCCAATTTCTCTTGCTTTTTATGGAAACACTCACGTATCTTTTGTAATTATTGAAGTAGAACTCTGTAATTTATGAAATTTTCTTTGATTCATACACTTACTGGATATCCAACGATATTTTCACGTTTAATTTTTGGAAAAACACTGTTTTGTTAATCTATAAATATTGGCTCCTTCGCCATATTTTTAATATCAGATAAAGTTTTATCATTCATTTCTAGTTGAACTGATTGACTTAGACTGCGCACAAGAGGCGATGGTATTATCGATATGTGACAAGATGGGTCAAATCGTTTGACGGATTCGTTATCAGAACTTCAAATTTATTACCAATTCGTATTTTCGATCAAATCTTTCAGTTCCGAATATACACAATTTATCTCACTTTCTATAGAAACATCTTCGTATCTTTCGTAATTATTGAAGTAGAACTCTGCAATCCACCAAATTTTCCTTGACTGATACACTTTCCAAAGATATGTTTACGCTTTATTTTTGGAAAACACCGTTTTGTTAATCCATAAATATTGGATCCTTCGCCATATTTTTGATTTTATAAACAGTTTATCACTTACACCTATTTCAAATGTAATTCAGAAAGTGTAACTTGAAATTCAGATCAGTAAAATGTAATTAAAAAAATATGACTTTTAGTTCAGAATTGTTAATTCTAATTCAGAAAGTATAATTTGTAATTCAGATGTGTTAATTGGATTTCAGAAACCGTAACATGTAATTCAGATTAGTAAACTGTATTTCAGAAAGTGTAACTTCAATTTCAGATTATTGAATTGTTATTCAGAAAGCGTCAGTTGTAATTCCTAAACTATCACTTGTAATTCAGAAACCGTCAAGGACTTGATAAGTATGAACAAGGAATGTGAGAATAATAAATTATTTTTTATAATGTGTAGAACATGTTCTTGGTTTCTGAATCATAAGTTACACTTTCTGATTATTAATTCACTAATCTGAATTACAAATTACAATCCTGAAATACAATTCACTAATCTGAATTACAAGTTACAGTTCCTGAATTTCAATCACCAATCTGATTTTCTTTTAATGTTTTCTGAATAACAATTTATTATTCTGAATTACAAATTACACTTTCTGAAATACATATTATACTCTCCGACTTACAACTGAAATAGGTGTAGTTGATCTGATTGATTTACACTGCGTACAAGATGCGAAGGAAATATCGATATGTGACAATATAGTTCCAACCTTCCGACAGATTCGTTATCAGGACTTCAAATTTATTACCAAAACGATTTTGGATAGAATATTTTCAGTTCTGAAAATATCCAGTTTTTCTCACTTTCTATGGAAACACCTCGTATCTTTTGTAATTATTGAAGTAGAACTCGACAGATTCGTTATCAGGACTTCAAATTTATTACCAAAACGATTTTGGATAGAATATTTTCAGTTCTGAAAATATCCAGTTTTTCTCACTTTCTATGGAAACACCTCGTATCTTTTGTAATTATTGAAGTAGAACTCTGTAATTCATGAAATTTTCTGTTATTCATACACTAACTGGGTATCCAAGAATATCTTCACCTTTTTTTTTTTTGAGAAAAGCATGTTTGCTATTGATTCATAAATATTGACTCCTTCTCCATAGTTTTAGTACCAGGTCTAGTCATTTCCGATTGAATTGATTGACTCCTCACAAAAGGCGATGGGCATATCGATATGAGTCAAATTAATTACCAACACGAATTTCTCTGGAAAATTTTTTAGTTTTGAAAATACCCAATTTGTCAATTTGTTTCACTTCTCACAGAAACACCTCTTGCATCTTGCATAATTTATTGGAGTAGAACTCCATGATTAACAAAATTTTGTTTCATTCATACACTCATCGGATATCTAGAGATTTTTTCACTTTTTGGTTTCGGGAAAATAATATATGCTCAGTTAGCCTAAACATAAATAGGACTTTATATCAATACGTCTTTTCACTGAAATATTAGTGCTGAATATAGCCCATTTTCCTCACTTTTCATGGAAACATCCACGTATTTTCAATCATTATTGAAGTAGAATTCTGTAATGGTTCACAAAATTTTCTCCTAATCATACACATTGAATATCCGAAGATATTTTCACGTTTTGTTTTCGTGCAAACAATGCTTTATTGACATTGGCTCCTTCGCCATATTTTCAATATCAGATCCAGGGTTATCAATCATTTCCAGTTGATCTCATTGACATGCATTGTACAAAAGAGGTGATGAAAATATCCATATGAGACAAAACGAGCTCACAATTTCGACGGAACCGTTATCAGGACTTCAGTTGTGAATGTACCCCATTTTTTCTCACTTACCATGAAAAAATCAAAGTATTTTCAATAATTATTGGAGTAGTACTATGTGATTCACAAAATTTTCTCTTATTCATACATTTATTGGAGATCCAACGATATCTTCGAATTTTGTTTTCGGGAAAACAACGAAATAGGCTCAAAATTTTGACGGATTCGTTATCAGGATTTCAAAATTAATACCAATATGTAATTTCGCTGAAATATTTTCAAGTTAAACTCTGTAATTTTTTTAAGTTTTGTTTTCGGGAAAACAATGTTTTATTGATCCATAATATTGGTTCCTTCGCCATATTTTCAATACCAAATCTTGGGTCATCATTTACTTCGAGTTCATCTGATGACATACACTTCATGAACAATTCCATTTATCTAGATTGGACAATTTTGGAGATATTTTTGTTGTTTGGAATAATTTTCTTTGCCGGTACTGAAATTTTTGTTATTTTCAAAGGTTTAAGTCAAAGGTTCTGTTAGAAATCGACCTGGACTGAGATAATTGATTTTTTGCATTTGATAATACAACTAGCCCTGAATGAGAGATGTCTCCGGTAAGTTACCGAACTGACAAAAACGTGGTAGGAAGACTATGCTGGTTGAGTCCGTTTCGATAAAAGAGTGGCGGCTAAAACATTTTGAGAAATCTTCCTACAAAATTATCAAATTCTGTCAGGCATTGCTCGAATTTTTTATTTTTTCCATTCTAGAGCCATATTTCAACACAATGGCGTTAGATGATTATGACTCCTTACAAAAAAGATTCTAGAATCCAAGTTTTAGCGAAATACACTTGTTACTCACTCATATGTGTTTATAGAATTAACTACATCATTGTCATTACAAAAAATAAAACAAAACTTTTAATCAGACAAAAAAATATATTGAATAATTCTCAACTACTATATTTACAACTTATAAACCATTAAATGAAAAAAAATAAATTAATATCATATCCGCTCAAACGGACTTAATAGACAGACGCAGCGCATTCTGCGTCCAAAATTCGATATGTACAATATCTACTATACAATAATAACCCTGTCACATGACGCTTTCACCTATTTAACCAAACAGAACAATCGCTCTACGGAAATATTTGTGGAAACGTCAGCTTCAATCTGGAATAGAGATCCACAATGACGTTTCAATTTCCTTCTCAACAAAACCAGACTAGCAACATATCAAAAGAGGATCGATAATCGTTACTCGGCTTGGTTCATTATATTTTTTTAATGAACAGGAGAGAGAGGCATTTTTCATTTTGGAATTTTTCGCCCGAAGAAATTGATGTATCGGATTGGGTTTTCTGTCGGATCTCGTTCCGTTTTAGTCGGGTAAATATTTTCTCAGATTGAGAGAATTTAATCAGATTAGCCAAAGCATTTGTTTTTAGTATGTTTGCCCAGTAGGTCAGTTTATTGTGCTTGAAAGATTATCATCAAGTAATATTTATTATATGTAGTTGTTGCGAAAAATCTAAATTTCGATGCTACGTATAAAGTGCATCAGTATTTGTTCATTTTACACAGATTACAGAAACCAAAAAATTTTTGCCATTAAATATAGAGTGATGATCTCCTTAAAGTTAGACACAGCAGACATGTAGCAGCGTTTAGTTTTTTGAAATTTGAAATTGGCTAAAGTTAGGTAATCAAATATAGCGCTTTCTATGAAGGCACATTTTTTATTCATCTAGTATATCTTATTTGTCTTTAAACTCTCTATTCAACTGTGTACCATAAATGGTTTAGTCAACAAGTGCTTTTGGAATAGCGTTCAGATGATTTCTGAAAAAACTCAACAGCCGTTTGTAAACATTGCATAAGTTATTAACAATTAACTGAAAAACAAATGGGGTTTGGTTTTTGCAAATATCTCAAAAAAATTTGATATTTTTCAAATTTGAACAAAAATTAAAAAGAGGAGGAAATCTAAAAAAACTGTAGGATAAAATTTATAATTTTCCCGGAGGGTTGAAAATACGACCAAAAATGGGGACTCTGACTTATTGCAATATTTCTCTAAATTATGCATCAGTTGATTAACCATTTTTTCCTATTTAAACATAAATATTGCAAATGCGATAATTGTTAAATAACAAATCTGATATTTTTTCCTTTTTTTCCACAACTGCAAAAATTCCATCCATATAAAATTCATTTGGAACAAGAAATGAGTGAAGACGATTTTGATCATAGAATCGAGTTCTGTGAAGTTATAATGGATAAATTAAATGAAAATGTCAACTTTGTCAACCACATATTGTTTTTGGACGAATGTACATCTTGTTTAAACGGGCACGTAAATCGACACAACATTGGTCAGATCGAAATTCACATTGGATGAAGGAAGTTCACACTCACATTCTTGGTGGACAGGTCATAGGACCCTATTTTATAAACTACATTCATCACTTTTACAACAGTATGTTCATTCAGAGCTTAGACGATTATTTCCGAATAACAACAATCCCAATTTGCCGGCAGAACAAATATGGTTTCAACAAGATGGGGCTCCTCCACATTTCGGACGTGTGGACGGGCATATATATCTAGATGAAACTTTTCCTGATGAATAGATTGGACGCAGGGGAGCAATTGAATGGTCAGCTAGGTCTCCCGATATGACCCCACTTGAATTTTTTCTATGGGGTCACATAAAAAAATACAGTCTACAAAAATAGGCCGCCAAATATCAAAGAGTTGCAAGAAAGAATAAGGCATGAAATTTCTACCATTCCTCCTCACATGCGTTTTGGGTGGAAAAGGCATCAGACTTATGGGCCTTGTGTGTCTTGTCTATTCTCCTTACTATTGGGATGCGTCACTGGTTGAATTCAGCCAGGTTGAAAACGAAGTCATCATGTCACAGAGGAAATTGACTAGATACAGACATATCGAAGAAATTCAGTATGATGGATTTTAAACCAATTTCTACCCTGATGGGGATTAAGACTACATCGACGAAACATTTGAATCTCAAAACTGATGAAAAAACACTGGATTGAAATTAATATATTCTGAAGTAGTTCATAAGTAATTCGTTCTGCTTAATAAGGAACGAATAAAAAAATGAAAATCCGCATTGTCATTTGATTCAAATTTGTGCGGCTTTTAGTATCGCCCTAATGTGAACTGTCAGTATCATTTTACATGAGGGCAATATGTGGTACTTCATACCTGTTAGTGTGAACATGGTAATGTAATATCGGGCCATGAATCACTATTGAATCCGATAAATCCAGGAAAATTAACTACCCTCTACAGGTAGCACATCAGAATTAAATGTGTGGCCGAGGTAAATAATTCGGAATAAATGATTCCGTTGGATACCACACACCTGAGCTGCTTTGCGTAATTGATTATTGTTGTTAATTATGGAAGACCTGGTTGAATATTCGTAACGTGAATATAATAAATGATAATGGAGGTTATGACTGATTTTGTCAATGATGAATAATTGCTATGAAAATAAGAGCCTGAAATAGCTCTCCAATTTTACAACCCGACGAATATTTGATTACATCTGTCAGACACTTGCGCAAAGTTTCTACAGGACCAAGTCTACAAAAACTCTCCACAGCGTGATTCAGAAAGTAAGGAACAAATGGAAAACTTTTTTATTACTTATTTCACAAAAATATTATTTATGGTAAAAGTTGGTACTGAGGGAAAACTAATAATGATTAAAAAAAAAGTTATGATAAGTTTTTGGTACAATCATCACCAATACAGTAACTCTATTTTCTGAAATACAGAAGAATTTGATTGGTAATATTTCAATGTCGTCTCATGAACCATTCATATTCCGATTTTTATTAATATGCTACTGTATTTGAATATCATACAATATCGTTCATTGAAAAAAAGGCGATTTATCTCTTAGATATTGTAATGAATTAGGAACTAGAAGGTTTGAATATCCTCAATCACCAGATTTCAGATTGAAGCAATGATTGTTATTAATTTATAGAAAACGCCAGAAGAATTGGAATTTCTTAGAGATGAAATCCAATCGTAAGATATTTGCCAATAATCTTTTTTTAGATAATATGGTGGAGTGCTTTGATTTTTACAGTAATTTGGTTAATATTTTTGAACTCGCCACATTGAAAGTTCTTTCATGTATTGGTATGATATGGCAAATTATTTTCAGAAATTTTCATTCTCAAATTCGATGTCGACCGATACGTGAAAATGGTGATTAATTTTTATTCAGTTTTATCAGTATTTTATGAAAAAGAATATATTCTGCTGCTGTTCAGATCATGCAATGCCTCATTCATAATTTGAAAAAGTAGAGTACAGCACCAGTTTTTTTAATAGTACCAAAAGATTTATCCACAGTCGATATAATATAGTTGATATTTCTGGGCAGAATTGTTCAAATGTTTTATGATAGAGTCATAAAATGCGTTTAGTAATTACCATTCTGAGAGCTTTGCTTTAATTTAATTGAACCAAGTAACCATAAAAAAGGGGATTTGATGCTTGTGGTGTCACTTGATGAAAAAAAAAAATTGTACTTATGTAATGAAAATGATCATTTTTCAACCGACACCCTACATGAGAGTGATACTTTTTAACTCTGGAGATGAAAATGAAGGAAATGAACGTTATCATGCGACCTGATGGGAATATACAAAAAACAATTTGATGGAATTTTTATACTAATGACAGTGAATCTCACTACTTGGCACTTGGATCAGCAAACGAACGTCACTTCGTTTGACAGTTAATAAACATTTTCGCAAATATATTTGAATTTCTCTCTATAACTATAATTGTTATAGACTCTGATAGCGAAATTCGAGTATTTTATAAATATCTGTCGTAGAATAAGTAGCGTTTCATACTCGAGATGAAATACGTAGGTTTGGAATATGAAGCTAGTTGAAGGCAGTTTAAAGGGATCCAAGTATTTTATTAGTCAGTTTATAGCGAAAACACCTTAGTGTGCTCGTCGTATTATTTAGAAATGTCGTAACAATATTATATGGAATAAGTTCATTATGTTTCGAATTGAACTTTGGAAAGTTATGAGGGAATTAGAGTAAACCGATCGTAAATGGGCCATAAGCAGAGCCCACTTCTGAATGGGTTCATATATTCATCATTTGTATTCAGTGATATAATCTAAGAAAAATATTACTTCTATATACGACTGACAAATATCACGATTTTTATTATTTTATTATTAGGTTACAGAACATGCATAACTTTTTATGAAGATTTAGATTTTTCCTGGAACGAAATATAAGTGCTTTAAATTTTTTGCTAATGTAGGTACTTTCATTATTCTCAGAATTATAAAACTGTCATTGAAAAACAGAAGTCAGGCTGGCAGAAAATTTATTGAAGACAATAGACTGTACTGGAAGATAATAAATATTGCCTTTTATCATAACTAAAGTCGACTTAGTAGGTTTCGAAAACGAAAACATGCTCCATTAAGATCACTCAGAATAAAGCGAGACGAAACAGCAATCAATTAAATTAGAGATGGTTTTTTCCTAGATTCGCATTGTGCGCGCACAAGAAAATGTTATTGGTGCCAGACAAACGGTTCTGCCAAAACTACTTCACAAACGATACAAGCTGGTGCATGTCTAGTATTAGTCAGAATAGCAGGGAAAAATTCCAAAATAATAACCTTTCACGAGACGGCAACAAAAAACAAACCAAGCAGATCACAATCACTATCATACAAAATATACAAAAAACAATCAAAACCTAGTACAGAAAACCACGTTACCGACTAGTCGACGTCGTGGTGGTATCATCAAACGTCACTTTATGCTTCGGCTTCTTCTTGAACCAGCAGAAGTAGTTGGACCCGTCGGGCGAATTCTGTGACGGCACCAGAGCCGGTCTCAGCCAGTAGATCTGCTCGTCGGAATCGTCGTTGGTCGTGATCGACCCGTTGCTTCTGGATTTCTTGATCAACGCCGCTTTTTGGATCACGCTCATGATGGCCCTCTTGGGGGAGTTGTCGGTGACGCTGTAGGTGCGACCGTTTCCTACCACGAGGAGCGGTTGTTGAGAGGCGTCTTCGCGGTGGGAGTTGAGGTGGACGTCGTGGACGAGGCGAAGGGAACGGGATTCTCTGACTGTCGCTCTGCCGATCTGGAACAAACGATGAAATTATGAATGAATACTTGTGCATTATGCATGAACGATTTAATTCGTACACATTAAATTTCGCTACACTGTAGCTAAGATCATTTTGAATCACTAAAAATCGAAGAAAAATACTCGCTTGCATCTAAGGGACTCATTCCTAATTCCTGAAAGACTTAAACTATAAAAGGATTACATGTGAGACAGTAATATCTGAAAATATATTTTTCCATAAATTATATAATTGTGATACTGTAAGTTGGCTCCTAGGATACTCTCCAAGTATCAAAACAAACCGACCCCGCGTCTATAGTGGGGCGAATACAATCCCCCTCTCTACAAAAGAGCCACTTGAGAGAAAAGGAATACGTGAAAAAATTACTGCGAAGAAGTCGTTACATAAAAATCTTGTTTTACTTATAGAAGCTGTTTTACAAATGACAAGAAATATATTTTTTTGGTTAGGTTCACAAGGTTGAAAAGGGGTTGTGCTCACGGCTAGCTTTGAAACAGGAAGAGGGGGTGAATTAATGAAGAATATACTTGCATTTTAGCCGATAGCCAGCACCGCCGAATAATGTTGATAATAATAATGAAGCCCGCCAGTGTAATTAGAAAGTACATACGCTAATATCACTTGGGATTTTTTATTTATTTTTTCTGACCGCCAGTTTTTCTATAATTTGAAAAAACGGGGTTTCGTGACGTCACCTTCATCAAAATTAAACTTGGCAACGTCGTATAAGGTGTACACCATGGAATCTCAAATTATCATTACATCTGGATTGTGTTCTGTGATAGGACAGGAAAGTTTAGCATAAAAAATGAATAAAACGTCAGAAGTTTCAAAAAAAAATATTTTTCATTTTTTAAAAAATTGCAAGATTTCCGACTCCCAAAACAACAATTAATTTCGATGGAGTATTAACGAAAAAATGAATATTTTCAACTAGAAGTTGCAAAGGTTATTATTTTGAAAAGCCTATGAAATCTTCTATTGACTCGAAATCGATTTCAAATTCGATAAGCATATTCAGAATAGGTTGAATTCTACGTATATGAATGTAAAAAAATAAAGAATCCTTGAGCAGGATTCGATGTCAGGTGATATTTTCAACTCAAGAACGGTTTGAGATAGAGCAATTCTGCGCAATCGATTCAGAATGATAAAATTAGTATACTCTATGAATTTCAATTTAATCAACAAAATAAAAAAATTCTCGAGAAAATTCCTAAGGGGTAGACCCCTAAAAATCAAGAAAAATATAAAATAATCAGATTTACTTGAAATTCACATTATATACAAAATTTCATGCTGATTCCAAAAATATATGATTTGAATATGCTCATATACAAGGTTCAGCCTGAAAATTGAATCAAATATCAACAATTCCTTTGCACCATGGAATTTTGGAAAAATTGCCAGGTTTCTTCAAATGTATTTAGAGGAGTAACTTGTCTATGCTTTTCCTATATTTTTTTCGGATTTCTCCTTAAATTATGTTAGTCCACGAGTGGTATCCACACTGTATAATTTTAATCTTATTAGATTACTTCGCAGTTTCTCGCAATTTACAATGGTCAGTTTATTTAATAATATTTCTATATAATAATCTAATGTATCCTTATTGACCATTTCATTCGGAGTTTGAAGAGAGAAAAAATAATGATGAATATTAAATAGCCGGGGATAGCACTCCATAATCTTGGAGAATATGTGTATTGTCCATGATCACTCACTATAGATATTTTCTTCAGTTATAGAAGGAACTCTTCTGAATGTAATATACATATTTTTTTTTTGACGAGTTGCAACCTCTTTATATTCATGAATTCTCATTTCAGATATTTTGTCATTGAAATGTTTCAAAGTTTGTCTAGGAAACAATATTATTTTCCGTTACAAAGGAATTATTGATTATTCGAGAAATCGTATGAAATACTATACTTCAAACCCCTGTATAATTCAAACCGTGGCATTCGCGAGTTAGGCACTGTAGAACTTTTTGATCAAAAATAACTCATCTACATTATGTCAGAAAGTGAAAAAAATCCAAGGACGATTTTAGAAATCATTTCAAAATTATTCCGAAACATCCCTTCTCCATATTTTTTGGACTATCGACGGAACTTTATTTGGATTCAGATTAATGAGCACAGACATTGACATATTTGTATATATATTAGCTACGTATTTTCAAAAAATCATCTGAATATATTGGTGAAAGCTGACTATACAAAGGGATATATTTCTCCGAAATTAAAAATATATTTTTGGTCGCCCTGTATCTTCCAAATATATAAAGTTGAATGGCTGGTTCAAATGCAAAATATGATTGTCCTCTCATGTACTGGGAGTAACATCAATTTTATATGGATCTGCAGGAAAACGAATATTTTCTCGAAAAAAGTTCGATAAAAATTTCCTCATTTGAACTATTTGATGTACATATTGTGGACTATTCCAGATCGATACGACGAAAATGAAATCCCGGATTTTTTGAAAAATCGTCAAAATATCAAACTTTGACCACCTTAGAATCCAAACGGCGGCATTCCGAGAGTTGGCGCAATGGTAACTTTTGTTCAGGATCATATTGAAATCTCAGCGATTTTCACCGAAACCGATTTTCCATAAGAACCCCCTTGCTGAAAATACACTTTATAGAGTTCAATTAAGCTTGGAATAAAATGTTAATTAATAATTTTGTAAAAAATTTCACAATAGTCGTATGAAGTTTCTTAATTCTTGTCAAATATTAAAAAAGTGTCAACCATTATCGTATAAGATTTCATACAGCTTTAGCAGATGACCAGCTAAACTTTTTGAAGACTTTTTTTATCCATACCGAAAACTATTTGACACTAATGCATCCCTTAAGCGAAGTCACTTCTTGGAGAACTAACTCAAAGTTTCCAAATCTGTTCACACTTCATTTAATTCCCAATCCCTCCGAACAACTTTTCTCGAACCAATCGAATAACTCAATAAAATACATTGTTTCATTCGAGTTTAACCTGAAAACTTTCGAATATGTCTGAAGCTGCTTTATATTATGTATATTGCAAAACCACGCCGATATTTTATATTCTAGCAGGAAAGAGGCGAAACAATTAGGGCTAAAGTTAAAGTCGAGGAAACATTTTACATAATTGCTGCTAGTGGTATTACCTTGAATACCTTCCTGCGATATCCGAGAGTAACATTTATATCTTGGCAGGAAATATAAAAGGGGGTTTATGTGGGAATGTTGTTTAATTTGGATTGATGATGGCAGATAAACGGACGAAATGTTGCCTGCAAAGTCTTCATAATTATGGAATATGAATCTCCTTCCGAGGCTTTTGTTTCGAAAACGGCAATTTATTTTTCGCACAAGACTCCTCAGAATAAATTATCATGGTTGTTTGCTGTTGATTACTGGATATTTTGCTATTATGTGGATCAAAAAACCTATACTGTTGTTACTAGATGCTGATATGATTTATAGTTTTAAAAATGCCCCACGTTAGGAAACTATTATGTTTTACTTGTAGTAGATATTGAAATACCTCACTTTTTTGGAAGATATTTATTATTTTTTAAAATTTTGTGCATAAAACATCGTATGCAATATGATAAAATTATATAAAAAAATGTGAAGAAAAACTCTGTTTGTTTTCTTCATTTTTGAAGCGAATGAATAACCAAATTTCCTAAATCAGTACTTACTTTTTACCTGCCTTTTCAAACTTTATTTAGCTCAGTCGTTTCTCTCTCTCAGCCTGAACAAAATATTTCTCTTTATAGACTTCAGTTATGAAGGCTTTTAATAATTTCCTCATAAGACCAGAGCAAAGACAGTAATAAAAGTGAGAAAAAATAACGACATAAAACACCTATCAACTTATAATCAATCAACTAAATAATTGTATGTTCTAAAACGTGAAAATATAAAATTTCCTAATTATTACTGCTACCATCTATCAATGACAGGATATACTAATACTGAATCCACTTGAAGTTCAATCCCGTGTCCGATTTCACCTATATTTCAATTCAAATAATCCCAATAGATGTCTTTGGGGTGCACTTGTAAGGTTATGAAAGATTTTAGTGAACGGGAAATCTATTTCATTTGAAATGGTTGTTTATTGTGATGAATTGGTAAAGTTTTTCGTTGTGAAGTTCGTAATGTCCGGATATATAACTTTCAGCAGATATTTATGGATATTTGTTACCATACAGCTGGTTTTTGGATATTGGCGTCTGTCTATACTTTCCAGGATTTTTTCAACAAAGGTATGTCTATTTTCTCGTCTTGTTGGATGTTATTTTCATAGTGTTAGGTCAGGTCTGGTATTATTATTCATCAAATGCCTTTTTCTCACGTTTCTATGACAAGAACAATTATTTGGTTTTGTAATAATTTTGTCAATGCTGGAGTAATGCCATTTGAGTTTTTCCAATAAGTATTGTTCACTGTATCTTTCATCTCATGCATGGTGGGTACGCAATGTATCTGAATCGGCAGTGAAACATGCATCGAGATCATTGATCATTGACAAAATTATTTCGGAACCAAATAAAATATGTTTTTGTCATAGAAACGTGAGTGAAAGGCATTTAAACCGTACGTACTTCAAAAACCCTTAATGGGCACGCATGTATCTGAATCGGCCTTTAAGTTAAGTTGATTGATCACTGAAATAAATCTAGTATCTTCGATCAACCTCATTGAATTCATTGTATATGTAAACTTAAATTCATTCAAGTGATGGTTAAGCCCGACTGACGGTAATTTTTCCATGTTCGTGGCATCTGACGGTTGTTTTTGGGTGATACGGACTACAACCTATCAGCGGTATCAGTTATAACTTGCATAATATCACTTTCACTTTTTCAACAACTTCGAACGCGTGACTGACGCGCATTTCACCAACATACAAGAGTCTGACGAGTTTTTTTCTCAAATACAGCGTTAAACTATAATTCTCAAAAAAATTCAGCGTGCATACTATTACTTTTTTTTTGTTACAACTTTTTCTGACAAGTTGTGTAGTCTCTTACGATTAGACCCATTGCTACCAACTAAAAAAAATCCAGCTGCATACTATGACGAATTCCAAAGTGACAATACCTCCTGGACTAAGAGGTTGATCAATCAACAATTTATCTCAGGAAATTTGGGCAACATTCTAGCACCGAGTTGAGAACTTTTTTGGTAATACCTCATGAAATTTCGTTAACTAATAGCCACAAGCTGTCAAAACGTATTTTGGTGTCCTGAACACAAATCTAAATAACATTTTTGGCGGTCTCAAGTAACTTCGGAGATATGGGCCTATTTTTGAGAGATAGCACACATTTCAATCGCGAAAAAATCATTAAAAGCACTTTAAATTCTTTCTTCTTATCACTAGCAGAACGTAAACACCGTAACTGACCTGTTGCACACTTTTTCTTTATTGAAAACGGTACTTTTTAGGAAAATAACCCTTCTTTTATGACCACATAATCAAAAAATCTAGGCAAAATGGTGAGTGAATTTTATTCCTGTCAAGTTGGTTACTGAGAAAAAAAGTGAGTGAATAATTTTCTATTCATGTTGAAGTTGAATGGCTCGGAAATTTGACTGTGCAAATATGCAAAGTTCAAAGTTACCAACCTGACATGGATAAATTCACTGAACATTTTACATAAATTTGTTGTTTTGATATTTTTTAAAAAAAGGTTGGGTAAAATAGCGTAAAACGGTTGAAGAAAGGGAAATTTCCACTACTTTTTCTGCGGTAGAAATGCTTTAAAAATGCCAGTCATCACTCAAAAATAGGCCCATATCTCTGAAATTACTTGAGATCGCACAAAATTTCACTCGGATTCTTTGTTCAGAACACCAAACTACGTGAGTAAAATTTTTGTTGAAAGTCTATTAGTAATGAAGCAATATTTCTATTTTCATATCTCAACCGAATGATTTTTTTAAATTTTCCCCAAATATTTTTATTTAGTGAAAACAGTTCGTGAAATTCGACGATTCATGATAAATTTTCAGCAAAACACAAACATGCCGAAATGATTCGTGAATGAATTATTATACACAGGCATACGTTCTCTAATATTGTTTGTCGCAGTGATGTTCTTTCCACTTTCATTTACTTTCCTTATTATTTTCCGCAAGACAATCCGTATAGTGAAATCTTCATTGCATGACTGCGAAAAGCTTCCGCTAAATAAACAAACAAAAACAATGGCAACTTTTACAAAGGTGGCCACGGAAAGCAAACAATGCCCGCTACTCGTAACACACCGACTTCACTGTAGTTTCATCTCCACTATCTCCAGACAGTCTTACAGCGTTTTCCTTTCATTAGCTCCCAAAGTTTCCGCTCGCGTTCAATTGTTCGACGTAATAAAATACCAAACTCGTGATGAACAATTGCAGCGGCTTTCAGTGATATACTGCTTGCTGTATTTGGAACTTTGAAACTATTTCCCGAGAGGCTCGGAGCTTTCAATTCACGTTTATGAAAGAGTAGCCTTAAAAATGTTTGTAGCGCGCCAGCTCTGCCATAATCAAGTGTTTTCTCTGATAAAAACCTGAATGGAAGTTACACGCCAGATTAAGGGGTATCTCGAGCCACCAGCCGAGCTGGGAATCGAGAATTACGTTTCACGAGATAAATCTGAAACAGAATTCAATTCGTTATACAAAAACCAGGTTTAATACACAGACAAGGCCTTTCATTCCGCAGTATTACAAATTTTTGTATGTTCCTGTTCCTACAAAAAGGAAAATCCTGTAATGTTCCACAACATCACTAGAGCCGAGGGAAAGTGGATAAGAAATAGTGTATTTGAATTTCTGCAGGCTATATGCCTCACATTTTACTTATTTATTATCAATATTAACATTTGAATCTATATTAACAGATATTTCGTTCTTTGTTTCATTATATTTCAGTTCTTTTCCATTATTAACAAGCTTGTCATAGTACCTATCGAAGTTTGTGATCAACGATTAGTACCAGGAGAACTTTGGAATGTTCTTGCTATATCAAGCTTATAGAATCCTCGATATAACTTTCTGCTACAGCTGAGCCTTTCCACCCACCATTTCGTCTAATTGTAACATCAGCAACTTTATCAGTTAGTGAAGTTGTTGAAGTGCTAAGGGGAAACTCTAGCTGAAATGTGTACAAGACTCAAAATATTTAAAAGACTCGAGACTCAAGATTGACACTGAAAACACTCAAAATCGAATCCAGGTGACTCAATGACTAAATGAAGCCTAAGACTGAAAGTCTTAGCCGAGTACTGAAACACTGAAGCGAAGATTTAAGGACTGGATATTTACTCAGAATTTCTAGTTGTACAAGATTGAAAGTAGATGTTTCCAATTCAAAGTTTGTTATCTAAACTGTCGAAACGTTACGAGATATTATTACGTTGATCATAGTTATTCTTTATCGCAGATACATAGGTCAGTATTCAGTACAAATAAGTAGTGAGTAAACCAGTTTCAGAAAAGAGGCGAGGGATGAAAATGGTGATTTCTTTTGGATCACTTCTCATTTCTAGCTGGCATATTGTAGTTTTGAATGTGTCACCAGCCACCACAGATCATACAGTATCGAAATATGGATTCGGCCAAAAAATTGTAAACTCAGGCAGGTTTTTATTATTGAGAATATTTCTCAGTTGATAAAACTGAGAAATATTTTTTGCCGTATATTCCCAGGTATTTAATGGAGTAACTTTCTCAAGTGATGAACAGTCGCATTTATTGGTATTCGGAAGGAAAATTCAGGATTTCTTTGGCTGATTTGTTATTGTTGATGTGAAGGAGATACATTTCGTTTTGTCAACATTGACACTCAATAGATTGCATCCCAGCCAATTGAATAATTTTTATTTCTTGTTCTGCGTTGAAAATTGCTTCCTCTGAAGTTTTCCTAGTCAAAACAACTGCAGATTTGAATGCGTATGAATATTGAATTTCTGGTTGACATCTAATGAAAAATAATTGTCCTCAAATCTGTACCCTGTAAAATAACCATGTTGACAAGTAATGAGTCACTGAAAGAGTTATTCATTTTGATCACTTGTTTCCTATAAAATTTCTTTCAATATAATTAGGCGAGAACCAGATTGTACAGAAATTATTCACTTTCTTGAAGAATTGAGAACGGCAATTAATAATAATAACCGTCCTCTACTCAGGCTATGCCTCTGGATACACCCACGAGTATTCATTAGGGAGTATTTTCATTATTATCGAATTATTATAATGGACGAGTATTCGACCAAATTGAATGTTATTGATAAATCAACACAAGTCTTTATTTAGCAATATCAGAATATAACGATTGGAATTATGTAAAACAGTAGCAATAAATAAACCAGTCATATCAGTGGTTCGGTCAGATAAAGGTCCTAATCCTTCCTCAGACATTTTTGCAACTAGGATCTAATCTTCGTTACCGAGCGAGCTAATGGACCAAGCCAGAATTGATTGCCATAATCCTCACTCCTCCAACGAATTGCAATACTTAATCATTCCAACATTTGCGTTTCTATAATCACAGACGGAATCGATTTTTAATAAACTCGCTCTCGGCATACACTTGCCTGGGGAAATAA
This sequence comes from Chrysolina americana, assembly GCA_958502065.1. Classification (NCBI taxonomy): domain Eukaryota; kingdom Metazoa; phylum Arthropoda; class Insecta; order Coleoptera; family Chrysomelidae; genus Chrysolina; species Chrysolina americana. Next base: position 65,697,364 of record OY293416.1, on the reverse strand, counting down.
TCTCAGAGTCTTCCGGGACTCTTTAATCTTTATAACAAGTCGTCACCTTCAATGAAAACCCGAGTTGCATTCAAATTTCGACGTCTTTCGTTACACGAGAACGAGAGACCTACTTAAATGGCGATGGCGGCTTATTTTCGACAAACAATTGAACGTGAGGGATTACTACGAAGAAATGAAGGCCATAATGGGGAAATGAGGTAAGAGGTGGTGGTGCGTTCACGTGTAGTATCAGAGTTGAGGTATTACTGAACAATAAATTAATGGAATACTTGCTATAGTACGTTGACAATGGGTATTATTCTGCACTGTTAACCAGATAAATCGATTGTCAAAATTGTATTGGTATGGTATGAAAGGGATTGCATATGATTGGATTAAGTCAGTTTTGCAAAGCAGACAACAACATGTGAGTAAACACCGTTAGACATCAATGTGATTATGTGAAAATTTCAATGGGTGTGCCTCAAGGATCGGTGTTGGGTCCAGTTTTTGTCGTACGTTATTGAAATATGCACAGTCATGACAGATACTTTCCAGACAATGTAGGCAAACGATACCTTACTGGTTGGACAACTCAGAAGGAATTATGGCTGAAAAAGCTGAGAATACACTACAGAGTTTTACGAATAAGTCTTTGTGTCTCAGCGCCGTTACGACACATTTGATGATATTCCATAATTGCCAAAAACAATCTGAATCAGTATACACAACCAAATACTCAGGTATCACACTGAATGCATGCCTGAATTGGAGAAAACACTTCGAACTCCTAATTAGTGAAGTGCATTTCTTGTGTTATCTATTCAGAAACTTAAGAAATTCCCTTACAGAACAACAACTACTTTTCTTATCTCTCTCCCAGTTGCATCCAGACTCTACATTGGCCTACTTTGAATAGTAGCTGGAGTAAATAGTACTTTTTCTTGTAAAAGTTCATCCAGATGGTTTGGGATTATGACTTTTGTTTGTCTCCATATTTTTGAATTGTCTGAATATATTTTCAAGAATGAGAGAGGACGTTCAGCTCATAGACGAAAGCATCTTTCACTTCCGTTGATTTTGGCTCGGATGTTTTGTTTTCTGTATTTGAAAAGTCTGAAATTTTCTGGTCATATTTTTCTTGTGGCTGTTGATATATCCGTAAGCTATAGGGTTCTCATCTTGCATTAGTCAATCTACGTTTCTCACTTTTTAACATGACAAGTTTCCTTCATCAAGTTCAGCAATCTTGGATTTTGATACCGTGTTCCATTTTGGGATGTGGTCATCGGAAAATATTTTTTCTTGTACAGTAAGAGAGTTTTATGAAGAACGATTCTGTGAAGCAGTTTTGCACCGCGAACAACGAACTCGATGTTGACATTCCTCATGGATGGCTTCAATCCGGCTATGAATCGGAATAGTTCTCTGCATTACCTCTCACAATATGTTGCGGTCTCACAACTACGGCGGTATTCCGTATTAATTTCAATTATGGTGGAAACTCAGGGGGTATTTCCATGAAGCGATTCATGATACGGTTCACGGCGTTCGGGAAATTAGCGACAGTCGAAACGTCACAAACAATTTCCACAAACGATAAACTGATTTGTTTTATCTGGCAGCAACCGAATCCGATGCTGGGACGCGAAATTGATTTACTAGATGCCAGGATACGGCCAGGTCTGATGTGTATTAAATTTTCCGGTGTTATGAGGTTGGAGCCCCAACTGATTCCATTGGAATTCGCTTGATTTACTGCTGTTCGTTCGGATTTTCCCCGTGTGTCGACTATATATATTGATATTGGAGCTATACATTATGCCGCAAGTTTCATGACAAACTCATATTTTATCATAGAACTATCAGATGGCACGGGTGTACCTCAAATTCGACTAGAGTAGATCCATTTTTATTGACTCGGCCACCACTTGATTAATATAATCATTAATTGATTTAATGATAGGCTATCATGAATCATGAATTTTTGATAATTCAATCTTTATTTTTCTATTTAAGTGTGCCATGATAGAAGAATCGAGATCCCGTCAAAAATACTGAATTGCGTTATGAGGAAATAAAGGTCATCGTAATCGATTTTGGGGTAAAACTCGATTTTTTCAAATGGAACCATCTTGGTATCTTGGTATCATTTATTAGTACCATTAATAAGGAATTTATTCATATCCGGTAATAAAATGTGCGATAAATACAATCAAAATTTCAGATAAAAGAAAATTACAATTACTATTTACTGTGTATTGTTTTTATTATTAGGTATGAATTATGTATTTAAACGTCTGTATATTTTGTGTAAGTAACCACTCCCATTTATATATTTATTTATTTCGACAATGTCTCATCTATTGTATAATAGAAAATTAGACAATAAAGAATCTATCTATCTATCTATAATAAGAAAATATAATTGATTTGTTGTAATTTAACGCTGAAAAGTTACTAAGGTGACTTTAAAATTCAAAAAATCAACACCAAACTTTACAACAATTGTTCGAAATGCTGTCCATTAACGTCAATGCACTTATGAACTCGCATAGCTGTTTCCTAAAGAACGTTCGCTAATTGCTGGGCCGTCATTCTATTAATTGCGCGTCTTGTAACGGCGGTTGCATAGACAATGCTTTTCAAATGGCCCCAAACAGAGAAATCAAGAGGTGTCAAATCAGGTGACCTTGGAGGCCATCGCACAAGACCATTCGTCGGAATTACGTTTTCTTCGGATGCCTGTTGAAGATTTCAGAAATATAATGATATACAGGGTGTTCCATTTGGAAATCGAAAGTTGATATCACATGATATTACACCCGGTATACTGTGTTCGTCTCATCCTAGATATTAGTCAAGAATCACTCCCAAGTAAGTACTTGATTTTTGTATAGTTTGAAGCATGTTAAAAATTTGAACTATTTTCGTGGTTTGCTTCTTTAAATTACCTTTTTTTAGTTAAAATACCGCTAATGTTTCGAGAACGATGGGTACTGATTCAGAATATTGAAAAAGAATAGGTACATTTGATGAATTCAAAACTTTAAATTTGAGATTCTCCCTGTATGTATTGAAGATTATAATACTTCTCAGAGACAGACTTCATCCGGAAGGTCTGATACATCCCCAGTTAAGCTAACACTAATATCAAATCGATAGTTTCCCTCCGAACATACTTCACTCAACCACCCTCGAGATTGCCTTCATGTAGGTACGCAGTATTCTCATAATATCGAACAATATTGCGAGCGAAACGAGCCGTGCACTTACCGTGATTCTCAACTTGAATGTCCACTTCTGCTTGATAGTTAAGAAAAGCCATATAACGATCCAAAAGAACAGATGCAGAATGCCTCCGATGATGCATATCAAAGTGATGTCATCTAAACTTCCCCTGTACACGACGGTGTAGTCGTGGATGAGTGGAGCGTTGCATATTCCGATGGAGAGCAGGACGCACAGCGCCGCACAATGGGTGAAATAGCTCCACAGGTTACTGTTGCCCTCCTCCTTGAGGGTGATTATTTTGCTCTCCCGCTGCACGTTCAAAAAGGCGTTGAACCTGCAATTAAAACACGTGTTCAGGGTAAATATGACATGAAAATTACTTTATCCCACTTCTGCCACCATTCTCACTAGTGAAGCTAATTAGATGCGAGGCGGATTAATCGGAAACTGGCTTCATCGATTCAAGGGGGTGATTCGTTGATTTGAATTTGAGAAGGCCTCCGGCTGTTTTGAATGCACGTGCCACTGAAGAACTTCAAGTTCATGAAAGTTACGAACAAGTATTTCATTCATTGGGAACTGGATACTCAAATAATGCTGTTATGCAAAACAACCTGAGTTTTCTTTGAATGAGTTGGTATATTGAAGTGTTAGGTACGTACTCCTTCCTTTGATATGAATGACTTGATATTGATGTTTACATAAACGTATTTATATATACAGTATGTCCCGCCAACCATGAATAATGCTATAGCTGGTGAAAAACAAGTTTATAACCTATCAGAAAATTACAACTTGACCCCAGTAAAAGCCTCACGGTTTTCAAGATATTCGAACTTTCATAAAAAAAATATGGAGCGTTTCATTTAATTATTATTTTTGATGAATATTACTGAATAGAAATCTTGAAGGATCCAAGTCAGAGGATTTTTTTTGTGGACCCTTAATGACTGTTATCAAAACTCTGCGATGATTAAAACTACCATTCAGTAATGAACATGAAACATTCCTTATTTGCGTGTAACATAAAAGAATGATCTGAGATAGGAATTCCATTATTTTATAAAAGTTCCAATATCTCGAACACCGTAAGGTTTTACTGAGGTCAAGCTGTGGTTTTCTGATACGGTATAAACTTTTTCACCATCAGTACAGTATGATCATGACAATGAAACCTCTGTCAACCCATATAAATCGCCTGGACCTGATGGAATATTTCCTGTTCTGCTGCAGCACAAGCACAAGAACTAGACAGAATTTACAGGATGAGCCTAGCATTTGGCTGGCTACCACAAACCAGGAAATCTGTGAACGTGGTCTTTATTCCAAAACCTGGCCGGAATTCATACAACCAGGTCAAGGACTATAGACAGATAAGCTTGTCATCCTTTCTCCTGAAAGGACCAAAAAAACTGATAGACAAGGACATACAGGAGGCAGGCAGCTCTAATAGACCGGCCTTTACATATAATCCAACATGCTTAACAGGAAAATCATGCGAGATGGCTTTGCACCAATTGGTGTCAAGGTTGGAGGACTCTTGGGCGAAAAAAAGTAGCACAGTGCACTTTTCTAGAGATCTAAGGAGCTATTGACAATACATTCTTCGAAAGCATGAACTCAGCGACCAGGAGCAGAAGCGTTGACGAAACCACCTGCACATGGATACACTCGTTGCTCCAAAATCGGAAGGCCCAGATTAGAATTGATATTTTTTCAGAAAAAAAGTGGATTAGTAGTAAAATTATTGTTTTGATTACGAATCCAAAGACATTTTCGGCATAATTTGCCTTCTACTATGATTTTCCGAAAATGTCGGTGGTCCATCACTGCAGGCGTGCAGTGTATATCAACTGAAATGATTGCTTCGTTTTTTGTACATTTTTGATGTATGGAATGTCACAATTAGGGTAGGTTTAGTCTGATTTTTTAATCAATTTCTCACGCTTAGTTGAACTTGATTGTTCCCCAAAACCACATTTTCAACATCCACTTGATTCTGTATTTTTTCGTCGTAAATTTCTGGGGAATTTAATCGCTGAAAAGAAATGTCAATCAGGAATAATACCGAACATTTTCGATTGAAACAAATTCAGTCTGGAATGGGCGAGAATTGGTAGGGTAGCGGAAGAATGGAAAATATGCTGAAACATTTTTCAGGCTTCATTAAATTTTATCCGGGGGAGAAATTTCACGCATATTTTCGCTCAAAAATGTCAGCCGACCGTAATCTCCATTAGTCCCAAAATAGTTGCCGCGATGGATTTGGTTGTGTTCGATTTGACCCCGTGAAATCTACAGATATAGTGAGAATAATAAATGCTGAAGTTACTTATTACTTTTACATACATACGCATTCTTCAAAAGTTTTTTGCCCTTATATAAATATCATTCCCACAATGAGACATGATAATTTTGAGTAGAGCAATTCTGCAAATGCCAAACGATTCAGAACGATGAAATCAGTATAATCTGTAAATATTAAATGAAGATATTAACTGAAGTTTCGATTGAACACCTTGGCAGTTTTTCAAAATTTTCAAGTTAGTCTAACTTGCGGAGGTTCCGTAAAAATCCCACGAAATCTTTAATTAAATCAGAATCAACTTCAAATTTGGTGAGCATATTTAAAAAGGAGTAAATTTTACGAAAATTACTTTAAAATTGATGAAAACAAAATTATGGAGGAAAATTCCCCCTCTCAAGTCCAGATTAACTCTGTAAACACCAAACGATGCAGAACAATGGAATTAGTATAATCAGTGAGTTTGAAATGAAAACATTAGCGGATAAAACTTTTGATCGAACAACTTGGCAGTTTTTTTTTTCAATTTTCAACTCGAGGTTTTGTGAAAAGCTAACGAAATCTTCAATTGAATCGAAATCAACTTCAAATTTGGTGAGCATATTCAATAAGGGATGTTTTTTACGAAAATTTAAAATTGACGAAAATAAAATTATTGTGGAAAATTACCCCTTTCAAGTCCAGATTAACTTTTCTGTGAATTTGAAATGAAAATATCTAGATTCTATATATCATTGAACACCTTGGCAGTTTTTCGAAAATTTTTAACTCTGAATTTCAAAGGTCCCGTGAAAAGCCTATGAAACCTTTAAATGGATCGGAAACTACCTAAATTTCATTCAAGAAAGGTTCAGTTTCACGAAAATTAATAGAAAAATTATGAAACCAAAATTATGGAAGGAAATATCTGGATATCTATACAAAGTTCGACGTCCACTACTGTCAGAATTATATTCTTCTTTGGTATCATAAATGCTGAAGATTACACATCAAAACCAAAAAAACTACCTTTACCAATAATCTTTCAGCAAGTAGAATCAAAGTACAAAATTGAATGTGATCAGTTTCATACATAAAATTTGATTTAGTTGAACGAATCGATGAAACGAACAGAGTTTGATTAACTAGATTAAACAGCAAAGCCGCTTTCTCCGTTTACTGCATCCAATACACCTATACAAAAAACCTACAACTACAACGTGGAACGGATTTGATTTAGAACTGCGGAAATGAAATTAATCCCACTTCTGATTGTCATTCCCGCCGGATCGATTCCTCTGTTGAAAATAATTATATTTTCTCTTCCGAACGGACGAAACTCTCCAAGCATTCTATCGATGTTCGTCGAATCTGTCAGCCAAGCTAGTACTCCAGCTAAACCAATTGCAGAACTATCTTATCCCACTTCTGAAATAAGCCGGTCGTGTGGCAGTTTAATAAAATGGATTCCGAAGCTCCGGATTTCCGATCAAGCGAGTTAGACGGCCTTAATAAGATGGTGGGAATTCAACAACTGCCATGCTAGAATTAGCTCGAGTGATTGGCAAAAGGAAGAAAAGAAGGCTTAACGGTTTTGAGTATTCCCGAAATAACTTGATAATTGAGAAAAACACTCCGATTTTAGAGTTTTGTGGATTGATTGCGATCGTTGTGAAATGCATGTCGGAGTTGGGACAGAAAAAAAGCTAAACAGCTGTACTCATATCCAATATTACCCATTCATGCGAAGACTTTTTGATCCCAAAAGCTGTCCAGGAGTCATAATTTCCATATAATTATTTATTATAACAATATCCTAAAATACTACACTCTGAACTTTTGATAATACGAATTTGAAAGGCTGCAGCAAAAAAAAACATTCTCAGAGAGCGTGTTCACGAGCCTATTTCTCAATTTCTCAAGAGCTTTCGACTGCATAGATCATAGGTTACTGGTTTATAAATTATCAAGAAAACTGTAGTTTTATTTGGCTGATCGTCAGCAGGCGGTAAGACTTGATAAAACATGCAGTAGTCGTCTGAATATACTCCATGGAGTTCCACAAGGATCAATTCTGGGGCCTTTTCTTTATATAGTCTTTTCCAATGACTGAATAAGTGACTCAAACAGCAATAACAAACTTGGCATACACACAATATGTTATGTGGATGATCCAAATATTTTGGTTGTTAAAGAAAACCTGATACTCAGTCCTGAAAAACATAGCTGAAAAAATTTATGAACGTGTTCTGAAGTAGTTAGAAATGGATAAATTGGAATTAAACACCTCCTAAACCTGTGCATTGTTATGAATTTTACGTAGGCAAAATTTAGGTTGGACATTCTTTGAAAACACTGACAAAACGGTCGAAATGTCTAAATAAGTAAGCTGCTAGGTTTAATGATTGATGATAAATCGGCCTGGCTCTTAATTAAGAAAAATGTGTCACTCGCTAACATTTATGACGAATCATTGTAGTGAAAAAGTGGTATTGACCCAAAACAATGCTAATTTCCATTCACATTCGAAATATGATATATTGAATTGGGGTAATTTTTCTTCTACGAGCAGAGTTTTCATGTTGCAGAAATATGCTGTTAGGATTTTAAGTTCAGCTGTGGCAGCAATTTATATATTAGAAACATGTATTTACGTTTTTAAAAATTAGAATATCATATCTGAACGATCAGATAATTACAATACAATAAGGAACCACTCGTTGATACTGTTGGGTTTGTTAACAAAACATTAAATAGGAATGATAATTATATAATGGAAACGTTGCAGATATGAATCACATCTGTACTCGAATGACTAGATGTTATTTTATATATCAGTCAGTTGTGTATAACTGAATATAAAATAAATACAGTGAGTCTTTTTAAACTTGTCGTTAAAATTTGATGCCCTATATCCTAACAGTTATCACCACAACTACGTACTGCTCTGTTCCAAAAAAGTTATGCAGTACATTTTTTAACAGATGGCTAGAAACCATCGAAACTCATTCCGGTACTTCATCTGTAAAATTTTCAGTTCATTCTTCACGAAATGTTAGGACTTTCCACTTGTTAGTCTCGCAAGTTTCACAAAGGATCCTTTAGAGCGTTCAAATTATGCCTCTCAGTCGTTCATCAAACACCTTTGATGAAGGTGAGATTTTCAGATAATCCGTTGACAACAATGTTTCGCAGATGTTGATCTACAAACTATTTTCGTGGCGACTTACAGCACTAAGCAGAATTACTTACTCGTAATTATACCTCAAGTAGTTATTCAGTTATCAAAATCTAGGTTGAATGAATATCAAAGTCTGAAGGTACTGATTGATCGTTCCAACTGATTCGATTTTCCCGTTGAAAATATCCAGTTTTTCACTTGTCGAAAGTGTCGAACAGAATTAAAGATTTTCTCTCGGACAGGTGGGTATTTCAACTAAACCGATTGCTGAATTATCTCGTTCCACTACTGAAATCAGCTCCGGTAGAGCGTGATAGAGGTCTTTAATGAGATTACGGGAATGCAACAACTGCGATAAAGAATTGGCACGAGTGATGAAAAAGAAACAACCATTTGCAGGATTCCTAGAAAAGTTGTTTAATGGAAAATAACGTTTGCCTTAGAAATGTACGTAAACTCTCGAAAAGATTATTCCGTCAACAAATGCCATCAAAATGACTTCTGGACTCTGTTCAATCTATGACTTGGGTGAATTAATGATAATTTCACTCGCTATATGAAATTCGCATCTCCTGCGATATGAGAACCAAAAACGAACGAAACAGTCCACTTTATCTATGTTTTGTGACTGAGCGAAGTCGCTCATAATACTGTACTGAGTTCAACACTTATTGTAGCTGTTTTTATATATATTTTTTTCTATTATTTACCTTTTTATTCTATATTCATACTGTATTTACAAGCTTTGTCCACAAGATTTTCTCTTAATGACAAGTATATTTATTATTATTATTATTAGTACACAGTTCCTTCCTTTAAGCCGGTAATACCACGTCGTCATGGGCAACCACGCATGCAAACAACAATGAAGGATATATCTTGCTACCAAGGATGACATTATAAATGTTAGTCATACAGCTTTTATTCATTGAACTAAAATGAACAAGAATATACGTTTTCCTTACTTCGTTGGCTCTTGAAATGATCTCAATAAATACGACTCGTGCTCACAATACTATCGTTAATTCTGTCAGAAATCTCAAACTCGATCAAATTGATTTGAGGTAACACCACTCGTCCTAGTGGATTCGTGGTGTTACCAAGCAATTTGATCTTGTTGATTTCTGACAGAATTACTGTCGATAGTTCCTATTGCGAACACTCGTGGTATTACCCCCGAATATATAACTGACATTCGAATTTTCACATTGAGGCACTGGTCATAAAGATACTTTGAACTCTGGGATTTATTCTCAAGAATTCAAGGAGCTCTTTCGACCAAGTATGATTCCCGATGACCTCACATGTATTAAGAGATTCAAAAAAGATTCAAATCAAGTACCTACTGTAAAATTCGATACTGAGAGTGACTAAATTTTGGAAAATTTTAATTTTTCACTTTTCAAAAAATGTCAAGTTTTTGCCGAATGTGTTTCAACGAGCTGATTCCGAATCATATCACGAAAATTAGTTTTGATGGCAGATTAAAGAATTTACGAAAGATTTTTTATCGAAAACATTGCACCTATCCACAAAATCGCATTTTCTGAGTGAAATACCGTTCGAATTCAGAAAACCAGTACATTTTCGGATTCAGAAGAAAATTTTCTATCTGTTCAAGTATGAGTTCCGAGGACCCAACATTTATTAAGAGATTCAGAAACGATCCAAGTCAAGTAATGTAAAATTCGATACTGAGAGTGACGAAATTTTGGAAAATTTTCATTTTTCACTTTTCAAAAAATGTCAAGTTTTTGCCGAATGTGTTTCAACGAGCTGATTCTGAATCATATCACGAAAATCAACTAAGTGAAATAGTGTTCGAATTCAGAAAACAAGTACATTTTCGGATTCAGAAGAGAATTTTCCATCAGTTTAAGTATGATTTTTGAGGACCTTACCTTAAGAGATTCAGAAACGGTCAAAGTCAAGTAATGTAAAATTCGATATTGAGAGTGACGTTATTTTTGATATTTCGAAAAATCTCGAGTTTCAGCCAAATGTGATTCGACAAGCTGATTCCGAATAAAATCACGAAAATTTATTTTGAAGGCGGAAGAACGAAAGTGTGACCGTGATTTTCATTAGTTTGCATTGAATTTAGTCCATCTGATGAACCTGAACTAATATAACAATGAACTTTTGCAGGTATTTACTTCGAAGGTCAGTCTTTGTAATACGCCACAGAAAACTGTTGAAAACCGTATTCTATGAATGTTATTTATATATTTAGATATACATCTCCATAGGTCACACTTCCCCGAAAATTTGGGGCAAGTGTGATACTGGCCAAATTTAAAGATATTAATGCACGTAAATCTCTCGTTGGGGCAGGTGTGAGTAAACAGTAAAGGAACTTTCACCATAATTTATTTGTTTCGAGATATCTTTATTCAAAACATAGTTAGGAACTTTTTAATATTGAATTTGAAATGCCCCATTGGAAAAAAACGAAAAATAATCGTGATAGTGAACATTTGTTGAAAAGAAAAATTTACAGGTAGAAATCGAATGAGAATTTCATTGATCCCCATCTTCTGACGAGTGGTGATGGAAGCACAGTTGTTATTTCATCCTCAGAAAGTGTATCAATGTCTTTCACATCTGGCCAGGTATATTGTTTGGCTCTCTGAGATGTCCGTATATAATTTCGTACTATAGCTGAAAAAATATTAATCTTCAGATTGGCCAAATGAACCAGGTTCCCACTTACCCCGACAGATAGGTCACACTAGCCCCAATAACATTTAATTTCGGGGTAAGTGTGACATGCAATGGAAAAATTAAAAAAATAACAATTTCATGAAAAAACGGCAATCTATAATCAGATTCATTGTTTAGGCAGAAGAAAAGTGTATAAAATGGATTCTTACCTTAGATTTTAACAATACACTCAAAGCTTGAAATAAACTCGTTAGGGTTGATGAATTGTAGGTTAGAAAATGGGGGAAAATATTTGGATTTCACAAGATCTCTTTTGTATTTTATATAATGGTTATGGATTCAGTATGAGTGTAAGCTATTCGTCAATAGATGGCATTGGGCTGTCGCCCGGTTTAGCGAAGATAGCGAGCAAACTCACGCTTGCCCCAAATTCACACTTACCTGAACTTACTATACATTTTCGGATTCAGAAGAAGTTCAAGTATGATTCCCGAGGACCTCACAATTACTAAGAGATTCAGAAACGATCCAAGTCAAGTAATGTAAAATTCGATAAAAGAGTGACCAAATTTTCGAAAATTTGAATTTTTCATATTTCAAAAAATCTCAAGTTACTGTCAAATGTGTTTCTACAAGCTGATTCCGAATCATATCACGAACATTAATTTTGATGGCGGACTAACCAATTTATGAAAGATTTTTTATCGGAAATAATGTACCTATCCACAAAAAAGCATTTTCTGAGTGAATTAGCTTTCGAATTCAGAAAATAAGTACATTTTCGGATTCAGAAGAAAATTTTCTATCAGATCAAATATGATTCCCGAAGACTTCACAGTTATTAAGACATTCAAAAGCGATCCTAGTCAAGTAATGTAAAATTCGATAGTGAGAGTGACCAAATTTTGGAAAATTTTTATTTTTCATTTAAAAAAAACTGCATGCCATTAACCACTAATCTATTAGTTCTACACCAGGCTGTAAAGTGTTCTGATATCGCTGAAACTTTAATCTGAAGATATGATGAGTTATCAGCTTCTTCAGATATAGTTGTATCGTCAGTAAATAATACTAAGCATTCAGAACTCATATGAGATTGCATATCATTGATGAAAAGAAGAAATATTAACAGTCCCACTGATCCTTGTATTCAGATTATAGACGAAAAGTTATTGTATCGACGTTTTTTCACCAGCAGTCTCCTTATTATATTCGTGTAAGATACGTCAATTTTTCTTAATATTTTTATTTAATTTGTCCTTTTTTCATGCAACTCAAAGCAATCAGTTGATTGCTGAAGATCACAGACATCATCAAACCAATCATGCTCCACAAAGTAAATACCTTTCATCGAAGCTTTAACAACCCTGGACAGACCACCAATAAACGAACCGAATAACCCAGCTTATCCCAATATTGATTTTGCAGTCAATGTGTACATAAAAAATGAATTACCTGGTGTGTCCGTAGAAATACAGCACGATGCTCGAGGCCAGGACCAATAACGTTGACAGAACGTACATGGCGAACGTAACTTCGGAGTTGAGCAGAAAAGGAGTCGGGCTACCGAAGTTGTACACCCTTGCGTTGTGTTTGAGCAGAGGTAAGGCTTTCCACACCCCGACCACGTGTACCTAGAACAAATATTCCATGAATAAACATCGCATTCGTCGAATTAACTTGTGGAGAAGGGACCGTTTCAATGAAAAGACGATTATAGAAGGGAACAGGGTGACAATGAAAATTATGATGATTTAATTCTGTTTGAAGATGTTGAAAATAGATAGACAGATATTGGGTTATTGAATTGAATTAACTGAGCCAATATTTGATGAAAAGTCACCATAAGGTCGATGAAAGAATTATACAAAGTACAAAACAAAATTATTCTTCAATATTTGAATTTTCAATGCATAATAATAATAATAGCGTCTTTTTATCCATCTGGAATTAACCGGTGCAAACTGATGACTAGTAACTCCGCTGACAGAACCCAAATGGTAAAATTAGAAAATTCACTTTCTGATCCAATGAGACTAAACAGGGGTGTTCCAAAAGGTTCGGTGCTCGGACCGTTGCTTCTTTGTACATATACCTCTCATTTGACCATGAATGTGGAACATTGCAGAATGCATGCCTATGCTGATGATACCCAGGTATATCACTCATTCAATGCATGCTGTGTAAGGTGTAAGTCTCTACGATTTTTCAAGTTCAGCCAACCAACATCCTTCTATTTATGACTGATACTCTCTCGACTTCGAACGCCGAACATCACTCTCAAGCAAGAGTTTTGAATCTTTTGTGATTTGTTGTTACAAATAATATAAGTGAGACTTGGTCCATAAAAATAGTCAGCAAAATTTAAAATGAATGAAACTGAACTTTTGCAAAGCATTATTTTGTTTTTTCTTTACAGAAATTTTCTGCAGCTAGGTATATATAATTTTCAAAGAATTGTATGCCCTTTGAGTTAGTTCATTTACATATTTTTGGAAGCGCAGATCACTGTCTATAATGACACCTAAATTCTTGCAATATTCTACTACCTCAAGTTTATTTTGGCCAATAATATACTATACTAATAATATTTCATCTACAATTCAATTTTTTTGGATAGAAAAAAATTACGTTAGGCTTACTTGGATTCAAAAGAAGACAGTGCTCTGCCGAAAGCTCGGCAAATTTTTTTCAGGTAAGTGAGATTTACAACGTTTGAGATGTCTGACAAACTGATTAGTGAATAGGGTAAACATGACTGGTCCCATAATGGAACCTTGTGGTACACCTGATACGAGCGTTAGATATGTAGAGTTCGTCTATTCCACGAGTACGTTTTTCAGAGTAGTGAACTGGTAGAAAAAATTCAAGTATTATTTCCGATATCTTGGCAGAAGAAATTCAAAAGTGTTGAGTTATTTCACTTTGATTATTCATTTGGTGAATTTTGAGAGTTTTCAGATTCATCGATTATCTATCAAAGTTTGAAAAAATTCAAATTGGGTCCTTCATTTTGAGTAGGTATGTAAGATAAGTACATGAAATTTGATTCAATGAATTCCCTTTTGTGATAAGGGTATATGCAAACGGTTAATTTGTACGGATATTGATAAAACCATTCCTATATGTTCAAAGAATCGATTTAGGAAGATTTTTCCTGTCTGGCCAATATAGAACTTAGGACAAGTACCACACTGAAGTGGTCCAAATTTGGAAAAATATCTACTATTTTAGATAGAGCTCCTCTTTCTCAACAAGACTAAGGGTGAATTCAATATTTCGCATGAAACTGCACGTCGGTTATATTATACAGTGGCATTCAAAAAGTACAAATAGAAAAAAATCTTTACTTAAAAAAAAATACTTCTCATGAACTTAGGCTCATCTTGAAACCTACTTAGCCGCATTCAGATATACTGAGTGATTTTCAGTTTCTTGATAAACGAATTTTTCAGAATTAGCCAAAATCAAAAAAGTTATATTTTTCGGAAAATAAGAAACATTTGTTCGAAGGAAATTTTGCTTGGAACTCATTCAAAAATGTGAAAGTGAGAAATTCTTCAATTTTCGATTTTTTTCAATTAAGTAATTACAAATTTTGTATATCAGGAATTCATTTCAAAACTCCGTTTGATTCTTGGGATGATCTCAGCGATGTAATGATTGGCAAAACCCTTAAAAACGATAAATTATTCGTTCATATTTCATATAGGTAATTCATTCAAGAGTAAATTTTGTGCAAAACGTATGGTTTTTGTTGCAAGGCACTCTTTTTTTTGCAGCAAATCTTCCATAACTGACTGATTTCCATTCAAATTGCTCCAATTCATCTCTGCCAATGAATTTATATCAAAAAGATCATGAAAATATGTTTTACAATTGGCATACTTTTTGAATGTCACTGTAGATTATGAAAAGCAATGGGCTAGTAATGGAACCTCGGTGAATACCTTAGCAAATGGCTTCTGAATCAAATTTTTCATCATTTACTCCAGCTTAATTTCTAGTTATGCATGAAATGAGCTACACCATCAAAAGCATTTTATGATGGCTAGATATTTTTAATTGGACTATTATTGTTGCTGAAGCAAATTCATCGTTTTCACATCTAACTATATCAGGCCTTTATTTGATCATGCTATCAAAATTATATTTACAGGAAATTGTAACCTATGCTTATATTTCACTTACCTTGTAAAGAATGGACATTCCAGCAAACGATATAAGAGTGTGTAATCCATTGATTAGTAACTGAAAGGAGAATATCAGCCCCAAACACTTGTTGGTAGCCCAAAAAAGGGCTGGATATCTAACAGAGTAGATAATAAGTGCAAGAGCTAAATTCATGTACTCAATACTGACTGAACTGCCAAATCCTGCTTCTGAAAATAAAAAAATATCATTTAGCAAGATATAATAAAGAAACTGTGAAGTAATAGGATACAATGATGATATGAAGCGAAATCTTGACAAAACAAAACAAGGAAATGAAATGGTTTACAATTTTTGTCCCAGAATTAACTTTCCGAATGAAAATTCAATCTTCTCATTTCAAGTTACTGTTGACTATAGTACAACTAAAGTTTGAAGTTCACACCTGTTCACCAGCTTTAGTATGGATTTGCACCCAAATCAACTGAGGTCTGTTCTGGAGTTATTGAGGATGAATTAATCGGTTTTTGTGACACCCATTGTTGAATTTTTTCAGATTGTATTAATTTTTTCCTTAACTACTGTTGGGCTTCAATCTGATGGTATAATTTCATTATGTGTGCTCACATAAATGATGAGCCGCAGGTAATTGACATAAAACATATATTTGAAAGAATAGTGGTCCAAAAACTCCTCCTTGCGGGATAACCTTATCATCTTTCAATATCGGTGCACGTGCTTCTGATTTCGAAGTGAATCTGTTGACAAGGGACATACGAAAATGCCCAGACATTAGCAATGCGTCTAATACCAAGTTTTTCTATTTTTTCTGAGAATTTTGAGAACGCAGACGGAAGATTTGAGAATGAAGCAGATTATATTCATCTAATCTCTAAGTCAACTCCTCAAAAACTCAAGCAACAAGTTCATAAGATATCCTGTTTAATTATGCGATAAGGAAGATTTGAACCACACTGAAACGTAATTTCTTGAGTGTCGCAAGATGGTGAACATTTCCGCAAACATCCATCCGTTCAAAAATGTGTTTGCCTGATTGGTTCAATTTTGTTGTTCGTTAATTAAATTTCTGTCGACTGATGTCAACATGTAAGAACAGCTGAGCGCTGCTTTGGATGAAGCATCCTATATTCTGAAGGAGTTTGAGGTTGTGAGAGAACTCTCGAGTTAATTAAAACGCGCCATTAATTAATGTATTCGGCAAGTCACTAACGAGGTTCTGTTATAGTTCAGGTTTCGACTTTTCAAGGATCCAGGAAATCTGGAACATTAGTGGAATGGCGGGAAGTAATGCAAAAAGTTTTGCAATGGATTTATTGTTTTAGGAAATAATTTAGAAGATATCTTATCTCGTATATACGCGGATAATCTAGAAAGTTGACCAGGTGCACGAACGGATAAATGTACAAAGAGGGTCAAAGAAGGGGGTAAATGTTTTCTTACTAAATTTAATCAACTTTAATATGAAAATTTCATCAAATATGTTCAGAGAGTTTGTTATTTCCTCTAAATCTTCTTTTTAATAATACTTTGAAGAAAGGGCATTTCCTAAAAACCTGGAAAAAAGCATTCGTTGTACATCATAAATCTGGGCAAGAACAGATTTCTCAAAATTATAGATCAGTATCCTAATTATGTATGTATGAATGAACTGAAATGTTTGACAATATTTTAGCAGAAGGCTAAGGAAATTAATCAGAGCAGACACGACAATTCACAGATTATACTAATATGATCATTCTGAATCGATTGGCGTTCGCAGAATTGCTCTATCTCTAACCGTTCCCGAGTTGGAGAGTTCATCTAGAGTGGGAAATAGTAATTTCCTTCCATATTTTTTTCTACTTCTATTTGTGACATTTATGACATTGAATACCGTTTATATGCCAAATCTTGAATCTAAGCATAAACAAATCATATATTTTCGGAATCTTCCCATATTTTTTCTACTCCTATTCGTGACATTTTTGACATTGTAGTCCTTTTATATCCCAACCCTTCAATCTGAGCATAAACAAATCATATATTTACGGAATCTGCATGAAATTTTGCGTATATAGTGCGGATTGTAAGTGAATATGCCGATTTTGTATTGTTCATGGAATTTTTCGATATTTCGAATAATTTTGTTTTATATCGATTGACTCGAAATTCGCAGATTATACAAATTTCATCATTCTGAATCGATTGGTGTTCGCAGAATTGCTCTATCTCTAACAGTTCCCGAGTTCAAGAGTTCATCTGGAGTGGGAAGGAGTGATTTCCCTCCATATTTTTTTCTACATCTATTCGTGACATTTTTGACATTGCAGTCCTTTTATATCCCAAACCTTGATTCTGAACATGAATAAATCATATATTTTTGGAATCTGCATGAAATTTTGCGTATATAGTGCGGATTGTAAGTGAATTTGCCGATTTTGCATTTTTCATGATTTTTAGGGGTTTACCCCTTTGGACTCTTTTCGTGTTTTGATATCGATTGACTCGAAATTGACAGATTTTACTGATTTGATCATTCTGAATCGATTGGCGTTCGCAGAATTGCTCTATCTCTAACCATTCCCGAGTTGACGAGTTAATCTTTGATAATGGGGATTATAGCGGTGCTTGTAGATGCGATGAATTGGTCAATTCAAAAATAGAAAGTATTCAAGTTAAAGGGAAATATTTTCACGTAGTTTTGCCAGGTACTAAAACCAAGAAATCGAGAAGTTTTACCATACTTGAAGAAGGATTTCCAGTCAATCCAATCCATTTGTGTGAAAAATACAAGATGTCTTGAGATCAAAGAATACTAGTTCTAGCCGATTTTTTGTTTTTACGAAAATGAGAAGCTAGTGTGTGGGAATAAATACGTTGTCGAAAAGACCCTCAAGAATTGCAATGTTTTTGAAATTGGAGGAACCAGCGCTCTACACTGGTCACTGCCTGAGAAGGCCTTAGAACTCTTTTGGCCAATGCAGGGGCTAACATGACTACTTTGAAGCGTCACGGAGGGTGTAATCCTCGACGGTAGCGGGAGGATACCTAGAAGAATCGGTGCATAACAAAATACAAATTGCAGAAAAAATACAAGGTTCTAATGTGTCGGCGTCTTCCAGCACTATCAGCAGCTGTACCGATATGGGAGCATCACTAGTGAGTTATGGATTATAACACACTGGTGTGTTATTTGATAGTTTACTTGTCCAAAATGACATTGATAATGACAGTCATACCTGTCATTTGTTGGATGAAACTTCAAATATAAGGTGATTGTGGATGAATGTTATTAAACTGGGAAATCTGATGAGAAACATTCTCACGAATAAACATGTGAAGAAGCTCAACACTTTCCATTGTATCTAAAGTGAAACTTCAAAACCTCATTCTCAACAACGAGTCTTTAGAGAACTTTAACAGCACGTTCAGCGTTTTCCTCAATTTGCAGGCTTTTTCGCTGAACAATTCTAAAGCGATTTGGCTTTCGTTAACGGATATTTCATCACTGAAAAGATCCATCCGATCTCAAATCCTCTTCAAGAGGATGTGTTTCTATTATCTGTGGCATCGATCCTTCAGCTAAAGCGGCTTCCTTGGCTTACAAATCCTTTGGTTTTGCGGTTGAAAAAAATTACGAAAAAACATTCAAAGATAAGGAAGACTAGAGTTTCGCTTTCGTGAAATTCCCTATTTTTTCACGAAAGGGGGATTTAACGACAGTTATTAAGCCGACTAACAGGTGAAGGGATTCATTAGTGATCTAAAAATGCGGCCGTCAATGGAATTTAATAAAGGGCGGATTGTGCAGAGACTGAATTAGCTTATTGCTGGAATGAAAAGTATATTTTTTTGTGTCAGTCGGTTCACGGATTTGGTTCGTTACTTCAGAACTTTAATTAAAACTAGGGAATGAAGAGGTAGGAGCGTATTTGGATCTCATGAAAGCAGTTGCATTCATATAAAAGAATCCCGAACAAAAACGCTGCTTCGATGTAATAACTATGACTGGTGATTAGAGTTGTTATATTTTAATTGGAAGAAATGCACGAGATGCTGAAGTCAAGCAATTTGAATCAATCGATAGTTCAGTCTGTGTTACTGTGTCATAGCAATTTGACAAAACAACGATTTATTTACTGCAGTAAATCAATCCCTTGTCTAATCGAAAGTTTCTATACAAGGTGTTAGGTAAACATGCGGGTTATTCCTTGACGTTTTCTAAGAATATTTGGTCTCATGATGATTTAAAAAAACCCGTTGTTTCGAAGATACAGTGCAAAAAAAATGTATGACATTAATAACATTTTATTATCAAAAAGTACATGTAAAGTTGCTAAATCTACAATAAATGATCGAAATGACTTCCTCTAGCCTGGATACAAGCATTCAATCTTCTCGCCAAGGACTGCCAAACTCTTTAAAACACACCAGGTCTAATTGAGTTACACCCAGCAATTATCTGATTTTGCCAAATCATCTAAATTCGCCAATGGAGTAACGTAATGACATCAGATATCCCCAGAAAAAATTTCCAGGGGGTTTACGTCCGGGGATCAAGCAAGCCATCCGATCTTCGTATGTTGCATTTAAAAAATTAATTTTTTTTGTACTTGATAAACTCAAGACGTACACCCTACGTTTATTTACATTAGTGATTTCAACAAATATCGAATATGGTTGTCGCAAATTTTGTTCGCCCTGTATCTTCGAAACAAAGTGGTTTTTCAAAAATCATCATGGGAAAAATATTCATAGAATATGCCGAGCAATAACCCCTTGAATTTTATGTTTACCTAAGTCCTGCAAATACGGTGAGGTCTTCCATATCTTCATTATGGTAATAGATAGGTGGATGATTTTATCAGCAAAATGAAACAATTTTCTGAGTTCTACCAAATGAAAATAATGGCAAGTATTCCTCTGGGAACGAGATGGAACATTGGAAGATATTTTCGATAATATTTCAAGGGAGTCCATCAGGTCATTTAGGTTTTTGAATACAAATAATATGTCGGATTGCTCTCGATGAGCATCCAGTGTAAGCATTCGAAATTTGTTTAGTAGGAAGGTTGTACTTATTGTAATGCTGTATTCACCACAATTTCTGTATTCGAGATATTTTAAAATTTATAATCTAGTTTTGCATATTGCGTATTGTGGACGCTAGATGACATATGCAAAATTCAGTTTGCTGTATACAATGGAGTAGAATAAGATTTTCATAGCTTGAATGGAAGTGAAGTTTCTGCATTGTCTGCAGATGAATCCTCATGTTCTATTGTATTTTGATGCCAAATGATCAATTCGTACTGAGAACAAGAGTTTTTTGTCCAGTACCACACTTAGGTCTTTAATTTCGTTGACTTCTTCATGAGGATAATGTTATCGAAATGGTAATCGTATGAGAAAGTGAAAATGAAACAACATTCATCTGAATTCAAATGGAGTTTGTTGATTAGACAGAGGTTGAAAAATTATTTTCAGTGACAAGACAAGGTTATTCAGATATATAATGAAGAGAACGGGGCCCAAATGTGAACCCTGGGGTACACTTGAAGCTAGGTTGGGTTAGATTGAATACCGTATTCTTGATGTTATCTGGGACGCTAACTGACTTCTCTATTTCTCGATTCTTCACTCCGGACTAACAAGAGTGAGGTATGTTGACAAATATCATTAATGTAAATGATAAAGAGTAGTGGTCCAAGGACCTAACCCTGAGGTACTACTTGTGTAATGGTTCTCAGGTTGGATGTTTTGGCATTCATTTTAATAAGTTCGTTAAGTATGATGAAAATAATTTTTAGTGGTATTCCCCTGATTCCATAACACGTTCCCTGTAGAAGGAGGTCATGAGAGTCATAGCCGAACGCTTTGGATAGATCGTACATTGAAAGGATGGTACGGTTTTTGTTTTCCAGGCCCCTGACAATGTCCTGTAAGACTTTCAGTAACGCCTTTATGGGGGATTTGTTCCGGCAAAAGCCAAATTGATTGTTAGATAAGAAGTTATTCGATTCAAAATAGTGTGTTAATCTATCTTTCAGTAAAATTTCTCTGAGTTTTGAGAAAATATTTATTATGGAGATTGGAAGGAAATTGTTCAGGATCATTTTTTAACGGAGGGGAAACAACTTTTGTTGATGAGAGCAACTAGTAGTTCTAGCTGGGTATCGGATGTTTCCTTTATCAGTAATAAATTTATTTCAAAAGCATACGATTTTTGACGCATTCCTCGTATTTTTCGAAAATGAACTAATCAAAAGTTATAGAGGGTGGGTATTTTCACTTGTAATACCACTAGAGGTAAAATTATTTCCGGAAATTTTTTCTTGCTTATGAATAGACGAGGAATAATTTTTTGAAAATATCCATGAACGAGAAAAAATTTAAGGTAATAATTGAACCTCATGTGGTTTTTAGTAAGAAAATTCCACACCAGATTATGTTCGAAAATAAAAAATATTAGAATTTATTTTTTGACATTCAATAATACCATTTTTTTTATTCGACAAAACAATTATTGGTGTGGAATTTTCTACTGAAATGCACTGTATATTTGTACATCTCAAATACACCTTAAGTCACGTGTGAAAAACGTTGCATGTACACTCACCAATATCTTTATTCTCGAACATGGTGTGATTCTCGTGTCCGATGATATCCTTGAGTGTCTTCATGACAGTGTGCGTCGCCTCCTGGCCGCTGACAAATGGCATGGCACTCGGTCTCATCGTGGCCATTGTTGTAGCTGTCACTCGGTTCTGCATAACTGCCGTCGGAGATAGATTGGAGCCATTCGACGTCATGAAACTCAACACGACCAACCGGTCGCGATGCATTATGATGAAGTCCAGGTCTGTGTGCCATATCCAGTCTGCAACAAAAGAGCCAACGTCAACAAGTAAAGGTCGATAGTTCGATAGCCAACTCGACGAAATGTGGAATATTCGCCACTCGTGTGTGAACGAAGTAAATAAAAGGAGCGTTGCAGTTGGTTGACCAGGTTTATTTCGTGCGGGAGAATCGAACTGTAATGACGATTTTTTTTTATTAAATTCATGTGTATTCATTGATTGTGTTCTAGTTTGATTTGTTGTAGTAAAAGGTGTTCAGTAGGGGAACTTTGGTCGAATTTATATCAATAACTCTTCCTGGAGTCTTTGCTCGAGGGGTAAACATTTAGCTAAAATGTGTATAAGACTCAATATTTATTTATGTACCAAGTGCTAAATATAGATCCTAACGCCCGGAGGGTAACATTCGGCTCGAGGGCCTTTGGCCCGAGAGATAAATGTTGCCTGACGGGCAAGACTGAAAGACTCAAGATTGGGAATGAAATTATTGAAAGCCAAATCCGATTGACTGAAAGAATCAATATTGTGACTGAAAAGACTCAAAACCAAATCTCGCTGACTCAAATACTCAATATTGAGAATGCAATGACTGAAAGCCAAATTCCATTAACTGACAGACTCAAGACTGTGATTGAAAGGACTCAAATGCAATTTCAATGACTGAAAAGTCTGAAAGTACTGACAAATCAATCGACATTTAAGTGACAACTTGAAAATAAAGAAACGACAATTTCTTTTATGTATTGGCTAATTCATATCATTAAAATATTTCAACAGGGAAGTAAATAAATCAACAGATCATTTAAATATATAAAAAGACTTATTTCTTTTCATTTTCAAATTCAGTAGTGTGCAGCTTGTTATAAGTTCTTCACATGAAATGTATGTTCTTGGTCTTGAACAGTTGTTGACGTCAGTGGTTGCAGGAAGAAAAACCATAAATTATAATTAATTTTTTTTCTACCATGTTACGTTAAATGTAATCTTCTTCAAATATGCACACCAAATATGAAGTCGATTCCATTTTACGGCACCTCTGAAATTTCCTCTGTTATTCGTAATGAGCGTAAAATTTTGCGTATATAGTGCGAATTTGAAGTTGATCTAATGATTTTGTACTTTTCATGAATTTTAGGGGTCTACCCCATACACATTTTTTCGAGTATTCTTCTTTTTCTACCTATAAATATAAAATTCACGAAATATACTAATTGCATCATTCTGAATCGATTGGCGTTCGCAGAATTGCTCTATCATCAACCGTTCTCGAGTTGAAAAGTTCATCTGGAGTTTGGAGAGATCATTTCCCTTCAAAAAATCACAAATTTTTTTGGCACCTTTGCAATTTCTCCCTTGTAAGGGAATTTATGACATTTTATTCTTTTTTGATGCTGAAACCTTTCATCTCATCGAATGCAAATATTGAAAATCATATATATTCGTAATCAGTGTGAAATTTATATATATATATATAGTGCTAATTTGAAGTTGATCTGATGATTTTGAATATTTCATGATTTTTAGGGGTCTACCCCTTACGACTTTTTTTGAGTAAGTATTCTTTTTTTCCACCTATCAATATGAAATTCACGAAATATACAGATTACATCATTCTGAATCGATTGGCGTTTGCAGAATTGTTCGATATTTAACTATTTCCGAGTTGAAAAGTTCATCTAGAGTTGAGAGGGATCATTTCCCTCCAAAAACATGGTGATTTTCATGGTCTAGAATTGAGAAACCGAAAGGGAATATTCCAACATTCATTGGACAATCGATATATTTTAGTCAACGCCTGAAGTG
The DNA here is from genome assembly GCA_958502065.1 of Chrysolina americana. Lineage (NCBI taxonomy): Eukaryota > Metazoa > Arthropoda > Insecta > Coleoptera > Chrysomelidae > Chrysolina > Chrysolina americana. The sequence goes on along the minus strand of OY293416.1, from coordinate 65,673,204 downwards.
CAACATGAAGTCCAACAATTTTTTTTGTTTCAATAATTTCTAATTTCTACGAAAGATACGTTTACTTTAACTGAGTTTATATAACGAGGCGATTGTGGGCAAACTGCTTCCTAGCATATGTGAGTAGTTTCAAGAAAGTTACATGCTTATTACCGCTCCAACTTCGCAACTTCCACGTGGAACAATCTACAAATTTCAACAGTTTGTATAATACTAATAATCGTATTTCAGGCCGAGCATATTTACCTGTGTAACAGGAAGCAATCAGAGTACCTTCGGGCAACATTGTTCATAAGCTTCAGCAACTAATACCACGAGAACATGAAAGATATAAGGATTCAATGGAAATAAATTATACATTGCACCTTCATTTATTTTTGTTGACTGTTGTGTCCTTATTACATATTTTTATCTTTGTTCTATTTCATTAAACAGAGTGTCAAGTTGAGAACTTCCCACCCCCAATATCTTCCGTCCAGTGAATAATAGTAGAAATGAAAAAACAGACCAATAAATGACTGAATAGTATGTTACCCTTAGAACATCAAATGGTTAGGAGATTGAAGTAACATCATTTTGATGGGCGTTCAATTCTTCGTTCAATAGCACTTTATTATTTTTATGAGCAATTACTAGAAAAATGCGTTTCAATAAGTAGAACTTGCACTGAGATGCAATGATTTTTCAGGTAATTATTCAAACAAAAATGATTGTAATGAGACTCTTGGTAGAATTGGTTGGCACCGTTCCAATTCTTCATCAGGGGCAACATAAAAATTATATCAAAAAGCGATCTGATAGTAAAATTCAGATGGTAGTAAGGTCGTCAGAAAAGGGCAGTCAAATTTCATATACTTTGGAGTTATCTCAAAAATAGGATTCGAGTTGGCCCGCTTTGTGGTGGGTCAGAATATATTGATTCCTGTCAAATTAACAGTTTCTCATAATGATAAGTCATTCTCGGGTCGTCAGAGGAGTGCGGTCGAATTTTATATATTTTGAAGTGATCTCATAAACAGGTTTGTTCCCGTCCGACAGTAGTTTTATTTTTTATTCTATTTTATTTAAATTTTTGCACCATCCAAAAACCGAAGCCAATTACAGGATGGGAAAAAACAAAAATATTTAAAATACATTAAATGATAGTATAAGTCTTTAGAATGAAAATCGACAAAAACACTTTGAATTAGAGATAGACAAGTCACATACAATGAAAACAATCTTCTTGAGGTTGAAGAAAACAGTTCATGCACTGACATAACTACTCCCATTCAATATAACAGTAAGAAAAACTACAACAATGCTCTTTTTATATCAGCAATATTACAATGGAGAATATCAAATGAATATTGACAAGACATATAATCTGAACAAATTTTATGCATGAGTGAGCATCGAAGTGAGTTTGAATGAGGTGTGTGAAGAGAGAAGAAAGATTTGTCCCTCCCTGGCAATTGAGGAACGTGTATTTCAATGAGAGATAGTGAATGGGGTCAATCCAGTTTGTTATTGAGTAATTTATTCAGAAAAACTAAAACACAATAAGTACGGCGAGAGTAGTTGAACGAGAGATTCCGTGATATATAGATTGGCAGAAGGGGGGCACTTGAATAGCCTCCGAGATCACCAGTATCTCCTTTAGATTTCCTTCGTTCGGAACATTTCAAATCCGTTGTTTGTGAAACACAACCTGCTGATATTGACGAACCTAAAAGACGGATTACAGCAGTAAGCGGGTCAATTCTCAATGAAGTTTTCCGAAACGTTGAAGAAGAATTCGAACTCAGACTGTTGAGAGCAAAATGGATATTATTTTAGACAGTTGATATAAGTAGATTCCATGTTTGAAATTTCTTTCTCGCACATCAAAGGTTTTCTTCGAGAAAGGAACGCAACCAACAAATTTTTACGGGAATTGCTCATCAGAAAATAATAAGTCAGGGTAACATCTACCCGTCCTAGTGTCTTCAATTTTCAAATTGGCACCCCGAATATATATTTTTCATTAAAAAAATAATTATGGATTCAAGGAAAGAACTGCTAACTTGGGATTCATTATTGGAAATGTATCGAAGGGTTTTACTTAAAACCGAAATATCCTAGGAAAAATAATGTTTATGGTGGCCGGAGATGAATGTGCAGGAAAACGGCTAAAATGGGGAATAATCAAAAATATTTTGTATTCAGGTATATTCGGATTTACAGGGAATTTCAATGCCAGACTAGACGCAAAAAGTCATATCCGCACCCGCAACAAAACGAACAAAACTCAACAAGTGCATACCGAAGCTTTTATGGAACAATGTGGCTGGAACAAAATTTCAATTATAGCTCGCATAAAAATGTTAAGCGCTCACTGGATAGAGGACAGGACGGTGGTTAACGAAAATAAATGGTCTTGAGTATGCAGAGATAAGAGCCGAGAGAAGGAAAGGCGGGTTCGTTAGGAAAATGGAAAACAGTATGTGGAAGACCGGAATATAAATTCGTGAGGATGTTAGCCATCCTCGGAAGGGTTATTCAAATTCAGGAGGTGTTTGCGGTGGTGTGATGCGGACTACCCTAACGAGCGTTATTGAATCAACTTCACGGAGCTTCTTCACAAAAAGGTCGCATCGATTCGGAAGTTGCGGAAGTCGTCGATCAGAGTCTACAACGTATTCGTAAAATGTTGGCGGCGAGATATACGGGGCGATTATTTGAGTTTTTTCAAACCATCCAACAACGGTAATGAAAATCATTAATGAAACTCAAACTGGGTGAAAACAATTATTATTTTCGTAAGTTGAAACAGGATAACAGGGAAATAATTCAGTGTTGGAAGCCTTGCTATGGGGAACAACAAAATGCCGGAATGCAAATGCAAATATAAAATTAACGAGATTTCTGACCTGAAAGGTCAATAAGCAAAACTGTCATTGTTGGAGTAATGAAAATCCGCACCTTAGGACACACTCAGGGTTCGTAAATAGTCTATGTGAGGGTTGGAATTAAGAGATATGAGCTTTATTCATCGATAGCAGCCTAAATGGAGAAATCAGTCTGAATATTTTGAAAACTAGAGCCTTGATTATGGACAGTAGACAATCAAATTTTGAATACAACTCAGTTTGTTACATAGTAGATGGCACTCCAACATATTGGTACTGTTACGGTAACAGTCCAGTTAATGTTACTGTTATTGGCACGGTTACTGTTAATGTTACTGTTATTGGTAGTGTTACTGGTACTGGTAATGGAACTGTTACTATTACTACTACTGTTACTGTTACTGAACATACAATGAAGGCTTTTACTGCCGGAAGTAGAATAACGAAGTATAGTTTCCGGGCTTTGAGGCCGTGGTCGGTTCACCTCCGTGGAGGCGGTTCCCGCCTCGAAACCGCCTCTACGGCGGAAACCATACTTTGTCACGTTACTGTAACTGTAACTGTTACTGTTACTGTAACTGTAACTGGTGCTGTTACTGTTACTGTTACTGTTACTGTTACTGTTACTGTTACTGTTACTGTTACTGTTACTGTTACTGTTACTGTTACTGTTACTGTTACTGTTACTTTTACTGGCACTGTTACGGGCACTGGTATTGTTATAGTTACGGTTACGGTAAAAAAAACTCTTAAACATGATTTTAACACAATAGTGATTTTACTGGATATGCCTTCGTCACCATTCTGGTCGAGGATTTCATCGCTGAGCTGCTAAGAGCAAGCCTACCATCATAGATGCTAAGGCTGATCAACTCTTAGGATGTTAGACAAACCTCTGAGGTGAGCAGATGTCCCACAGAGATCGAGTCTCTCACCAGATCTGTATACGTATACGCATCATTTTCCTCAGCGCAAGACATCAAATGTGGCTATGTATGCAGATGACTTCCATCATATTCGTTCTCGATCAGCAGCCTGACGTGTTCGGTTATGCTTGCTTTGAGTATTTCGGAGACGAATCTCTCTTTCTGAATGGTGTCAAAGGCCTTCTGTGTGTCAAGCAGGACCATGACTTCTTATTTTAGAAACCCCTCTTCAGGGGAAACAATCATGGGACCAGTGGTGGTGGGGATGTAGAATGTTCTCGAAAATCGAATTGTCCATTTGGAGTAAAGTTGAACTTTTTTTTCCTGTTTGTTTAATCTCGTCATAAGGATTCGAGACACCACTTTTGCTTCGACAGCAAGCAGTGAGATATGCCTATAGCTTACAACTTTTTTCTCTGTTTCAGTCTTTTGTGATCTTCAAGTTTCAGTCCAAGTTCAGGTGTGGTGCTATTATCTCTAGGTACAACCCAAAGTTTACAAAAATCATAAGAACAACCCCGTATGCGACATTTGGTGGAGGCTACATGCGATAATCGCAACATATGGTGGATGCGCTATGCTCACCCTTGATGCCTTTCCTTTAATGAAGCTAAAAGATAATAAATAGATGATGATAGGAGGTCTCAAGGGTAATTTTTCAGAATTATTCTTTTATTGAAAATATTTCACTGATAATGATGAAATTCCGAGTAAATGATTCACATAAATTATAAGAACTCCGTATGCGATATTTGGTGGAGGCGCGTTGCTCGCCCTCAAGGCCTTTTCTTCATAATTTTCCGATATAACTTTTAAAAGAAGCTATAAGAAATTAAAATTATAAAACACATACATATGATAGGAGGTCTCGAGGAAAATTCTTCAGAATTACTTCCTCATTGAAAATATTTCACGTTTTATCATTGATGATGGAATTTTTTATAAGAACAATCCCGTATGCGAAATTTGGTGGAGGCTACGTGCGATATCCGCAACATATGGTGTAGGCGTATTGCTCGCCTTGATATAACTTTTTTTTTATGAGTTAGAGGTTAAAAAATAGATTCAACAGACCCATATGATAGGAGGTCCCAAGCATAATTCTTCAGAATTATTCCTCCATTGAAAATATTTCACGTTTTATCATTGATGGAATTTTGAGTGGATGATTTGCACAACCCCGTATGCGAACTTTGATGGAGGCTACGTGCGATATTCGCAACATAATATGTTATATGGTGGAGTCGCATTGGTCTTTTCGGGGTAATACCATAGGTGCTTTAAAAATGACTGATAAATCTGAAGAAAAACCTATTATTTAAAAACTGCACTAGTTAATTTTTTTCGTTTTTTCAAAGCATGAATTACCCGAAGACTCCGATTTTTTTTATTTGTTTTTTATAATGGATTTTTTTTTGATGTTGCTTGGACCGTCTTCACGAATGAAAAAGGATCTCAAGACAAACACAATATATGAGTATGAGATGTACAGTGAAAATAAAGAATACGTATCTAATTTATATTTTAGTCAATTGTATGGACCCGCCTATTTTTCTCTGTTACTATGAGAGTTAATAAACATAGTTTGTAAGGAAGTTACAATATGGTAATTCACTGTGCATTTTTTGCTGTGCTACTAGTGGAGGGGATATCATCTGCAATTTTTTCAAATGGAACCATAAGTCATGTTCAGTATAGTCAGAAAGCTTGTTTTTCCCTCCTTTCTGATAGTATTTCAACTCTCTCGATAGATACAGTATATTTCGTATTTTTGTATTCACCTTTGGAATTCACTTAACTATTGTTTTATCCGTTCAAAAATTCACTGAGTTGGGGAATATAGCCAGACGGCGTACGTAAAATAAGCTTCAATTTAATTGTTTCAACCTTTCCTCCAGAAGTTAGTCACTGGATGACTGTAACACGTGTCGAAATGTGAAAATAGGGGTTTGGTGTATTCATTACTATACCAGAGGATCAAAACAGTGCAGCGCGAGTAGATGAAGTAAATGATACACAAAGTATTTGGTGAATTTATAGCGTGGTCGCAGAAAAAATAGTGTATATTACTTGTGCGAAAGTGACATGTATACTTGTGGTGTGACCTTGTGCGCCTCGTGTGACAATATTTATCACTCATGTGAATAATGTCACTTTCCGCTCTCATAATTCACTATACTAAATCGCTCAAGATATTATCCACGTCTCTGACAAAACTAACTTCTGCTCTCTTCTTCGTGCCTAATTGTTCATTACCGCAGCTCGTTAAAAACTATTCTTCGCCTTCAACAAGTGAAAAGGGTTTTTTTCTTGTTATCCCGACACAAAACGTACTTCAAAGGCTCTCATAAAACTCCGGAGTTTTCAACAATTAATTGACTGCAGCTCACATGCCGCTTCAGCAGTACGAAATCGAGGTAAGAGCCCACATAATTATATTAGGCGAGTGCGGAAGCCTGAAAACATGCGGGCTCGTAGACTTAATTGAGGGTGATCGCATTCAGATTGGAAGTATTGCCTCAACAAGGCGGAAAATGGATTAAAATGTGTTTAGCATCTTCGGCTCATCTGTTTGGCAGAATGGAGTCGGGTTTTTGCCCTTAACATTTAGTTGTTTAAATAAAATTCCCTTATACAACACTTGACAGTTATAACTGTCATTGTTAATGTTATTTTAGACAAGTAAAGTATCAAATAAGACACTTGTGTGTTATAAATCCATAACTCGCTAGTGAGTTATGGATTGTAACTCACGTTCATATTCAAAGTACTATCCTATTTATTCATTACTATTACAAGCAGAATTCAAATTGGTATTGAAATCAAAGGAAAATGCTAACGGTTCATTCGAATTTGAAGTCATTGTAAAATTCGTTGCTTCATTGGGACCAGACGCTCCCATATCGGTACAGCTGCTTATAGTGCTGGAAGACGCCGACACATTAGAACCTTGTATTTTTTCTGCAATTTCTATTTTGTTATGCACCGGTTCTTCTAGGTATCCTGCTACCGTCGAGGACTTCCAACCTCTGTGACGCTTCGAAGTAGTCATGTTAGCCCCTGCATTGGCCAAAAGAGTCCTAAGGCCTTCTCAGGCAGTGACCGGTGTAGTTTTTTTACACAAATTAATCGGGTTGACTGGAAATCCTTCTTCAAGTATGGTGAAACTTCTCGATTTCTTGGTTTTAGTGTCTGCGTGAAAATATTTTCCTTTGTCTTGAATATTTTCTATTTTTAAATTGACCAATTCACCGAATCTACAAGCACCTCTAGTCCCCATTATCAAAGCCACTTTCATCAACAAGTACTCGTCGTTGGGAGCTTCGTTCAAAAACTTCTCTATTTCAGGTCGTTCTAATGTCTTGGACTTCTTTGGTTTGTATCCCTGTGGTTTGGTTTACAAAAAGCTTGTTATTTTGTCATATTTTGAAATGTCGATTTTTTATAAAGGTGAATAGTCAAGCGAAGCATCGAGTATTTGGTCCATAGCGACGATGGGGCAATTTTTTTTGCAAAGGTTAAAAAAGCCAGTAGAACATTTTCATCGATATCTATTATCTTCCATGAATAAATCCAAGACTCGAATATTTTGAACTCCTTGTCGTAAGCATCTTGGGACTTTTGTGGCAAAATCTGCATCGCTGCTTCCGCTTCCGTAAGGATATCCTCAGGAACGTAATTTTCATCGGTTTCCTCCATTCTCTATACAGTTCAATATATATCGTGGTATTAAGCAAGAAAGTAGTTGTTTTCTGTCAGATATTTGTCCAATTTCTGTCACCTTTGGCGAGTAAGTCTTTCGACATTGTCCAAGTTATTCTTCTTGATTTGTTTGATACTTAAAACTATTTTCAATTTATAGAATAAATATAGTTCAGGGTTTCGTTTTATTTTCATAAGCGACCCACGTTCATCACATACTTTCTTCACAGGCTCATAATCTAATAGCGATAAGGTTCGACGCGATTTTCCACAAAGCGGATCGTTTTCCGTCTGTAGCGAACCCGACCGCAGACTCCTTTGGGCTAAACGAGAACGAACGCAACGAAAAGGGCTGCTCCGGACTGAAATGGCGTTTCCGCAAAACCGAATATACACAATTAAGAGGGTGTTTGAAACTTCTCGATAATTGTAAATGAATCATTAATGGAGTTTGTGAATGGCGGTGGTTTCTTTCAGGACGAATTTCGAAGCGAACAATGTTTTGTTCAAAAGTATTTTTAACACGAGTGTTAAAGGAAAAATGACAGTGGAGATGATGAATACTCAGTAATATAGATCTCTCTAACACTTTAGATATTATAATTAACAGAACACCTACTTAGACGGAATTATCCCTAAGACAACTGGCAGTAAACAATCAGGTCACCCTGATGTGGGTGCCAGGTCACAGAGGAATTAAAGACAATGAAGAAGCAGATTGCTTTGCCAAAGAAGGGGCAAACACACAATTTTCCGGCCCAGAACCCTTCTGTGGACTCTCCAGAGCCCACTCAGAAGAAGAGTTTCGACGCTGGGAAACCGATGAAATGAAATCTCACTAGAATAAAGTGCCAGGACAAAGACAAGCGAGAAGACTAATTTGTCTATCGCCAAAGAAAGCTAAACAACTTCTCGAGTTGGACAAGAAACACTTGAAGATGGTAGCGGGACTTCTCACTGGACACTGCCCTCTGAGGTACCACCTCAAAAAGATGGTTAAATGAGAGAGTGATAGTTGCCGCTACTGCGAGAACTTCGCGGAAACTACAGAACATTTGCTGTGCGACTGCCCAGCGCTTTTCTGCAAGAGACTTAAGTTCTTGGAAGGGGCCTTCTTAACGCCCTCTGACATCAGGAACTTACCTCCCAGGAAACTGATCAACTTCGCAAGAAGTCTCGGAATCCCGGGTCTCGAATAGATCAAGGGTCACGCACAAAAGAACTCATAGGTCGAAGTGCTTGTAATGCTGCACAGCCTGAACGACCCCCTTAAAATATACAATCTAGAAGGAATTATTAATGAACGGCCGCACTACTTTTCGACGTAATTTAACATTTCGCCAGCGCTATTCGTCAATTGATTTCATCGCTTGAAGGTTTTAAATCATCTGATTTTTAGACCTTGTATCTTTTTTTATTGGAATACTGTAATACATAGTGAGGTTATTTAGAAGATCATCGTGTATTCCTTCTCATTCAGATGAACTTGATATTGAATCTTTCAGTCTACTGAGGTGGATGTAAGTAAATGTTCTGCAGGTCTTTTGCTTCACTCTTCAACCTGCTCATTTTCGACCACCTGAAGGCCTCCTTGTGGAACATCCATTAGCAGGCTGTGAAAGCCCCATCACCCCTCATAGTCAAGTAAGGACATTTTTTAACGAGAACAGGTGACCTGCCATCTACCGCACAACAACTGAATTGGCTCCAACAACTTGATTCAATATGTCATTGTGAAAAATTTGACAAAACAGTGTTTTTTGAGTAATGGGTGTTCCACAAGGACGCCTTCTTTCAGGGGGTCAAAAATGAGCAGGTCGAACCTTAACGTTTTCTTATGTGAGATTGAGACAAAATCCCTGCAGAACACTTACTGTGAATAAAGAAGAGAGTACCAATAGAACCGAAGTATCTACCAATAATGTATCTGGGCAATTCATCCGGACGGTATCCTATACAGAGTGGTTCTCTGAGTAGGGATCAGATTGTTTTCTATTTTTCTATTGAAGCAATATGAATACAGATAATGTAAGTGATTTATAGTTTGAAAGTGTTGCCGAATAAGTTGTCAATCAACCTGTTATTCCCAGTATTTTGCTTGACTGATGGTTCCATGCTGGCGTGGATTATAAAACCCCGAAAAACCTTTTCAAAACCTTTTAAAAACACAATATTTTGTGAACAGAGATTTGAAAAAAAAATATATTTCAGCATTGATTTTGATTATCAACATACACGAAAACTGCATGAAGAAAATATCGATTTGAAGGCAGATTGTGACCATGGAGGAATATTTGCGGTAGCGAATGATAGCCAGACTAATTGAATCGAGATTAAATGTCAACAACGTTTTGACGACATCGAGAACAACTCGGAAAAAACGCCTTTTACCGAAATTACTTTTTCTGTCTAACTTGAATGAATGAATTCCAATTCGAACTGACTACGTTCGGAGAATGAGAGCTTCTGATTGGGTCGAATGCTTTCGGATAATTCGTATTTACCGGTATTTGTTACCTTTCTCGGGTTTGTTTGAGAATTAATCAAGCTTTTACCGTGTTTGGCACGGCCCTAGGTTAATTTGAATGTTGATGAGGGCAGGGTAGATACACGACTACCGGATGTATTCGGATCATTGTGTATACAAGGCTTGGATAAATGTTTACGGGACTTGGATATGAAACGATATTCCATTTCAATTTCAACATCAAGAAGAAAAATGGGGCACTGTATTGCTCTTCTCGGTGTATCTTTTTATCTGGAAGTGAACTTTGTAGCTTCGATTGAATGAAAAATAATAATTAAATGCAGTTCAACCAAAATAATGCTTGTTTGTCATAGTTGTTGGTGAGCTCAACTCAAAAGTAAATGATCGGAACCCTTACATACATATTCACATAGGTTCATTGTAGTTAAGGTGTATTATTTCAAATGGACATTATACATGTTTCTATAGTTTCAACTTTTCTTTAACGAGGTCGTGTCAACTAATTGAAACACTTGAGATTTGAACTCTTCTGCAGAACACAGAAAAAACTAAAAAGTTCACGTGCAAAAAATAAAATATGTGTGTATTCGGTAAATCAAAAGTGTAACCGTTAAAGACCGCGTCATATGTAATTTTTTCATTGTTCATAATTCTTCATTTCATTCAATTTCATTAATTTTACATTTACTTACGATTATTTGAGGGGGGTAACTTTTCCGTTTAAAAATGTTTCTGATTGGATATAAAAAAAATTCTACTATTCTAAAAAATTATGTCGAAGTGGCTCTAGTTCTGGAATTTGGATTCCTTGTCCGAATCAATATAATATAACTAAAATTTTTGCTATTTCACTTTTGTGGTAATAATTGATAAACCAAATTTTGCTAGGGACTATCGAAACTAGAGTCACTTTGCATCGAGTAGGAAGTATTTTTATCAAATTTATTTTTTTGAAAATATCCGTTTACAAAAATTTTTAACACAAAAAAATACTTCCAGCAGATGGTATTACATCTCAACTGGAATCTTCAGAACTGTAAGGTTAGGAAAACGTTGTTCAAACTGGTTTAGGTAAAGAACTCTTTCGTATATTTTCCGAACTATTGTGAAATAACCTATTATTTTAAATTTTTTTAGGAATTGATGGCAAATTTTAAAAAGTCGTTAACGTTATTTTGTATTATTTCAAAAGCACTTGCTGCTCATGACCTTGCAATAACTGATTGATAAAAAATCCCACAATACGCAGACTATCGATATTTTCAATATTGAATTGAAGAAGTTGAATCCAAGAGAGATTAATTCAAATCTGTATCCTCAAATGATTGTAATTCTGGTTGAAATGGCAAAATATGTCAGCTGAGATGTTTTTAATCGAAACTTTTTTTCTAGAGTGGGGAGTGAGTTGAAGGATATGATCTTCACCACAACAGAGGAACTCAAGTTAGTGAGTACAAGTCTTCATTGCGTTGTTTTTTTTAATTCATTTGTGCCCTGTTGTCAATGTGTAATTGAATGTGAATGTGAAAATGTTAGTATCTCTAGGTGATTAGTGGGAGTTATTTCAAAGTTCAGAAAACTCCTTATTCTGCTGTAATTGTGCCCTAAACGAAACATTTTTTGCATGAGTTTACTGCTAGATCACCAGGCCTTGTTTACTTAGATTTTTCACTGAATAGTGTTCGGGAGGCACGTTGCACAAATGGACGTCAGATATAATTGAATATCTGTTAGGAAAAATAGCTATTTTCTGTAAGATATTTTCCACTTGTGACACTCTCCAATACAATTTCCGAGCAATGTTCGTTTCGATTGAATGCATTTCCTGTCCAGATTATATGCTACTGAAGAATGCTTTTAATTCAAGTATTATCATTCGATAGACGGAACTGGATGACTCTAATGTTGTTTGATCTTTCCTGGCTCATTATTTCAAAGCTTTGAAGCGATGAGTCGTATCATAATGATGACAAATCAATAAATTACATTCAGTTATAAACTGAGAATATACATGTCAGAAAAATTTCTATCCATACGTTTCTTAATTCAATCTAATAAGGACTCGAAATAATTAACAAAGTACGAACCCAACCATATTGAAAACCCTTTTTTTTACAGTATCAATAATCTCCCGAACAAAATTTGACATTTTTTTCAATGGAATACTTACAGTCTTATAAGTTTGTGCGGGATTTAGGCTTTTCCACCTTCTTCGATAGACATTTCAAAAAAGTATTATTTCGCGCAACTTCAGTCAGAATTCCGTTTCAACAAGTCTGGCTTCTATTGTTAATTGGGAATTTCGCAATAATTACACAAAAAAAGCTAGCGGCAAAGGCCAACGTTTCCAAAACATCCGCAGGGTTTCGAATCTGATGGATAATTGATTGAGGCCATTCAAAACTTTTATCGGTTACCCCTCACGAACAACCCTCAAAAGTTGTTTTGAGACTCATGCAAGCCAAAGAAGAGAGGCGAGCTTTATTTTGACCTTCGATTCCAAGCACTGTAACATCAAAGCACTTCCTTTTGATGGATGAGAATAAAAAACTCCAATTGATCACTTATTCAAAGAACATTCTGTTTTGTTCCATGACATGCGGAGGTGCTTGTAATGATTGCCAGTTCTTTTCAGTTTATTTACGTTTGTACTAACATCACCACCTACCTTGACTCAGGAATCCCGCTTCGATGAGTCTAGCTTCCATCAGTAATTTTGGAATGAGCAAACAAAACGATATGGCGATGTGGATGAAAGGCGCTGTAGGGCCGCCATATCTGAACAAACCGCATCCTCCGCCATTTTTCATGATTTCAGGTGGTTCCTTACTGCATGTTCCCATTTGTCGACCCAACTTGTAGCCATCGTTTGCCAAGTTACCGACCTGCGAGAGAAAATAATAATGAATGTTCAGTTTCAAATAAACTAAGCTGCAATAGTCTGAAATATATCACAAATCACGATAATTTTTCTACAACTGTCTGTCTAGTTGTTCTGCCTGAGATTGTTCCAAAATCCTCTAAAATATTACAAAATACTCTAAGATGTTCAAAAAAACATTCAGATAATCTGGAACAATCTTGAATAATCCTTAATAATGAGTACAAAATGATCCCGACGCTTGAGGAAAGTGCTGTAGAATTAGAAAAAACTGTGCAATGAACCAAAACAGAGAAAGAAGGACACTCTAGAAATTTTTACACTGAAGGAGGAATAAGTCTAGAATGTTCTCTGAGCCTTTGGAAACTGCTGGAAAATTCGAAGAAACCGTGAAATTAACCAGAATAGGGACTTCAGAAGATTCCGGGAAGTAGTGAAAAAACACTCGAGTGAAATCCTGATGGAAAGTTTGGCTCGTAATGAGGAGCATGGTTGGTGGAATTTCCTGTAAAGAATAATGGAGAGAAAAGTCCAGAATGTTCTTGAAGCTTCTGGAAAGTGCTGAAAATGTTGAAAAAACCACAGAATAAACTAAAACAGAGATTCTGGAAGGATATAGAAAGTACTGATGAGACACTCAAGTGAAATTCTAGCAAGTTCAGTATCCAGGGAGGAGGTGTGGTAGCTGGAACTCTCTTGAAATCTGAAGAATACTACAGAAGAAAGTATTGAATGTTCTGGAAGCGTCCGGAAAGTGCTGGAAAATTCGATAAAACTGTTCATTGAAGCAGATCACAGGCACGGGACTGTTCTAGAACGTATAGAAAAGACACTTTCTATAAAAGTGAAGAATCCAGAGTGTTCTTGAAAAAACCGTACAACAATCGGAATAGAAGCTTCGGAAGGTTATATGACGTACTGATAATACATTCAAGTGAAATTTTATTTCAATTTCATCAAGGATATTTCTTGTTTCATTTGTTTGTGGAAATTTGAATGAATGAACATCCGATGTTCACTTCACAACATTCTAAGTGTTGCATCGTTTTATCGTGATAAAAATATCAGATCAGAAAGGAGATATTACTCCTCCATGAAGAGTACGATAATATCAGCAGCTCTCATTATTCAACATCCAAACTTATTGTGTAAGTCATGCATTGCTTGGGCCAGTCACACCATTTTTGATATCATCTCATAAATCCGTTTGTATATCCGCTCAGCTGCTGGTTAATTCGCATGTACAAAATGCGTGTGAACACGCTCATAAACATGCTATCCGTATGTATAATAATAATTGTTCTCTGAGGCCCCTTTCATGACATCTCTTGACAGTGTCGCGTGCCTCTTTCACCCATGAACATAAACCGTCGTTTTCACGTTTTCATTTGTGCCCTGACATTGATTTCATGACAGCAAATGTAGCCAAAGTGTCATTGTCTGAACTATAATTTCCAAGATGAAAATGCAAGCCAATATTGTTGCTTGTTTTGTTTACATTTTCTTGAAGACAACAGATGGAGTCACGTTCTGCTTCTGAAATCGTATCCAGAGATGACGTCTTCGTCGAAGTTTTGCTTCTAGATATTTCGTATTTTCTTGAAGCTTGTCTTTTAGATTTTCCGAATTCCTTTGAACCTTTTTGAGCTTTTCTTGAAGTTCTTTTTTAAAACTATTTGAATTTTCAAGAAGTTTCTCTTGAAGTTCCTCTTTCAGACTATTTGATTTTCCAGAAGCTCGTCTTCCAGGCTCTTCCAATTCTGTTGTAATTTATTTTCCAAACTCACCAGATTTTGTTGGAGTTCTTCTTTTAAGTTCACCGAATTTTGTTGGTTTTTCCTTCAAGCTCACCGAACTTTGTAGAAGTTTTTTCAAGCTTACCGAATTTTCTAGAAGGTTATCTTTCAAGGATTCCGTGGTTTTGTCGAATTTATTCACTATAGAGCTCAAATCAATTCCAGAAACCTGTCCATCTGCGAGTCTTTTCTGAAGTACGGCTTTCCTTCCGGTTGTTTCTAACCCTCTTTCTTCTAGCTCTTGCTTCAGTATACTGATCTTCATATCAACCAAACGAAGTGTCTTTTCAGTTTATTGTCTCGTTATGCGCAGACCTCTCCACTTCGCAAACACCTATTTGTTCAACGGGACACTGAGTCTATTTCGCAAGACAAAAGTCTATCAGATTCTTTTTTTATCGTAACACGGAAACTGTTCATTACGTGAACAATTTATTATTTCCAAAGTCCCACTTCTGACACCACTGTAATAAAATACACTCCAACTCTGTCTATCATATGTCAAAAAGTGCACGTTTACAGATTTAGATCAATGTGTACAAGCGATTTTTCTCTTCTGGACCTGTATAGATTTTACCGGATTCATCCTAACCTTTACCTGCTCAGTATAGTGGAGCTATAAACATTCCTAACCTTGCAAAAAGGTTGTATTTTTGTACCAACTAATAAAATAGCGTGACGTGAATCAATAAACATCAGCTGCGACGTTGCATTTTAAACTTACGACATGAACTCTGTCACCTGCTGGAACCAAATTGAAATCGCAATCCAAAAACCCCCTGCTGCTGAATTTTTTATCGCATTACTTGAACGGCTAGAGAGTTATTAATACGGGGGTGCGCTATCCGATGTAGCGCTGTAGCTCGCCATTCCCCAGCGTCAACGAGATGTCGTCGTCGGAATCTGGCTGCACTTTACATATTTAAATTATTCATAAACTTTTACAAATCGAAAGCGAGCATTTGCGACCTTCGTGCGAGTAAACGCCACGATCTCAGTTCAGATAACGCCGTACACCACCGCAATGTTGTCATGGCGCGTACAGTACGCTAGTTTAACATGCGACCCGTATGTTTTGTCCATCTTTCCAGCGTATCGATTCGGCAGGATCGGCACGTTCGCCGGATTATTCCGTGGACGAGAACCGCAGGATACATGCGATAATTGAATAGCGATGCTTCCGCACATATCGACGGAATTCGAGGATATTATCGGTGCCAGTTCATGTTTGAGAGGAGTATTACTAATGCACTATTGATAATAATTGATAATAATCGATAACGTGTCCTGTTCGTGAGTGATACTGGGTTCTATTCACAGTCGGCGAGGAATGTACTGGGAGATTATTATTATTATTGATCGGCAGAGCTGGCCAGCAACTGAAATATGGATAGTTTTGTATGGATCCTTTCTGTAACCCGCTGTCAGGTCTATCTCGCAAGTTCTAGGAAACTCCTGGAGATTTCTTACGAGGAATTCCTGTGGAATGATGTCTTCTGGATTATACTCTCCCAAGATATCCATCCTCATGTATGTCAGA
The DNA here is from genome assembly GCA_958502065.1 of Chrysolina americana. Classification (NCBI taxonomy): domain Eukaryota; kingdom Metazoa; phylum Arthropoda; class Insecta; order Coleoptera; family Chrysomelidae; genus Chrysolina; species Chrysolina americana. The sequence goes on along the minus strand of OY293416.1, from coordinate 65,657,001 downwards.
GCTTCCCATTCGAACACTATGCGGGATGCTGTTTCCTCCCTTCCATCACATAACCTTCATAGTGTGGACGGAGTCTTGATATACCCTCGGCCAATAGATGCAAATGTTTTCTCAGGTGGCAGTGCCTTCTGTTAGCAGTCCTACTATCTACCTGAGAGAGTTTTGGCTTGGTTCATCGTTTTTCCGTATTGAGACATTCTCCCAGAAAGATTGAGGATTTTTCCCAACCCATGTCTCCATATCCAACGTTCTGGTCCGATAAGAGTTGTTGCTGCCCTCGCTCTAGATGAGTTCGAGTTTCAAGAATCGTGTCTAGTTTCAAAAGCAAAACACACAAATTCGTATTTGAAAGCTTCCCTGCAAGTTTCAGTATATTGCAAATTACCCGAGATCTGGATAGCGTGCTTTTGTAGAATAAAAATACTTGGGATTCAGCTGCTTGCAGCAAATTTGAAGTGAATACAAGTTGTTTTATCTTCAATGACACATAACATATTTTTTTTTACCTAGAAGCTTACTGTAAAAATGCACTAAACTAATTTTTCCAATTTATTTAAAACACTACTTGAATAATTATTCAATTAAAACTAACTTTTCAATTTATCTCTACTGAGGCCATCTATCTGCGAACTCTCGAATTGTATTCGTAACTCTCTGTGATTATCGATGACTGCCTTGCACTCTGCTATACAGCGCCTTATATACTCGCATTCACAGTTCTCGATCAATCGGGACTGCACGTCGATCAAGTCAGATGGCTCTCAGAAGCGGATGGAAGCGATCGAGTTTATTCGAGCTTGTTCCTTGGCAAGTTCGCGTTTTTTCTGGGCGTGATTCATGTGTTTGTGAGCTTAGGAATGTTTTCTTGTCTGGGGTGCATAATTAATTATATGATTGAGGCCGGTCTCGAGGCCGGTCTCGAAATCGTTACAGTACTTTTGCGTAGGCTTCTTTCATGCAGCTCAAAGTGTCCTCGAGCATTATCAAAATATCAGTATCGTCTGCACATGATGCGTTTATAATACGGATGATACAAAAACTCAAACTTGTCGATAATGTAAATGAGGAATAGGATGTGACATAATACAGAGCCTTGTAGAACACCACCTCTTACACAAACTAAGTCAGATTCCTCATTGTTCAGTGCAACTCTTTGATAGCGGTTTGACAGATATGACATAAATCAATTACGTGCCACCTTCTCTCTGATTTATATGTCACCAGCCTCTCAGTTGTTTCCAAAAGAGCGAACCCAAAGGCATAGCCTGTCAGGGAAGAGGACGGTTATTATTACACAGACACAACTAATGTTCATGGTCGATACATTTTGAATATATCAGGTTATTCCTTTTTTTTAATTGCCACCAGTTAAGGTAAACTGATGAACTCGAATTGTGAGTTGAAGTTTTTTTGAAGACAACGAAAAATAATTGACGTAACTACCTAAATCAATATTTATTTTATCAAGAAACTTGTGACGGTTCAAATAGTTAAATTTCACCATATAATGAATAATCTACGCTTTTTTCTTCTACGCAGTCTATTTTTTCACTCACCTCATTCATATTCACTCTATTCCCGTATTCATTTCAGGCTAATATGGAGATCAAATTACCACACCTGTATATCGAATCTTCGCATAGCGTGTCTGAACTCCGAACTTCATCGATAATTCATGACCGTCAATATCATGAAACGAAATTGAAGTCTACATATTTTTACGCCACTCTCAATAAAATTCGAACGAATTTCCAACGTGTCCCGTCCAATAAAACATAACAACGACGTGTATGTCATAAATTAACTCAGTCGTGATAATTCCGAAAATTTCGTCTTCTCAAACAGTAATTCCCGAGTATTCAAGATTTGCCGTCATCAAACGATATTCGTTAGGAACACTGCGGGTAAAGAATTGGAAGTTATTATGGCAATAATTTGAAAAGGTCTTGAAAGACTAGTTTTCCCAAACTTAGTCGTTTCTTTTCATAACGACTGATGAATCAGGGATTTTTAATTATCCGCTATTTCTGCATGTACAAGCATCTTTAAGTGTTGCTAGTAGCAGTTATATTTATTCATTCATCTTACCTACTATTTATTCAGTCATTAGTTCATTCATTTGTTGGTTTATTTTTTTAAAATATTCATTTATTCATTGATAAATGAAAATACTGTTAGCTATGCTCACCTGGATGGCACAAAGACACTACAGCCTCAGAAAACACTTTAATATATATAATATCGAGAATACATTAACAGACACGGCCACGATCTAACGAGTGAAAATTGCCCGTTCGTCGTTTAAGTCTCTTGCTAAGCAACCAAAAATAAGATATCAATACAAACAGACCTAGCACCAAAATTGATTTCATTTTATCCCTATACATATTATGGCGTACTTAGTTTGGCAAGCAAAAAAATTTTTGCAATCGAACCGAAAGTGAATGAAAGTACGTACTCTTCCACCCTGCTTTCGTTATATCACTCAACTATCGTCTCAAAGTATTCTCCCTCCACAAGCTATCGTACATTCTAACTGGCTTTTGATGCCTTCCTTCATTACTATTTTTATTTATTTGATTATTTTGTTCCTGAAAACCTCGGTTGTTATTCCTCTCAACAAAGGGGGTAATAGAGAAGATCCTGTCAACTTTAGGGCTATCTCATTTATAAACAGAATGCTGAGTGCACAGCAGTATGAATGGTTTTCAGAAACCAAAGAATACAACTGACGCAATACATTCATTTGTCAATGATTCATAGAGAAATCAATAATAAAAAACAGTAATACGGATTCAGAGGAAATACTTTTAAATGGTCCAACTCGTATCTCTTCGATAGAAAATATGTGATACTTTCAACATCTTCAAATACTGGAGTACCCCAAGGCTCTGTATTGGGCCCCGTTTCATTCCCTCCATACCCAAATTATCTGAACATGTTACCAATTTCAGGAAAATTCAAATCATTTGCGGACGACACCACTATACTATGCCATCATGAAGATAAAAGTAAACTGCACGAAATAATGACATGAATTTGAAAAAAGTTACTTTTCTGCACGATTTTTCGTTTTGAACTATTTTCTTCAAATCCTATTCGTAAAATTTCGGACGTTTTATTCCTTTATATGTCAAACCCAGTATCTGAGCATAAACAAATAATTTTTTTCGGAATCAGCTCGAAATTTTGCATATATAGTGCGAGTTTCAAGTAGATCTGATGATTTTGTATTTTTCTTGATTTTTAGGGGTCTACCCCTTGCATATTTTTCAATTTTTGTCCTAATTCTTTTTAACGTCGATTGACTGGAAATTCACATAGTATACTTAATTTTATCATTCTGAATCGATTGGCGTTCACAGAATTGCCCTATCTTCAACCGATCTAGAATTGAAAAGTTTATCTGGACTTGAGAAGAGTATTTCAACTCCTTTTTTTTCTACTCCTATTGAAGGAATTTTGGACGTTTTATTCCTTCTTTATGCCAAACCCAGTATCTGAGCATACACAAGTAATTTTTTTTTCGGAATCAGCTTGAAATTTTGCATATATAGTGCGAGTTTCAAGTAGATCTGATGAATTTGTATTTTTCTTGATTTTCAGGGGTCTACCCCTTGCATATTTTTCAATTTTTGTCCTAATTCTTTTTAACGTCGATTGACTGGAAATTCACATAGTATACTTAATTTTATCATTCTGAATCGATTGGCGTTCACAGAATTGCCCTATCTTCAACCGTTCTAGAATTGAAAAGTTTATCTGGACTTGAGAAGAGTATTTCAACTCCTTTTTTTTCTACTCCTATTGAAGGAATTTTGGACGTTTTATTCCTTCTTTATGCCAAACCCAGTATCTGAGCATACACAAATAATTAATTTTCAGAATCAGCACTAAATTTTAGGTATGTAGTGCGAATTTAAAGCGAATCTCATGATTTTGAAATGTTCTCTTGAGACTTTTCTCCAGATTTTATTTCCAATTGAATTGCTCTTCACAGAGAATCTTCATTCCATCATCCTGAATCGATTGGGGTTTGTAGAATTGCCCTATCAACTGTTCTCGAATTTGAAAGTTTATCCATTTTTTTTTCTATTCTTATTGTGGAATTTTGGATGTTTCATTCCCTTTAACTAAACCTAGTATCTGCGTATATTGTGTGAGTTTCAAGAGGATCTGATGATTATGTATCTTTCATGGTTTTTAGGGGTCCACCCCTTTACATATTCTTCAATTTTTTGCCTAAATCTTCTTCACGTCGATTGACTCAAAATTCTCATAGTATACCTAATTTTATCATTCTGAATCGATTGGTTTTCGCAGAATTGCTCTATCCTCAACCATTCTCGAATTGAAAAGTTCATCTGAAATTGAAAAGAGTCATTTCATTCCCCCTTTTTTCTCTACTCATAGGTCTATAGAAATTAAAAAAAAGTCTTTCATTTGACATGACCTACTACAGAAAGAATTTTACGAGGATACATTTCAGGTTAATGATACATTTACTTTTACATTAAAAAGGTAAGCTCGGGTAAGTGTGAATTTGGGGCAAGTGTGAGTTTGCTCGCTATCTTCGCTAAATCGGGCGACAGCCCAATGCCATCTATTGATGAATAGCCTACACTCATAATGAATCCATAACCATCATATAAAATACAAAAGAGATCTTGTGAAATCCAAATATTTTCCCCAATTGTCTAACCTACAATTCATCAACCCGAACGAGTATAACGACTTTATTTCAAGCTTTGAGTGTATTGTTAAAATCTAAGGTAAGAATCCATTTTATACACTTTTCTTCTGCCTAAACAATGAATCTGAATATAGATTGTCGTTTTTTCATGAAGTTGTTTTTTTTTCCATTTTTCAATTGCATGTCACACTTACCCCGAAATTAAATGTTATTGGGGATAGTGTGACCTATCTGTCGGGGTAAGTGGGAACCTGGTTCATTTGGCCAATGTAAACAGTAATATTTTTTCAGCTATAGTACGAAATTATATACGAAAATCTCAGAGAGCCTAACAATATACCTGGCCAGATGTGAAGACATTGATACACTTTCTGAGGATGAAATAACAACTGTGCTTCGATCACCACTCATCAGAAGATGGGGATCAATAAAATTCTCATTCGATTTTTCAGATTTCTACCTGTAAATTTTTCTTTTCAACAAATGGTCACTTTCACGATTATTTTTGTTTTTTTCCAATGGGCATTTCAAATTCAATATTAAAAATTTCCTAACTATGTTTTGAATAAAGATATCTCGAAACAAATGAATTGTGGTGAAAGTTCCTTTACTGTTTACTCACAACTGCCCCAAAGAGAGATTTACGTGCATTAATATCTTTAAATTTGGCCAGAATCACACTTGCCCACAAATTTCCGGGGAAGTGTGACCTATGGAGATGTATATCTGAATATATAAATAAAATTCATATAATACGTTTTTCAACAGTTTTCTGTGGCGTATTACAAAGACTGACCTTCGAAGTAAATACCTGCAAAACTTCATTGTTATATTAGTTCAGGTTCATCAGATGGACTAAATTCAATGCGAACTAATGAAAATCTCGGTCACACTTTTTTTATTGTAAAATTATTCAATTAAGGCTCAATATTTATTAATTATCATTTTCATCATGTGATTTGTTTATCAAATTTGGCAGTAACATAATATATGTTCAATCATATACTGTAAATTTTTATACATTTATTTGTCAACAAGAGTTTTTCTTATGTTCAATAAACATATATTCTCTCTCTCTCTCTAACTCAAGATATCCATACGAGAATGTCTTCCAAATATTCGAGTATATTTTGAAACCGAAAAACTTTTTCCGATTTCACTCGACTTCAATTTTGATTCCTGCGAATTGCAAACTTCCAACTTTTCATTTCACCATTTTCAATGAATATATTTTCGTCTGGCACACCTTGTTGTATTATAACTTCCAACAAGAGAAACTGCAGGTCTTTGTACTCAGTTGAATAGCGGTACCTTCTTATATACCAACTGATTTAGTAAGTTGAATGCCGTATTATGCTTACTCAGACGACAGAGACTGCATATCGATAGTCGAAGTTGTATAGGAAGTCGGTGTATTGTGGTATTGTATTGCCGGAGTCTCGGTTAAAGCTTCTTTTGTCTCATCGTGCTTATTGTTATTGATAGTTGAGATGATATCATATAACCAGTTTCACTGGGAAATGTCATGGTTTGATATTACATAGGAGAGACGTTGAGAAAAATGTGATTTGAAGGAATACACAAGAAAGAATCAAATAAATTAGGTTGGTAGTTATCAGGCTGGAATTGCAATGTCAAACAAAAAAGAATCAAAAAATCATATATGTGGGAAGAAATCGTGGAATAGATTGAAAATGAAGGATATATAGTATTTAACGAAATGAAAAAAATACGTACCTACAATTGTACGAAGGTTAGGAAATGATAATTTAAAAATATGGTGGATGCGCTGGGGATAGAAGCCAAAGTACGTATACCTTCAGATCTGGACAAAAGGAAAAGGTGATCAAAATGAGGGAATGTTGAGATTTCTCAGAAACAAGCAATGTTGATAGAAAAATATAAATTTATTGAAAAAGAATCAACACGAAACAAGAAATGAAAAATTCAGATATCGAACATTAGAGGTGACCAGCGAAATAATGAATTAGAAGGCATATAAGAATCAATCTAGTGCTGATTAGAGAACATGAACTGGAGCAAAAATTTCAGATGAAAATAAAACAAGAGGAATAATCAAGAAAAACAAGACTCTTCACTAATACTACTTTCCTGCTCAGAGTGATAAGATCGCTGAAAACCTTTTGAAAAATTATGTAGGGAATGAGAGGAGAGGAAAATAAAAACACTAAAAGTCGTAACTGAATCAGTGAAAAAATGGAATGAGTTAGAAATTCAGGAGAATATGTGAACAGAATGATTGACAACAGAAAAAAGTATTGAATAATATGCAACATGGAAAAGGAAAAGAAGAACAGAGCAATAAGGTATTCATCGTGAAAGAGAAGCTTCGAAGTTTCCCAAGAATGTTTTCAGATAGGAAGGGGGGTCAAGGAATACCTCATTATCATCCCCGCGTTCAATTTCAATTACTGCTCTGTAATTAGACAAAACAGAACCGTGTTAAATCTACAGCACTAATATTCACGTCAATTTACACAAAAATGCAGCGTTATTTTGTGAAAGAAACAACCCTTAGCATCCTCTCAATTTTTTCTGTAGCAACTGCATGGAATCTCGCTTGAGTTTGTGATGATGCCCATCGGGTGACATCGATCCCTCGGGCAGAAGGTTCTCTGGCTAGAGTATCGCCACCCTCCGGGCATTATCATCTTCATTATGCCCTTGGTGCAGAAATAACTAATTGAATACGGGTAACAGTATGACCTTTCTCAAACGCTATATCCCAGTAAGATATTATTCAATTGTGCGCTAAAAGACTTCTGAAAAAAAGCTTAATGAATTTTCAAGACTCACCTTCAAGATCGCCACATACATGAAGATTGGTAGCAGTAAAATGGCGGCTCCCGTTAATCCCAGGCTACAGTTCAGCTCTAGATAAGGCAAACCACCTGGCCACGACAGTAAGGAATAACCTGCAAGAGACATTTCGTTTTAGTGTGATAGAAACAATTAAGTGAGTCACATTCAGTTTCTAGATGGGACTGCTACAATTAACCTGGATTTATCCGGGAACACGAACGGCAAGGGATTATTCCGTTATCGGTTTCTATAATTTGCTTTCATGTTTTCTGCTATAATTCTATACTATTCAGTAACCGAGTATTATAATATGGTGATTAGTTGGAGCTTTTAGTATTCGCAGTTCAGTCGTTAACTCACGTCTGTTTATGCTCTGCTTTTGTTTTGTAAACAACCTCAAGTGTGGTTGCTGAGTTTGACGAAAAAATCCGACAGAGGAGCCACCAGTTATTCTAATGGATACTTAGCCTAGTATCCAAACGTAAAAATGAAGAATTGTTATCGAAATCAATTTCTTCCACATCATACACCTCAAAATGAAATAGGTTTCACGCTGATATTTGGTGAAATATTTATTTTCATTTTATTTCAATCATGTAATTATCAATTCATATTCTGGTTGAATGAAATGTGAATAGACATGATTTTTGACAAGTATGCCTCCGGATGATGTTCTTGAAATATCAACTCCGATGTTTTTTGGTACAAAACTGAATAAAGTAAGAGATATGATCCCAAAGATTTTTATTTTCACGAAACAAAGTTATTTGGAATTTGGGAGTCAATATCTATGCTCGCTATTCTCGAGATTGCAATTTTTCACTTCGTTTTGAAGGTATCGTTTATTTCAATCGATTTGTATATCACTTAGCTTTGTTGTGTATATTGGAGAGCATCAAGGAATATTCATTGAAGAACTAGAAAAAGATGAAATTTCAAGGAAGGGAGAAAATCTAAAAGAAACCTATATATGTATATCTATAATCACATATAATTTTCCAGAAAAATATAAAATGCTTTATGAATATAAAGAGTAATCTAGAATGTTCAAAAATTACCTGAAATTGTTTAAAATGTCTAAGATGATATAGATTTTTAAAGAATATTCTAAAATACCCTAGAATGTTCGAGAATACATTTAAATGTTCTGAAACAATCTATAATGATTTGCATTATTGATAAGAGGGAAAAGTCTGGAAAACCGTGGAATGAACCAAACCAGAGACTCCAGGAGGTTCTAGAACGTTGCATAGTTTACGAGATACGAGTATTTAGGTTGTCAGATATCACTTACAGGCCATTATTGAATGAACTTTATTGGTGGTAATATCTCAGAAGCATTATTGGGTTTTTTATCTTTTCCATAGTTATACGATTGGACAGTGCAACAGTATGTTTTTTGAAAATTGTTTAAACAATGTTCAGGGCGTGTCAAGACTCTTTCCGAGTTACGGAAAATGAAAATAATTTCAGAATGAAGAAATATGTATATTTTTTTAAATATATAAAGTTGAATCTATTCGTGTTTAAATTAAATATATTCTTTCGTTTACAATATTTAATCCATTTAGTACACCCGTTATATGTGCCATGTCTTAACTCCAGATGAACTTTCCAACCCGAAACCGGTTGAAAAAGAGCAATTCTGTGGACGCCAATCGATTCATAATGATGAGATTAGTATATTGTGTGAATTTGAAATAAGAATATAGAATATTCTTGAATGGCAACATGAGCAATTTTTTTAAAATTTCAACTTGAAAGTGCAGAGGTTCATTATAAAAGCCAATAAAATATGTGATTGACGGGGAATCGACGTCAAATTCGAGGTGCATTTTCTAAAAAGATTGATATTTACGAATTTGCGTAGAAAAAAAATAAAAAGTTTTTTTGGGTGAAACGATCCTTCTCAACTCCAGATGAACTTTTCAACTCGAAAACGGTTTGAGATAGAGCAATTCTGTGGACGCCAATCGATTCAGAATGATGAAATCAATATATTGTGAGAATTTTAAATGAGAATATCAAGCGACAATCATTTTTGAATGGACACATGAGCAAATTTTCAAAATTTTCTACTCGAAAATGCAGAGGTTCATTAAAAAGCCTATACAATATTTAATTGACAAGGAATCGATTTCAAATTCGAGGTGCATATTCGAAAAAGATTGAAGTTGACGTATATGAGTGGAAAAAAAACTTAAAAAATTTTTGAGGTGAAATGATCCTTCTCAACTCCACAATAACTTTGCAACTCGGAAGCGGTTTGAAATAGAGCAATTCTGTGGACGCCAATCGATTCAGAACGTTGCTATTAGTATATTGTGTGAACTTGTAATGAGAATATCAAGCGACAAATATATTTGAATGGACATATGAGCAAATTTTCAAAAATTTCAAGTCGAAAACGGTTTGAGATAGAGCAATTCTGTGGACGCCAATCTTTACAGAATGATGAGATTGATACATTGTGTTGATTTGAAATGAGAATATCGAGCGACAAATATTTTTGAATGGACGAAGGGGCAAATTTTCAACTCGAAGGGTCAAAAGAAAGCCAATCAAATATTTCATTTACTAGGAATCAAGTTCAAATCCGGGGTACATATTCTCAATACATTGATGTTAACGAATATGAGTAGAAAAAAATACCTATATAAAAAATTTTTAGGCTGAAATATTCCTTCTCAACTCCAGATGAACTTTTCAACTCGAAAACGGTTTGAAAGAGAGCAATTCTGTGGACGCCAATCGATTCAGAATGATGAAATTAGTATATTGTGTGAATTTGAAATGAGAATATCAGGCGACAAACATTTTTGAATGGACGCGAGCAAATTTTCAACTCGATAGCCTATATAATATTTAGGTGACTAGAAATCGACGTCAAATTCGAGGTGCTTATTCGAAAAAGATTGATATTTACGAATTTGAGTAAAAAAAAATTTAAAAGTTTTTTTTTTGGGTGAAACGATCCTTCTCAACTCCAGATGAACTTTTCGACTCGAAAACTAGTGCCGAATACTCCCTCATAAACACTCGTTGAGTGTACCCAAAGGCATAGCCTGTGCAGGTAGAGGATGGCTATTATTATTATTTGCCGTGATAATGTCATTTATTTGATTGCCCCAATATGAACACTAGATGAACTCAATTTTTTTCTCCAGTGAATCCGGGCACTCTAGGATCCTGAGCTCCGGGGATACTTCTCCCCTTCTCTCTCTTCGCTAAGTTTAACTCGATGTGTCGCATTTATTTCCTGAAAATGCAGAACTTTCATATTCTCAAGCCGATTAATCTTGTTAGGTCCCGCTTGGATCAGGTCAAGCTGCACCCATCGCTTTTCGAGAGTTTCCTGAAGTTGATGAATGGATGTCTCACCACAACTTTCCGCTTGAAAAGCCCCAGAAGCGTCACCAGATGATGTTCAATTGTTGCTTCGGAATATCCCAACTCGATTGTGGTCATGGTACGTAGTTGAAATTAAATACAAATAAATTAGATAAATTTTAGTCCAGAAAAATCCTATCAATCATTCCAAATCCGAAAAATAATTTAAATAAATAGATTTTAACGGAAAAAAACCGGATGCGAATTTGTACAGTTAAATATAGTCAGTTAAAGTGGTGGAAAACAAGCATTATCTATCGCTCATATATACATGTGCGAGTAGACATCGGTGAATATAGGTAATTATTATTTGGCGCAGCGCTCACTGATTTTTTTTTGGACATATTCTCAGCTTTAAGATTACTCAAAAAACCTACAACGCCACATCAGATAGTCGATGTAATCGCCAGAATTTGTTCCAATTTTAATTTCAATAGATTTTTTGTGAGAAATCGCTAATATTTTTTACACTCTTTATCTTGAAAAATAAGAATAGTTGGTCCGTTTGAGGACAGAAAATCAATTCAATTGGTTGAAAAATATTTGTTTTATAACACATGAAATAGCCTTCTTGGCAAATGTCATAAATATCGTTTTGGAAACATATCTTCATATATCAGCTATGGATAAAAAATATGGGATTGCATTCCATGTCAAATATATGTTTTCGATGTATTGAACATTAATAAGTTCGCATTTCACCACGGTTTAACTTTTTTTAGTAATTTTCTATTTTATTTTCTGATATAGCCGTGTTATTATCATACTAAAGTATGGATGTATCGTCCGTAGAAATAGTGAAAGCCACACTTATGGTTAAGTCCACAAAATCATGTATATATAATAGAAATAACAATGGACCAAAAACAGACCCTTGTGGTACTCCGTATTTTATATCCCTTCCGATAGATGTTACACCATAGAACGTCACCTTTTGTGCACGATCTGTTTGATATGATTCAAGCCACAATAATATGTTTTCTCTGAAACCATATATGTATGTTTTTTTGTCATGGTCTAGGGTTAATTAGATATCAAGGGGTGAATGAATTTATTGAAAATGTGAACAAACTGGCTGAACACAGTAATAACGACAGCTCAATCTAATTTATGTCAAAATGTTCTGTAAATGTATCAGTTTTGACCATTTTGTCTTATGAAAAACTTATTAATGGGTATATCCGTCGCTGCTTGACTATAATAGTATAACGTCTAACTATCTGTCGAATTTTTAGAAGGATTTTGTTTTTTCTACCTTTTTCGTCCACGTCAAAATAGTATATTGTGTATCTAGTAGTGAAAGCAATACATTCCCAGACGACAATGTATATTGTTGGCCGAGGCCAACAAGCATTGTAGTCTGGTAATGTGCTTTTACTACGAGGTACACATACTATTTTTTCTGAAATCGCAATCAGCATTATCATAAATTAAGGAATTATACTTATTGTTTGCGTGCATTCATTTACTGTCTAAAATGTATACAAGCCGTCAAAAATTTTCCCGGATCGTTTACGATACGGGAATAGTAATTATCCTAACAAGTACGGAAAGAGTACCATTCCCGCATGAGACTGCAGTCGAGTGCGGGATAGTACCTTTCCGTATGAGTTAGGATCAAGATTTTTTCTACAAGCGCATTGAAACATCTTATGTAGCGCTCTTGAACAAACTTTCACGTGCGGGAAAAATTATTCCCGCACTAGTGCGGGAAAAACTCACTTGAAGTGACGTTAGCGTGCAGGAAAATTTTTCCCGCACTAGTGCGGGAATATGACACCTCTCAAACTAAATTGCGTGCGGGAATAGGGCGGAACACGCACGCTTGTAGGAAATAGTTATTATCCTAACAAGTACGGAAAGAGTACCATTCCCGCATGAGACTGCCGTTACCCGAACGATGCAAAGCGGAGTTCGGGTAAGCAGTCGAGTGCGGGATAGTACCTTTCCGTATGAGTTAGGATCAAGATTTTTTCTACAAGCGCATTGAAACATCTTATGTAGCGCTCTTGAACAAACTTTCACGTGCGGGAAAAATTATTCCCGCACTAGTGCGGGAAAAACTCACTTGAAGTGACCTTAGCGTGCGGGAAAATTTTTCTCGCACTAGTGCGGGAATATGACACCTCTCAAACTAAATTGCGTGCGGGAATAGGGCGGAACACGCACGCTTGTAGGAAAAGTACTTTCCCGTACAGTTTAGTGCCGAAAACGGTTGCTTAGCAACGGACTAAAATACTAGATTAGCGTATTTTGAGGCCTGAAGTCGCTCCGAGAAAGTGGGCATTCTTGAACGATTTCAGAAAAATTATTATTCTCTGATTACCAAAATCCTAGGAAAAGATTTTACAGCGATTTTAAGTGGCTTTACTTGCAACGATATAGTGAGCGATACATTAATATACCGTGAAAACTAATAACAGAATAATAAAAAAAATCATATATAACATAATATAAAATAAAAATTAACTATCTACATATATTCAGGTTTTTCAGCAATATATTGTCGATTGCAACTCTTCCATTATTCAGGCGAAGATACATTTTCTAGAGAAGAGAAAACATGGCCGATGTTTCTGGAAGGTTAAAAACCAATCTGCTTGGAATTTATTCGTTTATTCCGTTCAAGAAAGCTCAATAATCTTTTTCATCAGTTTTTCAATAATATTTGATAAAGTTGATAACAATGAAATAGGTCTGAAATTTGCTGGTAAACTGAAGTAATGTATTGGGATTTTTGTAATTGAACAATGAATTGAAAAATGGCAATAAATAATTGTAAAAATCAATGGCAGGCTAGAGATGAATCAATAAATAAATACTCAGCAAACATTTCTCCAAAGCTGCCAACGTCGATTTCCACAAATAAAAGGGTATGAACATTAGACTGATTCGGAATACTTTAATCTTATACTTTAATCTTTAGCTGATTATAGTATTTCCTTCCTCAAAACGTGAATTAGCCGATCTTTCGTTCACAATTAAATCAGGAGCAAGTCGATTAGGACTGCAAGGATTAGCAAGGTCGACCCAACATGAGCAAGTTACATACGTATTGTCTCTCCATGATGCCAAAGTCGAAGTTTGAGCTCATCCTTTTGCTCTGTAATCTCCAGATAACGGCTCAAAATTTATATACCCTCTCATCCTTTGTTCAAGGTATCCCGCAGTTGACACGGCTGCTTTTAGATTACATAAATATTTGAACAACATCGAGTTTCACGGTTCTATCGGACTTTTTAATATTTTATTTGCAGACGTTGACTTAGGTACGGTGTTTTATTCAGTTTCTGTGAAAGTTGTTCAGGTTGTCATGGTTTATTCACTCTTCACATTTTTATTGGATACGAAAGTAACTTATTTCTTTCCTGAAGTCAATTCTTATATATCTTTTTGTTTCCTTTTTATCAGCCCTTGAACGTATATTACAATTCTCTTTGACGTTAGTTCAAATTATCGAAAACGATTATGTGAATAGAGTGAAGTCAATTGTTATTCAGTAAGTAAGTAAGTAGTTATTGGCCTCGATTAACAGATTTGGTACCAAACGCAAGTCAACACAGGTTAAGATAAAGATAAAATCACAATAATAGATCCCAATGAATATCTGTAAACACTACTTCAAAGTCTTACATACAAATTGTATAGTAGAAAACTAATTTAAAACTGGTTAAAATCGTCAATTTAGAGGAAATCAACTGGAGGACAAATATTCTGTTATAGAGTAAAAACTGTTTGTTGATAAAAAATCTTTAACTTTACTCTTGAAAACACCATGCAAAGGTTCTTCTTCAATATACCGGGTGACCACGAGGTGAGGTACGCCCCCCAATTTTTCTATAGTTTTGAAGATACAGGTTTCAAATTTGGTACGTCGAATACGCATATTTTGACTCCATTACCGAAAATTCACCACTTCCGGTTTAACCGGAAGTGACCCCACACTTTTTTTTCAAATGACACCCACATCATCCGGAAGAACACGCAATTTGTGATAACACTATTCTTCAAAGAACTTGAAAGCAGGAGATCTGATCGGACATCTAAAGATTTTGTAACAAATCTCCCTTGAAGCCATGTCTAAACCGACCGAAGTGCAGTTTGAAGTGGTCATAAACAACCACCAGGTTTGTACAGAGAACGGACCTCAACTTTCAACGGATGCCTCAGTGTGGTACACAGATGGATCCAAGATGGATGAAGGGGTTGGAGTTGGCGTTACAGGGCCAAATTTCAGGCTCTCAAAACCCCTTGGCAAGACCCCAACCATCTTCCAAGCAGAAGTTCATGCTATTATAGAGATCCGTGCCCAGGAAAGCTTCGAAAGGGACACCCCAAGGGCAGAAATCTGTAAACTATCAGATAGCCAAGCAGCATTGAAAGCTCTGAAGTCTGAGCTGACTTGGGACTGTAAAAAAACCCTGAGACAACTGGCAGTAAACAATCAGGTAACCCTGATGTGGGTTCTAGGTCAAAGGGGCATCAAAAGCAACGAGGAAGCAGACTGCTTCGCCAAAGAAAGGGCAAACACACCATTTCTTGGCCCAGAACCCTTCTGTGGACTCTCCAAAGCCCACCTAAAGGAAGAGCTCTGACGCTAGGAACCCGATGAAATGAAATCTCACTGGATCAAAGTGCCAGGACAAAGACAAGCAAAAAGTCTAGTGAGCCTATCGCCAAGGAAAGCTAAACAGCTTCTCGAGTTGGACAAAAAAATACTTGAAATTGGTATCGAGACTACTCACTGGGCACTGCAATCTGGGGTATCACCTCAAAAAGATAGACAAGTCAGAGAGTGATAGTTGCCGCTACTGCGAGAACTTCGCGGAAACTGCATAACATCTGCTTTGCGAATGCCCAGCGATCTTCTGCGAGAGGCTTGAATTCCTGGAAGGGGCATTCTTAACGCCCTCCGATATCAGGAACTCAGCTTCCAGGAAACTGATAAACTTCGCACGAAGTCTCAGAATCGCGGGCCTCGAATAGACAAAGGGTCACGCACAAAATACCTTATAGGTCGAGGTGCTTGTGAGGCTGCAGAGCCTGCACGACCCCCCTACATTATAAATGTTGCCGAAAGGACATGTTTGAGTCCAGCCAAGCTCCAACAGGTTTTGAAAGAGGCTGCAAATTCAAATTGAAGTTTGACATGGAAGTCTTTGGTATGATTGTTTTCATAAGGAAATTATTTTTATTAAGGATCAATGAATTCCTCTTACACCCGACCTCCATATCGTCAAATGTCTAACGTTTTCTTGGAGTTCCTCGAAGGTTTTTTCACAGTTATCGTGGTGTCGTCAGCAAACTTAGTTACTTTTCCATTTCTTATTTTATGGGGTTAGTCGTCCACATACAATGAAAATACTAGTGGCCCCAAAACAGAACCTTGTGGAACACCAAGAGATACATGGTGTAAGTCTGACAATCGATTTCCGATTCTAACAATCAAGTCACGGTATGAAAGATAAGATGTTTTACAATCTAAAAGTATAGGTACCTCTTATCCCAAGTGCTGATAATTTTTCTATAATATTACTAATACTTGAGCTGTCAAAAGCCTTAGAAATACAGACTTTTTTTTCTGAAACCGTGTTGCTGAATGTTATTAGTGAATATTTTTACGCAAAATCAGTTGTTATGATGAGACCGCTCTTTCTGAAAATTTTTGAGATTTCCGACAGTAATATTTGACGGAAATTCTCTATATCCTGAGCATTGCCGTTTTGGTGTAGTAGAAAAACATTGCTAATTTGACTGGGTCTGGAAAAATGTCCTTCTGTAATGAAATATTCAGTAAAAAATGAGATATAGCCCATTGTTAGTTTTGAAATTGTTTTTAAATTGTATTTATATATAAGTAAAATATATATTCATCATGTGAATCATTTCAATCATGTAATGTAATCTTTTAATAATACTTTTTCGGAGTTGTTCAATTCGGATTGAAAACGATCTTTTTTCTCATATTTCTATATCTTTTTTTATTTTTCCTCAATAGTTAATTCTTGATGATGATTCTAAAATTTCTATAGTGGTTTTTCATTCGACTGTTTCTATTTTATAACCACATATTTGTTTTGATCTCGAAACAGCTTCATTTTTCTTCCCATATTTCTGCTGGTTTCTAAATTTATTGATATAACAGTTACTGTAAAAAATGTATTTCCTTCGTTTAAGGTTCACTTTTTAAATGCGAAATATTATTAGGTTTCAGACCTAATACTCGACGTAGTGACTGTCGTCGAGAAAATTCTCTCGAAAAGGTACAAGCAGCTCGCATTAAATTCAATTCATTCTCTACACCTCTGCTATTGAGAGAGCTCTTAAATTACATCGCTGGTCGAGAGAAATCGAACGATGTTCGAATTATGTACTTTCCTCTTCATTGAATTTTCATTGAGGCACAGCCGTGAGTTCATAAATGTCTCAATTCCGAGAAAAGGGAATTTCTCTCTTGGTTTCCACGTTCCTGGAGGAACTCGTACTTTATTTACATCCATTCCATTGACGGAGATCATTCAAAGTCTGGAGAGATATTCAGCTTTTCTTCTATACGAAATATCACAAAACAAGGAATGAATACATCAAAAGAGTTCAGTATGGATAGTTTTTGTCTGGTAGCTTTCCATTCACTCAGGTTTCTTTTGAATATTCCCAGTGAAAATATATACTGAATAACGAAGGTAGAGTATTCATTTGAAGACGTTGGAAAACAAAAAACTCATTTCAGCCATAGAATTATCTTCGATGTGGTTGACCATAACATGTCACTGATGGGTGAACTTGAACGATATGGAATAAAAAGTATTATTTTCAATTCAAATCTCCTAAATAGATATCAGGTTGTTTTTCTCAATGGCACTAATAATAGTCCTTGCAGCATCACACAGGGAGTTCCGCAGGGATCAGTTTTAGGGCCTCTACTTTTCAACGTAATTGCGAATGACCTCATATAGCAAATATTCCAAATTTATTTATTATACTCTGATGACATCAATATGTCTGGTAACAGCCAACAATAACTGATCTGTTTTTGCAAAACTAGTATACAATATCATATTAGGAAAACAGTATCGATATTCTTCAAACGTGGAAGACAAGATTGGCCTATAATATTCAAAGACGCAGAAAAAGAATTATCCTGCTTCAAAAACGTGAAACTGTTACTTTTGACAAAGAGTTATTAAACAGAACATACTGGCAAGAAGCTCCGTAGTGCTTGATAGCATTGAATATTTGAAAAATCACTGCAGCAAACAAGTTCTTGTTACATCGTATTATGCCATTTTTTCACTCACACATGGGATATGGAATACTTCCTCGGGGAAATAGTGCTAATGTAAACAGAGTTTTTATTTTACAGAAATACATCATAGAAAATATTACCATGAGGACCAGCTATAAAAAAAAACGTTAAATTCTGACATTTTCTAGCGTATATATTTTGAAGGTGTGTATATATTTCTATGAAAATTTTAAAAACATTACGAGGTGCGCCCAAACATGATCATGACACCCGTGGCCGCAGAATGTTGAAGCCCAAATTCCATTGCACTGTACTATATCAAAAAGCTTCAATTCCGTCGGATGCTAACGGTACAAAAAATTTAATAAAAAATTTTTATTGGCACCAAGTGACAGAATATTCAAAAATTTATTGAGAAATTTCTTAGTTGAAAAGTGCTTTTTCTTTTGGTGTTTCTTTGACACAAATACTATATTTGTGATATACATTATATATTTTTGTATCTGTACTCTGTGTTCTTAGACATGTTCGTTCTTTTATATTTTCATTGTCAATATTGTTAATAGGTGATCAAATGAATTATCTTTATATATTACCTAGGTGAACTGTT
Organism: Chrysolina americana; assembly: GCA_958502065.1. NCBI lineage: Eukaryota > Metazoa > Arthropoda > Insecta > Coleoptera > Chrysomelidae > Chrysolina > Chrysolina americana. Next base: position 65,638,239 of record OY293416.1, on the reverse strand, counting down.
TTCAAATGGTTACTGAGTTCATAGTAGGCATCAGAAATTGACCATATTCGAAATATAAAACGAGAACCGTAGATTTACCACATGTCATCGGATATAAAGAAAATGCTCTGACGTTCATTGATGGTTTTGCTTTGATTCTGGATCGAAATTCAACTCTAGAAATTCCTTCGATTTGATAGACAACATTCAGAATGTTATTTTTCATCTCGAAAATACCATAATATTAGTCTTAGGACTTTTTTCCAACTATCAACTTGATATTCACGAAGTATAGTAAATACATCATTCTGAATCGATTGGCGTTCGCAGAGTTGATATATCTTCAGTAGTTCTCGAGTTGAAAAGTTCTGGAGTTAAGATGGATCATTTCTCTTCAAAATATCATTGATATTTTTACGAGTACAAATAAACTCTTTGCGAATACGTAGTGTAACAAAGTTTTTAATACGAGAGTTATTAAATTGACAAATTGTAGCAATTCTATCAATAATTTGACTGTTTCATCTTATCAAGTTTTCAATTTTCTCCATTTTTTCAAATGATGACTACCGAGTGAAATCAAACACCCGATACTGTTTTTCTCAAAAATGCATCAATGAATGAATCGTGCGTAAAAAATTACTTCGAGCAAGCTGAATGTTTTACACTTTACGCCCTGTGACCGATACTTTAAAACTTAGTTTATACACTGATGTATTGAAAAAATTAGCAAGTTGGATGAATTTATTTGAGAATCTAGAGCGTATGCCTTTGTTTTAAAATTTCCAACGATGTCCATGCCAAATAAACCATGCAAACAGATAAGAGATGGATTGTATATTCACGAACAAATTCTTCATTGAACTTAAGAATGAGTTATCGTTCCATTTCATAGTATTTCACGAGGTTTATCCATTAAATATACCGTATACCATTCGTTTTTGAGATTTTATTTTCCTAGATAAATGTATACATACATACATATACATTTTTTTTTATTTTTTTGTGTCTATTGTCTTTATACATTTATGTATAGCCCAAATATGTATATACTGTACTAGATGATTCTGAAAATGAATTATTATTGTTATTCTCAGATCGTCTGATCTTTTCAGAACAACTTCCCAATTTCTCTAAAGTTCATGCGACATTCGAATTCTGTTTGAATCGAATTCCTGTACCTTCTTGTTAAACAAGACAGTAGGCCGCTTAAGCAAACAGATTAACAGCTCATTTTGGAGTTTCAAAGTGTGGTTACCCGATTGTAACAATGCCTCGGGATCTCCTTGTTCTTCGTACAATGAGAATCGGTTGTTGCCCCTGTGATAATAACTATAAATCGGTTTAGCTGGGCATAAATCTCAACGAAAAACAAACACAATAAGAGAACGTTTTCTGCATGATGTCGGAGATGAAGTACTGGCTGTCTCAATAATTCTGTCAAAGAAAGAACATTCACTTACAAAATATACACAAGAACAGAGATACAATTTTATCATTTCAAAATGAAAAAATTTAATGGATCATTTTTCTTCAACTGTGCGTATTTGTTCACTTTCCCGCACTCATTTTAGTATGCAAAATTACACTTTTTCGCACTAGGCATGATTTAACTTGCCAAAGCCACGGTTATGACATTTTTTCAATTCTTTACTTAGGAAGGAATAAAAAGAAATATTAATTCCAAAGAAAGGCTTTCAGAAGCTATTTTGAAGCCCACCAATAGATGAAATTTGAATGTATCACCAATCAAATCAAAACAAGAACCAATAAGTACGCCAAATTTTTGAATGGGTTCTCAAAAAAAGTAATCAAAAACTTCGAACAGACTCATTTTTTTGGAATAACATTAAAGTACTACAGTTGAGAGATCGTTTATTTTGCAAATAATAACAATAGGATACAAAACAGAAATAAAAATTTATAAAAAGTAGTAAAATAGTTTATAGGTACTTTGAATTCCAAATTTTTATGATTGAATCTAATATTAAGTCTACTAGGGTTTGTCATATATTTGTTTTTACCTAATCTTAATATATATAAATTACGTGTCACGTTGTTTATCCGCTATAGACTCCCAAACTACTTAACCGATTTCAATGAAATTTGCACACCGTGTGCAGTTCGATCTAACTTAACAGATAGCATAGCTCACATCTCAATTTATAGCCGCAATATTATTTTATTGCAAATTATTTGTTGATGGCGAGAGAGTGAGACAGAACACATTACACGTTCTCGGTATCCTCTTTGTGCGATACTTCGTAGTTTCCACACTATCGTCTACTAACCATTATTTGTTTATTATTCGACAGTCACAATTATCTGTCAGTCCCAAACGATTCTAACAGATGGCGGTATCTGCTGACTGGATTGAGTAAGTATTCTAACAGATGGCGCAGTGTTAAAAGTACTAACGTTTCACATAAGTTACAATTTAATGGCATAACCACCACGTGTTGCTGAGGCTAAAGTATAACTTAAATTTATTTCGTAGTAAACTCAATACAGTGAAGTTCAATTGTTCTTACGTTCTTAATTTTTGGTATTACCATAGCCGGCCACGTGTTATTTAGACTGAATTATAAATTGAATTCATATTATAGTAAAAGTGATACAGTTGAATCCTTCTTGCTTTTTAATTATTAGTGCTTCATTATTTAACAATCTTAAATTAAAGTATATACATGTAAGTATTACCACGTAGTTATATTATTATATATTTTATTATTATATATTTGCTATACACCAAATCACGATGTTCGATGTATGTATTTTGATGATTATGAGGTACTCAAGGCTCCAGAATCAATATCAACGGTAGTAGAAAATCAATGATGGCGGTCGCCATGTATTTTAACAAATGACATCTGTGTAATAAAGCATGGTAGTCCACATGACTGGTGTTCTCCTACCGTTTCCCTTGAATAATTTACTACTATGTAATGTTCGCTTGTCCACGTTAATCCACTCCATTTTCAACAGATTTTTCTTCAGTTTTTCTATAGCTAAGTCTAGACTAGTATCAGAAATATTTTATAAAATTATATCATCAGCAAGAAGATACATTTTGCATTGATCTAAATCTTCTATAAGACAATGAACATTTAGAAGAGTAGGGACCCTAGTACACTCCCATTTTTTTCTGAGTATTTCTTACCAGATTTTGTTCTTTGATATCGATTTTGAAGATATTGTTACGACATTGATAAAAATCCCTTGGCTACGCCGCTGAGTCGACTCGAGAACGTATCGTCGATAATTGGTTCCTAGAAAAAGGCAGATGATTGTCGGTATTGAATATTCGGGATAACGGAACTGTCGCGAAGAATCTGGTTACACTACTTGAGTATATAAGGGCGAGACATTTCACTGAGAGAAAGAAGTTGTATGAAGAAGTGATAAGCAGTTTTTGAAGAAGTATATAAGTGTTTGGAATATTTGGCTAATCTGTGGTTTATTAGTCAGTAAAGTAGTTGTATATTTTTAGTGAAGTTGGAAATAAACAGTTTAGTAGTGTGCTCGTGTGTAAATCGTAACAATATGAATCAGACCATTCATGTGATGAATTTTCGAAACCGAAATAATTTATTGATTAACTTAACAATATTTTTATGTACTACTCCAAATGCCCTATTTGGGTCTCGAAATACTACGAAGGTGACAAGGTCTTTATCCATAGCAATTTCAAATTAATTTATATATTTCTGAACTGCTGTTTCACAGGAATTACTCTTCCTAAACCCAGATTCTTGATAACAAATCGTTCTACCAACTCTACTAATTCGAGAATGTTTTCGAGGAAAGGTAACATGTTAATGTGTCCATACTCCTCGAGCCGTTCTGTTCTTTGTAATCTGGGTATCGAAACAGCTATAGAGGTTTTCAGAATATCTGGAAATAACAATTTATCCAAAGATGTATTGATAATATTCATTAATGGATATCCAACGTTATCAAAAATACTTTTAATGAGTTTGAAATGGATTTCATTCCCAGAATGTTTATTTTTGAATTAAATATTATCTCACGTGAAGTAGACAGATTGATTTGCCTGAATTTAAATCGTTTATTTCCTGAGAATAATGCTTGATAAAACGTGTTTAATGTATTTAATTTTTTATTTAAATATGGTCGTAAAAAATGTTTACAACAAAAGAAATTATGTTGATGAATAATGCTTTCGGTGTATTCCCGCACTTTTTGGAAACTATCTATTTTGGACATTGTCAATGAGTTTAAGGAGGTTGCAGATTCAAACGAATGGCATTCGATATAACAAATCAGAACATGGAAATATTCTAGAAAGAATGTAACCATACATCCATCAATTGTAGAAAACAGTTCCATAAGTCCACTTGATTCAGATTATGTTTCAATGCCTTAAAGCCAAATATTGTGTATTCGGTGTGGAAAGATTTATTGAACAAGGCTGAAATATACACAAGTTTGAAGCACTCTGCGGAAACTTATCGGGGGATGTTTCGAAAAATAATGGGAAGAGCAAAGTTTGTTTCTAAAGTCTTTAATCATCGTTAATTGGGGTAGATGGTTCCCGTGTAATGGCCGAATTAATCAGTGGAAGTTTGGTAGACACATTTTTCGTGATAATTGATTCAAAATGAGAATTAAACGCAGAAAATTTCATCCTACTTCAATATTGATGATGGTAAATAATAATCGATTTCAGCATAGACATGTTTCTGTGATGATTTCTTCATTGTCCTAGAAGCATTTTGTTTATTATATTGAAGTATCAAGACAGTGTGTTTTTAAACTGACAACTGATGATTTCTTTTTTATTTTTACGAATTATTATGTCAGAATTGATAATGAATTGTTCTGGATTGACTTAAAGATAGTTCTGAGTTGGATCAAGTCACGCCCAAAGAACATACGAAACTTCCATGAATGGTTTGCAGGGTCCCAGTTTCTGGAATTGAAAGATGCTTGGCTTCGATATGTAGGAAAAATAGAAGTTCACACAGACATAGGAAAAAAGAATTGAAAAAAGCTGGGTTTGTACCCATCAGTATTTTCAAATTTCTGACTGATTTAGCTGTTACTTGATGAAGATCCATTGGAATACGGGATCATATTCATCTGCATCTATGTCGAATTGGCCTCCTTCTTCACCACAGATTCCGCCATAATGACAATTCGTCGATTTAGGAACTAACCTTATCGGAGCAGAAAAAGTACTTGAATTGGCATTTCAAGAGCTAGACTCAATTCAGATCCAACAGTTTGGCTGTGTTAGACATCTGGTTTGAAAATTATCCAGCAGCAACCCATAGGGTAGGAGTCTGGATCAGTTAAAAATGCCTTGAAGACTTTTCTGACCCAACAAAGCTCTGAAGAAGAAATGTTACAGACTCTTCTTGTCGAGATCGAATATTCAATTACAGTTATCTATGAAGCTTTAACGCCCAATGTGAAAGTGGCGGTTCAATAAGTATGATGTTTCTGAAGAAGATATTATCGTTGTTATAGCCGATGATAAATATCCTAGAAACATGTGGCCAAGAAAGTTTTCAAAAAAATACCACAAAAAATGGTTGTTGAGGTGAAGACAGCAATGGGAGTGATTATATCGATGTCCTATTAGGAAGATTATCCTGATGAAGCAGAAATAATCAATTGAAAGCGCCTTGGAATGTCATAGACTACATTCCATTAACGTATGCTTCATATCAGTTTCATTTTGTTTTCATATAGTTACAAATCATCATGTCAAAAATGTTCATTTAGGGCCAGTTGTATAGGTTACGTATATAGTAGAGTTTAAGCTTGAGTTCAAACTGTAATTTAACCTTTAGTTTAAACCGATGAAACTCAAAAGTATTCCTTGTATATCTTCCAGTTAAAGAATTTGTAGCTAACTTCACAGCACCAATATTTGTTTCCGGTTTGATGAAAAATTGTGTAAATTGACTACTGACATGAGTGACACGAATGAGAAGTCATGTAGTTGTCTGGTTGTGTGCTGTGTTGTATGGCCCCCAATTTTTGGTATTATTCTTGTTTAACATGGAAGAACCGCGAAGTGTATGAAAATAGATTGCGGAAGCAACAAGAGATCAACAATTTTTCCAAGCAAGAAGTGGAGGAATTAATACGGCTGATGAAAGTCCCCCTACAAACGGCAGCTCTCAGAAGTCGAAACTTGTGCGAGTCGAGGATTAACGAGGTCTTACCTTTAAACATGCAATTCTCAACACTTTTTCGGGCCATTAGAAACATTTCTGCAGTCGTGAAGTTCGAACTCACGGCCGACAGCCAGTAATTAAATGATCTGATACTATCATCGGTATCATTTTTCATTGTTCTAATGTAAAAGAAATACCTACTGCGGCGTATTCCTAGACAAACGTCTGCCAATGTGTTCAATTAATACCTCTACAGAGGCTTTTGAAATTCTGAATCTGTTGATGAGTTCTTGGTCTATCCAAATATGCAGTGTTGATTCGCGGGAGAAAATTTCGCGGTCTTCTTGGGTTTTCAACGATATTTATGATATCTACATCGTCTTCATCGTTAAATAATATATCTTCAAATAATCCAAATACGTCCATTATGAAAACATACAGAAACGTGTCAAAGGAAATAATAAATGTTGACTGTAATGACATAACAAACACATCAGTATTTGAATCCGCGCACATGTTTAACCGAAGCTAGAAGTTTAACTGGCCCTCCATCCATCAGTTGACAGTTAAACTCCGAATGGCAGTCACAGATACCTATACAACTAACTTTTTTCATAAAACCAAAGTTTAACTGACACTTGAAGTTTAAACTAAACCTATACAAGTGGGCCTTTTAATGAATGAAGAAAAGTCACAAATTGAACTCATTTTGCCTCGAATAAAAAAACTGACAGAAAAACAGTGTTGCCAAGCTGAAGTTTTACCTGATTTAGAACTCTATAACGTAACAATATTTATATTAAGTTTGTTACTGTCCTAAACTGTTAGTATTATCGTGCCGTTACAAAAACTACAGATGAATTTATCAATGTTTTAATCGCGTTAGGGAAAACAATAAAAGTGGTCGGCTCATATTAACTTGTGTTTTTTGTGGCTGGCATGCAGCGTGTCAGCAGCTATTTTTCTGATTGCATCAAGAAATACAGAATGCCGGATTCAATTAACCTATTTCCTGCAGAGCTCTGGATTGCTCTGCCGCATTCGTTAATGTTATAACAACCTTTTTCCCCACGTTATTAGACAAGAATCATAACTTTTATGATTTATTAGTGCGAGGAAAATCGCGTGTCATTTGGTTGGTGCAATATAGTCTAAGAAAAATTGATGTGATGGATTATGGAGTATATCCGTGATTTTGTCAAATGGAAAACAATACTGAGGAGTACTTTTGATATACAAAAAAGTCTGATGGAAATTGTAAAGATTTTACAGCTGTATAATTTTCTGGAGGGTATATTTATAGAAATTGTGAAATGTTGAAGTAGTATAGAAACGTGTGAGGGCCCTATTCCAAACAGCTCATTGTTCAATTTCTCAGAACATCAATACGATAATGATGTCATAAATCATTATTCTATTCAGGAAATGTGTGTCATTAAATCAAAGATAAGTACATTTATAAGGTAAATAATTAGAGTATGCCACTTGAAGTGGGCTGGGTGTGAAAATTGTTTGTTTAAAAATTAAAAACTGTTTTCAACAGCCCCATACGACTGATGAAATACCTTCGCCCAACGCATGGGAAATTTCTTCTATATGAACATATTTTTCAACACTTTCTGTAGTAACCACCAAATGTTAATCGGAACCAGGTGACTACGTTGCACGGTTCACCCAATCATGAGTGCAGACCCGGTCACAATATGAAATCGATGTTCAATTGGTTCTGGTAACTTTTTTTTTGTTACCAAAGCGAGAAACCCTTCAGAAGCACCTCAGAGCTTGTGGCCGGTTCTGGTGATCGTGCTGGGATTTGAACCCACGGCCTTATGAGTCTAAGGCAGGCGCTCTACCGTCACGACCGCCAAGGCCTTACAATCACTGCAGCACTCACTAAGAAAGTGAGCAACAGAGCCATCTATACGAACCAGAGAAAGTTCTCCGACTGGTACTCAGAAATAATCATTTCATCACGAAAAATATTTTTAAAACGTTCTAGGATTTCTGAGGGTTGCTCGTAAGGGTGCAGCCCTTGCACAAACAAAGTTTCTTACCTAATATCCTCCTCAGGCATTTGCGGGCAGCATAACCTTGCAGGCCTGAACACGACAGCCCGTACCATATTGACCAAAGGTTGTTGAGGTGGACGCCACATTTTTTCTTCGATTTCTTCGTGTTCGGCAGAGATTCCGTCGATTTTATTGCCTGGTAGCTGGATTTGCTGGAATCGCTCATTTTTTCGATTGACTTTTTGATATCATTGTTATTATCAAACTTTGTCGGAGTACTTGAAGTCGAATGCATCACTTAGAAATTGATTTTCGGTGAGTGGAAGGAACTTCGCACCGAAATCTGTAACAAAAATAAGAAAATTGTGAGATTTGCAAATTGACACATTTTTTGCCGAGTTCAAGATGAACAAGTAGTTATCACGTATCATAACAGCAAAATTATCAATAATTCATTAACTGATATCTTCGTTAACGCATATTTTTCCGAAAAATCTCAAAGACAAGTCGTCTAGTATTTTGAAAAAGGACATCTCAGGCATAATGTCATATCCCTCTTTAAAACAGTTTTCGATTCACTAACCAAATATTCAATTTTTGGAATAAATTGAGCAGTTACTTAGAAATTATTATTTGGAGTATATGGACTTATCTACTTTCTCCATTCATGGTTTGTTCAAAAGATATCCTTAAAAAATAGGAAGTTAGGTAGGTAGTGTTCACAGATTTCTTCAAATTTCTTGCGATGTCAACTGTTGGATTCTGTACAGTTCACATTTCGGGGTCTCTACGGAAGTATACAATTATCAGAAAAACAAAGCGGGAAGAGGAAAATAAAGTATGGGGTGCCTCAGGGGATCGTATTTGGCCCTGTCCTATTTACCATTTATGTTGTTTTGTTTAAATTATTCTTACTCCACATGCAAAAAATATTATCATGTAGGTCTACAAATGCGCAAAGCTTTACGCCAGCGAAGTTATCAATGTACAGGGTCATGCAAAATAGGCGCGGTCTTCCAAATCAAAATAATTTTTTGTCTATATTTTTTAATTTGGACTTTTCGAAACTTTTGGCACTTTAAAACCACATCATTTTATTATTAACTATCCAAATATGTGAATAAAGATCATAAACAAAGTATAGTACAAATCCTCAACTTTTTATTTCCAAATTTCGTTAACATACAATCTTGTAATAGAAAAGAATCATGAAAATGGGAATGAAAATATCACAATAATTTTATATATTGATATGTACATGTAGTAACTATGTGTGAACATGCATTACACTGATATTTAAATAAAAATTAACAAAAAAATACGCGTTAATGCTGAAATGAAATAAAATCAACAGAATGAAGAAAATATAAATAAAGTCGTAGAGATTTCATATGAATTTGTCAGCGGATTCAGGTAATTTTTTTTTTTAATTCCTTATGGGAAGAAGATTCATTACAAAATACAATTTTGTTGTTTGAATATGAGTTCGTAGGGAAAGTACTGTACGTAACGCATTTATGAACTCCTCTAGAATAGTATATTCTGTAACACGATGCGAGTGGAAAGTTCCTAGTGCGAGCCGAAGGCGAGTGGGAGGAACCACGAGCATCACGAATTTTCATTCTAACCGAGTAGCATACTATACTTTCTCCACGATCAAAAATTTTTAAATATTTTTAAATGGAAACGAACAAAAGATAATTTCCACACGAAATAATAGCCATTATTTGAAAACACTGTTTATCAGAAAGGACTAATCCTGGACTAACCAGGATTAATTTTTTTTTTCGCAAAGATGCATTAAGAATAAACTATTAAATCAAAAAAAAATATCCTTGTTTGTGGCTTGAACCCTCTCATTAAATATATTTGATGAATGTTATACTAACAGAATTAATATTTTTCATACTCATTCTTTAATTTTTTTGGTAGTAAACTTTCCAGTATATTATTTGTAATCTTTGTAATATCAGGTGGTGCATTATCACACTCTGATTCTGAATCACTGGATAAATTCATGATAATTTTTATATTTTCGAATGAAAACGTGACAGCAATAATTTTGACACTACTGTAATTTGCCACTACGGTGACAATCAACTGCGTTAAGGCTAATATTGCTAACCAGTATGAGAATATTATTCTATTACAAGAGAGAGAATGTAAATGTATTTGAATTGCATGGGGGCAGAGGTGTTGCAGAATATTTTTTCAATCTCAAGAGAGAGAATTCCAGCAGTCTGTAATCAAATTTCATTTCAGAAATAGCAAATCCTGTGATGATGGTGGAGAAACTCATTTATTGAACACTCATTCCTAAAGGACGTTAATAACACTTGTTACATAATATACTATTGTTTTTATTCCAATTACATCACTGAAGAAGAATACAATAATCCATTATTTCACATTGTCATGTCTTTGCTGTTTCGCGACGTAATTGATGGATATTTCTCAATAATTCATTTTACATCCAACCAAAACAACTGCAGTATATTTTGTTTTGTTGAATCGGTCGAAAGAAACGTTTCTGTGACTGACATGTTTGTAAGTAGGAATTGTTGTCATTTCCAGTTGAGTTGCGAACGGTATTTATTCAATGCAATATGAAGTTATTTTGTATTCTATACATATGGAATTTTATATTATTTTCTTATCCGTGGGTTATCAGTGAGTTTCTCGTAGTTTACAACAGTCAGTTGTCAGTTACGTCGATATTAAACAAGAATACGTTCAATCGGAATTACGATATATTTCGGTAGAGTTTCCATTTCGAATTGCCTTACTGTAAGATGCTTTCAACTTGTCTTATTTACGTGTGAGATTATAATTTTTTTTTGTCAATATTTTTAAAATCCAAATTATAGCTTTGAGATTGCCTACCAGTTATGTGGGGAGAGGGATTAAGTGAACAAACAAGCGATAAGATAGTCCTGCAATGCCTATTCCTTATGGAAAATAACATACTTACAAATAATCTAATTACTTACGGTTAAAAAATAACAAACATAATTGAAATAAAAAAAAACCGTAAAAAAATAATTGCTATCTATATATGATTGAGGTCATTCCGCAAATAAGAGATTTAAAAGCTTGCCGCGCAAAGTTATCGGTTTGTTAAAAAAAATTGTCATGAAAGATGGGCGACACCACTTGACGGAAGATCATAAAACTAATAATGAATTATGGTGGATTACGTAATCCAATCTTCCGCAAAAAACCAATACAATAGGTCGTCGGCAAGTGTTCAACAGAAAACAACTACTGCCCCCTACGACCATTGAATTATATCTGTTTAATACTTGGCAAAGTTTTCTACAAGAACCACTTTGCAATGCATTTCAAATATCAAAGCTGAAATTATTTTTCGATTTAATTGGGGGAACACCTCCGTACCGGTTTCATGGTCATTGCCAATCATCAGCGAAGGCTAGTTCGACCCAATTGAATCGAAAAATCCTTTCATCCTAATTGGAAATCCCTGAGACAAACACTGAAGTATGAATTCAGCGCCATCTCTGGGTTCCAGATTAAAATGCACTCCGACTACGTGTCGACTTCAATATGAAGCCAGAAACATCATGAAAGATGGGCGACACCACTTGACGGAAGATCATAAAACTAATAATGAATTATGGTGGATTACGTAATGCAATCTTCCGCAAAAAACCTATACAATAGGTATGGTCGTCGGCAAGTGTTCAACAGAAAACAACTACTGACCCCTACGACCATTGAATTATATCTGTTTAATACTTGGCAAAGTTTTCTACAAGAACCACTTTGCAATGCATTTCAAATATCAAAGCTGAAATTATTTTTCGATTTAATTGGGGGAACACCTCCGTACCGGTTTCATGGTCATTGCCAATCATCAGCGAAGGCTAGTTCGACCCAATTGAATCGAAAAATCGGTATACTGATTTCATCATTCTGAATCGATTGGCGTTCGCAGAATTTCTACATCTTCAACCGTTCTCGAGTTGAAAAGTTCATCTAGAAGTGGTGGAAGTAATTTCTCTCCAGAATTTTCTTTCCGTAATTTTTCAATAAATTTTCGTGAAATTCACCATTTTTTTGTAAACACATGTATGCGTAAGTATATGCAATTTCTAGTGAATCTGACGATATTCTTTTTTTAATTATTTTTAGGGGACTGCCCCTTACCACTTTTTTCGAGAATTTTTCTCATTCGACCGACTTAAAATGCACAGGTATACTGATTTCATCATTTTGAATCGATTGGCGTTCGGAGAATTGTTCTATCTTCAACCGTTCTCGAGTTGAAAAGTTCTTCTGAAGTTAAGAGAGGAAATTTTCCACCAATTTTTATTATAATTCAGATTCAGCTCGTTTTCTCTTTCAATATCGAAAATTGCATTATTTGACTTCAATAGCTCGTATTTTTCAATTGGACTGCCATTTCACTTAAAAATTTGTGATTTTGTGGATAGGTGTATTTTTTCTACTAAAAATATTCTGAAGTATTTTCAATTCGTCATCGAAATTTATTCCTGTGGAATTCAAGTGTTGTTTGCGATAATTTGGAAATTTGATAATAGAAATGTTCGAAAATTCGATCGTGCCAATAAATTTTCTGCGTTTTTATGATGAACTTTTTAATTAAGCATATACAAATCATGCTTTCTCGGATTCAGAATGAAAGTTTATGTGTATAGTGCGAATTTTAAGTAGGGTTATGACTTTCTTCGAGAATTTTTCTCCTGCCGATTGACTATAATTTCCTGAGTTGAAAAGTTCAACTGGAGTTGAGAGATCTTTTTCCTTAAAAAAATACCAATTATGATTTTCGTTATTTCCTAAATCATCAAAATTCATAACAGAGAACAGAAAATTTATCTGGATATTCACTTGTCACTAGAACTAACCCCAAAACCTGATAGCACAGTCGTTTATTGTTGAAAAGACGAGAAAAGGAATGTCAAAATGAAATATCACTAGTTTCGCTACCTATTTGAAGGGAAATGAACTAGATCTTCGAGTAGACAGGTTGCTCGCTAGATGGCAATAATGGGGGACGAATCATAAAATGATGGTTCACTTCTGGTACCACCGCGATATTCTCAGTGGTACAGTATGTCAACTACTGCCCTTCAAAGATGAAAGTGAACTCATAGATATTAATCGAATATATTGGTCAAGTAGATGAAATGAACACGATAGGAAAAAATAGAAAACTGAAACTATAAATAAAAATAAGATTTAGAAAAATCACAAAAAACAGCAGCTGCCACTTCACCATAATTTATTTTCGAATATACTTCGTATAAAAGAGACATCATTGTAACTCCTATACTTTTGTTTCTCTGAAATCAGAATAGAAGGTTGTTAATCAAATTATGAATTATTACAAATTCTGTAATTCTCGAATTAATCAGTTTTTTTTTAATATTTGCGATATACTGGTAGATGGCATGTCTTATATTCTACATTACATTTTCAAATAATGGTGAAACCAAGTATATACCATCCATAATCGAAAACAAACTAAATTTTACCCTTCGTTGTCTCCACCACAATGAACATAACAAATCATTCTTTGTTTTTTGTAATTCACCTCTCCGATCGCCCTCCTCAAGACTCTCCACCGCAGGCAATATTATTCTAAAAACGAAAACTTCTCAAGTGGAAACATCACAACCTCTCATTCCTCTCTCTACACTTCATGCCATTATCATAAACACCCCCGGAGCCCTTGTTCTCCCGAAAGCTTTCATGTACTTCTTTATTATTGAAGAGGTGTCCCGAAATCACTCTCAGGTGTTTCAAGATTTCTCTCCGATTCACCATATAATAAAACCAACCTCACACGGTTTTTCTAAACGAATCGGATTCGTACAAAGGAAGAGAAGAGCCCTGTGTCTGGAGCGGGGTCGGAAAAAGGGGAGGACACCCCAAGGTGAATAAGGTGTGTGCGGAAATACTAGAAATTAAGTAAGTTCTGAGGATGTTAATTTATGGCCCAGTCACCCCTTGCGGAAGGTATTTGGGGTGAAATGTTGCGCACATTCTGGAGACACGTGACTTCCAGTTGGGATAGTCATGGACGTAGTTCGTGTAGATTCGCGAAAGGGGTTTGGTAGTAGAAAACAATTTCTGGAGATCATCCAGATATTTTGAAAAGGATGTCCAGATCTCGATTCCACATCAATTCAAAGTTCATTTGAAAATTCAACAGTTCATTTCCAATCTCAGGTAAAAAATATTTCATCAACATCTTCAGTTGATTCTAGCTAAAAACAACTGAAAGAGCCGACCTCCGATCTATGAAACCCTTCTCTGTTATAAACGTCTACAGAAATCACTTCTACGGAGTTGGACCAATCACAGCCTCCAAGCCCAGAATTCATAATCCTTGATCATTGTAGATTGTAGATCGTAAGGTGGTCGTACAGGCTGTGCAGCCTCATAAGCACTTCGACCTATAAGTTCTTTTGTGCATGACCCTTGATGTATTCGAAGCCCGGGATTCCGAGACTTCTTGCGAAGTTTATCAGTTTCCCGGGAGGTAAGTTCCTGATGTCGGAGGGCGTTAAGAAGGCCCCTTCCAAGAACTTGAGCCTCTTGCAGAAAAGCGCTGGGCATTCGCACAGCAAATGTTCTGAAGTTTCCACGAAGTTTTCGCAGTAGCGACAACTTACACTCTTTGATTTACCCATCTTTTTGATGAGGTGCCCCAGAGGGCAGTGTCCAGTGAGAAGTTCCGTTACCATCTTCAAGTCTTTCTTGTCCAACTCGAGAAGCTTTCTTTGGCGATAGATAGATACACTAGTCCTTTCGCTTGTCTTTGTCCTGGCACTTTATTCCGGTAAGATTTCATTTCATCAGTTTCCCAGCGTCGGAATTATTCTTTTAAGTGGGCTCTGGAGAGTCCACAGAAGGGTTCTGGTCCGGGAAATTGTGTGTTTGCCCCTTATTTGGCAAGGCAATCTGCTTCTTCGTTGCCTTTGATACCTCTGTGACCTGGCACCCACATTAGGGTGACCTGATTGTTGACGGCCAGTTTTAAGACTCACAGGTGTATGACCTCAGAGATTTTCTTAGATTTTTGCCATTGGAGTGCCTCTTTCAAGGCATTCCTGGACACATAATTCTATAGCATGTACTTCTGCTTGGAAGATGGTTGGGGTGTTACCAAGGGGTTTTGAGAGCCTGCAATTTGGTCCTGTAACGCCCACTCCAACCCTTTCGTCTATCTTAGATCCATCTGTGTACCACACTGATGAATCCCTTCCCAGTTGAGGTCCGTTTTCTGTGCAAGTTTGGTGGCTGTTTAAGACCACTTCAAACTGCATTTCGAAGTCGTACCTAACTGGCATGAAATCTGTCAGTTTAAACATGGCTTCTGAAAAAATGTGTTCTAAAATCTTTAAGTGTCCGATCAGATCTCTTAATCCTTCATCATACTTTCGGCCGCGAAATCCTTCATTCGTTGATTTCAACATCAGAGTTGTTCCTTGAACAATTGTCCAAAGGATCGCAAGGCAAAAGCTGTCTTGTTCATCAGGAAGTATTTAATATTATTGTACTCTTCTCATGATACAGCACAAAACTCTGCATTCGTCCGATTGAAATTACGACCACCCAACCTTCATGTTTTTTTTTTTGGCTTTAACATTTCGTCATTCAGCCAGAACCTTCATGTGATATGTCAAAAATATGTCGCATAAAATTCTGTTCGAAAAATTAAAATATTACGGGGTTAGGGGAATTCCGCTTTACTTAATAAAAACCTAATGATCAACATCACATTGTCAAACTTTCAAAACATCAAGCATGGCGTTCCACAAGGGTTTGTTGTGGGGGTCCTCTCATTTGTCATCTATGGGAATGACTTATGCAAAAATGATGCCATTTGAATTAGTTTGCAGATGACACGACTATCGATAAGTTACTGTCACATTTTGACGAGGTTACTGGTATGGCTAATGAGTGGTTTTTATCTGATAAATTGAAACCTAATAGTGAGAAGACACAATACATCCAGATTTCTGATAATAATCGAATTATCTCCAATTGTGAAGATATTCAAGTGAAATGGCTTGGTATTACATTAGATTATAGACTCAACTGGTCTGCACGTACTTATCAATTGGAGAGAAAGAAAACTGTCGAATTCCCTATTTGTTCTTCATCAATTATAGAAAATCACAAACTCAAATATAATAAAAACCACATATATTTCACTTCAGTTATGTGATTCAACTTTGGGGAAATTAACGTGTTATCCTAAGAGATGGCGCTGCCCTGCGAAATTCAAAGAGTAACTCGCCCTTACACTATCTCTAGGATCCTTGCGAAAGGGATGCTAGGGCCTTGACTTGGATAGGCAGAGATTTATTGTTAGCAAAGTTGAACGGCTATGGAATGGAACATTGAGAAGTAGGGTTATGTCAAGACGCGTGGCGTCTGACTCAGGCGGTGTATTCCTTTGAGGACAGCAGGGTTTTATACGGGATGGTTGAAAACTGATCGCTGTTAATGTTGACGATAGCAATCATCTTGGGACACTTACGCCAGCTGTCACGTGACAGTGCTAAATGACAACGACACTGGGAGGAAGACAAGACCTAGAAGTGGAATTGGTGGATATAGTTTCAAATGCCGCCGCCACTATAGTTACTGAGACATTTCAACAGATCCACTAGTTCTCATTCACCCCAGTAGATATAGGGATCTGTTCGCAGGCCCCCTCTTCTTTTTTCCTTCGGCCAATCAACGCTTGGCCACGCCCTTGAAGGAACTCAGGACTAATCGGAACGAACGGCAGCCCATGCCTCAAAGAGATCATAGGACCAATCAGAATGGAGTGTAAACATCTAGCATCGTCCTCTAGGAAATATAGTATCAATCAGAATTAGGCGTAGCCCACAGATTGTAGTACCAGTCTGCGCAGCTTTTATGTGAGCTTTCTGCAGAACCGATTTCAATTAAGTGACAGAGTTTGGGTCGAACCGTTGGGTGTCTAACACGTGACCAATGTTCACCAAGTGCCAAAGGAGCTGGCTTAAAAAAAATCAGATGTCCGCTTCCTAATGAACTTCTGATGACCTTACTGGCTTCAATACTATCTGTAATGGGGACAATCCGAAAATTATTATTTATATCACTCCAAGATCGAACCTTTTCGTTCACTATTGAGTAAGGCTTTCCATCTTTTGTTAGTGAGTAATCATATTAATATAGAACAAATCATTTCAAACTTTCAACTATCGATAGATTTATTTTTATTTCACCAACTTTGTTTTATTTTGGTGGAAGTTAAAATGCGAAACCTTGATTCGAAACATTTTTCAAAACTCTTCATACGTTCATCGTATGGCGTCTTCAAATCGCCGTTCCTTCGGTATTTTTCAGTTGTTATTTTATTCTTATTGCCATTTACAATACAGTCAATCATCGTTCCTGAAAAACTTCGTTCATTTTTATGGAAGTGATACGCTCATGGGTCCTCTGTTTGCCATATATATTGGATATCGTTTATTTGTGCTGGGAAATAGAGCCGGATCGTTCGAGTATTATCCAATCTTATTGGAACATATATAGTACGTTCAGGTTTTATTACTTTTGTTTCCATGCCCGACTTGGTATTGAATGATTGCCGAACTGACAAGCTCGCAAATAAATGTGATGCTGTAGTTTACTTTCTTCACCGATGTGTTTGTTCCAGGAAATATACCCCGTCTCTAGGAATAAAGTAGAGATATTTTTATATGTTCGGATTTATAGGCGTATGCCATTTTAATGCTTTTTATTTTATCAAAGCAATATTTCATATAAAGTGTCTTCTGTTTGTAGTTGGGAAAAAGAAACAATGGGAGACAATGGGAAGACTTCCGACTGTTCCATGTTAAAAATTGTTAAAATTGTTATTTCCGTCAACCAGCTGTACACCCTTAAGAGTACAACCCTCAAAAGTCTTCGAAAGACTTGTCTGAGCTAGGGAAGACGCAGCCCTTACCTTTTAACGTGTGATGCCATGCACGAGACCGATGACCAAGCTGGGAATCGAACCCATGGCCCTTAGGTTAAGAGACAAGCGCTCCACCATCATGACCATCACGGCCCATGTAATAAAAACAATCATAACAAAGGAAACTGAAGGTACAGTTTGGTTATTCAATCAAAAAAAACTGTACTCCAGTTGATAAGGGTGTCGCAGTTGTCATTAATATTATACGGAATGTACAGAATACACTGTTATATTATTTT
The DNA here is from genome assembly GCA_958502065.1 of Chrysolina americana. Lineage (NCBI taxonomy): Eukaryota > Metazoa > Arthropoda > Insecta > Coleoptera > Chrysomelidae > Chrysolina > Chrysolina americana. Next base: position 65,619,869 of record OY293416.1, on the reverse strand, counting down.
TTGCCGATGATTGTTTTTTTGCTGTGAATCCAGAAAACTACGAAAAACTGTAGGAAAAACAGAATTTAATATCGCAAATTTTTACAAACTGGTGTACCAAACATTTTTTAATTGTTAATTCGAATTAAATCAATGTCATACAGTTTTACTCGAGGCTAAAAATTCCAAATGAAATATTAATGAAATATCTGATTCTTTGAAGGTATTAGGTACCGATATCAACTCTGATATGGGATGGACACTATAGATCATATTCGTAACTGAAAAATTCTCTCGGTTTATCTATTATGTTATCGTATATTGTCATATTTCATGCAACATAATACCATGAGATTACACGACAGTTGCTAATCAAAATTATATATCAGAGCAAAGAATCATAAAACTAGTTTTTTACTTGAAACCAACTTGAACCAACTAAACTATCAGATTGAGGTGGTCGGTGGATCAGCGGTCTAATGCACAGGCCGTTCGAAACTCCAGTATAGCGATAGTCGGTTCGAATCCGATGTAGGTACGAGAATTTTTCTCAACTACTTTATATCGGATCGATAGGCTGCCGCATGCCTTGTTAAAAAGCAAGTGTATTGTGAGTTGTCTAGATGCCAATCTCGTCTAGTGCTAGCTTGGAGTGCACACCGACCACTCGAGGTGGTGCTGTAGGTTTTCCGGGTTTTCCTACAGCTGAAAAGTGAATACATCACCTAATACATCAGTAAGTCGCCCCGGAGCGCCACGGCAAATAATAATAATAGCCGTCCTCTACCCGCACAGGCTATGCCTTTGGGTACACTCAACGAGTGTTTATGAGGGAGTATTATTATTACTATCACAAACCATTTACCCAACGATTTCAGATGTAAAGAAAATGTCGTGCATTCAAAATAAAACTGAAAATGTTTCTCGTTGAATGAAGTTTCTAAAATATGAAGGAATAGATACGAAAGGATAGTGATTTTAATATCACAATCACATCATAATAAGAGTTTTATCTACACGTATGAAGCATATAAAGTGAACTATTATTCACTTGTAAAATAAAGCAACTAATGGAACAATAAAAACCACATGGATAAAATAACATATTTTTTTTTTACTTAAAATTGACTTATACAATATCATATGATTTGAATGTCCCTGATAATGTTTCATGCAAATAGTAATTCATGAATTGTTTTATATCACTGTCGTGATTTCAAAGATTGATAAACTATCAATCTATCATCACATATTTATCATTTCTTAAGATCTCCGTCATTGTTGATTGGAGCTGAATAATAAATTACTGCTCCTCTCATTTTCTCTGAGTACCGCCAAAAGCTCCAATATAAATCAATTACGTCATGAACATTTGAATCAAACGTTCTGATTGATCGTCTACATCGTGGATATTTAGCTTTTTGGATCACGCAGTGACAAAAGTGAGTTATTGCAACAAATTAATATTAATACACGCTTTGCATGTAAATGAGCGCTGGGAAATGAGGTTTCATTCAGGATCTCGGCTCGTAAATCAAACTTTAACGGCGAAATTGGTATTTTCTTTCTCGTAAACTTTTTGGTTTTACTAAGTGATTATACATTCCGCAGGAAAGCCTTAAATAATGTTTTCTTGGCGTTAACGCCCTTTCTCTGGGAGAACTATGGTAAGTTATCCGTTTTCCTGAATGGAAAGTATGCCTACGATAACAGCACAAGAATTTCCAACGGCTTTAATATTTATACTTCATCTAGAGAAAGTGTACCGAAGGTTACATTTGCCGTAATGATATACGAATATTGAAGTCAACAAAACAAATATAATTGAACGAAGAAACTAGCTCAACTTGTGTCAAGCACTGCCAAAAAGTACTTCGAGCGATGCAAATTTGCCAAAACCAGAAGTTACTGGATGCGGATATCCTAGGAGAAGTACAGAAACAACTCGAAAGGACCAAGACGAAGAACGATCACAAAATCCAGTCATCATCCCTCCATACCTCAGAGGTATCATCGAGAAAATCAGAAGGATCGAAAAATAAACAACATTAGGAGCTTCTTTCTTTCAATCCGGCAGTACCTCACCTTCCTCGCCAAGACAAACCCAGAAAATACAGCAGAATCAAGCAAACCCTTCATTTACGAGGTCCCATGTGATTGTGGTTACATCGAAGAGACCAAGACCGCATTGAAGGGGAACAAAGCGCGAAATTACACTCGCCACAACACCGCCATGACTACACCTCAATTACACCATATCAACACACCTAGATAAGGCATCTAAACTTCTCGAAGTATTCAACGGAAGATGATTGCGGATACAAGCAATTGAAACGTTGCCGTTGTGAAAAGTGAAAGAAGTCAAAAAAATTTCAACCTATCAAGACGATGGACGTTCAGATGCAAAGTAGGTAATGAAGTTACTACATCGTCTACAACCTTCAATCAAACATGAGTAGAGATGCCTCTGAGAATTTTTATCAATTTTCACTCTGAGGTTCTCTACGTGACACTGAAAATCAACAGTGAAGGTTGAAGTCTCAGAAAGGAACCTTCTTCGTATATTTCAACATCCCAAAGAGATATCTTTATATTGATTTCATACTGAGCACAACTGCGGTATCTCGTAGCTGGAAGTGAATGTGTTGAACGATCTTTCTCTGATGGATTGAGCCTTATTAAGACAGCGCTGACATTCGTGGAATGTTATGGTTTTACTGGTAGATTTTCGGTGATTTATTGTCTTTTGTATCATAACGAATATAACACATTTCATTACTGGAGAGTTCTGAACCTTACGGTCGGGCATTATTCCTGTGACAGAAGTCATGTTATTTTTTTGTGTGACACTGGCATTCATTTTTCTGTTGACATCAGGCGATTCGAAATCAACATTTAGTCATCAATCCAACACCAAACTTTCATTCATCCTGTGGGTGCATAAATAAATAAACACGCGAAAACAAGACTGATCTAAACCATTATTGGGGGACAAAACTGTCTTGGAATTTCTTAAATATTTTTCGAACTCGCATGCATCAATCACTGTCGGTGATACAAATGGTGCAGGTTATAAACGATATATCACTTTCGAATATTTGGAATTATATCGCTGTGATAAACTAAACTAGTGAGTAAAACATTTTTATTTTATACACATCAACTGGAATGGACATAATTATTATTACATTTATGTCGAATATGAATGCAATATATTGTTGGCAAATGTCGAAATAATATTGAATGATATATAGATATATTTATTCAGGTAATTTCAGTTTCACAAAATTCAAAATCGGCAAATGACAGCTTGGCTGAGGACAACTAAAACTGATATGCATAATGTAACGCTAGTCTTCTTCTCTCTGATTTTTACAGTTTTCGTCTGTCAAATTAAATATTTCATATTGCTGTTCTGTTGTAATTGAGAATTGTATTCAGGGCAATCATGAACGTCAAGCATCTCAGTAGTTTTTAATATACTCCCCGTCAGCACGGGATATTTCAGTTCATTCGTTGTGAAGGAAATAATATAAAAATTTCATACTGTCACCTGAACAGTTCAGAACGCTGATATTGTACGATATCGACCGGCTTCAAGCAGATGTTAATTTATTTATTTATTTTTCATTGATTTATATTCTAACGATTTTTTATTCCTGGAAGTCAAAAGTAAATTGCATAAATAGCAATTCTCAATAGCCGAAGGAGAGACTTTCCAGAATTCAATGGAAATATGCAAAAATATACAGAATATGGATACTTTAAAAAACAAAGCCATCTGTTACATCAAACTTTTCATTTCTTCTTGAAAATCTCAATGAAACAGGAAAGTAGTATCATTAGGGAAATTAGGGATTCAGTGGAGATCTGTAAAAATAATAATAATTCTCCCAATATTAATTAATGTGAGTCATCAGCAATAATTTTTAGTATCATTAGAGGGTCATAGACAATGTATCCGAACAAGTTGGCGCGGTTTGTGGTGAGTCAGAATACATTCATTTTCATCCAAATATCAACCTCTTATCATCGACGGTCATTGCCGGGTCGTCAGAGAAGTGCAGTCGAATTTTAAATATTTTAAAGTGGTCTCAAAAATAGGATTCGAGTTGGCGAGGTTTGTGGTGGGTCAGAATACATTAATTTATGTCCAAATAACAACCTCTCGTCATCGAAGGTCATTTCCGGGTCGTCAGAGAAGTGCGGTCGAATTTAATATATTTTAAAGGGATCTCAAAAATAGGATTCGAGTTGGCGCGGTTTGTAGTGGGTCAGAATACATTAATATATGTCCAAATATCAACTTCTCATCATCGAAGCTCATTGCCGGATCGTCAGAGAAGTGCAGTCGAATTTTAAATATTTTAAAGTGGTCTCAAAATTAGGATTCGAGTTGGCGCGGTTTGTGGTGGGTCAGAATACATTAATTTATGTCCAAATATCAACTTCTCATCATCGAAGCTCATTGCCGGATCGTCAGAGAAGTGCAGTCGAATTTTAAATATTTTAAAGTGGTCTCAAAAATAGGATTCGAGTTGGCGCGGTTTGTGGTGGGTCAGAATACATTAATTTATGTCCAAATATCAACTTCTCATCATCGAAGCTCATTGCCGGGTCGTCAGAGAAGTGCAGTAGAATTTTAAATATTTTAAAGTGATCTCAAAAATAGGATTCGAGTTGGCGCGGTTTGTAGTGGGTCAGAATACATTAATATATGTCCAAATATCAACTTCTCATCATCGAAGCTCATTGCCGGGTCGTCAGAGAAGTGCAGTCGAATTTTAAATATTTTAAAGTGATCTCAAAAATAGGATTCGAGTTGGCGCGGTTTGTAGTGGGTCAGAATACATTAATATATGTCCAAATATCAACTTCTCATCATCGAAGCTCATTGCCGGGTCGTCAGAGAAGAGCAGTCGAATTTTAAATATTTTAAAGTGGTCTCAAAAATAGGATTCGAGTTGGCGCGGTTTGTAGTGGGTCAGAATACATTAATATATGTCCAAATATCAACTTCTCATCATCGAAGCTCATTGCCGGGTCGTCAGAGAAGTGCAGTCGAATTTTAAATATTTTAAAGTGATCTCAAAAATAGGATTCGAGTTGGCGCGGTTTGTAGTGGGTCAGAATACATTAATATATGTCCAAATATCAACTTCTCATCATCGAAGCTCATTGCCGGGTCGTCAGAGAAGTGCAGTCGAATTTTAAATATTTTAAAGTGGTCTCAAAAATAGGATTCGAGTTGGCGCGGTTTGTGGTGGGTCAGAATACATTAATATATGTCCAAATATCAACTTCTCATCATCGAAGCTCATTGCCGGGTCGTCAGAGAAGTGCAGTCGAATTTTAAATATTTTAAAGTGGTCTCAAAAATAGGATTCGAGTTGGCGCGGTTTGTGGTGGGTCAGAATACATTAATATATGTCCAAATATCAACTTCTCATCATCGAAGCTCATTGCCGGGTCGTCAGAGAAGTGCGGTCGGATTTAATATATTTTAAAGTGATCTCAAAAATAGGATTCGAGTTGGCGCGGTTTGTAGTGGGTCAGAATACATTAATATATGTCCAAATATCAACTTCTCATCATCGAAGCTCATTGCCGGGTCGTCAGAGAAGTGCAGTCGAATTTTAAATATTTTAAAGTGGTCTCAAAAATAGGATTCGAGTTGGCGCGGTTTGTGGTGGGTCAGAATACATTAATATATGTCCAAATATCAACTTCTCATCATCGAAGCTCATTGCCGGGTCGTCAGAGAAGTGCGGTCGGATTTAATATATTTTAAAGTGATCTCAAAAATAGGATTTGAGTTGTCGCGGGTTGTGGTGGGTCAGAATACATTCATTTCTATCCATATAACATCCTCTCATCATTGAAGGTCATTGCCAGGTCGTCAGAGGAGTGCGTTCGGATTATAAATATTTTAAAATGTTATCAAAAATAAGATTTGAGTTGGCGCGGTTTGTGGTGGGTAGGAATACATTCATTCCTGTCCAAATAACAACCTCTCATCATCGACGGTCATTGCCGGGACGTCAGAGAAGTGCGGTCGGATTTTAAATAATTTAAAGTGATCTCAAAAATTGGATTTGAGTTGGCGCGGTTTGTGATGGATCAGAATACATTAATTTATGTTCAAATAACAACCTCTCATCATCGAAGATCATTGCCGGGTCGTCAGAGAAGTGCGGCTGGATTTTAAATATTTTAAAGTGATCTCAAAAATAGGATTTTAGTTGGGGCGGTTTGTGGTGGGTCAGAATACATTCATTTCTATCCAAATGACAACCTCTTATCATCGCCGGTCATTGCCGGGACGTCAGAGAAGTGCGGTCGGATTTTAAATATTTTAAAGTGGTCTCAAAAATAGGATTCGAGTTGGCGCGGTTTGTGGTGGGTCAGAATACATTAATATATGTCCAAATATCAACTTCTCATCATCGAAGCTCATTGCCGGGTCGTCAGAGAAGTGCGGTCGGATTTAATATATTTTAAAGTGGTCTCAAAAATAGGATTCGAGTTGGCGCGGTTTGTAGTGGGTCAGAATACATTAATATATGTCCAAATATCAACTTCTCATCATCGAAGCTCATTGCCGGGTCGTCAGAGAAGTGCAGTCGAATTTTAAATATTTTAAAGTGGTCTCAAAAATAGGATTCGAGTTGGCGCGGTTTGTGGTGGGTCAGAATACATTAATATATGTCCAAATATCAACTTCTCATCATCGAAGCTCATTGCCGGGTCGTCAGAGAAGTGCGGTCGGATTTAATATATTTTAAAGTGATCTCAAAAATAGGATTTGAGTTGTCGCGGGTTGTGGTGGGTCAGAATACATTCATTTCTATCCATATAACATCCTCTCATCATTGAAGGTCATTGCCGGGTCGTCAGAGGAGTGCGTTCGGATTATAAATATTTTAAAATGTTATCAAAAATAAGATTTGAGTTGGCGCGGTTTGTGGTGGGTAGGAATACATTCATTCCTGTCCAAATAACAACCTCTCATCATCGACGGTCATTGCCGGGACGTCAGAGAAGTGCGGTCGGATTTTAAATAATTTAAAGTGATCTCAAAAATTGGATTTGAGTTGGCGCGGTTTGTGATGGATCAGAATACATTACTTTATGTTCAAATAACAACCTCTCATCATCGAAGATCATTGCCGGGTCGTCAGAGAAGTGCGGCCGGATTTTAAATATTTTAAAGTGATCTCAAAAATAAGATTTTAGTTGGGGCGGTTTGTGGTGGGTCAGAATACATTCATTTCTATCCAAATGACAACCTCTTATCATCGCCGGTCATTGCCGGGACGTCAGAGAAGTGCGGTCGGATTTTAAATATTTTAAAGTGGTCTCAAAAATAGGATTCGAGTTGGCGCGGTTTGTGGTGGGTCAGAATACATTAATATATGTCCAAATATCAACTTCTCATCATCGAAGCTCATTGCCGGGTCGTCAGAGAAGTGCGGTCGGATTTAATATATTTTAAAGTGGTCTCAAAAATAGGATTCGAGTTGGCGCGGTTTGTAGTGGGTCAGAATACATTAATATATGTCCAAATATCAACTTCTCATCATCGAAGCTCATTGCCGGGTCGTCAAAGAAGTGCAGTCGAATTTTAAATATTTTAAAGTGGTCTCAAAAATAGGATTCGAGTTGGCGCGGTTTGTGGTGGGTCAGAATACATTAGTATATGTCCAAATATCAACTTCTCATCATCGAAGCTCATTGCCGGGTCGTCAGAGAAGTGCGGTCGGATTTAATATATTTTAAAGTGATCTCAAAAATAGGATTTGAGTTGTCGCGGGTTGTGGTGGGTCAGAATACATTCATTTCTATCCATATAACATCCTCTCATCATTGAAGGTCATTGCCGGGTCGTCAGAGGAGTGCGTTCGGATTATAAATATTTTAAAATGTTATCAAAAATAAGATTTGAGTTGGCGCGGTTTGTGGTGGGTAGGAATACATTCATTCCTGTCCAAATAACAACCTCTCATCATCGACGGTCATTGCCGGGACGTCAGAGAAGTGCGGTCGGATTTTAAATAATTTAAAGTGATCTCAAAAATTGGATTTGAGTTGGCGCGGTTTGTGATGGATCAGAATACATTAATTTATGTTCAAATAACAACCTCTCATCATCGAAGATCATTGCCGGGTCGTCAGAGAAGTGCGGCCGGATTTAAAATATTTTAAAGTGATCTTAAAAATAGGATTTTAGTTGGGGCGGTTTGTGGTGGGTCAGAATACATTCATTTCTATCCAAATGACAACCTCTTATCATCGCCGGTCATTGCCGGGACGTCAGAGAAGTGCGGTCGGATTTTAAATATTTTAAAGTGGTCTCAAAAATAGGGTTCGAGTTGGCGCGGTTTGTGGTGGGTCAGAATACATTAATATATGTCCAAATATCAACTTCTCATCATCGAAGCTCATTGCCGGGTCGTCAGATTTAATATATTTTAAAGTGGTCTCAAAAATAGGATTCGAGTTGGCGCGGTTTGTAGTGGGTCAGAATACATTAATATATGTCCAAATATCAACTTCTCATCATCGAAGCTCATTGCCGGGTCGTCAGAGAAGTGCAGTCGAATTTTAAATATTTTAAAGTGGTCTCAAAAATAGGATTCGAGTTGGCGCGGTTTGTGGTGGGTCAGAATACATTAGTATATGTCCAAATATCAACTTCTCATCATCGAAGCTCATTGCCGGGTCGTCAGAGAAGTGCGGTCGGATTTAATATATTTTAAAGTGATCTCAAAAATAGGATTTGAGTTGTCGCGGGTTGTGGTGGGTCAGAATACATTCATTTCTATCCATATAACATCCTCTCATCATTGAAGGTCATTGCCGGGTCGTCAGAGGAGTGCGTTCGGATTATAAATATTTTAAAATGTTATCAAAAATAAGATTTGAGTTGGCGTGGTTTGTGGTGGGTAGGAATACATTCATTCCTGTCCAAATAACAACCTCTCATCATCGACGGTCATTGCCGGGACGTCAGAGAAGTGCGGTCGGATTTTAAATAATTTAAAGTGATCTCAAAAATTGGATTTGAGTTGGCGCGGTTTGTGATGGATCAGAATACATTAATTTATGTTCAAATAACAACCTCTCATCATCGAAGATCATTGCCGGGTCGTCAGAGAAGTGCGGCCGGATTTTAAATATTTTAAAGTGATCTCAAAAATAGGATTTTAGTTGGGGCGGTTTGTGGTGGGTCAGAATACATTCATTTCTATCCAAATGACAACCTCTTATCATCGCCGGTCATTGCCGGGACGTCAGAGAAGTGCGGTCGAATTTAATATATTTTAAAGGGATCTCAAAAATAGGATTCGAGTTGGCGCGGTTTGTAGTGGGTCAGAATACATTAATATATGTCCAAATATCAACTTCTCATCATCGAAGCTCATTGCCGGATCGTCAGAGAAGTGCAGTCGAATTTTAAATATTTTAAAGTGGTCTCAAAATTAGGATTCGAGTTGGCGCGGTTTGTGGTGGGTCAGAATACATTAATTTATGTCCAAATATCAACTTCTCATCATCGAAGCTCATTGCCGGATCGTCAGAGAAGTGCAGTCGAATTTTAAATATTTTAAAGTGGTCTCAAAAATAGGATTCGAGTTGGCGCGGTTTGTGGTGGGTCAGAATACATTAATTTATGTCCAAATATCAACTTCTCATCATCGAAGCTCATTGCCGGGTCGTCAGAGAAGTGCAGTAGAATTTTAAATATTTTAAAGTGATCTCAAAAATAGGATTCGAGTTGGCGCGGTTTGTAGTGGGTCAGAATACATTATTATATGTCCAAATATCAACTTCTCATCATCGAAGCTCATTGCCGGGTCGTCAGAGAAGTGCAGTCGAATTTTAAATATTTTAAAGTGATCTCAAAAATAGGATTCGAGTTGGCGCGGTTTGTAGTGGGTCAGAATACATTAATATATGTCCAAATATCAACTTCTCATCATCGAAGCTCATTGCCGGGTCGTCAGAGAAGAGCAGTCGAATTTTAAATATTTTAAAGTGGTCTCAAAAATAGGATTCGAGTTGGCGCGGTTTGTAGTGGGTCAGAATACATTAATATATGTCCAAATATCAACTTCTCATCATCGAAGCTCATTGCCGGGTCGTCAGAGAAGTGCAGTCGAATTTTAAATATTTTAAAGTGATCTCAAAAATAGGATTCGAGTTGGCGCGGTTTGTAGTGGGTCAGAATACATTAATATATGTCCAAATATCAACTTCTCATCATCGAAGCTCATTGCCGGGTCGTCAGAGAAGTGCAGTCGAATTTTAAATATTTTAAAGTGGTCTCAAAAATAGGATTCGAGTTGGCGCGGTTTGTGGTGGGTCAGAATACATTAATATATGTCCAAATATCAACTTCTCATCATCGAAGCTCATTGCCGGGTCGTCAGAGAAGTGCAGTCGAATTTTAAATATTTTAAAGTGGTCTCAAAAATAGGATTCGAGTTGGCGCGGTTTGTGGTGGGTCAGAATACATTAATATATGTCCAAATATCAACTTCTCATCATCGAAGCTCATTGCCGGGTCGTCAGAGAAGTGCGGTCGGATTTAATATATTTTAAAGTGGTCTCAAAAATAGGATTCGAGTTGGCGCGGTTTGTAGTGGGTCAGAATACATTAATATATGTCCAAATATCAACTTCTCATCATCGAAGCTCATTGCCGGGTCGTCAGAGAAGTGCAGTCGAATTTTAAATATTTTAAAGTGATCTCAAAAATAGGATTTTAGTTGGGGCGGTTTGTGGTGGGTCAGAATACATTCATTTCTATCCAAATGACAACCTCTTATCATCGCCGGTCATTGCCGGGACGTCAGAGAAGTGCGGTCGGATTTTAAATATTTTAAAGTGGTCTCAAAAATAGGATTCGAGTTGGCGCGGTTTGTGGTGGGTCAGAATACATTAATATATGTCCAAATATCAACTTCTCATCATCGAAGCTCATTGCCGGGTCGTCAGAGAAGTGCGGTCGGATTTAATATATTTTAAAGTGGTCTCAAAAATAGGATTCGAGTTGGCGCGGTTTGTAGTGGGTCAGAATACATTAATATATGTCCAAATATCAACTTCTCATCATCGAAGCTCATTGCCGGGTCGTCAGAGAAGTGCAGTCGAATTTTAAATATTTTAAAGTGGTCTCAAAAATAGGATTCGAGTTGGCGCGGTTTGTGGTGGGTCAGAATACATTAATATATGTCCAAATATCAACTTCTCATCATCGAAGCTCATTGCCGGGTCGTCAGAGAAGTGCGGTCGGATTTAATATATTTTAAAGTGATCTCAAAAATAGGATTTGAGTTGTCGCGGGTTGTGGTGGGTCAGAATACATTCATTTCTATCCATATAACATCCTCTCATCATTGAAGGTCATTGCCGGGTCGTCAGAGGAGTGCCTTCGGATTATAAATATTTTAAAATGTTATCAAAAATAAGATTTGAGTTGGCGCGGTTTGTGGTGGGTAGGAATACATTCATTCCTGTCCAAATAACAACCTCTCATCATCGACGGTCATTGCCGGGACGTCAGAGAAGTGCGGTCGGATTTTAAATAATTTAAAGTGATCTCAAAAATTGGATTTGAGTTGGCGCGGTTTGTGATGGATCAGAATACATTAATTTATGTTCAAATAACAACCTCTCATCATCGAAGATCATTGCCGGGTCGTCAGAGAAGTGCGGCCGGATTTTAAATATTTTAAAGTGATCTCAAAAATAGGATTTTAGTTGGGGCGGTTTGTGGTGGGTCAGAATACATTCATTTCTATCCAAATGACAACCTCTTATCATCGCCGGTCATTGCCGGGACGTCAGAGAAGTGCGGTCGGATTTTAAATATTTTAAAGTGGTCTCAAAAATAGGGTTCGAGTTGGCGCGGTTTGTGGTGGGTCAGAATACATTAATATATGTCCAAATATCAACTTCTCATCATCGAAGCTCATTGCCGGGTCGTCAGAGAAGTGCGGTCGGATTTAATATATTTTAAAGTGGTCTCAAAAATAGGATTCGAGTTGGCGCGGTTTGTAGTGGGTCAGAATACATTAATATATGTCCAAATATCAACTTCTCATCATCGAAGCTCATTGCCGGGTCGTCAGAGAAGTGCAGTCGAATTTTAAATATTTTAAAGTGGTCTCAAAAATAGGATTCGAGTTGGCGCGGTTTGTGGTGGGTCAGAATACATTAGTATATGTCCAAATATCAACTTCTCATCATCGAAGCTCATTGCCGGGTCGTCAGAGAAGTGCGGTCGGATTTAATATATTTTAAAGTGATCTCAAAAATAGGATTTGAGTTGTCGCGGGTTGTGGTGGGTCAGAATACATTCATTTCTATCCATATAACATCCTCTCATCATTGAAGGTCATTGCCGGGTCGTCAGAGGAGTGCGTTCGGATTATAAATATTTTAAAATGTTATCAAAAATAAGATTTGAGTTGGCGCGGTTTGTGGTGGGTAGGAATACATTCATTCCTGTCCAAATAACAACCTCTCATCATCGACGGTCATTGCCGGGACGTCAGAGAAGTGCGGTCGGATTTTAAATAATTTAAAGTGATCTCAAAAATTGGATTTGAGTTGGCGCGGTTTGTGATGGATCAGAATACATTAATTTATGTTCAAATAACAACCTCTCATCATCGAAGATCATTGCCGGGTCGTCAGAGAAGTGCGGCCGGATTTTAAATATTTTAAAGTGATCTCAAAAATAGGATTTTAGTTGGGGCGGTTTGTGGTGGGTCAGAATACATTCATTTCTATCCAAATGACAACCTCTTATCATCGCCGGTCATTGCCGGGACGTCAGAGAAGTGCGGTCGGATTTTAAATATTTTAAAGTGGTCTCAAAAATAGGGTTCGAGTTGGCGCGGTTTGTGGTGGGTCAGAATACATTAATATATGTCCAAATATCAACTTCTCATCATCGAAGCTCATTGCCGGGTCGTCAGAGAAGTGCGGTCGGATTTAATATATTTTAAAGTGGTCTCAAAAATAGGATTCGAGTTGGCGCGGTTTGTAGTGGGTCAGAATACATTAATATATGTCCAAATATCAACTTCTCATCATCGAAGCTCATTGCCGGGTCGTCAGAGAAGTGCGGTCGGATTTAATATATTTTAAAGTGATCTCAAAAATAGGATTTGAGTTGTCGCGGGTTGTGGTGGGTCAGAATACATTCATTTCTATCCATATAACATCCTCTCATCATTGAAGGTCATTGCCGGGTCGTCAGAGGAGTGCGTTCGGATTATAAATATTTTAAAATGTTATCAAAAATAAGATTTGAGTTGGCGCGGTTTGTGGTGGGTAGGAATACATTCATTCCTGTCCAAATAACAACCTCTCATCATCGACGGTCATTGCCGGGACGTCAGAGAAGTGCGGTCGGATTTTAAATAATTTAAAGTGATCTCAAAAATTGGATTTGAGTTGGCGCGGTTTGTGATGGATCAGAATACATTAATTTATGTTCAAATAACAACCTCTCATCATCGAAGATCATTGCCGGGTCGTCAGAGAAGTGCGGCCGGATTTTAAATATTTTAAAGTGATCTCAAAAATAGGATTTTAGTTGGGGCGGTTTGTGGTGGGTCAGAATACATTCATTTCTATCCAAATGACAACCTCTTATCATCGCCGGTCATTGCCGGGACGTCAGAGAAGTGCGGTCGGATTTTAAATATTTTAAAGTGGTCTCAAAAATAGGATTCGAGTTGGCGCGGTTTGTGGTGGGTCAGAATACATTAATATATGTCCAAATATCAACTTCTCATCATCGAAGCTCATTGCCGGGTCGTCAGAGAAGTGCGGTCGGATTTAATATATTTTAAAGTGGTCTCAAAAATAGGATTCGAGTTGGCGCGGTTTGTAGTGGGTCAGAATACATTAATATATGTCCAAATATCAACTTCTCATCATCGAAGCTCATTGCCGGGTCGTCAGAGAAGTGCAGTCGAATTTTAAATATTTTAAAGTGGTCTCAAAAATAGGATTCGAGTTGGCGCGGTTTGTGGTGGGTCAGAATACATTAGTATATGTCCAAATATCAACTTCTCATCATCGAAGCTCATTGCCGGGTCGTCAGAGAAGTGCGGTCGGATTTAATATATTTTAAAGTGATCTCAAAAATAGGATTTGAGTTGTCGCGGGTTGTGGTGGGTCAGAATACATTCATTTCTATCCATATAACATCCTCTCATCATTGAAGGTCATTGCCGGGTCGTCAGAGGAGTGCGTTCGGATTATAAATATTTTAAAATGTTATCAAAAATAAGATTTGAGTTGGCGCGGTTTGTGGTGGGTAGGAATACATTCATTCCTGTCCAAATAACAACCTCTCATCATCGACGGTCATTGCCGGGACGTCAGAGAAGTGCGGTCGGATTTTAAATAATTTAAAGTGATCTCAAAAATTGGATTTGAGTTGGCGCGGTTTGTGATGGATCAGAATACATTAATTTATGTTCAAATAACAACCTCTCATCATCGAAGATCATTGCCGGGTCGTCAGAGAAGTGCGGCCGGATTTTAAATATTTTAAAGTGATCTCAAAAATAGGATTTTAGTTGGGGCGGTTTGTGGTGGGTCAGAATACATTCATTTCTATCCAAATGACAACCTCTTATCATCGCCGGTCATTGCCGGGACGTCAGAGAAGTGCGGTCGGATTTTAAATATTTTAAAGTGGTCTCAAAAATAGGGTTCGAGTTGGCGCGGTTTGTGGTGGGTCAGAATACATTAATATATGTCCAAATATCAACTTCTCATCATCGAAGCTCATTGCCGGGTCGTCAGAGAAGTGCGGTCGGATTTAATATATTTTAAAGTGGTCTCAAAAATAGGATTCGAGTTGGCGCGGTTTGTAGTGGGTCAGAATACATTAATATATGTCCAAATATCAACTTCTCATCATCGAAGCTCATTGCCGGGTCGTCAGAGAAGTGCAGTCGAATTTTAAATATTTTAAAGTGGTCTCAAAAATAGGATTCGAGTTGGCGCGGTTTGTAGTGGGTCAGAATACATTAATATATGTCCAAATATCAACTTCTCATCATCGAAGCTCATTGCCGGGTCGTCAGAGAAGTGCAGTCGAATTTTAAATATTTTAAAGTGGTCTCAAAAATAGGATTCGAGTTGGCGCGGTTTGTGGTGGGTCAGAATACATTAATATATGTCCAAATATCAACTTCTCATCATCGAAGCTCATTGCCGGGACGTCAGAGAAGTGCGGTCGGATTTAATATATTTTAAAGTGATCTCAAAAATAGGATTTGAGTTGTCGCGGGTTGTGGTGGGTCAGAATACATTCATTTCTATCCATATAACATCCTCTCATCATTGAAGGTCATTGCCGGGTCGTCAGAGGAGTGCGTTCGGATTATAAATATTTTAAAATGTTATCAAAAATAAGATTTGAGTTGGCGCGGTTTGTGGTGGGTAGGAATACATTCATTCCTGTCCAAATAACAACCTCTCATCATCGACGGTCATTGCCGGGACGTCAGAGAAGTGCGGTCGGATTTTAAATAATTTAAAGTGATCTCAAAAATAGGATTCGAGTTGGTGCGGTTTGTGGTGGGTCAGAATACATTAATATATGTCCAAATATCAACTTCTCATCATCGAAGCTCATTGCCGGGTCGTCAGAGAAGTGCAGTCGAATTTTAAATATTTTAAAGTGGTCTCAAAAATAGGATTCGAGTTGGCGCGGTTTGTAGTGGGTCAGAATACATTAATATATGTCCAAATATCAACTTCTCATCATCGAAGCTCATTGCCGGGTCGTCAGAGAAGTGCGGTCGGATTTAATATATTTTAAAGTGATCTCAAAAATAGGATTTGAGTTGGCGTGGTTTGTGATGGGTCAGAATACATTCATTTCTGTCCATATAACATCCTCTCATCATTGAAGGTCATTGCCGGGTCGTCAGAGGAGTGCGTTCGGATTATAAATATTTTAAAATGTTATCAAAAATAAGATTTGAGTTGGCGCGGTTTGTGGTGGGTAGGAATACATTCATTCCTGTCCAAATAACAACCTCTCATCATCGCCGGTCATTGCCGGGACGTCAGAGAAGTGCGGTCGGATTTTAAATATTTTAAAGTGATCTCAAAAATAGGATTTGAGTTGGCGTGGTTTGTGGTGGGTCAGAATACATTCATTTCTATCCATATAACATCCTCTCATCATTGAAGGTCATTGCCGGGTCGTCAGAGGAGTGCGTTCGGATTATAAATATTTTAAAATGTTATCAAAAATAAGATTTGAGTTGGCGCGGTTTGTGGTGGGTTGGAATACATTCATTCCTGTCCAAATAACAACCTCTCATCATCGACGGTCATTGCCGGAACGTCAGAGAAGTGCGGTCGGATTTTAAATAATTTAAAGTGATCTCAAAAATTGGATTTGAGTTGACGCGGTTTGTGATGGATCAGAATACAAAAATTAATGTCCAATTAACAACTTCTCATCATCGAAGGTCATTGCCGGGTCGTCAGAGAAGTGTGGTCGGATTTTAAATATTTTAAAGTGATCTCAAAAATAGGATTCGAGTTGGTGCGGTTTGTGGTGGGTCAGAATACATTAATATTTGTCCAAATATCAACTTCTCATCATCGAAGCTCATTGCCGGGTCGTCAGAGAAGTGCAGTCGAATTTTAAATATTTTAAAGTGATCTCAAAAATAGGATTCGAGTTGGCGCGGTTTGTGGTGGGTCAGAATACATTAATTTATACCAAATAACAACCTCTCGTCATCGAAGGTCATTTCCGGGTCGTCAGAGAAGTGCGGTCGGATTTAATATATTTTAAAGTGATCTCAAAAATAGGATTTGAGTTGGCGTGGTTTGTGATGGGTCAGAATACATTCATTTCTGTCCATATAACATCCTCTCATCATTGAAGGTCATTGCCGGGTCGTCAGAGGAGTGCGTTCGGATTATAAATATTTTAAAATGTTATCAAAAATAAGATTTGAGTTGGCGCGGTTTGTGGTGGGTAGGAATACATTCATTCCTGTCCAAATAACAACCTCTCATCATCGCCGGTCATTGCCGGGACGTCAGAGAAGTGCGGTCGGATTTTAAATATTTTAAAGTGATCTCAAAAATAGGATTTGAGTTGGCGTGGTTTGTGGTGGGTCAGAATACATTCATTTCTATCCATATAACATCCTCTCATCATTGAAGGTCATTGCCGGGTCGTCAGAGGAGTGCGTTCGGATTATAAATATTTTAAAATGTTATCAAAAATAAGATTTGAGTTGGCGCGGTTTGTGGTGGGTAGGAATACATTCATTCCTGTCCAAATAACAACCTCTCATCATCGACGGTCATTGCCGGAACGTCAGAGAAGTGCGGTCGGATTTTAAATAATTTAAAGTGATCTCAAAAATTGGATTTGAGTTGACGCGGTTTGTGATGGATCAGAATACAAAAATTAATGTCCAATTAACAACTTCTCATCATCGAAGGTCATTGCCGGGTCGTCAGAGAAGTGTGGTCGGATTTTAAATATTTTAAAGTGATCTCAAAAATAGGATTCGAGTTGGTGCGGTTTGTGGTGGGTCAGAATACATTAATATATGTCCAATTAACAACTTCTCATCATCGAAGGTCATTGCCGGGTCGTCAGAGAAGTGTGGTCGAATTTTAAATATTTTAAAGTGATCTCAAAAATAGGATTCGAGTTGGCGCGGTTTGTGGTGGGTCAGAATACATTAATTTATACCAAATAACAACCTCTCGTCATCGAAGGTCATTTCCGGGTCGTCAGAGAAGTGCGGTCGGATTTAATATATTTTAAAGTGATCTCAAAAATAGGATTTGAGTTGGCGTGGTTTGTGATGGGTCAGAATACATTCATTTCTGTCCAAATAACAACCTCTCATCATCGAAGGTCATTGCCGGGTCGTCTGAGAAGTTCGGTCGGATTTTATATATTTTTAAGTGATCTCAAAAATAGGATTCTTGTGTATTGGGCGTACCTTCGGTTTCATCTGGAAATAACTGAAAAACTAAAAACAATGACAAGAATATGGGGTACCCTTCTCTCTCAGTGTTTCCACCAAGTGGAAAGTAAAAGGCAAACATCTGTCAGAAAACAGCTACTTTCCTGGCTAATACCACGACGGACATTGAACTACATCTGACAGATATTTGTGCAAAGTTCTTTCAAGAAGACCCAATTGCAAGTGCTTGTCTCGTAATTAAACTGAAGATTATCCTTCCAATGGCTGGGAATGACCACCTGCAGACATGCATGTTTCGAGGTTTTTTGCCTCTCATCAGTGACAGGGTAGGTCGGACAACATTATAGTTGTCCTGTCCCTGCCAAATGAATAATAATCAACTGTATAACTAATATTTCCCCACGGATGATACTACGAACTACAACAAAGTTGATCGCAGCGCCATCCGCACGGAAAGAGAAGGGTACCCCGTATTCTTTCACATTGTTGACACCTCTCTGGCACGATATATTCGAATTTTTCAAAAAGAATGGCGACAAATATGCAAGGTTTTCTTTTGGAGGGCTGAGATATATGCCATCAACTCATTCCAAAATCCAACATATCTTCTTCAACGATTATACTTTCAATAACCCCACTTCATATTACACATTGAATATTATCTCAAAATGTTTTTTGAGTGTACCTTGTACTCTTTCAAAACATTTTCATTCAACGATCTTTGTGCCCTTTCAGCTGAAAGCAAGCTATCTCTAGTGTAAATCCAACCGGTTGGAGGGTTTTTATGTAGATGATATCGATTCCGCCTCTAAACGCTGAACCAGTCGAAGATTTAATGAATTTTCTCATGCGAAACGCGTCTGGGGAGTACACTTTATAATCCACGCTTCACAGGCCGCTAAATGAGATGCAATTAATCTACCTCCTCGCATACATACGACTTAATGTTCCACTTCACTTGTTCTCGGTGCTTTTCGCTATTTCCTTTGTTATCAGTATTTTTGTGTTATTTGTAACTTTCGAAATTACTAGTTCACGGAATCAAGTTAGGTGTCAGAATTCACGTGCCGAATTAGTTTATTTCAATTCAATACAGCTATGCGAGAATTTGATAAATCATTTTTGTTCAATGTCAAAGTCATTGTGTGTCAGGAGGAATTGAAGCCAAAATGCCTCATTGAGAATGCTCTTACTGATAAACATGATGAATCGATCAACACAAGGCATATGATAGAAAATAAGATGAGTTCATCATCCATTTGCTCAGAAGCCTTGCCAAATAGTGAGATGCATTGGACAACTGATGACGGTTTGGAGAACTCGTGTCACCATATTTCTTTGCCTTCCTTTGCTTTCCTTTGCCTTCATTTACTTTCCTTCGCCTTCCCCTTCCTGCATTTACCTTCCTTTGCCATACTTTCTCTTCCCTTGCCTTTCTTCGCCTCCTTTTGCCTTCCTTTGCCTTCATTTACTTTCCTTCGCCTTCCTTTGCCATCCTTTGTCATCCTTTGCCATCCAGTGTCATCCTTTGCCTTCCTTTACATGTTCATGTTCCATATTGGCGTAGTATTTCCATCTGAAGTACATAGTGTTTCGGAACTTTGAACTATTACCAATACAATTCAAAATTTTTTCAATTCTATAACAACTGTAATTGGAAATATGAGAGAATCAGAAGTGTTTCAATGACAAGTCAAAATTGAATTCACAGACCATTATAATTTCATCATTTTAATGTGATTGACGTTCACAGGATTGGCCTATCTTTAACCGTTCTCGAGTTGGAGAGTATATTTGGAGTTGAGAGCGGTAATTTCCAGCTAATTTTTGGAAAGTTATAATTTTTCTTTCTTCAAGAAATCGCAAAGTACCCTCAGATATATCTCGACGAGCTGATCCCGAATCTCATGAAAAACTTGATTTCGATGAAGTATTGAAGAAATTTTGAAAATTTTCAACTCGAATTAGCAGAGGTACAGTTAAAAGTCTACGAAATTTGTAATTGGTTCTAAATCGATGAGCATAGGGAAATTACCTCTTGCAACTCCAGAACTTTTCAACTCGAGAACGGTTGAAGATAGAGCAATTCTGCAAACGCCAATCGATTCAGAATTATGAAATCAATATAATCTATGAATTTCAATTTGATCAGCAGAAAAAAATAATACTCGGAAAAAGAACCAAGGGGTAGTAGACCCCTAAAAATCATGTAAAATACAAAATCATCAGGTTCACTTGGAATTTGTACTATATACGTGAAATTTTATGCTGAATCAGAAAATATGTGATTTGTATGTGCTCAAATATAAGGTTTATCATAAAAAAGGATAATACGTCAAAAATTCCCTCGAACGATCGAAATTTCCAAAATGTCCCTCTCGAAATTGCAGAGAATCCGAAAAAGTCTGAAAAATCTTAAACTAATTTGAAATTTATTAAAATTCATAAGAACATTTGAAAAACAAAGATTGGTTGGAAATTACAGCTCTCAACACCAGATGAACTTTTCAAATCTAGAAAGGTTGAAGATAGACCAATTCTGCGAACGCCAATCGATTCAGAATGATGAAATTAGTTTACGCTGTTAATTTCAATCTGAAAATTTCCTAACCGCTGTAATTGAAAATTATCGAAGGAAAAGAAGTGATTCAATGATAAGTTGACGTTCTTCAATTACAGCTATTTTGGAATTTTTTCTTTTTAAATCTACTGGTAATACGAGTTCAATATTTCCAAAACACTTTGTAGTTTACGAGAAAATACTGCGACAAAATCAAATATGACGCATGGAAAAAGGAATATAATATACAGGTCCGCATCAAGGATTTCATGATTTTTTATAAATTTTCATGTTATTTACCTTTTTTGTATATACTCATTCATCGAATTAGAAATCTATTAAGAGTCAATTGAAGATTTTATAGGTATTTACGGAACCTCTGCAATTTCGTTTGAAAGTTTTCTAAAATTCGATGTTGCGAGGAAATTTTTGACGTATTGAAGAAATCAAATATATCTGGAAACAGAATAAAATTTTGCGTTTGTAGTGCGAATTTCAAGTAAACCGGGTAATTTTGTATAATTCATGATTTTTAGGTCTTTTTTAGACTTCATTTGAGTTATTTTTCATTCAATCAAATCATTATTTTGCAATACGGGGAACTTGTAACAAGACACTGTACCTCAATATAGAACGTGTACAGAAGAGAATATTGAAAATAATATATGGAGTTGACTATAAATATGTGACATTAAACAGTTGTATGCAAAAACCCTTGGCATATTTGTGTTCAAAAATATTTCTAAATTTGAAAAATTTCATAATAAAAATAATACCAGAATGGAAAATTATTTCCTAAAAGTAACAAGAGTTTCAAAAACAATTGGACAAAAATCCTTTTTGTTCACAGGTCCGAAGCTATATAATGCTCTTGATAATGAGATAAGGAAAGCAAATTCTATTTATATTTTCAAAAAGAGAATTAAGAAGTGGATATCGAGCAAAAGAAATATCATTCATAATATCCCCGATTAAACCAAATAGGTCAATTTTACGTGAAATTCATCCATTTTATGTATTTTTATGTCTTTTTTATCGTTAATATACTGTTTTATACTATACCCATTTAATGTTGCTTTTTCACTATGTTATTATTTGAATTATTAATTGAAAATGTGAAGAGTCTAGTAGGCTCCACACAAGAAGCGAACAGCTTCTTACGGAGTCACTAAATTCACATTCATATTAATAAGTTCAATAATTTTTTAACTGGGGAAAAGGTGTAACTTAAAAATCTGCCATTGGGCGTCAAAAACCTTTTATTTAACAAAGACTTTAGTGTGAATGTGAATGAAACCTATTCACCATACCATCCAACTTAGTTTTAGGTAAATTTGTACACGTTCATAATGGTGGTGAATAAATTTATTATTATTATTATTATTATTATTATTATTATTCACAGAATATCAACTACTTATGTCGCTAAGCTGAGCTACAGATGATTTCCAAGCCAAATGAGGCTAATTGTTTCACTCTCATGCACTATATTGATAATAAACTCCCTCTATTCTTTCTCTTACATTTTCTTCTCGCCTTTTATTTGACGTCTCTAGTTTTTTTTTTCGGTCTAAAGCGTACCTGTGCAATATTTCTCTACAGCATCGCCATCACACTTGGTCTGGGATGTTTCCCTTCTGATTTATCGTATTCGAAACAGGAAAATATCGCGATGGTAAACAAACTGTAAATTTGGCGAAAATTCGGCGTGAACGGGAAGTTTTACGTTATTTATCGTTGTCTGTGTATTGAATTTTTGAAATAATAATGAAATATTAGTTGGCAGTTTTCCAATGAAAATGCAGCGAAAGTGCGAAAATAGGAAGAGATTATTTTCACAATATCGCCAGAAGAGACAGAAGGGGATTTTCAGACGGAATCGTTGGAACTGAAGCTAGCTTGATTTGTATTATCCTGGATATACTGCTCAACAATTTGAATGTATGATTTCGATACCTGTGAATCTGTCTTCAGAAATATTTATAACACAATAAAAATAACTATTTACTAATCGTCAATTCCCATCACCTTTCCCTCACAGTGATTAGGGAAAGAGTTTAAAAAAAGCTTTATAAATTTTTTTTTTCAAGTATTTAAAGTTTCAAACGATGCTTGATGCTCGTGGTTCCTTCCGCTCGCCTTCGGTTGCATAATGAAAGATTCCCAAACATTGCAGTGATCATTGAATAACATTGATCTTAGTAACAACAAATAGAAAGTGATTGATCAGCACTTGCAGTAGTGTCCTCTTGAAGGAATATTGCACAAATAGACATCAAATTTAGTGTTCGTAAGGAGAAGTAGATTTTTTCTGAAAGATATTTGCCTCAAATTTAACGCTTTGTGGAACTCACTAGAAAACCATTTTAGATAAGTAAGTACGAACAATCAAAACGTCGCCGTCGTGACTTACTTTCTTTTGTATTTGGGAAATGGATTATAGCAAACCATACCTCATCTCTACGGTCTTTCAAAAATTCATGAACCAGACCATTAGTCATATTAGTAAATGTTTATATATTGTATGTATATTTTGTGTTATGAAAGAGTATGCTAAAGATATCAGTATTGTAGATGTTTCTAGTTGAGATTCGGAAGTTTTATAATCTAAATATTTCAGGGCATGATATCTCATTTTTGGAAAGATTGAATGAGGTCATCAAGTCCATTTTCTTCAGTTGAGAATTAGAATTTTCAGAAATTTTTGGATAGTCTCATACTTGTAGTTGCCGAATCAAATTCATTCTGTAGGCCACATGTTTCAAAAATATTTCCTGAAAACCTTCAATAGCATTGTAGCATTGTAGTATGTTCCTAGTAGTGCGTAAAATAAAACCAAAAATTCATATTGCTTCACTGCATTTTTATGTGAAATGTTTATGTTAGTTGAGAACTCCCAAGTCCTTAACATTGTCAACACGTTTCATGGGTGAACCATTCATCTCGTATTGAAAATGCAAGGGACATTTCAATTTTGTGATAGATATAACGAAGCATTTGTCAAAATTTAGAGCTGACCCATTCGTGAGGAATCCTTCATTTAAGTTATTCGTAAAGTAAGTTTTAAGCAGCCGTTAGAAGTCTGTGTAGAAATATAGATTTCTACATCATCTGCAAATATCAAACACTGACAGTAAACAAATTGAAATGCTAGATCATTGATGATTGGGTTGAACAGTAGTGACCCCAGGTGATACCCTTGTGGAACTACTGACGTGATATGTACCATCAGATTGGAGAGGTAGCACTTAATTTTGACAAACTGGATTCTCTCAGTAAGTAAGTAAGTAAGTAATTTGACTTCCAGCTTCTACTGCAGTTGAAATATCATTCTGTTATAATAGTCAGTTGGTCACAGTTGACAATGAAATTCTTGCAGTGCCATCTTACAAATCTTGAGATAAAAAGTGAAAATTATTATGGGATTGTCGACGGTTTTGTATTCACTGAAGTTTTATGATGGGATATAACATTTTTGCCACATAATGGCAAGCCAGTATAATCTGCAGTTACAATACCAACAAGAAGTAATTCCCAAGTTGGAAAAAGCAAATGGAAAAGTCTCCGATGTTCTTGAAGAAAACTCAGTGATTCAGGAATACCATACCTATTGTATAGGTTTTTTGCGGAAGATTGGATTACGTAATCCACCATTCATCATGATTAGAATATCGATCAATAAAGCTCTTTGCCGAACAGGCTTCAACTTAGTGACAGATTTCTGGTAACTCCGACTAGAGTCCACTAGGTTTTGTTTAAAATTTGACCTACTAATTATAATCGTTGTCCACTCTGCTCAAGTTCCGAAGTTTCCCTTCTCATTCTGATGAAACTCTGTTCGAAACATCCGGACAATAATGACCTGATATTTCTTATCCTTTCAAAATAGAAACATTTCTGGGTCGTGACCTTAATCACGAGGCACTAAAAAAGCACAAAACGATATCGAAACTTGAAAAACTCCAGAAAAATATTTTTTCCCTTCGTTGAACGGACTTTCAGTTCAACGGAGTAACTTGATGCCTCCGTAAAAATTACTAGGAATCGCATTACTCTAATGAAGTTCTAGAATAATCAGGAATATTATAAATCAAGTCGTATGTTCAAGATTATAAACTGGCGTAGTTTCAATTCTTCGATAACTCTTATTTCCAGCATCTGTCGTCGATGATTTTCGTTTCTGAATTTATTAGATCCCCGTTACACTGGATGATAAAAATTTAATTAGTGTGTCTAGATAAAGAAGTGTTTTGTGATTCCTGTGCTATAAAAATAGGCTCATACTAATTGTGAGTGGCGATAAAGTTAAAAATACCCAAGATGTTGAAAAGTGTTTTGATGGTAGTAGCTGGCGATTGCCTGTCGTAAAGTTCCATTCGCTGAATGCTACGTGCTGCAGAACGGCTGTGTCGTTTGTTTTTATTTGATTATACGTTACGATCAATTTCATTTTAGTAGAGTGGATATTTTATTTCAGTTGTAACGTTCGACGTTTTGACTCAATTCAACTATTACTTACCCAATCTAATTATCCCACTTTTAAAAGGCTGTCAAATATTTATTTTTTGAGTTGAAAGGTCGAGTAAAGAAAGGAATTGTAGTGTTTTTCGTTAAGTTTTACGCTGTCTAGTCAAAAATTCTATAAATTATCCGTAAATATTTCAAAATATTAAAATGTTTCATTCACTAAACAGGTTTATGTACATTTTCTAAAAGCATATCAAGATATTCAATTTGACAACCGCCACATTGTGTTGTCCCAGTTAATAGGTTCTTGGATAGGAAATATCGACAGTGGATTGGAAAATGGGGTACTCTTAAATGACCTCCTAATAGTCCCGATCTAACACCATGTGATTTTTTCTTATTCAACGAGTCATATTGATCTGACATGTGGCCCAGAATGATTCGAGGTATGTTTGTTGCATTAAAATCAAAGAAGCCCTTAAATTAGGTAGTATTCGGATTTGTAATGAATCAGCTGTGGATAGAAATGTTGTATAGCATTTCATGTCATATTAACTTATACTTATACGGTAAATGACTTTTGCAACAGATTACAAATCGAAACTAAGAAATATAACTGCCATACTTTGGGAAAGAAAATTTTTGCTTTCTGTTGAATAAATAATTTGTGTCATTCTGTAAGACCTGATGTCAATACTATAAAAGTTTCACTTACTTTACATGATCAAAGAGCAAAGGATAAGTTGGTTGATAAACGAGGTCGATTTGATAATGGAGTTTTTGGAGTATGAAGTACTTCTTTCACCTCTGAACTTATCGAGTTGTTTGATATTAATTTATTGTCCTTTGTATTTCATTTTTGTTTATTTGATGATTAGCCACTCGTAATATTCTTCCATTGCATTTTTATCATTCCAAAGGATAATCCTAATTTACAAACATAAATAATCAATCTCGAATATTGACAAACTTGACAAACAAGCAAACGTCATTTACGTTTATGAAAACACTCAACACAGTCTTCAATTCCTTTTAAATTTGTTCACAAAGTGATACTCCAAACACCAAGAGAATTACTATTTTCGGGATCAAAGTATTTAAGAGGCGCAGAAAGTCACTTGATCACAGTCGAGAATTATTCAGAATTGAATGTGCAGTACGGACGATAGGATTGAGCAGGATTAGAAGCCCATTGGACGTTAAAACTCAACAGCCTTTTCGTTCATTATAAATTATAGACACTTCGATAAATTTCGCGAGTTTCAATTTATTTGATGAATTTCAACAGTTTCGTATAATCAAGAATAAATTACGCCCCGTTAACTTGAAAGTGCTCTGGAAATTCAGAAACTCATTAGCTGAAGTTGAAAATGAAAAGTTTAAACTATATTGACATGGTGAACTCGAATCATTCGAAAATTGGGATTATGATTAGTTTTACATTGCAAAATTACTGTGATTCTCATTCAGATAAGTTACTCCGAATGGTAGGATTGAAAGTACACAAACATATATGTAAATAGCATATGATGTAAGCATTTTGTCACATCTGAAGGTACCACGACACGAATCTGCATATTTCATATTCATCACAGTCTTCAAGGTACGTTTTTGCATGATGAAAATATGTACTCCCTCCCCATACCAATATTCCATATTTCAGAAAAGGGTAAACAGTCCCATAATATGCCGTTTTCATTGCATCCACTTTCGAGTGACATGTCAAATCTGTAATCACATAAAATTTGCGAAGTTTCCAATATGTAACTCATATAGATTCCTAACAGATTAGTTGAAAGAGATAATATATCGGTTCCAAGCTGAACATACTCCGGAATTGTAATATTATTGGGAACAGTTTAAAAAATCATGCAGTCTGTTTGGAGGTGTTCAATAATGACTTGTTAGTACTTAAACAGCTGTGTTGTTTGCAGCCTTATTATTGAGATTGTTTTGAATTCAGTGTCACTTTCTTCAATCATAAGTTTGTGATAGTCGCTTTGAGTTATATTCAGAAATAAGCTGTCATCAAGAGTCACCTGCAAGGTACTTATTTTTTCTTGTATACTTTTGATTTCTTCATTTAACATCCACTTTCGTTTTTCATTTATAAAAACGTCAATTTTCTAGAATTAAAATTGTTTCTTCTCTTTCGAATCCCCTTCTTGAAGAATATAGACATCAGAGTGAACATAGTTATACTACAAGAATTGACAAAATTGGTATTGGCAAAAATGGAGAAAAATATCGTTTCCCTAAAACACTTTTTTTTCATTATCATAATATTCTCGGAACCTTACAGGATTATTATTTACATGGGATTCAGAGGATGGAAGGAAGAACATTGAGATATAATGGAGCCCACTTAAATTATTTGATGAAGAAAATAAATGACAGGCTCTAGAGATTTTTCACCAATTCTTCAGAAATATGAATTGAAGATTGTTATCAAAATAATTACGCGACATATTTATCTTATAGTTCCCCAATAAAATCCCCCAGTACGTACACTCCATTTAATTTTTCACATCAAACCAACACCGATGATTAATGGACATACTTTATATGCGAAGCCATCTACCACATCAGTAATCTCTCGTAGGACATCCAGGCGCGCAATTTCGCGAAAAAACTGTCAAAGCTTATGTGCTAACAGTGTACACAATGTATGCGGGAGTTATAAATTACTTTCCTCGAGAGTAGCTCATTTTTCCGAAAGCTCTCGTAAAATATTACCTATATTTCATCCTTTGTATCTTTATGCTGGAAAATGTTTATTAGGTTTGGCCGGGACGAGTTAACTATGCTTCTTGGGTTTTATTGGTTGTTGGTAATGTTGAATTTTCAGCTTGTTGATGGCCAAGATCTAAAGGAGAATAGATATACAGGGTGTATCTAAATAACACCGAAAAAATTAAAGGGGTGATTCTGTGATGAAAATTAATGTGAGTGTTTGGCATAAATTTTTTTGAAAAAACCCTCTCCGGAAGAGTTACACCCCTATGAAAAAACCATGAATGTTGCCTAATTTGAATGGGAACAGGTAATTCTTCAAGGAGATGACAATATGCTTCACCATTAAATCGTAGCGGAAGAAAATGGGGACCAATTAAATGATTATCAATAATTCCGAGCCACACGTTTAATGAAAATTGATACTGATGATTTCCTTCAAAAAAGCCATGAGGATTTTCGTCAGTCCAAAGGTGATTGTTGTGAAAATTTCTAATACAGTCTCTTGAGAAACTCGCCTCGTCAGTAAATAAAATATTACCTAAGAACTATTGTGCTTGGCCAATCATATTAATAAGCCACTGACAAAAAATCACACGGGGTGAAAAATCTCGAATCATTAACGCCTGCACCCGTTGAAGATGATATGGATACAACATTTGTTCTTTTAAAATTCTAAAAACAACGGAATGGCTTACATGTAGGACACGAGCTATTCTCCTGGTACTAGTTTCTGGGAATTCTTCAATTGAATTAAGTACGGCTTCTTCTACAGCTGCAGTTCTAACTTCTCTAGTACGACCAGAATCATAACTTCTTTTTTCAAAATTACCACGTTCCCGCAAGCGTCGGTGAATAGTTGTGAACGTAGTATGATGGGGTAGTCTACGCTGTGGGTACTGTTCAGCATAAAGTCTTTGCGCTTCCAATGAATTACCGTTAGCACGACCGAATGTAAAATGCATATCTGCCATTTCCAAATTCGAATATGCATTCATATTTTCAATCAACTAATATGTCCTACAATACACAATCATAAAACTTGTGAAACAATTAGATGGGTGACAGAAAATGACACTACACAATCCTAGTGTCAGTATTAATGTTTTTATGCAAAGCACAGGCCACTAGACTTGACGCAAAATACACTCGCGTTAGCTCATCTTTTTGAAAATGCATTGCATTAGATTTTTTTTCTCGTAAATGCTCAAGTTTTAGAAAAAACTTGTAGAGTTAAAAAAGTTAGTCAATGAATTGGGCTTTTCAGTCATCCTTTTTTAAAGAAAAAATTTTCATCTAAAAAAAAGTTGTAAGAAAAATATCTTAGGGGTTGAAATAATCAATCAAATAAGCATACTTCAGGGTTGAAAAAATTTCAAAAAGTGTACTCAAATTGACAGATAATGTTTACCAAGTTTCGTGTCTTTAGCTTGATATACAGGGAAAATAAAACAAAAACATTTTTTTTTTAATTTTCGATGGGGTGTAACTTTTCCGGGGAGGGTTTTTTCAAAAAATTTTATACCAAACACTCACATTAATTTTCATCACAGAATCACCCCTTTAATTTTTTCGGTGTTATTTAGATACACCCTGTATATGGGTCATCAAGACTTTTATGAAACATACATTCTAAATTATTAATCTGTCCATTTTTTTATGGTTGTTAACGTTCTTATCTATGTAGGTATGGTTATTTGGACGCTCATCTTCTCATCTGTTGAATACTTTGGCGTCAGGTGTTCTACGCCTATTATTTCAACGATTACGAACGTTTTTATCTATGATTGTGGATCTGAATTCATAGCTGGTATATCTTTCTACATCTATCATGTTTTCTTTTGTTTCTGTTGGCTGGAATGGTCCTATTTAATGGTCTAGCGACTTTTAACTACTGTTGTCCACCCAAAAAACTAGACCATTCGTTAAGAATGTCACGCTCTAAGAAGCGAATTTGATTGTTATTATTCTCGAATTAAGGAACTTCGTCATATGTCCTGGGTTGAATAATGAGGAACACGTTTTGTAAAAACTCCACACCTTGACTTTTCCACGTTGGGGTTTCAGTCACACGCATTGTGTAAAGGCCGTATGCTTTATCTCGTTAAGCCTAAATACATCTGCCAGCTGTTTCTCATCTCTCTGATTTGTATTCGGCATGATTTTGTATCAAATTTTGTTCAATGATGGAGCGAGGGTATTGGGGCGTGATTAAAATAAAGGAAAAATCATTCTAGGTAATTTTTGTCGGTCATCATTCATTAATTATTCTCGCCTATTTCGGTTATTTGTGGATTTCTAATAAAACACGACTTTTCATTTGACGATGTTTATGCCAGAAAGAAACAGTGAATAATTTTCCCAATTTCCGCATGTACCATTTTCCAATACATATTCATGCTGATCCATTGATATGAGTAATCAAGAATGTCATACTTTAATATACTTTCTATTTTGTACAAAAATAGATACATGGAATGGTGGAATGATAAAAATGATAGTGATAATAAAATATTCTTCGGTACATCTATGCACACGTCAGATCGATGACCTCACCTATATCATCTCTCGATGAAGACTCTATAGTTCACAATTGAAGACTTAAGTAATAAGTCACAAAAATTATATTCAGAGAAAAACGGCATTGGCGAGTGACAAAGTAATGCCAGCTAGTCACATAACACCTTCATCCATTTTTAAAATCGAAGAATACATATGGACTTACCACCTCCAATTTCTCGAAGTGCGAATTTTCTTAAAAAATTCACAACTGAGGAAAATTTCCGGAATATTAATTCATGCTCGCGGGAGATTCGGTAAGAAAATTTTATACCAAAACTTTTTTAAAATAGAAATTAAATTGGTGACATACTTAGGTGACATATTATTATCCATGTAACGGACATCATAGTAGGCCGTTGTTAAGGCTTTAGCCGTAGACACAATGGAAGATTTATGTAATAAATTTTATGTTTTGGGATTTTCGATATCAATTTTACAAATCAAACAAGATGCAAAACAGAATTGAAAAATGAAGCTTGAATTTTATCAACAAGATTTTTTATGAGGCGTAATCAGAATAATAATGGCAATGATGGTTTCGCGTTAAAAAATATCCAAAATTATGAAAATTAAAACTAATAACATAAAACTTCCATTGTGTTTCAGCCTTTTGTCTCACAACAGCAAATTGCGTTTTTTTTGTGGATTTGATATCAAATATTTTAATTTCCCTATGCTCTAGTGAAATGTGATTTAAATAATTAAATAGAGAAGCAAATATTCTACCAAAATCACATAATTTTATAGTACTAGAGGAATATTAATCTCGGAATAATTTCAAATATTGTAACTTCCCTACGCTCTATTAAAATGTGGTTTGAATAATTAAATATCAGATAATAACATGAACCTATAAACGCCACAGTGTTTGTGACAGCTGTCAAGCCAGAGGGAAATTTCCGAAGAAATTAGGTTATTGTCATAGCAACATGACAGAATGCAGGCATCTCATTGGCCAAAATTAACTGGTATAAAATTTTCAGCAAAATGTTGCTTAACACTTTCATCCACTTAGGTTTTCAATTATCCCAAAAAACCTCTTTAGCAAAAAAAGTTTGCAAGAATTTAATAGAAACAATCTTTTCAAATAATGACTATACTATATTATATTCCCACATAATTGTTGATGGTTTTGGAAATTGGACTAATTTTTTAATAATTTCTTATTGTGTTTGTGTCCGTTTCATAAATGACTCCATGTTTTTTATATATCCAGATAAGATTTATGTATATTTTTTTACTTTGTCAATGTAAGATTCATGATTTGGACAATGAAGCATATTAATTTTTCTTCCCTCTTCAGGAATTTCCCAGTCAGGCCCTGGCTCTAGCGCCCTGATACATCCAGAGGGCGCGCTGGTGTATCATTGATCCCAGTTAATATTTCTGCATTCTTCCGGCTAAGATTTCTGCTGCATCACGGCAAGCCGGTATAACTTTCAGAATTAGGAGCCATCCATCCACCAACGATTCAATCCACGATCAGAACCACCATTTTCACAAAACGGTTTGGGTAAAGCCTGCGAAGTTCAAAGATTAAGTATCGATATTTTGTCTGTATTTGAGCTTATAGCATATTGTACGTAGTGTCCTATTCTCAGGCCCGATGAATTGTGAAATTTGACCAAAATACCTGCAGTTCGTGCCTTCAGATATCTATGCCGCTTCGTGTTAAGGAAAGCTTCTTGTTGTTCTATGCCCCATACTAAGAAAACATCATTTTGCAGCAAGGCATGATTCTGTTTGAATTTACCAAGAAGGGTGAACTGCCTGAGTTGATGAATGAATGGATAGAAAATCTGAGACCATTGCTATCTCACACTGATTTGGTCAGATTCCATTTATAATATTCTCTTCTCCCAGACCATCCACAAAGATTTCAAAGATAACGCTTTTATCGAAGATGAGTTCAAGATTGGCCTACTAAAGAAGACTTTTATTACCATTTTTGTTTGTTGTTTTTAAAATTATTCTCAATACACAGAATCATTCTCCAACTATTTCAGACTCAATAAAAATATTGTCCGAATATTATACTATAGTGTTATCATTACATAAACCTGAAATCAGGTGGCTGGGTAGGCTTTGGAATGTTGGAGGAGCATAACTCATTCCAAACGGCATGCGGAAAAACTCATATTGATCATTTTGTGTGACAATCGCTATCTTGTCATTCGAATTGCTTGATGGTGGTATTTGATAATATAGTTGAGTAATATCAAAGTCAAAAAATTTTTTTTTTCACTTAATCGCCCTATTTCATCTTCAGTGTGATGGATCGATTTCTGATGATAATATCGATGCTAAGTCTATAATCACCATTTTATTTTCACTGAAGCGGCCAGGCTAACATAATAGATGAATAGGACCACCTTATCATCATTTTTTTACATAAGTTTTAGATTTTTTCCCGAATTACTTTTGTGCATTTTTCGACCAATCGTTTGCTCAAAATCAAGTTTTTACTGATCCGGTATTTTGAATTACGTTTCGTTTGAGGTCTAGAAATGCCAATATTCTAATTATACATCGCTATAGGACGGTTCGGTAAAAGGTTTCGGATTTCTCTCAAAGAAAGAAATAATTGAATTCTGGCGGAAAGCGAATACCTTTCCAGACTGTTTTGTTCCAGCTGGAAGGAATCAAGTTACGAGATAGCGTACAAATTACGATCAAAATCAATATCCGACCTTAGTAGAACGGAACAACTCCGCGGTCACGAAAATACGGTTGCATAAATAATTTATGTGTTCTTTCCGGGTGCGTAGACGAGGAATTCATTCGGTTTGCTTTCGTTTCAAGAAGCCATTTGAATGTTCACTGATGTACTTTATTACGTTCTCAGTATTTCTTTCTTTCCTGTCATTGTATTTATGAGCAAGCAAAACAATATTTTCATCGATTTTCAGGAGTATAATGATAATTGTTGTTATTTGTTTTTGTTATTTCCGTCAACCAGCTGCACACCCTTAAGAGTACAACCCTCAAATGTCTTCGAAAGACTTGTCCGAGCTAGGGAAGACGCAGCCCTTACCTTTTAACGTGTGATGCCATGCACGAGACCGATGACCATGCTGGGAATCGAACCCAAGACCCTTAGGTTAAGAGAAAAGCGCTCTACCATCATGACCATCACGGCCTATAATGATGATAGTAATAATAATACTTCCTCATCAGTCAAAGGAGGGGGTCGCTGGCTGCAAGGAGAACCTCTCATTGACAGATGTATCACGCAGGTTTCCGTGCAGTATAAGCATAACCCTTCAATGGCCTGGATCGATTATCGCAAGATGCCTTGCGGTACCCGATCAAATAGTGAGATTCTTCGAACAGCTCTCCGCTCTGGAGGTCTCGCTTCATCATAACATCTGGTCAAGTAAGAGTCCAAACATAACAGGTTATCTTTAGAAAGGACGTGTTTCAGGGAGACTCCCTCAGCCCTTTTTCCCTATGCCATTGTCCGTTGCACTACGAAAAACCCGCGGATACAACTGCGGCACCCCAGCAACCGGAGATCCGTTTTACTATTCATACGCCTCAGGAGAAAATTATATTCTTCAGTCCTTAAGGTATATACGCATGCTATCGGAATGGAGTATGGGATCGACAAATGTTGCACGGTTCATCTCAAAACACGATATGATTGCAGTTCCGATTCTACTTTACTTCTTTGGAGTTATGAAATGGACTGAAGAGGAGCTGTGACAACTCGACGTGAAAATTCGCAAAATGATAAATATTCATTAGAGCTTGCATCCTACTTATACTTCCCCAGACAACGAGGAATCCGTGGATTTTTGAGTTTGGAGTGTCTACATTTCAGAATGGTTTTGAATGGAGCATGTGAAGTCATCAGGAGTACAGATCAAAAGGGATTGGAGCATTTTCTTTCAAGACAGCAGCTCGTGCGGCCGACGAAATCGTATTCTAAACCGAACAGACGATTCCAAACTCTATCAGCGAGTTGGGACCCGTTCAGCAGAAAGCCCACATTAAGCTGCAAAGAGTGAAAGTCTTCTACAGCTACATAAGGTCGATCCAATGCATGGGGTCTTCTTTAAGAACATTGAAGAACTTGGCTTATCCAGAAGTCTGACCGTCTCATTTCTCAGAACAAGTGGTCTGAAGTCGGAAACCGAGTGATTCTTAATTGCTTGCCAGGATGGTGTCCCTGACACTAGATGCAGAGTGTGTCGTGGGGCGACCAAGACCATACTACATTTGCTGTCAGCTTGTTCAGCTTATGCGGTTTCAGCTTTCATCCACAGGCACAACGACACTCTTATGATATAGACGAAACACCGGCGTTGCCTTATGCTTCGAGAAATATTGAGTTTGTTGTGGAGAATGACAAGTGTCGAATCTATTGAAACTACTTATTCCCACCCTCAGGCAAATACATGCCATTAAGCTTGATGTAATCCTCTTCGAGCATTAAATTAGGACGATTTTCGTCATAGAGTTTTTGGCCCCAGGTGTAACGATCATCGTTCGAAAAGAGGAGGAAACACGGACAAAATATCGAGACCTACTTTTTGAACTCCGTAGGCTTAACCATTCTGTTGAAATGGTGGTTCTGATCATAGGAATAGAAGCCGACACCACCTAGCAGTCGGATAGTCATTTCTTATGATTTGAAATTTTGTTGAGTATTAACAGAATTCCCCCTCAAAATGGTATCGTAACTGAGTGTAATAAACCAAAGTATGATTGTCTCGGTACTTCTGGACTGACACAGAAATGTTTTACTGGAGAGCCTACTGTTGAGATTTTCGGTAAGATTGTGTCAGCTGAGAAACTCATCCATTGTTATTCCAAGAAGTTTGCTTGTGACCCTGAAGTATAAATAGTGGTTATTGCTGAATAGGTTGAGTTTTATCAGCATTGAGTTGCAATAAATTTGCAGCGAACCAATTTTAAGCTATACTTTTGAGGTTGAGAATATCAGGAATATTTATTGAGTGTCGTCTGCGAAAAGGATAGTAGTGATATCAGGTGATGTGTGTTGAAAGATGTCATTTGAATAAATGATGAAGAGTAAGGGCCCAATGACCGAATCCTGAAGTACTCCGTGCGCTCTGAAGTTGGATGTTGTGGCATTAATTTCAAGAAGTTGTTATCTGTTTGTTAAGTATGACGAAAACAAATTGACTGGTATTTGTGTGGTGGTCTTTGTGTTGCCTAGTAATAAGCTCTAATGAATTGTTTCAAAATGTTATAACCTCATTTTTATGAAGCCATAGAATGATAGTATCATCAGCAGATAAAGTGGAAGTACCCAATGTATTCAAATAAACCGTGTCATTGATATACAATAAGAGAAGCACAGGACCAAGTACAGAACCTTGGAGTACACCAATGCAAATAAATTTCACTCGATGAATCCAACAAAAACAGTCTGTTAGAGCAAAAGTAACGGAGTCACATTGCAAAGAGTATAATATCTAAGCTCTTCAATGCCCTACTTACAACGTTGTCCCGTTGGTGAGACATCATTTCTAACAATCATTGACCCAAGGCTGTTCGTTCAACAAGAACTAACTAAAGTTGCAAATTTTTGCGTCCTCCGGACAACAAACATTCTCCAGTTCATTATGATTTGCAATCACGCACAAAAGGCATTTATCCCATTATAACAACCGCTATATCCATTGTTCGTCCGATTTTTCAAATTCATATCATCTACCCGAGAGACCTGTTATTACAGAACGAACGGTTCCATTCACTCCTATTCATTATTTACGAGACCCTCTTCAGAGACTGTTACCTTGTCATTCAGAAAATGTAACCTAATGCCGTGCACACATTTCACAAAAGGATAGGTTTGAATAGTTGGGATTCTGTGGCCTACAATCTAGTGGTAGTGGAAATAAAGGGTTAGGCCAGGGAAAACAAATAACAGGGTGGAAATAGAATTGAACGCGTGTACAGGACTGGGGATGAATTATTCAGTGGCGAGTTGTGGGTAAGTCAAGGTCGGGATACTATGTTATTGAGACTTTTTTCCGATAATGTTTTCCGATTCGTTCTGAGAGTAATATGTTCTATTGGAAAGCTTTCTCAGTCCTTTTTTCCCCATTTTCCAACCCGGATATATCTACCTGTGGAGTTCCTTGAACTATCCTAGAAGTTATCCGAATTTTTCATAAAAAGTTGCTATTTCACATCAACACATTCGGCGCAAAAAAAAACCGACGAACAAACTGCTAAGAATACTTATAAAAATACTTTTTGTTCATGACTGTTGGTGTTGCGAGAAGAACTGAAAGTTAGTGGTGAAATGGATTACTTTTATTGGGCGGTAGGTACGTCTGTCTATTTATCATCGCATACATTACATTTTTATTCACAATGACCTTATAGTTGAAGTTTCCTCCTGTAAGAAACGATTAGTACCATTAGAACCCTGTATTTTCTTGCTATATCAAGCCTATTACATATAGAACTTTCTGCTTCAGCTGAATTTTTCAGCCTTAATTAACCAGTAAGGTTGTTGAAGTACGTCTCATAAAATGGCCGTTCTAAGCTTCTGCATTTGCCAGATTCAGAAATGAACCAACTCTTAAAGGACCTTTTGACAGAGTGTTGATTCCAACTAACAGATTTTGAAGTACATTTCTGATTAGCGTATCGTAAAAAGAATGACAAGGACATGTATTAAACATTCTTGAGCGAATAAAATGCTATCTTTAACCTTTATATAATAACTAACTATTATTTGGGACTAGAGTTTTTCACCTGTTCAAATTGAGAGCTTCAGATCCATACAAACAGATATGCACAAGTGAAACTATAAAGTTTAATAAACCTTATGTTAGGTTAGGTTTAGAATGAGTCGGTTTTCTCGGCTCTAACTAACTATTATTTAAGACTAGAGTTTTTCACCTGTTCAAATTGAGAGCTTCAAATCCATCCAAACAGATATATGCACAATAAAGTTTTATAAACCTTGGGTTAGGTTATGTTTAGAATGAGTGGGTCTTCTTGGCTCTCCACTGCGACCCGTAAGGGTCTACTGTCGCTCATACCAATTCATATTTCATCAAAAAAACCAAGCTTCTTGACGAAGCCGAATAGCTTGTCAGGTCTGAGTGAGAGAGAGAAACTCTGCCAAACATCGAAAACCTGTTTTGGTCGGCGGCGGGCAGGCACGAAATATGCGCTCTGCTGTTTCGTCATCTTTAAGACAGAGACGACATGTCGGGTCCTCCAACAGTTTTAGTCTTGTGTTGTGATGATTCAAACGACAGTTCTTGACGTTACCAAAAACTAAAACATTGGGAATTGGGAAACTAGTTCTTTCTCAGAAAATGTCCTTGCCTATTTTACGAAACTCTCAGAGAAGTATAAGTCATCAACGTTGTGGAAGATATATTCTATGTTGAGAAGCACACTCAACGTGAACAACAATATAAACATAGAGAGGTACTCAAAATTGCGTACGATGTTGAAACGAAAATCTGAAGGTTATCAGCCAAAAAAGTCAATAACATTCGGACCAGAAGAAGTAAACAGATTTATCAATGAAGCTCCTGATGAAAACTATCTTGCAACAAAGGTATGTCAAACAGTTTTTACTTGAACGTTCCACACTGTCTTGGTTCTTGGTCAGAGTTTCTCTAGTAGGTGTTTCATTAACAAATTTTCGAGTGCCTGTTATAGCTCAGTTGGTAGAAGCGGTGTACATGAAGTAATTGTTTAACGAAGGTAGTTATATAGGCGTGAGTTTGAATCCCAACTCTTGGAAGTTTTTTTTATATTATTTTCAATTAAGGCATTTATTCATTCATTAATGAACACCGGTTATTCATGTATAATTGTTATTCTACCTTATATTACTTTATAATATATACTTCTTTTCGGTAATAAAGGCAATAATTTCGATAAATACCTTTCATGATAAATTTATAAATTTTGAAGTCCGGATCAATAGTTTCTTTTTTATATTCTCAGGTTGCATTAATTATGGGTATAATGGGTGCTTGCCGTTCCATAGAAATGCACTCTATGAGTATTGAAGATATTCAAGATCTTGGATCTGCTTTGATGATAAATATTCCCAAGACCAAAACAAAAATTGTAAGGAAGTTCACCGTGGCTGGAATTTTTTTTTCAAATTTGTAAAAAGTACATTGATATACGTGCAACAAATGTTGGGATTTCCAATTTTTTTATGAATTACCAAAAAGGAAAATGTACTCTTCAGAAAATTGGAATTAATAAGTTTGCAGCAATGGGGAAACAAATAGCTACATTTTTGAAGCTTCCAAATCCCGAAATGTACACCGGCCATTGCTTCCGACGATCATCTGCAACCTTGCTTGTTGATGCAGGTGGAGACATAACAGCATTGAAAAGACATGGTGGCTGGAAGAGCACATCAGTAGCAGAAGGATATCTAGAAGATTCCATGTTTAATAAGAAAAAAACGGCAAATTCGATTCTTCAATCAATCGAACAATGTTCATCAATTAAAAGTACCTTCACACAAAAAACATCAACTAACAATATGAATAAAAATATCAGTGTTGATATAAATGCAACACCGACATTAAATTTCACTAATTGTGATAATATCACTATAAATTTAGTCACTAAGTATGACAAGTGAAAAACATAGGAATTCATTGACCTTATAATTATAAGTTGTTTTATTATTCAAGTTCGTTAAGTATTAAATATTTCTGTCAATTGCATTATCATATTATTAAAATCATCGATATTGCCATTGAAACTGTATGTGTTATAGTCGTAGAGAAAGTATGGTATTCTACCCACGTAAAATATATTTCATTTCATCAAATAAATCTGAAATCCAAAATGAATGAATGAATGAGGTATCTATTATTTTCATAAATAATATTTAGATTTCATTAAAACTCTTGACTATCGTATAGTCGTAGAGGAAGTATAGTCTTTTACTCGCGTATAATAGCTATTATTTTCTCGGATAATTCCGAAACTCGCCTTCGGCTCGTTTCGGAATTTTTATCCTTGAAAATAATAGCTATCATTATACGCTCGTTGAAGAATATACTATTCCCGTATAGTAAACGATCCGGGAAAATTTTTGACGGCTTGTATACATTTTAGACAGTAAATGAATGCACGCAAACAATAAGTATAATTCCATAATTTATGATAATGCTGATTGCGATTTCAGAAAAAATAGTATGTGTACCTCGTAGTAAAGCACATTCCCAGACTTCAATGCCTGTTAGCCTCGGCTTATCGCCTCGGCTATTTACATTGTCGTCCGGAAATGTATTGCTTTTACTACTAGATACACAATATTCTATTTCTCTAATAATACCACAATGTGACTTATCCATCAAAAGGTCAAATTAGGTCAAACTACCCTATATAGTTTTGGTAACGGATACGTTTGTGTTGAAAACACCACACCGAAGTTGGTTAATCCAGAAACAATCTCCCCGTTCAGGAAATTCTAGCCCACCGACAAGCCGTATTGCTCTATTGTGTCGATTTCTGCATCAAACCGTAATAGCAGCAAAACGAAACAGTCGCTTTTCAGAACACAAGTTTATAATTACAGAACTCGCTATGGACGGCATAATTTAACAAAGCTCGGTAATAAATGAAATTAGCTGTTCTTCGTTTCAGAGTAGCAAATATAGTACCCGTAGTAAATGAATCACTTTTTTTCGCGATAAAATGGAAAACGAAGAGGGGAAGGAAGTGAAGCGTTATTTAAACGATAGGAGTTTATCTCATTGGGTTCAGGGGGAATCTAAAGTAAAGAGAATAATGCTATAAATCTCCCCAGGTTGTAGTGAATATAAGGAATTTCTCATCCAAGTAAGTAAAATTCAATTTCTGGAAAAATGCATATTATATGGAAATTCTAATGATGAACCAGATTGAAAATTTTATGACAACTTTCATGTATTTCGAACTATAAACTTCATTTTGCTTTTGTTTCTATATGAAATCCCTTCTTTTCAATAGAAATCTCGTCGTAGTTGTTGAAAACAACCCTCAGGGCTCCGTACTCGGTCCTGTAATTTTTATATCATACATTAACGACCAAGATCATCAGCTTTCTGATTCAATCAGTGGCGCACTCCCTGGGCCAACCAACCAAAGCAAGCGCGCGCGAGAAATGTTCCTTAGCGGAGTTTGGAATATATGAAATACGATTTATTTATTTTTTAGTGCATTTCTTAGGAATTGGAATGCAGCAATGCAGAATCCAGCTATTGATTTCTTAGCAGTAGTGAACCAAGTATTCAGTATGCGATGGCGGATTTAAAAATAAAAAAACAATATAATATTTTTATTTTTTTATTGTCTTGAGGGGGGAGCTACAGCCCCTTTAGCCTCCCCCGTGGGTGCGCGCCTGGATTCAATACATCTCATGATGTATTTTGATGATATCTCCCTTTTTATTTTTCACTCATCACATCTATCCTTGACAGATATTTGTCGTGAAGTATTACGTCGCCATAACAACTGGTTTTCAGTTAGTCATCTATCTTGACGTTAGCAGAAACTAAAACATTGGGAATTCATCATTCCCAAAAAACGTGTGAGGACAGATAAATCGAAATCTGAACTGCTAACACCTAGCTTCTAAGTTTAATTTAATTTATTTTCAATTGAGAATCTTCTGGGGATAATTTACCGCAGCTGTGAGGTTTTTTTTGCTCAAAAATGAGTAGAACATTCCTTGATTGGCATTTTAAATAAGAAATTATGTAGACCTAGACTTAAAAAATCTCAAAATATCAACACTTGCGCTCATAACCCTCTGATGTTACCAAGAGAGAGAGTTGATGAGTCATATAACTCGTAAAGAAAATAGTGCCCAAAACCGCACCTTGAGGAATGAAGTTCTCTCCATACTCAATAGACTATCGGTGTTCACTCTTTGTTTCTTCTCTCTAAGTTAACTTCGGAAGAGATCAAAGGAGTGCTTTTAGGTCGTAAAGATGGCGTTAGGGTCACATCACAATATTGCAGGTGGTTTCCTATAATTGAACTGAACTGATTTCATGGTGATCATATTCAAGGAAGTATCGGAAAGTTACTTTTTGAATAAATTTTCCATCATTTGCAAAGTTGCTTGCCAAATGTCTTGAACGATGTTTCCCTACGATGCGATGGTTAAGTCACATCTGATAGACACTTGTGTAACTTTTTCAAAAATTACCTACTCTACTGCAAGTGTTTGGGTCAACTTTGACATGAACATTTTTACACATTCGTAATTTATTCGTAAAATTTTCGAATGATTCCGAACCTTATATATTTTTTGTATTATGGTATTGCATCAAGTGTGTTTTATTTCTTTCGTGAAATGTAGAGGCGAACATTCTAATACCAGAGGTGGTTTCCGATTTGAAAATAATATGTTTACCCGTAAGAACAGCTAGTTAATGTCCGACACAAGCAATCAACAGTAAGTCTGTTCAAGTGACATCTGTAATTTGGGTATTTTGACAAAAAACCTTGAGGTTCGATTTCAGACAATTCGATAAGGCACGTATGGTTTAATTGCATCAATATCATCATTAAGCTCTAATGGCAGTAAAACATAATGGCCACAAAAGTTGTGCAATTAAACAGAACAATACAAGTTTCATAATAACATAACTCTAGATGGTATAACTCCACAAAGCCAGGGTTTAATGAAACTAGCTGCTCCCTGACGCAAAAGTGCTTACTATGTTGCGTGTAGTAGTCGATATATATCATTTTCTTGTGCCAGAGACGAAAATAGTGGGTAAACTGTACTATTGATCGAACCAAGTAGAATTGTGGTAAATGATGCGATCGAAATAAGGCCAAGTTGACTTCATAACCAGAGCATCAGCGCAGAACTTGAAAGATCCAATTATTTTCTTGGCGTAATATGATTATAAACAGTCAATGAGGGAACGAACTTGTCGACATCGCTCAGAAACTTTTCTCTGGCATGGAATTTCCCATCATTTCAATTTTGCCAACATGAATTCCAAACGAAAAAATAATTATTGTCAAATCTTTGTTGAAAACTTCCGAGACAATTTAATGGAATTACTAGGCGACATTCTTTCATTAACTTACTACAGAAAAGTTAGTTTACTTGAGGAGGGGGAGGGAGATTCATCATGACAGTATTCATGTTGAAATTGTTCTTTTGCTAAAGATTCTTGAAGGTATCATAATAATTGGATTCCATTATTTGTTTTGTAGAATCTTCTCCACTGCCATAATGGGTTTAAAAAACGTTTTTAACAAAAATATTCGGGCTGAAATTTCAACGATTTTTACGATTCTGGTAAATTATACTAATTCTTCTTCCATCCGCCTGCAGTCTGAGATATTTTGACAAGTATCTGACAAAATACACCGACTTCCCTGACTTATACCATGAAAAAAATTCTTGACGTGTTTTATTTCGGATTTTAACCTCCCACAGTATGAAAATAAAAACATGTGAAATCAAGAAAAACGCATTCCTTTCAAAAAGTCAAACTTTCAATCGATTTTGAAGAGATTTCCACGCAGCTACCGAGTTAATGCATAAGTTGAATAAAAAATTAGTCCAAGAAGTCTACCTTGCGGCACACCATAGTCTGTTGAGTATTCACAGCCTGGATTCTTTCATTCAAATAGTTCTCAACTAGTTTCAGGCAAATGCCTCCAACGCTAATATTTTTCATTGACTGCGAAAGGAGGTGTGGAAGGTTTTGGACCAGTCTTTTGCACAAACATGGACTACCTTCACTCAAAGTGATATGTGTATTGTCAATTGCTTCTCAAGTTGAGGATTTTCATCTGGATTCAAATTGATTCTTAGATAATCTTAAATTTGTTAAGACAAGGAACTTTTCGTTGAAATTGTTTTGAAAAGTGACTTATTAAGAATATTGGTTGGTAATTGCCAGCTTTGTGTATTTTTTTTTTCACAGAAGAATGACTACCGTATGTTTGAATGCAGAATAGTATTTTCTGAGAAAAAACCCTTATGGTTCCAGAAAGTAAGAATGGTTTGTATTGTTTCAACTCTAATACTGTCGGTACCTCCTGCTCTTTTGTTTTTCAGTAGTACTTTCATATCTTGTGATTCAATGAGAACTACTGGGGTGAAAAAAACTTGTCGAATCTTTCGTTCTGCTCTTAGGGTGATTTCTACTTTCTGATTAACGATTTCAGCATGACTTTCGCGAAATGTATTCTCTTTATTCTCTTC
The DNA here is from genome assembly GCA_958502065.1 of Chrysolina americana. NCBI lineage: Eukaryota > Metazoa > Arthropoda > Insecta > Coleoptera > Chrysomelidae > Chrysolina > Chrysolina americana. The sequence goes on along the minus strand of OY293416.1, from coordinate 65,576,359 downwards.
TGTCATTTGTGACAACCTGAAATCTATTCTATATCTTCTGTTTTTAATGAAAAAAGGTACGACACTATTGGTATTGAAATTTGGAATTGAGTTACCGGATGTTCGTTTAGATTCATTAGAATTGTTCTACACCTCAACTACCCCGTTGAAGGGAACAGATGACAACTCTGATTCAAATGTACATCGATAACTGTTGATTGACTCAACCTCTCGTTTTTGAGTGGAACATCTTGATTGAATCAGAAATTACAAAATATCCTTGAATTTCAGTTTAACCGTGAGACATGGCAACACCGTTCGCTCTCATACGTAGGTGAGGTCAGACCTGTGGTAGGCATTAAACCATTCATCGTAATTAACATCATGAAACATATTCGGATATCTTCTCATTATGATGAAATCATGGTTAGACCATATCAAATCTGTATGATGTTCATTTACTGTCAATCACAGGTGTTACCAATTACGATCGGGAAATTTCTGAATCTGTTAATGTAATTCCGATAATGTTTCCTAGTACGCACAGTAATTGAAATCAATGGAATACTAGGCAAAATACACCTTTGAACGATTCGGACGTCAGGGAGGTTTCTAGGAGAGCAACAAATAATGAAATAACAAAAAAGAAAATTTGAAAATTAATTTTTTTGTACAAGACGTTTCTGATAAACGTGTGTGACCTTCTCTTGCCCTCACATTCGAAGTCTTTTTTTCTGTACTGATAATTCTGTATGTGTGTGTGCCTTCATGTGCAGTTTCAACAAACTATCAAGTTTATGAATAGTACCTACAGAGAACAACCACTGAAAAGCGAATGTATCATCACTGTACCCTCATAACAAACCCGTTACGATGTTTGTTGCTAGATGTTTTTAGATATGATCAAAAAAATTGCATAGGCTTTGGATAATTATCAAAAGTGCTTGTCAATTCTCCTAGAACGTGTGAAGAATTGTAATTATGGTACATGACAAGGTTATTGATGCGTTTTACGTTGCACAATCAATTAATTCGTACAAGAGAAGTCAAAATAGGAGTTCGCTAAGGAACTGTCCTAGGGCTGATTTAGTTTCCTATTCATATGAACAGTAAACAGTAGCAGAATCCAACACGTGTGGATACAAAGATTCTCAAAAGGCGTTATCTGATGTTAGTAAAACAAAATGTTTATCGAAATTAATCATGACAGTTGGTCAATACTCTCCGACACGTTTATAGAACTTTGTTGGAATATGATTATGTGATAGTATATTCTTCTATATAGTTTGCTGAATTACAGTTATATATGCATGAGTCTTATACAGAGTTATATTTTTACAGGCGAACGTTACGAGACGTTTTATGCGACTATACTGAACTGAAACGGCCCTAATAGTACTTCAGATCGCTGTCGCTGGTATAATGATCAACAACAAAACAACCGAAGAAAGATAATGCAAAGAATGTAAGTAGCAATACCCATATTAGTCGATAAATGAAACCAATAACTGATGATACTTATCGGGGAACTTTTTCAATCGATATTCGATGGGTACAATAAATACAGAACAACATTGCAACCACTATAATCTGCGGGTGAATGGCTCGGCTAGCTACAAAAAAACTGGTAAATGAATATGATCAAGGCTTGATTTGTGTGAACTTGCAGAGATCAACGAAATAACGTTAATCATAATTACCATCGAGTACGACGAGGCATGTCGATAGTCGTCTGGAAACTTTTCAGTAATTTAGTAATTTGTATTCACCTGACTTCGAACAGTCTTGATTCGGGAAGGAAAAATTCGACGGCAATGAAAATAAATCTGAATCTATCTGCGTAATGGGCAAAAGAGACGAAGTAGTCGAGAGAGTTTGGAAGGTAGAAATGTGGAATATTTAATGAAGCATAACGTAACGTCTGTTTCATTATGTGTGCTACAGCAGAAGGAATTTTAGATTTCTAGTACGAGCACCTTTATCAATTTGATCAAAATTCAAGCTTTTAGTGTACCGAATGATCCAAAACGATGCCAAGTAATCACTTGTTTCTTATTATTTCTTAGTTTATTGTAGACCTGATGGAATGAATTATGAATTTGAGTCAAAACTTCATTAGTTCTGATAGATATTTATTGGGAAGACACCGGTTCAATCAATAAAAACGTTTTGTTAAAGTGTGCTATGGAACCGAAAGAATCAGTCAGATACTGACAAAAACTAATCACCTCATCGCAAGAATGTTAATTTCAAGCAAATGACACTAATTAAATAATAGTTTTTTATGTATCAAGGAAATTATAAGGGCCTTAATAATTACTGTGGTACATAGATAATTTTATTTCTGACCAATTTCAATAAAATTTTGTTCATTTTAAAAACGGAATACATTCATTACCTTCCCGCTATATTTGAATCAGGTACCGTTGATTATAAGAGTTTTGTTGTTGCTAGGTTGTTGCTATGTTACTTGTTTATAAACAGGACAGTGTTATCAAGGTGTGTTTGCGTTAAAAACGTGTTTTCTACCCCAAATATAATGAAGGATATGTGGAAAAAAGCTGAAAAAGCAAGAGAATCATTAATTCCATCGAAAAGTGAAGCCTTATACCAAAAAGAATGCAAGATATATCTGGAGTGGCTGACACAGAAACATGTTATGCCAAAAGATGCTACTGAAACTATATTTCTGGCTTATTTTCAAGAATTGGTAAGGTGTTTTCTATGCTTTTCGGTAGATTTGGTAGTAATTGTGTTTATTCGTAGCAGTCAGAAACGTATAGTCCGAATTCCTTATGAACTAAATGGTCAATGCTAAAATCGATGATGGTGACTGACTATACATGAGAAACAAGATATCACCAAGTTCAATGAAGAACGGAGAAGTGTTATAATCCGAAAAAGTCTGCCGTTTTATCTCCTACAGGTGTCATCATATTTCTAAAGAACGCTCCTAATGAAATTCATTTATTGCATAAGGTAATTTTGTTCTGATTTTCCTTTTTGTGTGTATTTATTTCCTTTTTTTTGTTATAGGTTGTTTTGAATATGGGTTATTTTGGAGGATGCAGAAGTCAGGAACTTTTGAATATGGAGTTTTCGGATTCCGTTATGGTAGTGAACGTACCGGGAAGTAAAACTGGTGTATCGAAGAGATTTAGAGTTTTGAATGAAAAAGAGCTTTCCGCTTTGCCTTCATTGAGACTTTATATGTCTTAGCGCCCTGAAGGTATTGAACATAATTGTACATTTATTATTTGTAATGACGTGAACAAATAAAATATGGTTCAGTTTTCATTTCATAAATACATACACATACATATGACCCTCTTTATTGACAGCGTAAATATGACGATATAAGCTTATGATATCCCGTTCAGCAATAAATATATTTCTCTTTTATTAGTTCAAAACTAATTCATTTGCAAAAATAAAGACATGACCAAGATCTGAGATCTATGAGATTTTCACAAACAAAATTTCATTTCAAATATACCTCGATTTTTTTATCAATTGTTAAGTATCAGCTCGTTCAACCCAACTTTCTGAGCAACAACCTGTTCCTATCAAACTTATATTCACACTGCTTTCATGACCAATTTCACTCCATTCAATTTTTCCAAACAGCTCAGGCTCTTCAAATTGTTCTTGCATGAAACAGAAACCCTCCAAGTTAATAGCTCTCTCGTGCAACTGGCAATATGTACCGATTCCGTCGTAAAACAATGGGCAGACTCATTAAGCTGCATTTAATGAGAACATATAATTACGTTACGTAAAAATGCAGTAAAACAGTCACGTGAATGGGTTTTTCGAGTCGAGACTGGACGATTCTAAACAAAATCGCTGCTGGAGCGTATTTATTTCAGTTTGATGTGTATAAGTTTCCAGAAAAGGGCACAGTTGGATTCAAGTTTAGCAGACAGATTTGGGTCAACATTGAAAGAAGACCCGAAACAAAAACTCTCATTTGTTCAAGTTTATCGAAATAGTACGGTAGATAATGAAAATCATGTTACTTTTACTTTTCCTCTTTTTATTCATTTATTTATTTATTCATCACCCAAACAGATTCAATAATCTAATTAAATGGATGATTAATCTAATGAATCATGAACTAATTGAAAGAGAAATAAAGCTAAAAGTATAATACATCAGTGTGAAATGAATTATATTGCACACATAAATGATTTATTTTTAAATGTTAAACATGTAATGTAATGTAATGTAAACATTAGGGGCTGATTCACATTGATTGAGCAATAATATTATCTAATATTGCATTTTTAAATACCTCCAATGAGACTGTCCAGTCTGAATCTGTAAATACATTAAATCCGTTTGCCAGCCGAAACATGGTCACAAAAGGAGAACTGAATATTTGAGAACATCAGGTAAATCATTGATGGATACAATAAAGAAGAGTGGCCCCAAGTTGGATCCCTGAGGAACTCCAGATACTGCCTCAATTCTATCTGAGTACAGTCCATTATGTTTCTTGTGGACTTCAGAGAAAAAAGGAACTTCACTCAAGAAAAATATATTCAAATCTTTGTAATAATGAAAGTAATACATTTATTCTGAACAGAAACTACTTATATGAGAAATTATATTCTGCGGCAGAACAAAATTACAGTTTTTCTCGAACCGAACAGAATTTTATTGACTACGTTATGTAATGCAAATATTGCAATCACTCCTCAGTTGTGGGAAAACCTGAAAAACCTGACCCCGAGGGTCGATATACATTTCAAGCAAGCATCAGAACAATAATATTCACATCCAAAAGTTCGTGAAATTCATCATTTGAAAACAACCAAAAAGCAAACCATTCAAAATACAAATTTTCAACACTTCTGCATTGGAATCTTGGTCCAGATGGTAGATAAGATTTGACAAAAAAATATACTCACAATTTGGCTATACTCGTTTATTGTGTCGAAAGAAAAAAAAGATTGAAACTTTGAGAATGAATGAGGAGTTTTAGATGTATTCTGATACGTCAATCATAAAATTACAGACCAATCCAGGTAGATTCAATGTTATAAATTAAATGATCTATTATAAAACAGCTCAAAACTCTGAATTCAGAACAGATAAATTACGAGAAAAGGTTACTCTTCCAGGATACAAACAACGTATTCACTCCAGATTGAAACTGAGACTCATTTCGGCAGATATTTAGCATCGGAATTCCTTTTCAGGCCTGGTTATGGTATCGATATGTTTTTTTTTACATAATTAAGTAACTAATCAAATTCAATTTCATTTCCTTATTCAATATGCTCAGGCATTGAATATTTCATAACTCAGATATTCCCACGCTATGAGAAAAAAACCCATAACGAAATTACTTCGATATATAATATATATATTATTATTATTATTATTATTATTATTATGGAAAAAACACAACACATATCTACACACATCGTTCTTATTTCTACTATATGTCTTCCTGCGACACTTAGTTATGATTCAAATCGATTGTTAAGGGAAATATGTGATTGAATTTATGATTGAGCTGACTAATTATTATTGATACAAACTATTATATTGAAATTGTTAAATTTCCTTCTTTTGCCATGTAAAAAACTGTCCTTCATTTCTTTATTCATCCATTATAGAGTTGGTATCCGTTTCACTAACATTAAACTGTAGTATTACTGTGCATTAGTTTGACTACAATTCAAATAATTTAATGAAAACAAAAATTACCAACAACCTATATAAGTAGCCGTTTCAACCCTTACTAATATACCTCATCCATCTGGACAAATCTCATCGACCAAAGCACATCGAAGCATTTCTGATATAAAAGTCTATCCCTCGCTTTTGGTCATTTTAAGTAAATCTCTCATGCGATGGATATAAAACCCATCTTTCTCGTATCGATATTCAATATAAGTGGAGCAAATATGAAAGAAAATCCTCGGAAAACTCGGACGAGACTCACCTTTGTCCTTTTTCCATTAAAAACACTTTCGGAAGGCATTTCTCCTTTGGACTTGGTAGTAAAATAGCTGAATCGCTGGTAACGGTATCAGTTCAGGGAAAATTGTGAATAATGAGCTTGATTTTTTTTTTGAATTTCAATAAAAAGAGTCCAGTGAGTCGATTACATGAAACAGGTCGAGATGGCTTTAAATGATAGACTATGATATATTGTGGAAATAACAGTCGATAGTTGTGAAGTTTATGGTTCAGAAAAACACAAATAACCCTAATATTACAGGAATTCTTTCCGTTTTTAAAACAAAGATTTCCAAAATTTCGACGAACGATTCACAAACGAAATCAACCAAATTTTTGAATCTCTCAAGATAAAAACAAAATATTACAGAAGCAACAAATCCTAGTGATAAAATAACATTAACGTATGCATATACAGTATGATGCAAAGTTACGGAATCAATTCGATATTCAAGAAATCCAAAAACACGTCGATATTTGAAACGAGAAGAAATATCACCTCCATCTCCACAACTTTAATTCGACAATAATCAAACTAATGGGGGTACATGTTTTGGATTCAGCAAGAATCCATCTTCAGCCTCATACAAGTTATGGAGAGGAATAAGTCCTTTTTATATAATAATATTAAATGAAATATTACGGGTTAATGGGGGTAGGTAATATGTCCAATGCCCAACCGCATGGTAATAAAAATGGAAAAGTGTAGAATATAAAAAAAATTCAAAATATTTAGGACATGGTCCGAAGACTCATGTCAGCTACGAGTGTTAGGGCAATTTGCCCTTCCAACACCACAAGAAGAGAGAAATCATTACTTTGAAAGTTTTAACAGATGGCTTAATAACTTAACTCATCTGTTATGAACAAACTGTATAAAAAAGCATATCTGCAGTGACTGGATCGGATCAGATATGTCTCGAACTCTCTAGAACTCGTTGAGTTTCATATCCGGTGCGCAAAAAATATTCAAATATTTCATGGCCAATTCCGAATGAAATAAACTTTCGCAATAGTAAGACAGTTTTCCCGAGATACAAGCCTTATTAAGAAAAGTTGAATCGCTGCAATAAAACGCGGCATATACGATTCTAGAAGGAAGTTAATTCAATCTCGAAGGGAAAGCGAGGAAATGAGACTGATTTTAATAATGTCGTGGAAATTCAAAGGGGAATAAGACAAAACTGCTGAACCAATAAACGGGAATTTCTCCTTTGGAAATGTATTTAATTACAGTGGATGGCCTAATAATAAAATTCAGAATAAATAGATATCGAGCAGTTTGAGAGAACTGGAATGATTATTTGTGGAGCAGAAATAGAGGGAGTGTTAATGAACTTTGAAGTATGGCCATTTCCAAGCGGAAGATGAAGCTTGCGTGCTCTACCTGGATCTCTGCAAGGATTTTGATCAATCAAATGGATTTCGTCAACGATAAAAGTTCAATTCAATTAGATTCTTCCCATTTCTTTACCTATGGAATGCGTATTGGTTACCATACAGGAGTTTGAATTTTGCAAACACTTGAGAACATATATCAAAGTCAAGCTTGCTATGGAATCGTTTTTCTATTCTCACCCTGATCGAGCTAAAAAACACTACGACAAAAAATAATCGTACGTTAAAGAAACACAATTGCATCGACACAACACTTCGAAATTTTTCAGTGGCTTCAAATCATTCGAAAACGAAGTTGCTGGATGAAAACATTAATTTATCATTTGGGTATATTCTATGTTTATCAGTGAGTATTGTTATTACTAGTTCAATAAAAGATGCAATGTATTCAATGGACCTTTATTTACATTTGCAAAAAATGTATTGCAAAACTCGTTTCAATCGATTGTTAATAGTCTAAAATGTATATTTATCAACGAGTGCCACTCTACTTTTTTTATTTAAGAAAAATATGACATTTCAAAGTGTGCCTCTCTGTGTTCCTCTGAAGTCACGTTCATCGGAAACATCTCCACCATAATCCACGTTCCGAAATAGGGAATATCGTTATCTCATAAAATATAGCTATTGGATGAGTATAAGCCATCGAGAAATAATTGAAACTTATCACTAGATCAACACATCAAAAAATTCTACGTAAAAGCGTATAGATTTGATCTAATAGCATCTATCTTGTATCATATGAGGTAAGCAAATGAGTTGAACAGGAAAACAATTCTATTGATCTGATCCGTGAAACAAACGTACAAACCCATCTGGTATCAAATGACAACTATCATAGAACACAATCCAGATGTAAGTAATGATAATTTGAGATTCCATAGTGTTCAACTCAAAATACGTTGCCAAGTTTAATTTTGATGACGTCACGAAACTCCTTTTTTCAAATTATAGAAAAACTAGCGGTCAGAACAAATAAATAAAAAATCCCTTGTGATATTAGCGTCTGTACTTTCTGATTACAGTGTTTTCTCAAAGTCCGTGGAAAGGTCCATTGTAATACTACGAATTTGTAATTCACCAAATTTGCCATTCGCGGGTTACTTAAGGATTTGTTTCGTCCATTAACGTTTTCACCTGCCTCCTATCAAAATACTCGACTGTCCACTGCCCCAAAAAAATTACGGAATCTCAAATTTCAAACCAACGAAACTTTCTGACGGTCTCCAAAATGCCTATTCCTAAACAACCAACAGCGTACATTCCACTTCATTGAGAACAAAGTATTATGAACTCCGTTGAAAAACATACAGTGAGTCTGCTTAAGTTTGCTACATATGGAAAAGTTTTTTATTATTGATTTAACGAAAAAAAGTTATTCTTCATAAAAAGTTCTGCATGGTCTGAAACCCATGATGTAACCATCAGATATTGAATTTCATTAATCTTATACGAGGTATGTCAAAAGATATGAATTTTACCCAAGAGTAAAGTAACTTTATATTTCACAATATCGAAAATTGTGACTATGAAAAGTTGTTCGTAATTAAAAACTATGTTTGAATATGCAATTACATCCTTTCAATTGAAAAAAAAAATTACAATTTTTTTGAAATTGTCAATATTACATTTAAATTTAGTTTTATGAAAATTTGCTTATTACTTTTTGAACAGACCGGAAAGGTTAACATGTTTGTAATGAATAATAAATGATAAATTTTCGGTATTGAAAATTTGAGAAAAATTTGTAAAAAAATTATTTTTCCAATTCGAAGGATATAATTGCATATTGAAACAGTTTTTAATTCCAACTGACTTTTTATAATGAATATTTTCGATGTTGTGAAATATAAAGTTACTCTACTCTTGAGAAAATTTCATATTTTTTGACATACTTCGTATAAGATTGATGAAATTTAGTATCTAATGATGAAGAATAACTTTTTTTCCTAAAATCAATAACAAAAAAGTTTCCCATATTTAGCCAACTTAAGCAGACTCACTGTATGTACATAAATACGTACGTAAAACGAATACAAAACGATACGAGAAGAACCTAACGTCAAGCCTAATTCCGCCAATGTGATAATGATTATAATCAATGGTCTTTTAATAAAGAACGGTCCCCTCAACTTTGACCTGACCGTCAACCTATTGTAATCTACTTGCAGTCAGAAAAAATAGAGATCTATTCAAATGCATCTATATTTTTGGAAGTGAGCAGTGCAGGACTAGATGAAATAGTCAACGTACAAATTGACACGCTACACATATTTTACCCTGCATGAGAAATGCATGCCTGTCCACTTTTACACCTGTGCCTGTCGGCGTGCATATGCGTGTAAATCGCACGTGCTTCAAAACCCCTGAATGGGCATGCACGTATCTGAACGGGCCTTAAGAAGTCTTCAGTCACAATAATATTATCATTATCATTTCCTCAATAATACCATCGTCAAGGAAAGCTTTTATCTCGAATATTTCGTCATATGTTTCAAAATTGAGAGGCACAAGAATTGACATACATAAAACCTGTTTATGAAACGCGTCAAGTTCAAAATAGGAGATTATTAAATACGAGAGAGTGATAATAACTAGGTTGACGTCATCTTAGAGGTTTTGCAACGCTCATAGAAAGTGGTGGTAAGAACAGCAGAAATAGTTTATAAATTACTCGAAGACGAGAAAATACGTACCTATGATGGAAGTACAAGGACAGTCCAAACAGCTTATAATGACCAAAAAAGAAATTACATGACCGGTCTTCCAGAGCTTATGTATTTTCCTGCATACGGAGAAAATAAATACTAAGATACTTCTCTCTCTGTAATGTTAATATAAAGAAGAAACAATACTGGTCCCAGAACTAGTCCCTGAGGCACCCCCGACCGAAACTGACTCATTTCTGAAGGACAGATCGATGATACGCGAATGTGTTTGAGATTCGGACCGACAAACTGATTTCTTGAGAAAAAAGTGAGAAGAGTTTTCCTGGGACCATATCATTCCAGAATATTCAACTACTTTCAAATTTATGAACATGACGCGACGAATGAATTATTATTATATTCATTTGTAGATTCTGTCGGGCAAGAAAAAATATGATTCGTGCTTATGATTGAATCAGAAAATGTGAAAAATCTCAGATGGCCCAAGAGTTCTGGAGAAAATATCTGCAAAAGCCATGTTTCATTTACAATCAAAACGAAATACCGTGTACTAAGTTCGAAGTTAATTCTGCTGAAGAAACAATAAACAGCCGTATAAACAACATACCTACCAAACGCTTCCAGAACATGCTATTTATTATTCCTGCTCGAAATGCACTTCCAGGAATGAGAAGTAGTCATCAAAGAAAAAATACCTACGGTATGAAGCTATTCGTAATATACTTGCTAATCTATACGAACGGTAAAGAACACGTATTCTGTTGAACTGAAAATATCAAATAAATTCATGTAAAATCGCAACAAATCAAAATACTGTTTGTGCCTTTTTGCATTATTGGGTGATATTCATTCTCTTATTAACTTTCAATAAAATGAGATGGTGAAATTATCGTGAAAAGTTGTTTATTTTTGAAAACAGATGATATAAATTGGAAATATAACTAAAAGGCAAGGCCGTGCCCAGGGTTGGTCCGGGGGATCCCCCCCCCCCCCGAAATGAAATGGATTACCACTAGATTAAATCGACAAACATTCCAAAGATCAAAGATTGCAGAATTAGCAGGTATTTTTTATTGAGACCCCCCGAAACAAAAATCTGGGCACGGCCTTGTAAAGAGGAAATGCTTATCATTCACTATAATGTTTTTTCAAGCCAAAAAGTTTGTATCACCCAGCTTAGGTTTCTCCTGACGAATGCGTATGGAAGTTGTATAATCAACTTTCACCAAAAAATAAGTTTCTAAAGTTTACGGAAAGTTGAGAGTAAATGATGCGACCGTGGGAGACCCTAACTTTGTGCGATACATGGGGGGTCCAACTGGACAGACGTTTAACATTCTACAAATACATTAAATTGGCTATTCAGAGATCTTTGGTTAAGGTCAAACGCACGCACTCTTCAATAGCCAGAAGGTCACATCTTAGTCTGGAAAATAAAATGCTCATCTGCGAAACGTTGATGAGACCAGCAATGTTATACGTCTGTCCGGTGTTCTGCAGCCTGAACAAGACTCAGTTTCTGAGACTTGACAGGATGCAGAACTAGATTATACGTATTATTACCAAGAGAGATCGATATATTTGGTTGGATGTGCTGCGAGAACTTGCCGGCGTTGACTTCATCCCAGTAAGTAAGCAACTTGCTAACAAGTTTTGAAAGTATTGTCACCGTAAAAGTCTTCTAACTAGAGACCCTACCAGACTCAGAGAGTACGAAAATGAGTCCCACAAACACGGTGGACTCATTCATCAAGCGCTGGACCTCTTACAGAAGCGCTGGGAAGAATCAATTCCAAAGGAAACCAAGTCAAACCAGGTTTTTTGCCACAGCCTTTTCCGGGATGAGGAAATACGAAAGCTTGCGCATTAGCATCACCATTATCACTTTGAGGAATCGTCCACCCGTCACCATCAGCAGGGGTAGATACCAGCGCCCTATCGCCGGAGCCTAAGTTCTGCTTTAGGGTGGTGCTCACCCCCCTAACAACGGTAACTTCCCAAACATCACTTCCCATTCTAATCCCTGGAGGACGAAGGGAGGGAAGAAATGTTATGTGAAGATTTCACACGTTAATTGCTCTATCTTTAACCGTTCCTGAGTTGAAAAGTTCATTTGGAGAGGGAAGGAGTAATGTCCCTCCATAATTTTTTCTTTTATTTCTATTCGTGACATTTTTGACATTGTATTCCTTTTGTATGCCAAACCTTGATTCTGAGCATAAGCAAATCATATATTTTCGAAATCTGCGTGAAATTTTGCGTATATAGTGCGGATTGTAAGTGAATCTACCTATTTTGTATTTTCCATGATTTTTAGGGGTCTACCCCTTTGGACTTTTTTCGATTTTTCGAATAATTCAGTTTTATATCGATTGAGTCGAAATTCACAGATTATACTGATTTGATAATTCTGAATCGATTGGCGTTCGCACAATTGCTCTATCTCTAACCGTTCCTGAGTTGAAGAGTTCATCTGGAGTGGGAAGGAGTAATTTCCCTTCATACTTTTTTTACTTCTATTCATGAAATTTTTGACAAACCTTGAATCTTAGTTTAAACAAATCATATATTTTCGGAATCTGCATGAAATTTTGCGTATATAGTGCGAATTGTAAGTGAATCTGTAGTGGCGTTCGCAGAATTGCTATACCTATTTCTCTAACCGTTTCCGAGTTCAAGAGTTCATCTAGAGTTGAAAGAGGTTTATCTGGAGTTTAAAAGGGTAACTTTTTTATACTTCGGAATCAGCTGGTCGAGATATATTTTGGGGAACCGGCATTTAAAGCATTGCTACGGGGGAACATGGAACACGTCCTTTTTTAATATCATTTTGAGCTACCAAAACACCATGGAAATTATTTGTTGATAAGAACTTAATATGGTTTAATTACTTGTTTTTCCCATCCCTCATTAATTTTGACTGAATAATTAGGACTAAATCTGTGGTACGTTTGTAGGTATACGCTTTAAAATTATTCAAACGCATACTGTAACACAATAGATTTAATTATGTGGCGACAGAAAGTGAACATTTTGATTAAATGCATGCGTTGAAACGGTTTTCTCGTCCAAATTGTTGTTACGCAAATTTCATGCCAAATGTAAAACAAAATGAATGTAGTCAGCTGTGCGAGTGAATTAAATTTCAATAGAAATGAGGGAGCAGAGAATGATTCAAGTAAATGGATATGTTAAAATTGAAATTTTATTTGGTTTCAACTCCATATGCATGAATTGAAGGTATTAAAATTATTTGCTAATTTCATGAGCTTCAATGAATTACCTGGTCTGACACTGGTAAAACACTTATAATAATAATGGTAATGAATCTTCCTTGTCAGCTTGGAGCTGTATCATAATTTAACAATAACTGAAAAAAAATAGAGTTCTATAGATTAATTTGAGTTACTAAAGATAAATTAAAGATGCAATTGAATAACGAATGTAAATAAAACTCGATAGTGGTGAGTGGTAGACCGATTGAAGCTAATAATTACAAATACATACATGTTTCGAACTCGATGATGAATTACATGGTTTCAATTGAAAAAGTTTTGACTCCGCAAGTTTCGTGAAAGTCTAAGTGACTTTGGATATCAAGAAAGGAAAAACTTTGAATATGTTTAGAAGTTGTTGACCAAATAATCTCTGAAATGAGCTGAGATGCCATTTTGAAGTTTGGAACCAGAATAATAATGAAGCTCGTTATATGAAGAGCGGTGTTTAGGAATATATAGAGTTTGTATTAACATAATTATGTTCAAGGAGGAGTTCGTCTTATGTATGAAGATTCTTTCTGCGTTTTAATGATTTCATGTGTAAAGAGTAACTGTGCGAAGTTACAACTTTTATACATTTTTAAGCAACCTAATTCCGAAAAACTATCATAATTTCTGAACTTACTTCAAAAGCGAGCATACGAATTTTAAATTCCATGAGGCAGATTGGTAACGCTAGTCATAAAAGAGGAATACTTTGAGGAATATCAGGAATTCAAGCAACTTTACATTGCCTGGTAGGGAGAGATAGAGTCTGTGGGGAAATAGTAGTGTATTTGTTGTTCCTGATGAATTCTTATAGATGAGACGAGATTTTCCAAATTTTATTTGTACACGTTTCTTTCTCGATATTGATTTACAAACAGGAAAGAGGAGTTCAATAAAAATTCACGTTCCCAATCGTTATATTTGGTGACCAGTTTTTATTGAAAGGTTAGAGGGTTCAGAGGATAATATTGCCGATAAAGTTTTTGATGGAAATGACAAATAATTTGTTTTACTCATGATAATGCCCATTGTCGCCGAGTGAGAATTATAGAAGCTCATCGTGGGATTACAAGAATTGGATGACAATCCTGTTAATCGGGCATAAATTGCGTTTGGCACGTTTGGACCTGAATATTTATGCGATTGAAATGTCCTCAGTAGCATCCCTAAATTTTCCAACAATAAGCAAATGAGTTGCAAACAAGTTGGGAAGCAATACCTCAAGAATTCATCAGTGATTCATACAAATATTCTTTCATAGATAGTAGTAACAGCTCTGAGGCGAATCAGAAGAGATACTACTTTAATTTCTAATCATAAATTTTATTGTAATTGTTTTTTTTTTTGAGGTTTTGTCAACAGTAAACACAAGAGTTTTTTGTCGAATAAATTTCGTTCTTCAACGAAATAATTTTGCCAACAAAATTGCTCGACCTACGGTCTCACAATTTTTTCATGTCAGTTTCTCTCGTGAAATTACTGATGGAAAAATTCATGTTTTGTCTGATTTGCTCAAACGAAATTTTATTGTAGGTTTTTGTATTATCCATTGTCCATCCCCACAATCTGCAAAAACGATTCAGTATCAATGTTTGGTGTGGTCCATTCTGAGGCAGAATTATTGGTTCATTTTTTTACCATGATTTTTTGACCAAGAGTTTTGGACGAGTTTTTCGATTGTCTTCATCTGTAGGCTCGTCAGAGACTTAATGTGTTTTAAGCAGAATGGACCACCAACACAATTTCAGTGGCGTAAGAATAATGTTACGCTGTTTCAAAAATAGATGGATTGCTACAAATGGTCTTGTAAAGTGGCCCCCTCGTTCACCAGAAATGATACTCCTAGATTTTTATTTTCGGAGATTTCTGTGAACTAAATGAAACATAATCGATGGCAGAACTGTGTTGAATGCAACTCGTAATGTCAAGAGAAGGGCTCAAATATGTGTTCAACAAAAAGGCTGTTTTTGAACATTTACTTCATATTTGATACCACTTTATCAAATCCGATTACCTATTATGAACTTGAATCGGTCCAGAAATATCCATCTAATCAATTATTGTAAGGAAGTCTATAATTCAAAGAGTACGTTATAAAACTCGTATGACATGATATACGATCTCCAAGGACCGGAAGTTCATCCTGCTCCCGTCAGAAACGACATTGATATATTTTCCCAGGAGATCAGACGTCTGTTCAGTGTTGTTACCTTTCCTCTTAAAACTAGCCATGCACTGTCTCCTCCATATCCGACTACGAGAAGAGTAGGTATACCTTCACTACAAACAAAACTGTCCGGTCCAAGAAACAAGCACATTGTCATGTCTCTGAGCTAATGTATGCCTGCTAGACTAATTCAACAGAGTGATAATATTCCACAGTATACACAATCAACTAGATGGAACTGCTCAAGTTTTTGCACCCAACTCACGGAGAGGGCGGTTTTGGAATTTCCATCTCACCTGCGTCCCATTCTGTCCTGTCGTTTCACATTCAGGATGTCCGAACACAAATTACGAATGATGCTCAGGAGGAAATTGAATGAATTCAATAAAGCCTCGAGGCTACCAGGCATTGCCGGTTAATTACTGTGAAAACGAGTAGATGTTATTTATAGTTAATAGAATCCTCCATTTGAGTCTGGGGATACAGGCAATGATGAATTCAGTTCGAGTTGTTTGGGCCCGAATAGAATTATTCCATGAATGGTGGCCTGCAGGTTATTGGCGAAATGATGAGGAGTTTCTGATTCCAAAATCTAATTTCGTAAATATAACAATTGAGAATGTTTCCATTTTCATCAGCGATGTTATTATAGCAGGATTGGGTATATTTTCAACTTGATATGAATAGTTGTCCTTTCTTGTATTGCGAGATAAAAAACAATTTTAACGACAGTAATTTATCTCAAATGAAGGGAAACCTGCGGGAAAAGAATTGAATTTTCATACTTATTGAAACATTCATGTATGAATTTCCTCTCCACGTTGACATAAACTAAATCATTCATTCATAACAGATGAACTCTTTTTCTGCACCACTAAAAAATGAAGAGTTATTCATCTGAATAGATATAAATCATTCCAAAGACAAATTGTTAATAATCTCAATAAAAAGTCAATTGTTAATGCTCCATACCATTCTGTGTATTCATGGAGGATTTCCACTAACACAACGCTGATTGTCTATAATAAAATTGAATTATCATCTATCTCGAATGTTTCTAGATATCCCAAGGGATCATATGGACACGAGCTTGATCACATTTAATTAGGTTCAGAGGGTTTTTAATCATCCAATGGGTTGATTCAAGTCTTTTTTGATGGCGAGTATTTTTTTTTCTATGAATTGCGCTATAGCGATTGTAGTAGGTACTGATGGAAACTTCCATCCTCAGTAATTCTTTTATGTGTGGATCTAGGTGGACACCTTGAGTTTTTTTTATGAAATATTCTGTTTGATTTTGTAATAGGAAAAGGTTTTATTATATATAAAGATGAATTGGTCTTAGAATCACGAAAAGGGGCCTGTTGAGTTGAGATACAATCTCACTCTACAAGCAATTTTCATAGAATCTAAAACAACACTAATGGTGATCTGAAAGAACTTAAAAATTCGTATAATGCAAACCTTCAATGTATCTGAAACTAACATTATGTATAACGTTCAAATGCAACAAAGAATAGAGTTTTCTTGATAACCAAATCATTGACTTCGAACAATTGAACACATCTTTTTGTCTACATACTGAAAACAGTTCGAAAAGTGATAATCACTTCAATCATTTGTGCAAAAGCTATCCTCAAACTGCTATGCCACCAAAACCATCTCTAATTCTCTCGAACTCAGGTACAAATGTCTATTTTCCTTTTTTTTGTATTCCATTTACGGTATTGAGAGACCCAGTGGAGTAAACCTATTTTTCAACTTCAAAAGAAGGCCTCTTAGATATATTATTTGTCGACCTAGAGTCAGATATCCCCAAAGAGCACAGTTCAGAGCACTAGGAAGTTTGCCATCAGCATGCCTATTCATTTTAGAAACAGCCTGATTGGTTCGTACAAAAATACAGTGAGAACATATTGTCTCAGTCAGTTTCTGCAACCCGTCTTACTGGTCACATCAATCTCCTCAACAACACAAATCAAGAATTCAATTAACTGTTTTGGAAAAAAGTTGTTAAACCACCTTTCATTTACTATCAGAAAATTGGAAAGAGAAATTGGTTTTCGTGAAGAACGGAAAAAACTGCTTTTCCAAAAACCTTAGCTATACTGTATTATGTATCAACCACTTGGAATTCTTTTCTAATCTATAGAATAGATATTTACGTTAGAAGTATTCAACAGAAAACAACTACAGCCCCCTACGAACGATGAATTATATCTATGTTGCATCTCCAGGGAAGAAACTCTTTATTAAGGAACTTCTGGAAAAACATTCAAGATCACCCAGTTACAGACTGAGTCGTTCGTAGTAAGTACTGGAAATGGGGATGTGATTGGAATTCCTTATTGAAGCATTCACTTCTACTCTCTATGGATCAAGGATGGTGGTCAGAAAAAGAGCGAGCGTATCAAACTGGTGACTGAACTGAGGAGCATGTATAGGTAGCTCAACCAGCTGTTCCAGACCACAACTAATGGCTCAGTACATTGGTTGCGCTTGCATGCTTCTGTTTTTAAAGTTGGGTGATTACAAAAAATACATCTAGCCGAAAACGAAAGCTCGAAAGCAAATTTTGTTAGTGGAGAAGTGGATGTTGTGTTTATTCCATGAATATTATTGTTAGAAAATTATGGTGATTTAAAAAATTGACTTCTTCATTATTTTATTACCCCTGGTGTGGTGTACTAACAAAGCACCCACTCAATATTCACCAGTATGCATACCAGGCTGGTAAGTCAACAGAACTTGCTCTCAACAACCTTGTCTCAGGAATAAACGACGCCCTGGAACACCAGGAGGTAGCAGTCGCCGCATTCCTTGACATAGAAGGAGCTTTTAACAATGCCTCACTCCCTATATGAGGCCACTGTCTCTAGAGGAATTGAACCAATACTATGTGACTGGATAAGAACTATGCTTCATAACAGAACTATATCGACCTCTCTACAGGGGGAAAGTGTCAGCTTCAAGCCAGCAAGGGGCTGCCCTCAGGGGGGGTTCTCTCCCCTCTGCTATGGTCACTGCTGGTGGATGATCTGCTGGCCATTATCTCGCTGTGGGAGGTCGATCTGCAAGCATATGCTGACGATCTGGTCCTAGTAATACGCGATAAATCCGAAGAGACGATCTCCTACGCCCTTCAGGATATATTGGACACCATATATAAATGGTGTGAGAGGGAGGAAATGTCCATTAACCCTCACAAAATGGTCATAGTGCCGTTCACCAGAAAAAGGAAGCTGGTACAATTAATACCTCCTTCCATCAATGGTGTAACAATTCCTTTTGCGAGTGAAGCAAAATATCTGGGAATAACCCTAGATAAAAAGCTAAATTGGAACTTGCATCTGGAAAATACTATCCGGAAGGCTAGCCTATCATTATGGACATGCCGCAAATATGTGGCAAAACATGGGGCATGTCACCAAAACAAGTGTACTGGCTGTACGTGACCGTCATACGACCAATAATCACGTATGGCTCTGTAGTCTGGTGGAGCAAGGGCCAACAAAAAATGGCCCAGGCTAAACTTAACGGACTACGGAGACAAGCGTGTCTGGCGATTGCTGGGGCCATTCGCTCCACGCCAATGGCAGCAATGGAAGCCCTTCTCGGATTACCTCCTCTTCACATAGGTTTGGAGAGAGAGTCAAGATGGGCAACATACAGACTCTATCAAGCGGCCATTAGTCTACCGCAGGCAATAATCATGAGAAGCAGCAGCATGCTGGAGGGCATAACAGCTCACAACATTCTGGGAATACCCTCAGACATCATGCCTGAAACTATCAACCTTCACACGTCCTACACTGTGGTCTTTCCCGAAAGAGAAGACTGGGTTCGGAATGAAACTGACCTATGTACGGCGAATGAACGTTGGTTTACCGATGGTTCCAAAACTTTGGAAGGTGTCGGAGTCGGAATATACGGGATAAACCCAGTAGTGAAACGCTCATTCAGTATGGGTAAATTAGCTACGGTATTCCAGGTAGAGGTATATGCCATTGAAATGTGTGCAAGGAAGCTGGAAAATCGACGCCACACACAAAAAACAATAAAAATATTTTCAGACAGTCAAGCGGCACTGAAAGCGCTTGAATCCAATTGCTTTAAATCCAGAGCAGTATGGAACTGCAGAGAAACCTTAAACCGACTGGCACAACGCAACAACGTTAACCTAGTCTGGATACCAGGTCACACGGGCCTAGAAGGAAACGAAATAGCGGACGCCCTAGCAAAAGGGGGGGCCGAAACAACGTTCACTGGGCCAGAACCGGTAATCGGTATAGCACATAGCACTGCCAAGAATGTCATAACAACAAAAGACTCGAGTACTGGCGTAGTCCACCGGGCCTAGCCCATTCCAAAGCATTTATTGCTTGCACAAGGAAAAAACAGGACTCTGACAAGCTGCTAGAACTCAGTAGAGCACATCTCAGAGTTATAGTAGGTTTGCTCACTGGCCACTGCAAATTCAAACACCACATGCATAAAATCGGACTTGCACAAGATGCAGAGTGCCGCCTATGCATGGAGGAGGATGAAACGGCTAAGCACATTTTATGTACATGCCCTGCAGCGGCCAGAACCAGATTTTCAACATTTGGCAATACAACAGTAAGGCCAGACAACCTGGTAAATTGTTCTCCCAACGTACTCCTCAATTTCGTTAAGAGATTGGATATACTGGGAGAAATATAACCATAGGGTGAGCCACAATAGGCCATTGGCCGCAGTGGAGGGCCTGATATGGGCCCACTCACGTTCAAACCTAACCTAACCCCTGTTCAAGTAACCGCCACTGCATGGCATTGTGATTAACTAATGGACTACTGTTCCTAGTTGCGTAGGACAGTTCTCAATTGTTTGCATAAATTTGCATAACTCTACAGAAAACCATGTTTCTGGTGATGGATCTACTGTGGTTTCCCAAGGAGAGTACATTCTGATGCTGTGATAACGTTTTGCTGTCATAATTCGTCATCAATTGTATTGACTGTATTGGACTCCTTCTTTTTTGTAAATTAATCAGAATTCAATATGGGAGTAACTTCCATATATTCCACTGATATCATAAAGTGAATCACTAGTACATCTGATATCTTTCTAATGTCATTGCTAAAATATATGTTTGATTATTGTAGTTGGTTTTTTAGATTTCGTTATTGGACCTCTCTATTACAAATTTGATTGACGTTTTCAGTAATGTTCCCTGAGTGTAATTTTTTACTTTTCTTATATGTTTTTTATATTTAATTTTTAATTCCGTTGTTATAGAAGTTTGTAAACCCTTTATCATCCATCAACTTTTTGAAAATGGTACTTTTTTTGTGAACATGGAGAATCGACTCAACAATTAATTCTTTTTGCCTTCAAATCAATATTTGTTTTACTATACATCTCTATTCATGTTTCACGTTTTCGAATATTTTAGGTCCTTGTGGTTTATAAATTGTTGTCTATTGGTTCGTGTTTTAGCTTCGCTTGATTTTCGACATCTCATTGATAGGGCAATTGGAAAATGAAATATTAACTCCAACCTTCAGATATGCTCAGTGTTCTACTGAGTCAACAAATATTTCATAGCCCTTGCAGAACTTCTCACTATAATATGTTGAATATTTTTTGTTGTTTATTTTGTGTTTATATTTTTTAGCATTCTATTTATTAACTATTTTCTGTCCCGAGACAACAAACAAACTTTTCGGGCGTTTCCATAAAACAAATTATCGAAAATCCCACCTCACAGCCAAGCAAGACTCTTTGAATGGTTCAAAAGAAATTCAGAACTGTCAGTTGCAGAAGATCCGGCTTTTTTTAACAGCCGCTAAGTGTTGGGGAGGTTACAGACATACGAAAAGAATCCGTCAGGATGTCAGATTTGATTTCAGAATCTGAAATACTTCAACAGCAGAAATTATCTAACTACGTCATGAGTGTATGTTCATTATTTCAGCACTGGGCTGAATTGGATACATGAAGTATTTTGTTTGCGGTAACGTATGATCGTATATGAACATTATTTTAATAGAATACAACCGAATATTTGTTGTTTGTTTTCAAACAATATGCACTCCATTTGTTTTGTATTAGAAAATATAGACGGTTTTGTATTTCCGATGAATGTAAAGGTGTCAATTGCATTTTCACTGTTCCTCCGCACAAAACAATTGAAAACTGGAGGGAGAGAGAAAGAATAATTGTTATTTTCCCCTGACAAATGACATGGCAGTGCCATTTAAGACAGTGCTAGTGTAGTGAGAAGTGATAGAATCAATAAAGAGCGTGAAATAGGAAATAATCTTCCAATAAACCAATACATTATTGAGAAAATAATAAATGAAACCATCAGTGGACTTATAGAAAATGAGAAAATATGTATGTAGTATTATTGGAATAGGGGTGTCTGTCTGGCAGATAATGGATATGATGATGGAGACCGAATATAGTGAAAATCGATAGGAAAACGCTAAAGAGATACTCTTATATATATTACTCTCATCCAAGAAGAAAACTTCATAGTTTAGTAAGTCTGTATATTTCTTCATTTTGGATAAGAACTGGTGGCTACGATCTCATAAACTGCACTCTTTTGTAGTTTTTCACAACCCGATAATGAATTTATGAAAAAAGTTTTAGGACAATCAGTTGAAATTTCCATATACTTTATGGCTATGACGTATTCCTCATGAAAAATAGATTTTGTGGAAACCTTATTTGATATGGTTCAGAATGCATAGGCGTTAAAAGTGTGAAATTTTAAATATTTTTCTACTGCCATTCTGTTTTCATACGAAAGTCTGACATGATGTGAAATGAATGTATTAGGAGCTTAAAAATGGCTTCAGGCGTAAGTTTTATAAATCAACACGACTCTGTTGTATACAGGGGATTCGTATAATTTCTTTTTTTAGAGAATTATCCAGAAGAATTTACGATAGTTAAGTTTATTGGAATCAACTAAGCAATTCAAGTATATTTACACATATCGTCAATTCAAGTACCTTATTTCTGTAAAAACTTATTGAGGAATAAGAAACTTAACTTCAATAATTGATCTTCTTCCTCAATAAGATCTTCCCACTGTTCATCTAGGCCTTGTCTTTGACAGCACATTATCTTTTAGCTTTTAATGTATCTTCGACTTCCACTATAGTTTTTCAGTGGCGAAGTAGTGTTCAATACAATACAGTTGCATATCTATCAATGATGTCTTCTATTTCAACTTTATTTTTTTTTGGTCACACATTGCTTGGAAAATAGTCATCACAAACTTTGTGGTTGAATATTTCCAGTAATGCTAATTTCTTGAATAATTTCCAAAATTAAAGGTTCTTGACGAAAACTTGTTCTTGGTACACAAATAGGCTCATACTAATAATGATCAATTATATGGAATGAATTTGTGAATCTGTTTGGGGTGAAATTGATTGGTTCCAGGAATTTCTCATTTTTAGTACTGTAGTATTACAGGTATAGTATCTTTGCCAAAGACCATCAGCTATTGGCTGTCAAACAGAGGAATGAATTCATTTCGGTTTCCTTTGTTTTGCCAGATAATTTGATGGAAGTAATCCTTCTTTGGTGCATTACTCTTTCCATAATCAATCAATCATTTTTGATAAGTGAATTATTCTGTTCAGTATTTCAATAACGTGATTGCTACAGAAATAGCACAATCAATATTGATTTGGGTTTTGGTGCATAATTCGTTAATTTGATAGAGTTCCAATTAACGAATTCCTGGGGATTCAGGCGCTCCTTCTCTTTCCCTTCTTTTCGGAAAATACATTATTTCAGGCCGATCCTTGATTCCTTTTTTTCCTTCGTATTTCTTTCAGATGAACCACAACAATACTGAGAACGCTGATAAATTTGTATTAATGGATCCAAATCCAGAAAATATTTGAAGATATTATTCAATAGAAAATACTGTCGACGTTTAATGTTTCTCTGATGGAAGAGATTGAGATGGTAAAGGGCAAGACTGATGTCGAATTAGCTTTTTACTGATACAGGGAGTATCAAAACTCAACTTCATCCTTCGGAGAGCCCACAGCTCATGGCTGACCAGACTATCAAAATATAACCGTAGTAAAATGTTAATAATTTTTGAGATATTGGCATTCTTATGGTGTGAATGAAATTTAAGGAATAGAATCTACCTAAAGTATCAAAACAAAACGTCAATTTCTAATTTATCTGCTATAATCTATCATCTAGCTACTTTGTTTTCGATTCAATGACGACATTCTCGAAAATTGATGGCTAATGATTTCTGTACTATGAACTTGAACGAGGGCCTCTATGGCATTGAGCCCTTGCCCTATTTCATACTATTTTTACATTCTGCAATTTCCAGAATCACGAATGCTTCGTTAAGTCTACTGTCATGAAACTTTCTAATTCAATTCAAACTCGGGTCATCAAATTGTTGGTCGTACTCCAAAGCAAATTGGGCCAAACTCGATTTTCCTGGTTCCAAAAACGGATATGAGTACTGTGCTCTTTGAACCGTTCTTTCATGGTCCTTCTAGGTTGACCTACATACGTTCCCTCGCAGATCCTGCAGCTAATTTCATAAATCCCCGCCTTTCTTTTACTTCCGTGTTATCTTTGGGATACTCAGGATCTGTTGTACGAGGTTTTGTATAGAACCCTCCATGTTGCGAGTTTCGAAAATGCTGTTGAATCCCCAGATAAATCGAAGTTCGCTTGGGATAACGATTTATTTCGGGTGGTTTTCCTTTTTTTGAAAACTTGAAGCGTTTCGAAGGATTTTCTTGAATCTTGGATAGTGAGTAATGAGATTATGAAAATAAATTAGATATTTCAGCAGTACAAATTAAGTATTTATATATTAAACCAAGTCGTTAAGTCTATTTTCGTAACAGTACTCTTAATTTGCACTCTGATGGATGAGAACATACTCATAGGTAGTTATTGACAAGTTTGTGATATTTTTGAAAGGCAAGGCAGGAACAAATCTAGATGCTCCAAGTTCCTCCTATTTCAAAAAATGGAAAACTTTCAACATAGATACAGTTCGATTATTTTATCTTTACCCGTGCGTCATCATCAAAATACCATAATTCTTAGCTTAGAAGACAAATGTTAACGAATTTTGATTCGCTCATAGCGGTTGTTCGATAGAGGGTGTGTGATTTCTTCGATCATAAATTGATGACGCATGAGTAAAATAATCGAACTGTATTGCAGAAAAGGAGTCGATGTTGATGATTCTTAGTGGTGAAAATAATAATAGCTCTGATATTATTCACAATCGATCGATAATCTCTGCTTCGGCATTGCACGTCCATTTTCCGATTTCAATATGAAAGAAACGGAACACTGAATTTATCGCTACTTCAAAATCTCGCCAGTGTGCAACAACGTAACGCACAAAGGAAAATCGAATCAATTCGTTAGAGCCTTGGCACTGCCATTGTTACGTTTGCTACTTACGGAATGAAAGAAAACTTGTTTTTCTGGCGTGGTCTTTGTTTGAGTTTGCAGAAACATCAGCCACGGACTTTCGTGACCGGAACCAACGGCGAGATATTCAGAAAAGACTTCAAGATTAAGAGTAGCCATTCCGCATAGGAGGTGCACTAATGAAGATCACGTTCGCTTTTCCTGGGATAAATAGCCGTTATTCACCAGATGGATTATTTTGTTAATGTATTTATTCGCTAGGGGGTAGAAACACGAGCGAATTTGGAGGCATTAGAGGCATTAGTCTTGGCAAACAGTGACATTCTGATAGGCCAAGAAAATCGGGGAAAACACAAATGTACAAAGTGGAAAATTAGAGGCAAATGTCTGTTAGAAAATAACCAATAATCGTAAGATTTCGAGATAAGAGAAGAGAAAATATTTGGCTGAGTATTTGAAGTACGGATTTTCTTTTGTCAGAACGTGTAGTATGCGGCAAATTGTTATCAAATAGTAAAGCATGAAACCTCCTCTGCTTACACGCCATTCACAAACAAAACATGCTAACTGTTAAAAAAAAATTGCAGTTTTTTCGAGCGTCTTTCAGAACAAAATAATCTTATTTTGGTATAATTAACAAAGACAAAGAAAATGCGGTTGATGCATCATATAAAATTAGATACCACATTGTTGAATTCGGCCAATAATTATTCCTTGAATCGAGGATGCTGGTTAATTGTATGCTTGGTGGAGAGAGTGCCAGGAAAGTAGACAGTATCTCTGTTTCTAACTCAACTATATTTCGTAGAATCAGGGATATGTCTGATGGCATTGAGGAAACAGTCATTACAAGAATGAAGAATTGCTAGTAATTTGCTATTCAAGTGGATGAAAGTACAGATGTGACTGAATGTGCTGAACTGCTTGTAATTTGTAAAAGTTGAGAACCGCTGACTTTGATATAGTCTGGGTTTAAAAAGTTACACTTTTTGAAATAAATAATTCAGTGTGGCATATGTCGATAATGAATGAAAAAATTGACATACATGAAATATTCATCCATGATATATTTTCGCGAAGTACTAGAATTCAATTTCCATTCCATTATTATTTAGAGAGAAAGTATATAAGTCAATTAACGGCTCAGTAAATTGTTTGACATACAAATTGCGAATGAATTGGTTCAGTATACAAATGAACAAGTCTTATTTTATGCAAGAATATGTTTTTATGTGTGTATATTTTCACTCGCCACATATTCCAATTGTTTATATACTTTCAAACCATAACGCATAAAATATGTAGGCACGCATAATGTTTCCATCATGACAGACATGGAAATGAAAAAAAATAATCGACACGTCGAACACAACAGTTATAGAGAGTTAGATATTTATTCCCATTCTACCAATATAGGGATAGAATTTGTATTGCCTCGTTTTCTATGGTATGGACATTGTCAAAGAGGTTAATATACATGCATAAATATCAGTTATCAACATAACATATCCAGAAATAGATGGTAATGGTAAGTATGGATGGTGACTGATGCGCTGCGTCCTAATTAGATCTATTATGCCCCATCTTCTTCTGCTATTTCAAGGTGTCCTCGTTTTTAGCAGCCCGTCAAGCCCCGATTCCTTGAGGAATTCAAGGATTTTTAGGAGGTCTATTCGTGGTATATCTTCCACAGTCAGCTGTTGTGAACCCAGTATATTCAATCTCTTGTGATGTACAGCATATAACACATCAATGTATGGTGTGGTGTTTCTGGATGTTCCCCACAGAATCTGCAGGTGCTGTCCTTTAAGCCTAGGTTCCTTAGGTGTTCTTGGAGTCTGCAATGCCCCGTCAGAAATCCCGTTATTGTCTTTAGACTAGTTTTGCTGAGGTTAATCAGTGTCTTCGATCTTGCTCGGTTGAAGTTGCCGAGGAGATCTTTGGCGTGCCTTAGCCCTGGAAGTCTTTGTCAGTATGTTGCTCTCATTGCTTTTTCAGTTTTATTGAGTTCTTCTTGGAAGTAAGATTTTCCAAGTCCGCAGAATGGTTCTGGTCCGATCAGTGACGTTGATGCCCCTTTTCGTGCTAGGGTATCTGCTTGTTCATTTCCCTCCACTTCGACGTGCCCCGGCACCCAGAGGAGGATCACCTTGTTCCTGCCTAGATCATTAAGTATGTCTAGGCATTCCCAGACAATCTTTGAGTTGATGTTATGTAAGCTCAGCGCTTTGATGGCTGCTTGACTATCGGAGAGGACAGCGATTTCCTTGTTCTGGTATTTCCTGTCGAAGTTGAACTGCATGCACCTTTCTATGGCTTGAATTCCCGTTCAAAAATACTGGTGAACTGGCCCATGGATTCGGAGTATTTGGTGCGAGGCCCAAAGACTCCTGCTCCAGCTCCGTCGGGAGTTTTGGACCCGTACGTGTACAATGTTATGTTCTTTCCCAGTGCTCGAATGGATTCTATCCTCCATTCACTCTTGATATTCAATTGCGTTCGAAAAAAAATTCTCGAAACTAAATTTCCTGGTAATTTCGTCAGTTGGGAGATCGGCAAGGTGTGCACCAGAAATATATAGATTACACAATGAAAAAAAATAAAGGATTTGATTTGTAAAACAAAAACTCTGCACATCACGTCCCTGTCCTAGATTATGACACTTTAATTTCTGTCTAACATGGTATTTAATACGGCCAATAAGTAAAGTTATTGATTGATTGTTTTACAGACACCATCAATCTGTTTTTTCCATGAAAAATTATTCTTAAACGTTGTTTACGAGAATTTTACCGTTTAAGATATTTCAATTTGAGAGCTATTGACTGAAATTTGACATTTCAAATGGGCATTGTAAAATCTGTAGTATTCTATACAAATTTTTTCTTCAAGTTTATAAGTATATTCTAGAACACCAATTTCCAAATTCAAAGAAAGTTTCGTCAATTTTTTGAGTTAATGATCGATTATAACCATGCGAGTATCATCTGCATACAAAAATACTTCAGCTTGTGTTATATAATGAGGTCTCATTAATTTATAATAAATAAATAAGCAGTCTAAGGACACTACCTTGTAGGATACCAATAGCAATAATTTCTCTGTTCTCTGGATTAACTGCTTTGTAGACATTATCCCAGCATATCTCTTCAAATGCGGAATTAGATTTTGCTTATAAATCTATTTGTATTTTCCGTAATAAGTTTGGTTTCGTGGTTTAGAGTAATTTGTAAAATTGTGGTGTAGTGGTCGGTTGCCGTTTATTTCGGCACTGAGGGTTTTGTCAATGTTAATAATATCTGTTTTAAGAAAAATATGATTCAGACATGGTACTTCTACTACCGTGTTCTCTTGTTGGTTCATTTATTGTACACTCTGCTTTATAGTTCTCGTTTGGCTTTAGTAAATCATTGTTTAGATCTCCTACAAATAAAACGATGTCTTCTTGAGAATTTTCATTATATTCAAGAAATTCCTTCAAACTATTGTTATGAAGCATTCAATCTTTCGAATTCGCCGCTTGAAGTTATTATTCTGACAATTGATATTTTGATATTTTTTTGAAGAGATGAAATTTCATATTTATAAATCACCCCACTAGTTTTATATCTCTGGTAAAAGAAGAACAATCAAATAATTCGTAATAATTCAAATATCCTTGGGTATCCATTGGATCAACAAACAGTATAACTGAAACTGATGTGCAAATACTCCGCCAGTGCCATAGTCGTTTGTATACACTCATCCAGGAAGAGCAAAGCTCGCGATAAATCTCGCAGAGAAAAAAACTCACCTCTTTCCGAATTTCTCCCATAATTTCGAAACGCACCGCTAACATCAGTCTCGAAAACTATTTTTAAAACCGCCCGCTCACTCGAAAACCGGCATTTAAAAGTTCGTAAGTGAAAAATACCGACACACGCTCCTAGGCATGCTCTTCCGCGTATTCGACAGTTTTCATCCAAAGCGACGTCGACGTCGTGAGGCAGCGTCTCTGGAAGTTAATTTTGATGACCGAGCGTCGGAGGGTGAACCGGAGCGTGCGCACTCGCCGCCTATCGATTTTGCATCCCAGTCGGAAGTTACACACACAAGGTGTTTTATGCGTTTTGTGCATTTATACTCCAGGTTTTGTTCGTGGGAAATCGAGCGCTTTCGATTCGTTTTATGCGGGCCGGTATTTATGACGATCTTGATGTTGGGTAATTAATAAAATTGTTGGTTGATGCATCGGATTGCGAGGATTAATGGACACGCATTGATGTAATTCCTCGACGGGGATAATGGATGGCTAATGGTAATTGACGAGGGAAAGGACAGCGGGCAAAGGGTCATTTATTCATATAAACTCTTATCAGCGCGCTGGATTCCAGTTAAACTCGTAGGAGATTTGCTTATACTAAATCATACCTAGGATCTTTGAATCCTTGTCTTATTGCTCTGTGAAATCATCAGAATCTAAGCCATATTTTGCTTATGACGTCAGAAAAATAAACTGTGTCCTCATTGATAACGAATATCTGAGCTATTCAAACTATGAATGCGGCGTGGTCAATAATAAATGAAAACACAGAAGAACTACGGATGCATATAAGGGTCATGTACATTTTTTTTATTATTTCACTCACAATTACGACTAACTGAGATGAAATTACGACATGAAAGTCGTAATTGTCAAATTACGAGTTGCCAACTCGTAATACCGACTAAATATATCGTAATTCCCACTTACTAAGACGTAATTACGAGATCAAAGTCGTAATCGTGAAATTACAACTCAGTAACTCTTAATTCCGACTTACTGAGACCTAATCACATACAATATAAAAATCGTAATTGTCAGATAAACACTCACTAATTCGTAATTCCGACTTGCTAAGAAGTAATTACGAGATCAAAGTCGTAATTGTGAAATTACAACTTACTTACTCTTAATTCCGACTTACTGACACGCAATTCCGATTCACCGAGTCGTTATTCCGACTTGACAAGACGTTATTACGAGATTGAAGTCGTAATCATAAAATTACTCTTAATTTCGACTTACTAACTGTAAAATTACAACTTACTAACTCTCAATTTCGACTTACTGAGACGTAATTACAGGATCAAAAATCAGACTCACTATGACGCAAATACAAGATCAAAGTCGTAACATGTAAAATTACAAGTTACTTACGAGATAAAAGTTGCAATTGTCAAATTATGACTAATAACTCGCAATTGCGACTCACTGAATCGTAATTCCGGATTACCACGGCTTGATTACGAAATCAAAGTCGTTAATGTAAAATCACGATCTAATAATCCGCAATTTCGACTCACTATGACTTAATTACAAATTACCACTTAGTAACTTACTAAGTCGCAATTATAAAATTACAACTGAATAGCTCTCAGTTATGACCCACTGAGACTCACTAAGTCGGAACCGACTCACCAAGACGTAATCACGAGATCAAAGTTGTTCTTGTGAAATTACGACCTACTTATTTGTAATTCCGACTCACTCAGACATAATTACAAGATGAAAGTCGTAATTCTCAAATTACCATCTCGTAATTCCGACTAAGTCATACTGACTAAGTACGACGTAATTACAAGATCAAAGTCGTAATTGTGAAATTACAACTTACTATCAAATAAATGAAGATTGAAACCTTTGGTGTGAATAAAATTCAAGAAACGGAAATAACCCAAAAACACCAAAACAACGTCAATATCACTTGACGCTCGTTTCTCAGGAGTTCAAGAAAGCGTACTGTACAGAAGATGCAATTACGATATCAAAGTCGTAATTGTGAAATTACGAACTAATAATTTGAAATTCCGACTCATTGAGACGTAATTACAAGATCAAAGTCGCATTTGTCAAATTACGACTTACCAACTCGTGATTCCGTCATGCTATATCGTAATTCCGACTCACTGAGCCGTAATTCTGACTTCTTTGAACGTAATAGCGAGATATAAGACATAATTCTTCGAGAAAGTAGTAGACGAACGAATTTTTCCAAACCACTCCATTGTAAATCCCACATTCCAAAAGGCTTTGATGAGCCAAAATTGATTTTTTTTTGTCCACGCTGGTGTAGAAGGCGCGAAGGCGGTTTCATTAGTTGATACGATCTTATTCGTTATATGGAATCTCATAATCCGTTAATTGGAATGATTCCCAATCCGGTCGAGGGAATAGAAAAATTTCCTTGTATATACAAGAGAGATTGGAGAGTCAGTTAGTGCTGCGCATCGGAGACTCATACATTGCATTTTCATCAGAGTTAGTGCTGCGCATCGGAGATGAATAAATCGGATTTCCAACGATTAGCGACAAATAATCGGTGATTGAATTTTTACGTTTCATAAGTTTTAACCGCTGTCCTCGCATATATTTTTGAGTACTCAACTTAGACTCGTAAAACATTCATTGGATGACTGAATAAAAATGGATAAATGATAAATGGAACGTGTACTTTGATATTAAAAATTAGTGTTTCTCCAGATGAATAAATAGCTGCTGTAATTAATTCAAGGATAAATAAGAACTATGTGAAAAATTGTTATAACTAACCACTGAGACTCTGCTTTCGATGGCTAAGATTCAGTGACAATAATAATAAGAGTTATAACGTAAAGTGTTCGAAACAACTAGCCTTTCCTAGAACACTACTCGTGTATAAATACGAATGGCTTCATTAGAGGTGTTAAGCTAAGTAATAGGAGAAACCTCTTGAAAAGATTTTTTTATTTATTTTTTCATAAACGCCAAGATCAACAACGCGGAATCTTGAACTGGGCTATAAGCATTTCTGCTAAAATGATGATCATCCAGTGAAAGTAAATATCAATGAAAACGTGATTTTCTTTGGAAACATTTTAAAGTCGTTTCGAATTCATGCAAAGTTGATGTAACGTTGAGCATTTGGGATGGAAATTCATTTTAATTGATTTTCGTCAGTACTGAAATGAACTACTTCACGTATGTTATCAAAATTTAGTGCCTTTTACACACATTTTAAGCGTCAATTTGAAAAATTGTAATGTAAAGATAGCGAAAGTCACGTGACACCATCCGAGTAGGATATTTATCATATATGGACATACACTCGAATGTATAAAAATTTGTGACGAAAAATGGATTGCATAATCCATTCTGCCACCAAAAACCCTACTCATGAAGGAAAGTACCCAACAGAAATTAACTACTGCCCCCTACGGCTGTTGAATTATACCATGTATTGAAGAAAATCAGTATTTCCTGTGAATAAATGAGAAACTGTAAAAAATATTCATGGGGAATTATAAAACAATTCAGTGGAAAGGCCTTCAGATAATGAATGCCACGTAATGAACTCATATCATCAGTATGGTGCGGCCAAGTGCAAATTTATGTATAGGTGTCTGCTATAGGAGCCAGGTGTACATTTTTGTATACAATATAGCCAGTGAGAGTTGTTTATAGATCTCTGTCTGGTATGATTCATTTTTGTCAGTGTCGAGGTATGTATTAATTGAGTTGAATTTTTTTTTATCTACCTGTCTGTAACTGACGATGGTTGAATATGTCGGTCAGTTTTCTCTGCCCTCTGCGTCTCCCAAAAACTTCGCAAATCACAGCGTCCTGGAAAATTATCTGAAATAAAGAAAAAAGTATGAAAATTGGACATATTTTTCAAGATGATTGGGTTGACAATAACAATAGAATTCATTGAAGAATATTAAACATACCGTGAAAGTTTGGGAATCTTTTTTTTTATTGTGCCCAAGGACTCTTCTTATCAGATAGATATTTCTGTAGCATTGAACCCCATTATATCGTAACAATATCAATAACTGTCTTCCACGTAATGTGAATTAGTAAAACTTGTTTCAATTGTCAATATGATCGGAGTCGATTGGAAAGATGGTAGTTCCCATTCATCGCAAAGTTGGAAAAGATTTTAGTATCGAAATCAGTCACGTATCAGTGCACAAGAATATGATGGAAAAAACGTCTCCACATAAATCATCTTTTTTTGTATCGAAGTGGAAGTTGAGTAAGTAATAATCTTGTAAGGCAGTCCTACGGCATTCGGAAATGGGTTGTATTTATCTTGTCAGTCCGATTTGAGGAAATGCTTGAGGAAATCGGCATTGTTTCCTTTTAAGCTTCGTACAATGTAATCAGAAACAATAAATTTGGTCTTCAGAATTAATTGCAAGTCTGTTTCTTTTCCAACTCCATGGAGAGTTGAAAAGGTGCGGGGTTCAAAAAAAATTTTAAAATGTATTATTACGGGTAATTTTTGAAGAACACAAGGTTGTTTGAAACTGAAATAGTATTGGAGATTTTGTGTGATAAGTTTTTAGGCTTGCGATTTAGAATATGAGTTCCAGAAATAGAACAGGGTCCAAAACATAATTGAAAAATAAAACTTGAAAGTTACCAATGAGATTGATAGTGGGGCGTGACCAGAATAATAATGATAAAGACTCTTTCGTGTTAAAGAGTAATTTTGTATCTTGAAACCTAATGCAAATAACAAAAAACTTCAAGATGTATTTTTGATTCCGATAGAACTAGTTCAACAGTCTACAACCTTCAAACAAGAGGTAAATTGACTTGTTTGCTGTAATCGAAGAATACTTAATGTAAATGTTAATAAATAAACGCAGAAGCAGTGAATTTTTCAAATGAAAACTCAGTCAGTTCCTTGTCGTTAAATATAAAATTCCGCATTTGTCTGGCATCAAACTGGTGAAACTAAACATGTAGAATACATACATTGATCACTTAATAAAGGCTTGCAGCTATTTGTTAAAAGGTCTTTCGGGTACAGTCCCACCTGTGCAAGACGAGATTTTTATAAGTACATTTTGAAATGTCTAATTCCATGCTTTGTGAAATAGTCGCACCTGTCTATCTAAAGAAACCCTAAAGAAGGTTGTTCTCCTAGTGGATTGAATAGATTTTACCTGCAACACTAGCAAGATACCATAAATTAAATTTTGACTTCAAGAGGACGTGATTCATTATAAATATCTATTTTATTTACCTCGGTTTTGATGAATGATGAAATAAAATCAAACAATGACAAAAACTTCAGCTTTGTTAATTTTTACATTTTCTGTTTTATGGACAAAATAAAGTACTACTCATATATCCTTATAAAAATTGTTCAAATCTACAACTCTTATAAAATTATTAGGTAAAACAAATCTACCCTGCATATAAGGTGAATTTCGTGATTTCACATGTTTGCAATTCTATGTTTTCCATCTACAGTGCGGCTTTCAATAGTACCCCTTCCCCTTGTTAACTTTTAAACAGTTTGACGTACAAACTTAAAAAAAAGTTTGGGGGTATAACCGATACTATAAGTTTTTACATAAAACACATTGCTCCATAGATGGCGCCGGGGGCATATCAACTTGAAAATTTAAAAAATCATGGGGGGTCATGTGTTACATCGGAAATTATTTTAATCGTCTTGAAAATCAATTTCGAAGAGAGCCTAACCGTGACCCTGAAAAAAAACGTTATCATTGACGAAGAAACAGAAATTAATGTTTTAGCACGAATAGAAGTTGATAAGACTGTTTCTTCAAGGCAAATTGGGTTTGAATTGGAAATTAGTCGTCAAACGGTAAGCCGAATCTTGCACAAACATAATTATAAATCTTTCAATTATCAATTGCACCAGCACCAGTACGAATGGTTATGAACGTAGGATGGAATATTACAATTGCATCTTGCAGAATTATAATGTGCAGCCAAACAATGCTTCTTTAGGAAGGATTTTATTTTCGTATTTCGTATGAAAGGTCCTGTGCGATGGCCTTCAAGGTCACCTGATTTGACACCTCTTGAATTCTCTGTTTGGGGCCATTTAAAAAATATTGTCCATGCAACCGCCGTTACAACTTGCGAGGACCTGGAGTTACGAGTAAGACGCGCATTTAATATCTTCAGCTTGTATTGATGTATTAATACGGGAATATTCAAATGTTGATATCAACCTGAGTATTGGATATTTTCATCAGGGAAAGTTAGTTTTTTGTTCCCTTGCTGCTGCTGCTCCATTCTGCACCCTGAACTAATTCCACCTGAAGTGAACTTCCGCCCCCACCATCCTTGAGAGTAATCCAGTCGAATAGAAATGTACTTTTTGTTGTGATATCGTGCAGGGAAGTTAAACGGTTAGTTTTCCTCCTGTTACGAGTTCCTGCGGGACACAATGAATTCCCAAATAGGGCCTGGGTTGCGGATTTTACTCAGTTTTAATGTTTGTCTCTCGACTAGTTGGAAACGAACTAATTGCACTGTGTATCACGATAGAAACGTCGGCGTTTATCAGGTCTTTTGTTTTCAGTCAGAACGAAAGTGGAATAAGGGAAGTTTTAATTATTGACGGATGTCCGAGTTTAATTGAAATATTTGTTTTCTTCTGTGGACGAAACGATTTCCAGTAAATTTGTTTGGATAAGCTGAGATGAAAGTGTTCGAACAAAGCACGATTTACGCGTTTACTTGATAATGGAGCAAAATGTTTTTCTCCATCAAGTCCCGAGATTAAAACTTGAACGAGACTAGATAACTCATTGAATATGTATGTTTTAATAGGCTCCTTGCTTGCAAAATACGCGTTCACAACGAACTGCTCTTCAACATAAGCTACCAATATTAAACAGTTGATTTCGAACCAGTTACAGAAATATTTGAACATCTTTTGTTTTACAATTACCAACGCTCTCTATGTCGAGACTATGGATAATAAAATTCTGACTACCAAAGAAGAAT
The DNA here is from genome assembly GCA_958502065.1 of Chrysolina americana. Taxonomy (NCBI): domain Eukaryota; kingdom Metazoa; phylum Arthropoda; class Insecta; order Coleoptera; family Chrysomelidae; genus Chrysolina; species Chrysolina americana. The sequence continues at coordinate 65,540,689 of OY293416.1, read as the reverse complement.
GATCTAACAATCTCTAATTCACCGAATCGCCAGTGAATCTGACCAGATTTTATAATTATTCAATTGTTCTCAGGAACCGGCATCCAGATTGACCTATAACTATACATCCTCCATAACGGCTCTTTCATTTAGTTCTGAGCTATTGGTTGATACAAAAAATTACTGGTTTCGCTCTTTTAAAAAAGCTGCCAATTTTTCATTTTGGCACCGCTGTCTCCACCAACTATCTCCGTGTTCCTATTTAATATCCCATCCACCACCGATTAAGGCTAGGTGTGTACTTGGTGACCATCTCCGTACTACTGACCATGCGATGTCAGTATCTGAGCAGATTTACCGCTAGTCACCCGCTGAAGTCACCAAGATCTCCTAGCCTTCGACCCATAGGCAGGGACTTGGCACCTCTACTGTTTTTTATTATTATCATTATGCGGCAGGGCTGGCCATCTTTCGAAATGCAGGCAGTTCTGCGTAAAATCTTTCTGCTCCCCGCTGTCAGGTTTATCTCGTGAGCACTCTGGATCTTCTGATAAAGTCTTGGATATTTCTCACGAGCTTTTTCCTGTGAGATGATATCTAAAAACTTGATTGAATCGTCAATCCATTAGTTATTGGACCCCATGGATTGGAAACTGAAGTTTCTTCTATAGAAAGTTTCTAGTTTACTGACTCGAACCTACTCCTCATAGTCGTAAGGGCACTGGTGGAATTAAGTATGAAATATAGGTGAAACTAAAAGTTGAATAAAAGGAAGGGAGTAGTATTATTCCCAAAACCCCTTGCAAGAGTGGGGAGGACTCGTCCTGAAACACTTACAAAACAATGGATTTCAAGGATTTCATCCAAAGATTCGAAGATGAATGTGATGATGATGGTGATCCATCTGGAATAAAGAAGTTGGTAAGTTTCACTAAAAAAACGAACGCTTAAAAATCATAGAATTTGGCTCTAATGCTCAGAAGCCTTCTCCATGTACTGGTAGCGTTCCATACTTTTGCTACACACTGTTTTGAAAACTCCAAACTCATTATGCCCCTCCCCCCTGAAACGAGTCCATGAAGAGAAGACGTAAAAGCCTTGAAACATTCATCATTAGTGTTACAGACTTCTGAGATTGCCTTTCGTGCACTTCATTACTTTCTGGGTGAAATTCTCGAACTTGAAAGCGTCATAAAAGTTTCTCGAACTTACATGAATCAAGATAAGATTGAGGCACTCCACAATGGTTCATAATACTCGTCAATTCCAAACAAACAAATTGGTTTCAGGACACCACGCTGAGTGTCGAACTGCCAATAAGAAGACGGCGCTACGAAAACTTGCTTTGGCGAAATTAATTATTACGCTTCAGTCAGCCTTGGAAAGGAATGCTATTGTTCAAAGACGCTTATAAAAAAAACTGTGCAAACCGAAAGGGCCTATTCCTTCATTACTTCGAAAATCATCTGTTTTTGACATTGCAAATGTTCTGTAATGATAACTGGGTTAGAGAAAATAATGCTGGCAACTTACATAAAAGGGCAATCTGAGAAACTCAGCAAAGTCTCACTGGACGAACAGATATGAGTAGATCTACAATGAGAATAAATCGAACAACGGATCAACCTGAAAATTTGACAGTATGCATAAATGAACATGATCTACACGCCTAAAATATTTTAGACGATGCGGCGTTGCCGCTTCTACTGTAAAGTAGCGGTTACTTTGATTTTTCAAATGGAACACCCTGTATATAATATCATATTATGATTTCTTATCAATTCGTCAACAACTTCATATGGTATCTCCCTATACCTATCTCTTACCGTTTGAGAGATATAAATTAATTTTGATTTTTGTTTCACCAAACATGTACTTTTATAAACGCTGATAATCTTGAACTCTCTGGTACTAAGACGATCAAATTCGGAATGGAGTGAAGTGATACCATAAGGATCCTCACTTCGGAGCCATATTTTTTTTGCCTCATACAGGGTCGTTAGAAAATGCGGATACTTTGTTCACATGAAAAAATGAGTGGAAGTCAATTTTTTCAAATGGAACACCCTGTATTTTTCCACATTTTTGAGCTCTACATCCAATTTTAGATTGACTTTGTTCAGATAATCCTATTTCGATTTCGAACCGTTTTCGAGATAAACTGTTTCAAACAGAAACTGACGTTGTTTCCTTGCATTCATCACTTATTTTCGAGATTCAACATCTATTTTATACTAAGTAATATTTCTTTTAGATTTAGTTCTTCAACAGTCACCAATCAGTCAATTCGAAAGTGATATGTTCCTTAGAAAAAGTTACCATTTGTATGCATTGAGGTATTCAGTGTCTCTACCGTACAACATTGCAAATTAGTATTTTTTCATAGTGTGAGTATTTCATGAAAGATATCCACAATTCCCGAAGCCGAATAATAATAATAACAAGGCTTACCTAATTTGTAAAGCATGTTTATTATTATTATTGTACAAATAACCTCAGTTACTAATATAAAAGATTGATAAATCCAGTGGAACAATTGATTGAACTCTACCTGATCACTTTATTTATTATTCATATCCCTACAAGTTCTGTATTCTAATAAATCACAAAGATTTATCGTCCTTGGTGAGCTAAACCTGAACTAAAGACTGAAATTGTAATATAAAGATTAGGTGAATCGGAGCAAAAACAACTTGAAAATGTTTTAAACTGTGAGAATGTATTTATTTGTTTTTTCATTCATTAGTTCAATTCATTCGGGGTCAAATTGGATTAGTCTATCGAAAAAATGTGTACTGGAAGCTTCATACATTCTGTATATATCGTAGCTGATGAAACATTGCCAGTCTAGCTTAATGAAGTGAAGAATAATAAAAAAATGTTCAGAGTGAAATAATAGCTTTTATTTTTACTGACTGATACTAAAAAAATAAAGATGAAAGGAGTTATCAGTCATACGTTCGAATTTATCACGTGTATAAACAATTCAGCTCAAATTTCAATTTGGTAATATCAACATCACATATGCTGGTATATTTTTTAGCAGTAACTGTAATAGAACACATATACAGAGTGGATAATTAATCTAACGAAGTCTAATATCTTCTTTATTTCGGGAAGCTTATAAATTCCCATCATGATAGTCATGGGGAAACATATTTCGAAGTGATTTCTAAACACTAAAGTTGCTTTGTTCATACACGGTGGACCAAACATTCGCTTTTTTAATATATTTGACCAAACTGCATCCAGTTTCCTTATTTCTGAAATCGATTCTTTTCGTGTTATTTCGATTCATTTCCAAATATAGAAGTGAACACTCGTGATCGTTAAAACGCACTAAGATTACAGATTAGAAACAGATGTGTTCAAATTCATTACAATATGTGAATTTCTTGTGGCTTGAAATGGAGGAACCTATATGAAACATACATTTTCAATCGGTTGGAATGATCAATGGTAGACATTTATTAAATCCTCTGGTACAATAATTCCTTGAGTGAGTCTACAATTTCAGTGTCAACTATTCTTATTTTACAAGAACAAATATCTATAAAAATTATTAGCAATTTTTTAGGAAAGATATGACAACACCGCTGGATTCACGTATTTTTCAAATGGTTCATGTAAGGAAACCTCAAGATGCGACTATTAGAAAAAAGTTAAAATGGAATGAAATTAAAAACTATGCCGATTTTATTGTTTTTTTTTTTTTGTTTAATTCTGTTTTGTTCCCTTCCAAGTATCAGCAAGAAGACTACAGTATCTACTTCGAGGGAGAGTACTTCGTGGATGTAGATTAAAAATAGAACTGGACCCAGCACCGTTCCTTGGGGTACACTCTGGTTATTATTTTTTGTGAATCACTCATTTCGTTTCCAGTTTGACTATACTTTGACCTATTGTAGACGTATTTTGTAGAATTCATGTACGATTCCTCTGATACCGAGGTCTTCCAAATCTTCCATTAGTTTTTAGTGTTTAACTGTGTGAAAGGCCTAGGCTACGATTGAAAACACGTCTTTGAAACATTTTCCTGCATCACTTGATCGTTATTGTTAACTCTTTTGAAGGGTAGTAGTTGTTTTCTGTCGTATATTTTCCTCATTTTTCCATTTTGTGGAAATTTCTGGAGAGAATGGTATTTTCGACCGTAATCGGAATAAATTCTCTTATTTTTCTCAAAATAAGTGATGGAAATTACGATTCACTTCTCATGGAAGATTCTTCATCAAAAACAACAAGTAAGTAATATATTTTGTCATCCGTTACTTTCTCCCTGCGTGAGGATTTTGATTCTGGGCATTTCACAATTCCACATTTCTCTCATTAAAATTCCCTGTCCCTACAGAATCTTGAGAGCTTTATGTTTACATCGTCCAAACAAGACGAACGCATTCGAAAGAAACGATTTTCAGATGCGCATCGGTTTACGGTTTTAATGATGTAACTTCAGATGATAATGATGCAGAACAGCGGCGTAGGTATAAAAACCGAAGAGTAGCATATATGTCTTCAACTGAAATCCCCAAAAAATAATTCAACCTGTAAAATGGATATACGTTCCGAACAATGATTTTGGAGAGGCATATAACATGTCTTTAATGTCGTGTACCTCAATATATTACCTATGGAGTGCATCGGGGTTCCGTATTAGGCCCTCTTATGTTCAAAATGTATACATACATGTTCTTTCGGATTCTATACATCCTACCAATGCAGTAAGGACTCTCTTAATCACAGTTTATTGTTTTTAAAGTTATATAGACGAAATGAAATCCAATGAATAAAATTTATCAAAAATTTGGAGCCGAATCAAAGGTTCTATGAAAAATTAGCCCATACTTGTCATAACAGAAAACACCCCCACTCGCAATATGCAGTATGTAAAGCTGCTGAATGTAGATTAAGATCAGATTCTAAAATTAACCCAAAAAATTCATTATGAATTGGGCTTAGAAGTTGATTATTATTATTGAAGCGTGTTAAAAGTGTGCATGCTATTTGGTGTTAATTTTGCCTTTGGAATTACTTCAAAAACCCAAGATTGGTAATATAAAAATATTGTCACATTATCTTTGTACCTGTAAACCAAAGTCTACTTGAAATTTATGAAAATCGAACAGACTGGTTCAAGAAAATAGTACTCACTCACAGCTGATTCAGCAGAAAAACATACCAATTGAATAAAGAGGCATTGTGATTAGCTACTTCTGCAAAATATTCTTTAGTTGATGACGAAAAACTATAGTACAACTGCATTTTATACAGTTGGGAAATTTATGAATAATCCGTCTTTACAAATATTCTTTCAATCACTTTCCTGTCTCCTTTGCCTAATATTTTTTTCTGTATTTATGATAATCGTTAGATACTTTTGTTATCAACATTATTTTTATTTATTTTTACATTATTTAATGTAATTTTAACCACAAACCTACTCTAAATAGTGTATACCAAGTAGCTAATGCGTATACCTGTCTATCGTTGCAAATATTTGTGTTATAATCCCGATTTTTAATCATGGAACTTTTCAATTAAGAAACCTTTCCCGTCTGCCTTGTTTTCTTTATTGAACGAAGGCGTATCCCAACCAAAAGAATCACTGACATTTCCACATTCATCTTGTTTCAGGGGTTTGCCCCAATACGAATCGTTCTGCCACAGCGAGTTTCTTTTGTTACGAAAAATTTGTAGCATATGGCTTTTTGAATAGAAAGTTAAGTTGAGGAAGGAATGAAGCATCGAAAGAGGTTCATTGATTTTTTTGAAGGATGATATTCAATGAAATCCTAATATGCATCTATTGCAGGCAACTCAATTTTTTAAAAAATCAATGCCTTATTTTTCTTATTCTACCTTATATGGGAGAAAACTACCTTATTTTTTGAAAACATGTAAATCAAAATATGAAATATATACTAATTCAAATCATGTCAACAAAACGATCGTTCTAACAATGGAAGAAACGTGAAATACCTGGTTTTCTTGGAAAGTCAAATGATTCAATTGGTATACTTTTGATCGTTGCTGTTGAATCACTAAAAATTTGGTGTTCTTTTTTTCCGCTTATCACATTTTCATTACTTTTCTATCCATTTTTGTTTTTTTTTTTCTAATGAATATACTTCTTAGTTTATCTCCAAATATCAAATTGTAAAAAAGAGTTCGGATATTTTTCACTTATTTCACATATAGGAATTACTTTCACTTATTTTACATATGGGAATTATTTTTGCAACTTGAAACTTCGTCTTCAAAACTTGAATAAAAAAACAACCAGTGATACAGACCGTAGAATTTGCGTTATTCACTGCGAATTTATTTGTGGAATACATGTTTATAGGTATTTTTAAAAGAGGTGGTACACATTTTTCATGCTTTTAATATCCATTAAAAAGGATAAGAATGATGTTGTTAGTTCCCAAATTAGTTAGAATAAGAAAAGATGAATTTTACCAAAATGATAGAAAAATTACGAAAACTAAATTTTGCAAAGAAATAACCTTTTTAAGTTCTTGATGAACTTTTCAACTCGAGAACGGTTGAGAATAGAGCAATCGATTCAGAATACTGACTTAATGACTTTAGTACACTCTGTGAATTTCAGGACAATCGACGAAAACAAAAAATTTCTCGAAGAAAGTCATAAGCCTAAAAATCATAAAAACTGGTAAATCATCTGATTCATCAGGAATTGCATATGCGCTTGTGTGAATATGAAAAAAACAGTAGAATTTTACGAAAATGAATAAAAAAATAACGAAAACCAATATTTGGATAGAAATTAAACTTTAGATGAATTTTTCAACTCGAGAACGGTCGAAGGTAGAGCAATCGATTCAGAATACTGACTTAATGACTTTAGTACACTCTGTGAATTTCAGGGCAATCGACGAAAACAAAAAATTTCTCGAAGAAAGTCATAAGCCTAAAAATCATGAAAACTGGTAAATCATCAGATTCATCAGGAATTGCATATGCGCATATGTGTGCATATGAAGAAAGGTTAAATTTTACGAAAATTAATAGAAAATTACGAAAACAAAATTTTGGAGAGAAAGTACTTGTTTCAACTCTAGATGGACTTTTATTTTGCGAACACCAATCGTTTCAGAATGATGAAATCAGTATAATCTATGAATTTCATTCCAATCGACAAAAACAAAAATTACTCGAAAAGTATTAACCACCCCTAAATAAGGGTGGATTTGAATATTTTTATGTGGTGGTAAGAAGGTTTGTACTAGAGATATCTTTTGTGAATTATCGTTTCGATATTAGCAGTACAAGTCTGAAAAAACAAAATATTAAATTCTGGTCAGCAAAATATTTTTCCCTACTTTGAAAAAAAGGCTGTTTTCCAACTCCAACTCCCTGTGACTTGAAAACTAGCCAAACTCTACAATATATTGCATAAATTGAGTTAAATAATTTATGATTAATTTAATATTTTTGCCATATCAACTATTTCTTCAGAAGAGACATGAGTAAACATCATCGGTATCATCGATAACTTTATTGATTGATACCAGTCGGTAAATCAAGGTGTCCACACCAAATAATCTACTTTCAAATTCAAATGCCTTCTGTCCGCCAGACGATCCTTCTTCTCAAGATAAATTTACTGCAATCTCATCCTCATCGGTCGCCGTCTACGCATCTGAATATTCGACAGGTGTTACCGAAGAGAGCAGAGATTGGACGCACATGGTGCTCGAGAAGGTATCTCGAAGAGCAGCTGCAAAAGCCGGCACGCCAGATTTCCGCGGAGCTTTCGGAGACACTGGCCGAGAGGACCAACACGAATCGCAGCGGCGCCGCGCCGGCCCAGGTACAACATAATGCGGCAAAAATCAACAAAGCTAAGCAACAAAATAAATTAAATTTGCAATAAATTTAAATACACACATATTGGATTTTGCACCACATGAAAAAAATTGGACATGTCTCAAACGCATGAATCCATTCACAATACAGGGTGTCAATTTGAAAACGTTCCACCCTTAATATCTTCCTTCCAGTAAAAAATCGAAAAACACATTAATTTTATTTTGAAGAGGGACACTTGTGATGAATATTTTAAGCCCTCGTGGTTCAACCTCCTGGAGAGATAAATGTTACTCTTAGAAACTTAGATGGCACATTCTTTTGAAGAGCGCTTAATTTTCTTTCCAGTTGTACCCTGACTTATGCTGATGATACAACTTTATTAAATACTGCTTCGGATGTAGGAAGTCTTTACACCATAAAGGCAGACTCTCTCAATGAAGCACAAACTTGGTTCAGTGCCAACAACCTCAAACTGAACAGCGATTAAACTCAGGAATTCGTTTTTCCTACCAAAAATGCAGAAATAAGAGTGTATAAAACTTCTTGGGGTGGTTATATATTACAGGCTTGGTAGTCTCATGTAGATCAGTTATGCCTTGAATTATCAAGTTCGATAATTGTAGGAATAAAGTATTTCTCCAAAATGGTTAACATATCGGGAGTTTCATTAAAAAATTAAGTTTTTGATATTTGAAGTTTGTCAAGTTATTGCCTCTGTATAAAATCTCATTTTTTTTAATCTCATATAAATTACAGTATTCTGGTAGGGGGTAACTTTTATCAGGTCATTAGGGTTTTCAAAATACAGAAAAGAGTCTTACAGTCATTACCTACTTTTGCTGGTTACAGAGATCACAGTCAACCTATTTTTAGAGATCTATCCGTTCTCTATTCATATAAGCCACAGTGTTAAAGATACACAAGAACAAACGAGCATTTTTCACCAACTCGTGGATCAAATCATTTGAGACTCGGACTAAAACGTCACAAAAAACTCGTTGGAAGTCAAACTATACAACTTCCTACCCCAAGAGTACAGGACTCTGAATCTGAACTGTTTCAAATCGAAAGTCAAAAAGCATATCTCAAATCATTGTTTTTATTCTAATACTTGAGTAAGCCTGTCTGCCTTTTTTACTGCTTGTTACTGTTATTTTTGAAAACTCAATATTTTACCACTTTCAGTCTTTTTTTATCAATGTTCACATAAAAATACCTGAACGACTTGCCAAAAACATATTTGTAATTTGGTCAGATAAAATCTGTCTATTGTTTTTTGATAGGCAGTTTCAAAAAAATAGTATCCTGAACTCACAGAAGTATTTAGAACTCTCCTGCACTGAGATGCATTATTATATTGACACTCCTCTCAATAGAACCAAATCTTGGTGCTCTGTCGTATTTTTTTTAATTTTTCACTGAACCCGTTTCGTAAAACTTTGTCACCATATCAAGCACATTCCGGTGACTCACATTACAATTTGGATTTTTTCGATCAAAAAGGAGTACCGCCCTTCGTGCGTATGTACTTCCCAGTCTCTCCAAAAATTAAAATAATTCAAATTCTTTCTTGAAAAAAGTAAACCATTTTCACACTTTCATCCACTTATTATAAAGTTATCATCGTTAAAAGAACCCTGCACAGTTCTCATGGAAAAAGAGTCCCAGTTGAGTTTGCTAAAAATTTTAAAAAATTATGTCTTCATCAAATGTCTCCATAGACACAACAAAGTCTAATTGACAGTTTTTGATATCCTCATGGTTTCAAACATGCGTAGGCAGAGTTATCACTTATACCTATGAAATAAATAATGTGGAGATTATTTTGTAACAAAAAGTTAAGGATACCGACTACAATCTTGATATATTCGACAAGAGTGGCAATGAAGAGTTCTAAGACTTCGAACACAGATATAAGGTTTTAAGGTAATTTTTTTAACAAACTCAGTCAAAAGCTAAAGCTCGTAGACTCGCAAATTAAGTAAATATCATTTGATTTCACAAATCACTAACTGTTCCAAGGATATAGAAGGAAAATTGAAACGACTCCAACATCATCTTATTTCCAACCACCTCCATCCAAACGATTCCAGTACAAACCTCTTACTCGTGACACTTCATTGAATAACTTGTACAAAATACTCTCCTGTGGTATTAATTATATTTTGATCATGGAGGACAAATGCTTCTAGGATAAGAGGCCAGTAACCCCAGCCAGAATTATATTGATGATATTTTTTTGTTCAGGACAACTATTTCACTACAGATTTCTCATGCAGGGTTAAAACAGCAAGGTTGGCACGCATGTATCTGAATCGGCCTTAAAACCCCCATTCAAGTTGGACTACGTTACGCCACTGCAGAAAGGTAGTCGTTCCGAAAAAACACCTGGCTTTGTTGATTCGCAACAACTTGGTTGTTTTTCAGCTGATATTTATGTGTGATTGCACATTGCAGACATGTTTCAATGCTGCCAACAGGTTTGGGGTACAAAAAATTGTGGCACTGTATTGTGACTAATTGGAGTTAAAGAGACTACCCAAGGTTTACTCTTGCATTCACAGGTAGATTTATTATAATAATAGTATTTATTCGAATACAATCGGATCGATGTATAGTGATTCTCTCTGCATATTGATCATTTCTTTCAGTTGAACACAAGAAAACAATTCAATTGGAAAGTTCTCAAAACACTGTTCGGGAAGTGATTCCATAATTCAATCATAGTATCAATTATTATTTCAATGTGTGTTGAGAAAGATGTTACTTGATTTTGATACAATTAGTATTCGCTTGTTTCATATAGGAAAGATGAATGTTCTCATAAAAAACGCCCACCCTCAAATCTCTCTGACTTTATATATAAACATGTGTGTTATTATAAATTACTTCGTTACTCACATGATGACTTTTTGGGATCTACGACCGACGTTTATTATAGACTCGACGTTTCGACAACACGAGTGATTAGTATTCTCAAGGTTGGTTGTTGTTGTTGACAGCTACTCAATTCACTGACGATGGCTTGACATTTGACATTCGTACCATTGGCTCACGTTCATGATTTGAAGTCATGAACCAGAATTTCCTTACCATACCAATATCATACATCCGAATATTCAATTCACCATGGTTATTTAAAATGATAAGAAACTGAATTTCTTGGACGTTCTCATTTCTCGAAAAGAAAGACAACTCTAAAAAAAATTTGGCTACCAGATCTCAAAAATACTGCATTAGCTCCTTACCCACTCAAAAACGATACGAACGACGCGATAATGTTACGTAACACTATGGACCAATCAGAGGTAAGAACGCCAACTCACAGATACTCATTGCGAAAACGAATGTCAAATGTCAAGCTTTCGACAGTGAATACAGTTCGATTATTTCATCTTTACCCATGCGTTATCAAATTATGATCGAAGAAATCACACACCCTCTATTGAACATATCTTTCTAACAACCGCTATGAGCGAATCAAAATTCGATAACATTTGTCTTCTAAGCTAAGAATTATGGTATTGTGATGATGACGCACGGGTAAAGATAAAAGAATCGAACTGTATAGAAGCTGTCACCTGAAAATACCGTCGAGTCTAACTCGTAATGATCGTCGGCCCAAAAACCCGAAAAGTCATCGTATATGCATGTTCTTCTCTATCTAATTTTCAACATGAATATAAACATCATATCGAGATTTGGCATATTCAATAATATTCAGTTGCTACCTGAATATTTCTTAGCTGACCATAATCTTTGTGTTAATTGAATGGAATTAGATCCTCCTGTTCAACAGCATTATTTGGAGTTCTACAAAGATCCAATTTTGGGCCATTACTATATGAAATCTTTAATAATCTCCTAAAATATCATTTTTCAGAAACTTCTCACGTCAGATGATACAAAACTTCTTAGAAATATGAATGATGAAACTGACCTCACTGTATATTAAGAGGATTTGAATTCAATAAATAACTGGTAGATACAGAATAGACTACATACATCAGAATGCCAATAAATGTGAAGTCATGTCATACACTCATAAAATTGTTCCACCTACATATAATTATGCTCGATGGTAATACTCTATTGCAAATCGTAGAATCAAAAAACTTTGGGGTCATATTCCATCAACAACTAACCTTTTTTAGAGTATTAAAGTAATGTGAAATCCCTCTCATAAGAAATATATTTCTTGAAGATAGGAGAAAATTTCAGTCCAGTACGTATCTAAATCTAGGGTAAAGCTGTCCAGGTTTGACTGACGCTGCAGGAATATCAGTCTCCGCAACTTTCGTATGGGTTTTTCTTCCGAGAGTGTTTCATATCAGTGACGTCACATGGTTCTCTCCAATAAATTATTGCCTGGGATGCTGCAGTTGTATCCGCAGATTTTTCCGAGTACAATCAATAGTTAAGTAGAGAGAGATATAAATGAGGCAGAGAGAGAAAGGAAGATGAGGGGTTTGAGTGAGTCTTTATGGAACACATCCTTTCTGAAAATCCTTGTGATCCTTATCCTCAATATTTGGGTGCGGAGCGAAACGGTTGAGGTGATAGAGCGACAGACTTTCACACAGAGTACCAGAATTCAAATCCAAGCAGCTGCCACCAAGCTTCTGGGGGTTTTCATCTGAAACGTGAAGGATTTTTAAGTAGTTATTTTCCCAACAATGGCGAAAGTAATTATTTGTCCCTCAGGGTCTAGCATAAACTTAGATATGTCTTCTTTAGTAAAAATCTGCGCTTTATGTGGTTGAAAACCAACATTTTGCTTTTTTAGAAACGATGTCAGTTTATGAAACTGAATACCCGGTTTTGTTTTATTTCAACTAAACATTTCACCATCGAGTAATGCGACCATAGGGTCACCTTAGAAAATACGCCAAAAATACTTCTTTTCTGAAGCATATCACTCCTTTTTCCTTACACTAGTTTGAAAAATTGGTTGTATTGCAGTTCGTTTTTTTTTCTCGTGATTTAATAGGTAACAGGTCTGAATTTACCTCATCTGCGGCATTTAAAATTGCTTCTGATAGCTCTTCGCTTGACGCATAATTTGAAAAATGCAGAATCAGTCACTTCGACATCGTTCCGACTTGAAACTTTGACGTCTTGATGACAACTTTGTTGGCATAGCAAGTCTTTGGTTACCACACCAAATCACTTGACTCAGCTCAGTTTGATTGTTAAGTGGATTGATTTTACGAAATGTATAGGGTAAATATATAAAAGTATCCCAATTTGTATTTCATTCCAATGAATAAAAAATTGCAAAAAACAAGAAAAATTGTTTGGGTTAGATGGAATATTAAAACCCAAATTAGTTTGAATAGTAATATACAGGTAAAATCATTAAATTAAATGTACGTATAATAACGGAAAATTTGCACTAGTGCGGGAAAGTGATACTTTCAGAACTAAAATGAGATAAAGTTGGTGAAAAGGCACGTTCGTAGAAGAAAGATACTTCAAGAGGCAAAAAATATCATTAGTTTAATTCCCATCAAGATCCTCGTCGCCAATTTTAAATATGGCTGGATGCAAAATTCCAGTAGATACTATTTTCCTCACAACCATTCACAGTATCCATTTCAGTTTACACTTGAAGTCGTGAATTCAACGTATACGGGCGTGATATGCATTTCAGACGCAATAATCTCAGGATAAAATGGCACAAAATACGTCTGCACTTACTGTTAACATGCAACGGTTCCTGTAATTTTTTTCTCATTGTTATTGATGTAGTCTTTTGAAAGGCGGTCGGAAGAATAAACTGCCAACAGGTATCGGTACAACTGGCGCCCTGGGCAATAATTATTATTCTGCCTAGTTTATTCATAGACGTACCTATGTGGGTCATGAAAATGAAAATGAAGGCGCTTCAATTACAGGAACAGGAAATGATCCAGGTCCGTAGTGAGAAAGCTCTCGTCAATGGATCGGGAACGTGGTACGTAGATTAAAAATCATGTATAAAATAGTTATTGTATGTCACTTATAATTTTAAAATAATTATTTTCATTCCATCCTCGATGTCATCTTTGATTTTATCCATCTCTGTCACAATAGCTGATATTCTTTCTTCCAATCGATTCGCCACACCACAAAGTTCCCTTTGAGTTTTCTAGAAGCTTCACTTCTAGATTTTCCGAATGAAGCTTTTTTCTTTATTTTTCGAATTCTCTTGAAGCTTTTATTGAAGTTTTTTTTCAGACTATTCGCATTTTCTAGAAGTTCTGTCAGACTCACAGAATCATTCAAAAGTTCTTCGAATTTTGTGTTCAGACTTTTTGAATTTTAAAGAAATTTATCTTTCAGACTCACCGAAATTTGTTGCAGTTCTTCTTTCAAGCTCACAGAGATTTATTGAAGTTCTTCTCTCAGAGACTTGGTTGGTACTTTTTTCAAGTTTATTCATAATCGAGCTTCAATCACTCCTGAAAGTATTTCCTGGAGTACGACCTTCTTTCCAGTTGTTTCTAACTCACGTTCCTCCAATTCTTGCTTCAGTTCTCTAACCTTCAGGTCGGCCAAGCGAACTCTTAAAAAACTTAAAGAAAGGAAAATTTTTGTTATCAGAGAAAAAATTGATGACATGTCCTGGGGGTGCGATAGGAAAGGTTACATCAAATGTAAATATGTCCAAATGTGTCCCCCTCTATGCTATTGTTGACGTGTTTTCTTTATTTTTCATGAAAATGATTGTTCCAAAAGTTATTCAGGGTGGCAGGAATGCACTTTATGTACCAGGCAAGCTTGGTAAGAATTCCTCCAAGTCACATAATTTTCCATAGACTTCCACTTTTATTTTCTTACTATCTCATAATTGTGCTATACTTTGTCAGTAGGTACGTTACCTGTATCTGAATTAATCAACAAATAACCACCCGCTGGTCAAGATTATGCGTAACATTTTCACATTATTCAAGCATTTTCCCACCACATCGATTACTGCAAGAAGTTTTATTTACTCATTTTTCCGTGCATTCATTCTGCCTGCAGTTCCCTTTTACCTGGCGAGTTTTCACCTCGTCAACCCCAATTCATCAATGCACCAGCACATCACCCTTCTCATCGACCCGAAAGTGAAATTCGATATATCCAGTAACAGTATCAAGATCAAATAAGGGTTTAAATTTTGTCAACCGGCTGTAAGAAGGGCGTGTACGGGAAAAATAGATAAACGAAGTGAAGCGAGAAAACACCTTTTCCGCAGCGCGGAAATACGCGTCAGAGGTGGAAAATTGTATTTGCCTATATAAAGAGGTGTTTGAGAGCGTTGAGGTTGGATGGCTTGAGATAAAGATTAGGCCAACTTGTTTATGGAATTACGCCGGGCTTTTTATTAATGGGGTAATAATGCAGATTCGGGGTATTTCATGGTTTGAATGTCGCGGATATAATATCGTTGATGTTGAGCTGAAATACCAACCTCGTTTCGGTTTTTAATATCGCTTTTTACGAAAAGTGGTCGTAAATATGTGATATTTAGGGTTGCCATATTTGTTTGGGGTTTTTATCGTGGGATATTAAAGAATAATGACTTTTTATTTATGCATGTAGGCCCAAACGTTAGTTATAATATGGTACGGTATTAATTTTTGACCATTTCTGTCGGGGAGATTGATCGCTTAAAAAAAAATCGTGCAAAAAAAATAATGCCGAAACCAAATTGCTCTTTCCTGAATTCAAATATCTTCATTTCCAGCAACGGGACGGTATCGAAAACACTGAAATCAACTGTAGTCTTTTCTGTTTAAATGAATAATTTTGAAATTGAAAACATCAACTCTATTTATCTCCAAAGGAACTAATAGAGTACTCGACCATTGAAAGAATATCTTCGGAATTTAAGGCTTCTATATATGAGGTATTCAGTAAGTCCTAAGTATTTTCAAGTTGTGATTTGATATATCTGTAACATTTTATCCAGCTGGAAAAAAGTAACTTCCTTCTAAAATACACATACCCCTATGAAATAAAAATGAATTTTTATCACCCCTATTACGAGTCGAAACGCCAGAAACACTTCTGTATTCTTGTTTGACGGATAAACTTTAATTTACTAATTAGTATATCGGGTGATTTCCTCGTAATTTGACGGTTATTATCATTTGCCGAAGCAGCTGGTATATAAATTTCGGAAGACCAGATGGTTCTTTCGATTGCATCAAAATCTCCATATTGTAAACTTCGATTAAGTCCCACGTCAGCCCTGACAAAGTGGTCTTATCGGGTGAACAGAAAATATTCGAAAATGGATACTTAAACTTAAATCTAACAACAGCAACACTTGATAGTTGTTTTTGACAGAAATTCCTGGAACTATAGATTGATAATGAATTGAAATTTGAAGCCACATTAAAAAATTATGCAGGAAATTATCCTCAAGCTGCTATGCCGCAAGTAAAATCGCTTTTGTTAAATTTGCACTCTGTGAGTCATACTTGCGCAATGGAGTATGTTTCTGGGGTCCAAACTTCAATCAATTCAGTTTTCTTACCCCAAAAAAGAGCTTTAAGATACACATGTCGGGCCGGAATGAGAGACTCTTGCAGACCACTTTTTTGATTCCAAGGAATTTTACCATTAGCATGTATTTTCATTTTGTGAACAGTTTGTTCAATGCATGAAAAAATATCAAGAAAGTATTACATCACAT
The DNA here is from genome assembly GCA_958502065.1 of Chrysolina americana. Taxonomy (NCBI): domain Eukaryota; kingdom Metazoa; phylum Arthropoda; class Insecta; order Coleoptera; family Chrysomelidae; genus Chrysolina; species Chrysolina americana. The sequence goes on along the minus strand of OY293416.1, from coordinate 65,524,209 downwards.
CAGTCAAAATATGAAACTCGACTCACACATAGTATTGGTCTTACTATTCCCAAAACAGCGCCAATCAAATCCTTCACACTTCAAAATGGGAAGAAGTTCCTTACATCCCCCATCAGAAAAAATATCAAAATAGAAAATGTTTGTAAAGCGGTAAAAAAACTCCTTCTTTATGGAGTTTTTTACAGTTCAGGGGAATTCCTCATTGAAGACTTCACAACTTTTAATTTCTGATTATGAATAAAAAGAAAATTAAAGTGAATTAATATCTTGGTGATTTTCAAATATATTTTGTATGGCTGCAAATCTCTTTAAAAATTAAACAAGTAATTTCGGTGAATCAAAAACAAAACGTCTCTCTACACATTTGCATAAAGTGGAAAGTATGTGGCCAATTTCTGAAAGAAAACAACTTCATCCATCTTACTGATATTAAATAACTTCCGACCTCAACCTTCAAGAAAACTTGAATAGTCTGAGAGCTAAACTTCAATAGAATTCGATGAGCTTGAATGAAGATCTTGGTAGTGTGGCGAACCAGTTAAAAGAAAGAATGGAACCGTCGAGGCAGAAATGCATAGAATCAAAGAAGTACGATATCGCGGCCACGTTGTCTCTGGGGGAGGAATAGAAGTAGATGAGAAGATCAAAGCTGCAAAGGAATTGCCCATTCCAAAAGACATAATCCAGCTTCAAAGTTTTCTTGTCCTGTGGACCTACAATCGACGATATGTGGTTTGAAGAACGCCAAGATTCTTTCAGGAAACTGAAAGGAGCCTTGATCAACGCACCAATTCTAAGCTAGCCCCTTCCCGAGAGAAATTTCATTTTGGACACGGACACCAACAGCTGTCCTGTCTCAAACACAAGAGGGACAGAAAAATTCATCGTTTACTTCAGCAAGATCCTTAGAAAACTGAAGTGCAATTACTGTGTCGGCGAGCAGAAGAAGAGGAAGCGTTCACTTTGCAGAATCATGGCAGTAGATGATAATTGAAACAACAACAAGATCCAGAAAGACCAAGAGAAACGTCCTGATCTTGGTTCAGCTATCTGTTGAAAGAAAAGTAACCGAAGACCAAAATGGCAAGAAATCGCAAGTTATTTGCCAGCAGTTGAATCATACTGGGCCGGATGGAACTCCCTTACCCTGAATAATGGAATTCTGAAACATATGTTAGAGTCTGATGATGGTGGGGAAGAAATACGACATAAAGTGGTACTCAGGAATACAAGAAATGCCGTCCTCCAAGAATCCCTTGATGGTATCACCAGAGGACATCTGGAATGGTGGAACAGATGAATAGGATAAAGCATCATTTATCCAAGGTAGTATCTGACCACCAAAGAGGCTGGGACCAGTATATTCATTTGTTCCTGATAGCACATCGTTCCGCAGTACACGAGTCAACCGGGCAAACCCCTGCTGTGACTTTCCTGTGATCTGAAGATTGGGAAGGCACCTGGATAAGATACTGCGGCAGACGACCACGTCAGCAAACTCCGTCAGAGAATGCATGACATCTACGAACGAGTCTGTTTATACATTCAGATTGCCACCGGCAGAATAAAGGAGACCTATGATGTCAAGGCTGATACTAGAGGAATTCAAATTGGTTACCTGGTTTGGCTAATCAATCCCAAACGTCGTCGTGGGCTATCACCAGAGTTGTAGGCCTCGTGGGAAGATCCGTACAAGATCATGAAGAGGAAAAATGACCTTGTCTACCGAATCTATAAGCTACTCCGAGGGAATCCTTGGGGGTCCATTTCACTAGCTAGGCTCCTCAGGCTGGAAATCATGACCAAGTTAGCACCCTCAGATCACCGGGGGATGAGATGACGTTGCAGAAGTTCTTGTCCTTGTACTCAAACGGACAGAAAGTTCTGCATGTGGTAACTCATGTGGAGCCAGGAGACCCTTTTGAAGTGGCTGTCGATTACGCACTAGTTCACTGCGAGGAAAAAGATTTTCAAATGTCTAGAGGTGTGGCTGTGCTATTCTCCAAGAAGTTTGGTCGATTCCAGGAACTATAGAAACAGAAACCAGAATTTGAAAAATGGCCAGAGAATCATCTTCCACCTGGTCACTAAGAAGCACTTTCGAAATAAGTCATCCTATGAAGATATCTGGGAGAGTATCTCCAAATTAAGAGATATGATGCTGGACCAGAATGTCATGGACCTGGCAATTGCAATCCTGTGGGATTGATGGGCTTCATTCGAGAGTAATAAGAAGTATTTAGAAGACAATTCAGATCCAGGGGCGTCAACATTTCAGTGTGTTGTAACCATCTTCGACGACTGAACTTGAACATTGTGGAGTGTTACTTTCATCAAGCTTCACAGTGCAAATATGGAGAATATTGCAGATATCGATTCACTCATTCTCAACATTTCTGGGTGAAACGTCTGTAAGAAGTAGGCAATTGAACGATCCTAGAGCTGGATCTAACCACTTTCCGTTTTACTATCGTCATTATTTATTTATAACTTTGTCGCAGTTCGTAGAACCTGGAATTCCAATTGCTTCTCGATACGCCAGTATCGACGTGTCATGAAAAATATCGAACCGTCTAGACTGATCTGATCGGCGATCCACTGGATTATATAAGGAAACCCGGACAGCTAAACGACACAGTTAATAGTAGACAGTGGGCTCAGCGATATACATAATAGTGACCTGAATTACTTTATGTGGTTGAAATAAATTAAAGGCTATATTTTGAGTCTAAAAATGAATTAGTGGAACATAGTGCATTCTTATTAAAATATCTTCAATCAAAGCAAATGAGCCTTTTTAAAACATCAGAGAAAATGTTTGCATCTAAAAAAAATATTAAAACATTCCATATATTCCTCGCTCACATATTCCTTTGTCCCACAAATCTAAGATCCTGTTGTTTACTTTTTCTCCATCCTGGGACACAAATATACGAATGATGAAATCTCTCCTTCAAAAGTACTTTATAATGGAAAAAGTAAATGGGGGTAGAGTTTGACTGAGTAATCCCTTTATTCTGCATCAATTCCATCATAACGAATTTTTCGAAGCGAATTCTCATCTAAGAGAAGGTATGCCGGAGTGAACGGATTATACAGTTATATTTCATCTCCTTTTCTTATTAGATTGGACCAGAGTAAAGAGCAGTTAAACGAAAATGAGTTCCAACGGAATGGTTGGATTGTTCTGAAAAGATATTAGCGGTTATACTAACATCCCTACGAAAGATTATCGGTATTTCAGTATCTACTGGGTTATGGAAATTTCTGTTCAATCATCACATGAAAAAACGACAGAGTGCCACAAGGATATAGCTCCGGAAAATTATCCTCAAGAGCTTCAAATTTGTGATAAGACTGTTTTTCGAAATTGAATATCGGTTGAAAAATGGAGGAGATACAGTTGACAATTCAACTCTGTATAAAAAGTTAGCTGCAACTTTTACAGCGATAAATGCACTAGTGGTTTTTTCATTTATTCATTTGTTTATCAATTATCGCGGTGTTGGTTGCCAAAATGAATAAATTGACATGCTTGTCAACAACTTATTGAATTTCTAATGAGCCGATTCGGTAAGTCTACGAACGCCGAAATTAGTCAAATTGTTAATGAAAAATCGCAAATCTCAGAACAATCTGTATGGGGTTAGGAATCTCGGAGAAATGATATTATTCTTTTCAGCTATTTTTGAAAACGTGGTGAATTAAAAAATAGTTTATATATATTTTTTCTGGTCTAATCATGACTAAGTCTGTAGAAAATTTATTGAATTCGAATTAATTGAATGAATATTATTCTAAATGAGAAAGTTCCACTATATATCTACATAACGGGAAAGTGTCGAAAAAAGAAAAAAAAATTGTTATCTATGCAATCTTTCTCTTGCGAATTTGGCGGACACCTTGCCCTTTATCTGTCTTTGGCATTGCTAATGACCAATTACTGTCATGTTTGTTCAACATTCGTCAAGAAAAATTCGCGGACCCTCTGATTATAACATTACTTTTACGGTATCTGCTTCGGATAATTGTGAATTTGATATTCTTTCACGATTATCCGATATAATGTAGTATGGCGAGTCGAGACGATAAATTATCGCGAACATGCTATTTGCGTGGCGTTCAACGAAGCAGGATCGGTCTCAGATACGATCTGCAGAATGGAAAATGATTTTGGTCACCTTACACTGTTGGCCACTGAAATGACAACTTTTAAATGAATATTTGAAACGTTAATACGAATCATTTCAGACTAGCCATTGATCAAGCCATTCTGATATCTTCAATCATCTTAAAAATCTCTTTGAAACAATCAACTACTTGGAAGTAGGCTGAATAAAAATCGTACGAATTCACGATCCACGCCTCAGTGTTTGATCTCTCGAGTAGATCGCAAATGGTAGAGAAGTTGCTGATGATTTATCAGATTTCAATGAGTTAGCATTGCGTGTCCCACAGAGGTCAATACTTGGGCCCATCGTAGACATACCATATACAACTCAACTAACCGTAAACTTGAACACGTTGAAGTTTCATTTGGACGCGTAGTGTCAATAATAAACCAAGAACTGAAGCACTTATATCTACAGATGCAACACTGAAACCATCTACATATACGTTAGTTTCCTGAATCATAATTAGAAGAATACCAGAAAACAAATTGTGGCAACACGAGTCATTGGCACATTTATTGTGGCTTTCTAATTTTTCCGGAATTTGTTCACGGGGAAAACTTGACATTAATATATTTTTTGCTTTTTTATGAAATATAACTGTAACAATTTTCCCAAACTGGATAATAAATTACTATTTTCAACGTTTTTTCTTCGCAAAATCATCTTTTTGACAGAAATCATCTTTTTGACAGAAATAATCTGTAATATTTGTGATTTCTGTCACATTTCAATATCATCTGCAAAGAGGAATTCGCACTGCTGGATTGGAGAGCATATTATGTCATTATTTAACTTTGAGGGGGTACAACAATAAAGTATAGTCTGAATAGTAAAATTTTTCACAAGCTACAAATTGTTGTTTCTGTTTGTTTTATTGTTTTTTCCGTTAACAAGCTGTCGTACCCCTATACGTAAAATAGCCCTTAGAAGTCGAAACTTGTGCGAGCCAAGGATTAACAAGGTCTTACCTTTTATCGTGAGATTCCTAGCATGACTTGTTTGAAAAAGATTCCAAGCTGTTAAATCGATTTGTACTCGATATGAACACTTTAGTTCCACCGTGGGGTTCCAAATTCACAACAAGTCTAGGGTGGTTAATGTGGAGACCAACAGGCGGGTAACAATTTTCTTGAGAGAGTACTAAATCTATCATTACCTTTTTTATGAAATTATTACTCTCCCGTAATACTTTCAGAACACAAAAAGTGGGTTTAGCGTTGAAAACGGCCAAATCTGGATTTTCTATTCAAGCCTGAGCTAAGAATTATAGACGATGCAAGTGTTCGACATAGAGTAGGAAACAGAAAAAAATTAATTGTTGAATCAAATAAAATTTAATTGAATCAAGCAAATGAAAGTGTCATATATGCACGACAAAATATAATCTTGAAATGAGTAAAATTATATCTTGTTTTGGATTTAAATCAAAGTTTCAATCAATTGAAATTGAATTGCATGAACCAAATATTTTGTTAAACTAACTCCTTTCATAACTCATTTTGAGCGTAATATTTTTTCAACTATGTAATTATTTTGGTGAATTAGATTAGAAATATGATCAGTTCTACAAATTTCTTTGATTGCCTTAAAAAATATTTATTCAAACAAGTATTTATGTCAAATCGATTAATTCAATTTAATGGGAAATATTTGTTGATACTACTGGGCGGAAAATCATCAAAATAATAATATAAAATGGATTATATAACCCAGTATTCCGCTTTAACCTATACAATACAATTGAATTATGAATGTTTGATACTTGGCAAAGTTTTCTACAAGAAAAACTTACAATGTCCTTTCAATATCCCAAACACCTACTTACTGGTTTAATGGTTATTGCCCATCATTAACGAAAATCGAAGACATCCTTCAACCCAAAACCCAATTAAACCGAAATAATCCTTCCAGTTTCAGTTAGGAATACCTGAGATAATTACTGAAGTATATATACAGCGCCATCTCTAGACTAACCGACGAGTTAAGGCGGAAGACTGGTAGATATAATTAATTTTTTGTATCAATTCAATAAATTACATTGTTCGATTCAAGCAAATATTATATTTGTTTTGGTACAAATTTTCGTTTAATATGAATGGGAAATGGTTTCAGTTGAGCACCATATACTCAAATCGAAGAAATGTTAGTATTGCATTGAGACATCCATTTTTTCGCCACAATTTCATGATGTGATCAAGCGAATACGACTGCCTTTTGATTTGAATTATATATAGTTGGATCAAGCAAATAAAAGTAACCAAATAAATTTGGTTGAATTAAAAAATCTTTTTTTTCCGTAATATTGGTTCAAATAGAAATTCAAGGATACCGCCCACGTTGAAGCCAATGGCGTCTTTAGTTAGCCAAGCGTAGAGATCAAGAAAATATGACACACATTAATTCCTTTTTTTGCCAACCCTCAATGTACGACATACCTATGGATACTTAGTATACCTGAACTTGACAGTATTCATCTGGAGACTACTGCGAATAGCCAACTGGGTCGCCTCGCCCTGAAGCCGGCCCTGTAGTCATCTACACGATTAATGCATGGTAGAATATTCCTGATGGAATTTCTGCCGGTTCAAGCAGTTCTCAGATCAAGAGATAATGCGGATAACGTATAAGGGTTGGTTTTGGTTGAGTATATTTGTTTTCTAGTTTTTTGGAGTTTAATTAGTAGAATTAGTGGATTACAAAATAGAGCCCTTCGCTTTCTAAAAGTAAGTACTATTTGAAATGCGCGTTTCCAGAATAAACTGAAAGGTTTAAGTGAAGTAGGATAGTTGGACGATTCTCAGCACTATTATCACATTAGGAAACCTTTTTCTATGAGATTTGGACGTTATATGATATTGCGGTATTCATAGGCATCATTTGCACTACCAAAAATTGCAATGAAAACCATTAATAATTATCATTCAAGATGAAACTTGACTTTAAATAGTGAACTATGGCTATAATATTCCAAGTTATATTCCAAACAGTAAAATTAACCACTTCAATCCTTTTGAAATGATTGAGTATATTCGATGATGTAAACGCGCTACAAAAATGTATAAATGTAATATTTTTTCAATAAACCTCTCTGTCATACGATACATATTTTTTTTAGAATCAGAATCTGCTTTTTGCAAAATTCCATGTTTCTCAAAGATATGATTAAAACTAAATAAATCATATAGTTCAGATTAGATTATTGAGCAAGGGGTGTCCCAAGGAATAGTTCTCGGACCGATTCTACTTGAGATTCATAGCAACGATACCTTTACTATCAGTCTATCAATCTATCAGTTACACTCATAAATGAAATAACAAGAATATCAAAAGTTGGAACACGAATATTTGAAAAGTTCCAAAGAGAAATACGAATCAATCCTTATTATCATAAAAGAAAACAAAAAACTCTCATCAGTGACTGCGTGTATTGCATATGAAACATTTAGATTAAAGTGGAATCTTGATTTTTTGACAACGCTATATGTACCTATACTGTGTTATTTACATTTTATGACTTGTCCTATATCATCTGATAATCTTAAAGGTTAAATAAAAATTATTACTATGCTGCTGTAGGTTTTTCGGGTTTTCCTACAGCTGAAAACTGAAAACGCCACCAAAAATCATTCGCCCCGGAACGCCACGGCATATAATAATTATAGCTATCCTCTATCGGCACAGGCTATGCCTTTGGGTACACTCTATGAATGGTCAAGAGGGAGTATTATTATTATTATTATTATCAGTTGAAAAAAATTAAATCGGGAAAGTCCATAGAACAACCAAAAATTTCGTTCAAGATTGCCCACTTTCTCAGAGCAACTTCAGGCCTCAAAATACGCTAATCTAGTATTTTAGTCCGTTGCTAAGCAACGAACTTTCCCGGGCCGTTTTTGGCACTAAACTGCACGGGAAACTACTTTCCCGTATCGTAAACGATCCGGGAACATTTTTGACGGCTTGTATACATTTTAGACAGTAAATGAATGCACGCAAACAATAAGTATAATTCCTTAATTTATGATAATGCTGATTGCGATTTCATAAAAAATAGTATGTGTACCTCGTAGTAAAAGCACATTCCCAGACTTCAATGCTTGTTGGCCTCGGCTTATCGCCTCAGCCAACAATTTACATTGTCGTCCGGGAATGTATTGCTTTCACTACTAGATACACAATATACTATTACCAACATGTGGGGATGACAAATTCCCAGCTTCATTGCAAAATGACTTGGAAAAGACATGTATAAGAGCTACACAGACCACTGTTTCAGGAGAAGCTCTGTAACTCATCTGGCCAATGCAGGGGGCAATATTACATCCATAAAACGACACGGAGGCTGAAAATCTGCCTCCGTAGCAGGACCATATATAGAAGTTAGTTTGAATAACAACATTGAGATTACTAACAAAATATTGAATTGTCCATCTGTTATGTATCTCCCTGTATTTATGTATGACCTTGTCATATATGAAAAAAGGAGATTAGATGTCAAATACACGTTAAATCATTTTTCAACATATTTTCAATTTAATTGAAGAAATACATAATAATTTATATTCCATTTTTCATTTTGTTGAAAAGATCTTCAATATTTGGAATTGGATATCTATTATTTTGTAATTGACAATTCACAGTAATTTCATAGTCTGCACACAATCTAAGCTTGCCACTTTTTTTTGGTACAATAACTAAAGGTGTGCCCCATTCGGAATGGTCCATTTTCTCGATTATTCCTTGACTTTCTAATGAATCCAATTCTCGATCTACTTCTTCTAGTAAAGCATATGGAACTCGACGTGGTTTGAGGAATATCGGTCTAGCATCAGGACGTAAAAGAAGATCATAGTGAAAACCGGGAATTTTTCCTATTTCTGGACTGAATACGTCATTGAACTCTTCTATAATATCTTCAATTGATGATAATTGAGTGGGAATGGAATCAATATCATGAAGGTTAATATCTAGTAGTCGAATCCAACGTCTCCCCATTATAGCATTACCATAATCTGGAACTATGTATAAATCTCCAATGAACATTTTTCGTTCGAAAGACACTGATACATGCACAATGCCCAAAGGTTTGAAAATGTGTTTAGTGTATGACCGAAAACAAACATCTGTCTTCTCCAAGGGTATATGAATATTCAGGCTTTCGAAGTCTTTTTGAGACATAATGGTTACAGGACTGCCAGTGTCGCATTCGAATTTGAATGGTTTATCATTGATTTTTACTTCTAGTAACATTTTTGGTTCATAAATAGAAGATGATGGTTTGAATATGTCTACAATTTTATTTATTGAGAATTCGTCCGGAGAATCAGTATAAGAATAATTTTCGATACCATGAACGTTCTGTTTTGATTTCTTCATGAGGGATGTGATACAAACTTTCGAAACATGTCTCTTTTTTTTACATAGTCCACAAAATAAATTTCCAGTACTGACGCATTCAGAAGTTCGGTGATTACGGCGACCACATCTCAGACATCAGATAAGCCCAATTTCTGTACATCTACTCTTCTTAGATTATTCCGGGAACTTCTACTATTCTGATTTTTTGAAGATTGAGGTCGAAGTGGAGTATCGATCTGCTGTACACTACCTGAAACTGAACTTTTGAATACGTCTCTGTTTTGAATTTTCGCAGCTTCTATAGTAAGAGCCATTTCCAAGGTTTTATCAAATGGAATATCTGCTTGCTGCAAAATCTTCTTTCTAATGTCTGTATCATGCAACCCTCTGATAAACTGTGCTCTCAACAAAAGATTGATGATTGATTTGGAACATTTAGCGCTGCATTCTAAATTGCATTCTGTTTTGAATTCACATGATTTAAGTTGATCTTTTAGAGCGGCTACAAAACTAGATAGTGATTCACCAGCAGATTGAATTCTTGAGAAAAATTTGTGTTGCTCAGCTAGCACATTCCGTTTTGGTGTGAGATGTCTTTTGAGTAAGGTTATAAGTTCATTGTATGTTTTTGAAGCTGGTACTTCAGGAGATGTTAAACTTGATAACAGTTTATAGTGTCTACTTCCCAAACAATTGATTAAAATCATCACTTTACCTTTATCAGTATCAATATCATTTTCATAGAGGCCTTTCAGTTTCAGAAAATTGTCCAATCTCTGGTAATAATTGTCGAAATCCTCTGAAAGTTCACCGAATGGTTCAAATTTTATGACTTGGTTTTGCAATATTATTCTTCACAGTATTTGGTTGATTCTGTATTTGTAAAGATGAAATGAGGCCACTCAATGCATTTACGAGAGGTGCTAAATCTTCTGACATTACTATCAGTTTAGAAGAATGAATCTATTGAAGGGTTGTAAATCAGCGTGTTTAATGGAAATTCTTTTCTTCTTAGGACAACTTCTACCTTCGTCGCCAAATTATTATGTATTTCTTCAATTAAATTGAAAATATGTTGGAAAATGATTTAACGTTTATTTGACATCTAATCTCCTTTTTTCATATCTGACAAGGGAGATAGATACATAACACCATCACCTTCCAAACAAATTAAAATATCTGATACAATTGTGGAATCAATTCTTCAAGAAATATGTAACGTTTCTGATCAGCAGCAACATGGAACATCTTCGGCAATTTATGTTGGAAGTAATTGTTCAAACTCTATTATCAATTGTTATTCCAATAAATGAAATTGTTTTATGATGAATAATCAATTAATAATTGAAATCCTTCGAAAAGTAATATTTCATGTTTATTTTGTGAATTATTTTGGCAGTGAAAAAAGTAAACATTTACGCATCAATAGAGATGCAGTTGCACAAGAAATATTTTTTCAAGATAGTCGAAACAAATTTAAAAATTCACACTACTCACTGAATCAGCAAAACCAACACGGAAACCACCAACCACTGATCACAAACACATATCACTGTAAAATTGCACGGTACACAAGCTAGAATTCTGAAAGCGCGGTGCTCTTCACACGGTGGTCAATATCGGAGAGCAAGATCGGATGTGCGAGAAGAATTAAAGCTCCACCGTCCTCGAGGTAGGGCACGAAGAGCAGCTGGCAGATGTCTGAGGTTACCAAAGGTAAGGGAGGGCACTCTCGGCCACTTTGACTTAAGTGGTCGTAAATCAAGATTCTTTGCTCGAAACGCCTCTGGAGTTTTATCTCCTTCAAAAACGTATTATACGAGGAATTTGCCGATGTTTTTGTTGTGTCTCGGACAGCGACGATGATTTTATTGGCGATAAATAGTGTTGAATGGTCGGGAAATCCGTTATAGTTATAGTAGGGGTTGTGACAATCATAAAAATAAATGTCACAAACAACTCGGATAACATTCTAGTAAATTATCAATTCATTCAAGAAAAGTTGTATTAAAAATACTTAGTCCTATAGTGGCCCATAAAAAATAAAAGAAGCGTAGTTTATAGTCTGTAGACCAATCCATATTGAAGGAAACAAAAACACCATCATTGTCAGCTTACTTTCTTTACACATACGAGTTTACGATCTACATAGCACCCTCAGAAACTTTACCAGTATTTCTAATTGATTATAATATGGATTTGACTTAATCAAAATAGAAACTTCGGGCTGTTTTTAAGGAACGAGTTTTCGATTGTCATAAAATCGTCTTGTCTATTATCAATGTCCTAGAGATATTCATCCCTATGCTGTGTCACTTCCGTTAAGAATAAAGTCGCCGTTATTCGCCATTTCCGTTATTTTGCTATTACCAAGCAAGACTAGAGATTTATCCCAATAAATAAAAATCATTATCCGACAAACTATTTGCCTTTAGTCATCTTTGAAGGAACGTATATCAAGCAGTTGGTGATGGAGATCCAGCCCTGTGCATTCTCCTTGATCTCTCCAAGGCGTTTGACACAGACTATTGGATAGTCTGGAGAAATTAGGGATACGAGAAACTCTTCTCCACCAACTCATTGAATAGGAAACAAATTGTATAAATTCGAGACACATATAGCTCTGAGTGGGAATTTTGGTGTGGAGTTCCACAAGGAACAGTGCTTGGACCCATTTTGTTTATCATATATCTTAACGAACTTTTACATTTTGACATGATTGGGGAAATTACTAAGTTTCGCCGATGACACGGTCATATTTTAAAGATATGTCAGCTGAATTTGATATGGAACGATTTGCAAACTGGTTGATTACACGAAAACTAACTATTAACAATGAGAAAACAAATTACATGGCATTTGTGTTTGTGAATAACATATCTGAATACAGTAAAGTATGTGATAAACAAAGTTACCCGACTAGAAATGGAAATTTGAATAGATTGCCAATTCACAACACAGCATTATATCGAAACAGTCATTCAAAGGAATGAATATTTTTAACCACATTCCTGAAAAATTAAGAACGCTAAGATATAATGAAACCCTAATAAAAACCAGATTGAAACAGTACCTCCAAGAAAAAAGTTAATAATAGTAATATTAATATTATATTTTAATAAAAAATTTAATAAATATTTTTTTAATTTCCTAGAGACTCATCAGCCTGAATTGCTGTTTTTAATTTGTTATTTGTATCGTCCATACTTATTTTATGTTTTGAATTTCATATCTTTGAATCTATTAAATTTTTATTTATTACATTTTTATCTTTTAATCTTCAATTCTTTATCATGTATATGATCAAAAGGACTCAATAAATTTTTTATTATTATTTACCTGTTATAAAAATCGGCTTCCAGAATTTAACACGCTATCTGTTACTTATAATAATGACTTCAGGATTAAAGCGGCTTCTGAAATTAAATATTCATTTGATCAATTGATTATTTAATTAATCAATAATACATTTGTAGATATCCTAGTGTATTTTTTCTCTTGCAGGGTGGGCACGCATGTATCTGAATGAGTCTTAAGGTATTGCCTTTTCAACACGTGTACTTCACGATATCGAATGAATCTTGAAAAGATATTGATCAGTCCATTTCCATTTACATGTGGACATTGTCGGCATAAGGCATAAACATGCTTGGGAGGCTGACATCTGTTATTTGCACGTGTTTCTTTGCACATGTGGAACAGTCATTAATTCAAACTATAACATTAATCTTCTGGGTTTAATTCACTGTATCGATTTATCATTTGATAATAACTTTTTTCGTCGACCTCAACAAAAAATTACATTTTACGGACTAATTTCCGGACGAAAACACTTTTCGTCCGCAAACTCTTTTCGTCCGCTGTGGTTGCTATGATACGGCACGGTACGAGAGCGGTGATCGAGTCATTTTCGTAAATTCACGTTTTAATTAATACATAGGCGCCTGTGACAATAACTGTCATTTGATGTTGTCAAATTAATTATTTACCAAATCCGCTAGATTTTACGTAAAGGTTTGTGGAGGTCGACGAAAAAATTTAATATGCATCTCGGCTAAAAACTGTCTATTGCGCCTCAGCTATCAATTTGCAGGCTCGACTGTAATAGACAGTTTTTTGTCCTTGGTACCTAAATAACTATTATATTTATAATGTTCAATAACTGACAGGTTCCAAAATTGTAAGCAAGCACTGGTTTTAATTGAATCTGAAGGTATGGTGCCTAATTCTACTCGTCTTTCAAATAACCAGTTTATATGGACGCAAATTTACATTCAAGCAATACCTCATAATTGAATCGTTAATAAGTGGTGATAATTTGATCATTTGTTAGAAATACCAACGATCAAAATTGTTTTGTCGTCATATTGACAACGAAAGAAGTTAACTTCAACTTTCAAATCGGCAAAAAACAGATGAAATGTTCAACGGTAAAAACACATAATCGGATAATTTCGTTTTTCAACGAAATAATTTAGTCAATCAATAATTTTTCGTGAAAAACCGACATGAAAAATTTGCGAGACGGTGGAAAAATTTTGAGTTGGACACGAGTATTCGAAGAAGTAGTCGTCAAAAACGCAATTGATATGTTTCTTTTTTTATTTGTTCAGGCGAAACTATCCAACAATCATGAAAAGTTAAAAAGGATGTATTTTTTTTATAGCTGTCAAAGTGACTCAACGTCATCATCGAATGGGTTTCTTTCTACAGGCGTTGATTTATCAACTATGAATGAGTCGATGATTGAGGTGGAATTGCTAGACTGTTTTCATATTTTTTACAACTTTTGGCGGAGTCGCCAGTTTAAAACAATAGCTCTATAAAATTGCGAATTCTATTGAAGAGATTATGGTCAAATTTCAATAGCGGTATTATCTCTCGTATTATATTATACTGAATGCCAACAAGACTTTTTGAAAACACTGCTTCTAGCTCGTGTTGTTTTAAAATCATACGTCTATGACACTGCAAGGTTTTTCAATTTTCTAATGAACTCTCAAAAATATTTCACAAACATGATCATAAAAATTCTTATTCAAACGAACCACCTTGTAACACCTCAGGTATTAGATATTTCTTTAGAATTTTTTAAAATATTTTCTTGTGAATCTTCCATAGTGTTGTTTGTTTCTCATAATTTAATTTAGCATTCAGATTCAAGTGTAAGGGAGTGAGATACAGGACTTTGTGAACCCTCTCACCTCTTTATTTAAATGTAAAATGCTTCCGCCTGAAAAACAAATTATGTAATAATTTCAATCCTGAATGGACAGAAGTTATAATCTTTTGTTCGTTTTTATATTGATGTTACCATTCCATAGTTGAAGTGAATTACTTATTGAAGGTTCCTTTTTTTACTATGAACTCATGTCTATAATTTTGAATCCAGTTGACACTTGACTAATGAGCAAGTTCTATCCGTTCCCCGCCTGATAAAAAAATATCTCACGCAATCAACATGTCCTTTGTACTCTAACTAAAAACTTTATGAATAGTTTTTATTCATAAAGAAGAAGTAACATTCACCACGCACCTTGACTTTTTCATTTTTTTTTTCGATCTATTCAGGTGAGCATCTGCCGCTCATCTAATATTTTGGTTGCACCTGGCCATTTGACCATCATCATAACTCTTTACCTAGCTCTCCAACTATTAATGCAACGGACTATTAGCAACAGATCCATAAATCCAAGGGAACGTTCAGAATTTAACGCTTATAACACAAAACAATAGGTTAATCTGATTGAAATAAATCCAAATGAATATCCTCGTCAAAAGTGAATAGTAGGTACGTGTTCAGATAACAAAGGGTGGAGAGGGCATTTAAATTTCGTGTTTGCTCGTCATATTTTGTTTTTGTGTTGGTTTTGGAGAGCTGTAAAATGGCACATTCTTCATAGGTCCAAACTTTGATTGTTGAGCGTTTATATGAACGTACGAGACATGAAATATTGTAATATTTTTCTCTCATTCTTTCACTTCCTAGATATATTTTAATGAAACTTGCAGTAAGTACTACAGAGAAGCACTTCATCACTCGACACCTTTTCCCATTGAAAAATTTCATTGGGAGTGTGGTAAGGAATCATAAAAGGTTAAAGATATGAAACCATTGACGAAAGTTTAGACTTTGTGGACGAAAATTCGTTTCTTCATATGTTCTTACTGAATTTTAACCTTCCACAGTATGAAAATTGCAAAAAGAACCCCGCACTATTCTTATGGGTAATGGGTCCCGGTGAAAATCGCTGAATTTTTGGTATAAAATGCTCCAAGTCAAGCTGATCAATAGTGTTCATGGGCCCAATTTTGAAACATGAACAATGTTTCTTCTACATGCTGTTGAAAGTTATCGTTTCAGATACTTTGATCTATAATACATAATTTTCATATTTTTCATATCCAGAAGAGAAAGACAAACAGAAGTTGAATGTCCTTGGGACATAAATCATTATTTCAGACATAATAAAATTGTTCTATCGAACACTATCTTCTTACATTCAAAGTAAACTCCAGAGAGAGGAAGATGAGGAGGAATTTCAGCTTGAAATGGTAATAACCGCAGACAGATATTTTTCCTTTCCCAGTGTATCTATAGACGGTATCGAATCTAAAATTTAATCGCCACCTATTAGTTGGTAGTTTCATTAAATCAAGTTATGACTAACGTATATTGTTTCTCAACCTACGACCTGACTGGGAGACCCAGTCGTCTCCAATCAGATCCAATCGTTATCCCAAATGATCTTCTATCTTCTAGATATATTCAGATCATTCCCGGCTATGCATTTGAAAACTGGAAATGATCGAAGGGTAGTTCGGTAGCTAGGTAATTATCACCGGATATTATTTCACATGGTTTCCGCCGTTATTTCAACATTGTTCATTGAAAATTATTCACCTTGTACATAACAAACATCTCTTACACAATTCCTGAATTGGGCATTGAAAACAAAGAAATATGTCTCTATACTCTATACATATACTGGGTGGAATATGTAGATAACTAAGTTGATCTCAGCTGGAATCCTTCAACACGTTGTAGAGAAAAAACTGTTCATTTTTCAAGGTTGGGATGGACACTTTTGATCAGCTCTACTTGAACTGCATCATATCACACTTTCAGCGAATTTTACGGGGATCCAGTTTTCATGAGAATGGTGCGGGGTTCTTTGAATTAAGGAAATCTATGCAAATGCAAAAGCATTTACATGACCTAAGATCGAGAATCATTAAGGGATCGGTAAAGGCAGGAGAAGAATTTGGTTTGTTTGGTATCAACCAGCTTGAACCACACTACAAGCCTTGGGGTGGAGGCAAACACCTACTTGGAATCTGAATCGAGAAGGGAGTCCGTCACCAGGACAGAAGCATCTGAACCTTGGTGGAAGAGTTTAGTGTTTGTGTTTAGAGCCAGAATTAGGATTTTCTGCCTGTTGCTGATGGTGGACGTTATCGATGTTTTTATTGACTTCACGGGTGTTACAAAAGTGAACATTTGAATTGTTAGATGGCGTGTGAAGAGTAATTCATAACCAGCCGAGTATTTCTGTATCCACAAACCCCAGTTCGGTAACAACATTACCCAATCAAAATACAGCATTATGAACATTATCAATTATTTCGAATGAGAGAACTGACAAATTTCCACCGAGCAGACCCATTCGATATTTTATACGTACATCATCACCATCGTGCATTCCGATGATAAAATGACCATCAGTGAAGTTGAAGCTTTCGTGGCAATCGCACAAAAGCTCGAAAATTTCAATTCGTCCAGCCCATTATTTGTGAATATAGCACCGTATGATATCCGTCAGCGTTTAGAGTCCTATTTCATTGTTTGCGGATTAATTCCGTAAACTGTTGCATTTTTCGATGGAACTTGTTCGGACCGATAGGACTTTTAACGGCCGTAATAAAACGTATCTGGCAAGTTTCCGAGTGGGATAAAACTCTCGGTGACATATTAGTTCGGGTCATCGTTCATTATACAGAGTCTGTTATATCAGAATAAGGATAATGACATATTTTCGAGATTTTAAAGTGAAGTATTCATCTTTTTCCCGCGAAGAGAAAAGTCCTGAATTGATATAAAAACTCCGTTTATTTTTCAAGGTTACCTTAGCGCTGTAATCATTAGCAAAACCCTTGAAAACTGTCAAGTATTCCTTTACATTCTAGAGTCAATTCTTAATACTAATGTATTCTTTAGATTTTCAGGTGGTTTTATGTAAATTGACAATGAAAGTAAAGGGTAGTTTGTACTTGTGATTTTTTAGAAACGCTGACCGGTGGATAGTAGAATAGGATTGGTATTGGTGAGGATGGATGGTGACTGATGCGCAGACCTAATTAGATCTATTGTGCACCATTTTCTTCTTCAATTTCAAGGTGTTCTCGTTTACAGCAACCCCTCAACCCCAGTTTCTTGGGGAATTTAAGGCTTTTGAGGGGGTCTATTCGTGGTATTTCTCCCACAGTCAGCTGATGTGACCCCAGTATATTCAATCTCTTGTGAAGTACAGCATAACACTTCATCAATATATGGTGTGATGTTTCTGGATGTTCCTCACAGAATCTGTCCTCCTCTAAGCCTAGGTGTTCTTTGAGTCTGCAGTGTCCCGTCAGAAATCCCGTGATTGTCTTTAGACTAGTTTTGCTGAGGTCAAACAGTGTCTTCGATCTTGCTCGGTTGAAGTTGCCGAGGAGATCTTTGGCCTGCCTTAGCCCTGGAAGTATTTGCCAGTATGTTGCTCTCATTACTTCTTCAGTTTTATTGAGTTCTTCTTGAAAGTAAGATTTTCCAAGTCCGCAGAATGGTTCTGGCCCGATTAGTGGCATTGCTGCCCCTTTTCGTGCCATGGTATCTGCTTGTTCATTGCCCTCCACTCAGACGTGCCCCGGCACCCAGAGGAGGATCACCTTGTTGTTCCTGCCTCTAGATCATTAAGTTTGTCTAGGCATTCCCAAACCATATTTGAGTTGATGTTATATGAGCTCAACGCTTTGATGGCTGCTTGACTATTGGAGTGGATTGCGATTTCCTTGTTCCGGTATTTCCTGTCGAGGTTGAATTGACTGTACTTTTCTATGCCGTGAATTTCCGCTTGAAAAATACTGGGGAACTGGCCTATGGATTCGGAATATTTGGTGTGAGACCCAAAGACTCCTGCTCCAGTTCCGTCGGTAGTTTTGGACCCGTCCGTGTACCATGTTATGTTCTTTCCCAGTGATCGAATGTATTCTATGCTCAATCCACTCTTGGTATTTTATTCCGATCGAAAAAATTTCTCGAAACTAACTTTCCTGGTCATTTCGTCAGTTGGGAGATCGGCAAGGTGTGCACTTTCGGTGGGGGTTGTGTGTGTAAAATATGATTGCTCAAAATATACTCTTTATGACATCATAAAGAAAATTTTAATCAACCTCTGAAATTAGTGTAGGTACTCTGTGAATGTCAAATCGACGAGAATAACAAATTACTAGATAAAAGTCCTAAAACTAAAACTAAAAAATACAAAATTATGAGATCCACTTGAAGCTGAATCTTACGAAAATCAATAAAAAATTTGAAAACAAATTTTTGGAGATAAATAATCTCTTTCAACCTCTTGATGAACTTTTCAACGAGAACGGTTGAAGATAGAGCAGTTTTGAGAAACCCAATCGATTCCGATGACATCAGTATACCTACCATGTGAATTTTAAGTCGGTCGACGGAAACATAAAAACACTTGAAGAAAGTGGTAAGGGGTAGACCCCTAAAAATCATCGAAAATAGAATATCGCCAGATTCACTACAAAATGCATATGGACATATGTGTGCGAATAAAAAGAGGTTGAATTTCACGAAAATTGTTAGCAAAATTACGGAAACAAAATTTTAGAGAGAAATTACTCTAGATGAACTTTTCAACTCGAGAACGGTTGAAAATGGAACAATTCTACGAAAATCACGAAAATTTGAATATCGTCAGATTCACTTGAAATTGCATGTGCGCACATCATATTTATGAATTTAAAAAAGGCTGAATTTCATGCAAATTAATAGAAAAATTACGAAAACAAAATTTTTGAGAAAAATTACCCCTCTCAACTCTAGATGAAGTTTTCAACTCGAGAATGGTTGAAGATAGAGCAATTCTGCGAACGCCAATCGATACAGAATGATGAAATTAGTATACCCTGTGAATTTTGATTCGGTCGACGGAAACAAAAAAATACTCTAAAAAAGTGGTAAGGGGTAGACCCCTAAAAATCATGAAAATAAGAATATCGTCAGATTCACTAGAAATTGAAGATGCGCATATGTTTGCTTATAAAAAAGGTTGAATTTCACGAAAATTTATAGAAAAATTACGAAAACGAAGTTTTGGAGAGAAATTAGGTACCTCTTTAAATTCTAGATGAACTTTTCAACTCGAGAATGGTTGAAGATAGAACAATTCTGCGAACGCCAATCGATTCAGAATAATGGAATTAGTGTAGCCTTTGAATCTTAAGTAGGTCGACGAAAACAAAACAATACTCGAAAGAAGATAAATGAAAAATAGAATATCGTCAGATTCACTAGAATATGCGTATATGTGTGCTTATGAAAAAATGTTGAATTTCACGAAAATCCATAGAAAAATTACGAAAACAAAGTTTTGGAGAGAACTTACCCCTTTCAACTTTAGATGAACTTTTCAACTCGAGAACGGTTGAAGATAGAACAATTCTGCGAACGCCAATCGATTCAGAATAATGAAATTAGTGAAGCTTTTGAATCTTAAGTAGGTCGACGAAAACAAAAAAATACTCGAAAGAAGTGATAAGGGGTAGACCCCTAAAAATCATGAAAAATAGAATATCGTCAGATTCACTAGAAATTTCATATGCGCATATGTGTGCTTATGAAAAAAGGTTGAATTTCACGAAAATCCATAGAAAAATTACGAAAACAAAGTTTTGGAGAGAAATTATCTCTTTCAACTCTAGATGAACTTTTCAACTCGATAACGGTTGAAGATAGAACAATTCTGCGAACGCCAATCGATTCAGAATAATGAAATTAGTGTAGCCTTTGAATCTTAAATAGGTCGACGAAAACAAAAAAATACTCGAAAGATGTGATAAGGGGTAGACCCCTAAAAATCATGAAAAATAGAATATCGTCAGATTCACTAGAATTTCATATGCAAATATGTGTGCTTATGAAAAAAAGTTGAATTTCACGAAAATCCATAGAAAAATTACGAAAACAAAGTTTTGGAGAGAAATTACCTCTTTCAACTCTAGATGAACTTTTCAACTCGAGAAGGGTTGAAGATAAAACAATTCTGCGAACGCCAATCGATTCAGAATAATGAAATTAGTATAGCCTTTGAATCTTAAGTAGGTCGACGAAAACAAAAAAATACTCGTAAGAAGTGATAAGGGGTAGATCCCTAAAAATCATGAAAAATAGAATATCGTCAGATTCACTAGAATTTCATATGCAAATATGTGTGCTTATGAAAAAAAGTTGAATTTCACGAAAATTAATAGAAAAATTACGACAACAAAGTTTTGGAGAGAAATTACCATTTTAAATTTCTAGATGAACTTTTCAACTCGAGAACGGTTGAAGATAGAGTAATTCTGTGAACGCCAATCGATGAAATTAGTTTACCCTGTGAATTTCAAGTCAGTCGTCGGAAAATACAAATTTATGAGATTCACTTGAAATTTGCATATAAAAAAGGTTGAACATTATAAAAATTAATAAAAAAAATTACAAAAACAAAATTTTGGAAAGAAATTACATCTTCTGCTATCATTTCAATTTATTCTGAAACAATGAAGACTGGAGGATATCATTAAATTCAATATCTATTAATAATGATGCGATAACTGTTTAAATACACTACCGCGCGCCATTTGTTATAGAAACCTGCTACATGACAATGATCCTGTTATACCTTTGAACAGTTCAATTAAATATTTATTGATGTCATCCCTGTGTGAAGAATGCGAATAGACCATGAATAGACCAACCTCGGCAACCTCTAATACATAAATTATCCAAAAATTTGAATTTTTTTTCAGAATATTGGAAATGATGATTCTCTTTATGTACTGCCGTGAACATTGAAATAATTGGACAAAAACTTGATTGTCATTGTCATTCGGTCAGAAATCTTGATACACGCATTATCTCGCAAGCTGCGCAAACACGGTACGCCATCTATAATTATTTGGTTGTACTGATATAAAGTAGAATGGTAAGCGGTAGAGTCTCTGGTTCTATAGTTTTCGCATTATCAGTTTTTGGACAACAAATTGAGTTCAGTGATATATTCAGAGTTCATAGTTTCAGATAATAAAGTCAATAGTTTCATTCCGAAGCGTATTTGCTCAGTGTCCCAATGCTGAATGCATTATCAAAGTTTCACTACATTATTTTCCAATCAAAAACAAAGAATTATTGAAAATTCAAGATATGGACAATACGGTGATATGAATATATTCGTACATGAAATAGTCGTACCTAAAATCTGAACGCCATCTAGCGTGAATGCATTTCGCGAATTGAAAGAAGAGAAGAGGAAGACCTGTACCACACCTGTACCAGAACATCAACATAATAATTTAGGGTTAGATTTCAAAATTATGAATAATTTGTTTGAAGGTTGAAGAGAAACAAGAAGAGAATTTTTAAGGAATCAAGGAAAAGTCAGTATATGGTGATTATACTCCACTCAGAATTCTAACACATACCTTTATTTCAGATGGAATATGATACTGCCCTGGACGATCACTCTAGAACAATTATTCATATAGATCTCGACTGTTTTTATGCTCAAGTAGAAATGAACAAGAATCCCAAATTGAAAGCAGTCCCTTTAGGCATCCAGCAGAAGAATATTGTTGTAACAAGCAACTATATCGCTAGAGAATTCGGTGTACAAAAATGTATGTTGATTGAAGATGCTTTAAACCTTTGTCCAAACTTGGTTTTGGTCAAAGGCGAAGATTTGCATGATTACAGGCAAACGTCCTATAAAGTAACAGCACTATTACAAAACTACTCGAGTCTCGTTGAACGTTTGGGCCTTGATGAGAATTTCATAGATGTATCAACTCTTGTTAGCAAACGTATGGAAACCAACTCATGTTGTGATACGGTTGGAAATGTTTTTGGAGAAACCAGTGATATGTGTGATTGTGGATGTAGCCAAAGACTTCAGATCGGTTCAGATATTGCCAACAACATTCGTAATGATATGAAAGTACAACTTGGGTTGACGGCTTGTGCGGGAATTGGACATAACAAACTATTAGCAAAGATTGTTGGTAGTAAGCACAAACCAAACCAGCAGACAGTTGTATTTCCAAACAGTGCGGTGGAATTAATGTTGTCCTTAGATGAAGTGTCTAGAATACCTGGTATTGGCTCGGTTCTCTCTGAACAACTCAAAAGCATTGGCATCAATACAGTTCAAGACTTGCAGAGTACTAGTTTATCGAAATTGAGCAGTCTTTTGGGACAAGAAAAAGCTAAGCAAGTTTACGATTTTAGTTTTGGGATAGATCAAACAGCTGTTAAATCTTCTGGTAAACCTCAAAGTATCGGCATAGAGGACAGTTGTAGGTCAATTTCTGCTGAAAAAGAGGTGAAAGAAAAACTTGAACAACTTCTGAACCGACTGTTGTTACTGGTTGCTGAAGATGGTCGAATACCAAGAACAATAAAGTTGACAGTTCGAAAGTTTGATAAAAACAACAAACTTAGTGTTCGGGAAACAAGGCAGTGTAACATCAACTCATCAATGTTTAATTGCAATGATCTGACCAAACCGGGACAGGCCACTTTGAATAAGATCATGTCAATTATCATGCGTTTGTTCACCAAACTAGTGGATAGTAGTAAACCCTATCATTTAACGTTACTGGGTTTGTCATTCACCAAATTCTCGGAGCGTTTCAGTGGAAAAAATGCTCTGACAAACTTCCTAGACAGAGATATTGAAGTACAGTCAATAACGAATATAAAATGCCTGAACGAAACTCGAACAGCTCCTAAACAAACTCTCTCTACTTCGACAGGGGACAGTCCTGAAAAAGATGTAGAACCTGCAGCAAAAAAAAGTAAAACCAGTGATATCGTCGCTAAAAGACGCTTTGTGAAAGTGACGGAGGATTGTGAGTCGCAGTTGAAACTGAGAGTGGCTGAACTGAGGCTAAATTCTACAGAGAAATCTACCGATAGCAATCATAATGTCTCCTGTCCTCCTGATGCTGATGAAGAGGTGTTTCGTGCTCTACCAAGGGATTTGCAGGAAGAATTGTGGGAGGAATATAAGCTTACTAGAGAACGAGACAAGGTTTCCACTCGTCAAGATAAAAGGATGAAACCTAATAGTATTCTTAATTACTTAGTGAAACGATAAATTGACAAATATTGGATTCATAATTATTCCTGCCATTTTGAAGTAGATCAAGAGTACAAAAATAGATCAGGTGCATGAAGAGCATTGAAGCAGCATTTTTCATTTAATTTCAGTGATCCGATACAATAGCTTTAATCACAGTCATAGGTTTCAAATTGCATTAGGCACGGTATTTTATTGTTTTAATAATACAACCTCAGTAACTTGCTTTAGGAATACATTAATTATGGACCTCACAACTATGTGGAAATATTTGTTGAGAGAAGGCCAGATCAAAATATCTTCTATTTGATGTTTATTTTTGATAAATATATTTGCAATGTACAGTGTAGTTATAGCAACCATCTTAAATATGAATAAAGCCTACTCTAATTGCCATATTTTTCTATTTTTCAGTAATATTAAAATTTTTCATTTCAAAATAATCAATTTCTCAATCCCAAGACTTATGTCAACCATGGCATGTCCAAAATCTAAGTCCGATTTGGGATATAGTACATAAAATGAACAAAGTTCGAGTGTGTGTATAGAAGAGTTCAATTCTAAGAAACAAAATA
The DNA here is from genome assembly GCA_958502065.1 of Chrysolina americana. NCBI lineage: Eukaryota > Metazoa > Arthropoda > Insecta > Coleoptera > Chrysomelidae > Chrysolina > Chrysolina americana. Next base: position 65,499,699 of record OY293416.1, on the reverse strand, counting down.
TTTCGTAAAACCAAGTATCATTTAGTTTAAGTAGATGATAAACTGTTACAAGCTGCCAACTGCTACTCAATTTTGGTAGTCAAAGTCTAATACACCTGTTCAAACTAAAAACTACTTCAAATTCATAATGAAAACACACCTCAGAATATTGAAAATTGCATTTTTTTATTTAAAGCTATAAGATATGGTGGATATACAATAAAATGATAATGATTTGCAATTTCCCATTTTATCTCAATGATTGTATCAAAATTAAAGCTTCACAAAATATCCAAAAGTAAGTTCTACTGACAAATAAGTTTGGATAAAAAATTCAATACTGGAATAGGTTTATACACTTTAAAATAACTTGATTAATTTTTATATTATGTCACCAAATTTGAGAAAATATTGCTTTTTGAGTCTTCCGTAGATTCTGGGTTTGCCATGGTGTTCTGTATGGAATAAATGTGATAAGGTTTACTGAAAAACTGGAAAGTATGGATGGGACCTACTCATAGACAAATTTTAGTTGGTATGTTTTGATAATATTTTTATTTTCCATATGAATGATCCAATAGTTCATTGACTCAGGGGTTGGATTGTACTTTTGGTTGTGGTTAAAATAAAAATGCTGAATGTGTTACCTCGGATACCATAGTGGAAAACGTCCTTTCCTTTTTTTGTTTTTATGAAGTTGTATTTTGTAATGAAATAAAAGAAAATTTAATAAATATTTTATTGTGTTCAATTTCTTCTGTCATTTCTCGTAATGTAATATTAATTCAGATTATATGGGAGTGAACTTGTCCGTCTATAATTGTGACTCTGGAGGCACTAGTAAATAGTAATGTGTAATGGTTATTTTATACACCTTTTGTAGTAAAATTCAAGAAATATAAACTACCCAAAACACCAAAACAATGTCAATACCACTCGACGCGCGTTTCGCCCACAAAGTTGGCATCCTCAGGAGCTTAAAAAAGCTTACTCACTACTGATACTATCGTAATCTTATTTATACCATGCATCCAAGGGCTAAATTGCACTCATTACCTACACTATAGCTGACTACATTCAATTTTGTACCCCAATTATTTACTGAATATTTTCTCTATAGTTTACCTGTTATAATCTATTTCTACCTTTTGTTTTATTTTATTTTTATTTATTTATTCAACGGGTAGTCCCAATTTCAATTTGTTGTATAAAAAAATTGTAAAATCTTAAACTAAAGATAATTGAATATGAAATAAAATACTAATACTAATAATAATATAAAACAATACAAAATATAGTGGTCAAATACAATGCAATATAGTGATAAAATATAATATAATATAGTGGTACAATATCACATAAAAATATAGTGCAATATAATAATGAAATAATACTACAGAACAATGAAAGGAAGGGTTTCAGGAAATAATGCGACTCAGTTCAATTTTAATGGTTTTTGTGGAGCTGCTAAAGATATACGTATTTCCATTTCTGAGCATTCGGGTGACAGGAGAGAAAAAACGATAATTTGTGGAGTGAAACGGTATTTTGAATGTTTCAGTGCTGACTCTGGTTTGTCTATTGACATTCAAAGTAATTAAAGATGAAATCTCCTCACATGTTGATGCTCTGCTAGATAAAATTTTGTTTAAAAAACATACATCTATAATAATTCTCCTATTCTCCCAGGATAATAGATTCATCTGATCTCTAGTATTGTTGTATGAATATTCTCCCCTTCTTAGACCTAGCTTGTATGCACAAATTCTAAGGAAAGTATTTTTCGTGCAACAGGACGCAAAACAAGCATTTTGCAGCCGCAACAGAGGCCGCAAAATGATATTTTGCGACCGTTACCCAGAGTGACGGCCGGCAAAAATTTTTACGGCCGTTCCCATAGTGTCTGCCGGCAAACTGAACGCCACTTCAGCATTTGACATTTCTGAAATATGACAACAACAATGTATTTTGCACCAACAAATATTTCCAAATTCACAGCAGAAACATACTTTATTTTTGATATACATTAACATTGATTGTACTGTTTATATTATTACTGATATTCATCCCTGAAGATGAAGCAACTAAATCTATCGTTCTTGAATAATCATTATTTACATTAGTAGACAAAAACGTGTTATATTCTCTGGACATTAACATTTCACGATTGACTACTTGAACTAGATGCTACAGTGCCAGAAATTGCATCGGAAATTTTGTTCTTATTATGGATGGAATCCTCGACATATCCTTCCGCTACAGTAGTGGACTTCCATCCACCGTGGCGTTCAAGAACTGATATATCAGCACCTGTATTGGCAAGCAAGGTGGCAGAACTTCATCTCAATCTTTGGCCTGTGTATGCCTCACTATTTGATAAGCCGAGATACTTTGCTATCATACTAGGTATTTTTCCAATCGTATGCACTCCAACAACCTGTGCCGAGCACTTTCCATTTTCATATCTCAGAAATAGACGACGAATAGCAGTATGTTTTGGTCGAAGAGTCACGTATTTATAGTATATTCTCATATAATCTCGATTAGTTATGGTAAAAACATGCTTTTGATCAGTTTTAGTATCAGGAACAGTTACTATCAATACAGTTTTGTCTTCCTGAATATCTTCGAGGGTCATTCTCACTAATGTCATCTCGTCGCAATGCTCCTGATATTCCCATTATCAAAACTAGCTATAATGATAATTATTATGAATAAAACATCATACTTCACTTTTTTTCCATATTTATATTCCTTCCATAGTAGATGATTTGCATCACTAGCTTCTTTGAGGAATGAATCAATTTGTTCATGCGTAAAAACTTTTGATTTCTTTGCTCGATAACCAACTGACTTTTTCTTGAGGAATGGTACCAATTTTAAAAACTTCTTTACGTCAATTCCATCTCGGACGTTAAGCATAGTCTTTAACATGGAATAAATGCTCCATAAAGTTGAACTCTTCACAAGTTTTGATCGCTTCATCAAATATCCTAATAATATGTTTTCTGACACCGTCTTGACATTTTGGTTGACACACCAATCTTTGAAGTTGCTGTAACATTTTTCATATTTCCGTTTAGATTGTTCGGGTATCAAATCCGAAAGTGCTGAGTCTATGAGATCTCTCAGCTCAGGAGGGGTGCAAGTAACTGAAATATCACTATCACTATCGGGCATCTTCACGACTTCTCGATAAATGTCAAATTGGTTTGTATTGCTAAATAAATCATTTCCATAGAAACATTGTGATATTGAGGTGTAATTTTCTATATTCGCGTTGAAACGCTGTCGTTTTAAAACGACATAATGTTTATTGAAATTATGTAATTTTCACGGTTGCACGAAAAATATTGTGTATACTATGGCCGCGAAATGTTTTCGCGACCTCGAGATTATCTTGCCTCGGCCGGAGCGGCCTCGGCGATAATCTCTCTCTCGGAACGCGAAAAAGCATTTTGCGGTCTTACTATACAAATAACTATGGTACAGCTTCAATTTGGTTTTTGTGTATCTCATAATATGGACACCAATAATGATCTTATCACTAATGAAAAATATAATAACTTGAGACTGTTCAAACTGAAGTCCTTACATGATCTATCAATGAAGCCTAACATTTTGAGTGATTTAGTTATTATAAATTCATCATGTGATCTGAAGTTCAATTCACGATCAAACATAATTCCTCTGTTTTGTCACTGATTTTCTATCAATTGGTATATTGTTGATGCTGTAGTCATATAGAACAGGGTGATTAATTCTAGAGAATGTTTGGCAGTAACATTTGGATATATTCAAGTCCATGCGATTCATACCTCTCCAGTCATAAAATTGTGACAAATCTTCTTGTAAAAGAAAATTGTGACAAATCTTCTTGTAAGAGCGAGACATCGTTTGTAGAAGAGATTGATTTGACTAGTTTTACGTCATCAGCATAAATAAGTACCTTACTATTATGTTCAATAATTAAAAAATTAATAAATAGGTTGAATAACGAAGGTCCACAGTGAGATCCCTGGAGGATTCAATGACAGCATTGTTGGAATAAAATTTTAAAGGAATAAATATTTATTTATTGTACTATGAACAGTATGAACTTGAATAAGGGGCTTTACGTATGGTATTGGGCCCTTATCCGCATTCATATACTATTTTTACATTTTGAAATTTCTAGACTCTTGAATGCATCGAGAATTATATTGTCATGAACCTATCTTTAATTAATTTTACGCTCGTGTCGTCAAACGGTGGTCGTGATCCAAAGCATGGTGGGCCACGCACTCGATTTATCTGGTTTTGAGAAACAGATATGAGCAATGTGCTCCTTGAACCGTACTTTTAAGGCCCTTCTAGTTTGTCCCACATATTTATCTCGCAGCAATTGCAGCTAATTTTATAAAGTCCCCGACTTTTCTTTTTCTGCTCACTTATCCTACAGAATAACACCGTTCAGTTAGTTCAGCTACCTCTCTAATAATCATTTTCTCAGTGTTGAATCTCTCCTTAGTCTATTTACTAAGAAATTTAATCCCTCCATTTTTTTGTGTGAAATAGTGGGACATCAAAGTCAAGCTGATTTTGGTCGTTTCTAATTACTGAAATATCTAAAAATGCCAGCTGTTTTCAGTTTCATATGTGAACGAAATGGTTTGAAATTGGTTATTCAATTCTGAATCAAAACTGTCTACATCAGCCAGTTTTGTATCAAAGATAGCGAACACGTCTTCTATATACCTTACCCATACCCTAGGAAAATAGTTGAACCTCTCTTGCTTCCATCTCAAACAGACTCATGAACAAATATTAGCTAGGAAAGGGGAGAGACTATTACCCAAGGCTGTACCTTCGAGATATTCCTTAGAGCAGTTGTTGAACTGAAAGCAATTCTCCCTCATGCAAAATCATGCTTGTTCGTAGGAGCCTGCACCCTATTTCGTCTGTACCACACGGTTTAATCCTTATACAATGGGTATACTTCCCCAGACAAGGGAGAGGTGGTAAAATTTTGAATTTAGAGTGTCTACATAATACAAAATCGTACTAGGTGGAGCTTGTGAATTCATCAGAAGTTTAGATCCCCTTTTCTGCATACTTTTCCATGAGTTTCACCATTTGACCGGTTGACGGATAAAACAATTTTAACAATAACAATTTTGTGGGACCGAGAAAATATAAAAAAACGGGTGAAGACGTTGACAGATATCTTAATTTTCCTGATTTCCAAAAGAGGAGAAATTTCATTGTGTTAATAGGCGTGAAAAAGAACAGTCCAGTGAATAATTTTTCACACAAATTGGTAAAAAGCTTTTCAAAAATTCGACACAAAAAGCCCACAATGAAGCTGAGGTACCTACTCCAAAGCCTTGGTGAGTTGAATTTAGACAATCCATAATGATGAATACATTCTGTAACCCTGTAAATGATGATACAAGTATGTAACAGGAATTCAAGGGGATATTCTGACGAACATTGATGTCTTTACTTCTCGAATATTGAAGTGGCAAGGCATTTGAAGAAAATGTCAAAAAGTACAAGAAAGTTATTAGTGGAGAATTAAATTATTGAACAGTTCTCAAATTTATTGAACAAGGCTTATAAATATATAGAGGTATACAATGTGTGTAGAAATATATTAAATTTAATAGCATCAAATAACAAAAATATGTACAATTTCCAATTCCATAATATACAAAAAATAGGTTTGAAAAATTCAAAATAGTCGTCGAAAATTACATATGTGGTGTATAAGGTAAGGCTCAACAAAGAATCTCAATGTGTTAGTGCTAAAAAGTTGCACAGCCTTATGTTATCGTAAATAATCTCTCATGATTCACTTTCACTGGTGTTTATCTCAGGATTTTATTTTAGTTTCTTCCATACTAGTCCTTAATGAACATTCAGATACTGACTTACAGAATTTTTGAGGAAATTAAAATAATTCTGGTTTGACAGTCATGATAACAGCACGTTTTCTATAGAAAAATTTGGCATTGAATTTATGAACACACATTTTCTGAAACCTGTGAAATCAGTAAGTACTTGAAAGTTATGAAATCCATACACCTATTCCTATTCAATTTTTGAATTGGGTGTGAAAGTAAATGAAAAGCAGCAGGTGTCAAATCATTGAGATACTTTTACATTATTGATTCGAGTTTTTATGGGTTAGGTTATGAATATCATGAAATAGCTTCGCTGAGTTTTCAACTTCAATTTTGATTATTGAAAAAATTAAGAAAGGCACACGTTATCTAGGGCTCTTACCACCAGTTTTGAGGCGAAAATATAAAATAAAAATCATTGATATTAGGAGAAACATGTTGAATATTCAATGCATCAAAAATAAAAACTCATTTAAAATACCCTGAGCTTGATGATTCCAGTATTATTACCTCAGAAAGGTTTAGGCATAAAAAAGCAAATATCAACTCAGTTTTTTATAAATACTGTGATAGACTCGTGTATATTCACCTCCCAGATCTTACTTATTGCTGGAATCTTCAAGCTTGATTGTCTGTCTCTACAAGTAAGTTATAAAAACATTTTTTTGAAGATTTATTTCTTGCGCTATTATATTGTTTGAAGTGTTAATGATAGTATTGAAAGATTTAACAGAGAAAATTGCATGAATATATGATTAAGAAATTGATATATGTAAGAACAATATAAAACTAAAAAAACAATCTGAACAATTGGGCAATAAACTTCAAAAACATAATAAAACACCTGTAACAATTTAACTGCATTTGAAAAAATTTCTAATAAAACAATAACTTGAAAAGTTTTTAATATCGAGATCTGTTCTTAAAAAATATACAAGCTCCAAGCATAAATAATAATCTATAATCTAGTTGGAAATATACATTTAAGTAGATTCAATGATATTGGTTAAAAATGGTAATTCTATAATAATAGACACAAAAGTTTACCAACGAGAGGGTCGATAAGTCATCTAATAGCATTAACTAAGTTTTTTTTGTATAGCCTTTGAAATATCATCCGGTAATAAGTCTAAAGATGACAGATGATGATCAATATTGAACTTTCCAATTAATTAGATGGAACAATCCATAACACACGAGATTATGTGCTGTTCATGATATAAAAATATGAAAATATATGACAATAATAAAATAATTGAAGTAAAAGGAGTGCATTTATTCAATACATCAAGTTTGGGTAAATGATAAAAATTATAAGAAAATCAGTTTACTCACTATGTGAATTTTATTGATGCTATGTTCTGTCGAAGATTCTGTACTTTGATTCTTACAGGGTGTGCAGGAACTTCTTCTTCATCTCTCAGGAGAGTATATTATGGGTTCAAAATAACACCAGTACTTCACTTAATTTTTTCCCTAAAACTCTCCGTTTTAGAATTAATTAAGACAATTCAGTTTGATCATATGAACATTAATATTCATAGAATAACTATCTCGATGTAAAAGCTCTCGGATTTTATTCAGATTATTAACGTGGGCTATATGCTATGGTCTTGGGATATTACCAACGATAACTCTTCAAGAGAGTGCATGTTGAGTGACTGACAAAGCAAATGAATTTAAATCAGGATTTTTGCTCGGGTCAGTCGTATAAGCAGAATGCCCATGCTCTAAAAATTGGAAAATAGAGATATTTTCTTAAATTTGCACCCAGAATGAGGTTTCCTGAATTTTATGAATGAAAGTACTCTTGTGTGATGTCGTTTGGGGCGATGATAAGCCAAAGTGTTAACATGATCCAATTATGAGAGAATAAATGAATAGGTGAAATTCTTCATCGCGAATATGAATTTGAAAAATCGCAGAAAGCATATCTGAAGAGCTTTGTTCAATGAAATAAATTATATGAAGTACTGGCGTTATACACGTGTGGTGAGTTCTTCCCGGGCTTTTCTAAGCTGAATAGTTTACACAGTGTCCCCTTCTCTTCCGTAATCATTGAAGCGAGTGTTTATGAGGGAGTATTATTATTATTAGAATCATTTTGACCGCATCTATATAGTGTCCCGAGAGTGAACGAGGAAGTCTTGGAACACCCAGTATGCTGAAAATGCTGATTTTATTTCTTTCGCGGTTTATCAGTGACTAAACACGGAAGAAAATATAACAGATGCAACAAGCATGAACGTACTCAGAGTAAAAATACAACCGGAGCACGGTTTGCTCACATATTCAAAGAACTGTTTGTTGAGTTGTTTGTAGGAACCGTATGAAGGGCACTGCCGATCCAAAATTTCCGCAAAACATTTCTCTGCCGTTGTGAGATCACTGAAAGGTAAAAAACGGTATTAGTAAAATTTCATTTTTGAGGGGATTGCAATGAAAAAGAACAATACAAATTGTTTATTGTACAATGAAAGAACTCTGCACCGGCTTTATGGAATATGGCTTTCGGTTAAATTCCCTGAATTTTTGGTGTGCTGTAGATTTTGACTTCCTCGAAAAAAGTGTCCATGGGCATGAAAAATATGTTGACTCGTTTTCGAAATACAGGGTGTCAAACATGTAAAGTGAAGCTTTCTGCTCAGAATGTTTAACAACTCCGAGAATTGGCAAAATAACTATTTATTTTGGGAAAACCATACCTCAATGGAGAAAAGATGTCACCTTGATCTCGTATCCATTAATAGTATATTGTGTATCTAGTAGTAAAAGCAATACATTCCCGGACGAAAATGTAAATTGTTGGCCGAGGCGATAAGCCGAGGCCAACAAGCATTGAAGTCTGGGAATGTGCTTTTACTACGAGGTACACATACTATTTTTTCTGAAATCGCAATCAGCATTATCATAAATTAAGGAATTAAACTTATTGTTTGCGTGCATTCAGTTACTGTCTAAAATGTATACAAGCCGTCAAAAATTTTTCCGGATCGTTTACGATACGGGAAAGTACTTTTTCTACAACCACACTCCAAACATGCTTTTCTGCATAGTTTTACGTTCGCAAACATGATTATTTCTCACAATAATCGAAATTTGACATTAGTGTGCCGCAAAGTGACATTTCTGTGCCACAAAGTGACATTTCTGTGCCAAAATTTTTCAGTATCTAATTTCTAAGCAATACAGTTTTCGTGACAGCAAGGTGAAAGTATATTTTGAAAATTCTGCATTTCGAAGGGATATTCGATCAGGCAACTTGGTTTATATAATATGAGGGAAATTGTCGTACAAATTCATAATATTTTGAACAAAAATTATAGACATCACTACTGCTGTCTCAAATACCCACATACACACTATCTAGCAACATCTATCGAATCATTTGAATGTCAACAAACGTCAAGCATAAAATATTCGTAAAATATTCTTGTCCCGTCATTTTTAAATGAGATTGAACTAAAATGGATAGCGACAGTTCTGAAATTGAAAATACTCCGCCAGAACTAAGAGAACAAGTTAATTCATTGTCATTGAATTTACTACCTTCAACTTCAAGAGGAAAATATGAAAATGCATACAAACAGTTTATAGTATAGTATTATTTTTAGCAAAAAGGGTGTTGTAGAAAAAGTATAGTGTGTAACACGAGCAGAAATGCAATTTCTCACTCGTTTGAATTGCAGCACTCGCTTGCGCTCGTGCCGCAACTATTTCAAACTCGTGAGAAATTAGCACTTTTCTGCCCTTGTTGCACAATATACTATTCCCGTACAGTTTAGTGCCGAAAACGGTCCGGGAAAGTTCGTTGCTTAGCAACGGAATAAAATACTAGATTAGCGTATTTTGAGGACTGAAGTTGCTCCGAGAAAGTGGGCATTCTTGAACGATTTCAGAAAAACGTCTTCGTTTTGTGTTCCACAATAGGGTGAACAAAGAAAAATTAAATTCAATTAATTCTGAACCATCTAGTGTGAGATCTCTGATGATAATTGAAGATTCAATTTAGCCAGAATCAAAGTTAACTGACATGAGATTTTCTCATACAGGGTGGTTCAAAAATAGGGTCGGATGGATATCGGAGAGCATATGTCACATATATATTAAACTTTCTTCATGCGGTCACCTAGTCCTTTCATTAATACAGGATGAGTGAAAAAAAAAGTCCAAGTTTGTAAGAAATATGCGGTTACTTTACTGAATAGCTTCACATGAATTTTTTGTATATTGTATGGTTTGAGGAGTCCAAAATTCCGGAATATTTTCATCAATATCAGCATCGGTCTCTGGACTCGTTTGTCGGCTATATACTTTTGAATGTACGGATTTTATTGATCACCCTTAAACTACATCAGAGACCGAAATGGGTTATTTTCAAGCAATTCTTCTCGTTAAATAATTTTCGGAGTAGATATAGTACAGTAGATATGAACTCTGTGAAATGTGGGGTTTTTACGAAATAGGGGATATTTTCCAATCAAGCCAACAAAAACTTAGGATTGGGATATTTGGCATACGATCAATAAATGATTTGTGAAGGTATTATAATTTCCAAAATTCTACCAGAATGTCCTCGATGGTGATTATCTACGTTTTGTGGACATTGCTTATTCAATGAACTACTTTTGAAATCTATTTGGATATATTTCACACAAAAAATATAAATATAAAAAAACTTTTTGGAGACAAGCTTTTATTGAATTGCACTAAGAATTGAACAAATAATTTCTCAAGGGGTGTATGTCATGTTATTTATTCTGTGAGTAACAGACTGAAAAACTTATCGCTCAAGAATTCGAATTTATATTCAAAGTGAAAGTACTTATATTATGTACGCGGCAAGATTTTGAAGAAATAATTGTGAGCATTTCAGTGCAGTTGAAAAAAATCTGGTCTTGAAATTGTTTTCATTTTCAATTACCTATATGTATATTCAAATACATTTCAAAATTAGTCAATTGAATAAATGTTCACAATCTTCTCAAACCACACAATATATAAAAAAATTCATAAAAATTTATCGATTCTTTTTCGAAATACAGGGTATTCATTGAAAAACAGGACATTTTTCCTAAGAAACTTGGACAGTTTCCTTTTACTCATCCTGTATATAAAAAATGACCGGTTCAAAATTTTTCTTTGTTCGTCCTGTACAAAACGTATAACCATACTGTATACGACCTTGAGGTGACAGTACCACCATTGAGGAATGATTTCCTCAGAATAAATAGGCATTTTGTCAATTCTCGAAATGATTAAAAATTCTGAGCAGAAAGCTTCACTTTTCTTGTTTGACACCCTGTAACTCGGAACATTTCGTGCTCATTGTACACTATAATTTTTGTACGACTACATATTTGAATCATATATTATCATACATCAAAGTATGCTCTGTTTTTCACGAACTTTGATGTCGCTATTAAAAGAACGAATACTTATTGAAAAAGATAATAAAAAAAAACACCACCCTAGTCAACTTCATTATAATATATTGGAATTTCAACAGTCGCAATAGACCACAATAGTTGGTGGAAATAACGAGCAGAATCTTCTCTGAGGAAATAATAAAAATTAAAAAGCCGAAGTAGGTAATCTCAAGTTCCTATGTTGTCCATTTCCAAAAATGTATATCCCAAAAAAGAGCTACTTCACATCCACACAGTTTAATTTTTATCAAAAATTCCACATGATGCGCATCATTTGTGAACAAACAGATCTGTTTCCGTATTTTGGTAGAAAGAAATAAAAAAAATTCAAACGCTTCCTAAACTGAGCTGAAAACTTTTCATTGGGCCACTCTGTTTATTATCAAAACCATAACATTTTTCAGATAATGACGTCATTTCATCTGGGATCCAACAAAAATATCGTAAAATTAGTTTAATGTGTTTTTAAGTGCGACATTAGGCAGGCCTGAGTGACAAAGTTTGAACCATATTTCTGAACGTGCTGATATGGTCCATCTGGTAAAATTATTTGATATTCCAAGAGCTACCGTTGCACGATATTATCATTATCATTCAATGATATCCGGATGTATTGAAAACCAAAAGTATCTATGTTCGATGATAAAAACAACCGCTATAAGATTATTTCCATAAAGCGAATCGAACGCCGCTTGATGTGACTAATTGTTTATAAAAAAAAAACAGTTGCTCATCCAACGGTTTTATCAAAATAACCTTCAGACTGCACCGAGCGAATTCCAACTCTTGAAAGAGCGTGTTTGATCTGATTAAAAGGCCAGGCTGACAACTTGGACAGAAACACCACAGTTGAAAATATACAAAACGATTATAAAATACTGTACTAATTGCTACATGCGCGAAGATAATTTGTAGCTGTGGTGTTATAGTTGAAGAAAACGATATAGCAACCTATCTTCTCCTTTTAAAAAAATAGTAAGGGACCAAAGTGATAATAATTACAACTTGGGACCTAAAACGTTTTTCGTAGCATCAATCTTACCTTGCAACACTCAAATCGTAATCATTGCCTGATAAACATCATTGTGACGATAAAACCTTCCGCGATTTCTGTTCGTTTCCGAGAAAATACTGCGATGTTATGACTAGAACTAGGAAAGTTAGAAGAGGATCCAGTTTTTTCAAGCCAATTTTTTTTCAGATGAGGTGACATTCACTTCCAATGTAACTGTCAGTAACCCCTATTTTAAGATCAAGACATGTAATCAGTATATTGTTTCGAGACAAACGGATGGTGTGGCATCTACAAGAATAAAATATTAGGACCATATTTTTTTAGGCAGTCCATGAATGGCGAACGCTATTTACATTTATAATAAAATGGATTTCAAAACTTTCTAGATGAACTGTCCCCACAAGACCTTCAGCGTATATGGTTTTAACAAGACGGTGCAACATGCCGTAGCACAGTGGCTGTTAGGACATACCTTCAAAATATGTTCAATGAAAAATTAATACATAGATATTCCGACATTTCGACCGGCTAGATCTCCAGACTTAACCCCTCTAGATTGTTTTCTATGGGGCTACTTGAAACGAAAAGTTCACCAGCGGAGACACTTTCAAGATACTGATCATTTAAAGAGGATCATTTTGGATTCATACCAGAAAGTACTCCAAGAATGATAAAGAATGTATGGACGAATACGAGTGGCTGATGTAAAAACAAGAATGTCTACATACCGCCGTCCTGTTGAAAATTTATGCCGTTTGCTCAGGACACCGGAGCCATGAGAACTACCCCAACATCCACACTGAAGGTCTTGCTCAACCTGCCTCCACTACACACATATTCAAGGCGAAACCAGGTCAGTCACGAAGAGGTTGCTTAGAAGACAAGCACCCATAAGCAACATGTACGGGAGAGACTATAACAAGCTATACGAAGAGTTGGAAAACAACCCTGTTATAAGAATGCCATCGCAGATAACATAACTTCCCAGATATAGCTTTGACAAAACTTTTAAGATAAGTACAACTGACAGGGATGCGTGGAAGGAGGGACCTCCTATCAATGCGGAAATTGCTGTCTACACGGATATGGCTCAAAAACTGATGAAGGTTCAGGAGCCGGCATTTATGGAACCAAGGCGAAGATAAAATCTCATTGAGCTTAGGTATATACGCGACGATATTTCAAGCGGAAATCGTCGCAGTACGCCATTGCGGTCAAGAACTAATGAAACCATTGTCATTTACCAAGAAAGCCAAGCTGCGATAAAAGCAGTCAACTCAATGCAAGTTACATCCAAACTTGTTTGCATTGAAGCCCTAAAAGAGCTGGGCAGTCAGGACAGACTGACCCTAGCCTGGGTACCAGCAAACATAGGTTTTATAGTCAATGAAGAGGCCGATTCACTTGCCCGTGAATGGGCAAGTAAGGCCCCGAATGGCCCAGAACCGTTCTGCGGTATGGCAAAAGCTGTACTAAAAACAAACACCAAATAATAAATAATCCTGTATCCAACAGAAATCTTAAGAGCGGTGGAACGGTGGAAGAAAACGAAGTTCCTTCACGGAGGTGGGGGGAGATGTGATGTCGACGACATGTACAATTATTTGTATTTATGTCTTTATGACCCCGTATATGTTTTTGTTTATTGAAACGTTAATAATTCAAGATAAACCCGACTCAACAACAAACTATTCGTGTATATTTCAAGCAAAAGTCTAGAATTACTCGTAAATGCGAGCGCTTACTGCGACATTCAGGCAAAAACCAATTCAGATAATGAACACCATACGCATCACGAAAATGAATACTAGGGCGAGCCTAGTCATGTTACATTAGACTCAGCCGCACCCTCAAAATCGAATTGTTTCTCAAACAGTATGTTCAATTAGTACGTCATTCTTCGATAGTTTGAAAACATAGAAAAAAACTTCTCAAGGCAAACTTTTTCAGCTACTGAAGTTGCCTCGTTCAAAAATATTTTTCAACTGTTATTCATTTTCCTTTCTTTTACTTCTCAAACAACATTGCCAAGTTGTAACCTATATTCCTATTATCAGCGATCATTTTAATTTTGGAAATATCTCCTGTAAAAATAGATTATCAATTTCAAAAGGTTGTAGAATCCGAATGATATCTATTGACCTCGCCTGGTTATTTTTGAGGGGATGACTCTATTGATGATATTTTTGAAGTCCATGGAAATACTCAGAAAATAAATACAAATCGACAACTTTTTTACGGTGTTTCAGAGTAGTAAGGGGCATTGTTTGCGAGGTATAACCCATAAGAATTCTTAGTTTCTGAGTAGAAACTAAGAATTTTTGTGTATGTTTGTATTCTGGACCCCAAACAGTGCCCAGCTAAATTCAGGAATAATTTAGTTTTATCGAAAACATTTCTACTTCATGAAAAATCCTGGAAAAGGTTGATTTTTATCTTCTAGTGCCTATTTCCCAATAAACATGAGAAAAAGGTTACGTCACTGGTGTGAAGATGACTTTTTTGAATTAAAGTAGGTGTCATGTGATGTATTATTTGAAAGGTATCTCAATTCTATATACACGCATAACAATTTCATTTGTTGGTAATTACTTGATTTGAAATTTTTTTATTGTTCTTTGTGAGATAAAATTTACCTTTTTTTGTGTCCAATATTTTGTTTTACATCTCTTGCATTAGTTGAAATTTATATTTTTACATGACTTGGATTCGAAAATTTTGTGAATTCTTGAATGGCTGTCTAGATCATTACAAGACCTTTCAAATGTATCATCATATATGGTTTATGATAACTATCGAAGAGGAATTGAAATATACACTTTTTTGCAGTTTCAGTTTTGAAATACACTAAACAACAATGTAAACTGAAAACATTTACTTACTCGCAAACTTCCTTCTTTTTGATACTTCTCGACGATGGCTTGAATATTTTTGAGAAGCATGTGCCTACTTGATTCGTATTGTCATTTTGCAACGCACTGCGACATTGACTGGCACTTGGATGGAAGAATTCTGAAAAAACACATGTTTACACAAAAAAATTGAGAAAGATCAGAACATTTCAACATATTTTGATTTTGTAAATACAAAAACTGATGCAGGGATACAGATCCTACTGGATATCAGCAAGTACCCATTTTCTTCAAAGCACGTAATAATCTGGAAAAATGTAACAAATGATAAAATGTTTAGTTAATAATAAAAAATGGATTTCGTGATCCAGTCTTCTTAGCAATGCTATCAAAAAATCATAGCTAAAATAATGTTTAGATTCAAATAGGGGAACGCCACAGTTCTTAGGCGAAATTTAGTTTACCCAAAAGAAACCTTCCAGTTTTTTTGGGGGATTCCTATGACAAATACTGAAGCATATATCCAGCGTCATCTCTAGGATCCAGAAAAGTCCGAGTTAAATATTTTCAAGAGGAAAAAATATACTAGTTCAAAACTATACTGCAGAGTATCGACCATCTTTTTGACACATTTCCTCACCTTTTTCTTATATTTTCTCATTTATTTCGACTCTTAAATTATTTTTTATTCGTCATGACATTGTGTTTGTTATAGAGAGTTATTTGTTCTTAGAAATATATTTTATCTACCTTTCCAAGTCGTAAAAAAGTCTTACTGGAAATGTTTTGAGTGAAAAATTATATTATTTCAGTACGCTACCATAAAGCGTACAACCGATGGAATCCTTGTCGAAAAACCCATGCTGATGTATTTGTAAAATACGTGCCCTAAGAGAATAAAATGAAACACCATCTTATGTCGCGGCTACCTGATTGTAACCGGTATTTTAAATTTGGAATATTGAATTTTTGATGTGGTAATAAAATAGTCAACGGCACGGAATTTGTTTTCTCGCGAATATTTAGCATGGGCCAAATAGAATATTTAGCTTGAAAAAAATATTCACAAAATATTCATAATTTCATATGATCTTTTGATGTCTAGTAACATTTATTTGTGAAAAGCATGTGAAAAGATAAGGTGATAAACAGATATTCTGCCGTAACATCAACTGGAGGAATCAACTAAAACTGACTTGGAATAATGAAAGTGGAAAATATTATTTTTATCGTATCATTGAAAATTAATAAGCTTTCTTTAAGTTAAATCTTCATTACAAATTATTAAATTCACAACATGACAACACATTATTATAATACATTAATTACAAAATATAATACGTTAGTTACTTTATAATTTCAAAATCTATTTATGAAAATTGACATGAATGTTTTGACAGTTTTCAAAATTGATAGCATTGTTACTATCTTCGCTTTTCTTCAACGACTTCATTATTTATGATTTCTTTATCAGAATTGTCATCTTGGTTTATGCTATTTGCATTCCTCGAAAAATTCACGTTGTCAATCAAATCTATCGCCAGATTCTTGCCTTCCTCATAGCTCTCCGAATCTGAAGAATCACTATAAACTTTCTTAATCTTCGCTTTAGGACTTCAATTTTGTTTGTGTCTTCTTTCTTCTTGTTTCTCTCTTTTGCTCTTTTATTTTTCTTCCTCATTCCGTTTCCTTTCCTCCCTCCTTCTTTCGATTCGTTTCGATTTTAATTTTTTTGTCTCAAAGATTTCACGTTTTGAGGGAATATTGAATAACGAAACATTACCATTGGTGGTGCCAAAACCTTACTTCCTGTCGGGTTCAGGAAAAAAGCAGTCTCATCTCCATTGAAAATACGTTTGGGATCATTCAGAACATCTTCAAACTTGTGAGCAGTAAGATAAGTTTTGATCTCTTGAACCAATGACTTAGACTTTCCTTTGTCACTGAGGCTCTGCTTATCGTTAAATTTTGAGCAGTTGAGTAATACTTTTTCCAATTGGAAGTCCGGCTTTAGCCGTTGTGAATGTCCAAAGGCTAACCTTTTTTCTTCGTCCTCAATTAATATCGATTCTGGACCCATCTGTCTAAAATCTTGTCACATGATTAAACCCTCCGTCAGATATCACCGCAAAAAACCCTTCCATGTGGGTTTTTGAATCAGGAATTGTGATTACTAGCTTGCTCTCTAGAATGTCAACATTTTCCATGGATATTTCCGTTAATTCGTTGATTCTGCAAGCTCCGCTACATCCAATTAAAAAAGCTACTTTCAACATCAAAAATGTCTCGACTGAGGCAGTACAAACCAATTCACTAAGCTGCTCTTTTTTTTTCTTAATAAATCGTATCAAAGCGCCTTACCTACTTGTCGATTTCTACTCTCTCCTTCAACTCCCAACAAGCTCGTAACATAGAATATTTAGGCCACAAAGATGATGGAGGATATTCATTTGAGAGTTTCACGAAATAAGCAAGTAACGCCGTTTCTCCAGAACCATAAACCTGTTCTGTATTGCGCCACTCACAAAACTGAAGGTTTCTTTTTCGTAACAAGGACTATTGATTTATCCGGAAGCAAATCTAATTTTACAGTGTTAGCAGATGCGAGTATATTTTCAGGAATATCAATATCTGCCATGATTTTCGTCACAGTTATAATTTAGACTATATTAGTTTTTATGGTACGCTAAAATGACAATAACGTGACAATCAAAGTTGTCAATAATAGGATAAAGCTTTGAATGTAACTAGACTATTATGCAATTTAAATCGCATAATAGTCTCGTTGCATCAATAGGTATTGTAACTATCAAAATCCTTATCACTGGTTCACTTACTTGTTACGTGCTCCCCATCATTGTGGCACAAAAAATGCAAAAACTGCTTGAAGCTATCCCGCATGAACTCCGCCAAATACTTTTCCTCGTTGTCTAGACAGGGCTTGACGTCGTAGGAGAGTTCGGTAACTCTTTTCTCCAGTTGGCTCCTTTCGCTGTTGCAAAAAGTACTCTTTCTCTCGGGAAGGAACATGAACGCGTATTGTAGGTAGTTCTTAAACTCGACGGCGTCGGTGTAGAGTTTGTCGAACGCCGTGGTGCCTTTTGTTTGGTTCTTGCATTTCCAAAAGAAGAAATTCGCCAGTTTATTCGATGGCGTCTCGGGGGCGGGTTGATGTTGGGCACCGATGAGAGCTAGAATGAAGAATTACTATCAGACCAAGATTTTTCTTACAGAGTGCGTTCATGCATGAATTATGGAAACCCCCCAATTAGTTTAGTCAAGAAGTGCTTTTTGGGTCAAATAGTGTAGATGATTTTTGAAAACATTCAAGAGCAAAAGAAATTAACAATTAACTGAAAAAAATGTGGTTTGGTTTTTGCAAATATCTCAAAAACTATCAGCCATTTTTCAAACTTGAAAAAAGATTCAAAAAAGGAAGAAATTTAGGACCAATATTTATAATTTTCCCAGGAGGATGAATGTTGGAAATTCGGCCGAATACAGGGATTTTGGCTTACGTCCACTATGGACCTAATGAATAAAAATTATTTAAAATTATTAAATATGAAAATTAAGAATTGAAAAATTTCAGGCATCTACTGGATAGATGAATGAACAATAATCCGCGGTAAAATTTTTTTTATCGTGATTTTTCTATTAATCATGCATTAGTTTATTAACAATTTTTTCTACTTGAACATGAACATTGCAAGTGCGATAATTGTTAAATAACAAATCTGATATTATTTTTTCTTTTATGGAACTATTTTGGAACGGTCTCCGTTGGAAAAATAAAAAAATTGTAATTTTTCACTTTGTTATCAACAATTTGTTTACGTTAAAAATTAAAAAGCTTGATTAATCATTGAATTTTTTTTATATGACTATTAATCCGTTTTTTATTATTAGAAGCAACATGAAAATGATTTTTTAAAATAAAATCGTTTCTTAGAACGGATTTTTTAATTAACAATTTTTTTCTACCACCTGTAATCATTATTAAGGAATCATTTTTTTAATCATAATTAGTCTTACTCTTTGATAACTTTTTTTTATTTTCATTGTTCATTTAATAAACAATTTGTTATGAACAATTAATTTTTTTTCCATTTATATTTTTCTTTTTTTACGTAATGAAATAAAAACAATAATACGTTATTTTTTGGTAAAAATAATATCTTCATACTTTTTATCCAATTTTTAAAATTCTGTTTTTGTTTTAATGAGTTCAAACATAAAAACCAGGAGAGAATGATGTAATGAAGTAGAACAGATTTTTTTTTAATTCGATAAAAAATATAAACAATTTATTTTCTCAAAAAAAACATATGGTTGCATTTGTTTCAATATGTACGAAAAGAACAAAATTATATAAGAAAAATTTAATTGTTCATAACAATATACCTACTTGTGTCTACATACTGGAGGTAATCTGTTTAAACATTCGCTATAGCACTCACTATTTACAATGTTTAACGATAATTCTTGCCTTCTCAGTTCTTATTATTTTATATCCTGTTAGTTAAATATCAAATTATGTTGATAAACTAAAAATAAGATTTTTTTTTTATATTAACATGATAAAACATATTGTCCGTACGCCGTTGCATTTGCAATGGAAAATGCTAAGTCATACAGGTTGTACTTTTTTTCGTGCCAAATACAAAAAACAAAGTTGATGATGATTACTTTCACTGCTACCTCTTCACATTCCATTTTTAATTGAGTTAAATCAGGTTCCTTAATTTTTTGAGTTAGTTGATGTTTATTAAATATTTATTTAACGACAAGGAATAAGAATTTAATCATTTGGTACGCATTTGTAACTTGATAAGTATACCTTTTAGAAATAGTCATTAAAAAAATGTGGATTGCAGTTTAAAAAATAGTTGATGACGTCATAACTCAAATTTGGGACACGCTGTATATCATTTTCTTACATCAAAAAGAGCGCAATTAAAAATACGAATCGACCTGTCCGAACATACTTATTTCCAACAAAAAAAGTGTCTTTGATTTATCTACCGAGTTTATTCCAAGCACTGTATTTAAATACTTATTCATATGTGAAAATGAATATTAAATAAGTCGTTTCATTCGATTGATAATTTCAGTTCGTGTTTATAAATTCCCATTTCCGATTCATCAATCATTTATGGTTGTTGTTTGTTGTTGTTTGGTTGCACATCGGCGCACCTATCACAACAGAGACAATCGAGAATCGAGGTAAATTCGTGATGGCGATTCATTCTTCGAATTGTTCCATACGGTTGAACGAAATATAAGCCGTCATATATGACGTCAATGTAAAATCACATTACGCTTTTATAGAGAATTCATTCCAACATTTTCTGACGGCCTCTGTTTTTACGATAACACAATGCAATCAATGAACTCTCAAATATGAGTTTCCGAAGTTCCGAGGCGAATAATGACAATAAATTATTTTGATACTATTTCGAAACCAGACAGTTTCCTCAATGATATTGTTATAGTCTGGTTCAAAAGTTCAATTTCGTCAAAAACCTATGTTGGACCACCGAAAATTATGATTCTGGACTCATTCGATTCGAAATGGCATCTAGAAAGATATTACGAAGGAAAATTGTGGCCGACAAAAATTGCATAAGTTATAAACAATAGCGTACTTAAGTAAAAGACAATAGACTGGTTTGGTTTTTTGCAAATATTTCAAAAACTATTCGAGATAACCAAAATTTTAAAAAAGATCTATGAACGAGCAGAAAATTTACTCAAAAAAGTGTTTTCATCATGATTTCAATAGTTTAAAAGATATTTGAACTGAAAAGTAAAAAAAAAATATTACGAGGAAATCATATAGAATGTAATGAAAAAAAAAATTGATAAAAAATTGAGTTAGAGCTTTGCATGGTTGAACATTGGCGGATCCAAGTTACTGTTTAGGGGGGGGGGGTAATGGATATAAAAATTCTCATATAACAAAAGTAAAATATGAGTATATTTTCAATAGACATAGAAAATAATAAAAACAAATAATATAGTTAGTATGCCACAAAAATTAGATCAAAATATATTTCCAGTCAACAATATAGGTTCAACATGAAAATAACTGAAAAAATTATTATTTTTCGGTCATCATACTAATGATAAATGAAACAAACAACATTATGTATATGTCAAAATAAAATAAAATCACATTTCTAAAGGTTTATATACACGGTGTAGTCTAACCCCTTGTACTCCCGTCAATGATGGATGTAGGATACCATTTTAAAACGAATTACCGTGGTGAAAAATTCGAAGAAAAAATCTGGAAAAATTGAATTTGGTTTTTAAAATTCGCCGAAATGTTGAGAACCGCCGTTGCCAAACCACAGCTCACTAGATTAGAGCTGTAAGAAGCCAATGTTGACGGCTGTGATCCAGGCAACTGAGGTTCGGCAGACGGCGGTTCCTAACATTTCGGCGAATTTTAAAATTCAAATTTTATATTTTTCCAGATTTTTTTTCGAATTTTCGGACTATTGTAATTTGCTTCAAAATGGCTATCTACACCCGTCATTTACAGGAGTGTAAGAAGTTAGATTACACCCTGCATATAATGAAAATAACGTATCACAAAAATAAGTTATAACTGTGCTCATAACATAATAAAAATAATAATGGTGAAAACAAGAAAATAAAATTCTACATATCACAAACATTAAAAAAATCAGTCTTCATGTCTGTAATGATCAAAACAGACTGAATACATATAAGGTTGATTAAAATGTTTGGTAGTTCCACATCTCACGATTTTTTTTACTTTAAAGCTGATTCGGCTCTGAAACTGTGAATATTTCGACGAGGCTTGGGGGGGTAATTACCCCCTTTACCCCCCCTGGATCGGCCACTGGGTTGAAACCTCAATTTGTTCATTGGACAATGGAGAATTTCAAAAAATTGAAGTGTTCTTATCGTATCTTCAATAGTTAAGTTACTTCAAGAACAATGAAGAAAATCAGAAAGTGAATAATCAAAGAGTAGATATAATATGTTCAAAAATTATATAAAAAAATATTGCTCTATCCAATTTTCTTATAATAACGAATCAGCTACACGAGGTACATCTGAGGGGTATTTGGCAATTTTTTTTAAATGAAAATAAAAATTATCGACAATTCGGTTCCCTTCAATATATTTAATTTCTAAAATATCGTATGTGAATCTTTCAAAAATGCGAAATCAGCTCGTATTTTTTAAATAGAATGTCATTTCACTCAGAAAATATTGATTTTGTGGTTAAGTGTATTTTTTCTACAGAAAATCCTCTGAAATTTTGTCAATTCGTTATAAAAAAATGTATTTATTCCGTGCAAGGGAATTTTTTACATTTTATTCCTTTTTCATGCTAAATATTCTATATGAGCATATCTAATGATTTTGTATTTTTCATGATTTTTAGGGGTCTACCTACTTTTTTCGAATAATGTTTTTCCGCAATCGATTTAAAATTCACAGACCATACTACTGAATCGATTGGCGTTCGCAGAATTGCTCTATTTTCAAGCGTTCGCGAGTTGGAAATTCATCTGGAGTCGAAAGGAGTTATTTCCCTTCAAAAATAAAAAACACTCATTTGACTGAAGTGTCTTGATTGATATTCTGTAAACGAAAGTGAACAAGTTGAAAGCGTTTAATATGTTTTTAACGAATCAAGGCCACTATTATACAAATAGGTGTATTAATCCTCTATAAACGGTTATCTCTGTGTAAATAAATGATCATGTTGAGCAAGTAAGCAAGTAAAATGTGGTTATGTTCATTTCAATTTGTTTGTTGTTTGCATTTTGTTCTCATAAAAATCTGTTTTCTATTTTATCTTCTAGTCTGAATCTCGAATCATAGACCAATCAATAGGACATAAAATAAGTTATTCTACAAAAACTCAAAACAAACCTACTGCGTCCTCACACAAAAAACAGTCTGTAGTTATATTCTATTAGGGACGGTTTCTACTCCCAATTATCACTAATTAATTTGTTTAAAGCATATGAAAAACGTGTTTTTTAATATTTTGTTCATAAAATCAAAACTAATACTGCAATCGTGATCTAAGCAAAGGAATAGTAGAGAGTTGAAATTCGACCAAAATGAGAGTTGCTTGGTAAGGTTCAATGAAATCATTGATAACGGAGGAAAACCGGAATACTTTGCGTTTTTTTTCAAGTTTATCACGCCCGGTCATTTTTTATGAGTCCTCGAAAGGAACTCACTGTATAGAAGATTATTAGAGCGTGTTTTATCATCAGTCAATCAATCAATCAGTAAAATTTAATTATCCACGAATTTTTTCAAAAGGATTTGTTATTCTGTTCTTCAGATACTTATAATATTGCATCCGCCGTGAAACACCCGGTATAAGCACGGGCTGTCTTTCATGTGATCGCACGGTAGGTTTTGTCTTAGTATTTTTGTCAAGAACAAGTTCTCTATTGATTGATAACCTAATCCACCATCACGAGTAATAAACGATATAATAATTGTTCTTAGGGCCAGTTGCATAAGTTACGTTTATAGTAGAGTTTAAAGTCAAGTTTAAACTTTAATTTAACCTTGAGTTTAAACCGAGGAAACTCAAAAGTATTCCTTGTATATCTTCCAGTTAAAGAATTTGTAGCTAACTTCACAGCACCAATATTTGTTTCCGGTTTGATGGAAAATTGAATAAATTGACAGTACTGGCATGAGTGACACGAATGAGAAGTCATGTAGTTGTGTGCTGTGTTGTATGGCTCCCAATTTTTGGTATTATTCTTGTTTAACATGGAAGAACCGCGAAGTGTATGAAAATGGATTGCGGGAGCAACAAGAGGTCAACCAATTTTTCCAAGCAAAAAGTGGAGGAATTATTACGGCTGATGAAAGTATTCAAGGACCAGCTATCGCCCCCCTATGAACGGCAGCTCTCAGAAGTCGAAACTTGTGCGATTCAAGGATTAACGATGTCATACCTTTAAACGTGCAATTCTTAGCACTTTTTCGGGCCAACAGAAACATTTCTGCAGTCGTGAAGTTCAAACTCACGGCCGACAGCCAGTAATTAAATGATCTGATACTATCATCGGTATCATTTTTCATTGTTCTGATGTAAAAGAAATACTTACTGCGGCGTATTCCTATTAGGCAATCGTCGGTAAAATTCCGTTAGCTAATAGCCACGAGCTATCTACATAATTTTGAAAATACGTAGTTTGGCCCCCTGAACAAAAAATCCAAATGATATTTTTGGCGGTCTCAACTAATTTCGGAGATATGGGCGTATTTTTGAGTGATGAATGGCGTTTTTTAGGACACATTTCTACCGCGGAAAAACACTCAAATTGCTTCCTTCTTTAAACTAACACAATGTACACACCCAAATTCACTCGTTTTAAACATTTTTTTAAATTAAAAACGGCAATGTTTATCCACAAATTCAACCTTCTTTAAAAAACATCAAAACAACACATTTATGTAATAGTGCATTCGACTGGCTGCACTAATGTGCATTTATTCCAATCTTTATAGAGCTTGTGTGTTCGGCTGGATATACACTGCTTTGGTACCAATAACAAAGAGTAGAGGTTCTATACAGAACCTGTATAGAACCTCTACTCTTTGCCAATAATATTCTTATTCGACTTGGCATGTATTTCTCGAGGTTACAGCAAAATCTACGTTCGACTGGCAATTGCGCTCGCTACACGGGTTCTGCTTTTTGTTAGTTTGGTCGGTCCAGTCAAATGTCACTTTACATGTGCCTAGTGCCAGTCATAGTTGTGCTACATAAATTCGCATTTTTTGCATGTATATATTCAAGAATTCTGTACCAAATCAGAGCGGCACGAAATACGCTCCTACACCGAATGCGAGCATTTCAGTCGAATGCGCTATAAAATGTTCAGTAAATTTATTCATGCCAAGTTGGTAACTTTGAACTTTGCATATTTGCACAGCCAACTTTCCTATGCATTCAATTTCAACATGAAAAGGAAAATACTCACTCACTTTTTTTCCAGAAACCAACTTGACATGAATTAAATTCACTAACCATTTTGCCTGGATTTGTAGGTTATGTGATCATAATTCATAAAAAAAGGATGAGTTTTTTCCTAAAAAGTAGCGTTTTCAATAAAGAAAGAGTGTGAAACAGGTCAATTAGGGTGGGTACATTGTGTTAGTTTAAAGAAGGAAAAATTTGAGTGTTTTTTCTGTGGTAGAAATGTGTCTCAAAAAATGCCATTCATCACTCGAAATAGGCCTATATCTCCGAAATTTGTTGAGACCGCCAACAATTTCATTTGGATTTTTTGTTCAGGATGCCAAACTACGTAAGTAAATTATGTTGATAGCTCGTGGCTATTAGTCGACGGAATTTTACCCAATCGTCTGCTAATGTGTTCAATTAATACCTCTACAGAAGCTTTTGAAATTCTGAATCTGTTGATGAATTCTTGGTCTATCCAAATATGCAAAGTGTTGATTCGCGGGAGAAAATTTCGCGGTCTTCTTGGGTTTTCAATGATATTTATGATATCTACATCGTCTTCATCGTTAAACAATATATTTTCAAATAATTCAAATACGTCCATTATGAAAACATACAGAAACGTGTCAAAGGAAATAATAAATGTTGACTGTAATGACATAACAAACACATCAGTATTTGAATCCGCGCACATGTTTAACCGAAGCTTGAAGTTTAACTGGCCCTCCATCCATCAGTTGACAGTTAAACTCCGAATGGCAGTCACAGACACCTATACAACGAACTTTTTTCATTAAACCAAAGTTTAACTAACATTTGAAGTTTAAACTAAACCTATACAAGTGGGCCTTAGTGGAAATATGCATTTTGTATGCAATTAGCACCCAAAAGTACGATAATACCTTGAGTCATTTATATTTATTGAGTGAAGTTCAAATCCGAGTTCAAATCATTCAGTCATCAACAATCAAAACATATCAAATCGGTTCTGACGTAAAAAAGCAGCACATTCATGTTTGTCAGTTATCAGTTAGGTAAGTACTTTGTTTACATGTGGATGTTTTTTTTATTCATGATTTATCGTCGTTTTGATTTTTTTATCTGAAAAAGGATGAAATCAAAATTTTCTGCTGATTGAATAACGTGTATCAGACAAAACTGGGGGTCCAATTCTCAAATGTCTATTACCCTTTGTCGCATGCGACAAAATATGTCCATCGCCTTTCTCGAATGTGCATTGAAAAAAGATGGAGATATTTTGTCGCATGCGACAAACGGTAATAGACATTTGAAAATCGGGCCCCTGGAACTAGATAATATATACCCACTAGCACCCGACGTTAGCTTGAAGTGCGCACCGACCACTCGGGTTGGTGCTGTAGGTTTTCCGGGTTTTCCTACAACTGAAAAGACACCACCAAACATCAGTGAGTCGCCCCGAACCGCCTCGGCAAATAATAATAATAGCTGTCCTTTACCCGTACAGGCTATGCCTTTGGGTACACTCTATGAGTGTTTATGAGGAGAGTATTATTATTATTTATTATTATATATACTAGATATTTCGTATTGACTACCTAATGAAAATTCAGTCAGTCAATAGCAATACCGTCATTTGCGTTTATCAATCAATTTCACCCATTCAAAAACATTTAAATGGGTCAGAATATCACGAATATTTAACGATGTGTCAAAAAAATTCTCTTGAATATGAAAATGCCGTATATTCTGCTCTTTGTCTGGTCAACTACGAATTGGTGAGAGCGCAGCTTTAAATCTGAAGCTAACTTCAGCCACATTGAAAAATAAGGCGATTTCCTCCAAAATTATGGTGATTTCAAGAGTGAAACTATGTAAAACACACCAAATTGTTTAGAGACATCACTTGGAGCCCGTTAAATACACAATTTACCGTTGAAATATATATACGTTGGTCTGTTCGTAGGCACGGCTACTTCAAAAACATTGATCAAGGAATAAGCCATTACTATCAGTATCAGTCCACATGATGGGATGTTTTGTGATTGGAGAGTATGGAGAGTCGAGAGAGATTGAGAGGGAAAACCCTAATCATATGATAAATAAAGTTGAAAATATATTGTCAAAACAAATCACTGAACTTGAAACAGGTCAATTCGTATCAGAAAAGTGAACTCACCTATCAAGAGAATAACTAAAAAAGTTGCGGGAATCCACTCATGTTTGAAATACACCAACATCGTATTTATTCAAGTCTTCAGAGTTAATAAATGAAAACCTAAATCTACCACCAACAGAATTAACTGAATAACAAACACCTACACATATACACAACAGACTACGTCAAAAAAGTCAAGTCTGTCAACTAGAACACTAGAAGTGAGAGAAGAGAGAAAGGAGAGGTGGTTCATATCCAAACATTTGCGGTGAGGCTGGTCAGTAACTGGTTTTCAGCAAAATTACAAATGCGCATGAACGATCGAACAGTGCAAAAAATGGGGTCACATCACTGGAACTCCCGAGTGAAAAAAAGTGTTTCGTAGAATTGAAATGTGACGTACGTCTTATTCGAAATCTCCATAGGTGGTTCCCATTTCAATGTTACTCCGTTTCTTCGTCATAGTCGATGAAAATGAATAGCGTCTACTTAGAAAAGTACCACTATTCCTTGCAATATTTCTATGTGCGCGCAATCTTCAGCTGTTGAAAGTCTTGCATTTTAAAAATAACATTTTCATTCCTGGCAGTCCCAGTCCCAGTGTGCGGGTGCATTGAAGAATATCCATTCTTCATGTAGATGATTATTTGCTATACGTGTAAAATAAAGTTTAAATATATCTTTAATTAATAAAGCTTGAAACCTGTAGAATGAAAAACTCATCTTTCGAATCTATAAAATTCTACCATACTTCAAAGCATATACCTATATTAAGGATGCTGATTTATTTAATTGAATCATGATAAGAGCTCAACACCGATCAGTTGAAATAGTTGATTAATGACTATTTTCCCGATTCCGGCATCAAATAGGTACACTGTAGGAATTTCGATCAGAAACTTGGGCTGGATTCCAAAAAAATTATTTCAAGCTGAATGAACAGTTAAGGAAGTGGAATTGTTTTTACAGATTCTAAATTTGTTTCTGCTTGAATAAATGCATTTTCCATTTCCTGGAATGTTAGAAATGATAGAAATCCCAAAATGCTTCTTTGAATCACGGAGTCGAGATTGTAGACATGGAAAACGAAGGTTAATATTATTACAGGGGTCGGATTCCGTGTACCGACATTATGGTCGAATTTATGGGAGAGAAAGAGACATAACTGTCGTCTATAGAATTCTATGATACTTGAGTATTCTTCTTCTTTAATTAATAATAGTGTTGCTCAATAAGAGCAGTATCACCAGCTCTCTTTCTTTCTTACGTAATATTTCATCAGATACGTAATCAAGACTTAGTCCATAACGAATACAGGTGAGGTGGTCTTGCTCGAAGCAATCACAAAACACATATACAAAGCAATACTGTATCCGTTGATCCCTATTCTGCCGTGCTAAGCATAAAGGGCGTATCTGACAAATTTGTGATCACTAAATTTACGTCAATTTTGGCCTGTCTGCATCATTTCACACCTATTAGGATTGAATGTGTTTATGAAAGAAGTCATATCTGCAAAAGTTGCCCACAACCTTATATTAAAACATGATTTTTTCGAAAATTTAAAAACTGCAGATACGCCCTTTTTGATAAGTACGGCAGTATTGATTAATTTCGATGCAAGGCACGTTAAACTATTGGACAAACCATTTTCATCTGGCCTGAGTACCAGAGTAGAGAACAACGAGGCCTGACGAGAGAGAATAGAACTTTATGTAATTTTACATTTCACAGTGTTAACTCGGCTTGCATGCAGATATCATGTTTTTTCAAACTTCCCGCTACTACAGTAACCATTCACAAAGCTCGTCCCCAGTGAATCCTACTCAAGAACTTGCATTTTACTGGCGTCTGTTTTTAGTTCCTCTCACTGATGGATATCATACACTGTGCTCCGTGTGATGATTGTTCTGTGGTATTCACAGAACACTTGTGGTTTATGTAGTATGGTATTTCGTATTTCCTTCCGTAATTAAATGACTGTAATCCCAATCCGTCAGTTTCTTACATAACATAACCTCATTATAAGGGTACATAACTATAATTTTGAAGATTTCCTAATTGCGATTTTCTTGCAATAAAAATGGGAAGCGCGTTTGGACATATGCCAAATAATGGGTTCAACTTATACTTCCATCCTGAAATAACTCCTGGTCCAGACGAAGAACCGACATTTGATCCATTATTAGGTTTTGAATCTGGACGAAAAGAAAGAGGTAAGGTAATCTCAACAATCTTCTCTGTTCCCAACCGGTGATTTTCTTTTTTAAAGTCATGATCGCAACAGAGGAGGAAATGAGATCTGCAAAGTTACCACTGGAAGATCGAGACTACTGTGCCCACTTGCTTTTGAAATTTAGAGCCTGTAGAAGAGACAACTTTCCATGGGTTGTAAATTGCAAACATGAGAAGCACGAGTATCTAGATTGCAAATACGATGAGTGAGTGAAATTATTATTGAAATTGAACCTCCTGTAAGTTTGGACGTTTTTCAGCTTCCTCATAAGAATGAAAGAATATGAACGAGAGAAACGACTGAGAATTAGGAAACAAAAGGAAATCGCTGCTCAGGGAGCTTGATCTAAGGAGTTGTATAGCATGTGAAATGAGTATTTAGATGTTTTAAATTAAAATTTGATAACCCATAAGTATATTAGTTTATTGTTGCATCACACTTTGTGAAGTTCGAAGTACAATCATTGTAGAGTCCCACAAATGAAAAAATTTGAGGAAAATATGAAATATCTGTTACGGAACATAGCCAGTGGAGTAGTTTCAGCTAAACTCGTTTTCTGTAGAGTTGAGCAACCAGTTTTGTTTTCCCTCTTTGTATCAATATGAAAACCACAAAAAACTCTTTACACATTGATATAAATACATGAAATGAAAAACAGTCCACGGTAAAATATTTATTTTGCTTGATAAATACCTAAAGCTTACAAAATATAAGAAAGCTAACTAAAGAATAGTCACCAATTGCTTAACACAGTTCATTCTTTTATTTTCCAAATCGTTTTGGCCCGAAAACATATGCAGCTGCATAGTTGAAAGGAAGTTTGAGTTTTCATTTATCTTGGCTTTGATTTCCTGTTTGTAGGAGTTGGATGAGGTCACTAGTGTTCCCACGGCCACGTACGTTCTGAACTGAGATTCTGCATCTGTCAATTTCGTTAGGATGTCAGGCAAAACTTGAGCTAGTACCGAGAATCCTATTTCATCGTTACTCTTGATTGTAAGAATCGTCAAGTTCAACAAACATGTTGCCAAGGCCACCTAAAGTCGAAAAAGAGTGAAATAAAAAAAAAGTTAAATTATGACGCAAGTACTTACTTGGCCATTTTTGTTGAGTTGTCCCAAAGAGGTGAAGTTTTCCATAATGTCAAATCTGTTATTATACACTAAATTTTCACCTGGGCCATGTAAGCATAAATTACAAATGGTTCGAAGAGAAACGACCATATTATTAATTACTTTACAGCTACTGGTTATGTAATTTTTCACTTTTTCCATTATGATGCCGTTATTCATCGAAGAAATTATTTCATTGTTAACTTTATCCCTTACTGCTAGTCTTATCACATCCAGAACTGGAAAAATGATATCTGAAAAATAAAGTGAGATGTATTAAAAAATATTACAAGGTTTGATTTATGGATTATGTTGTCTAGAGTGCAATTAAGGGTACTTGTTGTTTTGTAATTAAAATCAACAAATACCCTTAAGTAATTTCGGGAGTTTCGGCCCATTTTTGAATTATAACTAACATTTTTTTAGGACACATTTCCATTGCGAAATAAACATTCAAAATTATTCTCTAGCACAATGTACACACCCTTTTATATTATTTTTCATTAAAAACGGCATTGTTAATCCAAAAATTCAACCTTAATTTAGAACATCAAAATCCATGCAAAATTTTTAGTGAATTTATTTATTACAAGTTGGTAACTTTGATCTTTGCATATTTGCACTGCCAACTTTTCGAGCCAATTAACTTCAACATGCGTAGGAAATTATTCACTCCCGATTTTCCCTGTTACCAACTTGACATAAATAAAATTCACTAACCATTTTGCCTAGATTTGTTGTTTATGTGGTCATAAAAGAAGGGTGAGTTTTTTCATAAAAGGTGCCGTTTTCCATAAAGAAAAAATGTAAATAAGTTTTTTCCTTAGCTAATTCCCCACTCAAGGTAAAGCCTTTCATTTTAGGAGAAGTTTGCCGTATTTATCAAATTATATTATATTCATCAATATTATTATTTCGTAAACCTCGCAAGTTATTACATTTGGCTCCGAAGTGAACCGAAATAAAAACACTGAATTAAATCAAAATGAGGGCAATGAGGCATTCTCATTTCATAACAGGGGATTAAAAAGTTATTGAAATTAACCCAATTTGATTTCACAACAGGTGTTCGAAATGACCGCCACCACTTTCTATGAAGCACGACGAAGTAACGAGTTACAAGCACACTGAAAACTACCTTGTTGTCGCATCTGCTGTTATTTTAGCTAGGTTCCAACTACCTAGCTAATTGCTTTGAAATTTTCGTCTATTATCCGATTGGAATACCGAGTTCCTGGAAAAGTACCGCGATTGCAAATAACGTGTGCGTAATACTAACAACACTGACATTTGCCATAGTGGTGAGTCCAATAGGGATTGTAGGAGTTTAGAAAAACAGAGATGTAGATAAAGAAAATACGAATGCAGTCGAATACCGAAACACAAGATTCTAGGTACCTACCTACATAAAATGTATGGATTCGTCAAACGATTTAACCAGAATCCATCTTTTATATGCACGTAAAATAGTTACAAATATCCTAATGAATGCAATAGGCAATATGATCGAAGAATACCACGACAAACAATGTACGTCTCTAAATCGATTAGCTCGCGACATTTGCCCTTGAAGGGGAACTGAATGATGAGGTTTGATGCGGCCTATGCCAAACCAACTCAGCGACCCCCACAGCTCCTCCGAGTACCTGCGTTAAGCTTACCTTGAACGTTAAGGGGAACTGTTTGAAGAATGAATATCGTGTGAAAGTTATTTATTACGCGCCGTCCATTTTTTGTCACCGCTGTCGGTTATATCTAGGGGTCGTTGATGTCTGGCCAAAGGTTCCCAAAAGTTTGCCATATTTTTCCGAAATCTTCAAAGTCCAATATTTTCCAAAATAACGATTTTTCGGGAAAAAATGTATTCCGTTATAATTTTTCGTTTTCTGTTACCCATTTCATTTATTGCTCCAATTTCGGAAACACTGTATAAAAGCCAGACAGCACATTTCTGTAACTTTTATAACAGTTGAATATTTGATAAGAACAAATCTGGGTCAAAGTTCATGATCACGAGAAACATAAAACAATTTGATCACAATAAATCCATTCTCAAAAACAATCTTACCATCCGGCCAATCGAGAAGCTTGCATAGCGTTTCGAGGCCGCTACCAGCACTCAGAGGACCTGTACAGAACTTTACGACTTCCTCCAACTCTTTATCGGCCAGCCTATCGTTACCATCGCCAGTCTTGAGGTTGAACTCTTTCAGTTTATTCAGGATGACGTTGGGATCTCCGATGTCGAAGGAACGGTACGACGTAATGGGGAAAAAGTTTCCAGCGCCATCTTTTGTCATGTTACTGGAAGTACCACTCAAAGGAGCGGTATTCGAGCTCGAAGACGTTGAAGCGGATCTGCCGGTACTACCGAGAGCAGTGGAGTAGCTACTGCCTCCTAGAAAAAAAGGTTAATAAAAAGACATAATGATGTTATTGGATTGATTGAACAAAAAGAGCCTTCAGGCAGTTTAGGCGATATCACAAACTATTTTTTTAGACACATTGTGCAATTATTTTTGATTCGTCTGATAACAACCTATTGAATAAATTTCGAAGTGAACAGAACATTCTTGGGTTCATTAAAACGGAGGTAGAAACAACAAATCACAAATTCACAAAAACGGCGATCGCAGAATTGTCTACAAACATCTATCAATTCCTGAAATGTAAAATTTGATCAAAACCTTTCAACAGAAAAACTTTACCAAATAGGAGTTAAACTCCAAATAACTGGATTACATCATACTTTTGAGATAGAAAACAAAAATTGGTTATTAAGGCAAGTAGAAGAATGAAGAAGAAAATTACCACCGGTGTTCCCCAAGGATCCGTTGTGGGACTAGTATTATTCGTTATTTTTATTAATGATATCAACATTTACCAGAAAAAATATAAAGAATGATTGCAGTTGCCTGGTAATGAACGACATTTTTATGATCAAAAATACAATAAGACATGATCTGGATTTTTTTACTTTGAAACAAACTAGTTACCTGTGAAAGGATCCAAGTTGACGCCCATCTGTCCTGGATTTGAAGAACTGGACCCTGGGGTATATCTTGAACCCCCTGTGAACGGATCTTGATATTCACTACTGACTGGTGGTACATACTGTTCCTTGCTATTTTTCAAGATGAAATCAACCACCTTGTAATAAATATAGATATTAAAATCAAAAACACACTGATACTAACTTGATAATTGAAATATGAGGAATTGAATGCTATCAAAACGGAAAATAAATGGTGTACCAGTCTAATCATGTGAAAAAATAACCCGTTATTATTTTTAACGTTTTTCCGGCAACCTCCAAAGATGCGCCACTGAAGCAAACACACCTGTTTTGATAACACACCACGTTTGCTGCATACGATCTCCTAATGCAAAAGATGATGGTTGATGTGCAATTTTGGTATGATTTTTCGTGGTTACACGCACGCAGTCTGTCAGAGGTTCTAGACCGCAGTACTTGAGAATGTTTTTCAAGTGTATCAGTTTCGTTAAATTCTCACCTGCTCCAAGTAGTCTGCCGGCAACATATTCTTCGTCAAAAATTTGTTTGCAGCTTGATAGGGATCGTCTCCTCTGTTGTAGGGCAACTTCAAAGGTGGTTTTCCATCTTCTACATCCACAGAAAATACGAAATCATAAGACTGAAAGAAGATATACCATGAAAGAAAATATTAAACATCTTTAGATTACAAATACCTTTCCTTCAAACTTGGTCTTTCCCGCTTCATCTTTATCAGTACCCCCTAGGACTTCGCCTATCTTGTCCCAATGACTGTTGTCACCATCTTCAACCCAGGTATAGGCTATTACAGTTTTACCTTCCCGAATCATTTTCATTTGCCCATTTCTTTTTCCTGGATCATAGAGTGCTTCTTTTCCTGGCAGGCTATTGAGAAAATTAGGATGAGAAACTTCCAGTATTCAACAAATTCATTTGAATAGTCATGTCATATGCAATTTTGAAAAAAAATAAGAGGAATAGAGAGAGAGAGATATTGAACACCTTGGTGGGAATGCAAATCAAGAAACCTGACCAAAATACCACCACTACTTCAATTGAAACTGAAGCATGCTATAAGCTTCCTAATTATCCTAACTCACTTTATATATTCTTAATTGGCAAACTACAATTTTCAACCTGTGATCTATATTAATCCAAAAATAAATTAATGCTTTGTCATTTGCAAATAATTTGAGGTCACCATGCAGATCAAGATTTGATACTAATACATATATGAGAAACAATACAGGTCCAAGAATTGAGCCTTGTGGTACACGACATGTTATATTCCATATCAAACTTTTTTCATTACTTATGAAAACATAGTTTTTTTTCCCCAAAAGTTACTTTTAAACCATTTATGTACAGGACCTCTAATATTTAATGATTTAAATGTTATGAACTTTCAGCACATCTTTATATAATAATTATTAGCATTTATTGTCCTTTAAATGGTCATTAGGAATATTTTTGTTAGTTACTCACTCTGAAACCTTGACCCCTCCAATTTCTTGTAATGCTTGTTGTTTTATTGCATTGACTTCTTCGTTGAATCTCAATAAATCAACCTCATCCGCTATTCTATCTTCCTCTCTCGTAAACACCCTAACAACCCCATCACTAAAATCATTAAACCAAATGAAAATCGTGATTATCTCATTTAAGGGGTGTTACCTGGAACCAGTCACAATATCACCATTTGGTAAACAAGCTACAGTCCAAACTGATTGAGCTGGTAGATGGATTGAAAGCTTGTTTTCGCCTCCTTGCCAAAATCGAACAGTCCTATCTTCGTCTGAAGCTACAAAACTATCTAAACCGTGAGGTCTGCACTTTGCTAAACTGATGAGTACAAAGATTAGTTAGGATGGCAATAAAATATTAGATTCCCCGTTTCAAGGAAAGGTATGTCACTTGGTTTTACCTATAAATGAAGTTGGTATGTCCATAATAAGTATTCATATTTTCTCCAGAATAGTTCCATACCATAACAGATGCATCATTTCCAGCACTGATAAAATACTTCAGATCTGGGAAATCCTCGAGGCATCTAACAACATCCTTGTGGCCTGAAACAATGAACGAAACAAATAAGTTGCATGCATATAAGAAATCAAAGTTTAAAAATACCTTTTTGTAATTCAGATCAATCAAATTAAAATTGTTAATGTTACATGACTTATATCAGTGTTTTGCAAACTGAAGCCTCGAATTATTGAAAGACTAAAAAAGTATCAATTAATGTTACCCCTAAGAGTATTCAGTCTTTGTCCACTAGATGTCCACATTCCTATGGTTCTATCAGCAGATGCAGTAATAATTCTGCCATCGCTGAGCTGTTTAACATCCCAAACAGCAGCCTCATGCCCAGTGTACGTTACAAGTGACTTTGAGGGGGACGAAGAGAGAGACCAGAATCTTGCAGTATTGTCCCAGGAGGCACTGAAGAAGGTGTTATCTTCTAGTCCTTTCCTGAGAGCGCAGACTGTAAAAAAAAGTTTAGAACTTGTTTCAGGGCATGGAAGGGCATTCATCACCAGTATTTGTGTGTTCCCCCTTGAATGTGAACGTAGGAAAAGGTTCGCCCGGTTTATAAACAAATATTACTTTGTCATATCCACCAGTAATAACCAGTCCGTCGGGATATTCTTTGGAAGGCTCCAAGTATAATACGCTTCCTACAAAGTTTTCGTGGTTCTGGTAGGTCATGACTTCATGATAGTTCTTTTGCAGCCTGATAAAAAAAAGGGGTAAATATTGATAAAATCCAGTGGATTTTTACTCACGGGTCGTATTTCCAATACTTTGCTGTTCTATCTCTAGACCCGCTTATGATATCATTCCTATTTGTTACTGCTACAGCTCTTATATCCATCGAATGGCCGAACAATGACTTGCTAAGCTTGAATTCCTTAGACATGATTGATCTGAATTTTTACAATAGGAAGAAAATCATCAGTAGGTTATCTCATAGAAATAATTTTGCTTCAAATCAAACTTCTACAGGTCTAGAATCTATAATCTATCTCAAATGAAAATTACAGATTAAAAAAAGGTTAAAAACTACAAGTCAAAAGTCATAAGTCATCCTTCATCCATCCTGCCAGCTGTCTCTTGAGTCTTGACTCTCTTATCTTTAAGGCGAAACCATACCCCTGCGAATTTCGCGATTTTTCTGCGAATAAAATGGCTGCCAGACTTGCCGCAAGAAAGTTCAAATATTTTAACTTTTTGCGAATTCGCGCAAACCACGTAACAACAGAATTCATATCAAATTATTGTATGCCTTCGCCATATTGATTCAACTAACTTGGAAGATATCTTTGGATGTTGAATCTTTTAATTTGATTGCAAAAAGATTTCATTTGCATGCATTTATAAGACTACACAATAAATTATGAAAGATATCCAGTGTTTGTCAAATATTCCATGCTATAAAAGTTCAGAAAGATTAATACAGGGAGATGTGGATGTATGATTCCAATAAATATTTTATATACTTTCGGGTGACGAACTGTTCTTTATAGTGGGAACGAAACTAAAGAGGGTGCCTGCAGGTTTGGAACCATCGCATTCTGCAAGAAATGCTCTGGCTGAGTTATGTACGTATTATATAGAATTTACATATATTATATTCCCCCATTCAACATTAATGTCATTTTGAAAAATCAAACACTAGGAAAGTATTATTTGACTTGTATTTTGCGGTGACTGAACAGTGAGCACAACGTGTACATTTAAAAGTAGATTTGAGTTGAGAAACAAAATTATCCACGGAATTTCTAACACCCAAAAGTATATCTAGACCACAATTCTGTAGCATTTTCAAAATTTTTTGTTCAAGTTAAATCTCGCTTCTGCAATGATCTGATAACAACTTAATGCAGACTACCTAGTATGTATCTTAACAATTCCTGAGCATCTTGATGATGGGTGTTAATATAGTGTTGAAGCAGGGTGTAAAACTTTGTATCTGACTTTCTAAGGACACTATATTGAACACTCAATCTGCTGAATCTTCCGACCACAGATCCTTGATGTTAGTTTTACTGTCACTACAAAAAACAAACAATTCCTAACCCCAAATACCGAAAAATGACATGTTATGATTCATCATTTACCGCAATTTTTTTGCCGCATCGGTATGAACGTTCATGCGGCGATATTCTTGCGATTTGCGATTCGCACAATATTTGTGAATATTCGCGGGGTATGAACTAGCCTTTACTTATCCATATTTGAAGCATTTTTTGGTGTTGAATTAAGCTATTTTTTAGCGTACCACTTTTTTTAAATTATTTGTTCCGTTTTAAAAACTTTATTGCGTTTTAGCGTTGAAACAGTTATGTCGTTGACGGAATGTTTCAAAATGTAATGCAATATTCTGACACATAGTCAAATCTATTACGTAAATCGATTAAGTTTTTTAAACATTATTGAATGCGGTTCAACGCCAAAAAACAGCTCAAGTTATTGTTGCGTTTTTTTGACTCATTCCGATACCGGTTTGGTGAAATAAATTGACATATGACACAAATACAATGAAAAAAATGCCATTAATATCAAATAAATGATAATTTATTTCCAAACTGGTATTGAAATGGAACAAATAAAATGTTAAATATTCGTCCAATTTGAAAATAAAGGCGCTTTAACTGCTGAGCCCTGGTAGACGACGTCTTTCTAGACAACTTCATATCGGATTATAGAGAAAAGAAGTAGAAGTAGAAGAACACTGAGCATTCCAATCGCAAGAATTCCTATCCACAACACTTCCCAATAGACAACCCGCATGGACCAATCAAAACTCTATTTTAGTTGCGGCTGCGTAGTGTGCAATGAAATTTTATTTTACGTTGAGGATAAACTCGGATATCAAGTCCAGTTTGGTTAGATTATTAGATCATATGTTCCCTTCTTTTATGGCCAAAAATGAGAAAAGATGGGAACATGATCTACCAAACTAACCTTGCTATCCAAGCTTAATACTTGGGACTACTTAAATCGAATTTAGGCGGATGACCAAAATGTTTTGGTATTTACCAATTTAAATTGTTATTTACCAAAACGTTTAGGCATTTTTGGTTATTAGATTGGTTTTCATCTAATGACGTCACGAATCAGCTGTTTAATGTCATAGTTGTCACCAAAATTTTGTGGTAATTACACAACTCCAAAGTTGATTTTCATTTTCGGTTATGGTTATTATCGAAAAGAAAACTAACCTCATTCTGACCGTGGTTTTAATTGGTCATTTAAGTAAATATTTCATATTTCACGATATGGCGACAACATATTTACTGAGTTTGAATTATGAAGGGACAGATATTACCATGCAGGTGGAAGTACAAGATTTGCTGTTGACGGGATTTTATTAGGAGGGATATATACCTCTGGTTAAAAGCAAAAATCCTTCCTGACAAGAGTTGATGCCCATATGAAATAATATAAAAGCAATGCCACATTTTCATTAGGTTTTTCCACACTATATTAAAGTTCTTCATTTATAATATAATACTTTTAACAGTTATTGTATACAAAAATACGAAAAACCAGAATAATTAAGATTAAAACAAAGGAATATAACATGAAGAAGGCAGAAATAAAACAAATGTTTTTGTTTACACTTTTTGAATTTTAATAACCAGGAAACCAGAGTTTAAACCAAAAGGTTTAGGCGAAAGCAAACGTTGACGTCACGTCTGTCATTTATCATGAAAGACCAAGGTATATTTGCGGTAAATACCAAAGAATTGTGGTTATCCGCCTAAATTCGATATTATACCGCCTAAGTCTGGTTCATACCCTCGCGAACTTCGCAGTTTTTCTGCGAATAAAATGGCTGCCGACGTGGTTCTGCATCAACGATTGATCCGATATGACTAGGAGCCATTTTATTCGCAGAAAAATTGCGAAGTTCGCGAGGGTATGAACTAGACTTAGCATCGATTCAAATATACCGTCTTGGCCAGGATAGTTCTGATTGGTTCATGCGGATTGCCTATTGGGAAGTGTTGTGGATAGGAATTCTTGCATTCTAATCAAGAGCAAGTACCGCAGCTTTTTTTGGGGGTTATGTTTTATGTTGTTAGTTGTTATAAGCGGTTAAAAAATTGTTTATACTCTATGTTCTGAAGATTGTGAACAATGACCGAATTTACATTAAATTATCGTGAAATTGTCCCGGATCAAACTGTTTTAGATAATTGGAAAGAAGTTACACTCACAACAGGTAGCCTATTCCTCGAACTTCAATTTTTTCTCTTCATGTTATTTTTCTAGGAGGCACGCAAAGTACTCTTCAAGATATAAAAGTTGCTGAAAAAGCAAATGGATTTTGTTATGAAGATTCTACAAAGCACTATACCAGAAATAGGTTTATTTACTGGTATGTATTGTTAGTGTTTTCTTCTCATTTCGAAAAGAAAAAATAATCTATTGAATATAAAGAAACTGGGGATTTGATATTTTTGTCTGATCTGATCTCCTACGATGCCTTTTCATATCTTGGATTTCTTTTCAGGAGAATTAACTATGATGTATTGGAATTGGTGGAACACAGTCTTGATGTCAATCTCACTGCAAATCGGGTGAGGTACAGATTCACGGACACCCCTATATTGGATGGCATATCAATACATGAGACATATGAAAGTGTCATAGTACTGGTTCCCACTGTATGCAGTGTACATCGTTTGATATTTCCACATCCTGATAGATTCCACAGACAAGTAATGTTCAGTCCTTTCGCTAGACCTTCTGTTGATTGTGTTTGTTAATTTTAGGATGAGCTATTGGGAGCATATCCAGATCTTGCCGCTCCATCAATATTTTCAAAAGCCTCGGCCATTGATGCCAGAAATCCAAGCACTTTTCATGTTTTCAGTAATCCCAGCACTGCCAGTAAGTTCCTACACCAAATTTTCGAAATTTGTTCTACTGAAATAATCTCATATAGCACATCAAAACGAATTTGGGTATTGTAATGATGATTTCATTAATTTCCTGTTTGCACTGAACAAAAAAACTTTTCTGATTATCTTATGTGTTTCATAGGTGACCAACTTCCAAATTTGGCTAGTTCCTATTTGTTACCTGAAACTGAAGAAGCCTTCTTTATACTAGCATATCCTTCCACTGAACTATTGCTGATCAAACAGAACCCCGATAATGGGCAAGTTGTGACCACAGAGCTGAAAGGTGAATCTCTAATGCCGAGGTTTTTATCTGGACTTGCGGAGAAATTTCGGTAAATTCGTTTTCCATAATATATTCTGGAATATGACGATTATGTTTTTAGTCAGAAAAACTCGGATGGAGACAGTATAGTGAGCCTTTTGTTCTATGTGGTGGATTACGAGACATATGTGTTGACTCTGTGTAGAGATGGGCATTTGAAATTCTGGTCTTGTGCTAAAGGGCAGTGTGTAGCAGTGATTGACATTCTGGAAAAAACAGGGGAAAGCTCAAGAGATCGAGTTCAATCAGGTATCAAATTTGTGCATATCTGTTGTTTTGGTTGATTTTTTTGCCAACATTTTCACCCGATTCGGTTTTAGCGAGTTTGAGGAAAGCTGTGGATGGAAACAGTTCTGAAAGCATTCTGGCTGTTTTCATGAGTTTTGCTAGTGGGTGCCAATTCCATATCTTGAGTCCTGTGATTAGGGGTCAAGAAATTACAGTTGATCGTTTGGATACAAAACATTGTCCAGAGGTAATAAAACATTGGGAAAACTCAGTTTTATATCAATCTACCTTTCCCTGCCTAAGTTTTCCATTACCATTTCAGAAAATATATATTACCACCATTTCTGTATCGATTTTTATTGAATAAATTATGATGCTGATTGAAAAGCTGGGTAAATGTCCTTAGAAATGAAAGATTAACTGACGATTTTGATATTACTCCCATTTTCATACACAATTTTAATTTTAAGAGTGACCTTATCGACTTTGCTCTCCAAACAAATCGTCTGTGGACAGCATGGCGATGCGAAGATGGTGAATGCGTGGTATACACAACTGCCTTACAAACTGGAACATACTCAGCCTCTCGACACTCTGGTCCAATGAAATCCACCAACTGGGCCCCTGTTATCTTGGAGACAATGCCAGATGCGAACCAAGCGCCAGCCAACGATGGGGAAAGTGACCCAAAGCAGGTCTATTTGCAGCACATTTTCCATCCTGGAAGATTCCCCATGCATATCATCACCAAAGCTCTATCTGTACGTATTCCTTATGAACTGGAAACCACAAAGTATATGGTATAATCTTTAACGAACTTTCAGATTTATAAGAGATCTACTCTTTTGGCGGAAATGCACATTTCTGCTTCTATACTGAAGCAAAGGATATGTTTAGCTGTTGATAACGAGATACAGAATACTTTAAATGGAACAAATGTGTCTGACGATGAATATCTTGAATGTGCAGAGTGGTACGTCTCCAAACTTCATTTCATAAAATGTCCTTGCCAATACGTTCTTTAAATTATCGGTTTATGAACCAAATGTTCATCTTTATCAAAATACAAAAGGATTCATAATAATAAACAAATATATTGATGCATACGTGATTCTGATTTATTTGCAAAGATTGAGGTGATTAAGTTTCTTACCTTTTTTTAGGTGTTGGCAGAAATTTTATTCTTGCTGTGTACAGTACCATATAGCGAGTCTGAAACCTTTAGGTTTGATGCTCTTGCCTTCTGTATCCGGAGCTGTATTTCTCAAAAAGTCTGCCTTCTCCTTTTTGAGACCTTTGGATCCACTTGAGCATATGACCCTCTGCAACGATAATACTTACAGTGACCAATTTGTTAACTTCTCGATGTTGGCCGAAGGTATGAGCGGCAGACCTCAAAAACAGTGTACTATTCGATACTTTTCAGATATAGAAACTACCGACGATGTTATGAGACTTTTTGAAGTGATAGTTTACTTGGAGCAACAGATGAGCGAAATGTTTGTTCAAGCATTCGAAAAAGAGCTGTTCACTTTGCAAGTACCGGATATTGTGATGGAAAATATATTGGAAAAGATACAATCAGAAATGGATTGTCAAGTGAGTCACATAATCTGATGAATGAACTTGTTTATTGGATTTTTGTTTTGTTTGTTGTTTATAGCATTAAACATTTGTTACAAATAGATTATTATACTTGCTTCTTGATGATATTGATCTGTCAGTATCTCTTTTTTCAGTTTCAGGGATTAAAAATATAATTCGGTATTAA
Source organism: Chrysolina americana (assembly GCA_958502065.1). Taxonomy (NCBI): domain Eukaryota; kingdom Metazoa; phylum Arthropoda; class Insecta; order Coleoptera; family Chrysomelidae; genus Chrysolina; species Chrysolina americana. Next base: position 65,456,809 of record OY293416.1, on the reverse strand, counting down.
TTTTTCAATATTCCAACATTTTTTCCCTCAGCTATTCTGTGATCATTGTTTTAGCATTGTATGTGATTTAATTTGGTGTATCTGTTTTTGGTGGTAACATTTTGATGAAAGTCTGGTGCTGATATTTCAGACAACATCCTACTCCTACAATTAAAATTAAACCCATTAAGATTTTCTTCTGCTGTTTCTTTTAAAATCTTGTATTTTTGAATAACTGTTTCAAAATGTCAGAGATACGCGTCGATCATGCTGGTCGAGAAATGCCTTTTATACATAAGAAATTTATTCTTACAGTTCACGTCTCACATTCTGAATATGCTCAACAATATCGCTGATCTTTACAAAGCAATGCACAAAATTTTGGAACTGTTGAGATACGAAAACACTTTGGCAAATCCAGACAACGAGATAAATCCATCAGCAATGTTTCATTTCAGTTCACAACTCGGTGTGTCAGTTGTGGCAGGTTGCTTGAAGCAACAGGCCCAAATCAGGTAGCAAGTAACACATTTGACTTGGTTTAATTGATAAAAAATGTATTGTTTTTGTTCAGGTTCCAAATTTGCCGAAACCTCCTTCTCATATGTAATATTTTGCTGAGCGGCAAAGTTTCTGATAGCGGTGTTTTGGAAGCTGTAAGATCTGTTTGTACTCCAGAAATAGTGGTTTTGACACAAGCTAGTTATGTTATGCTATGGCTAAGTGGATTACCATCATTGCCCAGTCTACCTCAGTAAGTGACAATATTCTGTTTATTGATTTGATGAGCTGTTCCTTGGCAAATAACTCGAAAATGAATGTTTCCAATAATTATATTCAGTATGTAATGGAGGTAACTGTAATTTGAAATAGAGGACTGAAGTTTGATAACCGTGATGAAACATTTTAATGAGCTTAAAAAAATGATATATCTGTCAACCGGCTGCACCCTTACGAGCAACCCTCAGAAGTCGAAGACTCATCCATCTATCCATAGTGTTTCTTCCCGTCCATACTGTTTTTTCTACGGATATTTTGTCCTTACTGGTTTTCCCGTCCATGTTTTCTCTGTCCATACTGGTTTTCTATCCATACTGGTTTCCTGTTCACGCCATTTTTCTGTTTATTCAATTCTCATGTCCATACTGTTTCTTTCCGTCCATACTATTTCGAGCCTTATTAGTGTACTTACGGATTTTCTGTCCATACTCTTTTCTTGTTCATACCGTTATTTTTCCATATGGATATTACCTGTCCATACTGCTTTTCTCGTTCACATTATTTTCGCTCCCTTATACTTTTTTCCATAGCGGCCTTTTTTTATCTACACTGGTTTTTCCTGCCCATAATAGTGTTTTCCTGTCCATACTGTTTTTTTGTCAAATATTGGTTTTCTTTCCCATACTGGTTTTTCCTGGCTATACCGTTTTCCGGTACATACTGCTTTTCTGTCCATACGGATTTTACATGTCCATACTGGTTATTCTTGCTCATACTATTTTCCCCGTATACACTGCCTTTTTATAGTTTTTCTTCTTTATACTGGTTTTCCTGTCCATACTGGTTTTACCAGTCCATACTGGTTTTTCTGTCCACACTGGTTTTCCAGTCGATACTGGTTTTAATATTAATAGTATTTTCTTGTCCATACTGATTTTCGTGACCATACTAGTTTTCCTGGCCATACACGTTTTCCTGTCCACGCTGGTTTTCCTGTCCACGCTGGTTTTCCTGTCCACGCTGGTTTTTCTGTCCATACTGGTTTCCTATCTATACTGGTTTCCTGTCCACACTGGTCTTCCTGTCCACACTGGTCTTACTGTCCATACCGGTTTTCCTGTCAACAATGATTTTCCTGTCTATACTGATTTTCCTGTCTATACTGGTTTTAATGTCCATACCGGTTTTTTGCCCACACTGGTTTTCTTGGCCATACTGGGTTTCCAGTTCACACCGGTTTTCCTGTGCATACTGGTTTCTTGTCCATCCTGGTTTTCTGTCCATACTGGCTTTTCAGTCCATACTGGTGTTCCTGTCCATACTAGTTCCTTATCTACTGGTTTTCCTGTCCACACCTGTCTTCCCGTCCATACTGTTTTTTTTTCATACATGTTTTAATGTCCATACTGGTTTTCCTGTCCATACTGGTTTTCCTGTCCACACTGATTTTCTTGTCCATACTGGTTTTCCTACCTACACTAGTTTTCCTGTACATACTGTTTTTTCTGTCCATGCTGGTTCTCTTGTCCATAATGGTTCCCTGTCCATACCGTTTTCCTGTTCATACTGTATAGGAAAACTGAGAAAGAAGTTCTATGCATACAAATTTGCTGTGAAGTCTACGAAGAAGCGTATTATATCACATATGATTGTTTCACTGACATATTTCTGATAATGAATCATATTCCAATGTTTTATAACATATAAGTTTTAGAGATTCGAGCATGCAGAAATTGACACCTCTCAAACTAGCACCGGTATTCAATTTGAGGCCCACAAATACGTCCATTTCTCTTCTGGAACTCTTCACTTCTTCTACCGGAGGACAGGAAGCTAGGAAGTCCTTTGCTAGGGTGAACTGTAGTGACGAAACTCTGGCTCACTGGCATTTTTCTTTATTGCCTTTGCTGAATCATTTGCGACATATTATGTATCCTTTGAAAATGTTTAAATGAGTTGTCATGAAATATTCTCTTTTGTGAAGATTGATTTTGTTAAAATTGTTAAATTGTTATATCCGTCAACCGGTTGCACCCCTATGTGCAACCCTCAGAAGTCAGAAACTTGTGCGAGCTAGGGGAAGACGTAACCCTTACCTTTTAATACGTGTGATGCCATGCACGACCACTTTTTAAACCAGAAACTTATTAACTGCATGGTTCTTTCACGAAATCGTCACTACTAAAGGATTATTGAAAGAGATGTTGGGTAGAGTGACTGTGATTTTTCATATTGAAATCTTTTTTATGAACCTTTGAAAGTCTTATTTTTCTTAAGAGTAATCTAGATGGCCAATAAGTGGTGGTACAGTTCTAGCTGAGTGGTTGCTGAGTAGCGGCCAGCATCTGTGGTTGCAGCAGTATGTTCGATTGTTGGGAAATTGGTGTGAATGGAATAGTTGCACAAGTAAGTAATTACTCTCAAAAAACTGGTATCTCGAAAAACTCGAAATCATTATTGGATGATTTCTTCTTTAAATAAAAAATTTGGTAATTTTCCCTTGTGAATGACAAGTATACAAGAAATTATTTAGTATTCAGCAACCAATCTATCGACAGTTGAAATTGAACAGATCTTATTAGAGTTTTAGACTGAGTGTGTTGGTTTTCAAAGTTTTATTTTATATTTCAATATTGTCTTCATCTTTGATGATACTCTTGTTGTAGCAGGAACAATTGAATTTTGTCTCTAAGTTACAGATTTGTTTGATTATCAAGTGGTAACCATTCAGCTGTTGCAACTTATAATCGAACTAGCGAAAAATTGGCTTTTCTAAATTTGTGGCATTGAGAAAGATACCCAACTTCACTTGCAGGAAACTTCCTGCTGGCAGCTTCGTTTTTGACTACAGGAGAAAACTACAAGGCACAAGAACTGTTTGAGAGAGCAGCCAAAGGAATATTTACAGATACTTTTTTGCAGGAAAGAGTTCTAAAAGGTGCTGAAGACAATCCAACCAAAGCCTACATCAACTATTATTTGAAAGTGAGAATTTTTTTTGATTAACATAATGATATGATTGATTTCTTATAATCACTTCTTCAGTATTTCAATTTGCTTCCTCCTTGATGAGTTTCCCAACGATTTTTGTAGGTTATTCAACTTTTTGAATTGCATAAGGCGAGAGATTGTGCAATAAGCATGGCCAATACGGCACTGAGTACTGTTGAACCAGATGATCCCCTTGCGGTAAGATAACAGCTTTTTTAAGTATAACGTCCAAATTCTTGTCAGGATAACAAATATCTATCTGATTCTTTAGATGGTGAATCAAATTATTATGCCTTATTTTCTAGGCGACTCTGTATTCGATTAAATTCAAGCATCAGCTCGCTCTCAAACACTATGAACTAGCTTTTGGTTCCCTCTATTCGAACCCAGATGCTGAACGTAAAAAGGACAATTTGAGAGACCTAGTAAAAACATTACTGGACGAAAAAAAGTTGGACAAGTTGTTGAACTTCACTTACGGAAGTATGGATGAGTTTTTCACAAATATACTGTTGAGCAGAGCTAGAGCGTCAGATGGCATCAGTAACATTTTCTACGATTTTCTTTACTCGTATCAAATAAAGAGAGGGGCACTTTCTCACAGATTAGGTAAGTTTCAAATTCAAGATTATACATATAAGTATTTTGGAAAAAATATGTATTGTATTGTCATGAGAGGAAATAATACTGATGACTTTTACATTTTTCACCAGTGAAGACAAAAAATGGTTTTCTCTCACACAGATTTTTTTCTGTTTATTATGATTAAGCTAAATAACTACTATCATGTACTCCTGAACAAACTTACCTTCACATGGTATTATATTCGAACAACCGTTTTTTTTTCAAGCTTCTACCAACACATAGTGTTTCATTTTCTAAGATTGCTTTTTCAATCGATGTTGAGAAAAAATAATGCATTGAAAACCCTTATTTTTAATGTACAAACAAAGATGAAACTTACAAAATGACTGAAAATTTTATTTTATTCAAGTTCAATATCTGGTATTGCCACCTATTACTGCTGAAACAGCTAGAAGTCTTCTACATATTCCTGTAATCAAGTTCTGAATGTTTTCTTGAGGAATAGTCTCCCTTTTCCCTCTGGCACTTTCCTCTAACTTTGGAGTAAGTGATTTCTTTGACATATGTGTATTTTTAGCATCATCCAGGAAAGTTCTATTATATTCAGGTCTGGGCGTCGAGGGGGCCAGTTCAAAATAACGAATCAGACCCAATAAAAGGCGCAAATGGAACACCATGCTATTTAAAAATGCCCATCACATATCCATGTGCATTTGGAGAGGGGCCTCCACACTGTCACTGCTGCTTTATTAAAACGCTTCCAACATTACAATACAACTCTCTTATCAACGACAAAACGATAACTCTGACCTTCTTTGACTAAAGCAATTTTCAACATATAGTTGGACTAATCTTATCAAAAATACCATCACTCAGTAGCAAAGAAACACATTGAAAATATCTGCAAAATATAAGATTTTACGGTCATTCCAAGGCAAATCGTTGGATGGGTTATTTGTGATTTCGATTGAATCTACTGTATTTAAAACTTTTCACAATTGTTATACAAGTAATTGATATCAACAGAACATATTATACAGGGTGTTATGTAAGTACATGGCCAAACTTGAAGAGGTGATTTTTTCAGTGATTCTTAGACGAAAAGTTCATATAAACATAGGTCCAGTAATGCTTCGTTTTCAAGATACATGGTGTCAAAATTGTCAAAAGAAATCGTTGTTTTCGTATTACTATTATTATTGAATTAATTTTGGTAAAAATTCAAAGACTTGAATAGACTATTTATATGGGACAAAAAAAACAGTAACAACCCAGTTTTTGATGGTTTAGTAGTTGAAATGTTTTATTGTGTTGTCCCAGGGTCTCACATAGAAGTGATTTTTATATTTTTTCTCAAAAACAAACCAAGATACGAAAAAAATTCTCGACTTTAAAAAGTTGTAATTTCAGTTGCTCGATATAAAACAAATACAAAACTTGCAAAAAACCAGTGGCGTACATTTTTTCTGTAAAAAATTTTGGTTACGGTGCATTCCGGGACGCCATTGGACTTGATACTTTTAATATAGTTAGGGCTAAATCAGCCCTTTACGACCCTCAATAACACTGCCAAATTTGAATATAATCGGTTGAAGGATCATTAAGATATTTAGTAAAAAAAAAAAAAGTTTTCTTTTAAAAATGTTGACACCCTGTATCTTGAAAACGAAGCAGTACCGGACCTATGTTTATATAAACTTTTTGTCTTGGAATCATTCAAAAAATCACCCCTTCAAGTTTGGCCACGTACTTAAATGACACCCTGTATAACTAAAATTGATTGAATTGACATATCGTCACAATATTCAGCAATTTACTTTATTGTATGTAAGCATGCAACCAACTGCGCTCCATGCATAGCAATATGTTTTATGTCAGTACTAAATACCGAAAATATAGATTATACTATCTGGCAATAGGATCTATGTTAACTCGTGCTGATTTGTTTCGTACAATACATTCTATGTTTTGTGACATAGCTCGTATTGCAGTATCAACGACGATATAGAATATGTAAGCTAGTTAAAAATTATGAAATTATTGGAGATGAAGATATGTCGATGTTTTTTTTTTCTCTAGGTGTTTATAGTGGCATCGATTTCTAAGATCATTAGCCACATTTGTCGATGTATCAGCAGATTTGCGCACTTTATGTTCTGAGTCTTTGGAAGTACTTATAAAGTAAAGATGAATATTATTCTTCTAGCATAACTATCATTGATTGAATATATTGCAAATTCCAGTGTGTTAACTCTTTTTTTTAGCGGCGTCTGTAATGTATGAACAGGCATTTAGATTGAATCACATCAACACTGCGGAGGCTTTGGAAAAACAAGTGAAATGTTACCTAGCTGCCAAAAATGTATTACAACTGTGTAAACCAGAACATGCATGGGTTGTGAGACCATCTGATCCCGACGAAGAGGAGGAAGAGATCTTTATCCAGCCCTTGGCTGGATCAAATCAGGTGAAGATTGATATTTATTTGTCGAGATATTGAAAATATTTATGTTGATTTTATGGGACGGATCAATTCATTTGACTGAGAACTATGTTTCAAATCTCATAACTGTGTCCTTTGAGAAACTTCAGGACTATTCATAATAATGACAGGATCAGTAATTGAATATTGTGATACATTCACAGCTACCTGACCTGTAGACAGTATTGATGTAATTTCGATATCTTAAGTTAAGTTAAGATATTTTCATTAGGTATTGTTCATTTTTATAAAAAATCCGCTTCATTAATAATAAATATATAAACCGAGAAAGACTCGTATCACTAATGAAATAAAAAAAAAATTCATCGCTTCGGATTAAAACTCCTTTATTTTGTTACAGGAGTTGAGAGTATTGAAGCTCCGCAAACAAGTAGAGGTAGTAAGCATCGAAGCTATAAAGACTGAACTGATTTTTGCTAGCGCAAAACTCAAACTAGCCAGATTCAATAGTGCGGCACCTGTAAATATAACAAGTGGGTAGATAGGGAGAATCTTAAGTCGGTTCGATCTCGAATAAATCGTTCTTTTCTGTAGGTGCCGTGGAGTTGGTAACTTTGCTCAATAACGCTGGTCTGTTCAAGACATCGTTGGAAATTTGCACAACTTTCAATTTGCCTTATACTAGTGTATTCGAAATGCTCACGAGGCATTGCGTTAACTTGACAGAAGAGGACCATCCAAGTGCTTGGAACTGGCTTGTGGAGAATGATCTGCAAGGTAATTCCTAAAGTCGTACATACATGAAATTTCCGCGGTGCATGGCGGCTTTATCGAAAGTTTACTGTATTCTTCTTGTCGTTTTCAGATCTGCCTGTTAACAGAGACAGCGCCTCTGATGTTGTTTGGCAGTTGCTGCAAGACTACTTGGAAAAATATGAGAAGCCAAACATGACCACCTTGCATTATGTGGTTTGTAAAAAAATCATCAATATGCGAATGTATGTACCTCACTGGTTGTTGACTTCTTACAAGGTGAGCTCAGCAATATTTTCCAATTCTGAATATTCTCACATTACTCTAATTTGCAGCTCCGAAATGCTTCTGAATTGTTACGCATTCTGCACGGTTCCGGTAGGTTGGAAGAAGCCATCGAAGTGGCCAACGAGTATTTGCTGGCCGCTTTAGGATACGGCAAAGAGTTTTATGGGTTCGCCAAACCGGTAGCGCCCGTCAAATCCACTTTTTGTCTACCCGTTTACGCTATCCAGAGTTTGATCGACGAATTGGATATACAGAATTCGAAGAGGCTCGAACAACCATATATCAAGGTAAAAAAGTTGTTTTTTATGAGGTGTCTTGTAGCATTTCTGTTCTTGTGAACTGGTTCGAACTTATGATTTTTATTTATAGGAGTACGTCAATCTGAAATCTGTGTTTTTGAAGTATTTGGAGACCTCGACCAGGGCTTCCAATCAAATGTGTCAAACCAGTTTAACCTCGGGGTCTTTTAGAACAAATATGCCTATGTTAAGTTAGTTGTTAGGTCATAGCAGTCTTGTAAATTGTTTTTTCATCATTTATTAAAGAAAGTGAGCTGGATTTTATTTAATTCAATATCATAATCGTTTTCCTTCACTTATTTAAATGCATAAATCGTAGAGTATTCTACAAATTTTTTTGTGATAAGTGAGCACTTCTATTGATATGAAAAATCGTGAAAAATCAACAAGGATCGACATTTTCTTTCCAGTAACAGGGTTACAAATGAGGCGAAGGTCCCATTCGAATCCACCAAGAGCTCAGTATTCGATAACTTTGCAGCAAAATGAAACCATATTGTCTACCGTGTGTGGTGGATTTACAGGGGTGCGGCGAATAGCTGCATTAAAACGAGCTCACCACATATGAAATTAAGTCATAGTTTATCATCAAATAGCACTATCTTGATAGGATACGAATCTCGGGGACCTTCCACGTGTTTAAGCAAAGCAAAAGCAAAAAGTATTTATAACATTAACTCCTTCTCGGGACTCAGGTAGAGGTTGATCTTCACCAAAAAAACAATAGAGGTAACTGGAAAAACCACGCTTCCTGTTAAGCTTATGCGTGGGTTATTCATCACATTCTTTGTAGACAAATGAATGTTTGTGCGACATATTATTGTGTAGTTGTCCCGTTGAAGGCTATAAGGAAAAAACCGAGTTCAGGTACTGGGCGTTATTGATTGTGAACTAGATTTCCTATGGCACCGGTTCCTCCCTTCGTTCCTGGAAGAGATCCAGCGATGGATATATGAGCCCGCCGTGTTTGCGGGGTTCATTTTCATACACCACAAGCCGTGTCAGTTCTCTGGCTGGGGAGCTTCTGAGTAGAAAGTATTTCTAAAACTTGTACGCCAACTGTTTTACGTAAGTCGGGGTGGAGTCGACGACCGCAAGCTCTCGCAACGCATCCAAACAAATGTGCCTAGCTCCCTCAGTGAAGATACGAAGTACCTTGTTGTACATCCTGCCAAGTCTCTGGAATTGAGTTTTGTACAGGTTGGTACGGATAGTCTGTATCCGTTACGGCAAGGCGTATGATGATATTACGTTGCGTATATGTGCATTTGTTCAGATGCCCTGCGGTACCCGTTCAAATAGTGAAATTCATTGGACAACTGATGACTAATCGATCTATATGCTTCTTCAGTTAGGAGACTCCAGAACGAAATAGCGTGTAAAAAATATAAAAAAGTGTTTCCGCCCGGGATCGAACCGGGGACCTTCCGCGTGTTAGGCGGATGTGATAACCACTACACCACGGAAACAGCTGATAGATATAGTTTGAAAATATATAATATAACAGTAGAATGTAGTATTACCGAATATAACCACAAAATAGGTAGGGTTACGGAAGTGACACCTTTGATCTTGGTGGTACCGAATTGAATGACCTTGGGTAGTTTATCTGTCATCATCACATGGATTCTGCCTCCGTTAAGGAATAGTAAGCCAGCTCGGTTAGGGAGGCTTCAACTTTTACGTCTCATATTAACTCTGTTTGGTTCTCCAAATTGATATTTGACAAAGGTTGGATTCATAATGCACAATTTAATGCATATGCATAATTTTAAAGTACAATTTATAACATTTCAATACTCATGTAGATTCATATGAAACCATTCACCCGTGTCATAATTCATATGAATCTGAGTATTGAAATGTTTATAAATTGTACTTTAAAATTATGCATATGCATTAAATTGTGCATTATGAATCCGATAAATCCGCTTTAAATCCCAGTATACCTGAATAAAAGAAATGCCATTAATCGAAAAGTTGATACACAAAACACATACATATGTATGTGTTCTATGGATTGACGTTGATTGAAAAACTACCACAATTTCGCGCATGCGCATTCAAATTTGGAACAGTGAAATAGGTGGATTGACTCTTTTGTAACCACCTATTTTGTGGTATATCCAAGCGATAATGAGACTAGGGTCTTGCCCATATCCTGCATTCCTTACAATGAACTGATTTCAATAAAACCTTATATTCTACAGCCTTCTATGATATTATGACTTTTAAATAATTGGTATGTCCAATTTCATTCTATTTTCAAATTGGTAGTTTGGACATCATAGCCGCTTTCTTTTGAAAAGTTTTAAGTTTCAAGAACCGGGGCTTCTTATTCTATACTTGCTATTGGTTGATTTAGACAGATGCTATTTTCTAGCCAATGATTGAACTAGACTCGAAAGCTTGGTGTACTTACGAATAGTTTCAAAACCCGACACTAGAGGGAGTACCTCTCATGTTGAATTCTCAATTAAAGTTTACCTGAGTTTGAAGACTCTTATATGAAATTAATTACGAGTATATGATCGTTCTATTCAGTTTGGAACAGTAGTTCCATATATTCCACCACTGTTTGAAGAGAAATAAGAGTTGGTCAATGCCCATGAAATCGGTGTTGGACCAAAACGCGAGTGCCATCTAGCTTTTTTACTTTCAGTGAATATGAAAATTGAGAGGCACTACAAAATATTGTACTTTTACTTGATACAAATCATTTCATAAAGTTTTCTTTGCAATTTCAACATATTTCACAAACAAAATTGGTGCAATGAAGAAGAGTCTATTTAGGCATTGTTTGAAGATGAATATACATCTACATTACGGATTACATCACACTATATCGTCGAATGAATATTTCATCAATTCCATAACATGTATTATACTAATTTCAGTGTGTACTACTATCACATTATATTGTCGGACACTCATTAGTAAGTGTTTCCGTGGTGTAGTGGTTATCACATCCGCCTAACACGCGGAAGATCCCCGGTTCGATCCCGGGCGGAAACAATTTTTTATTAAATTTTTATCGATATCAAGCGGAGGAAAACATTACTTTTACTCTGAAAACATAATAAATTATATCAGCGCATGTCTGTTTCCATTAAAATAATAAAATCTGCATGCGAGTAATTATAGGTTGTTGATTTTCAACTGTTGTATTACTGGACAATTGAAGATTAACCACATCAAAGTTGTCGATAATCATCATCACTACATTTGAAAATTCGAACAGACTTCGAAATATTTTGCCACTAAATGCTAGGAATAGAATCAACAAGGTCGAAGTTACTCTTTTTTCATAACATTTTCATCAAATGAAAGAAACTATGAGGCAAACATCTATCAGAAAACAACCAACTACCTAGCAAATACCATGCTGGGAATAGCATTAAAAGTAGCCTATTTCGCGAACGAAAGAGGCCAGCCTTCTAAACCGATATCTTTCTCACTATCTTCGGTTTCCTAACAAGACAGGGACATCCCATGCACTTCCCTTTTATGTTCCAAAATGTACCGTCGGTACAAGGACATGTTTGGAACTTCCCAGGGATGTCCCGCAGAGAATATCCAGTGGATGCCGTAGCTGGTACATCCCAGATATGTCCTGGATCAAATTTATTGCGCCACATCCCATATTGGTTCTTTTTGTGGCCAGCAGATGTCCGTTGGTCGACCATTGCAAAAATTGAGGAAGTTCCTGGGATGTCCGAAATTTACCTGTGTTCTGCAGAAGTGCGCTTTCTGTATTCTGCCAACGCTAGGCATTCTATGAGTGGGCCCTACCACTATTTTGATTTTCTTTCCAGTCAGTGTGAGCTGGAGTCTTTGGTTCTCCTAGAAGAAGGGACTTTAATGTAGAGTTCCCATTAGAAATCCTGGAATTTTATTTCCAGGATTTCCTTCATGGTTGAGACGTTCTACGATCTAGAAGCTCTTGGGATTGTTTCTGCTCCAATCGCAGAGCTTTTTGCGTATTGTCTGGTCAAATAATCGGCCTGTTCGTTTCCGGGAACTCCGATATGACTGGGGTTAGATTATCTTATTGGCGATGGATACACAGCCTTTGCAAATTGTCAATGCATTCAGATACTAGCTGTGAACTTAGTCTGTATGATGTAAAGGCCTTGAACACCGCTTGGTAATAGGAAAATGAAATTTTAGCAGGGCGCAAGCTGTCCTTGGACAGAAATAGCCACTGCACAGTGATTTGGCTTAACCAAATCCGTAATCAGCCTATTCTAATGCTCGATAAGATAGGTCTAGTGATACGTACTTAGCGACTGCAAGTGGCGACAGTGCGGCAACGCGAAAATTGAACGATAATTTTGTTTTTTTGTTGGTTGTCTATGCATATCGTGATTTGCAGAATTTCGCTTTCGGTGATTGCCCGTATATCCTAACGCCGGCTGATTCACCCACCTTAAAGCCACCAAAGGTGTACCAAATGATCCCAGTGCGAGTTGCCTTAATGCCAATCTTGACGTATAATGATATCTTGGGGTCCGTATCAACCACCCGGGTTGGTGTTGTGAGATTTACGGGATTTCCTAAGGCTGAAAAAATAATATACTACTAAATATCGGCGAGTCGTCCCGGAGCACCACGGCAAATGATAATAGCAATTCTTTACCTACATCCGAAGTCGGGTATAGTCTACGAATGTTGATGAGGGAGTATCATTATTATTATAACAATTCAGAATCCAGTGCAAAACAGCAAAGAGAGTCCTTTTAAAAATCTTCAATAGCACTTACACAAATTCTGAACTTTTAAATAATGATGCAACTGTGCTTAGTCCTGATAATGTTTTATTAGAAATTTATATAAATTTTACAAACAAAAATAAAAAATAACAAACAAAAAAAAACAACTCTAACATTCAATATGGTGGGGAGCCAACCCGTATCTTTTTGATGAAATCGTCCAGCGGACAAATCTGATGATCGGTTGTCATCTTGCATTGCCAGTGTATCGAAATCAGTAAGATCAAGAATAAGAACACGAAGATAAAGGCCCACATCACGGCGATGGCGAATTTTGTGAACCAGCTTCTCCTGAAATAAATACACACTTCTTAAACTAAAAAAATTACTACAAAATACCATTAATTTCACCATATACATATGATGAATTGAAAAAAATGTCCATTCCAAAACAGGTCCACAATGTTGAAAGGCCATCGTAATCGAAGTAGTTGAAAGTGACTTCAAATTTAATAACATATGTACTATACAAAACGAAAAAAACTGCCCAACAATCAAAATATCAAACTCCGAAAAATAAATCAAATACACACCTAAATCAATCAATATGTTATATGAAATATGTAATGTATTGTTATTGGAAACTTTTTGTCGGCTAGCTTCTTCAGAGCTCGTACATCGTGGAAATTTCTGTGCGCTAATTACCGATCTGGTTTAGGTACATTTTCAATATCATCAGTTGACTCCTTTGTACCTGCAGTCCTTATGTCATAGCTTTCCTTTGCTATTTAAGAATTTCAAAGAGAGGGTTTCCTTCACTGAGCACGTGCTCTGCCAATGCCAAGACAAAGGGTCACGCACAAAAGATAGGTCGAGGTGCTTGTGAGGCTGCAGAGCCTGCACGACCCCCCTACAATCTACATAGGCCTCTGAAGAAGATAGTCACCTCGCACTAGCAAGATGTCAAAATGAAATTCCAAAAAACGACGGCTTTCAAACCCGTGTGAAAATAGTGACATTTTTAAGGCTGACCACTATATGCTACACTATCTTACGATTATTGAAACTCTGAGGAGTGTTACAACGTAAAATTAGGCAATTAGGCAAACGATGTGAACCAATGAGAGATTATTCTAATAAAGTTAGTCACGGAAGTGGGAAATCTCTTTTTAGCAAAGCTTAATGTCAGTAGATCTCCGAAAGCTCTTAAAAAAACGTGAGTTTTATATCAGTTTGTGATTGAAGGATTTCCGAGGACTTCCGAGTCTCAACATGAATTAGCATTTCGTGTCTTATATGTTATTAACTGTCTAATCACTATTTTAATTTCAATAAATTCAATAAATTGATAAAAATCAAATATGATAGTAGGAATTTGAGTAATAAAATATATTCGTGAAACCTTGAGATAACCTAGATAGGCCCAGATCAGACCTATAAGAAAACAATGGCTTTCTACGAATCTGATCCAGTGAGCGGGTTCGGCGGACTGCGATTTACATTTGTCCAGATTTATTTCTTCACTTTGAACTAATGTAATTCATTATAAAACGGCATTCACCGAAGTGAATATGTTAGATTACAGACTCTAGGTGCAAGGATCCTCAACTGAAAAGAGCAACTTTGCAATAGCTTGGTGTGATAAATGGAATGACTTTGCTTGATCCAAACAGGTGACTAACTGCAGAATGGTTTTGCAACTATTTTTGGTTTTGCCAGTAAACTCCAGCTCATCAAAACCTAGCATTCAACAAAAGTGATGTCCAAGTTTTTGTCACTAATCGAGCAAAATGAAATCTACAATTTTTTTATCACAGGCTCTAGTTTAGTCTCCAATCTTAGGTTCAAAGCGATGTTATTGGTTTGTTCATACGAAATTACCATATTATTTTTATCTCAGACAATAAAGTATATTCTGATTTGATTTTGATGATGCTAACTCTGGCGAAACGTAAGTTCAGTACAAACGACGTGAGTTTGATGTTTGGGTAGTTTTTATGTTTTGCATTGAAATTTATTTGACATTTTTATTTGGAACTGAAGGAAAGGTCATTTAGAAAGCTGAAAATGACCCGAGAGACCTATTTACTAGTGCAGAATGAAAAATAAATTACTTTTTAAATCAGAACACACCTATATTCTTCAATCTTCTCTTTGGTTGGATTTGTCTTGGCAAGGGGTTCTTTGGGTTTCTTTTTGAAATCAGTCTTATCTTCTACCGGATTTGAATTTCCCTCAGAAAAATTCTTCAGTTCGAAAAGTTTTACTTCTCTGGTCCTACAGAAAGAAGGAAACAAACAACTTGAATAAGAGGAATTCAAAATGAATCATTATTCAGTGTCAACCCTGATAAAAATAATAGGGTATATATTTCACGCAGATATTTAGGAATGCGTGCAAAAAATGCTCAAAATGCATTTCCTTACTTTCCAACTAAATAATAATCGACTCCCTAGCAAAGGAATACGAAAAATAATACCGACCAACCATCGGATCACGAGAACCCTCGGGAATTCGACGATGCTCCGCCCCTTTCGGTAGGAGTAAAACCATCGCACTTCACCGTCGGTGTGTTAGTCGTTTCACCCAGACGGGTATTTCAACTTTTGCCTCATCATTATTTGATGATGTCTGCCCATGAGTTGTACAATTTTTGATGATATTGAAGCACTGACTATGACTTTGAAGCCACTAATGCCTTTGAAATTATCAGTTGTGAATATCTACTTTCTTTGATAATACTAAAAATGCGACCAACAAACAATCCTGTGTTTATAGCAGGAAAGCAGTACATTTTTTTGAGAAAAATGCACCGATATAAATACAGTTGGATGTTCATGCTGAAAAGAATATGAGTTGAAACTATTTATTCAATAGAAAAAGTTGAGAACAAAAATTAGTTGAACGAAGAAAATGAGTAGATAAAATCAATGGTAAATCTGGGAGAATAAATTAATTATGCAACATACAAAGTTCACCAGAGAGTGACTTATTAATTATTCCATCATGGTAACCTCAGCTTGAGGTTATAGGGTTATTTGTAAATAATGAGTTATACTTGTTTACTCACCTATTTGGCGATATCTGTTCCACTTCAGCTGAATTCTGCTTGATGACTGCCATGTAATTTGTAACCAGATTCCAACACTTCATCATCCGGTTTTCGCACGTAAGTATTCCTAACTGACCGGCAGACTGTACCATTTCCTGCAGAAGGAACCTAACGTCTTCCAGTAGGACAAACACTGGGTTAATAGGATCCGAAGCTCCTAGAAAAAATTCGAAAATAAAGTATGTAAAAGCATTACGTTCGCCGAACCCACAACTACCATGCATTTTCTTGGGTTCATTTCAGACTTTGACAAGATTTAGGGTAGAAAATGTCAATCTACTCAACTTTCACACTGTCTTGCATACCTACCTATACACCTGTGGTCCCGCAGTCGCATTGATATGTCTTTTATGAGGTAGAAACACTTTTTGTGCTGTTGAAAACATTGCTGCTTCTGTTTGTACAGTCGCTCTTTGATATCTCTGGAATCTAGAGCGATTTGAATGGCAAAAGTTGTGAACAGTTTTTCGGTTTCGTCTTTGGAGAGTTTCTGCCTGAAATTTTTTCAAATTTAATAACCGAAGTATGAATTTAAGCCACTCAACTCAATTACTTTCATTCATCTACTTCGACGATTACAAATCTAGTTATGATGAACCGATCACAAAGTAAGTCTACTGATAACTATTTCAAATCTCTCACACCAACTAGGGTATCTAAATTGGCGATGAGAATTATGTTACACCAAACCCCAATAATTATTTTCAAGATAAAGAATGGTAAGTTGGTTTACTTTCAAACACAATACAAAAGTTCGAGATGACTTTCCTATTTCCTATTAGGAGAACCAAAATATCAAATGAGTTAACCCCATCTTTGGCATATTGTGATTCAAGAGTTCAAGAGTATATATAGTGTACTTCTGAAAATATTATAAGCTTTGTAATTTTTGGTGATACAGTTTTTGCCATGGTTTGAAAACTATCCAAAGGAATATGAAAGCTATCTAAATGAACAAGGAACATATCTTGGGCCAGTGGTAACAAATTTTATGGGTTTTATGATCATTATTTTGTTTAAAAAAATACTATGAAAGAAGTACTTACCAAGTTCTAATTGGTGGATGAAATAGTGGTGAAATCAATTGGTATATTTGACGAGTTAATTTTCTTTAGATATGTATTGAAATGGAATAACAATATTTCTGGATGAATCTGTCCAAGTCAAGATACTTGAAACCGTCCTAACGCTAATCAAAAGATATTAAACTATTTCGAATATGTACTATCAAATCTTTCTTTGCACTGCAACTATCTGTTCACTACCTAATCTATTTTTAAGTAGTCAATATATTTTGGAAACCGGCTATTTCACGACATTCCTCTATTGGAACCGAACAATTCTGAATGATCTCATTTCTGCAAAATCTTATACATTTCAATTCACCTGTTATTAGAGTTCTTTGTATTGCAATGAAAAGTTGTGATTATTCACTACATACAAGCTCTCATTTTATCACTTTCATAACTAGAAAGCTTATCAGATAATAATGCTCAGTTAGTTTTCACCATAAAACTCATTGTTAATCCCCAAACTATACCTACAAACTTACTTTGGGCTACCCGCATGCAGACCTAATTTTTCCAAAAAATTATCTGTTACATGTGGGAAGGCATCTTGGAATGGTAAATCAAGAGACAGGTATGGCAACTAAAAATAAAAAAGCATGCAAAATAACAGGAAAACATTCTCGTTATTTAGAAAAAATTCAAATGTTCCAAGCGCACTTTTCAAATGGTGATAACAAACAAATGATGAATGCTTCATGGTTTCCTTTCATCTCTAAACAATAATAATGGTTTTACTGACAACACTTGAATTTTTTTAAGAAACTTGGAGAATTTTTCGTTTTGAATTTGATAGTCCTGAATAAATGTACAAAGGCTACATCATATTATCGATGAAAGTTTGGTTTTGTGGAGGAAATTTATAAAAAGAAACCTATACAAGGGTCAAAGTGTAAATTAATAAATTTGCCCTGATAAGTAAGTTACCACGTTTAAAAAGCTTTTGTATAGATTTACTTGAATTAATTTTTTCTCATTTTCAGATTCTGAAAAGCTAGGCACGATTTCATAAGTATTTTTTAGTTTCAATGGCCGTTAGACTGTTATCACCAAGAGTGAGCTGCCATTGGAAGGTTGTAACAGTCTAACAGCTACTTAAACTAAATAATCGGGCAATGAAATTTCAAGAAAGCTACATCACAATTCGAACATAAAAAGCACAATGATAACATTGAAAACAATCCACATAGCAAGAACTCAAGCAGATTCAAAACCGACCTATAAAATATAGATGAATGTCTTCAGGACTAAAGCCCATTCAATGTATGTATGGACCAGAAACGTTCCTCCTGCACCAAGTGAAATTTTATTTGAGCCGTTATTATAAAAACAGGAGTTTTGGCCAAAAAATCGCTTTGTGAGCCCACTGTGCGTCGGCTGAATAATAGTGCCATATTACACAGGACAGTGGCAGCAGAATTAAAGTGCCATATGAGAGAGGGCAGTGTTTGTACGCTCCTCTACTGCAGAATTACAGAGGCATATAAAACAAGGAAGCGCTTGTATTCGCACCTTCGGCCTAATTATAGTGTCATATAAGACAGGGCAGAGTTTGTGCTCGCCCCGTCGACTAAAGTATAGTGCCATAACAGTGTCAGCAAAATTAAAGTGCCATATTTGTGCGCTACTCTACTGCAGAATTACAGTGGCACATAAAACAAGGAAGCGCTTGTATTCGCACCTTCGGCTGAATTATAGTGTCATATAAGACAAAGCAGCATCAGCTGCTCGCCCAGTAGGCTGAATTATGGTATCATATGAGACGGGGCAGCGTCAACTGAATAAAGTACTCGGAGGTCAGAATTACTGTGCCATATAAGACAGGACAGAGTTTGTGCTCGCCCCGTCGACTAAAGTATAGTGCCATAACAGTGTCAGCAAAATTAAAGTGCCATATTTGTGCGCTACTCTACTGCAGAATTACAGTGGCACATAAAACAAGGAAGCGCTTGTATTCGCACCTTCGGCTGAATTATAGTGTCATATAAGACAGGGCAGCATCAGCTGCTCGCCCAGTAGGCTGAATTATGGTATCATATGAGACGGGGCAGCGTCAACTGAATAAAGTACTCGGAGGTCAGAATTACTGTGCCATATAAGACAGGACAGATTTTGTGCTCGCCCCGTCGACTAAAGTATAGTGCCATAACAGTGTCAGCAAAATTAAAGTGCCATATTTATGCGCTACTCTACTGCAGAATTACAGTGGCACATAAAACAAGGAAGCGCTTGTATTCGCACCTTCGGCTGAATTATAGTGTCATATAAGACAGGGCAGCATCAGCTGCTCGCCCAGTAGGCTGAATTATGGTATCATATGAGACGGGGCAGCGTCAACTGAATAAAGTACTCGGAGGTCAGAATTACTGTGCCATATTTGTGCGCTACTCTACTGCAGAATTACAGTGGCATATAAAACAAGGAAGCGCTTGTATTCGCACCTTCGGCTGAATTATAGTATCATATAAGACAGGGCAGCATCAGCTGCTCGCCCAGTAGGCTGAATTATGGTATCATATGAGACGGGGCAGCGTCAACTGAATAAAGTACTCGGAGGTCAGAATTACTGTGCCATATAAGACAGGACAGAGTTTGTGCTCGCCCCGTCGACTAAAGTATAGTGCCATAACAGTGTCAGCAAAATTAAAGTGCCATATTTGTGCGCTACTCTACTGCAGAATTACAGTGGCACATAAAACAAGGAAGCGCTTGTACTCGCACCTTCGGATGAATTATAGTCATATAGGACAGGGTAGCATCAGCTGCTCGCCCAGTAGGCTGAATTATAGTACCATATGAGACGGGGCAGCGTCAACTGAATAAAGTACTCTCAGGTCAGAATTACTGTGCCATATAAGACAGGACAGAGTTTGTGCTCGTCCCGTCGGCTAAAGTATAGTGCCATATATCAGTGTCAGCAAAATTGAAGTGCCATATGAGAGAGGCAGCGTTTGTGAGCCCCCCGACTGCATAACTACAGTGCCATATAAGACAAGACAGCTCTTGTACTCGCACCGTAGGCTAAAATATAGTGTCATATAAGACGGGACAGCGATAGCTGAATTTAAGTGCCATACGAGACAGGGCAGCGTTTGTGCTCGCCCCGACGACAGAATTATAGTGCCATATAAGACAGGGCAGCGTTAGCTGCTCGCCCGATCGTCTGCGGCAGCGTCAGCTGAACTATAGTGCCATATAAAACAGGGCATCGTTTGTGCTCGCCCCGACAGCACAATTATAGTGCCATATGAAACAATTCAGTGTTGTGCTGCTGGATGGTGTAGAAAAAGAACAGATGAGGTTGTGATCAGAGTTCCCAACTGGAGCACGAACTTTTGGGTATTGGTATACTTCTTTCTCTTTTCGCCTTTGCTCTACACTGTATTCTCCGTTTGAGTTTAACTACTCAACAAGTGTCATTATCAGGCACATCACAGTATTGGACTCAACCACTACATTATAGCTACGAAGAAACAAAACTTCGAATTTCAATTCTGATGAAACCCCATGACAGTATAAGGTAAGTTTCAGTGCAGGGTGCTCTTTGAATTATTTTATTCCCAATTTCAAACTAACAAACAATCTAAACTCCAAAATTTTATACAGTTATCCTGAGTAGTTTTCGTTTATGGCACTTCGATGGACTCCCAAAGGCGTTATTTGAAGTTTGTGAGATGGCTGTAGAAAGTCGAACTTAAATAATCCAGTATTTCATAACCTAAGACTGAGTAGATTTCTACTGTACCAATGAACTTGGTCTTGTACCTAACAGGAAGCGGTTTATCTGGAAGATAGAGTTTTCAAAAACCCCACCTCCGAAAAATCAATACTACATGTACCGTTGAACGAAAAATCGAATCTACTTACATGGGAACTCGAACACTTTTCCGGAACAATATCAGTAATTTCGGAAGTTTCCTCACTGAGAATATGGCATCCTTCACTCGCCTCCTGGTCAGGCGGTTCAAACGGAGGTACGTCTAATTCTATGGACGGTGAATCAGGACTCGCCGGCCTGTTTAAAATCAGTCTGGGAGGCCTCAGAGTGAATTTTTTAACAGTCTTGGAATCACTTCTGGAAAAGTACGAAAAAATGTTAATTGATTGTCAAGATAATGAACTGGAAAACTTACGAATTTACTTGCTGGGTATTGAGCGTTTGAGAATCAGGATCGTCCATGGAAATTGGGGCCTTGGCGGACTATATTTGACATGAAACCGTTAAAAAAAAATTAGAAAAAAATAAATAAATTTTCAATATGAACATTGAACTAACATACTACTGATAAGTCAACCGAATGACTGACATTTTGACATGGCAGGATATTATACAAGGTGGTATGGACTCACCAGCATTTCCAACAACGAAACTGTGACTTTTATATTATCGTTAAGTACTAGAATGCCCTCGTCGACTTCTAGTGTATGGCACGTTTTCATGGGGGGCAGTTTCCTATAGTTGGGGTCATTTCCAAAAACGTTGTCCCATTTTTCAGAGAGTCGAGAAAAGGCGCTGGAACATAATAATAAACGACTTTCATCAGAAAACAGCTATTGTCCTTTACGACTGCTGAATTATATCGGTTAATTTATCAATTTTTTTGGTTTTTATGAATTTCAAGTGAGCTTTCACACAAATTAAAATTTTCTGCAATGGCATGTATTCTGGCAAGCTTAACGTAGATGGCGCAATTGTTAGTGGACGTCAGATTGGAGTAGTTGATAAGTGCATAAAGGAAAAGTTTATTCTTATCATAATCGAGTAATCTGAAAGAGTAAGATTTATAGCCAGTAAATAAATTTCACCAAATATAGACAAGTTAACCTACAAACTGACGTTTATGCATCGATTCCATCCACTCATTTTTGTATCAACTGTTATTTACGGCCGGAAGTTTTTGCTTTTCTTTTTTTCAATTCATAAATGAGGATTTTTGCATTTAAAGGGCCGTATTTCTCCATAACAACAACTAATTGAAGTGATATTGTCTATTATTACTTGTTATTACTATCACTCATGACCTCCACTCACACTAGCGCTCTCTGGCGGGAGCGATATCGTCCATGCCTGCCATTACAGCCGAAGATATTGTGAAGGTAGGATGCCCAGAATTGATTACAATCGGAATATATTTTGGTGAATATTTCAATATTCTCCGATTATAATGCCTTATATGGTATATTTTCGAAAGAGTTATAGGTGAGTCCAAGATGAGGATGTCCATTATGGGGATATCAGAAATAATGGTTGAAACAGTTTCGGTTGAATTTCAGAGAAGTTGGGCAACAGAATCATTTATATGGCTATATATAATTTCTAAAAACATTGGAGATTCTCAAGTTATTTAAAAAAATATGACTTTTTCGGATTGTCATTTCATTTTTTTTCGTGTTATTGTGATAGCTAGAAGAAAATAAAAACACTTTTCAACAGAAACTTTTCAGAAGCCTTTTTATGATATAAACATATTATTTTTTGAAGTACCGCACTATCTCAAGTCGTTGTTTTTAAAAGAATTTATAATTTTTAATTCAATGGTGTACATAACAGCTTTTAGTTCGGTCCTGAATTGAAAAGTAATTGTGAAATTGAGAATCCTGAAGTAATCTTTGAAAATTCCTGATGACGACAGAAATGGGTTCGAATCCTAATAAAACCGACATAAAACATGGATTTAAAATGAAACAAACTGTTGAAAACTGTATTGGTCAGAATCTGAAATTATGGTTACAAATAACAAAACGCCAGAGCATAACTTATAAAATTGCTGTTAAAGAAGTATTTTGATAAATCGAAAATTCGTATTTTCCAAAATAATTCGAAAATCCCAGAATAACCAATTTACCTCCTTTTATCTTCGTTACTTTATAGGATGTTTCAAATTCGGCATATCGATTTAATGCTGTGAATGTACAATATAAGTATATAAGTATCCAAACAAATATGACATTTCCAGTTGGACCGGATGCGTATCCAATTTTTTTAGTTAAAATGGAAACTATATATTTTTTTGAAAAGTACGATTCCAACAATATGTCATACTTAACCATAATTCCATTCCCCTCATAACAGAACATTTTCAGAAAAGTGTGCTACGGAAGATTAAACAATAGAATGCAAGCAACAATATTTCGATGTCGCAGTTTTGAACCCTATTTCGCATGCAGACCAACTTCTTTTCCAATTTTGGTTTTTCTTCATTTTTCAACACCAATAAACTATTTTTTTTTATGCTAACACAGGATTTTTAATGTTTGTCTCCATGCTTTCATTGAACATGTAATAACAATCTATAAATTTGTTTAACAGACTTTTGAGAATAGCACGGATGCTGTCGTGGAGTTGCTGTAAATAAGATAACATCTTACCAGCAGGACAGGACACAAAAAGTATTCAGGGTGTACAAAGTGGGTCCTCAGAAATTAAACAGGGTGTTCCACAGGGATCTCTACTTGGACCAGCGATATCTTTTTATAATCGCCAATTGGCCATCTACGGAAACGTCATCAAATATTCGTCAATGAACGCGCAAACGTTTTATTATTACTGTAATTATTTTCATTATAACATGAGAACAAAAATAGTTTTCCTCTTCACCACACTAGTAATTACATTCCGAGATGCGCATTTCGTTAACCAAGTTAACTTCATCAGTAGGATTACTAAACTAATAATAAATACCAAACCAGTTGTATTCCCATCAATCCAATGGATTACTATAATTAAGATAGTGGGTGTGATCCTAACTGTAAACATACCTGCGGACAGGTAGAATGACAACCACCCACACTGATAATATATTATTCAATTTATCGGTATCAACTCAAATAGTTAGAAATTCAATGGACCATTATCGCTTTTCAGCAAGGGCTTGCTTTTACCGTTCTTGTATATCGATGGCAATACTTTCATAACAATCGAATTTGAGGCCTCTCGTAAGCCGTGTATCGTGTGTAATTTTTATGAATTTCTTGTTCTCTTTAGGTCGATCCAGTATGGTTATTTGTATGAAGGACATTTTGAACTTTTTCTCTATCAATAAATTATGTAATATGTTTGGAGAATACCTATTATTAATAACTATCTCCTTGATTGTTTTCATCTCTTTCCGAAGACTTTTATCACTAAGTGGGAAGCTGAATGCCCTATGAACATGAAAATTGAAAATCGCCATCTTGTAGTTGATGTGGTGGTTAAAATCAGCGGTTACGAATCTTTTAGGGTTATTTGGCTTCCTGTTTCCATGACATTTCATAGATGGTAAAATAATCCGATTTTTAGATTTTATTTCGGACACCTGACTGTTTAGGTATAGGAATATGATAAATCATTTAAATCGTATTTCAGGATATTCGACAACATAAATGGTTTTCCATGAAAAAATTCTCACCTTGACAATTCATCGCTGCATTTACGAACAACGTCCACAATCCCCAACATCCTCTCCGACACACAGTCCTCCTCAGTTTTCGCCTGGCCAACTCGCTTTCTAGCCGCTTCCAATTCCGCATCCAGAGATTCCAAAACCATACGTGATTGCTTGATCCTTTCCTCTGTGTCCATCAGCTCCTTCTCTTTG
The DNA here is from genome assembly GCA_958502065.1 of Chrysolina americana. Taxonomy (NCBI): domain Eukaryota; kingdom Metazoa; phylum Arthropoda; class Insecta; order Coleoptera; family Chrysomelidae; genus Chrysolina; species Chrysolina americana. The sequence continues at coordinate 65,432,280 of OY293416.1, read as the reverse complement.
TGATCGTCAGTCTTGGATAACTTCTCCCGGAATGTTTTGTACTCTAACAACAGACTAGCGTAGGCGTTTTCTTTCTCGGTCAGCTCCAAGAAAACTTGGGATTGCTGATCCTCCGTATTTTGCTGGAATGTTTTGTGTTCGGACAGAAGATCGGCGTATGAATTTTTCCTTTCGGAGAGCTCCAGCAAAAGTTTGGACTGCTGATCTTCCATCTTTTGCTGGAACGTTTTGTACTCCGCCACAATATCGGCGTAGGCATCTTTTCTATCGGCGAGTTCCTGCAGAATTTTGGATTGCTGATCTCTGGAGTTCTGCTGGAATGTTTTGTACTCGGATAGAACTTTGGCGTAGCCACTTTTACTCTCGGCTAGTTCCAGGGAAACTTTCGAATGTCGAATATCCAATTCTTGTAATTTTCTATTCAAATTATCGATGATTTTCTTATTGTTCTCATTAGCCTTCAAGTGTGCGTGTAGCTGAGATTCCTTTTCCCGTAGCTCCAGGCTCAATTTTTGGTTATTTTCTTCAAACTGAGACAGCTTGGAGGATATTTCCGTCATCTTCTCATTCGAACTATCGGAAATACGCTTGTAATATTCCTCCTGAGCTTTCATGTTGCTGGCTAACTCGTCAATTGTGTTCTGTAGCTTATGTTTCTCTATAGCATCGATATTCTTCGCCTCGTCATAGTCCCCTTTGAGCTTGGTTTCCGTGTTTTCCTTCTCGTTCAGGAGCTTCTTCAAAACGTCGCACCTCAACTTCTCACTCGTTAATTTTCCTTCCAAACGCTCCACCTTATCCTTCAAGCGATCGATGGTGATTTTTTGTTTTTCGAAAGTCCTGCTTTTCGGTTCCTGAGATAACTTTCCCATGCTGAAAGACACAGAGCTGCAGTCGGACGATGAGTCTCCGTCTTGTGCCTTTTTCGCCTTTCCTCGCTCGCATTCCAATTCGCCTCTGAGAATTTCGTTTTGGTTCTCGAGCTCGCTTATCTTGGTTTCTAAATTTTGTAGCATTTCTTGGAAGGCTCGCAGTTTATTGAATAGTTCTTCGGACACGCCGTCTTCTTTAAGCTGTTTTTTCCTCTCGTTTTCCAATTCGATTCTGAGCTGCTCGTTGACGTTTCGAAGGTCTTTCGTTTTGGTCTCGTAGCCGTGCAACAAATTCTCGTAGTCCGATAATTTCTGGTTGATCTTCTGTTTGTCCTCTTTTTGAACGTGTTTTATGCAATCGACTTCTTTCTTCAGGGCAGTCACTTGTTCCAAAAGCTGGGAGAGCTCTTGTTTCTGGCCAGATATCTGTTTGAGTAAGTCGCCATTTCTGTCAACCTCTTCCTTGTATTTTGACATAATATCACTCAACTCTTTTTTCAGATCCTTCTTCGTACTCTCGCTCTCTTCGAGGCGACTGTGGAGATTCTGGTTTCCTAGTCTCAGTTCTTGGATATCATTTTCCAGTTTCTTACTATCGCGCCACATCTGATTTTTAATTGTTTCGTTACTTTTGAGAATATCTTTCAGCTGTGACACTTCTTTAATTTTACCACTCAGTTCGGCCTGCAATTTTTCAATATTATTTTCGAATGCCGAGTTCATCTCTTGCAGCTCTGCAATGACGGCTTTTTTCTTGTCGATGTGAGACTGGACTTGATTGGCGGTTTCCTCTGTGTTTTCGTTAGCATTCAACGCAGTTTTCTCGTTTTCTCTCGATTCCATTTTGAATTGCCTCAGAGTATTTTCTAGTTCTTGATTCGAGTTTGTCAGCTTACAGATCATATTTTTGTACTCATCAGTCATCTGTCTGAGCTCTAACAGTTCTTTATTTCTTTCGTTCAGTTCTCTTTGTAGGGTTTTATATGCACTTTCGAAATTGAACTTACTTTTGAGTTTGGAAAGTTCTTCTTTCTGTGAAGTATGTGCCGACTCGAGTATTTTATATTTGTATATCGACTCATTCAATTCTTTTTCTAGCTCAGAAATTGTTTTGTTTTTGTCACGTTGTTCTATATTATTTACATTTGAATGGTCTAGCTTTGCTTTCAATTTACTTATCTCCCCTTCCAGTTTCTTTATACGTATTTTCGATTCTTTAAGAGACTCTTCAACGTTACGTTTTTCGAACATAATATGACTCAATTTCACCTGCAGTTCTGTTGTTTTATCGACAGATGTTTGTAAGTCAGCCTGTAACTTGTCGTTTTCTTCTTTCAGTTTCATCGTTTCATTTTGAAGTCTAGTATAGTCCGTTTCATCATAATCAAGGTGACTGGTTCCATTTCTCGAATTTTTATCTAGCTGATAATCAACCTGAAAGGATAAAGAAATGATTTGGTAGAATTTTTGGATAAGTTCAAGAATCATGTGTTGAATTATTTTTCAGCCTTTAACAAATTATGACAGTTATCAAAATAATTCAAGAGTAGATGATGAGTTTGGGGATTGTAGTTTAGGCAAACAATAACCAAAAATTTCGTCTCTGCGCAGCTTATGACATTGACAAAAAAATTAAGCCCAGAAAAATGTTGGACACCTTAAATGTTAAATTTAACCTTTTCATTTTAGTATTTATAGACTCCAGAAAACAAATATATGACTATTTGGATGTTATGAGCAGGCTGCCTAGAATTTTTATAAATATACTTGATGCACCCTGAATGTTTATAGCAGATTTATCAATTAATATTGAAAATATGTGCAAAATTTTCGGGGTACCATTGGGATCTCAGCCTATAAGAAAATGGTTAAATGGAGACCAAGCAACGTATTCAAAGATTGGCCGACAGTAAACAGCTAGTTGCAAACATCTGTCAGACAACAACTACTTCCCTGGCTAATACCACGACGACAGGGTAGGTCGGACAACATTATAATTGGCCTATCCCTGCGAAATGGACAATAATCAACCGTTTAACTAATATTTATATATATAATAAGATACGACTTTTCAAAATTTTGAGTTTTCTTGCGTATCTCTAGAAATACTTGGAATTTCAGAACTTTCCAACCTAACGATCTTTGAATCTTCAATAGTTTCCGAGATCCCAATGGTAGTCTTATAGACGCTATTAGAAAATATGACATGTGCGAATCTGGAGAAAACCTGCAATAGAATAATAATAATAGATATTGAATGGTACACTGTAAAGAGAGTGAAAAAAATTGTGGGATATTATGTAACCGTAATGAAGATGTGAAGGAAGACAAATTATTTCAGTAACAAGTGATGTTTTCCCTTTAACGTACACATTTACTTGATTTCAAACCACGTTTTCAACACGTCAATTAGTAAATAACAGTCGGTTCAAGTACCTGTTAATGATAGATGATATAACTAATCTCAACGGGCTTTAGGATGAGGGTAAAAATATGGAATTTGATAGCCAATTATTGAGAACTCTCCTAAATAACGGTACTTTTCAAACAATCTAATTTTCCATAATTTTTATTGGATTTTACCAATTCAGAACTTTTAATATTGATTTATGGTATTTCCAATTAATGTTCTACTCACCATTTTAGATTATAATTTTCGATTGGAAAATTTTACAAAACAACCATACCATACCAAAATCGTAATCAGGCCATATATTTTCGGGGAGTTTGATGATTTCTGCATCCAGTTGAAAAAAATAATAATAAAAAAAAATGCCTCACCTTTCAGAACACCCTGTATACCGATATAGAGTTTCTATCGCTGCGATCGGGGTCGATCTTTAAACCTAATCACCCTGTTATAAATCCAACGTTGAATAGTGATTACTATGTTCGAGTCCTTGAGTATCAGGTTCCTCTACTTATCACTAGATCCTTTTGATATGTGCAATATCTTGCTGCAGGTCATGTCAAATCTTAGATATTTGAACTCCATCAATATCGTAAGTTCTTCGCCAAAAGTTAGGAGGGAATATGATATTTCCTTCTTGTGAATGCCATTGGTCTACTAACCGCAAGTAGAGTTTCGATTTTTTCAATGTTGGTACTAGGTACGCTAAGTACAATACTAAGGTATTTGATCACCACAAATATCGGTAGTGAATGCTAATACCACAATCGTCTTAATTCTACGAGCCATGGTAAAGAAATTTGATAACACGGGAATGGTGATTGTTAACGTTAGTTAATTAGATATACATACAGGCCGTTTCTTTTATCATTTGGTAACATTGCTATATTCTAAACCGTAATAGATACAAAGACGATCAAATGGGAAAAAATGTAACTATTGTGGTGAGCAGTAAATTGGTCATAGAAAATTTACGGGGATTCTCGCCCTTCCCAACTTATACAGGGAAAACTGAAAATGCTGTTTTCGGTTTTTTACGAATAGAATTGTTATTTCAGAAATTATAAAAAAATGAAAAAGGAAAGTTTTATTATATTCAAAATGTTCTAGAACTACGTAACGATAAATTTTCAATCAAACGTTTCGTGTCAACACCGCCATCATCAACTATTTTTTTCAAATATGGACCTGTCTATTTCATCACAAATATTGATAGAGCATCATCAGTGAAAATAATTTTTAATTACGGTCCTGTCATTAGTTTGTTTATGAATTCCACAGAATCTATCGCTTCGATTTAAAAATTATCAGTGACGTTTTGAATGAATGTATCTATGAAAATTAAATTTATACTATAAAAATTCATAAGAGATTTCTGCAGTTTCAGAGACGGACGATAGCAATTTACCCCAGAAATAAACTTACTTAATAAATAAATCAAACAATGAATTTGTGGAAGAAAATAAAACTAATACAGAAAAAGAATTCTACATTAAATGCTCGAATTGACGACCTCTTTGTTGAATGCACATAAGTTGTCTGTCCATACAATTTCTGTGGCAATTTTCTAGCATGATGGTTGTAATGCTATTACATGCATCTCTTATTTTCTGTTTGAGATGGTCGATATCGGTACTAGGTGTCGAAAAAACTTTATACTTTATGTATCCCCAGACAAAAAAATCCAAAGGAGTAAGGTCTGGGGATCGAGCTGGCCAGGCAATTGGTCCATTGTTTCCAATCCACTTTGTTGGGAATATTGCATCTAAATGTTCCCTTACTATTGCTGCATTATGGGGAGGGGCACCGTCTTGTTGAAAATATTGTATTGCACGGCGGGTGCTTAGTGGCAATTCATCTAAGTAGCCATCAAACTCATTGGATAAAAAATTCAAATACATTTCACCATTCAAATGCTCATCGTAAAAGAAAGGACCTAGTATGTTTATTCCCAAAATTCCCAACCAAACATTTATTCCGAACCTCTCCTGGAAATTGGTTTCTCTATGTAAATGTTCATTCGTATTATTCCACCTATAATGGATGTTTCTGTTAAACCAACCATTGTTGGTGAATATAGATTCGTCCGTCCATTTTTTTTACAAATATTTCGAACTTCCCTATTTCTACGTCTTAACCATTTCGCAAATCGTACTCTCCTTCCTTAATCCCTTTCTTTAAGGTGATGAACTTTGCGTATCCTGTAGCATTTGTATTTGTTCTTTTTCAAAATATTTCTGGTAGATTTTACAGATATCCCAAGTTCGTGGGCAATTTCTAGTAAAGAACAATCTTGATTAGAAATATTTTTGTAACTGACTAATCCTAGATTTAAAAAAAAGACGTTATTTTTCACTTTTTAGTCTTTATAAGGTAATATTTGCTTACCCAAAACATTTATTTAGTTCCTTATAAATACTTCCAGTAACAACACATTTTCTAGTTTTATTTCTGTCAAATGCACCACAGTCTCTCAAATTTCTTTCTAATTGTCTAAACATTTGAATGTTTGGAATGCGACGATTCGGGTATATCTCACCATACATATTTCTTGCCAAAAGAGGATTTCTATTTGATTTTGCATAAGTAAATAGCATATCAGTCCTTTCGTCATTCGAATACATCTTTAATATGTAACCGAGTGCTTAAATGTCTGACAGTTCTTAACAGATATCAACAACTCATTTATTTTTCTTGCCATAGAAATCAAGCAAAGCCTACGTGTTTAAATATGGTAAAAGAAGTAAGATGCTATTTAATTGTACCAAATTAGACAACACTTGTATTTTGATCAAAAACTGATATTTTCATTACTTCCAGGAATGAGAATTATGAAAATAATCCGTGTAAAAATTGATACAGGGGAAATCAGCCTTGAATCAAGGATTACTGTAATACAAAAATCCCCAAAAAGGAAAAATACGAATGTTCGTTGTGTTGGGGTATCTTCCTATCGAAAGTATTGGGTAATGACTGAAGTATCCTAATAGTTGAATGAGTTTTGAAGAAATCAAAACAATGTACAAAAGAACTAACGACAGGACCGTAATTAAAAATTGTTGTCACTGATGATGCCAGTTATTTGATATGAAACGCTATAAAAATGACAAGTGTGATATATCACTGATTTGTGATTTCATCGCTTTATCAATATCTGTGATGAAATAGACAGGTCCGTATTTGAAAAAAATTGTTGATGGTGGCCGTGTTGACACGAAACGTTTAATTAAAAATTTATCATTACGTAGTTCTAGTACATACAATTTGAATACAATAAAACTTTCCTCTTTAATTTTTTATATTTTCTGAAATAACCATACTATTCGTAAAAAAACCGAAAACAGCATTTTTAGTTTTCTCTGTATAAGTCGGGAAGGGCGAGAGTCCCCGTAGATTTTCTCTGACCAATGTACTGCTCACCACAATAGTTACATTTTTTCCCATTTAATCGTCTTTGTATTCATTACGGTTTAGAATATAGCAATGTTACCACATGATAAAAGAAACGGCCTGTATATACAAATATAAATTTTATTTTAAAATAACATATATTTTACCGTAGGAAAATAAGTAACGCAACATGGTAGCATCTACCTCATGAGTGTTGTGGAAACCTACCATATATCTGAAACCCCTTCTAACATATTATTTTCATCAGTCAGAATTCGAAAGAAAAAACCGAAAAAAAATCATACATCGCATTTGTGGTTTGGAAACTTATCAGAAAAAAATCAAATCTTTTGAAATGTGAATTTTAGGGCATGGAAAAAACGAACTCGACAGTTTTCCCGTTTCTAAGAAATTGATTAAATTGCGATTCCAGTTTGTGACGAAGATGAAACAAATACATTAATCGGCGTTCTTTTTTCTACAAATTCATGCTCCCATGTTTTTATCCTAGTTTTCCAAATAAGCCAAGAAATTGACATCAATAAATAAATGAGTGGGACGTCAAATTGATTACTGTGCGGTGTTGCCGATTTTCTCACCACGGCTCGGAGAATCAAGACGGCTGTGTTAATCGTAGTTTTCTGGCTTTCGTGGATGAAATCTTTTCTTAAACTGTTAAATTTTCCTTACTTTGCCTACATTGTCAGCACATATTGGGCGGTGAATCTCTTTCTAGCCACTACAACACAATGTTGACGGTATTTGCCAACACTGATGTGAATACCGGTCTGCCTGCAATTCCCACAATCTCTCTGCTATGAGTAGAATCGCTCACGAACTCTCTTATAGCCTTATCGATGGATACCGAGTAGGTAATTATCGAGTGATTTTTTTCCATCGACATATGGATGTTTATAGTTTACTTTTAACGTTGATGTTTAGGTGTTATATTCATGCAGTCAGAAGATAGTTAACTTTCTCTTGTAGTAGAGAAAAACTATCACATCCTTAACTTGTTGCACAAGTTACTAATTTTGTCGGGACCAACCAACAAAATGTTTTAGTCATACAGCTCGATACTTTCGGATTTCTTGATACTATGAGAACTAGATGACAACTCATAACTCATAGATTGATCGATTCACGTATTACATAGAAGAAACTGGAGCTTCTTGCAATCACTTTTATTCAATAATCATGCTTCTGAATTGGTTGGAAAAATTAGTACAATGATTCAAACAATGCAATGCATCAATCACACGGGCTCAAGACACAAGTAAGTATCAAACCATGCTAAAAACGATGTATCTCATCTAGTTAGTTTCATAACAATCATCATAGTCCAAAAGCAAGCAACGTATGCAGAGAAGTCATTTCAAAGGGCGTGAAAATTCGGATATTGAATCTTGGCTACCTGCTGGATAATATTCTGATAATCCCCTCAAGGTTACGAGTAAGGTAGGATATACGATTCAATATATTTAAAGTAAAATTCATATTTCAGAATACTGTGTTAAAACTATTTAAGACTATTTTTGTTGTATCAATCATCTTGATATCTTAACAAAATGAATAAAATGTAGGGTGGGAAATATAGGAAGCCAGAAACAAATTCCATCTTAAAGTGTCTACCGTAATGAAAAATGTTTCCATGTTAGTGCGAGCGAGTGAGTAAATTTTTGATTGTTTTGTTAATTTTTTAATATATTTTGTTTTAGATTTTCTTTTGCAACTTACGAGCAACCCTCAGAAGTAGCTTAACTTAAGCTATCAACGCTACCCGATGACTTATCCGCTATTGAACAGCAGAGTAATTAAAATTCAATTTCCATAGATTGACGAAATAATGAGGTGAGGAGAGTATTCGTTCACTTTTCAGAATACTTTTTAAACTTTCACTGGATTGAGAATGATCGTGATATGGTTTTAAGTTTTCTATAGCCTATCAATATTTCATTTTCGCACAAACAAAAATCAGTAATTGTTTACTGAATGCTTGAAGGGAAACTCATTCAAATATTCTTTCTATAAGCAGAGTTTTCTCAGATCTATTATGTAAGATTTCACAGAAGGAATCATACATTTATTATTGAAATATATTCTAAAAACGCACGAATCCATTATATGAATATGTAATTTATCAACAGTCAATGTTATATTCCATGAAATTGTAATTTTCAATTCAAGAAATTCCCCTTAGATAATATACTAAATTCATCAACTCCCCAAACGACTATTTTTTGAGGACCTACTTCTTGATAAAAACACATGCTGGAAAAATACACGAATGTAATACATGCTGAAATCATAAATAACTGAATAGAAATATGACAATTCAGACTATCAATTGTTAAATCACAGTACATGTTGCATTTCACTGATTACACCATTAGTTTACAGAACACGAAGCCAATCTGAAAAATGTGCCATCTAAAAACTTGGTTTTTCACTCAAATTTTTCTCATTTTGATTTCAACAATAATCCGTATTGATTTTTTCGATTTTTCGAATGTGAAAGATGTACTCGAATGAAAATTTAAATTTGGAATTATTCAAGATCCAGATTTCGAATTTTTTTCTAGAATGTCTTTGAGAAGAATAAAAATTCAAAATAATGATGAAACAGGTACTGCACCCATATCGAGATATTATAAACACAAAAAATCTAGGTGATACTGACAAATTTTTTGTTATTTCGTACTTTTTATTAAAAATGAACTATCATTTGTTGAAAAATGGACGAGATCATCACTGAAGTTGAAAACAAAATATCGTTCATAGTAGTTATTGATTTCAACTACCATATTTTGCAAAATCTCAGCACAAGTTCCACTAAGACATTTGCTTCTTCACATTTTCTATTTTAGAGCAGGTTGTTCTTGAATTCCATACAGACCATGGTGTAAAATTGGCAGATATTTTCAGTAGCCAAACGATCAAACATTAAGTGACATCGATGATTTGTATAACAAATTAGTAGTAAAAAAAATAAAACAACCGATATATTGCATGGTGTCCAAATTTCGTTATGCCCACAGCATCCGAATATAAACAAACAAAGCGCTGTTGCCAAATGCTAACCTGCATTTCTGAATTCTCTGAAACTGGAATTATGGACCTATCGATACATTCCGGTACGCATTTTTACAGATGCTACTGTAATCCGAAACCAGAGTGAATTAATTTCTCACCTTGGTGGTTATTCTGTCTACGATAGGTTAGTCAGATCAGGTTAGATTGGCTAATAATTTATGCATATTCAACTCAGTTTGCATGCAGTTGCCTTTATGCTCATTACTTTCCACACTCTGGTGTCGTAATACAAAAGCATCTATTGCTGATTGGGTCTGACTTAAGATGTTATGATTTTGTTAAGATTTTTTTGAAGACAAAACAAATGAAATCGCGGTCCTGTTTCTGTAATCGAATCCAGAGATGGCGCCTCGTCCTCGTGTCAATATTCCAGGGACATGTGCTTGTGACGAAATTCAATAAACTTTTTGAATATCACACTATAGTAATATAGTCCAAACTCGATGTGGAAGACCAACACCACACAAATTGTGTTATTTTTCCAAAATAATCTCAAACCGTTTGAAAGTCAAAATAGTTGTGGGGATTTCTTCATTTTCCTGTATTTTACATTATTTTTCTAAATAATTTGACAATATTTCCGTTTTTGTGTGGATAAAATCCAGAAAGATGACCACAATCATTCATTTATATCCAGTAGCACGTAGAATCTGTAACATACTTTGAAACCAATTTGAAACTTACATTTTATTTCTAAACTCGCCATACTCTAATTGACAATACTTTAGGCAAACATTTGTTTAAATCGAATCAATCAACTGGGTGCGTTGTTATACCCTATTTCTTCAAATCTCCCATACGTATTAGTTGCGAAAGTCCGTGATAAAGTAAAAAAATCACTATTCCTACTGAAATCTATCAATTTTGCATATCATTAAGTTTGTTTAGGTTTTGATTATGTTACCATTCGTTTAATATGTTGAAATGGTATACTCTTTTCAGTGTAGTTATATGATCCACTAAATAATAATTTTCTGTCGAAAAAAATTGCAGATGCAGATGTCTGCATTTTGACATGTTGCTATGACAATATCCTGCGTAGAGGGAAATTAATAAGTGTAAATTTCCCTCTGGCTTGACACCTGTCATAAACACAGTGTCGTAAAATATTTTTAATAGATATTTATTTATAACTTAATTATAGGTACATGTTATTATCTGTTATTTAATTATTTAAACCACATTTTAATAGGGTATAGAGAAATTACAATATTTTACAACAAATCCGAGATTGATAAATGAAGGTGCCGCCGATGTAATTCATTAGCGTCCGATAGAAGTAGACCTAAACTTTTTTTCCCTTTCTTCTAGTACTATGAAATTATATGATTTTGGTAGAATATTTGCTTCTCTATTTAATTATTTAAACCACATTTCACTAGAGCATAGGGAAATTGAAATATTTAATATCAAATCCGCAATAAAATAATTCGCAATTCGCTGGTGTGAGACAAAGCCTTAACAACGGCCTACTATGATGTCCGTTACATAGATAATAATATGTCACCTAAGTATGTCACCAATTTAATATCTATTTCAAAAAAGTTTCGGTATAAATTTTTCTAACCGAATCTCCCGCGAGCATGAATTAATATTCCGGAAATTTTCCTCAGTTCCGAATTTTTTAAGAAAATTCGCACTTTGAGAAAATTTCCGGAAATAATTCATGCTCTACGGAGATTATAAGTGATAACTTACATACATACAAGAAAACCGACGGTGGCGGTTCACGCAAGTATTGCGAGATATTTGGAAAGTAGACCGCGATTTCATTTGTTTTTTTATAATCAAGCTGGCGAATGTCCAGCGACAGTTTCACAGGTATAAGTCGGCACACCAGGGTTTTTAGGCATCTTAGTCTGACTGTAAATTCCCTGCGAGGACCAAGCGAAAAAAACACCAAGTTCATTTGGTGTGTGTAACAAAATGTGGGCACAACGCTGGGCATTCCGTTCTTTCTATTGGCCATTTATTTTCTACGACATCGATGCCACGATATAAAAATAAGAATCTAAAAAAATGGCTGCTGGTAAATGGCTGCAATCATAACACTGGTCTGACGAGATGCTTTGTTAATACAATCCGCAAGAACAACACGACCACTTACCTGAAACAGTTCGGCTTGCAGAGACGTATGAGGACCATTCCTGAAATCCGGCAACTGAGACTCGAAGAAAAACTCCTCTTCGTAGCTCTGATCTTGAACAACATTAGACCGTTCAGCACAGTAAATGTTCGGCAATGACAAATTGAGGTTATTCAAAGAAAATGATTTCTTCGCGCCGAAAAAACCCGGAGATCCATCTATCTCTCTGGGTATCGGCGAACTACACTTCAACACTTTCCGTAGTAGCCTTTCTTTATTGTGGACGAGGGGATAGATAGGACTACCTAAATTGGGGGAGACGGGGGACAAAACTTTTTTCAAAAAATTGGGACTGTTATACGAGAAAAGTAAGTGAGATTCGTTAAAGGGGGGCGAGTAAATTGGGACGGTACCTCTGTTGGACAAACTGCTGATTTCTTCTAGACAGGTTTTGTATTGGGAGGAGGAGGAATAACGCCGAGAGGACAGGACTTTTTCCAGACCTTGTTTTTTGTAATCCAGAAGCTGAAAAGAAGCGATAAACTGGCAGTGATCAATCTGAATTTTGATGTCGTGCTAAGATTGTGAACTCAAGGGTCATAACCCAATTTAATAAAGGTTTTTGATGGATTTTCATGCAGGCTCTAGCCGGATAATTCGGAGAAAATTAAGAGAATGTACAATAGACAAAATTGCTCGACCTACGTTCTCGCAAATTTTTCTGCCAATTTTTCTTGTAAAAAAATGTATTCGACTAAAAAAGCTCCTGTGTTTTTGATAAATAAGGCTTTCGTGGTTTGAGACTTGAGAACTTCACAATGCTTTCTATTTACTGATACAAAATATTGAAACTTTTTGTTAGGGCTTCCAGAAGTGATATATTGTTCATTACACTTTGAAGCATTCCTTTATTTTTGAGAATGAAAGTATGTCTGCCAATTGATACTTCATGAAAATCCATATCATGGAAATATAATCTCTAAGTTGTCGAAACTTCCGTATTTTTCAATTTTCACTTTGAATGCACGTGGAAACGTGAACATACAAACAATAACAAACAAACTATCAAAAAAGTTCCTTGTCATTGTTATTACTGTCAGAGTATATCACTACTCTTTTCGAAAGCAGAGTAAGTAGAGTATGGTCCGTATATCGCCGAAATGTTCAGCTCGGTTACTAGCGGTTAATTAGTTTTTAGGCAACCGGCTCCACATATATGGACCCCTTGTCACTTTGTCTTCGCTCAACATTATGAGTATTTTGAAATAAATTCGTTAAACATTTTTACCTTTCGTCAGAAAACAACTACCTCCAATGCTTTCACATCCATAAACTTTTTTTAAATAAATATTTACTCTTTCTATTGAAAATTTCAACACTCAATCGAATAAAATGAGTCAAATTGACAAATGACAAGCGGTTACCAAATCTACCAAGGAAAAAGCATGGTTGCTCTGGTGACAGATAAGTCACCGAAGTTTCAGGAAATAGTCACCGGGTTTTCAGGAATTTGATATATACAAATTACTAACCAAAATAACCAAGTATATATACGGACCATACCCTAGAAGTAAGTTTCTGAACGATTGTTAATGCATACTCCATACAGATAGAGTAAGTTTACGAACGGTTCGGGGTAAGCAGTCCTTACTCTGAGTAAGTTTATGAACGCAGCCTTGAGAGTGATTTGTCTTGTTCCGTGCGGATGGCGCTGCGTTCAACTTTGTTGTAGTTCGTAGTGTCATCCGTGGGGAAATATTAGTTAAACAGTTGATTATTATTCATTTGGCAGGGACAGGACATTTATAATGTTGTCCGACCTACCCTGTCACTGATGAGAGGTAATAAACCTCGAAACATGCATGTCTGCAGGTGGTCATTCCCAGCCAAATGAAGGATAATCTTCTGTTTAATTACAGGACAAGCACTTGCAACTGGGTCTTCTTGGAAGAACGTTGCACACATATCTGTCAGATGTAGTTCAATGTCCGTCGTGGTATTAGCCAGGGAAGTAGTTGTTTTCTGACAGATGTTTGCCTTTTATTTTCGACTTAGTGGAAACGCTTAGAGAGAAGGGTATCCCGTATTCTTTCAGATTATTAATGCTAAAATAATGTCTCGTTAAATTATTATAAAATACAGTCGGAATTTAGATGCAACAAAAATGGTCGACCATTTATCAAGGTCTTGTTATATTAAGCCGTAGACACAATGGATGTTTTATGTAATAAGTTTTAAGTTTTGGGATTTTGGATATCAATTTTCGAAATAAAACAAGATGCAAAACAGTATTGTGCGTGATCAGAATAATAATGGCAATGATGGTTTCGCGTTAAAAAATTATCCAAAATTATGAAAATTAAAACTAAAAACATAAAACTTCCACTGTGTTTCAGCCTTTACCCTTGATAAAAGCAGCTGTCATTGTGTCAGGCCGAAGTTATTATATATATTTTGGCCAATATATGACGCCGAATAATATTGCAGTCCTCAGAAAGCATTTTCAGATCACAGGACACATTCATATCAGATTGTCTATGAACAGTTAATTTCAGTAGGTTTTTGCATAATCACAATAAATAAAAGGTATTCATACATGAGGACGGATGTCCACTGAGCGGATTTTCTATATCAACCTTCCATTGGTTACATCTACAACTGTTACAGAATTAAATATAATAACTTCGCCCTGACACAATGACAGCTCTGCTTGTTATCACTGCTATCTGTTGGCTTCTTCATGTACTAATGACTTCGCCCTTATACAATGTTGCCACATGCTCGAGTGGAAACTAAATAGAGTCGTTTGCGCCATCTCTTGGCGAGATGAAATAGATCGAATTGATAAATATAAGGGAATGCACGTTTTTATATATCTGTAGATCTTGAAATGTAACTATATCGTGTTGGATGGAAAATAAATATATTGAACAGCAAAATAAAATATATTGCTACAACTAATAAATATATTGTTACAAAGTAAAACATATTGCAAAAACACTTTTTACCCTAACAGTGCCTCATTTTGCCACAGGTAGTCCAGCTTATTAATTATTATTTCTTGATTCATACCTATACTTGTGACTGCATTGTTACTCGATAACATGTTTGAACCTGCTACCATTAAATTGTTCTTGATGATTATTTCCCTTGCATTTTCGAGAATGGGATTCCAGATCCGGTTTAGGTTCATAGTATCTTCTTTCCTATTAAAATTCTCCACGTGCTTGTGGATCTCTATTGCTTTGCGCACAAGTCGACTATGTTAACCGTAGTTTGGGGCAAGGAGTATTGGGTCTTCAAAAAGTATCCTGTGATCTCTTTCAATGAGCGCGTGTTCCGCTACAGCAGGTACAAACATGTTATCGAATAACAATGCAGTCGCAAGTATAGGCGCGAATCAAGAAACAATAATTGATGAGCCAGACTATCTGAGACAAAATAAATACAATTTTCGGAATGAAAAAACCTTGAGTATTCGGTGAATTACCAAGATGAAACCTCTGAAGAAGTTAGCCACTCGTGCCAACGAAACGTTAGGAAACAATTCCAAAGAACGACGGCCTGAAAAGTCGAATAAAAATAGCGAGCCTGTGTTTTTACTGTTGGCAAAAAAATTGCAATTTTTATATTTCAGTTAGCATTTGTTCAACATCGTATATCAATTTCGGACAAGAAGTAATTTTTGATTGGTTAGTAGTCAGGTGCTCATAAAGCTTAAAATGTGAAATGAAAATAATAAGGCTCCTAAATCTTTATTTTCTGAAAATTTTGGTTTACGACTTTTATACAAATTTTCAGGTTTGGTGTTCCATCAAAAATACAAAAAAACACATTTTCGCGCAAGAAAGTGCTTCTTAAAGTAATCTTACTTCAGTATTGCTCCTTAAAGTGCATACTGAACGTAACTTGGTGTTTATTATAATATACAAGAATTTTATGAAACAAACTATACTCGATGTGATTATTTATTTTAAATGTATTTTAAAGTATATGAACTGACTTTATAGATTATTACTTATTTACTTCAAATGGTCACAATAAAGTAAATTCTCTATCTCATTAGATCAGAAGTTACTGACCCAAAATGGAAACATTTCGAAATAATTCAAAAATGGTAATATAAGGAATATTCAAGAACCAAGTTATTTTGTGCATTTCGAACAGGTTAACAAAATAAAGGGAAGACCATAACTCTTGTCTAATTTCCGCGGTTTCGGCTTCTACATAATTATCAAGTATAAGTTATCAACTTGAAAATGGCAGAACATATATTTTCACTAACTTATACGGCTAGAACCTTTTGTTATGTGACAAATATTAGCACGACCTCACGATCAAATCATTTGGACAAACAAACATAATAAATACATCCAGGCATAACTAAAAACACAACATACCTCATTTTCGTTCGTAAGTTGGTCGACTAGATTCTTTTTTTCGGATAATTTCAGTTTCAATTCTTCATTCAGTTTTGTCATACTTATAATCTCGTGGTCCTTCATGTCCAGTTCTGTTTTCATATCGAATAATTCTTTTTTCCAGTCTTGCTCTCTTCTTACTAAATAATCCAACTTTTCTTCTAACTCTATATTCTAAATAAAAGCGAATAAATAAATAATACAGATACACAACTTCATGATACATGAAAAATTATACTTTTTTAAGCGGGGGAATTCCCTATAGTGCACCGAAATCCAAATATGTTGGATTCCGAGTGATCGATTTCAAAATTTAAATTTTTTTCACTTCATCTTTCATTATTTGAATTCAATAAAACATTTAAATTAATCTGCAGGAGCAGGTTATGTTTTGTATTCAAAATACGCTGAACTAACCTCTTTTTCAATCTTATGGATATAGTTATTCAAATGAATGTTGTCTTTTTCGTATTGACTCAGTTTTTTGTTCAGTTCCTCTATTCGCCTTTTGCCGAAACGTATTTCTTCTTTTAGTTCATCTACACAACTTTTACTTTTTTGCAGGTGATCGTTGACTTGTTGTTCACTGTGAAAAATAAAATGAAATGAAAATAAACGAAATACATATCAATGATATAACTTTGGCGAACGGATATTATCTCTGATAACTTATCAATCAGAACTATATAGAAAGGAAATGAAGCGTGGGTCGCCGGTAGATTGTTTTTCTACGGCTATAATACAATACTGCTCCTTACTAACAATTTTTGAATAATTCAACAAATAGAAACTACCCAAACACCAAGAATTGTTGAAAAAAATTAATTTTCATGTAATATAATGTCATTTAAATTCAACGGGAGATGCCTGGAAAGCTGAAATCAAGCCAAGCTCAACTATATTTCCATCAAACCGGATGTCTTGAACTTCCATATTATGCATTGTGGGTTTTCTCGGCTCTCACGATGTTCTAAGAACATTCCAAGATTTTCCTTTTTGTGAGAACAGAGAATGTACTTCAAAATATCTAACAACCTTCATAAATGAATAACTACATTTTTTTGCTACGTTCAGAAATTATGCGATACTTTTTTACCGGAGTGTAATTTAGGAAGGCGCCACCTGATCAAAGTATTAGGCTCTTGTTTCTATTATTAATAAACGATCCCACTAGGTGAGTAATGTTGAGACATCAAAATTGACATCCTTCAGTGTAAAGAATCGCCAGCAGAATAATAATGTTCTAATTATAATGCCGATCAAGTTTAACAATTCGTTTGTCATAGCATTTCTGATTAAATTTAACCGGCTTTTTGGAGGAGTGAATGTTTATGTAATTCCTCTGTGCGAAATTGAACCGAATGAAAATCTAAAAAGAGGACTACCATAACCTCACATGAAGTGATTATTGTTGAGAGATATTAACTTTGAGGTGTAATTTTGAATTAAACACACGTTTCAAACCATTGCCATTTGTTGAAAGAACGAACCCCTGGATTCAGGACTGCAGCAAGTCAAATCTGGCCCACCAGATCATCAGACCTGATACCATTGAACTTTTTTTATATAAATACCTCAAAAGGAAAGTATGTATCAATTTTGAATTTACGAAATGGGAAAATCCACGCATATTGTATTACCGACATTATTTCATTTCAGACATACCGAGAGCTATAACGAAAATTTGTGTTCGGACTGATGTGCGGTGGGATTTAATTTTCTTTAACTACTGATTAACAAAATAAAAAGGGTAATGACCTATACTGTATGTAATAAATGACTGAAATGCTCGTTGATATGCCCATTAAGTACATATTCAATAATTTGTCACAAAACTTATTTAAAACAGTCGTAGAAAAAGTATAATGCGTAACTATAGTGAGATTCATACAAAGAACGAATTACTCGCATGCTAAAATGGTTTGTTGAAATTTATCGATCTTTCATATGATATTAAGAATGCTAATAGTATTGAACAGTCTAAAAATCATTTAATACAGTTCATGAGGTTAGCACGAAACAATATTTTTAACGCATATTGACACATCTAGTTTTAATTTAATTTCTGTATATATTATAAGTTATTGTAACTTATTAATCTATTCAATGTATTTTAAATTATATTCTGTCTGATTTTTATTGTGATCATTCTTCTCTTATATCATTAATATGTTTATATTAGGATTCCTATTTAATAAAGATTTATTTAAGATTTATTATTATAGTTCCTAAATTGTAGATAGTGACTCATCGTACATTTTCAGGATTTTACGGGATTTGAAAGTGCGGAGGGGATGTACGAAAGTGGCAAAGTAAAACTTGATTTGAAGCCAAAGTACCTAGCTTATTTCTGTTCTGTTTTTTGACCTGCTTCATATGAATTATGGACCGTACAACCGATCAGTCACTATCTACAATTTAGGAACTAGACTATAGTGTTGAAAGCTATTCAACACTGGCACTGACAGTTTTTGGAATCGGAGGTTATTTACGACTTAATTCAAGTGTGAGAATGGCCTCTATTTCTCCTCTATTGGTAGGACTACAACGCCAATTTCTCACACGCAATCTCCACGTCATCAATACGATAATACGTAACATCAGATTTTCGTTACCTACCTGATCAGATGTGTAAGATATTAATTTCCAGCATTGTTTATGCAGGTATACTAAAAAGAAGATGCCCCAAAGGAAGAAATCTAAGGGAGTTAACTTCGCTGATCTCGGAGGCCATTCAACTGCCCCCTTCTGGGGGGGGGGGGAATAATGAGGTGGAGCACCGTCTTTCTGGAAATGTAACAGATCCTCCTGAGGATCGATAGTCTCTTCAAGCATTTCAAGGTTCATATTGCCAATCAAGTTTTCTTTCAGAAATAATGGAACAATAATGGTATATCCAAGAATACCAGCCCAAACATCAACTTTGTGTGGATGTTGTGTGAAAAATATGTGAGTTTTTGTCACTCCAATAGCTCTTGAAGAATCTGCATTTCATATGGATGAAATTTATGCATTTTCAGTGCTTTTATTACAATCTCGTGTGACATTCCCGTCTGTTCTGATACTAATTTTAAGGAGCTCGTGGGCTCTGCAGCAAATGTTCCCAAAACTTCAATTTGAGACCAGTTTCGTAAAACTTATTTACCAAATCAAGCACATACCGGTGACTTACATTACAATTTGATGTCTTTCGTTAAAAAGACATGCCGCCCTTCGTGCGCACTTTCCAACTTCTCCATAAATTACAATCATTTCATTTCTTTCTTGAAGAATGTAAACCATTTTCACACTTTTATACACTTATTAAAGTAATCACTAAACAGCCAAACAGGTAAAACTGTATTCACAATACTACCACATCGTTCAAATTTGCTAAACAATTTTTGCCTGAAAACAGAAACTTTTTACAGCAGGAACAAAAAAAGAAAGGCTATCTGTAAATTTCTGCGATGAGAATTAGAAATTCAGCATTTAATTAACACAACTTTACTACCATCTACGTTTTACTATTAGACAACATTTTTATGTAAATTTTTTGGAGCTAATGGATAATGTTACCCCTCATAAAGGGTTGGAACGGTACCACCTAATATTGTAACCAGTTCTGGTCAAACCATGTATCTCAGTATAGGCAAGTTTTAATAATTACTTCTGTTGATTTAGAACGCCTCTTTTTGGAAATTGATCATCAAAAAATAAAAAGTCAGGGTACCATTGGAAAATGAATTGAACGCCAATCAAAATGATATTAAGGGTTGGAAGTTTTCAAATTGACTATTCCCATATCATAATCTGTGGAGAATCTGCAAATCTAAAAATGAAATTATTTCCGGCGAAAGAAATAATTATTTCCGTACGCGCACATTCTTAGAAAATTTCAACATGCAACATGCAAAATTATTTTAGAAAATGCAGAGTTCTTTAGCCTATTAATTTTCATCGGTATTACAACAATTTAAAATTTCTCTTTCGTGCCATCTATTTGCCTATCTCTCCTCAACGCGTTACATGCCATATGTCAACAATATCATTATTATCGACAAAGTGGACATACCGCATATTTGTCACGGTTCGCGAAAACCCGTCGACACCATTCAAGGACTCTAACAACATTACTCATAAACACGATGACCATATAGGTCTCCATAATCCATTACATGCATCCTTTGTGGCGAACATTAAGTTTTATTGTAGCAATTTCTTGAAGGAAAAACGCAGGAATTCTAACAAGTGAAAGTATCACAGAAGACATTATATTCAATTTCTTTCAACTACCCAAGTCTAAAGTGCTGACACTGTACTGGAAAAATTTTTAATCTTCATGAAAACCCGAGCATTTTTTCGAAGTCAGAGTTAATCTTATTTGATTACATCTCTTCGTATATGAGAGAGAGCAAAAAGAAAAAAAAAAAACCAGACGAGTCTTAGGTACCATTACTTTTTAAAATACATAAAACTATGATTCCGAAAAATTGAAAGACTTGGTCAAGTATGAAATCATAACTAATTTTACAAAATTAATTGGTTAATTTGATTTCTTTCAAGCACCTTCTGTGCAAGAATAAACAGTTATTTTCGAAATCATCTTATCATCTGGTATCATAGGAATGTGTGGATAAATTTCAGTTCTGCTTTTGGTGAAATCCAACCAACTGCTGTAAAACTGTGTTATTGAAATTGGTGCTACAACTGTTGTAGAAAAAAAAAACTATTCAAAAATGACGTCCAAGTAATTGTGACAGCGATAAAAAAGGTGCAGCCTAGGCCTAGCTTATGTAAGGTAACGCAAGAACGGGAAAAATATTAATTAGTGGAATCGTTCAGACACGTTCATGATAAAAGGCAGGTGAGGTACGAAATGTAAGGTACCGTAAAAGTTGACAACTTTCAACTTCTTTTTCCGGGCTTTATTCAAACATTGAAACTGTTTTTAAAAATTGAATATTAATCAAGAAATTCTTTGGGAAAATTCAATGTCAATTACTGAAATTATTACAATTATTATTTAAAAGCTTTAACCTAGGAATTCGTCATTCGCCCGAAATAAAAATAAAAAACAGTAAAGGATACTACACTCTTCATTAGAGAAAAGAACGCTTTTGGCCGAATGGGTGAGAATACTATGTAGAAAGCTTACAGCTTATTGCTTACAGCTTATTGCTTACAGTTTCTTAGAAAGCTTACAGTTTTTCATTAACCGCAATTTCTTAGAAAGCTATAATTTATTTAAAATGTTTACACGTTCTTTCAAAGCCTACAGTTCCTTATAAAGCTTACAGTTTCGTACAAAGCTTACATATCCATAGAAAGCTTACATTTGCTTGAAAATTTTAACTTTTTAGCAACCCACGGGTTCTCAGAAAGCTTAAAGTTTTCTATCAACCGCAGTTCCTTAGAAAGCTCACAGTTATTGGAAATGCTTACAAGTTATTTCAGAACTTACAGTTCCTTAATAGGCTTATCGTTTCGTAGAAAGCTTTCAAATCTATAAAAAGCTTTCAGTTCCTCCAAAAGCTTACCGTTCCTTGGAAATATTACAGTTTTTCATAAACCGCGGTTTCATAGAGACCTTATACTACTCACAGTTGTTCAGAAAGCTTGTAGTTTCTTACAAAGCTCACAGATCTATAGAAAGCTTAAAGTTCCGCAGAAAACTTACAGTTCCTTAGAAAGCTTACAGTTTTTCATAAACCGCAGTTCCATAGAAAGCTTACATTTACTTGAAATGCATACAAGTTCTTGCAAAACTTACAGTTCTTCAGAATGCTTGCTGTTTCGTACAAATCTTAGATCTATAGAAAAGTTGAGTTAGAAATTTAAGTTCTTTAGCAAGCTCGCGGTTCCTCAGAAAGCTTACAGTTCCTCAAAAAGCTTACAGTTTTTCATAAACAGCACAGTTCCTCAGAAAGCTTACAGTTCTTTAAAAGTTTAGTTTCTTAGAAAATTTACGGTTCCCTAAAGCTTACACTTTCTTAAACACCTTATAGATTCTTAGAATCCTTACAGTTCATTTAAAACGTTGAAGCTTACAGTTTTTCATAAGCCGCAGTTCCTTGGGAAACTTACACTTACTTGTAATGTTGTAAAGAGTTCTTTCAAAGATTACAGTTCTTTAGAAAGCTTGTTTGTAGTTTCGTACAAATTTCAGAGACCTAAAGAAAACTTATAAAAGAAGAAATTTGAGTTTTTTAGTAAGCTTGCGGTTCCTCAAAGTTCCTCAGAAAGCTTACAGTTTTCCATGAGCCGCACAATTCCTCAGAAAGCTTATAGATCATTAAAAACCTTGGTTCCTTTTAAACTTTACGGTTTCTCAAAGCTTACACTTCCTTAAACACCCTACAGTTCCTTAGAATCCTTACAGTTTATTAAAAACGTTACAGTTCCTCAGAAACTTTAGAGCTCGTTAGAAACTTTGTAGGTCTTTAGAAACCTCACAGTTAGTTGCTTAAAAAGCTTGATGATGCCAAGTTTGTTAACCAAACACACTTCTGATGAAATTGATGTTTGGGTAGTTTTATGCTTTTGATTTCATATAATATTCTACCTTTGATAGATGAGAAATTGTTCACTAACCTCGATAATCTCGTTCGACATCTCTCCAAATCCGATTGAAGTTGATCGTTCTGCTCCTCAGTCAAAGTAAGTTGAATTTTTACCATATCCATTTCACCGGTAACCTTATTTAATTGATGCTCTAACCTTTTAATCTGCTCTTCCAGCATCATGGTTTTCTCAGCCCCAACTGTTGACCAAAATAAGAATAAGCTGATGTGAATGAATGGTGTATTGAGCTGACTGACCTGTACTATTATCTTTGGTATCAACACTAGCGGATATATTATAAAATGACTCATTTGATAAGTTTAGAAGGCCTTCACACCTGAGGAGTTTCTGCCCGAAGCTGGCTCGGGGGGTGGACTGCGTATAGGGTAGGCATTTATCATCTATTACATTTAATTGACTGAAATATACGCACTTACAATAATTTATATCGCGAACATTTTCAATGATAGATGGACTTACCTAGGTGTACGAAGGAAATCTTCATCGTCCTCATTTGAACCTGCGATTTTTTGTGCCCATTCGTTCATTATTTCGTAAAATTTCTCACTGGTAATAGACACATCTTCGTTTTTTGGGTCTAAGGAAGATTTCAGACTCTCTAATGCTGAACTGGAAAGAAAATCAAGCTCTTTGTTGGGAAGTTTCATTTGAAATAGATAATGGGTGTGGCCGCTTTTTCTCAAATACCTCGAATGTGGTGATTATTTTGACTGCCTCTGCAGTGTTTATAACCATTTTTTTGACAAAGATCTGGGCAATCAATACGAATACATTTATTTTTACTTTATAAATAATAAAGACAAAACTTATAAATTCCAGAAATGAGTAGTACTTATATAAACTACACTGTGGAAGATGCCCTAGGTATTGGTCAAACTGGTAGAAGATTCAAAAATCGCACTCATGAACATCATATGAGTTATGTGAACAATAAAACTAATTCAACATATTCAAATCATCTTTTAGAAGAAAACCATAGTCTTCACGAGGAATTTAAAATTGTACATATAGAAATTAAAGGACTTAAGCTCAATCACTCAGTATGATTAGAAATCAATAAACTTACAAATTCCAACACATTACTTAACGACGATTATTTTTCTTGTAATTAGCATTAATTAGAATTTAATCATCTTTGCTGATGTTATTATATTAATGCAGGTAATAAGATTTTACCTACTTTTGTTTTGTTTTTAGTTTTACCTACCTGGTAGAGATATGTGTATAAATTGGAAAACACACTGATCGACCAGGACCGACCGTCCGCGACCGTCCAGCAACCACCAAAAATTGAAAGGGATCAATAAAAAGTTTCAAGCTCACACTAATCTACCAAAATTTTCAGCTGATTGGAATTTCAAACATGGTCTTTGAAAACCGGTCGAGAACGATCATTCAGTGTGAGTTGTCCGATAAGAATACATGTGTTGGAAATGTTGGTCGCAGACGGTCGTTCATGGTTGCTCAGTGTGTTGGCTGCCTAAAAAGGTTTAGTCTAGGCTTATTTATTTGTACATTCACTTAGGGCCGGTTTTTCAATGCACTTTAACTTCCAGCTAAATTTAACTCTTGGTTAGAATGTGAGTCGATTCCTTCATTTAACAAATGTCATATTCATTCTAACTACGAGTCAAATTTAACCGGGAGTCAAAGTACGCTAAAGGCTGAAACACAATGGAAGTTTTATGTTTTTAGTTTTAATTTTCATGATTTTGGATATTTTTTTAAGACGAAACTATCATTGCCATCATTATTCTGATCACGCCTCATAAACAATCTTGTTGGTAAAATTCAAGCTTCATTCTGCAATTCTGTTTTGCATCTTGTTTTATTTGTAAAATTGATATCCAAAACTTAAAACTTATTACATAAAACTTCCATTGTGTCTACGGCTTAACACGACATTGATAAACCTGTCCCTTAACAGCTACTGTGTTAGCAAAACATGTGAATTTGAAATAAATGTGAAAATCAAACCGTTCTCGTTCAAGTATTTCTACAAATGAAAATCATCTGTTCGACGACAATTCGTTATAAATGAAGCCGCGACTTACAGTAAGTCAGTCGCAGAGCCTCGAATGAGAAAGAGCAAGAAGTACTACTTCAAACAATTGTTTAAAATATTTTTTTTATGAAAATAATAACAATACATAAGGTAATGGCACCAGTAACTGGCACTGTACCAGTGTATGGCACTTAAACTCTCAAAGTCAAATTATAAGCTTATATGTTTGTTTCTGTAAAATAAAATAAGCACTAAGCGCCCCTCACACCCTTTAGTTTTTCATGGTTGAATGATGAAACCATCCGTTTATTCTTTTTAAGATGGTGGATTTATATTTTGTCGGCTTTGCTGTGTGAATGTTTCTAGTGCAGATTTTCTGTGGAATTTCTTAAGAAGGTGAGTGGTTATGCTGGAATTTTATTTCTTTACCGAATGTTTTTATAATAATATGCTGAAATTGACGTTATGGTCTAACATTTTATCACCAACTTTAATCTATTTTGTTCCACAACCTGAGTATAATTAACAAAAAAAAACCTTAGTGCTATCTACTGGAACAAAATTTATTCCAAGCTCCAGTAGTTGGCATGGGTGCCATCTAGTGGAGAAGATATGCCGGTTTCTAATTGAAGAATAGAAATTAAGTATTTGGCTGTAGATATGGCAAATTCATATGTCCGAGGCAGGATTTTCAATTTTCCAATTGGAAAAGAATGATTGATTGGAAGTATTTTGGCCAGAAACCAAACTAACCACAGAAAGAAAATTAAAGAGGAAAAAAAAAAGAAAACAGAAATAAGGAATAAAGTTACAAAAGAGCACATCTGAAAAACGAAAATGGAGTGAATCTTCATCAGAAGGAAAGGAGAATAAGAGCCTTCAGGAGACAGTGACTCCTCGCATACGAATAAAGAGAAAATGGTAATACAGAATACAAAGAAAATGACTTCGTGTTGGTTCAGTTTCCAGGTATGAAGCGGGTATTGCAATCTGCTGCCGTCATACAAGATTTGTTACCAGGGAGTGAACTAGAAGTTGTAGCACTTATTTGTTTCAATGTTCAAATTGAATGAAAAGGATGTCAGTGTCGTAACAAATGATCAGATTGCTCGAATGTTGTACTTTCCTTATTCCTTAGATGTTGATGGATGTTATCTACTGGATCATTTACATGCCAACTACTGGAAAAACTGAACTTTCACGCTGCCAACTACAGGAGCAAAAAATTTGGTTTTATTTTCAATTTTATTTTATAGATGAATAAACACAAAATGTATTTCAAACACTTAATTTTGTTCTAAAAAGTTTGTTTATAATATAAATTAAAAAAAAAAATTCAGCATTTTAAATTATTGACCACATAAATAAATGTATTTTCGTTCCTTAAAGTGCCAATTACTGGCCCCTTTACCTTAATTCATAAATTAACATTTTAATACCAAATGCAACACAAAAACTTTTCTCTACTGATTAACAAAAATATGAGGTGACAAAAAATAAATAATAGGATTTACATTATATTGAAATAGAACACAAATTTCTAGGACACAAGGAACTCAGACCACCGACTACAGTATCACCCTATCACTCAGCTGGTGTCAGATTAATAATCATAAAGTTGACGTTTAGACTTCACGTTCCTCGAGTTGTTGATGTTACCATGGTAATTTAAAAAAACGCGCTCTGATCAAATAACACAACCTAACTCACCGCTCGCGCATTAAATTTGTGTCTAAGGGACATCTTTCTCCAACGGCAGTGTCGTGCGTTGTTAACAGAAATATTAAGGTTCAATAAAATAGAAATAATGGAAACTCAATATGGAATGGAAACCTGAAATTATGATAGAAGAAGCTCCACAGGATTTTGAGACCGGCCAATGCTCTAATAGGCATGTTTTTTCATAATTCATTAATTTTACTCTTTTCCAATTCGGTTTCCCTTTAACGATAGTTACGATACTGTAAGCTTACCTATGAAATGTCATATTTTGGTTTCCAGCTGCAAAAAATGGTCTTTTACACGTATCAGAATGCTTCACCATTGCTTAATAATAAAAACTAACGAGTTTTACACAAACTAACTTAGAATTTACCCTTCATTCACGAAAAAACACTCTAATAAGCCAAATACGAAAATAAACAGAAATGTTTTGTTGTTGCTCTATCAAATATTAAATGCAGCGTTGCCGTACTGACCAGACTATATCGACAACGAAGATTATCCGTTCGGCGATGGAAATGCTACCGTTTCCACATGCTCCCAACAAGCTGCAATGAATTTTTCAATTGTCGTCTTATTGTTATATATTTCATCCAAGACAGTATTTTTGGGCTTTCGTTGCCATGAAAATACCCGACAGAAATCAAAATCTAGCTGACGTGCTTATTGTATCTTTGAAAAATTGCGACATGGCACCGATGTCATGATTTGAGGGATAACATTATGAAAAGATGTTACCTTCAGTTCTATTTGAGTATTACTCATCTAGGTTGTGTTACTTGATTGGAGAAAACGCGCGTTTTTGAAATTTTCGATAATCACGCTGAATCATGCTTTGAATAGGTGAAATGGGGCACCAATAAAAAAAATTATTTAAATCAAATACAACAGTTCAAAATAAAACCACAGATTTATTTTGTTAAAAAAAACATACTTATTTCTTCACCAACCCTGAAAAATATACAGTCGTCACCAGTAGCTGTCTGATGACTTTTCTCAAATTCAAAAAGGTATCCTGCTCTATTAAAACATGTATAAAATCTTAATAGCATGATCATAATAAAAAAACATGAATAGGAATGAACACAAACAAATAAATTATGCCATAAAACTCTCACACTTGTAGTAATGATAAACAGTGTCAACAAAGAGAGTTGGTGCCATCTTCTCCGGAAAAATATCAAACAAATTTAATCCGTTAAAGATAAGTGAAATGTTTAACTAGTTTCCTCATATTTTACATAACTCCGAGTGATGACCTTTGCATACGTAATTAGACTTTTGATAAAGTCAGAAAGAGTTTAATTTAAATCAAATAATATCAATTCATTACTTCACAGTATAGGAAAATTGAAGATATCAAATGACAATTCTTCATGTTGAATGTTCATTGATAAAGATATGGTATGAAGTGATTTGAGAACTAGGATTCCTTATTCCAATGTTACTTCTGTCACTGCTTGATAGTGCTAACATTTATTATATGTAATCAGAAAAAAAAGAAGGAAGAATTTAATTATTTTGCAATGCTCTTGTGTGAATACTTGAAAATAGTAACAGAAAAGGGGTGATATCAATTCAACCGAACTTTTTAGATAATGTAAAGGACAAAAAAGAGTGTGACTCTAATCATCACTACATTAATTGCATACCTAGCATATCAAATTAAAGAGTAGCCACTTATTCAATTCTGATTATTTATTTTCAGTAAATTATTTTCACAGTTTAGAATGTTTAAACTCATTAATTTCAAAACTCTCGAAGTTTTTCAATGTTTGTCCTCTATTCTCGAAATACAACGATTCAGAATTATGGTGATTCACAAGTTTTAAATGTATCATGCCCACGATAGAGTTCTCCTATGTTACAAGATTCTTTTTTTGAATGTTCTACCTATCTGCTCATTATACAACAGGAAAAGTAACACATAAAAATTTATATACTCCTGATTTATCCAATCTTGACATTCTATCACTATCTTAACCTCTTTTAACCTGTCTAAATTTGAAAGCTTACAGTAGAGTAATTGAGAAACATTGCACAAGTGTCTGTAGGATGATTCAATGTCCGGCAGGTATTAGCCAGGAAAGTAGTCATTTTCTGAGGAGAATTCTGATGTGATTGATATGAAATTAATCTTAAATATTTTTTTACTTTGTTTTACATTTATTGCTATTTTTCTTGACAAAACTGCTTAATGCAGGGAATACTAGATCCTGGTATTGCCTAGGCAGTTTTGAATTATATTGCAAAGAAGAGCATACGTAATTACTAACCAGGTTTTCCACGTTTTCAAAACAAATTCAAAAATTTTAACAGTGCTTGGTAGGTTTTTTAAATTGCCTTCTAAAATAATGTAATCATAACAAAATGTCATCTAGATAACTGCACCAATATAGAGTTTTTATTTGATATTTTGCTGTGTATTTGGATTCAGTGATATCAATACATTTTTCTGCTAATAACAGACTTGATGGGTTACCCATTATTGAGCTTTTATCAGGAGAATAAAAAGTGTTATCAACATGAAACAATTTTTTTCCAAAACAAACGTGATAATGCCCAATTTTTAACTGTGTTATTGAATATTATCTGATATTTCGGTTGTTAGTGATTTATATTTTTGAACTTTTTCAATATTAATGTAATTAAATATTCATGACAAAGCCTATTTTGACTTTCATCCTCTCATAAGAGATACCCAACAGGACATGGACTGCTATGAAGGGCCTGATGTGGTCTTTCAGACTCCAGGAAATTAAAATGGGGTATTTTTAGCAAAAGAATGAAGTTTGGCTATTTGTATAAAGCATCATGAGGAACACCCAGCTTCTGCACTGTACAAAAACATAGTACATATTGAATACAGAGTGGTTGACACAAAAATGCCCAATGCTCTGTTTTGCAGTGTCAAACTACTTTCAATGCTATATTTGAAAAGTAACAAATTCATTCTTGCATGCTAAAAACCTACTGGATTCTTTATCAGTTGCTTGAAATTCAGTCCCTAGTCAGTGTCAACATTTCTGCATGTGGATGTAACGGCATATGTAGTATTGAAGCTAAAAGGGTACTTACAGATCTTCCAGCATATATGGCATTATGAACTCAATCAACTTGGAAGTAGGAACCAAGTTTGTATTTTGGATGTCACATGAGGAATAAATATTTTTCATTACGAGTTCCATTGTTGAATCTGAAATTCAGAACATAGTTGTTCAACTCTAGTACAGATGACGATTGTTTACAATATTTCATTCATGACAAAGTTGCAATAACGATTATAACGAATTGAATCATAAAATTCCTGGAGAGAGTTAACTGACAGGCTACATGAATGAAAGTAGAAGTGTAAAAACTTGAAAACTCCCGAGATACTCACCTATATCACTAATCGCTAAGGCCATTTTCTTTGTTTCTCAAAGTCCGTAGTACGTAGTGGAATATTATAACAAAAAAATCCTAAAGAACTAACCAAACAAAAAAGTAACCTCACTTTAACAAGGAAAAAAACTAAAAATAAACGATAACAGTATTACGATATTAAGTCTATAGTTGCCTTTGCAGTATTCGAAGTTAAATCAGCATTCAATGCTAATATCATACAATATATTCGTACAACCGTTGACTTAAATACAACATTCCGCACCATTTTTTTCACACCCAAACAAGTTTGAAATTTTACCAACATTGGCATGCACGCATGCGTCCGATATTAGGTTATGTTATGAGTTATGACAACTGAACTACTCGCGACACCTTTTGAAGAGATCAACATCTTGTCCTTGTCGACTTCGAGATGCCTATAATTTAAACATTTAAAGTATTTGAATTGTTTAGGAATGGTATTCCCGAAATGCATTACCGCTAGGTTGCGCTCAGAATTTAGGCGAGGAACAATATAATATTAATGTTAAATATCATTGTTTAAAGAGAAAAATATAGTTAATGCCTGTGGAATCGGCATTGGAGCAAAATGCGAGTGCTTTCTAGCAATTTTAGTAAGAACCTAAAAAAAAACTGTAGGTTTCTACAGTACTTGATGCAAAATATTTTATAAAATATTCTTTGCCTTTTCAACATAGGTATTTCACAAACAATAATCTCGAATTTCATCACAAAATATTATTTCTTATAAGACAATGTTTGTATCTATAAACTGTCCCGTTTTTGCACCAGTTCAAAAACAGATTTCGAATGGTAAAAAGGTATTTTGTTTCCCTTTCCAGTATCATTGTTAAGAGTGTTAAGACGTCTACATGTCGGCTTCCATCCGGATTCTATCGGTATATGTCTTACCATGTATTAGGTACAATTGTAAACCATGAATACTAAAGAATATGACTGTACTCAACTAGTAGTTATAAAAATCGATTAATAATGCGAAAACAATCAAATTACACTAATCCCTACCGCTTAGGGCTTAGGGCAAGAAAGACCAGCCCCCGGACTCCGATGATTAGAAATGTTTTATAGAATCGAAATGTGACGTCATATGCGAAATTTCGGTACTATGCTTCCCATTTCTAAAGTTCGAATATGACGTCACATTCTCGACACATTTCGATGTTATGAAACATTTCTAATCATCGTAGTCCCAGCGCTGATCTACTTTATATCACTACAATTAAATATTATAGATGGCGCAACAGAAAAAGAGAACTTCGCATTTCGTTTCACTTTTAATTGGCTTTCAGAGAAAGTCTGGACACTCGCACCTAGAGGGCAGAGTAATCACACTTTATTTTTGTGTTAATTTGAAAACGAAAATCCTGTAGTGATAAAATCTTCGAAAATCTCGACCAACCAGGAAAAGAGTTAGATTGGGGATCATTTGAATATTTTGGATACTGTATGTTTCAAGCGATTCCATCCATGTAGAGACTCAGAGCTTTGCTGTTAATTATTGATATATAGCCTAAGCTAAAAATGCTGAAAGGGTAAGAAAGAATGGAAGACTCGATTGTTCGGATTCTTGATGATACGAATGAGGGTTCAACGATTCATATTTCAGGAGAGCGTCGCATCATGAAAATATCTATACAGTGTGTCGTCCCATTCGAAATGGAATACCCTTATAGAACATTTATTTCACAACCTATGGGAATGAGTGAAATACTGCCAACTTTTCTGCGGTGTTCCATAGAAGAAGGCGAGTTTGTAGGCGAAGTATCACCGACACAATACTAGGCTATACATTGATTCCAATATTACAAAAGTCAGTGACTTTGATTAAAGGAGTAAACTGGTGAACAGATTGATTGCAAAATGATACATGTATAAAGATATATTTCTCAGTTAGGTACAAGTATAATTCAAAATTGTAATGGTGTCTAATTTACAGTGGTTTTCGGAAAGCCTGACCCGCAAATCTAGCACTACTGCAGAGTTCTTCCTCAATTCTCAAAATTTGGTTATATTTGGCCAACCGCTCAGATCTACAGGGTGCTCCGGTCTTTATTTGTCCCGTAGAAAGTCCTACTACGAGGTCTGCGATGAACGTATCCTCAGTTTCTCCAGATCTGTGAGATACCATAGTACCCCAACCATTGGACTTCGCCAGAAGATGAGCTTTTATTGATTCAGTAACAGAACCTAAATAAGGAAGAATTATATTTAATCTGAGCATTTTTCATTGAACAATCATAAGAGGAGTCATTACGGTACCCAGAGCTATGAGTATTTGAAATAAAAGAATTTGAAAAAGTATTTCGAATACTTTTTGTGATTGAAATACTTTATTTCGAATACTTTCGCCTTTTGGTATTTTGTATTTGTCATTCATACTTTCATCGATATTTTTGCTTTTAGTAAGTTGCTTGCATTACTGAAAAAATATTTGAAATACTCTTTGGCGATATTTTTTTTATTTATTTATTTAAGAAATAACTTCCAGTCAGAACATGTTCTGGTGTGAGGAAGTTTGAACGTTCAATATATTCGATGTATTTCAAATACACTCAGATGTATTTCAAATAGTGTTAGATATATTTCAAATGTGCGAGATCTTCAAACAAAAGTTAGTGAATTTCATTCTTCTGTGACGGAAATGGCGACTAAAGTTTATCTTTCAGTCGCAGATGATTCCACATCTGACTTTATGAACATCCTGTTCATATTTTCAATGAAATCAAAATGCAGTTATTGAAATTCATACTAAGAATAGTGATGTCGCTGCGGGTGCCACAGCTAATCCAAACAAATTGATTGAATAATGCGCGAATGATACTCTTGAATTACTGCCGCTCGATTTGAGTGATTAGTAATTTTAACACGTTCAATGCATTGTGCTGAGCATTTAGTCGATTTGGAAATTTCGTTAATTCGTTAATGAATAAGTGGAAAAACCACTAGTGCATTTGTCGCTGTCAAAGTGACAGTTGTACTGTAGCATATGCGATTTTTCATACATAAATTGAGATTTATCCCGACACCAATCCTCGAGGTGTTAAACTTGTGGTTTGGCGCCGGGATAAAACTCCAATATTATTCATTGAAGTTGTGCAGTATAGTTCAAAAATTAATTCATTGCCATTTTAGTTAGGTATACACTCAATTTCAGTGATAAACTCACCAATCTGATTGACTTTCAGAAGCAAACAGTTGCACGCTTTTTTGTCGATGGCCGTTTGTATTCTTTTAGGATTCGTGACTGTCAAGTCATCTCCCACAATTTGGATGGTCTCCTGTTCTGTTATGGTAGTCCACGGTTCCCAGTCGTCCTGTTCGAAAGGATCTTCGATGGAGATAACCGGGAAATCTTTAATGAAGTCCTTGTACATTTGGTAGAGTTTATCAGATTTGATCCAGTTTTTCTTGTCGGATTTGGGATTCTTGAAATCCAAATCATAAAGACCTGAAAAAATGTGTCAGCCGTAATCTTGATTGATTAAATTCTAGAATTATAGTGAGTGGGGTGATTTATCTAAAAATATAATTTCCACTCGCGCCCAACGTGGGGCATGAAATTCATAAAACATAAAATTATCGATGGATCGAGATTTATTTCATAATCTTGTTTTCAACATTGCACAAATACATATTTTCCTTATCTTTAATAATATGATTTGAGTGGAACATACGTTTTTGGAATTACAATTGAAATATTTTTTTCCATTACTCGCCGAACTAGGTTGAAAAATAGGTTTTTGCTATTACTCTCGCTATTACATTCGTTTGTAAGTACACAATAATTCAATCCTAATTCAATAAATTCTGTGGTGCTCTGACAATAGCAATAATTCAGTTATTTTGATTACAACCAATGTTCGCTAGTAATCGAGAATTATTGTTACTCTTAGCACATAAACTTGGAAACCGAGCATTTTCAATTTCATTTATTATTTTCTTGGATTATTCTCAATAGTTTCCAGATTTTTTCTAGGAAAAAATCTCCTGGTATTGATAAAATCACTTCAGAATTTCTAATATTCTTAGGTAAAATTATTTTAGAACCATTGACCCATCCGATGAATTTCATCATAAATTCATGACAAATTTCAAAATATTTCATAGTGGGCATTATCAAACTCTTCCAATATGGTGATAAATTGGATAATTACAGGTCTATTTCGGTAATATCAAGTTTAACGAATACTTTTGAGAACATTTCAAAATATAGAATATAATAAAAAAAAAAAAAAAATGAAGTGAACAAAAATTCTTTCATTTGGTGTGCTACAGTTTTGGGGCCTTCAATTTACTATCTATCTCAACGAACTTTTTTGTATTAATACTATTGGTGAAATTCATAGTTTTTTTGCAGGTGATACTAATATTATATGGAGAAAATACTGGAATGAATTAGAAATCAAGACTACATAAGATTTTAAAAAGATTAAAAATTGGTTTGATTAAATCCTACTCACAACAAATTCCAAAAAAACGAAAACTTTGGCATTTACGTTTGGTAATAATACCCTACCAGAATTTGGACAACTAATACTCAATGATAATAAGAAAAATTAAGAAACTGATAGTATCAGGTACCTTATGGTTTTATGCTTGGCAGACATCTAAAATTGGACAGACAATTAGTATTCCTATTGAAAAAAATATCAAAAAGATTGTACATTGCATAACCATTTTTTTTTTCAAGGAATGGGTATACATTTTGTACTTGTATCATTGAATTACGAATGAACGTTATTATTATTAAGTTTATTACCCAAATTCGAGTAGCTCCAAATATTCCTGGACATAACAATCCTCGACATGCTTTATTTTTCATTCAGTCTCAATTGAATTATGGGACTCTGGCTTGGGGAGAAGTCATGAATTTCCATCTCAGAAATCTTGAGGTTCTTCAGAAATGGTATTTGAAAATCATATGTAGAAGGAATTATTTATATCCAACTAAAAATCTATACAAAGAATTGAAGAAAATGGACAGAATATTTCATTTGTATACAACATTACGATTTATATCTATAAAAATAAAACTCGTATAAAATTCAAAGATCGTATTTATAATACAAGGAGTAAAATAAGTGTTACAAAAAATATTTGATATATTTGTTGTTTTAAATATATTTCTCACTGCAACATTATTTATATTCCTTGTATTGAAAATATGATGTCTTATGTTCATTTCCTATGTATGATTTTCAAAAACCATTTCTGAAGAACCTCAAGG
The DNA here is from genome assembly GCA_958502065.1 of Chrysolina americana. Taxonomy (NCBI): domain Eukaryota; kingdom Metazoa; phylum Arthropoda; class Insecta; order Coleoptera; family Chrysomelidae; genus Chrysolina; species Chrysolina americana. Next base: position 65,397,082 of record OY293416.1, on the reverse strand, counting down.
TTTCTGAGGTGAGATTTTACCAGGCCAGAATACCATAATTCAATTGAGAATGTATTAATAAAAAATAAAGAATGTCGAAAATTTTCTATGAGCTTCATCACATACTTGAATTTTGATAATAAACTTCGTAATTTCCAGGAATACTATTTGTTTGTTCATTTTAGATGTCTGTCAAGCATAACCTATAGGTACTTGATACTACCAGTTTCTTCAATTCTAGTATTATCATTAGGTATTAGTAGTCCTAATTCCGGTAGGGTATTATTAAAAAATGTGAATGGCATATATTTCGTTTTTTCGAAGTTTATTGTGAGTAGGTTATTATCAAACCAATTTTTAATCTTTTTGAAATCTAATGTAGTCTCTGTTTGTAATTTGATTCAGAGTATTTTCTCCATATAATATTACTGTATTATCTGAAAAACTATTAATTTCATATTTAATATCAATGTAAGAAGTCGTTGAGATAGATAGTAGGTAGAGGTGGACCCAAAGCTGTCTCCTGTGGCACTCCAAATTGAGAGATTTTCGTCCATTTCTAGTTTCATCAATTTTGACATATTGTGTTCTATTCTCCAAATACTTTTTGAGATCATAAACTTCGCCGCGAAATCCAATATTCGATAATTTCATTGATGGTAGTTATGGTCAACAGCAGCAAAAGCTTTAGTTAGGTCTAAAAAAATAGCCATAGTTGAATTTTGATTATCAAGATGTTGATATATTATTATATTATTAGTCAGATGATTTTTTCTATAAAAATTTCCATTCCATATTTCAAAATTTCTCAAAAATTTGGATGAACTTGATAGTAGTGAAAGAGGCCTGTAATTTCAATTTTCGAATTAATCACCACATTCATAAATGGGTTTGATAATGCCAACATGAACAATACAATTTTCTAAAAAATTAATAACTATAACTTTTTGGGGAACGCTTTATAGAAACGTACCGTCTTTATAAAACTCAGAAGCGGCAACGTCCATCCCGATTTCAATTCTTCCAGTATAGCCTGCTTTGGCTATGGCATCTTTGATGAGATTCAGAGCGTCCTTATTATTCTGTATATTCGGGGCGAACCCACCCTCATCCCCGACAGCTGTGGCATCCAAGCCAAATTTGTCCTTTATTACTTTTTTCAGGTGCTGGTATGTTTCGCTGCCCATTCTCATCGCTTCCTTGAAGGAAGTGGCTCCGGTGGGAAGAATCATGAACTCCTGAAATAGATATTAGATATTTCATTCGACTCGATCTCCACCAGAAGAACTTTTTTCATCAAACCTCTCCGAAAACTTTATGTCTACTTGACGAGCGTACAGAAAATGGAATTTTTTTGGGCGATGGCATAAAAAAATGTGACGAGCACTGATAATAATAATAGCTATTTTATATAATATGTTAAATGTATGAGTTCTAGTTCAATCTACATTACCCCAAAAAACTTTACTCATTTGCTACATGAAAATTCAACGGGAGAACAAATAAAAATTTTTAGTTTATCGAAATATATTAGTCGGCTCTTACATTACGACAGTAGAAATAAATTAGTAACACAAAGTTGAGTGCATTTTAATTACAATTAGTGTCAGAAGTGCGTTTTTGATAATGAATAAGTGTTTGCAAAGTGGACAGTCAGTGTTTGCCAATAAATAAGTTGAAACTTTTGCACGTTACATAAATTGGGGGCTTGTGATACAAACCAGCGGTTGCGGGGTGGATATTTTTAGAAATTCGAAAATCTTAACTCGTGAGACGTAAACTTTTTGTCGAAGAATAAATAGAAATTTCGTGGAATTATTCAGATATCAGGCGCGGATACAAGAGGGGGGTATAGCTTTTTATGGTAAATTTGTAAAAAATTTATGAAAATCAAGTGTTTTGGTCATGAGTCAAGGATGGAAATTGCGCCCATTGCCCCCTGGATCTGTTACAAAAAATAAAAAAAAAACAAAAAATTCATTTAATTCAAAATGCGGTAAAAAATGTAAAACACATTACAAACTTAAATATCTAAAAATGCTAAAACTATCACTAAGCCGCAGAGGCAGTAGGAGGGAGTTATATTGCATTTAGCGGCGAGGGGTTTACTCCTGCCCTGCTGAGCTGTCAGCGGGCGGGCAAAACCAGCTCACACCTGCCCTAGGGCAGGCCCTACGATGTTATGTAGGCGGTTAAATGCTGTAGGTGCTAAGTCTAGAAGTTGTTAGACTTCCCCGCCTCCTCCAAGTTATGCCGGGGGTATTATTAGCTTATATGTAAGACATCGAGCTATTAAATTCATGTATTATTGAGTTTTCAGTCATGGGTTTCATAAGTGATTTATCACTCGTCTTCTGGGTTCTCGTGGAAAATGTCCAGTGCCTGGTAGATGAGTCCTCTATGCTCGGACTGCTGTTATATCCCTGGTCAACGGGCTTCCAAGGATATGGTATCTGTAGAATTTATCAGACTGTTGTTTGATCGATGGATGGTCTAGCCGAATGTATCTGTCACTGTTTGTGACGATACGGAGTACTTTGTTTTGCATCCACTCCAATCTCCCAATATGGGCTTTGGGGAGGCTGCAAAACACGGGGCAGGCGTAGATCATCGTTGGTCTGATGACCTGCTTGTAGATCAACACCTTGTTCTTTATGGACAGCTTGGAATTCCTGGCTATTAACGGGTATGTCCTTCTTACTGGCTTCCGCAGCTCGTTGAATTGCAAAGCTGACATGTCTTCCAAGTGTTAATCTTTTGTCCAGCTGTACTCCCAAGATCCTGTCAGAGATACGAACTGATGAAATTATCTCAAGAAAAGTGAGCCTTGTGGACTTGAACGTTACCAATTTGAAACAGGAGTTGGGGAAAGAGAAACTTGAAACCACTTCTAAGAAATCGATACTCTAGAAAATACCCTTGAGAAGATTGATTCTGAGGGCTTGGAGCTAGAAAACCGCAGGAACGGTCGGCACTTTGTAAGATCCGACTAGATGATGAAGTACAAAGGAGGGAAACCAAACTTTGTGCCGTGGCGAATTGATTGGGAGAAAGAGTGTGAATCTTCGAAAATTAGAAACGGAATGAACACGGAGGTAGATCAAACCGTTGATAGAATCGAGGCAGAAATGGACAGAATAAAGGAAATAATGATTTGACACTGCGCACATCACAGAAACTGTTGATTGAAATTCAATGCTGGTCTTTGAGGTGAATTTTGTACCAAAGAAGTTAGATGCACTCTAGAAAATTCTCGAAGAACAGAGGAAAGAGCAAGAAAATGAAAATAAATATCCTCATAACTCCAGCAGAAAGGACGTCTGTGAAGCTGCGTTTAGTGAAAACCCTGTTGAGATGAAGACCCTGGGTGCTGCGTAGCAATAGTACAGCCATGTGATGAATCACTTAGCAATTTCGTTCTTGCGCGAGCCCTATTAAAGAGAAAACAAGCTATTCCTGTGAGAGTTGCCAACGTGTATAGCGAATCCATTAAAGTTAAAGGAGGCGATATCATTGAAATCTGTGAACCTATTTCATGGGGGTAGCAAACTACGATTCAGATAACCACCAAGAAAGAAAGGAAGTCTCAAAGAGTGTTATGACAATTCTTGAAAAATCATTTACCACTTGTCAACAGAAGAATTGAGAGCTGCCAAAAATTTCATCACAAGTGAAAGCGACGTATTTGATTCAACAAGAACAGGAAGAACTAACCTGGTCAAACACAGAAACAATACTGGCCAAGCCCACCCGATTTGGCAACTACCAAGAAGAGTTCCATTTGCCAAACAAAAATAGGTGGAAGAGTTTGTTGACGAGATGATGGAAGAAGGTGTGATCAGCGAGCCCTTGGTCTGCACCTGTTGTATTGGTTTCTAAGAAGAATGGACCCACGAGATTTTGTGTGGATTATAGTAAATTGAGTGATGTCACGAAGAAGGATAGCTATTCTTCACCAAGGATAGAGTACAAATTTACAACTTTGGTTCACGTTGGTTCTCCACACTAGATCTGAAGAGCAAGTGGCATACATGAAGACGATAAGTTGAAGACAGCATTTTCGACTGGAAGCAGACTTTATCAGTTTACTGTTATGCCTTTTAGATTATGCAATGCTCCAGCAACATTTGAAAGACTTATAGAGCTGGTCCTGCGTAGGCTCACTTACAAGATTTGCCTAGTATACCTCGACGGCGTTTTAGTCATGGGAAAGACATTTGAAGAACATCTGCACAATTTGCGAGAAGTACTTCAACGATTCAGGAAAAGCAATTTCAAACTGAATCCCCATGGATTTTCTGAGTCACACTGTGTCATCAGACGGCATCCGAATAGATGAAAGATACAGAAGATACAGGTGATCCGAGACTGGCCGAGACCTAAAGACAAATATGAAATGAGGACCTTCCTAGGTCTCTGCACCTACTACTGTCGCTTTGTAGAAGGATTTGGTGATACTGCGGCACCCCTGGACCTAGAAGTTGAGAGAAGACCGAGTAAAAGTCGTCTGGTCCAACGGAAGTGAACGGGCATTTGGATCCCTGGAAGTTGCTCTATGTTCCAGTCCGATTTCAAGTTTTCCACGTCAAAGAGGCCTGTTCGTTTTGGAAACTGATGCCAGTATCAATGGTATTGGAGCCGTACTATCCCAAGAGCAATATGGCCAGGTAAAATTAATTGTTTTATCTACAGCAAAGCATTGACCAAGCCAGAAAGAAATTATTGTGCAACAAGAAAGGAACTACTGGCAATCATCAAGGCTGTAGACCACTTTCACAAATATGCTATTGAAAGTTACCTAGTAGAGAAAGTGACCAGTAGTTAGTAACACAGTCGAAATTTTCTGAGTCGCAGAATACTTTGAGACTATACCTGCATGGCCAACTTATTTCCAGCATGCGATCCTCCGTTAATAACATTGAAAGCCGGCACGGGTAGGATGATATCTTTATTCCCAGCCAAGTCTGCGATATGTCTGTACAGCGGAAGGCCCCTTTTAGCGGCACCGGCTTTGCACACGGCCAGTGACACTCCCAAGATGGCGTTGGCTCCGAGCTTGCTCTTGTTTTCCGTTCCGTCCAGATTCAACATGAACTCATCGATTTTTTCTTGTTCGGTGACATCGAAATCTTGCTTCAGCAGCTCTGGGGCGATGATATTGTTCACGTTGTCGATGGCTTTGAAGACGCCTTTGCCATGGTACTCGGTGGGTATTTCGTCACGGAGTTCTAAGGCTTCGTGGATTCCTGGAATGGATGAAACAAAACTGAATTATCTACGATATGCTTTCTTTGGATTTGAAAATATTTTTTATTGTATTCTGACAGAAATTGAACTATTTGAAGTTACTTTCTCAGCCTTGTTCACAAAAGGTAAGAACTATTTTTCTTTCTTTACATTAGCACAATGTACACACCCTAATAATTATTCATCTGTTTCACACAATTTTTTTATCAAAAACGGCATTGCTTATCCAAAAATTCAACCCTTTTTGTGAGTAAATCAAGAAAACAAACCTATCTTGGATCTTTGCATATTTGCACGGCCAAATTTTCGAGCTATTTAACTTTACCATGATCCAGAAATTATTCACTCTCGTTTTTTTAGTTACCAACTCGACAAGAATTAAATTCACAAACTATTTTGACAAGATTTGTTGTTTGTGTGGGTTTTTCATAAAAAGTGCCTTTTACAAGAAAGCAAAAGCCTAATACAGGTCAGTTCGGGTGTTTACATTTTGCTAGTGATAAGTAGGAGGAATTTTGAGTGTTTTTACTGTATTTTTAGCGGTAGGAATGTGTACTAGAGAAAGATCACTCAAAAGTAGGCCCGCACCTCCAAAATCACTTGAGACTGCCAAAAATGTTAGGTGTTCTGGAGACCAAACTATGTTAACTTGAAAAAAAAAAAGTTTTTGGTAGCTTTTGGCTATCATCACACTGAATTTTATCAAAATATTCTTTGACATAGACATTTAATTAAAAAACATTGGCAAAATTTCATCCATTGTCATGTGCCAAGTGGATTAGAAGAAAAAAAAAGTTCTGTTTTAACAAAATGGAATTTAAAAACGATCGTTCTGGAAATGTCCATGATTGGTTTCATAACAATTTCCACTAAACTAATTTCAAGGGAATCGTTTACCTGTACTAGCTCCTGAAGGTACCGCTGCCCGAAAAAGCCCTAGGTCTGTTATGAGGTCTACTTCAACTGTAGGATTTCCTCTGGAATCAAAGATGTTCCTTGCGAAAATACTCTTCATACACCGATTGGCTTTGTTGGCTGGCTTGTTGCAGGACATCTTTATCGATTGATGATGGTGAGGATTCGGTAGTTGTCACTGTCAGAAATTTTGATTTGACTTGGATTTGACTTTTCGATTTCAATGTGTTTTGGTTTGTGTTGTGACGTAGGCACACGTATGAAGTCGAAAAGGTCAGACCACCTCAAAATAGTATAGAAAACGTGTATAAAGCGAAAGAATGTATACGTATTAACGTAAACTTTGATAAAATAAAAACTATAATAAGTTCCACAACTGTCTATTTGATTTCACTACTTCTGCACGAGAAGTGTATGCCTCAAATGATGATATATTATGAACTACAGTTGCTGAAAAAGTGAAAGAACTAGGAACCGATACAAGAATCTTGAATTGCACCAAAAAGTTGAGGATCTTGAGAATAAATTACAGAGTGTCGAGCGGATATTTCACTTATCAATGAATATACCTAGATACAGGGGGAGATCCCCAAAATTGGATAATTTATGTTTTTCTTGAAACCGCCCAGAAACAGAAACGGAAAATAATAAAATTATCAGCCTTCTAGATACATAAAAATCGATAAATTGAGAGAGAAATACTAGCAATAGAAGACTGGGTGGATCTACTATTTATAAAAATATGAAAGATAACTGAGCAACATATTTATACGGTTTGAATTGATTTGAGAAGAAGAAACGGAAACCATAGAAAAATCTATCATATCAAAAAGAAATCATGAAAATTATGAAGTTCGGAACGGAATTTGGACTATACCGAAATATTCTAAGATATGTTCATACCTATTAGTTTATATTTTTGAGCATAAGCTACTCTTGTAGCTTGCTACTTACTTTATACCACTTATGGTATTCTAATAGTAATTTTTACCTTGAAAATGGGAATGGTGAATTTAATTTAAAAATATTTCAACAAATTTCACTTATTACCATTGCATTATGTGACAAGGAAATCCAGCAAAATTGGGTCAGATCCACTTGAAAATGTTTATGCGCATATGTTTGTATGAAAATTAAGAAAAAATTCAAAAAATCTAAATTTTGGATGAAAATTACCCCTCTCAACTCCAGGTGAACTATTTAACTCGCGAACGGTTGAAGATAGAGCAATTCTGCGAACGCCAATCGATTCAGAATGATGAAATTAGTATACTCTGTGAATTTCAAGTCGTTCGGAAAAAATAAAAAAATTATTGAAAAAAGTCCTAAGGGGTAGACCCCTAAAATCACGAAAAATGTAAAATCATCAGATCCACTTGAAACTGCATATGCGCATATGTGCGTACACAGAAAAAAAGTTGAACTTTACGAAAATTGATGAAAAAATTAAAAAAATCTAAATTTTGGATGAAAATTACCCCTCTCAACTCCAGGTGAACAATTTAACTCGCGAACGGTTGAAGATAGAGCAATTCTGCGAACGCCAATCGATTCGGAATGATGAAATTAGTATACTCTGTGAATTTCAAGTCGTTCGGAAAAAATAAAAAGATTATTGAAAAAAATCCTAAGGGGTAAACCCCTAAAATTACGAAAAATGTAAAATCATCAGATCCACTTGAAACTACATATGCGCATATGTGCGTACACAGAAAAAAAGTTGAAGTTTACGAAAATTGATGAAAAAATTCAAAAAATCTAAATTTTGGATGAAAATTACCCCTCTCAACTCCAGATGAACTATTTAACTCGCGAACGGTTGAAGATAGAGCAACTCTGCGAACGCCAATCGATTCAGAATGATGAAATTAGTATACTCTGTGAATTTCAAGTCGTTCGGAAAAAATAAAAAGATTATTGAAAAAAGTCCCAAAATCACGAAAAATGTAAAATCATCAGATCCACTTGAAACTGCATATGCGCATATGTGCGTACACAGAAAAAAAGTTGAACTTTACGAAAATTGATGAAAAAATTCAAAAAATCTAAATTTTGGATGAAAATTACCCCTCTCAACTCCAGATGATCTATTTAACTCGCGAACGGTTGAAGATAGAGCAACTCTGCGAACGCCAATCGATTCAGAATGATGAAATTAGTATACTCTGTGAATTTCAAGTCGTTCGGGAAAAATAAAAAGATTATTGAAAAAAATCCTAAGGGGTAGACCCCTAAAATCACGAAAAATGTAAAATCATCAGATCCACTTGAAACTACATATGCGCATATGTGCGTACACAGAAAAAAAGTTGAAGTTTACGAAAATTGATGGAAAAATTCAAAAAATCTAAATTTTGGATGAAAATTACCCCTCTCAACTCCAGATGATCTATTTAACTCGCGAACGGTTGAAGATAGAGCAACTCTGCGAACGCCAATCGATTCAGAATGATGAAATTAGTATACTCTGTGAATTTCAAGTCGTTCGGAAAAAATAAGAAGATTATTGAAAAAAGTCCTAAGGGGTAGACCCCTAAAATCACGAAAAATGTAAAATCATCAGATCCACTTGAAACTGCATATGCGCATATGTGCGTACACAGAAAAAAAGTTGAACTTTACGAAAATTGATGAAAAAATTCAAAAAATCTAAATTTTGGATAAAATTGATCCCTCTCAACTCCAGATGAATATTTCAACTCGTGAACGGTTGAAGATAGAACAATTCTGCGAACGCCAATCGATTCAGAATGATGAAATTAGTATACTCTGTGAATTTCAAGTCGTTCGGAAAAAATAAAAAGATTATTGAAAAAAATCCTAAGGGGTAAACCCCTAAAATTACGAAAAATATAAAATCATCAGATCCACTTGAAACTACATATGCGTATATGTGCGTACACAGAAAAAAAGTTGAACTTTACGAAAATTGATGAAAAAATTCAAAAAATCTAAATTTTGGATGAAAATTACCCCTCTCAACTCCAGATGAACTATTTAACTCGCGCACGGTTGAAGATAGAGCAACTCTGCGAACGCCAATCGATTCAGAATGATGAAATTAGTATACTCTGTGAATTTCAAGTCGTTCGGAAAAAATAAAAAGATTATTGAAAAAAGTCCTAAGGGGTAGACCCCTAAAATCACGAAAAATGTAAAATCATCAGATCCACTTGAAACTGCATATGCGCATATGTGCGTACACAGAAAAAAAGTTGAACTTTACGAAAATTGATGAAAAAATTCAAAAAATCTAAATTTTGGATGAAAATTACCCCTCTCAACTCCAGATGAACTATTTAACTCGCGAACGGTTGAAGATAGAGCAACTCTGCGAACGCCAATCGATTCAGAATGATGAAATTAGTATACTCTGTGAATTTCAAGTCGTTCGGGAAAAATAAAAAGATTATTGAAAAAAATCCTAAGGGGCAAACCCCTAAAATCACGAAAAATGTAAAATCATCAGATCCACTTGAAACTACATATGCGCATATGTGCGTAAACAGAAAAAAAGTTGAACTTTACGAAAATTGATGAAAAAATTCAAAAAATCTAAATTTTGGATGAAAATTACCCCTCTCAACTCCAGGTGAACTATTTAACTCGCGAACGGTTGAAGATAGGCAATTCTGCGAACGCCAATCGATTCGGAATGATGAAATTAGTATACTCTGAGAATTTCAAGTCGTTCGGAAAAAATAAAAAGATTATTGAAAAAAGTCCTAAGGGGTAGACCCCTAAAATCACGAAAAATATAAAATCATCAGATCCACTTGAAACTGCATATGCGCATATGTGCGTACACAGAAAAAAAGTTGAAGTTTACGAAAATTGATGAAAAAATTCAAAAAATCTAAATTTTGGATGAAAATTACCCCTCTCAACTCCAGGTGAACTATTTAACTCGCGAACGGTTGAAGATAGAGCAATTCTGCGAACGCCAATCGATTCGGAATGATGAAATTAGTATACTCTGAGAATTTCAAGTCGTTCGGAAAAAATAAAAAGATTATTGAAAAAAGTCCTAAGGGGTAGACCCCTAAAATCACGAAAAATATAAAATCATCAGATTCATTCGAAACTGCATATGCGCATATGTGCGTACACAGAAAAAAAGTTGAACTTTACGAAAATTGATGAAAAAATTCAAAAAATCTAAATTTTGGATGAAAATTACCCCTCTCAACTCTAGATGAACTATTTAACTCGCGAACGGTTGAAGATAGAGCAACTCTGCGAACGCCAATCGATTCAGAAAGATGAAATTAGTATACTCTGTGAATTTCAAGTCGTTCGGAAAAAATAAAAAGATTATTGAAAAAAGTCCTAAGGGGTAGACCCCTAAAATCACGAAAAATGTAAAATCATCAGATCCACTTGAAACTGCATATGCGCATATGTGCGTACACAGAAAAAAAGTTGAACTTTACGAAAATTGATGAAAAAATTCAAAAAATCTAAATTTTGGATGAAAATTACCCCTCTCAACTCCAGGTGAACTATTTAACTCGCGAACGGTTGAAGATAGAGCAACTCTGCGAACGCCAATCGATTCGGAATGATGAAATTAGTATACTCTGTGAATTTCAAGTCGTTCGGAAAAAATAAAAAGATTATTGAAAAAAGTCCTGAGGGGTAGACCCCTAAAATCACGAAAAATGTAAAATCATCTGATCCACTTGAAACTACATATGCGCATATGTGCGTACACAGAAAAAAAGTTGAACTTTACGAAAATTGATGAAAAAATTCAAAAAATCTAAATTTTGGATGAAAATTACCCCTCTCAACTCCAGATGAACTATTTAACTCGCGAACGGTTGAAGATAGAGCAACTCTGCGAACGCCAATCGATTCAGAATGATGAAATTAGTATACTCTGTGAATTTCAAGTCGTTCGGAAAAAATAAAAAGATTATTGAAAAAAGTCCTAAGGGGTAGACCCCTAAAATCACGAAAAATGTTAAATCATCAGATCCACTTGAAACTGCATATGCGCATATGTGCGTACACAGAAAAAAAGTTGAACTTTACGAAAATTGATGAAAAAATTCAATAAATCTAAATTTTGGATGAAAATTACCCCTCTCAACTCCAGGTGAACTATTTAACTCGCGAACGGTTGAAGATAGAGCAACTCTGCGAACGCCAATCGATTCGGAATGATGAAATTAGTATACTCTGTGAATTTCAAGTCGTTCGGAAAAAATAAAAAGATTATTGAAAAAAGTCCTAAGGGGTAAACCCCTAAAATTACGAAAAATGTAAAATCATCAGATCCACTTGAAACTACATATGCGCATATGTGCGTACACAGAAAAAAAGTTGAACTTTACGAAAATTGATGAAAAAATTCAAAAAATCTAAATTTTGGATGAAAATTACCCCTCTCAACTCCAGATGAACTATTTAACTCGCGAACGGTTGAAGATAGAGCAACTCTGCGAACGCCAATCGATTCAGAATGATGAAATTAGTATACTCTGTGAATTTCAAGTCGTTCGGAAAAAATAAAAAGATTATTGAAAAAAGTCCTAAGGGGTAGACCCCTAAAATCACGAAAAATGTAAAATCATCAGATCCACTTGAAACTGCATATGCGCATATGTGCGTACACAGAAAAAAAGTTGAACTTTACGAAAATTGATGAAAAAATTCAATAAATCTAAATTTTGGATGAAAATTACCCCTCTCAACTCCAGGTGAACTATTTAACTCGCGAACGGTTGAAGATAGAGCAATTCTGCGAACGCCAATCGATTCGGAATGATGAAATTAGTATACTCTGTGAATTTCAAGTCGTTCGGAAAAAATAAAAAGATTATTGAAAAAAGTCCCAAAATCACGAAAAATGTAAAATCATCAGATCCACTTGAAACTGCATATGTGCATATGAGCGTACACAGAAAAAAAGTTGAACTTTACGAAAATTGATGAAAAAATTCAAAAAATCTAAATTTTGGATGAAAATTACCCCTCTCAACTCCAGGTGAACTATTTAACTCGCGAACGGTTGAAGATAGAGCAATTCTGCGAACGCCAATCGATTCGGAATGATGAAATTAGTATACTCTGTGAATTTCAAGTCGTTCGGAAAAAATAAAAAGATTATTGAAAAAAGTCCTAAGGGGTAGACCCCTAAAATCACGAAAAATGTTATATCATCAGATCCACTTGAAACTGCATATGCGCATATGTGCGTACACAGAAAAAAAGTTGAACTTTACGAAAATTGATGAAAAAATTCAATAAATCTAAATTTTGGATGAAAATTACCCCTCTCAACTCCAGGTGAACTATTTAACTCGCGAACGGTTGAAGATAGAGCAATTCTGCGAACTCCAATCGATTCGGAATGATGAAATTAGTATACTCTGTGAATTTCAAGTCGTTCGGAAAAAATAAAAAGATTATTGAAAAAAGTCCCAAAATCACGAAAAATGTAAAATCATCAGATCCACTTGAAACTGCATATGCGCATATGTGCGTACACAGAAAAAAAGTTGAACTTTACGAAAATTGATGAAAAAATTCAAAAAATCTAAATTTTGGATGAAAATTACCCCTCTCAACTCCAGATGATCTATTTAACTCGCGAACGGTTGAAGATAGAGCAACTCTGCGAACGCCAATCGATTCAGAATGATGAAATTAGTATACTCTGTGAATTTCAAGTCGTTCGGGAAAAATAAAAAGATTATTGAAAAAAATCCTATGGTGCAAACCCCTAAAATCACGAAAAATGTAAAATCATCAGATCCACTTGAAACTACATATGCGCATATGTGCGTACACAGAAAAAAAGTTGAACCTTACGAAAATTGATGAAAAAATTCAAAAAATCTAAATTTTGGATGAAAATTACCCCTCTCAACTCCAGGTGAACTATTTAACTCGCGAACGGTTGAAGATAGGCAATTCTGCGAACGCCAATCGATTCAGAATGATGAAATTAGTATACTCTGTGAATTTCAAGTCGTTCGGAAAAACTAAAAAGATTATTGAAAAAAGTCCTAAGGGGTAGACCCCTAAAATCACGAAAAATGTAAAATCATCAGATCCACTTGAAACTGCATATGCGCATATGTGCGTACACAGAAAAAATGTTGAAGTTTACGAAAATTGATAGAAAAATTCAAAAAATCTAAATTTTGGATGAAAATTACCCCTCTCAACTCCAGATGAACTATTTAACTCGCGAACGGTTGAAGATAGAGCAACTCTGCGAACGCCAATCGATTCAGAATGATGAAATTAGTATACTCTGTGAATTTCAAGTCGTTCGGAAAAATTAAAAAGATTATTGAAAAAAGTCCTAAGGGGTAGACCCCTAAAATCACGAAAAATGTAAAATCATCAGATCCACTTGAAACTGCTTATGCGCATATGTGCGTACACAGAAAAAAAGTTGAACTCTACGAAAATAGATGAAAAAATTCAAAAAATCTAAATTTTGGATGAAAATTACCCCTCTCAACTCCAGATGAACTATTTAACTTGCTAACGGTTGAAGATAGAGCAACTCTGCGAACGCCAATCGATTCAGAATGATGAAATTAGTATACTCTGTAAATTTCAAGTGGTCAGCAAGAATAAAAAATTCATTGAAGAAAGTCCTAAGGGGTAGACCCCTAGAAATCATAAAAAATATAAAATCATCAGGTCCACTTGAAAGCATATGCGCATATGTGTGTATACGGAATGAAGTTGAACTTTACGAGAATCAATAGAAGAATTGCAAAAATTTTAATTTTGGATGAAAATGACTTTTCTCAAGTCCAGATGAGTTATTAAACTCGTGAACGGTAAAAGATAGAGCAAATCTGCTAACGACAATCGATTCAGAAAGATGAAATTAGTATATTTTGTGAATTTTAAAATGTAAAATCATCAGATCCAGTAGGAACTGTATATGCGCGTATGAGTGTTTATAGAATTTTTTTTTTTAATTTTAAATATACGTTTCAATTCATAATAATCATACAGATATATGGACAAGCAACGATCACAGAAGTTTGTTTTGATTTCGTGTCCAGTTAGGGTTATATCATTTGGAAAGGTCAGCCTCTCAAAGAGTTACCCATCTGCCTAATGATATAAAAGAAATGAATTCTGTACAACTTTTCAGGACATGGATGTGGACATGGTCACGGACATGATCATCGACGATGGACGATGGTCGATGATATGGGAATAAAAACAAGCATGGAAGAGACACAGGCATGGAAGAGACACAGACATAGATATGGACAGACATGGATATGTACATGTACACGGACATAAACACTTACATATACATGTACACTGACAAAGTCCAAATATATCTTTACTTCTGTTGGTACCTGCCTTGAATGGACTGATTTGAACAGTTCTTGTGTAATATGTGCGATAGTTATTGTTAAACTTCAAGTTTTCCCTTCTACATTCCATATGAATATGAATGTGATTGATTATTTTATGACGTTTTTTGCACTCAACGTTAGTAATACTCTGTTTTGATTTTTATATATCGTTTGTCTCATCTTCGGACAAAAAATCAAACAAAAACTCCATTAAAATTTTATTAAACAAACGCTAAACACTCTACATCATAAATACTTATAATCTAAATAAATACAGAACAGTCTCATTTCTACAACCCTACAATGCCAATTTATCAGTCTCCCTATTTCGCCCCTTCTTCTCCCCCCAGTCGTCCCTTCTAACCCACAAGAACCCTTTCTGTTGGAAATAGTCTTCTATTTCGCTCAGACTCCGCGACTTCGTTTCGGGCAACGTTAAAAACAAAAACAAACTGGCCACGAGCGAGGTCATTCCAAAAATCCAGAAAACTCCCGAAATCCCCACGGCGTTTTTCACGAAAGGGAAAACCTTCGCCACTGCGAACAGCGTGAAATTGAACAGCATGAAAGTAACTCCGCCAGCGAGGCCTCTGACTTTCGCGGGAAATAGTTCCCCGAGAAGAACACCCGGCAATGTCATAAAACCCAAAGTGTTGGCGGCCACGTAGATGAGTACGAACAGGGCGGGGATGTAGTCGAGCCCTTGGCAGTTTTGGTGGAGGAAAGTGCCAAGGAAAAGTGCTGATATCGCCGTCCCCAGACCGGATGTCATCGCGAGGAACCTCCTCCCTACGAGGGCCAGCATGAGACTCGCCATCACCGAGAAAATGAATCGCACGCAAGCGGTCAGTACGGCCGCGAGGAAGTTGTCCAAACTAGCGCCACCTTGTACTTGATTCAGGATGTCCACGGCGTAGAAGACTATGAGGTACGTCCCGGATAAGATCTGCATCACGTTGAAGAGGTTGATGATGATCAGGGGCTTCAGGACTTCTGGTTGGAAGAGCGTTGAGAATGTCGTTTTCTTGTGGTTTTGGCGTTCTGATTCCAAGCGGTCGATGAGGTGCTCGGTTTCTTCCTTGGCCTGAAAGAATTATAATTGTGATTGTCTTTATTATTAACAATAATGAATCAAAAATGTAGCACGAAACTAATTAATAATACACATGTTACTATCAATCATAAAAAATAACAAGCTAGGTTCGATTTACTCGAAAAATTCTGACTGAACTTTTTTCACTTAACCCTAGTCCGCTGTCATAGTTTCTAAGTGGATGAGTGAAAACTTTCAACGAAGAGTAGAATTACCTCAATGAAAGAGAAAAAGAAAATAATTCGAAGATTCGTTGCAAAAACAGGAGTAGACCGTTAAAAAATATCTGTCGACCACTGGTGCCATCAGCACCACACCTTTAGTAGCTATGGAAATCCTACCAGACCTACCTCTTCCCAACATTTTCCTGAAGAAAAAATAATATTTGTACATGCATCAGCAACTAGATCAATGTTTAAGACAGTTCACTAAATATGCAGTATACACTGAGAATAATGAGGGGCTCAGTACGGATACCTGTGGTACTCCAGATTCTAGCGCAATATAACGAGAACATAAGATGAAGGGCCTCAATGGCAGGAAGATGATTTTAAGGTATGGAGAACCGCTTCTATAGAGATGATTTTTGCAAATGTTCGCCATGACATCATCAAATATTCATATGTCATATGTCCACTTACATTAACCCCAATTTAATTTTTTCATCGGTGATGAATTTGTTTGTAAGCATTTGTTTACCTTATATATTTGGTTGATTTTGAGTTTTTTTGTTATATGACGTGCAATCCAATTTAACGAAAATATTGAATGTGGTCAATATGTATGTGTAATAGTTTATGGCTGTGAGACAGCATATGATTATGATTTTTTATTAGATTTAATATTTTTCAACTCTAAACATCTAAAAAATTTCGTTTATAGGATCACTATTGTATAATGTCTGTTGTGATCTACTGTTGTCGCACTACCTATGTAACATGGATAATTAATAATTTTCTACCAAAAATAAAATGAATAGTGGGAGGTAGTATCATAGCTTGCATTTTAAGTTAGAAATGAATTAGCTCACCTTAGTTTTGCTTCCACCTCTTAGCCAAGTGAATGCTTTCTTAGCTTCTTCTATTTGCCCATGCCTGATGAGCCAAACTGGACTTTCGGGTAGAAAGAAGAAAACTATGCATGCTGTTATGGGTAGTATTGTGCTTAGACCTAGGAAAAAAATGATATAGTGTTGGTGTGTTTCTACGAAGGCGTGAGAGAGCCACAGTCAATTCTGAGCAGCATATGAAAAGCAGATACTTTCTGAGATGATCAACTACTCTGTATTACCAAAAATAGAAAACTGTATAAATCGTGGCTCTTTCACTTTTCGTATGTTTGGATTATATCCTGCTATTCATGTAATCTGGATGACTAATCACCCTGATTTATCCAAAGCTTTCGGAAGATTATTTCATGCAGCTGTTTATAATTATGAATCAAAAGTTACTATGAGATAACCAAAATAATAATATCGTGTGATGTTTCCAAGATATTTCACAACTTTTATGCCAAAGAGATTGTTAGGGAATTGATATGGAAAATTTTATTCAATGTTCAAGTTGTAACTTATGAACATGTATTGGCAAACTACTTACTGTTTTGAACATTACGTAACGTCAATAACAGCAACTGAATGTCGTCCCAGACCCAGACCATACATTTTTCAACAGAAAGAAGATGCGCAAAGAGAAACAAGAAGAGGAGAAAAGGAAAACTATATGAAGAATGGAGGTGTAATGAGAGGCACAAAAAAGCAGCAAGATGAAGATGTAAAGAGAAATCAGAAGAGAAAACACTTCAAGAGAAAGATGAAGAACGAAGACAAGATGAAATACTAGTGAAAGAGGAATGTCGACAAAGGGAGGAAAAACGTCAAGAGAGTGGAGAAAGTAAGAAAAACGAGAGGACAGACAGATGAAAGAAGCCAGAAAAGACAAGAACAGAAGGCTTGGTTGCAGAGAGTTTCTCAGGAATAGGACACAAAAGGGTTGAAGGAAATCAAGAGGATCAGAACCGGCCTCGGGAGTTTGAAGTACGAAGACAAGAAAATAAACAAATACCGGTTGCTGTGAATTTTGCAGAACAGAAAATCAGCAGAAATGTGACTGGCGTTTGGAAATTTCTGAATAATGGATGAAGGATACGAAAGAAGGCAACAGAAGCAGATCCGGCTACAATAAATTCCAGAGGAACTGAACCTCAATAGAGAAGCCCATTGTCATAGTTTCTTGCAAGAATACTCCAAAAGCTATAGACCCTAGAAAAATAGCTTTAAAGAATTCCACACCACCTGGGAAAGTGGAAAATGGAGATTCAAGGAGCATATACAAGAGTAGTTGAAAGATCAAGATTTCGTAATATTTTGATTGAAATTTTGAAACAAAGTGTGGTTCATTCAATAACACCCTCTTTTTGATAATTTGCGTAAATAATACCTGCAACATATCTCCATGGTAGAAGCGAACCCAGTGCGTAAACCAAGAGAATCCCAAACGAATAACTTGCAAGGGGAACACTGGAAAACATCCCTCGGAGGTGGGGTTCTGTTGTTTCCCCTATTAAAACCTGAAATAAAGTAGAAACATTGTTATATCTCAGGTGAGTGATGTCAAATAACTGACAAGACGATATTGAAGCCATGTAAGACAAATCAATTATGAAAATATTTTTGATTCAATAATTTAGATCAGCTTCCTAGTAATATAGGTGATGAGAAATAGTGAAAAGTAAGGAATCGAGTACAGGTTGCTATGCGGTTTCATGGCATTTAATATCCTCCAAAGAACGTTGGACGACGTTCACAGTTAGTGCGAGAGGGTATAGATGTCTGCCAACCCCAGCAAAACTGTGATAATACCCTTTACCAGGAAAAGAAATCTGACTTTCACTTCCTGGGCCGTGATGGTCATGATGGTAGAGTGCTTGTCTCTTAACCTAAGGGTCATGGGTTCGATTCCCAGCATGGTCATCGGTCTCGTGCATGGCATCACACGTTAAAAGGTAAGGGCTGCGTCTTCCTTAGCTCGGACAAGTCTTTCGAAGACTTTTGAGGGTTGTACTCTTAAGGGTGTGCAGCTGGTTGACGGAAATAACAACAATAACAATTTTTGATGGCAAGGTTATTCCATTTGCAGCAGAAGTGAAATATGTAGGGGTTGAACCGCTATCTTGGAGTCTTGGAGATGTTCTCAGAGGCATACAGAAACTCAATCAAGATAATAATAAAAGAGAACAATCCTTACCTTCCTCACTTCTCTTGGATATTACGATGTGTTCTGTATTTTACAGGATTCTTTCTTTGGTGGAAATGGAACATTAAAACAAGTTTATTTCTTTTTCCTTTCGCAGTGACTAATTTTGAAACTGATAGTGTGAAATTCAAGTTCCACTGAACGACCAATAGAAAATCCAACTAGAGGAAGGAAACACATCCGTTCCACAATAGGAATGAAGTGAAACTCCCTAGGTGATACCCAATTCATTCCATGAAATTGAGTTTTCACCATATCAGTTTCGTTTCACGGTTGCAGGCGAGTTCCTACTCGTTGAGATTTAATTAAAATGAGTGAAAAATCGAGAAGAAACTCGATATTCCAGAGGCCAGATAAGATTTTCGAAAGATTGATGATTGACGTTATCGTTTGTGTTATTCGAAATTTCAGGCAATGAAGACACATTATGGAATTGAGTTGTAGAAAACAGTGAAAAATGAACGGAAAATGTTGACAGCCAGGAATTACCATATTCAATCGTTTGAATGAGAACGAGCGAGTTCGTGATGGGAAATCATTAACATCCATCTTTGTTTTCCCTACTGAAACAACAAAGCATTTGAACTAAGATTGATTTCCTTGAATTCTATATACAATGTGGTAAACCGAAAACTTTTTTTGTGGTGGTATATGGTATTGAAAGGTTGGAGGTTTTGACAACGTTTTGATTGTTTGTCTCTGTAATCGTCATCAGGTGGATACCATGATAAGCTTGGTTGGTATACCCTGATATATGCTCACTCGTGAAAAAATTGTCTCCTGAAATAATAATATTGGAATGGGCGAGGATATTAAGGGAAAATTCAGTTGAAATGTGTTATCCAGTAATCCATAATCAAATTGAAATATATGCTTAGTTTTCCAAGAAGGTAGAACTGCTAAAAAAAAATATACCAATAATTACCTCTTAGGAGCCGATGATGAATCAAAAGCTAGTTGGCGCTTGATTATCTTTGAAAGAAATCATTCCAAAGAAAAATAATGAAACCCGACAGATAAACTGACAGTTGATTATTTCACTCATGTAGCATTCGACATCATTGAATCTTTACCGGACTTACCAGACTTAAAATTGTTGATTTTTGAAGATTCTGTCTCTTTTTTTATGCGACCAGTCTCAAATTCTCAAAAATTATCCCGCTTTTCAAGATGGGAGATGAGACTGATACTGGAAACTACCGTTTAATATTTATCATCAGTATTTTTGCAAAAATTATTGAAAAAATAATGAAACTACTATAAATTAATGACTTTGAAGAAAATATTTTTTTAACAATTAACAATTTGATTTTACAAAGGATCGCTCGACAACCAAGGCAGCACTTGTGTTATAGAAAAAATTGTTGAGGGTCTTGAAGAAGGTTACCATATGGATATTACTTACTGTGATCTGTCTAAGGCCTTCGACTGTGTCTCCTATGAAGTACTTATTGAAAAACTAAACTACTACGGAATCAGAGGCGTTACTTTCAGTCATATCTAAATAACCGATTTCAAAGAGTATTCTACAACAATACGATTTAAGAGATGTTAGTTTCGGGGCCTTTGTTGTTTATGATATACGTAAATGATGTACCGTCTTTCTAACCCCCTATACTGACACAAGTGGAAAGAAATGTTTAATTTTTGGGTTTCAATTTTGATGAGAAATTGAACTGGACAAGTAAGTCATAGTAGGCAACTGAACCTAAATTATCCTGCTCAATATTCAATATGCGACAACTTAGGTACATCACTAACATAAGAACAGTATACTTTTCTCTACTAAAATCCCATCTCAGTTATAAAATCGTTCTCTTGGGGAACTCAACAGCAGCATCCAGTGTTTTTTGGAAATTAGAATTTTAAGTAATGCCAAGTATAGGGAAATCTGACGCAAACTTTTCAAAAAATTAAATAATGACTATACAATTAGACATACACCAATATATCAACAAAGGATCGAATAGTATAGTGTGCCCAGATATTATTGGATTCGAAAACAACATATTCTTGTAAAATTATTTACAGAAAAATAAGAGATTCGAAAAAAAAAAAAAGTGAGACAATCTTTCGACTAAGTAAATGATAGTTCATTTGATGATGGTAATGAACAAAAATGCCCAAAAATGAGTAAAAATATACTGTTCATTCAGTTAATACCTGAAGAATATATTTTTTTCTTCATACCCTAATGGATACCTCCATCAATCGACAAAAAATCGTTTCTGCCTTTCTTTTCTTTTAGGGATGAAGACTCTTAAATAGCTGAAACATTGAAAATTAATGTTACGGCCGTCATTTTAGAAAAGAAGGATCCTCATATTCCAGAAAATCCCAGGCCTTTCCCATTTTGATACACTCCCACTATAGTTGGCACCATTTAGCGCAATACTGTAGATTCACCGAATTGATTCAAGTATGTTTTTGGCGGAATAGCCAGACCGCAGTATCAGGATCAATTAATTACACGGGGAATAGTCAGTTGTGTTGTTTGTTCTGGAGAACATTGTCTGAGTGGGCGGTTGTGGGTAAACACTTAATTGTAGCCGTGAGTTCGATAGTTGGAATAAGAAAGTCACAAATGTGGAACGCAATTGGTTTGGGGCAATAATCTGATAGACCTTATCTGGTTCTTCCACAAACATTTAATTCATTTACACAGCAAACTGAATTAGGAGAGGTATATGATGTTGAAAAAGGTCATCAGTTGTATAGGATCACCGGAGGCTGGCTGATTTTTCAGTCAATCAGCGAATGTTGTAGAGTCCTTTAGAAAGAGGCTCATAGTCACACTCGTATGGAAAAGCTATCAAATGCTTAATTTCTGTTCAGATTTACGGCTACCAGCTGTCAAATTTATAACTACAAGGCAGAAAATAATATACTACCGGTGGGAAGAGATCCCGCGTACTACCCATCGGAAGATCAAAATATTAACTCAAAAATCAAAATAATGAAAACTCAACAGTGCATTTGATTGCCCAATTCAGCAACTTTCAACTCAACTTTCCCCAGAAGGGGATAGGGAGAATGTTCCAGCCCGGGTAGTAGTGCCAAGGGTCCCCAAGAGAGGGCGCTGATTACTACCTCTGCTGATGTTTTCGGAAAAGGTCATTCTTCAATAGGTACAAAGGAGGTAACTGAGGAAAATCACATCCCCTGCAACGCTCATTCGTGGATAACGTGATAATCTTGAGGAAGGGGAATCTTCAATTTGTTGTTATCCCGGAAAAAGCTAAAAGCTTCCCCATAAGACGTGTTCTTCGCAACGCTCCTAGAACACTTGTCCCCTTCGAAACGTTGTTGACAGGTCTCGGGATAAAATAATACACTCATTTTGGGGAGAAAATTAGGGTGGGAAGTCCCTGTTTGCGAGGCTCAGTATCATACAGACTAAGCCTGATTAGGCCTCAGGTCAGAGGATTTTGGAGGAGAAAGTACTTGGTGAACTTATACGATACCTGTTACACTTATGCCGAAATGGAGTCGCTCTCAACGCATCCAGACGGATGTATCTAACGCTCTTGGTGATGATACCGAGTATACTGTCCTGTCGAGTCCTTGAAATTGAGTTTTGTACAGGTTGCAGATTATCGGATAGGTGTTAAACATGGCCAGTCGGATCAATCGCTGATATATCACCACTTCATTCTTCTTGTTCAGCTGCGAAGGTCTGCTGCGGCAGCCCTCTGGATTGCCAGATTTATGCATGCGTTCATTGTAAGTCGATTTGTCAGTTGTAACTATCCCACAGAGCTCGAATTCACTCCGAGATTCTCAACCGAAAGATTCATGACTTCAACCATGACCTTGTTTTCCGCTGAATACTGCAGAATTTGTTCATTGAAATGGATTTGGATCTGCACAGCAGCTACAACGCTTGAGAATGAATGAGCATATATATTCGTTCTCTTGGGACATCCGATTCGATTAGATACGCTGACGAAAGCTCTAATTCCTTTCCGTATCTAATGGCATGCCTCCCTTTAATAAACTTGGCAATAAGAGTCCAGATGGCTTTGAAGGCATTTTTCATATCCAGCAAAATCACAACTGAGTTGAGACCATGATGAAAGACATCGTTCACCCCGTGTACAATCCTGACCACCTGGGAGGTCGTGTTATGGCCTGCTTGGAAACCGAAAACGTGGATTACTTCGAGCTTTTCCTCAAACTCAACATCTGTCTCAAAAGTAGCTCATCCACCATCTTGGCCTTTATCATCAGTCTTTTATGACTTCCGTGAGCACCTCATAGTCGGTCAATAGATTTTTCAGCCAATAAGAACCAATAGTGGGAGAGAGAGTTTTCCTGTCCTGGTGGACGTTAGCAAAGTATTCCCCCATTAATTTGACCTTTTAATGATAACCAATGTCACTAAAGTCATCAAACACTACAGAAACCTTTAATACTGACCATTGTCAAAGTCAAAGAATATCTCAAGGTCATTGCCACATAATGACACCTTTGCATCTGATAGACCCATGAAGATCGTAGGAAGGTGATTGATGACGCCAAAGTAGTTGAAGCATAAAACTGTTGTCGAAGTATGAAAGGAACTTTGAGGAATCAGTGGATGCAAGCTGCTTACTTTGTCTGAAATGGTGATACGGAGAACCATATACCGGGTGGCTACGGAAGTATTGCCTACGGAATATCTCAGTTATTGTATGAAGTAGGTTTGTGAAATTTGGAGCGTCGATATAATGACATAAGAGCTAGAATTTGAGCATATTGACATGTCGAAGTTAACTTCCGGTCTGACCGGAAGTAACATCAACTTTCTTATTTTAAATGGAAACCCAATTTTTTTTTTCGCTTTATTCAGCATTCAATTCCCTTTCTAATGACATATCACAAGTTGGTATCTAACCAGAAACTAGATCAGAAAAAAATTATTATTGAAATTCACCGAGTAGGCCGTGGAAGCAAAATGAAAGCCAAAAATTGAAAAGTTAGCTATGGAAACCATACGTCACTTGATAACAGTTGCTACTAATGTGATATTTTATTTTCATTCGTCGGCGTTATGAAAAGCCGCCAAAAAAATATTGGAAAAATTGGGAAAAAAACAATACTCTGTAGGTCCATAACTTAAATAGGAACATACAACTTTTTCTTGCCTGTACTATTCAGCATAACCATTCCTTTCTAATGATATAATAGAAAGTAATTTTTTGAAATGAAATACCAAAAAATCCAATTATTATTATTCAAATAACAAAAAAACAGATTTATCGAAAAAAAAAAATTCAAATTGATAGGATTAAAGATAAAATAAATTCAAAACAAATGTTCGAAATGCATTCACTCAGCGTCAATACATTTATTGACTCTGGTGATATTTTCATGTAAAACGTTTCTCAACATTTGGGGCGTGATATCTTGGAAAGCTCTACGAATTTTTACTTCTAGCTCATGTAGAGTTGTAGGCTGTGTGGAATACACCCTAATTTTAAGATGCCCCCTTAGAAAAAAGTCGCACGGAGTAAGATCAGGTGACCTTGGTGGCCACCTGACTGGACCATGGATTGTTATAAGTCTCTCTTGAAAGCGATTTTGAAGATAATTTCTCGCTATTCTTGAATTATGCGGAGGGGCGCCATCTTGCTGGAAGTACATTCTCTCAGTTATTTCCGATGGTAGGTTGTTAATGAATTCCGAAATTTCATTCGTTAAAAAATTAAAGTATCTCTCTCCGGTTAGTTGGCCTTGAAAAAGAGTGGGGCCAACAATATGAGTTCCAACTATTCCTGCCCAAACATTCACACCAAATCTCTCCTGGAAGCCACCTTGTCGAAACTGGTGCTCGTTTTCTATCGCCCAGTACCTGAAACAAAAGACCGTTCACACTTTTAGCACTTTACACTTCGACTATCGACAATAATCCAAATAAAGTACAGTACCTACCTTGTATTATTCCTGTTAAATAATCCATTGTTGGTAAATTTTGACTCGTCCGTAAACAAGATATAATAGTTAAATAGGTGATTCTCAGCATTTTGTCGAAGAAACCAATTACAATATTCCAGGCGCCTTTCACCGTCATTTTCATACAAATGTTGATGCAACTGATACTTGAAGGATTTAAATCGATGATTTTTCAAAATTTTCCTAGCAGAGTCCTTACTTATAGCTAATTCGGCGCCAATCTGCCTTGAGGAAATTGTGCTATCATATTGTACTAAAGCTAATACATTAATTTCAGTTTCCTCATTAATAACAAATGCTTCTTGGTCTTCGTGAACATCAGGCTCAGTTCTTAATTTTTCTTCAAGCCACTGGAAATACCTTCTTGACGGTTGCTGCCTCCCTGGATATCGCTCTAAATACAATCGTTCAGCAGCATAAGAATTTTTTAAACATTCACCATAAATGAGAAGCATGTCAATTTGTTCGGTTCGTGAATAACGGGGCATTTTTTGAATATTCCACTAACTGATATCGATTTCCAAATCCATTTAAAATGGCAGAATCAAAAACACTACTTCGAACGTCAAAATAATATGGATAGCAGCGTTCGTGAGAGCTCTCGTTTCTTTTTTGTTTCATTCCAAAATACATCTTAATCAGCCTACTTATTAATATTTTGGTTCGAATGATTATTGCAATGGAATGATTATTATGAATAGCACAAACATCGTCCATAGGTAGATATTAGAATATCTTTGGACGATGGCACAGACCAAGTACGTTTATGTTCCTATTTAACCTAGAACCTACAGGATATAATTTATCATTCCACATTATTTTTAATGTTATTTTTGCGTATGGCGATAATAGAGCAAGAGCAATTGTTATCAAGTGACGTATGGTTTCCATAGCCAACTTTTCAATTTTTGGCTTTCATTTTGCTTCCACGGCCTACTCGGTGAATTTCAATAATAATTTCTTTCCAACTTACCAACTTGTGATATGTCATTAGAAAGGGAATTGAATGCTGAATAAAGCGAAAAGAAAAAAAAATAGGGTTTCCATTTAAAATAAGAAAGTTGATGTTACTTCCGGTCAGACCGGAAGTTAACTTCGACATGTCAATATGCTCAAATTATAGCTCTTATGTCATTATATCGACGCTCCAAATTTCACAAACCTATAACTTCATACAATAACTGAGATATTCCGTAGGCAATACTTCCGTAGCCACCCGGTATATGGCAAAACCTTCTACGTCCAAACGAAGAGAATACGGACATTTGTACTGTTCAGAAATCTGACAAGGAAGTTAATCTCTTTCATGTGCCGATGAGGAGTAACTGCTAAGAAACTTGTGATTTAATTTTTTTTTACATTTACGTCGGCTGTCAATATTCATTTAATGAATTTGTTCGGATTCTGAACTGGTGTACAATATGGTTTACTAAATAGGTTAAACAGTGAATAGCGTTTCAATTAGCTTATGGTTTTACAAAATTATGTTTAAGAACTGCGTACGTGATTATTCTAAGGTACTTACTTGCCCTGCGGCAGCAGACAGTCCTGCTGAAAATCCTGCCACAAGCCTCCCAAGAAGCAGAACAGCGTGGTTCGGGGCGAAAGCAATGAGGATCCATCCAAGAATCAAGGGCAACGAGGATATCTGAAGGGCTAATTTTCTACCACATCGTTCCATCAGCACTCCACTGAGAAGGGAGCCTAGAGGGGTGGCAGCGGAGTGGATGCTTGCTGGAAAATTAATAAACAGAAGTTTTAGATATTGTTCAAAAGCACGTTGGCGAAATACTTGTACAATTTAAAGATAATAATGATTTATCCACTAAATGTGGAAAGCGCTTCTGATATGGCGAAGTCAGCGGCTATGTCGGCAGAGGAACGCCTCACTAGATGATCAGTGAGTTGTATCGTCGCTAACAAGGAGAAAAGTTGAAGTATCCCGGGGGAACCTCAGACTGAAACTCCATCTCTGGTGCTAAGTTATGGACGAACTTCGAAATGAACTCACAGATGAGGGTTTCGAGATACAAGCATACGTGGATGATGGAGTTGTTTGAGTCAGCGGATGATCCGTCGGAGTCGTCTTCGACTCTACGCAGACCACCTGCAGAATAATTGAAAGATGGTGCGATGAAGCAGGGCTCTCAGTAAATCTGACAAAAACAGATGATTTCCTTCACCAAACGAAAGAAAAAAATATGGGTTTGGGCCACCTATCATGTTCGGCAAAGAGCTGAAGTTGATCTAACTGGTCAAATACCTGGATAGAGCTCTGCTCGAATTCTAGCTTCAACTACCATAGTGGTGGCGTTTTTACGTTCTAGTTCCCACAAAAGCTGTACATGGAACGGCTAGAAAATGCAGGGAACTTATAGCTGATGAGCTAAAAATGGGAAAGGTATTGAAATAATCTCTAAAAAACTACCATGGGTGGAAATACTGGTGCGTTTCATTCAAAAATATGTGTATATGACGTACCCAAAAGGGAAGGAATTCCCAGTTTGTATAAACTATTTAGTAAAACACAATATATGGTATTCGATTAATGGCAATAACATTTTCAGCATTCAGCACGTGTTGGCAACTGACATGTTTTTCCACAATTTGTAGTTTTGGAAACTATCAACTTGGAAAATCCCTGATCCCATTATCAACGGAAAACATTCAGACTTCGTAGAACATGAAAAGTACTGATTGCCTGAATAACAATTATTTGAACTCTCGTTACAAGAACGACACATTATTCATTTGAAAGAAGTGAATAATCCGGAAACATACAAAGTTTCACTTTTTCTGAAAAGACATTAGAATTGATAGCAAATATACGAGCTGAACAAGGAGATTGATTTAATTTAATTTTTGTTTGTGTGATCAACTGGACAGAGGCCTTGACCTCCAACAAATAAATATTGTAATATTAGGAATCCATAGAATTATGTGGTAGACAAGGAAATATAAATGCCTTGATAATATTGTTTCTAGTCATACCCCCCAGTGGCTGGATGTGATTCAGATAACCAACGAATGGAATAATTCCGAGAAAATCTTATGAATGAAATGGGGGAAATAAAGTCGCTAACAAACAACTGAAGGGAATAAAAAGGAGACGGGTCACTGATGGACAATTCCCGTTAGTGTTAATGGATTTTTCTTATATCACAGAAGCTGAAGGTGGTGTATGAGGGAATACCACGCTTCCTGCCTTGCTTATGAAGAGAATTGGATTTGAAGGTCAGTGGAATATGGTTCACTTTGTCTATCCCAAAATAGTCTAATAGCGAAAAACTATGTTGAAGAAGTTGGCCTTCATATCGTGAAGTTTCTTGGAACCTCTTCACCAAAGCAGCGCTTGATGATACATGATCCTTCCGTATTTATAGGGTTCATTTTGTTGGTGAGGTTTCTAATAATAGAGATTTTGAGAAGATACTACTTGTTTGATTTATAAAGTAACCTTGAATATGTTGGAGTGGAGTCGACATCCACAATCTTTCGCAACACATCCAACCGAATGTATCTAACGCTGTTTGTATGAATACGAGTACCTTATTCTGCATCCTGTCAATTATTTTTCGGTGGGTTTTATAAAGGCTGTAGAACACCGGACAGGTTTATAGTATATCAGAACGTATGATGGGTGATTCATTGCTTCGAATAAATTGTGGAGATTATATTGATAACTGCTACTCCAAAACTCCTACCATCCAGATATCAGTCTTACCGAATTCAAGGTAATTTCTGCCCATAGCATTTTGGTTATAAGATCCTCAACCTATATCGTGTCAAATGTCATGTCGAACCATGCCAACGTTTTGATTCTTGAGAACGGCTTTTTTTATAAACACAATCCCGACTACACGAAAGTAAGATTGAGACTTTTCCGATCTCAGATACATATCAGTTCGAACCATAGCAATTTTGAGAAGATTTAGTTGTTTCCGTTAATATTTTGGTTCTTAAATTGTCCACGATGAGCTTGTTGGAGATGTGGGTAAACGAAGAACTGATCCACTTTCTATCCTTCATGTTTTCAAACAACGAAGGTGTCATCCACTTACAGAAACTATATGGTTGGTTCGATATGGTATGGAATATCGATTGTCTTTCTGTTTCATGGATACATTTTCTTTTCACGAGGCTGAACAGATTTTCAATGGCTACGACATCTGCCTGTTCACATAAATTACCTTTTCACAAATTGGCCGAAAGGTAAGTGAGGTCCAATTGTTGGCTCGTTTTATCAGGTGTGATATCAGAATATCTTCAACCATAGTATTTGAGGTATTGTTGAGGTTACCACAGCTCTCAGTCTGGATCAAGGAGGAGCGATGAGAAAGTCATTTGATAATCACAAATCGAGCGGAGTAGGAGTTTTTTATTTCTACTCTCAGATTAAAGAGAGTGAACATAAAGTATAATAAGTACTACGATTAAGATGAGAGAACGATAAGAAGGAAATTAAACTCAAGCCAAAGTTGCGAGGTGTGCCTTGCATTCAATAACCTTGTTGAGTCGATGGTACTCCTTTACTGATTCCTTCCCGTAGGGACATTGTGTAACAGAATAGTTAAACTGGAAGTTAAATGAACCCTTACAAAGTTCATTTTATACGTTTCATTATTCTGCCATGTAGCTCTGCGATAGTTATATTTTAAATAAATTCTTGGTACATCTTGTGGACCGAATCATATATTTTTCCATTTTATGGTGTCTCATCATGCTTTCATCTCATTATCATAAAATGGCGATTTGAAAGCAGCCATGTCTTAACCAGGAAGATTTTACGATGTAATAAAGTTGTCGTCGTTTCAAATTAGTTTTTCTTGAGTGAGTGCATTTAACTAGTTTTCAGTCATTTCAACCGACATTGAAGGAAGAGAACGAGGATAACGGGGGTCTATTTCATTAGATCATAGCTGGTTATGAGTTATTTACTAGCACAATAGAAAATGAGGACATGCAGATTTTATTTACTTTTGGGGCTGACTCAATGAAATATTCTTAACTACATTATTGAAGTTGAGTTTATGATTACCTATCAAGTGGTTTCAATCTTATATGAACAATCAGTAATAATTGTTAGCAGTCACGATATCGCGAATACCTCAGGGGTTATATTTTGGCCTCTTTTCAATTTATGTCATCACGAATCATTTCAATTTCCCCGAAACTAAAGATTGTTTTCATATGGTGGATTCTAAGTTCAAGAAATCTTAGACCTTATAAGAAAACTCTTCAATGTTTTCGAAGGAGGACATCCTTCATCAGACTTTCCAACGGTGTAAGCATTCGGTGTCCAAAAAGTCTCTCACCACGTGACTAAAATGCTGGGGGGATCCCTCAAAAAGACCAAATAAGCATCACCAGTTAGCCCCGCTGGTAATCAATAGGGTCTTTTCAACTCATTGTTGTAGAGGCCTGCCAAAGGTTGATAGAAATGGGCAAAAAACATGCGGATTTTCTTGATCCCAAACATGACTGTTGGGTGAGTTGAAGATTCTGTCCCTGGTGAATACAGCCTCGTCTGTCCACAAAATATCGCGGGAAACTGAGGATTTTTTTTGGTGCACTCAACAAGCCATTCACAGAAATCCTGGCGACGTGACAAGTCTTGTGGCTATAGGACTTGTTTCTTTCAGAAATGGTATGGATGCAAACGATTTTTGCGGATAATATGCCGTACCATAGTTTGCGTTAAACCAAGTCTCCTACTAATCACACGAGTGCTTATTGATGGACCGTCGTCGAGGAGTTTCAGAACTGATTCACTGCACGTTCGACGTGTGTTGGAAAACATGACCCGGTTTCACAAAGTCTTTGCACTGCACCCAAAATTGTTCGTGAGTTTAGATGGCGTTTATGTGCTGATACGTGCACCATTGCCATATATTTTTACGTTTCTGCAGTGGCGTATCGATTGTGGTTGACGAACAAAAAATTTATTGAAGCATTGCGGATAGCTCTCAAGTTTTACAGGTGCGTTAGATCAGTACTGCATTAAATTTTGTGGAGGTGGTGGTAAATCACCCTGAATACATTCTCAGACCTTGCATTCATTTCGTTCAAGTTCAGACCGATGGTTTCCGGTAAATTCGAGTGTGCTTCTCATTGCGTCGAGTATAAGTGAATCCATGTAAAACAAGAAGATCTGAAGATGTTCATGACGTAAAATAAATAGCCATACTATCCATCTGAATCTCAAAAATGCCATCAGATTATTGGATGAAAACAAAATATGCTTTCTACATAATATAGGAGAACACAACCTCTACAGGCAGATGCGTGAAATATTCAGAGCTCCATTTTCAATTCCAAGCTGATGACATCGTGAAATATGAGGCAAATATCTGATTACTAACCACGATTCTTACTGGTGGTCGAAGTTTTCAGATTTCCACTTGAGTATCTTGTCAGTACATTCTACTTGGTTTATTCCACGTTCTCGAATTTTCCAGCACTTTCCAGATTCTTCGAGAAAATTATAAACGTCAAAAGCTCCAAGAACATTATTGTAGGGCATTTTAGATCCTTCTGGAACATCAGTCTAGATCATTTAGAACATTTAAGATTATTATCGAACATCCTAGAATGTTTTGGAACTTTTATACACTGATATATTCGAGAAAAAGATATGATTATTCTCTAACTACAACAGTCAGTTTTTGTACGTCATTTGGAGACAGCACCAGAAACTCTATTATTAATTTAGTATTTCCACCTTTGAAATCCGTTTTCCGCTTTCACATATAAGGGAGATGATCAAATTACCTATCAGCAATTCTATTCACGAAGTTCAGGAAGTGACCTCTGAACTTTACGATTTCCTTTCAGACCTCTCCAATTATTGATTCAACCGTGGATTCAGCATCATCCCCAAAAAAATTTAAAGTGTCCGAAGTTAAAAAGAAATTAGTTGGAAACAATTCTGATTTCCAATCAGCAAAGATCGTGGCTCTATCTATACAGTTTGCGGTTTCAATTGAAATGTTACTGAAAGAAAATTGATGTGGGTTCAGTCGCAGATCCAGAGGAAAAAATCAAAACTAATTACATTGGTGAAAGATTCAAAAAAAAAAAATGTTGAAAATTAATTTTGGTTTTTAAAACTGCTCAGATAAGTTGATTTTTGAAAATTTGCTGCGTTCATTCAAAAAATTTTTTCTGTTGATATATTTATTTCAATGTCACAGAGTATACTAATTCCATCATAATGAATGATTGGTGTTCGCAGAATTGCTCTATTTCAGACTGTTCTCGAGTTGAAAATTTCATATGGAGTTGAAAGGGGTCATTTGCCCCCAAAAAATTTTGTATCTATTTGTTTCCCATTCATATTACAAAAGTTCAACCTTTTTAGGATGTGCACACCGAATTTAAATTTTATTCCGAGTCAACTGAAGATTTTATATGCTTTTAACGGAACCTCTGCAGTTTCAAATTGAAAATTTGCGAAAACTTGCTGTGTTCCTTCAAAGTTTTTCGTCTGTTGATGTTTTCATTTTAAAGTCACAGATTATACTGTCACATGGAAAGGAGTAATTTTCCTCCAAAATATTTTATTATTAATTTTCCATTCATAAAAATATTCGAAAATTTGCTGTGTTTACCAAAACATTTTAGTTTGTTAATATATTGATTTCAAAGTCACGGTGTATAATAATTTCATCATTCTGGATCGATTGGTGTTCGCAGAGTTGCTCTATCTTTAACTGTCTCCGATTTGAAAAGTTCGTATGGAGTTGAGAATGTCCATTTCCCTACAAAACCAGTCGATTTCCAGTCATTTGAAGGTTTCATAGGCTATTTACGGAACGTCTGTAATTTCGAATTGACTTTTTTTTAATTTCTTTAATACACCATTGAAATTAATGTTTATGGTATGATTCGGAATCAGCTCGTCATGATACATGTCATGAAAATTCGATTGAACGAAGAATTTTTGACGTTTTGTTCTTTTTTTATGCCAAACGTTATCGTATATGAATCACGTGTTTTCGAAATCAGCTTAAAATTTCGTATATTTGCATTTTTCATGATTTTTAGGGGTCTATACTTACTATGTAAGTCTTCCATATTATGTTTTATTTTCATCTATTCATAATATGATGTCTTATCCATCCGCACGAAGAACCCAAGGATCGAGAACACGATTCAGCAACATAATGCAGTGTCAATATTAGATTTAACACATTCCAGGAGAAGCAGAGCCCCAATTCAATATACTCCATGACTCCAGATCTTTATATGTGACAAAAATATGTGTTTGCAATCACATCAAAACCGCAATTCAGCATCAGGAATCAGAATATTCCCTGAGGGTAGGGTATGAAATTGAAAGAACGAATGTACTGGATATGAAGTTTCAGACAGTTGGAAAAACATTCCTATACGACTATGTTTATCACGACAACTTCTGTCTCAAATGACACGAGTAATTTCGATGGTGGCGTCGAAATACTCTACTTCCCACGAACGTGGAAAACATCTCACATATATTCGTTCAACATTCCTGTAAGATGATCCAATTGCAAGTGTGTGTTTTTGCAATTAAGCCGAGAATATCCTGCATTCAGCTGGTAATGACCACCTGCAGACATGTCTCGACATTTTTGCCTCTCCTCAATGCTAATGAATGTCAGGAAACATAAGATTAGTCCTGTTCCTACCCAACGAATGATGAATTAACTGAAGCAACCTCTACATTTGTTGGCGCCTTCTAATAGTGAAGCCTCACGTTGGGCGCATTTTAATATTTTAAGTTGTGTGTGAGACTCTGGTCCTCACACTTCTAATTTATCAAGCTCCCCTCTGAGGTTCGACCATCCACCTCCTCACCTCCTCTCACTTCTTCCAGTGAGGAGTCAAATAGCAAGGTTTGATGTTCTAGCCCTGAGTTTGATTGAGTTTGACTCACCTCTTACGACCTCCAGTTCTCTCATGAGTCTCTTATGGTTTTGTTGCGTCGTAATTTTGAATACACGCTGTCAATTCTACTACGTCACTGGACTCTATCTGGCTAAGTATCTTCGATCTCTAATGTGAGAGACTATCTGTCGTTCCACTGGAAGTTAATTTTTCGGAGACTAGAAGTCTTGATGGTTTGTGACCATCCAACTTGTTCCTAAGAATATAAACTACCTAACCATAAGAGCGTGAATTCGAATCTCTGCATGAGATTTTTGTGAGTCTCCTGAACTAATTTGAAAGCAAATCTGCATGATCGTAAGGCCTTTATTACCGCCTGGCTGTAGAAGAGAATGACTATGGGTTGGTTTCTAGGACCCCTCCTTAGAATCTCTTTCATGCACACGAATATAGCTGTTATCTCGGAATGGAATTTGGAGGCTTGAGTACCGAGGCTTGACTGATATCATGCCTCGCTCTCTACCTGTATATGCCAGCTCCTACCCCATTGCTTTCCTTAGCCATCTGTGTACCAGATTTGCCCCCTTGACAGAATTGGTCCTGTCCCCGATGTGACTTTCCCATCTTAAATGATGGTGGTGAATGTTTCCATCAAAAGAGTTATTGCCCCTTTATAATCTGCAGATGCAGATGAGGGAAGTTCAGGATCACCTTCAGGCTAATCGTCGATATGCTGGACATTTTACCAGTCACTCCGAGCGGGATCAGTCTGTGCAAACTAGCCAGCTCTCTTCTTGTTGAAACTTAGTCTGCCTTTGGTCATCATAGCAGGGCCTCATAAGTTATTGAGGGCCTCACTATCGCTGTGTATAGTCTTCATGTTTTGCCGAAGGACCACCTGGCCATCATTAATGATATCCTTGCCCTTGTCAGCACTTTTTCCAGATGTTTGTTCCAGGTGAGCCTAGAGTCTAAGTTCAGCCCCAAGTATTTCGACTCTCATGACATCTTCAACTGAAGATCCGAAGAGCTCTGTTAGGCTCCAAGTTTCTTTTTTCTGGTGAAAAGAGAATCGTGGTTTTTTGGGGTTGACCTTAAGGTTCTCCCTCATGCACTAAGTTTATATGTACGTGAGAGCACACGGATCCATACAAACCCTCCTATACGTCCCTGAGGGTAGCCTCTCATGGCTTCCACCTCCATCGTGTCCCCTAATAGGGAGGCTTGTATTTTCCCACAGCTCAGCATGGCAGATATCCACTGGTTCAGGACTGGGCAACGTTTCTTTCCCTGAGAGCTGAGAGAAGAAAGACAAGGCAAGGCAAGGCTCAGAGTGTGTTTCTTCATAATTCACTGCGAGTAGGTTACTTCTGTATAATTTAAAAATAGAATTAATTCTAATTCCCATATAGTACCTATGTTCAAGCCTCAACTAGTTTGAAATTTAATTAAAATGAGCCTTCATTGTTTGTTGGGAATAGGCTAGTTACGTGTGCATTGAATAATGTTGGTCCAAGGACTGTTCCTTGCGGGACTCCATATGGCACTATTCAATTTTCAGTAAGAATTTTACCGACACTGGTGGATTGTTATCTGTCACTGATATAGTTAGCAATGAGTTTTCCATTTCCCCTGAATCCTATTTCTGCGAGTGAATCAAAATAATGGTTGTGGCTAACCATACAGGGTGTTTCAAAATGCAGCATCACCATTTCAGAGGCGAATTTCCAGGTCAAAGTTAGACTTTTTTGTGTGACCGCAAACGCTTCGTTAGCGATCTAGAGGGTGTTAGAGTTTCAATATTTTCAACTTTTCCCTTCAGGTGATTCAAATGATAATTTTTTGTTCTGGTTTTCACGAAAAAGAAATTCTGTTATGATCGGAGAATACTATGAAAACCGGTTGAGAGTATAGGTACTAATAGGTGTTTTTCTTGATATTCTGCTTGGGGTATGCATCAGAGAACATCTAATAAAGCAGTGAATTCAAAAATTTGATGTTCGTTGAAAAAACGGGCCTTGAGAAAGAGATGTTCTACATACTTATCTCCAAAATAATAGGTAACAAAGGGATGTGAAGCCTGAGCTTGTTATGTCAGTTTCGATGGTACCTCTGATGGAAATATCTATAAAACAGATACATATCGTTAACATTATCACATGTGATATAATCTTTGACTAGTCGGAGTGCTTTTTGTGGTTCCTATAAATGGCGCTGTACCTGCTTTCTCAGTAGGGCCTGCAGTTTTTCCGGAAATTTTCATATTGAGCTATAACGAAATATTTTCGATATGATGGCTGGTATATACGGAAGTTACGGTTCACGTTATTTTAACTTTATCGATTATTTATTCCTGAAAAACTTTCACCCTATAAAGTACACCAATGAATCATCCGAGAGAAAAAAAATGAATTATCAATATGCTACTTCAACCTTCCCGTTTCCCATGTCATTAACCGTTGAAGTATAACCGGAGAATAAATCCTCCGCACACGGCCAATGTTAAAGTCTTGTTCAATTTGTTTCAATTTAAAGGTCGTTCACATGACAGATTCAAGATTCGGATCGGTTGAAATAGGTCAAGATCGCAGCGCATCGTATAAGAATTCGCACCAATAAAATACTCATAAATATTTGTCAACTTTTTCCTGTTTGGATTTGATGGCAATTTGAGCCGTGCCTCATTCTGGGTTTCGTGTGACCTAAAAAGCAAATTGGAAATTTGACACATTTTTCATTTGTTCTAGTAAGTCTAAACCATTTCTATGGATAAAAAATATTGCGTGACTATAGCAATGATCAAAAACTCAACTTAACTAGAAGTGTGGTGTGTCAGAGATAAGTTTCACATCCAAAAGTCAAACCACATTTGCGAAATAAAATTAAAAAGAGGATGATATCGAAGTTTTGAAAACAGGAAAATTGGACTTTCGAGCCTTCATTAGGTACCTGCATTTGAAGGGCCAGAGGCTTAGCCTATTGTGCCCAGTAAAATATAATTTTATGAGTTTACAATTGTATTAATGAAAGAAAGAACAAAAAATTAATAATAAAAATGATCAAACTATATCACAACATGTTTGCTGTTTGTAGTAGAGTCATAGCGGTTCTTGAAACTGTTCATACTAGGGCTGTCAAGACATCTGGAGGTAGAGTATTTCTGTTTGAGAAGAATCTTTGGCGTAAAGTTGTTCGAAAAGATTCCTGTCTCAGTTTCAAAGGATGTTCACGCAACCTACATCATCTTATAGGAATAAGTTCACGAGATCTACAGAAAAGTCTTTGTTCAGTGTTCGATGAGTCAAAATCGCAAAGCCTCTGATACGTCTGTCACTCAAATAGGGTAGATTGAGCTGAGATAGTCGTTGGTCGTAGTACAGTTGATTGAATTCTTCAACCATCCTGGTGGCCTTGCGTAGGACCCTCTCAAGGAGTTGGATGTCTTTTACCAATATTCCAGGTGGAGGCGAATATATGTATTATAAAGTTTACTGAAGAGTCTTTTCAAGATGAACGAAACATTTGTTGGGTAGATAAGTACGACTGCTAGCTCTTTTAACAGCGGCTGTCATTTGGTTAGCAACAGTCAGATTTTTGTTGAAGATAACTCCTAGGTCACTATGGTTGTCTACTTCGGGGATCGATTTGTTGCCCAAAAGATAATGGAGTGTTTGGTTGTTATAACCAATGTGTGTGCCGACATTCAAAGGTATATTCCAAGTTTCACACCACCTTTGCACGGGACTGAGATCAGACTAAAGATCAGTATGACTAGTTGGGGGATTTTCAAGAATTTGCTGTCATCTGCGAAAAAAGAGTGGTCTGAGTGGAGTACAGTGGGCAGATCTGAGACATATGCTAAGAAAAGAGTAGGTTCCAAAACTGAAGCTTGTGGAACTCCCGAGATGACTTGATGTAGATCAGAATGACTTGAACCAACCCTCACAGTTGAGCTCTTATTCTGAAGTGTTCAAGTTTGTGGATTAGATCAATTCGCAGAACCTTGTCAAACGCCTTGAAAAAATCATACAACGTAGTACTATTTCAGCAAATTTGACCGAGAGCCAATTTTCTATATGTTTTCGTACGTTGCTCTTTTTTTCTTTTTCATTCTCATCAACTCACGATTGAAATCCTGTCGAAACTCATCAAATTTCTTGACTACAGGGATATTCATAATTAAAGATTTGAAATTGAATAATTGAATTTTGTTTTCTTTGAGAAATAATTGTTCCTGTGATATTTTACTAAGCTCTGGTAACTGTTATCAACAGAAAAGTGGATTCCACTGAGAATTGGACCGTTTAATTTTCCAGAAAGCTTTTTCGCTTGTCGATTAAAGGTTAACAGAGTACATTGTATAAGTTTCGTATATGATTCAAATTGCTAATTTCATTAAATTAATTTTCATAGCAATATATTATAATTTTTTAGTTTGATTTGTTTGGACCTTCTTTATACCAAAATAACTATTTGTAATAGAGTCGATTATTAAACCCCCGTCTTGAATGCCAATATAACTTTTCTTCACCCCCGGTACGACCCAAAAGCTCCACTCGGATGGAAACTATTCTGAAATTCAATCATAACACGATAAAGCAATAATTTCGGCAATCAATCAATCATCCGATATTGATATGGTAAAAAGCAATCTATCCACTAAACTCACCGATCCAGGATCCTATTTCGTCGTCTATTTGCATAGAACCATTAATAAATTTCAGTTGTGGCAGCAGGATAGCGGAGTATCCGACTGGCATGCCGCAGCTGGCTGAACTCAGCATGACTGCACTTGTCACGAAACTCTGCAAAGGAGGAAAATGCGGAGATTTAATGCCTTCGGGTTACGACGCCTACTACTACTACTAGGCCGATTTTCAATGTTCCGGTGATTTATGTGTGTCGATTCGGGAAAAATTTATCGGATGAGACAATTTCAATTGATTTCGGAAAAAGAATTCGTTCTATTTATCGGGTTTTGTTATTTCATTCTCGAAAGTCTTTTCAGAGTACGGATAATTTTCTGGCCAAAAATATTCCAATAGGAATCTTGAGAAATATAAAGGGTCCTGCCATGGTGGTCGGTGGATCAGCGGTCTAATGCACAGGCCGTTCGAAACTCCAGCATAGCGATAGTCGGTTCGAATCCGATGTAGGTACGAGAATTTTTCTCAACTACTTTATATCGGATTCGATAGGCGGCCGCATGCCTTGTTGAAAAGCAAGTGTATTGTGAGTTGTCTAGATGCCAATCTCGTCTAGTGCTAGCTTGGAGTGCACACCGACCACCCGAGGTGGTGCTGTAGGTTTTCCGGGTTTTCCTACAGCTGAAAAGTGAATACATCACCTATAACATCAGTAAGTCGCCCCGGAGCGCCACGGCAAATAATAATAATAGCCGTCCTCTACCCGCACAGGCTATGCCTTTGGGTACACTCAACGAGTGTTTATGAGGGAGTATTATTATTATTATTATAAGGGCGCGGACCTCCATATTTCCATTATGGCGATAGATAGATTGATGAGCAAAATAATACTATTGTAACGATGCTGAGGCCGGACCTGACCGCCTAATTAATCGGATTGTTAACTTCAGGGGCGGGTTCTCTCCCGTCTGCCATAGTCACTGCTGGTGGATGGTCTATTCTCTCGCTATGGGAGGTCGATCAGCAAGCATATGCTGACGATCTGGTCCTAGTAATTCCCGATAAATCCGAAGAGACGATCTCCTACGCCCTTCAAGATATATTGGATACCATATATAAATGGTGTGGGAGAGGGGAAATGTCCATTAACCCTCACAAAATGATCATAGTACCATTCACCAGAAAAAAAAAGCTGGAACATTTAATACCTCCTTCCATCAATGGTGTAACAATAATTACTTTCGCGAGTGAAGCAAAATATCTGGGAATAACCCTAGATTAAAAGCTAAATTGAAACTCGCAACTGGAAACCGAAAGGCTAGCCTATCATTATGGACATGCTGCAGAATATGTGGCAAAACATATGGCATGTCACCAAAACAAGTATACTGGCAGTACGTGATCGTCATACGACCAATAATCACGTATGGCTCTGTAGTCTGGTGGAGCAAGGGCCAACAAAAATGGCCCAGGCTAAACTTAACGGACTACAGAGACAAGCGTGTCTGGCGATTACTGGGGCCATTCGCTCCACGCCAACGGCAGCAATGGAAGCCCTTCTCGGATTATCTCCTCTTCACATAGGTTTGGAGAGAGAGGCAAGATGGGCAACATACAGACTCTACCAAACGGCCATTAGTCTACCGCAGGCAGTAGTCATGAGAAGCAGCAGCATGCTGGAGGGCATAATAGCTCACAACATTCTAGGAATGCTCTCAGTCATCATGTCCAAAACTATCAACCTTCACACGCCCTACTCTGTGGTCTTCCCTGAAAGAGAAGACTGGGTTCGGAATGAAACTGACCTATGTAGGGCAAATGAACGTTGGTTTACCAATGGTTCCAAAACTCTGGAAGGCGTCGAAGCCGAAATATACAGGATGAACCCAGTAGTGAAATGCTCATTATTCAGTATGGGTAAATTAGCTACGGTATTCCAGGCAATCCAATCCAACTGCTTCAAAGCCAGAGCAGCATGTTACTGGAACAACGCAACAACGTTAACCTAGTTTGGATACCAAGGCACAGGGTCACACGGGCCTAGAAGGGAACGAAATAGCGGACGCCCTAGCAATAGGGAGGCCGAAATAACCGTGACAGTGAAATGAATGATTTAAATGAGTTAGTGTTTAGGAGGAAATAAATTTGCAAAATATAGTGCATTTTTACCACACTATTTACTTTGATAATATCTATAAATGTGCAAACATTATGATTTACACTGTAAATACGTAACATTTTTCTATTACCGAAGTAAGTCATGCCGTGTTTAGATCGCCAAACTTTGCAGGACCTCGGCTTCATGATACACATATTATAATGAATGGCATCAAAAAAATCACCTATGAATAGATTCAGACTAGAAGGCAAATATTCTAGATAGATAGTAGATGTATTAACAGCATCACTGATTCTTCAAATAAATAATTTGTTTTAATCTTCACGACTCAATTTCATCAGGTTTGTCAGCCCAGCGTAATTTGCTTTAGATTGAAGTCTGTTTCAGGGTTATATTTTGACTATTTATACCTAATACAATTACAGAATCATCGGTTTTGAAGAAAATTAGAGTATTTTGTTTCACTGTATTATATTTCTCTCACTTGAGCCAAAATTCTCCGCATGTTTTCTTTTTTCTTTTGTTTCTCATTGAATTGATCCAGAACTTTGTACTGCGCCTCATTATTGGTGGATTTCAGCAAATCACTGTCATCTTCGGACCTGAAAAGAGAACTAGTTACTTTCCTAGGTGCAAAATATATAATCTTGTTTTCATTGATTGTTAAAATTGTTATTTCCGTCAACCAGCTGCACACCCTCAAAAGTACAACCCTGAAAAGTCTTCGAAATACTTGTCCGAGCTAGGGAAGACGCAGCCCTTACCTTTTAACGTGTGATGCCATGCACGAGACCGATGACCATGCTGGGAATCGAACCCATGACCCTTAGGTTGAGAGACAAGCGC
This sequence comes from Chrysolina americana, assembly GCA_958502065.1. Taxonomy (NCBI): domain Eukaryota; kingdom Metazoa; phylum Arthropoda; class Insecta; order Coleoptera; family Chrysomelidae; genus Chrysolina; species Chrysolina americana. The sequence goes on along the minus strand of OY293416.1, from coordinate 65,355,836 downwards.
TCTACCATCATGACCATCACGGATTGAATAAACAGAGTGATTTTCAAACTGAATTTCTTGGTCGATATTTTTGGAGACCGTTCGATTGGACCAATGTTTCTCGAAGAAATGAGTTACTAGGAAAAGTACTTGATTTTTCGTCATACCTCCAAATTTTGCACACTCTGCATATTTTATAGATTGATAAAAACTTAACTTGTAAAAAAAACATAAGAGTTACCCGACTTCTAGTTCACCACTGCAATCGTCTTTCGATATTCTAGGAACACGAATCCATTATCAACGCATTATTTTTTCTAAGGGTCGGAGCTCGGTTAACATCTCGTCTGCCAACGGAAAAAGTTCCGTCTCTAATGCAGTATACCTAATGTCATTTGAGAACTTGAGAAGTTTCCAGACATTTGAAGGCTTGGGGAAAACTTCGTAAATACTTTTAATTCTCGTCAGAAAATATGAGTCGTGCGTTATTTGAAGAGTCTAAAGTTACATGCAGGGAATGAATGGAATTCAACGCATGAGGGAAATTCATTTTAGGAAAGTGATTATGGTGATTTGGAATGACTGGTCGGTTTTTACTGAAATGAAATTTGACGACACTTTTCTCCTTCACGTTATACGTAGTTATAAGAATACTCATCGAGATTCCGTTGAGATTCGAGATTATTATCACATCTTAAAATGATAAATTGCCACAAAAAGGAATTTTTTAAAAAACATTGTATACTTATTTAACTCTTTGACGGGAGGTAGTTAACACAGTGTATTACTAAGAATTTAGGCTGTGTGCTCGGTGGTACCAGAAGTAAACCATTATTTTCTGATTTGTCTACAATTACTGCCATCTAGCAAATATCTGGGCAACTTGAATACTCGAAGTTCATCTTCTCTCACGGATATCGAAACATTTTGATATTCCTCGTATTTTCACGCCTCGTTGACGATTGTGCTGGGGTTAGATCCAGTGGCAAGTGAATATCCAGACAATTTTTTAGTTCTGTGTTATGTATTTTGATGGCAGATTGAAGAAATAATGAAAATTATCATGAATGAGAGTGAATTATAGCTTATATCCACACGCGTGCGGAAAGTTATTTATTATTATCATTATTATGCGGCGAAGCAGGCATTCGACCGAAATAGAAGCAGTTCTGCGAAGAATCTTCCTTCTCCTTACTGTTAGGTTTATCTTGTGAGTATTCCAGGTCTTCTGAAGAACTCCTGGAGATTTCTCATGAGGTTTTCCTGTGGGATGATATCTCCTGCACTACACTGTCCGATAATATCCATCCTCATGCCAGTGCTAGGCATTCTAACAATATGTGTGAGGCTGTTTCGTCCTCCTCATCACAGAACCTGCATAGTGTGGAGTCTTAGTGTATCCCCAACACGTGCAAGTGTTTCGACTCAGTTGAAGAAGATTCCTTGATAGCTGATCAGTTGGCTCCTCACCATCATTTTTCCGTGAGTATTGCCTGAGGCGTCTTCCCAGGAAGATTGATAATGGTTCTTGAACCATTTCTTCGTGTCCTGTTTAATGGGATTCCACAGGCTGGTTCTGGTCTCTAGCTCTTGCTAGGACATCTGCGTTCTCGTAACCCTGGATGCCCTTATGACTTGGTACCCAGATAACTTTTACCCTGTTCTGTACTCCGAGGTCGTTGAGGTTTTTGTATGAAAACTAATTTGGAAGTAAATAAATTTTTTTTCTGGTGAAGGGGAAAATCGTGTTTTTTGGGGGGTTGACCTTGAGTTCCTCTCTCAAGCACCACGTTTGTGAGCCTCATGTTACAATATTTTCCACTCTTTTGAAAAATGTCACTTCTCACACTCGTAATGTAATACACTATACATTTTCATTTGAACTTTCCAGCTGGAGAATGGTTGAAAATGGATCAATTAAAATGGATTGTAAGTAACACAGTTTTTTGGATATATATTTATACTTGGAATCTATGTTTAGTTTATGTCATTTCCTCAACTCAAGTATTAAATTATCAAAGGGTGGTTTTTCAACTACCCATCCATTCTAATTGAAAAAGAAAATCTGGAAAATACCGGTAGGTAAAGAACTTCAAGACGTAACTTCAAGTTATCATCTTTTGTGAAATAGTCAGTTTTATATACATAAAAATGACCAATTGTGTTCCCTTTCGCCATATTTATGATATTTGACTTGAATTAGGAGTTCCATGACTTTGGAAATGTTTGAATTACATCGGGTGGAAGACAATTTATACTCGCTTCAGTTTTCTTTTTCATGTTCCCAAGGATCAATAGAACTAATGAGACAATTTCAAACCACCTTCAAAAGACTGAAAATTAGAGTAACCGTACTGAGTGATATGTCAATAACATTATCAAAAATTCACTGAATATTCGTATATTGAATATTGAATTAAAGCATCAACTAGTTTTTTGTTATTACTTAAATATCATGCATTTTCAACAATTTTCATTGGAATTTCAAAAATGTCAATAGTATTTCTTAGTTTTCAACTAGATCAATATTTCCAAAAAAATTAACATCACCAAAATCATGAACACCAACAAGTATTGAATTGATACCGTTCATTTCATCAACTAGTGCATTGCGATTTATTACGAATCAACTCACCCTCTTTCATTCTTGTCCGTACACATTTTGAGAACTTTCATCAACTGATTACACTGATATCACTTCCCGCGAAATTATCCACGTTAAATGACATTGTCTTGTCTGAAACTTTTATAATGTTTTGTTTTATTTGCAGCGGGTAACATTCAAATCTCTCCCACGCTACGATTTTCAACTGTCTTAGATTAAGACAGGACCGGAGTGGGGAACGATCCTTCACCATTTGATGGATGTCGGTGTGTATAGGTACGAGATTATTCAAAACTATCTGACTTAACAGTCTTCATCCCCGAGAAAGAGGGAGTCAAACGATTTTTTTATTGATGCAGGAATGAATGAGTGTACGAAGATAAAAATAAATAATAAAAAATATATTTTTCAAGTATTAAATAAATGAACAGTATATTTCCACAAATTTTTGAGCATTTTTGTTCATTGCCTCCATCAAAACAAACCAATATTTTTTTGGGTTTTTAACTCAGTATTGAAGTCTATCATTTACTTAGTTAAACGATTATCTAATTTTTTGTTCAAATGTCAATTTTTATGTGAATAATTTTATAATAATTTTCTCTGGGATTAAGACCCTTAAGGATATCTTTTCGAACAAATAATATCATAATTTTAGTTCACTCTGTTCATTTTTGTTAATTCAACGAAGAAAAAATCTTAAGGCAAGATGCTTCTATTTTCTCCGCCAATTATAAATATTTATGTGCCGAGTTTACATAATATGAGTACAAAAGGACACAGGATTGTGCGAATGTCAAATTTTTTTCATGAGGAGAATACTCCACTACAAAAATAACCTTGTTGACATGAAAACACCTCATAAAATTAATATTCATACTAACGACAATATTATGCAAACTGGCCGGTTCTTCACAGGTTTCTGCATTCTTGAAAATAACAAGATATTAATGATACAAACGAATATGTTGCGTGTCAAGACAGTAATAGTTGTTTTTACTACACTAATATGACCTTAATATTTCGTAGTACTTCATACTAGAAATAGACTTTTTAGGTAGTTGTCAGATTTCCATTGCAATTGTGTAAAATAAAACTTTTTCTACGACAGTCTGTTATAGATATTTATGTATCAAGTAAATTAAGGCTCAATAATTCCTGTGGTACTACATAGATGAAGAATGAGAGGAAGAGAGGAAGAGAGGAAGAGAGGAAGAGAGGAAGAGAGGAAGAGAGGAAGAGAGGAAGAGAGGAAGAGAGGAAGAGAGGAAGAGAGGAAGAGAGGAAGAGAGGAAGAGAGGAAGAGAGGAAGAGAGGAAGAGAGGAAGAGAGGAAGAGAGGAAGAGAGGAAGAGAGGAAGAGAGGAAGAGAGGAAGAGAGGAAGAGAGGAAGAGAGGAAGAGAGGAAGAGAGGAAGAGAGGAAGAGAGGAAGAGAGGAAGAGAGGAAGAGAGGAAGAGAGGAAGAGAGGAAGAGAGGAAGAGAGGAAGAGAGGAAGAGAGGAAGAGAGGAAGAGAGGAAGAGAGGAAGAGAGGAAGAGAGGAAGAGAGGAAGAGAGGAAGAGAGGAAGAGAGGAAGAGAGGAAGAGAGGAAGAGAGGAAGAGAGGAAGAGAGGAAGAGAGGAAGAGAGGAAGAGAGGAAGAGAGGAAGAGAGGAAGAGAGGAAGAGAGGAAGAGAGGAAGAGAGGACCAATAGTATTATTATTGTTATTGTTTCGTACTTTGACGTTGACTGTAAGAAGTTTGGTCGTATTATTTATACTTTATGAATAATAAATCAATACAAATTCATAGTCAGAAACGAATTAGCTCCACACGGCTCTGTCCTCATCCTCGGCATGTTTACATTCATGATCAATGCTAACAGGCAAACTCACTACCATAAATTTTTGCGAGTTAATTTTGACGTTTCCGTTCCATTACTAAGGTTACCTATATGCGAATCCAGTTAGAGAAATTGGGTCAATCTTACTCGAGAGTTTTTTTGACCTTCATTCATTTGCGGGATGGAATTAGAGCGTTGAAATACGCTGCTTCTGTATCTTGCGAAAAGACAGAAACGCCATCGGAATTATTGCATTTAGATGTGTTTGTACAGGTCACAATAAGTAATACAATAAGTAATTCGATAAACATTCAGGTAAAAGGTAACACAAAATGTAGGCGGTCCCTTTCGAAATATGATATTTTCCTTGGCAACAGAACTAATTTCTTGACTATCACCAATACGGTCATTGAATTGTATCGAACAGATACTTGTGCAATGTTCCCTGTAATTAACTTATATAATTTTATTTTTGAAAAGTGTTATTGCATCTCCACTTGATTTGTCGTGACGAAATGCAAATTAATTCTTTGATAATATATTACATTTATCAGGTCTTCGCAATTCGTGAGTTGATGATTTCAAAAATATATGGAAGGTTTGTTATCAGGGTATATAGGGCAATAAAGATCTCGAGTTTCATTTCATTCACATACTTCAGAAATCAATCAATTAGGTATGTCAAATGTGTTCTTTTGATGAAGACTTCATGTTCATTCGTTTTCTACAGAAAAACAACGTTGATCATTTTAGAGTTAGGTTTTCCTTTCTTGTAACTTGATTCATTTTGTATTACTTCTGCTAAACTTTCTCCAACTTTGCTGGTTGTCTTATTAATCGGCAACATTTCATCAGACTGACTCCTCATGGAAATCACAATGAAACCCCACATCAGGAACTTTGACCTACAAAATTTCGATAAAAATGACTGAATTCTGGTCATGCCGTACATCCATGAACTCTTCTTGGTCCGCATGAATTAATATACCAGCTGCCTTGGTCCCTAATAAAATGCATCATGACTAGACGACATTTTTTATGAATAAACTCAAGTGGACGATATTAACATCATATCGAGTAGTTGGGCGGCTAGTCAAGGTCAAGATATTAAAGATGAAGGTTCTCTTGACCTACATTTTGGATCCATGTGTACTCGAGTCCGGAAGTATATTGACGCTATTATTTCAATTATATTGTCTTGTTATGAAGCCGAAAACATGTCCCGTCGATTGTAGATACTAAATTAATGCGGAGAATTTGCTTCTAGTATCGGAATTTTTCTGAAAAACACGACGAAGATTGCTATCATTTAAGGCGATTGGAGTTAGATTCGACTAATGTCGAATAATTATATTTTCCACTAATTCATTGAGCATAGTCAGAATGAAAAAATAATGAATGATGATCCTGTGATTGTTTTACAGACCACTAAAACATTGGATGCTGTAAAGAAGTGGAGTCTCTACAATATTCATCAACATTTCATATTTCTTTTACCTTTCATTCCAGGAAAATTACTCTACCTATTGAGTAACTAACTCAAGGAATAAAATTCTTCTGGCTATGAAAAAGTCCTAAAAAGTCTTAATTTTTTATTTCGAAATCCACGTCCTGTTATCATTCATCATCATCCAAAGAATATTGTACGTGTCTAAGTTAACTATACGAGGCCCACGTTAAAATTTCGTCATCACCTGATATCTGACGCTAATTGTTCTGAATCCGATATCTTCATCTCCGATGCTCAGCACTAACTCTCTTAAAAATCCGATTTAATCGTATTCGATACGCAGCACTAACTAACCCTCTTGAAAAATTCGTTACATTTACCTCCTGTCGTCTTTTTATCAAAAGACGTAATTTCTCTCTCTTCAATTATCTTCATTGCTCATGGCTGCTCCCTGTTCCAAAATTGCAACGGGGTTTCTGAACATTAATCGCGGTTCCAGCAAGTTTTCAGAGGTAGGAATGCCGTCCAGTTCACCAGCACTGCTGATCTCAGATCTGGGGCGAACGTATTATTTATCTTGAGATGATTTAATGAATGAATATCAGTTTCGTATACCGGACAAAATATATTATACAAAGAATGTTTCACAGGACCGAATGAAAAATGTATCATCATTGAATTACAAGTGCATTAGCATCTGTTACAATATTTCCTCTTGGTTTTCGAAATGAAAAACCTTATTCCCTTCGTATACTTACCACTCATACGTATGTAACTTCCTTCCTTTTCCACGAGTGCAGATCTCTTCTACTTTGCCATCTCTCTCCACTTAATTTCTCAAATGAAATATTTCCGTTTCTAGGATTCTAGGTCAGCTTGAGTTTATCTTTATTGTTATCCCCTATCTACGATGGCAGAAACATCAAAGACGTGCCGTCTGCCTCGCCCTTTACACTTTGTTGCACCCTTGATGTTCCGTCTTACGACATAAAAGTGTTGCTCATCTCGGCGAAAATTTGTTTCGATGCAATGTCGAGTTTTTATTTAACGATCCGCTTGCAGTTTCAGTCGACATGTGGAAATGGGAAAGACGTTTGATTACGAAATGTTTCTCCAGTTTTTGTATGAATGACCGAAAGAAAACAAGTTGTCGGGAGAGTTTTTATTTTATTTAACGGTTAATGTATATCCTTCTGGAAATGTCTGAGGCCATGACTAATCGTAGCGATAATGCTCCAGCAGGGCATAGATCGAGAGATCCAAAAGATTGAATTATTCCGTAATTTTTGCAGTAGAATTCTGAATTTTTTATGACATTCTCTAAAGAGTACATCTCAATTTTTTCAACCTTTCATTGGCGAGTTACTAGAAACTATTTCCACATAAATTGCAGTGCTCACTAGCAATTTTCACTTACATAGTTTACTTTGTTGAGAATATCTAGAAATTTGTAGAACATACTTCTGAGCGTTTTTTATTTTACAGGATATTGAAAATAAATCATATATTTTCCGAATCTGCATAAAATTTTGCATGTATAGTGCGGATTGCGAATGACTCCAAATTCTCAGAGTTAACTAATTCCATCATTCTGAATCGATTGGCCTTCGCAGAATTGCTCTATCTTCAACCGTTCCCGAGCTGGAAAGTTAATTTAGAGGCGGGAAGGAGGCATTTAACTCCATATCTTTTTTTACTTATATTTGCGATATTTTTGACGTTGTCGTTTTATATGCCGATCCTTTGATCCAAGCATTAAAAAGTCATACATTTTCGGATGCTGCATAAAATTTTGCATATATAGTGCAGATTGCGAGTAAATCTGCTGATTTGGTATTTTTCACGAATGACTCCAAATTCTCAGAATATACTAATTTCATCATTCTGAACCGATTGGCCTTCGCAGAATTGCTCTATCTTCAACCGTTCCCGAGCTGGAAAGTTAATTTTGAGGGAGAGAAGGAGTCATTTCCTTCCATATTTGTTTATACTTTCATTCGTGACATTTTTGACGCTATATCGTTTTATATGCCAAACCTTCATCTGAGCATTCAAAAATCATATATTTCCGTAATCTGTATGAGATTTTACATATATAGTGCGGATTGTGAGTAAATCTGCCGATTTTGAGTTTAAGACTTTTTTCGATTGTTTCAACTATGTTATTTCAAGTCAAATTACTAATTCACATAGTTTTTTAATTTCATCATTCTCAATCGATTGGCGCTCGCAGAATTGCTCTATCTTTAACAGTCCTCGAGTTGGAAAGTTCATCTGGAGTGGGAAGGACTAATGTTGTTTTCTACTCCTATACTTGGAATTTTTGTCATTTCATTCCTTTGAAATACTCGCGATTTCTAAACACTTTCAAAAATTAATTCTATAGTCAGGTAGCATCAAGCAGTAAGCACTCCTCAAACTGTTAGCTACTTAAAGGCCGATTCATGCATGCCCACCCTGCATTTTCAACCCTGCATTCAATATTCAAATTTTTTCTATCATTCCTTTACGATGATTATTTGTTACCTCCAAAAGTATTATACAACTAGTGAAATAGAATTCTTTTATTTCAAAAATATTGACAACAGAGGCCAAAGAATAAAAATTAAATTAGGGGCCACTTTCAGCTGAACTTGAGTATGTGAAAATCTCCAAAGGAGAGGCTGAGGAAATTGAGGAAGCCACACAATTTGTTTCTTTCTTGACGGACAAGGGGTTTTTGATAACGCACTCAGATGAAAAGAACATATAATATGAATCAAACTGGGCATGACCCTACTCTTTGAGACTCAAATCGTTTATCACCGGTAACACCCATATGATACAGAGCATAAGAAGGATGTGGAATATGTTCATCTATTATTTTTTTTAGTTTTGAGGAAAGTGGTCAGGGTATCAAGGTCATATTTCTCTAAACACTGATGAATCAAACTCAACGGGATATACCGCGGTGGTATTTTCATTTCGTCTGACAGTGGTCGAGAGCGTGTTGAAATTTCTGCTAGTACTGTGCCAGGATCAATCTCTGAGTCTAAGAGAATTTTTCCCAAGTTTATCGGAATCGGTAGGAAACCATATGCCTTGCTTGAAAGAAAGGGTGATGTGTGCCCATTCCGGGTGGGCTGTAGATTTTCCGGGTTTTCCTAGAGCTAATGAGCTAATGAGTGAATCGCCACGGAGCGCCGCGGCAAATGCTAATAGCCATCCTCCTCACGTGAAGGCTTCGCCATTGGGCGTACTTCACTAGCTGCTACCTTTCAACATGCTAAGAATCGCACGTTGAAAGTTGAGACCTCGTTAATCCTTGGCTCGCACAAGTTTCGACTTCTGAGGGCTGCCGTTCGTAAGGGGACGACAGCTGGTTACCAGAAAAACAATAAAAAAAACAACAATTTATGATTTAGTATTTTTGTTATTATATTTTTGACGTTTGATAGCCACAATCCATTTTAAAGATCTGATAAAATAGTGATGCTGATTCTTATCTCATATCATGAAAAAATTATATAATCATGTTTTGTGTATATCCTTTAGCCTTGGTTATCCATTATTTTTCTGAATTAGCTTGTTTAGTGAGGATATATTATGTAAAATAGTAATTGAGTAAAACTTCAACTGAAATGAATCATGGTAACACTGAACAGTTCATTATAACTGATATTCTGAGAGAATATGCAATTTACCCTTCAGGAAATCGCAGGAATATGACAAGACCCTTTCCTTATTGATGGATAGCAGGTTTTCCATCCTTCTGAATAACATTATATTAAACAATCTGAGAAAATAACAGACATATTTGCCTTTATCTAACAGTTGTAAAGAAAAACATATACAAAAATAGTTTGATACAAACTCATTCACCGAATTTTTCTCTTGGATTTAAGATAAAATCCAATTATGCACTGAACATGGCTTGATCATTATATAATTCAACGATCATATGGGACAGTGGTTGTTTTCTGTTAGAGACTTGCCGACGAATATGGTGAAGCGGAAGACTGTATCATTCAATCCATTTTTTTATCCGTTAGGACCAGACAGGCCCTGTCTCCGGAGCCTCGACACTTCCGGAGGGCGCACTGGATTATTTATCCCAATAACCACTCCCCACACCGTGCGGTAAGTGACTATTGGGTCCGAGAATCATGTGCCCTGAGCAGGCGCAGTGAACCAAGAATTACGGCCTTCTGCATTCGTCCGGCTAAGATTTCTGCCACATCACGGCAAGCCGGTGTGATTTTTAAGTTTGAGAGCTGTGTGTCCATCATTCCACCAAGGACCCCTATTATCAGAACCACCATCTTGACAGAATGGTTTGGGTAAAGCCTGCGGTGTTCAAAGAGTAGATCTCGATATTTAGTCCGTTTTTCCTCCTCTTTTCGGACGACGTTCGTTTCGCCAGGAGCTGAAAACTCAATGACACCGGTGTCTCGTCTACACTGTACGTAAGACCGCGATATGCCTGTGGATATAGGCTGGGACCGCATAAGCTGAAAAAGCTGACAGCAAATGCATTATGGTCTCAGCTGCCCCACGACACGCTCTGCATCTAGTGTCAGGGACCTCTATACCCATCACGCGACTACAGTAGACGAGGGTTTTGAAGACACCATCCTGGCAGGCCATTATAAACCCCTCGGTTTCCGACTTCAGCCCACTTGACCTGAGAAAAGCGAAGGTCAGGTTTCTGGATAAGCCAAGATCTTCAATGTTTTTAAAGAAGACCCCATGCATTGGCTCATCCTTATGTAGCTGTAGCAGTCCCTCACTCTCCGCAGCTTTGACGTGGGCTTTCTGCTGAACGGGTTCCAACTCAGTGACAGAGTTTTGGTTCGTCCGTTCAGCGTCGAATACGAGACCGAGTTTACCGGCTGCACGGGTTGCTGCCTTGAAAAGATCCTCCTGAAAATCCATTTTTTATTATTTAAACACATTCTTGTCGTATATTTTACTAAGGAATTGTAATTTTGAATGGATTGAATTATTATTATTTTTATACGCATTGTGATGATAAATTATTGTTCGAAGACTCTGAAAATGATGAATGCTCCTTATGACTTATTCCATAATCTTGTTAGTTTCGTTACCAATTTTCCTTATGTGTGTTTTGAAGTTGAGTTCATCGTCTTTATGATCCCTTATATACTGCCGTCCTAAGCAAAAAAGCCGTATCTACAAAAAATGTGAATATGGCGATACTGGTTTCTGTAGTCTTGAAACACTATAAATTTAACTTTCTCCAAAGAAAAAATTACGTAAACTAAATTTAAATAGCCAAAGTTATTCAATCATTTTGCCTTTAGTATACAAGTTTAAGACTTTTCGTATGGTCGAAACTACAGATTCTCAGCTTTAGAGTTTTTGCAGATACGGCTTTTTTGCTTAGGACGGCAGTATATCTGACGTTCTGAACTGTTTTTGTTTAAATAAAAATGCAAAAGTGGATGGAAGAATAATCAATGACAAAAAACACGTCCTCTAGATACACTGATATAATGTTTTCCAGATACTCATGAATATAAAATTAACAAGCATGCAATCAAATTCGATGGTATTACATTTACTTCGCCGAGTTTAACGATAAAACATCGAAAATGCTTGTATCATTCTATAAAGACATGAAACAGTACAATAAAAAAAAAACTTAATGAACAGTTATATCATTCAGGTCAAGGAAATTTCATTGTGATTATTTTGATTCAGTTTTGTTATTGCTTGAACATAATATAACAAACATAACAACCAGAAGTGTCTGAAAATTTATACATTATTTTTCTGAAATTAAGATAATTTTTTGAATATTGTTCATTGCACTGAACCCTCGTCAATAGGTATCAATTAGTAATAGAAGTAATACCTGTAGAGATTCTATTAAAAAAAACAATATTTTTCAATCAATCGATATTTGTATCTTTTATTGTGGGGATTCCACTAGTTTCACCAAAATATGACTTGAATATCGCAAAATAGTATTGACCTACTGACCTATGAATTTTCATTGTTTGTGAACGTGAATATGATAGTAGTTGGAGTGCTCGTAAATATTATTGAATAATGGATATTGTTATGAATGAGTTATCAAAAAGGCCAAATCGAAGATATGATTGTTTTGTCTCTGATGGTTTTCCTGAGTTATTATAAGGGGAGACAAGGAAAGGATAACATGTGAGTGGGAATCCTATTCACATTATCCCACTATGGAATTTACCAAAATAAAATATCCATGTTTTCCTTACAAAGTATTTATATTGGTGATTTGTAACCGGATCAAGTCGCTGTTCCACTGTCTCCCTCTCAACTTCATATTTCAGGTTTCGAAAAGACTGAATCGTCATTGACGGAAAGGTACTTGGTGATCGTTCACAAATCGTTCAGCTAGTATAATCACGAAAATTCCAAAAAACTGGGAATTATTTGTGGCGTTCCTTAAGGTTCCATCATTGGGCCGTTGTTATTCACATTTTATACATATCCTGCCAGAGATAGCTTGAGTTGCTACAGAAGTTGTTCTCATACAGATGACAATCAGATCTACAGATGTTTTGATGAATGAAATATCAAATGAAGTTGTTAGTTGCGAATTGAAATTCCTGCCTGAAATCTACTAAATATTGCATCTCCGTCAAACGAAGTGAATCCCAACTAATGTTCTTTGATCTTTTGGCCAGATAGGTGCAGCCATGATATGAAAATACAGATAGAAGATAATATTATATCTGCATCTGAGCTAAATTTGATATATATGTGAATAACATCATTAATGAATTTAGTTTAAAAATACTGAAAAACACGCATTTACAACTCATTGAACTAAAAAGTGAAAAATAATAGTTTATACCATCAGAAAATAATAATTAATGAGAAATATTAGTATCACCGTGAAAAAAGTGTGGGGCGCTTTCTTTCATATTTTCTTAAAAAAGCGTGGGGTCTTTTTCCACAGTGGTAATAATATTTTTCAATCAATATTATTGTCTGCCTATAGAAACAACTATTTTTCACTTTTTAGTTCAATGGGTTATGAAATCGTGTTTTTTAGTTTTTTTAAGCTATATTTTTTTCACGTTTCAGTTCTCAATTTATTAAAAAAAATCTTCGTAGAAAGAGCCTAAAAAAAATTGACTCCATCCAAGTAATAAGTATATGAGAGGCACATCATTTGATTCTGGCGATCCTGATCAGGATAATGAGACATACCTTTCAAATTATCGTATTGTCACCAGTGGGTCGAAATCGAGTGTGAAGGAGTCGATTACAAAGATACATACATTATAGGTGAAGCTAAATAAAAGCGTGTAATAAGCTTGAAAAGCTTATAGCCAATATATCATGGTCTCAGGATTCTCACGACACGCTCTGCATCTAGTATATAGGGCCTCTATAACCATCATTCGACTACGAGACGAAGGCGTTGAAGACACCATTCTGACAGCATACGACTTAAGTCCAGTTGACCTAGGGAAAGCAAAGGTGAAATTTTTTGATAAGCCAAGGTCTTCTATATTTTGAAGAAGACCCCTTATGCTTATGCTTATCCTTATGTAGCTGCAGGAGTTCAAGAAGATATATATTATTATTATATTGACTACTACACTAGGCATGCATCGACATGAAATCGGTTTTGTGACTGATTAGAAATTAACATGTTTATTTGTAAGAACACAAGACACAATTATTATTTTTTCAACGAAATAATTTCGCAAATCATTGATTTTATGAGAGAAACTAACAAGAAGAAATTGTCTTGGGTCAGCTTTCAAGTAAAATTACATTTTACAAAAACATTTTGTGGTTGAAGAAATTTATTTGATATAAAAGATATAGGACACTATAAAATGCCCTACAATCCTATTGATCTTCATTGAAACCATTATTCGAGTAGTCGTAGTAATTGATATTATATTTTTTGTGATTTGATCAAAGGAAACTGTCTCAAAAATATCGGATATATTTCGTTTTTTAACGAATTAATTTTGCCAATTATAGTACAAGAAAAACTACAGTCAAAATTCAGGAAAGTATACAAGAAATTGATGGTTTCGTGATTTTAATACAAAATAATTATACAAAAATATCAGACAATAATTTAAATTCTAATTTATATATATATGAAAACATATAACATATAAAATGGTGAAAATGGATGCAACAATGAGTAATTTAGAAAACGTGGAGGAATTGATAATATTTTCATGAAAACAAAATACTGTCCGTTGCTTTGTCAAAGAAAATATATTATTCACTCGTACATTCCTGAAGTAATAAATGAACTAGATAATACTTTCCGTCAGTGTATTAACACACAAAATCGTGACATTGGTCAACCAAACAGTCAACATTTTCAATAACAAAGAGCCATCATCGTAACTGAACCCACACACAGCGATTTCTCAATAATTTTCTTCGGTTTTTCTTGTCGTGCTCCCAGGGGTGGCTGAGGATGTCGAATCATTTCCCTGGTGCCGAAGGCATCAAAAGAGTCCACTTCACCTTTCACTCTCTCCGAAAACGGAACAATTTTATAGTCCACCGGATAACTCAGGTCCAAATCTGCATTTTGGTTATTGTAGGCTACTTCGTAGTAGTTTCTTTCATCGATACTTCTTGCAAATACATTCGCCAAGAAGGTCAGTACGAGAAACAAGGTGTTTGGTCCCATTGCTCTGTTTCACTGCTTGATACTCTGCTTCACTGCTCTTCAGACTATTAATGCCTATTTTGAATCGCCCAAATGCATTTATAGGTTCTGTTTACGATGGTTCTCAGAAAGTCATCGGGTAAATCCGCTATACTGAAGTCTGATGGAAAGGAGTTTGCTTGAAATATAACTTTTTTCGATCTTTGACCTGCTCGAATATTATCTAGTTGTAACGACTACACAAAGTTCATGGGATATCAAGATAAATTACTAATTAATGTCGATAAAGACAAATTTTTGCTAGTAGAGATGTGTATGGCATACATGAAAACGCGAAGGGTATGGTAAAAATAATTATTATCGGAAGAATCACCGTTTATCTGGAGAAAAATAACAATTCCTTGTAATGATGAATTTTGACTTCAGATTTCTTTATTCTGATTCATTTCTGACCAGGAGATGATATGCGTAGTATGGGTCTGCCAGTCAATCCTGAAATAACTTCTAGAGGGAAACAAACCCATTTTCATGTAGATGACATGGTATGAAGGAATCGTAGATGTGGTATAAGTAACCATATGCTTGGATGAAGCGACAGAAACATGATTCCTAGCAGATGTATTGATATGAAAAAATGTTGTATGTAGAGATTAAGTCAGTTTGACTTTCAATAAACATTTAGAAAAGGCTGAAAACAGTACAAATAACTTACCTTCAATTCAAAGTGTCTCATCTTTACTACAGCATCTAAATACATTAAAAAAATTCAATATTAACGGCAAGAACATCTGTTTTTGAAGAAAGTTAGTTGGTTACGTCTACGTTCCATACAAAGTCATCAGTTGTTAGCTTATTCTGGCTGAAATGAAATAGTACGTCAATAACAAACTGAAAGTAATTAAAAACAAATAGTATCATCAATAGTTTTGATACAAAATAACACCATTTTGACATGGCCAACTATCTAACTGTGATTAAAAGGAAGAAAGGAATTTCTACTTGAAAATTATTTGAAATTTTGAAAAAAGAATCTTTGAAAATGAATTCAAATTGTGAAACCTTCAACACAGTAATTAGTCAATGATGAAAAAATCACAGAACTGAGATAAATTTACAGTAATACTATGTAACATTGAATAATCTTACAGGAGAAGCAGAAGTACTTAAAAAATATTGATACTGAGTTTTTCTCCATATTCACAACATTTCATATCTTTTAAATGTTCGCACCGAGTTTGAAATTGATTCCGAGTCAATTAATGATTTCATAGACTCTTTAAGGAACTTCTGCAATTTTGAGTTGAAAATTTTTATTTCATAAATTTGCCTACATGATTAATTTTCGTGGTGTGATTTGGAATCAGCTCGTCGATATCCATTTGAGGGAACTTTGTGATATTTTGAAAAATGTTCAATAAAAATTTTCGAAAATTTTATCGTATGCGGAAATTTTTGACGTTTTACTCCTTTCGTATACTGAAAATTGTATTTGAACATTTACAAATCATATATTTTCAGATTCAGCATAAAATTTTGCGTATATAGTGCAAATTTCAAGTGAATTTGATGATTTAGGATTTTTTCCCAGTAATTTTTTCTTCCGTTGATTGACTTGAAATTCACGAAGTATGCTAATTCTATCATTTTGAATCGAATGGCGTTCTCAGAATTAGTCTATCTTCAACCGTTCTGAAGTTGAAAAGTTTTTCAAGTTCTATTGGCGAAAGAGCTGAGGCAGATTTAACACTTTTTTTCTTTATAAACCCATTCTGGTCCAAGGAAAGTAATTTTATGTTTGTCAAAAACCGAATACGAGTGCGGAAAGTGACATTTTTCAAACGAGTGGGAAATATTGTAGCACGAGGCGCATCGAACCCCACCTGTGTCAACTTTTTTTTAAGATGCAAAAAATTATTCTTTTCAGACAGAATGATTTTTTTTGTGATCAGAAAATATAAATTTGATAATTTGACGCGGTAAATCTGAATAGAAATCACGCATTTGCCAGTTTATCCACACGTGTATGCTTTACTTTCCGCACATGTTCGTTTTACTTTCTGCACATGAGCGGAAAGTATCTTTTCGCACCCGTGTGTATATTAGCCACTTTCGTGAGACTGTACAGTGCGATATACGTTACTTTCCTATGTGGTTGTATAGGAAAAGTTTGTTATTGGCTGTAACTTCGAACACTTTTCATAATGTGATTGGTCTCTAGTTAACAACGGGAAAATCTCTTGGATGATACTAGTGTTTTTCAAACAGAGAAACATTGATTCAAATTCATAGAAACCGCGTATATCGAAGCCAATGGCGCCTTCAGTCATATGTTGATCGCTCATGGATCGTTTTTGGAAAATAAAAAAACGCAAAATTACACTTGCCACATCACGAGTAATTACTCTATAAGTTAACTACACCAAGACACCTATAAAACATCTCGTAACACCTAAACTTGATAGTATTCACCTGAAGATGATTGCAGATACAGGCAATCGAAACGTTGTGAAAAAGTGAGAGAAGCAGAATTCTTTCAACTATTGAGTTGATGAACTTTCGAAATGTAAGTAAGCTAAAAATATTATATCAACACACTAGGGAAGCTTCTGATTTTATTGAAAAGATGAACATGATGTTCATAAAGTCAGATGTGGAATCATCTGGGAGTGAAAGATAAACTTTAGTGGTCATTTTCCAGTGATCAAGATGACCTCTTGGAAGGTATTCATGTAAGAGAAAATTGCCTTTTTCTCCAAAATTCAGTTTTCACAGCACATTTAAGTTTGGAATACTCACAAATAATAGAAATTGTTTTTCTCAAAAATAAACGTGTTCTTTAAGCTACTTGTTCAGGCTTGTCAAACGTGGCCCTCACCTTTTAATGTGCAATACCTTGCATGGATGAAAATTAAAACTATTCAAGACCGTTAAGTGGAACTGGGATGTAATGACTTTCAGAATAATTAATGAAGCTCAAAATAATATCATAATTTGTTTGTGAAAAGCTTGTATTATTTGCCACGGTTGGGTAAGTTCTGTTGCATCATAACCTTTCCCTGGCACTGATACGCCACTGATATTCCCACGTAATTGAAACTTCCGATCAATTTTTAGATTCTGGAGACAAAAACCGGCCGTGAATGGAAGTGTGTGTGCCAGACGATCTCCAGAGACCAATTGTGGGAGAAGGTTTCGGGACTTTCCTGATAAGAGAGAAATCATGGAGAACGACAGCTTAGGGATGCCGTCAATGCTCCACGGTGCTTGGCAGCGAGAATCGAGTTATCTGATCCACGGTGTTATGCGTGGTTCGGGAAAAGTACGAGAATTTTGAAAATTTGGGGGTGGATAAGTCGAGTTTGTACATTTAAAACAGTTTGTGAACGTATTCGAAAAGCATGCATGAAAGTCGATTGTATGGAAAAAGAGGTTAAGAAAATATGCTCTTTTAAGTCGGGACTTCAATGTCAACTTAAAAATTTATATAAATCACTTTCAGAATGAAAAAAGAATTTTCTGCTTCTCCACAGTTTTTCTAATCGTCAGTTCCTTGTGTGTAGATCTGTAATTTTGGAGGCGTTCGACATGTGTCAATGTTTGGTTAATCGATAGTATTATATTTGCTATGTGCATGAATTTAGCTTCAGATTCTTATCTGTACTCTTGCCAATTCGTAGTTAATCATGCCAATATTGTTCAAGCAGAACATACGGAATATTCAAGTAAAATGTTTTCCCAAATCATCAGATATTCGCAGGGCGCTTTATAACACCAGGCCTCTGAAGCCACAACAACTGGCACAGATGGATGCAAATATTCACGAAAGTCTCTAAGAAGAGGCAAATTAACTCTGCCGTATATGATGCCGCTCAGACCCTGTCTCAAACAGAAGAAGGGATATCACCCCTCTGATTGGGAGGCATGAGCGGCGCATACACAATATGGAAGATAAGATCAAGTCGGCAAGACAACATGCAAGACAACACGCGTCTAATGAGTGGTGGACTACGTGGCATCCAACAGGAATTTCAATCCCATAGTGCGGCAAATTTCCGCAATATTGAGTCGAGCTAAATATGATAGGAACGATGTCGGCTATAAAGAAGTCACTAGTGAGACGGGCTAGAAGCATCGCGCAAAATATTCCTCAATAAACCTTCTCGCTTATTCCAAGAACCTCAACGTCTGATATTGCAGGCTCTGATGGACTGAATATCTATTGCTGAAAAAAAATTTCAAGCATGTACCACCATCTGGCAAAGAGTTTTTAATTCATAGCTACATAGCTTTGTCGAGAGGTGATATTTGCCCGCTCACTTTCTCTCAGAATCGCATTCCATTTTCTACTTCAAGCTTTTCCTGCATGTATATTAATATAATCGGTTGAAATTATTCTCTACCTCAAACAATGCTTCTTTGTAGACATTTTTTTCACAAGCCACTGATTAATGAGCTTTCATTTCCCGAAAAACTGATTCGGAACTTTTCCAAACAGAAAATTACGACTTTCAACTCTAGAAGTTCTCATCCATTCATTTGAATTGGATGAAAAGATTTTTCAGTGGAGCGAAAAGTCATCATAAATCCTGATTAATATATCCTTATCTTTTGGGCGCAAACAAAGTTGTGGTTGGTGTGTACCCAAGTGAAAACTGTGGAAAAGTAATTTCCAAAGTCGGGGACGGGGAAAATGTGTTACGAATTCCACGCTGCTGAGAAATTGAAATATGGATATACTGGAACTACTCTCCCTAATATGGAATGAACTAATTATAGTTGTTGCTAGTTGATTATGTTCAGCAAAATGATACTCTCCTGTTAGTAGTGAAATATGATAGTAGACGAACTGCTGGAATATTAGTATTAGTATGATTTGCATTCACCAACCTTTTTTCAGATTTTTTTTTCGTCTCAATACCTTTCCCAACTTGCTTTCAAGATTAATAATATTAGATATACCAAATGCTGTAGCCTTTTCCCTCCAGATTTGCTTCAGATGATTTTAACGATCTGAAGCAAACGTTGCTAGTTCCACATCAGCAATATTCCTTGATTCTATATCTTCACTTCTGTAGTATGTCGTGTCGCTTACATGCTTCATCCAGATGATTTATGTTTATATCACCTCACAATAGCCTCTTTCCCAACTTGGTTTCAAGACCCCAGTAATTATATCCACTCTAAGTTACTGATCATGCTAAGTGCTCGGGGCTGTTCTTAGATGAGGATCTTACCTGGAACATGTAAACAACGAAAGTGAATCATCGTACCTGCTGTGCATCAGAGCTTTTGGAAAACAAATGGATGATTTTGGAAAAGGAATTGTTGGAAATACATAGTTAATGCTTCTTTCTACCTAGGCTTTGAAAATCTGCATTCGTTGATTGAATACCAGTTGCCAGATTAGTTAGTAAAGAGCACAGTAGTAGAGGCTAAAGTGATGGTCATGTTTTGTTCAGCATTTCATACAGGTTGGGAAATTAAAAATCAGTTTGTCTGTAGAAAACATCAAAATTTTGTTGTGTTCTACTCTCTTTGATACAGTCTGTGATTTGAATAACAATTGGGAAAAGTGACAGAAGGAAGAAAAATCCTAAAGGATAAAATTCAAATTAATGACAAGGTGAAGTTCAGACAAATAAATACCATTATCGCTTTTTTAAATGCTAGTTTTCGAGGAAGAATACTGGTGGTTGGAGATGATGTAAGTATGAAAAGAAAATCTGAGGCCAACTAGTGAGTTTTACTGAAATGAACGTATTTGTTGAATTCCGCTAGTAGACCATGTTCTTTTGTAGTTTTATTGAATAATTCATTCGGCAAAAAAATTGCCTTGTAGAAATAAGGTCACCGAAGTGGTAGACTATCACCATTCTCTGTTTTTGATTAACCCCTAGACTATAATACAACCACATTCGAGAACAGTCTATAAAGATGCTGAACTGAACTGAAGCACATTTGCCAGGCCTAGCTGATTCGGTCGAAACAATCCAAATCACCCTCACCACCTTTTGGGGTTTACACGCACAATGAAGACACTTCATTACAAAAAAAGGCCAATCTATCCGAAATCATCCCGAATAAAATATTATCTCGCTGAGACGGGCTATATCGGCAATCGATACGTATTGTCGGTATTGTGAAAACTCACCACCGTGAACAAAAAATGTTCTATTGGTTTATCGACTGTGAAGAATTAGGGGTCTGAAAGGATTTTTCAACGTCGGATATCAACCCACATGAAATATATTTCATGACGTACAAAAAATTGAATTGTTCGTGGCGATAATGTCCGCAGAGTGATGGATGCTTGTAGACTGGTAATGATGATTTAATGTTCATTTTGGGAACTGGAATCGTTTGATAGGTAATGATTAGATAGAGGCGAATGTGGCAATAACTAGTAACCCTAATATATGTACAGGGTATTCACTCTACATTAGAAAAGGGTTGATAATTTCATTTCCCCAAAGCCACTACGTTTCAAAGCTACTGGACGATAAAAGCAATGAAACTTGATCTTCAAGGCTATAAGGTTTCTAACCAGCGGGTTGACAAAAATTTGATTATTCTAATATCAGTGCACTGTCTATCTTCTACTACCGCTTTGGCTATTGGTTGGATGTGAATTCATTTACTCAATTTATTCAATTTACTATAAGCCAATTTGGTATGTAGTCGTAGTAGTCGTATTTATAGGAGGGATGTTGTTACAGCCAAGAAAGTAGGCTCCCATGGGACCTTTTTGCCATCCCCAGCTCTCCTCAAGCATGGTGTTCTGCCTGCCTATGGTTTCCATCCGCTCTCCTCAATGTCTGGGTGTGTAGTGTGTAGGTGCTTGTCAAGGAAGCGAGTTCCTTCAATCCGCCTCCTGAAGCCATGTTGAGGCTGGTTATCGGTCTCCCACTGGAGGCAGATTTTCAAGTTCTCGCATCCCTTTATCAGTGGGTATGTATGGGTGTCGGGAGAACATGTGTCTTTTTGACGTCGGTCTACGGTAAGCTAGGGCCCACGGGTCGCTACTCTCGTTGACTGCAACGCCTCAGCCGCCGTTGGGAAAATTTGGAATGTATAATTCTACTCTGCTGGATATTTATTCATAAACTCATAAATCTTGCACAAATGGGTCTAGTAGTGGGCCAAGGACAGACCTCTGGGGAAGTGCACTTGTTACTGCTCTGCACAAAAAAAATTATTCCACTTGGACCGTGAAACTTCTATCTATCAGTTAATCTTCACTCCAGAAATGTAGTTAACCCTGGAGACAAGTTTGTGTAAGATCTCATTGAAAATGTGAACAGGATGTTAAAGTCAGATGTAGAATCATCTGCGACTGAAAGATAAACTTCAGAACATTTTCCACTGTTCAAGGTAACCTCTTGGAAGGTATTCATGTTGAAAAAAGGGGATATTCTCAAATGATTGAAAATTGTTTTTTTTTCAAAAAAAAAACAATCTACGATAAAAATAAGCTTCCTCAATGGAACCCTATCGAAAGCCTTGGTAAAGTCACGATAATCGATGCTTGCTGGTATTTTTTATCGAAAGCAGTAGAAGATTGATGTAGGTGGATTTATCTTTGTCGATACCAAGTTGTTCTGATGGTAGGCTTGCGTTTGTTTTCTGACATCTTTTACAATTATTGAATTCATTACATTGGAAGGTACGAATAGAAGACTAAGGCGCCTGTAGTTGATTGGATTGGAAGTTTGTCGCCTGTTTTAAAAATAACAGTGGCAGACGCCTTCTTCCAAGCCCGTGGGGGTTGAGATTTTGCGAAGGTCATAGACATGATACACAGAAAAATAGAGAATGTCGGCAAATTTTTTGAGAAGAAAATGACTCACTCCAACCAAGCCCGGAGATGATTTTAGTTCAGTACTCATTAGATGATTTTTTTATTTTTCCTGAAATAAATGTAACATGGTTCAGACTATCATCCAGTCGTTCTTCAAGAATATCGGGTAATTGGTCATCTCGGAGTCGATGGTGGAGGAGCTATTGAATGTAACGACCAAAATTTCAGCTGTATCGATATTTGTAGAGCACGAAGAAGCACCCCTGCTGGAGTCTAATAGTGTTTTGGTATGAATGCCTTGGAATGAGCCAATCCTGGTAGGTTTTGCCAGAAGTTTAATAGTTTCCTTGCTGTCCCGGTGTTCAATGAATATTTGGCAAAACTTGGTGAGATGCCAATGGCAGGTTCTGGTGCACCTTCTCTTGCAAGAAGGTCCACCGTTTCATTGCCCTACATACCGGAGTGGCCAGGAATCCAAACAAGAGACAGGACTGTTGAGTCTTCCTATTGAGGAGAGTCTTCTCTGGCATGTTTTGAATACTATGTGCAAAATCGGTAGGTATTTTGATGAATCCTTTCAAGATCACACTCTATTTGAGGAAATTAGCTACAGCGTTCCCAGTATTAGATTGCTCAATGAAACCGTTCTGTATGTTTGTTGAACGCTATAATTTGATTAAGCTGGCTTGTTTTTCAGTGCATTTTCAAATATTTTGGCAGAATTATTGATAACAAAAATGGGTATACGTTCTTTATAAGGATGGAAGTGCCCAGTTTTGAAAACTCTTTCCATTGAAATGGTAGTTTAGGTGTTTCGAAACATAGTGTGAATGCATGGTAATATTGTTGTGTATATGTTTAATTGTTTTACTTGCGATTCCAGGCGAACAGTTAATTTCTAATATGGGGTATTTTAATTGACAATGAAAAAACATGTAAATGCGAAGGAAATCTATACAAGTGTCGTATCGTATTATATTCTGAATTATACCAACTGAAATTTTGAATAAAAGTGAAGGTGTAGGAATAATTTTGTTTCATATTGATTTTTGGGTCGCGTGAATATTTTTGATTGATTGATGTTTGATATAATCTCTTCGCTATAAACGAGGCCTTGTTTCATAAACTATCGAATAACACCATAATGGTCAATTTGAGTCTGGTTCTGTTTTTAGAATGCTGACATCTTAATTATTCCATTTTATTCCATATTTTCTCTGTATTTGATAAAAAATAGTAGGTACTTTGAACAAGAAAAAGCAAGTAGTTGACTGACCATCCCATAACTTTTTTACGACACGATGAAAACGTCCGTCAGGAAAAGAAACGCCTGGAGGACGTTGAAAATCCTGAAATTTACGACCCCTACTATCAAAACCCAACGAGTCATATTCTTGTCGAAAGCTTTACGATGATTATTTATTTTCGCACGAATTCTTTTCCCTTCATAAAGTAAATACATATTTGATTCCTGGCATCAACGTTAAAAGCATCCATACATCTATAAAACTTTCATATGTCTCCGAAGTGATAACTTCGCGCAACTTTATTTTCAGTTCGACGGTGAAAATTCAGTGCCTTCTCTATATCGGCTTTGAAACGGCTTTTCCGTGGGATGTCTATTTCCTTTTACAGAAACACGGCCAACTTCTAGTTAGTTCTCGCATGGAGCCGAATTACTGTGAAACTTGAGATAAATCTGCAACAATACCCTTGGCAGAGTAGGTTTTCAGTGGTGTGGTGTATTTTTGAAGGGTTGAGCAATATCCGTTTCAGCAACGTTGGCCAATTCAATGCTACGATTGTCCCTCATATACAGTGTGTCCCGCTTTTCATGAATACACCCTAATATCTCAGTTATTAATAATGCGATTTTCTTGAAATTTTGGTGGTGATTATATGTTAGGTAAATGAAGTATTTTGGCATAGTGAACATTTTCATCGACCATAGGCGTGCGGTGTGGGGGGTAAAAAAAGCTGTTTTTTGGGAAAAGGATATTAGGGCTCATTTTAGATAACTTTTTTCAGAATTAGAATCAGCATCCCCAAAAACCACCCAATCCATATTTTCGAAATCTCAAGAGCTGATTTGAGGAGAAAAAAAAAATAAATTAACTTTTTTCTTCAATGCACCCGAATATCTGTCATTAGTGATTTTCTTGAGATTTTGGTGGTGATTTTATGTTAGAAAAATGAAGCATTTGGCAAAGTGATCATATTCGTTCACCATTGGCGTGCGAAGTTGGGGAGAGAAAAAAGGCATTTTGTGAGAAATGAATATTAATGTTTATTTAAGACAACTTTCCTTATCAGATTCGGAATCAGCATCCCCAAAAACCCTTTAGTTCATATTTTCAACATCTCAAGAGCTGATTTGAACAAAAAAACAGTTTAAGTCTTTTTTTAAATAAGTTCTTTATTCGTAACAGTGGTAACAAAATTACGAATTACTTTATTTTAGATTCTTGTGTTTTCAACATAACTACCTTCTGAAACAATACACTTTTCAACAATTCTTCTCAAACGTACATTCACTTTTCTTAAAGTTTGGGTAGTTATTTCCTGACACGCTTGCCTAATTGCAAAGCAAAGTTCCTCTCTATTACGCGGCCGAGTAGCATACACTTTATTCTTCAAATGCCCCCACAGAAAAAAGTCACAAGGGGTAATATCTGGCGATCTAGGGGGCCATGGTTCCAAAGGAGAATTTCTACCTATCCACTTCATTGGGAAAATTGCATTTAAAAAGTTCCGAATTATCCCCATCTAATTGAAAGATTAAGTTTTGTCTTTGTGCTAATGGCAATTCCATGAGAAAATCATAGAGACCATTTTGTAAAAAATTTAGAAAATTTTGTCCGGTCAGGTTATCCAGGAAATAAGGGCCAACAATCCGTTCGTTGAATATGCCACACCACACGTTAACTTTTTCACTGTATTGGTTTTTACAATGAATTACCCAATTCAGATTTTCAGCTGCCCAAAACCTACAATTTTGACTAGACACCACACCGTTTGTTGTAAACGTTGCCTCGTCAGTAAACATCGTGTTCTTCAGAAAAAGTCTGTCGTTAAGATAGTTACCCTGCAACCATAAGTAAAATTCAAACCGTCGTTCAAAATCACCATTTAACAGAGTATGTAGAAATTTTGGTTTGAATGCCCTAATCCTGTTGCGTTTCAAACATCTCCATACTTTGTTTTTCGTTAAATTCATTGTCCTCGCAACTGCCCTTACAGTACCATTTGGGTTGTTTCGAAATTCTGCTAAGATACGTTCGTCGTCTGGATAGTGTCTTTGATTTAAATTGTACCTCCCTGGTCTTATTTTGAAAACCGCTCCAGTCCTTGCGAACAATCTGTTGATTTTGGCAACGGTATCGTGAGAAATTGGTTCTCGATCATGATGCCTTCCATTGAATATTCCAGCAACTTAACGCGTAGATCTTTCATTATTACCAAATAAGCGGATAATCTGTACTTTTTCTCCAATTGTAAGAACTACTCTTCGGTTGTGTGCCATCTTATTAACAGTTAAGTAACACTGCTTAATTATTGACATTTCGTACTGATTACCGATGTCAAACAAAAACTTTTGTTTCAAAGCACCCTTTCATTAATTTGCATGAAAACTCAAATCGGCAAGCCAACGGTAACAAAGTGTGCGTATCTTCGGAAATACCTAAATTGTAGTATAAGAGCAGTTGCAAACGATACAGAATATAAGGAAACGAAGGTGTTTGAAATTTAATATAGGATTAGGGCATTTGAAATAAAAAGTTAGAAATAAACAATCTATTGAAAAAAAGTGAATTCAATTTTGTTTTCTAATCAAATCAGCTCTCGAGATTTCGAAAATATGAATTGAGGGGTTTTTGTGGTCGCTGGTTCCAAATCTGATAAAAAAATTGTCTAAAATGAGCCCCTTATATCCTTGGAGAAGAAGTGGAGATTATCCGATTATTTGGTTATAATGAAAGATCTACGCGTCAGATTGCTGGAATATTCAATGGAAGGCATCATGATCGAGAACCAATTTCTCACGCCAAAATCAACAGATTGTTCGCAAGACTAAAGCGGTTTTCAAGACAAGACCAGGGAGGTACAATTTAAATCAAAGACACTATACGGACGACGAACATTTCGAATTTCGAAACAACCCAATTGGTACTGTAAGGGCAGTTGCGAGGACAATGAATTCAACGAAAAACAAAGTATAGAGATGTTTGAAACGCAACAGAATTAGGGCATTTAAACCAAAATTTCCACATACCGTGTTAAATGGTTATTTTGAAAGACGGTTTGAATTTAGCTTACAAGGATTGAAAAAAGAGTTGAATAATTTTTTATTCAAATCAGCTCTTGAGATGTTGAAAATATGAATTAAAGGGGTTTTGGGGATGCTGATTCCGAGACGAAAAAAGTGAATTTATTTTTTTTTCTCCTCAAATCAGCTTGAGATTTCGAAAATATGGATTCGGGGGTTTTTGGGGATGCTGATTCTAATTCTGATATAAAAAGTTATCTAAAATGAGCCCTAATATCCTTTTCCCAAAAAACACCTTTTTTTACCTATGGTCGATGAAAATGTTCACTATGCCAAAATACTTCATTTACCTAACATATAATCACCACCAAAATTTCAAGAAAATCGCATTATTAATAACTGAGATATTAGGGTGTATTCATGAAAAGCGGGACACACTGTAGACTATGAGTTGAAAACAACGACCTCACTTGGGATATCGACACATGTGTGAAGAAAGAAAACCAGGTCCATACCGGATGTTTCTGTTTTGGATTGGCAGACAATGTTTTAGTATGTTAGTATGTCTTGAAAATTAAACGTTCATACTCATAAGAAGAACTGCAGAAAGTTATGGAACTTCATGCGGCTTTATGACAAAATATCGAGAAAGAGTTGCGTCGCGTCGTCATTGTGTTGACAGCGCTTTGTTGCTATGACATTTTTGGTGATACAAGTTAAAAGTTGTTGTCATAAGCTGTCACGTTGTCTACCCTTTTGAGTAGCTTCTAAGTTTTGAAAATGAGTTCCAGCGAAGACGACCTGACAAAAGATCTCCTGAAGAGGCAAAACTGCTTTCAATGCATCTTATTATCGTTCTCTCAAATTAAGAAAAATCGTACGTATGTTGGAATTACAGATGTGGTATGTAGGGAGTACATATTTGGTGAGAGACTCGGAAATTGCGGACACATGCTTCGATTAGACACGCTAACAAGGTTTTGTTGTCAACTCTCACCTCAAAAGTCAATCCAACAAGGTAATAATTAATCGACCTTACCGTAAATGGTGGCATATTTATTAGCAGAATCTCGGAAATGATATCCTCGACCCAGAAGGTACCAAAGGCTTCCTTCATGCCCATGACTGTGTTGAGACGGTGATGACTAACCTCTTCCACCCCGTGCACAACTCTGGCCACTTGGGAGATCGTATTGTAACCCTCCCAGAAGCCGAATTTCACCTCGGGGATCATTTTGAGCCTCTTCTCAAGGCTCAAAATCCGTCTCAGAATAATCTTGTTCACCATCTTGTCCACTATACTTCAGAGCGAAATAGTTTTTCAGTTTGGAGCCATCCTCACCAGGTTTCAGAATCGGAATCATCACGGCCTCCTTTAGACAACCTGGGTAGACCTGCCATCTGATATGGCATTCATGAGATGGAGCGAAGACCTTGCTAGGTAATTTTTCAATAAGGGTCTTGTCCAGCCCATCTGGCCTAGGCACTTTATTCCTTTTTCCTAGTCTATGAGGGCCAATAGGGAAGGGAAGTTCTCCGTTTTAACCCCTTACCAGCGCCTGAGAGAATACTCCCGTCTCCCCTCACCCCAATTCTCTCGGTATAAGCTTTCTCGCCCTCTGAATTCTACGTACCAGCGTGGGCATTTCCTCCTCAATGTCATCCTTAGAGATGTTTGACTTTAAAGATGTCATAGTATCAAGAAGTCACCGGAATTCGACCCAGTCGTTATTTCTGTAATCATACTTCAACATGGGGAGGATTTCCGCCCCCTTGTTTGAGTTGAAATAAGACTAGGTCCAGTCATTTCGTGTATGTCCTTGAGATCACTTAGATCCGTAACATTCTTGCGGACTACTCAATTATTTATAGTATGGCAGTTCCCATTACGATGATAATATGTTGTCTCGACAGGGTGTACAATTAACACCCCGTTATTGATGAAATACTCCCAGAGGGTCTCACCGTTTGCATCCAGGTCCTCGATAAACAACACTTTGTAGCTTGTATAGCAGAGGTTATCCAAATCATGCTGTAAAAATTGTCTATTTGGGAGGTTGTATACCGCGAACACACAGGATCCATACACCAGATTGATACCGACGTTTCATATACGTAGGGGTGGAGTCTGTTTGTAAGCGACCTGGTTCTTGATGAGTATGGTCTCGCCCTGGCAATCAAAGTAGGTCGGATCTTATTACAGGTGTAGGTCAGATGTTTTCCAGCATATCTCAGACATCTGATTTCTCTGGTGCAAATAGATGTGGCGTGTCCACACCGTTGACATCTGTGGCACTGCACTGACGCTCTTTCATCCCTTCTGAGTTTGAGAATCACTTCTGTAATATACATGGACTCAACAAGAACATCGATGACGCCCACCATAAGAATCTGATATTCTGGCACTAGCAGAAACAGAAGTTAACTCCTTCTCCAACAAAGTTAACATAGTTTGTTGTGGTTACGAACTCCATACTTGATAAAGATTTATAGGTGGTGAGTGTCCTCACTCTATGAACAACCTTCCATGCCAATTTGAAGAGAGTTTTGAGCTGAATGACATTGACGACATTGACGTGATTTGGCTCAAGCGGGTTGAGAACAAACAGACCAAATTCCTCTGTTGCTCTCACTTTTCACCTGATGAACCATTTTTAAACGGTATCTTCGTAATTTCACAACTTGAATGGGACTTTATTTAGCAAAACTATCCTACAGCTAAAGTAGTATATAAATCGTTCACGTTCCTCTTTCGATTTTGTTTCTAGTTTCACTGGCTGAAATTGATTGAGGAGAAAGCAGTATGAAACGAACTATCATAAGTAAAGTTCCCAAAAAATCGTTGATGTGAAACAGTGTTGTTACTAGAATGGATCCCTGTGAAACACCAGTATTCACGAGTTAGAGTCTGAGAGAGAACTGTCTTAGGAGGTAAGCTGGACAGAGTTCTACCATATTTCTTGATAGGTTGATGTATTGACATAAAAGCAGAAGAACTGGACATGATACTCAATGTTTCACGAGGAAAGCAAAAAGGATAGTTTCAGATGTGACTCGAAATGATAGTTTTCACCCCCCCCCCCGTGGAAAAACTTTTCATCTACACTCCGAAATCTCTTTAAACTTGAAAACACTCTGAATTAGCGACAACTATTTGCAATTCTGAACGTGGATTCAACTATAGAAAGAGCAGAGAAAAATGCACACTTACACTCAAATCAACTTAAAAGTTGGTTAGAAAATCCCATATTTAAATTGAAGGAAACAGTGAATCGTTCCTAAATGAGCATTTGCCATTTGGGGTAATGGAAACTTGGGAAATCTCTGAAAATCTAAGTAAAGTAAGTAATTCGCCTAATGGTGTCTTCATTCATCATACTGAGTGTTTCGTAGAATGAAATATATTTAAATGGTTAAGATGAACTGATATCATTTTCAGGAACTTGCTTGGTCATGGGAATTCATATCTGCAAGTAGGGTATGAAAAATGTGTTAGATCAGCAAGAACTAATGGTGTATGTGGAAAATGAGCGTTTGCCATTTTGAGTACTGAAAAACTTCTCTGAAAATCTTGGGTGAATATTTAATCCGCCTAATGGTGCTTTCCTTCACTAAACTGAATATTATTTTCTCTGAATAAAAAACATGATTGGTTGATGTGATTTGAGATGATTTGCACCAACGTTCTTGGTGATGTTTACAGATTGATTATGTTTATTGTGGCTTCAATACATTTTTGGTAACGAAATTAAAAATGTAGTTGAAGCAGTGAATCTTGTATGCTACATTTACTTGATTTCTATTTAGGTACGATCAATAATACATACAATTGCCACTATCATAATTTGATCATTCTGAATTGATGGGAGTTCGCAGAATTGTTTTATCTTGAACCGTTCTCGAGTTGAAAAGTTCATCTAGTGGGATCATTTTCTCCCAAAAATAATTTAAATTTTTCAAATATGCACACTGAATATGAAGTGAATTCCGAGTCATCTCAATGATTTTAGTCTTCTTACGGCACCTCCGCCATTTCAATCATGCAAGGGATGTTTTTACGTTTTATTCCTTCTTTATGCTAAATCTTGTATCTGATTATACTACACATTCGGAATCAGCGTGACATTTTGAGTATATGTTGCAAATTTCTAGTAGATCTTATGATTTTGTATTTTTCATGATTTGTTAGGGTGTACCCCTCATTTCGTTTTTTGAGTAACCTTTTGTTTCTGCCTATCAAATTGAAATTCACGAAACATATTAATTTCATTATTTTAAATTGAATGGTGTTCGCAGAATTCTCTATCTTTCACCCTTCTTGAGTTCGAGTTCGAGAGTTCATCTAGAGTTGAGAGGGATCCTTTAACTCTGAAAACATTTTCAATTTTGAGTCAATTAAATATTTCATTGACTTTTTAGATCTGATGATTTTGTGTTTTTATGAGTTTCAGGGGATTCCACTTAGGTCTCTTTTCCGGTATTTTTTCCGGCCTGTCTGTTTGAAATTCACGAAAAACGCTAATTTCATCATTTTGAATCGATTGGAGTTCGCAGAATTGCTTGATCTCCAACCGTTCTCGAGTTTTATTCCGAAATCATTTTTAATAAGTTTTTTCCACTTCCATTCGTTGAATGTAATTTTTTTTTTGAATATGCACACCGAATATGTAGTCGATTCCGAGTTAAATGAATATTTCATAGATTTTTTACGACACCTCCACAATTTCGATCATGCAAGGGAATATTTGAAGTTTTATGCCTGAAAAAGTTCCAATTTGAATTATGTTTTATCGATTTTCTCCAAATTCAAAAAAAGTGTCATTACACCTTTATCCACTCATGTCTTATATAATTTATATATCAATGCATTGTAAAACTGTAGACACAATGGAAGTTTAATGTAATGAGTTTTAAGTTTTGGGATTCAGGATATCAACTTTACAAATACAACAGGATGCAAAACAGAATTGAAAAATAAGCTTGAATGACACCTACAAAATGTTTTGTGGGGAGTGATCAGAATAACAATAGCAATGCCAGTTGCGTGTAGAAGGAAATCTAAAATTACAAAAATTAATAACAAAATTTATTGTGTTTCAGTCTTCAGAGTACTGATTACAGATTTCTTCAAAAAAGCATCACCAACTACCTCATTTCTTTCGATTTTCAATATGTTGTTTAAACTTGGTGATTCTTTGAAGGAGTTCATTTTTCATTTGAATGAAAAGATCGTATAAAATGAAGAAGGTTACAATGAGGCATAGCAAATCTTCAGCTTTAGGTACCCAGGAAAAAGAAAATGCTGTAATATTGGGAAGATACTGAGGGAAAGAAGGTGGGAGATGCTATTTTTCGTCTGTATACGATGGGGAAAACCATTAGAGGAAATAAAACCGAAGCTTTGCCGTTTGTAGAAAAAACGAGGCCTGGATGATGAGTTTACAAAGTAATGACGAAGATTTGTGAAGGTCGAACTCGTCAGGAGGATCAACTGATTCGGGATAATAACTTCACAAAATAATCAATATCGGATGCTGAATTGAAAGAAAAGTTGAAGATCAACCAAATGTAGAAATGATAGCTGTATTAGTTAAATTTCATTTAATTTTCCAGAGGGAGTAATTATAGTAGTAAATTTCGAATAATTCTCAACTTTATGTATGAAATGGACCAAAATACACCTAAAAACGTTTCGAAAAGAGCAATTTGATTTACTCACGATCAAGAGGTCCCCAATTATCGTCCACAGAAGATCACTTCACCCTTTTGAAAACTTTTGTTTTCGAGCTAACCTCTTGTTTCAATCACACTTTACGATGTGAATTGACATTTCTGTCAGGGAAGAACAATGGAATCTACATTGATGCCAATATGGCGGTAGTAGCGGCAATATTCAAACACATGATTATTTTCAGAAGACAATTAGGTATTATAAAGATATCATGATCGATCATGATGATGCAAATAATACAGAATATTTCATCAATTCCAAAAAAATCCATCTTATGCCACCTCTAGCGGAGTTTCATCATGCGAGAAACTGTTTTGATAGTGATGCAATCAGTGAATTTGGAAATGACCGGAAAACAAACAGTCCCCGCTTATCAAATCCTTCGGAAACTTTTACTTTGGTGTTCCTGATACAGGAAAAAAGTGTTTCGATTATGAATTCAAGGAATATACAACTTGGGAGATTGGATGTCAAGATGGCAACTGACTGGAAGAAAGAACAAAGGTCTCTTTCTTGAATGTGGATCAAAAGTCATTGGTCAAGATATTGAAAAAGTATGTGATGCAATAGGGAAAAATGGGGACATGCTTCTACGTTGTTGGTGCTGAGTGTTATTGGTCTTCCCCAGGGCTAACAAGATAAGACAAATTCAATAAAATCAATTAATCAGAATATTTGTGACGCGTTGGGAAGAATACAGAAGAAAAATCACAAATTAAAGATAATAATATATCATAAGTATGAACTCACCTCAAAATTCCATTCAAATTATCCTAGTGAGCTTGGTATATCAATTGAATGAGTATAATATACAGTTTTCTGTCAAAATTCATAAAAATTCAAAACAAAATTTGGAAAAACTCAGCTCATGAAAATCGATGGGTAACGGATAAAACCTTTGAAAGAATCTAATTGCATGCAATATTTAGATTAACACCTTGACTGCTGTTTTGGTCCCATGCAACCAGCACGAGACCAGCACAGCGCACTAACAATAATCTTGTGATGTCGTGTGTGAGAATAGCTTGTAGAATGTTTAATAGACAATTCTATCTTTCGACTGACAGCAGATTTTGTAACAGGATTATATGGTCATAATATTCAGTTTTTTAAATATTGGTCTTTACATGCCGCTTTTCGGAAATTGTGTTAGAGAGCTCTTTGAATTATTGTAATTTCTATAGTTTATAACACAGTGAAAGGGTGTATCATAATTTGTGCGTGCAGCTGACAGTGAGGAAAGAACTTTTCTGATAGTGTTAACTGTCCTTAAAAGTTTGTTACACAGTAGGTATATTAATAGGCTCCGACCATTGCAACTTCGTATCCAGTCGAGAAGAAAATGACATCAATGAATTCTCAAGTATTCATGTGATTTTAAATTTTACTTTCGCTCAACAACAGATCATTTAGCCCTTCAAAATAAGTTAAAGAACAAGTGCAGGTATCCCATTTTCCTGCCCAATTCCAGTTGAATCCTCTACATCGTGATAGTTGGGACATGTTTAGAATCCATAGTGACTGAGGAGGTCATTTATGTAAACCCATATTAGAAGAGGGCCCAAAACTGGTCCTTGTGGTACTTCTCTCTGTCTACAATCGCTATAACATGTCTTTCAGTGATCACTAGTATTAGCTTCCTATTGTGTTCTTTCCAAAGTCAGTTGAAAAACTGAAAATTCTGAAAGAAATATAAAAGAATTTGCTGCTTTGTTTCCATACACTGATCATATTTTATTTACTTGAAATTTACAACTGTAATAATCTGTTATTTTTTTAATGAAGGGGAAGAGCTCTTCTACGTATATCGTAGAACTAGAGTTTATTCAATGATATACTGATCGTTTGGTACAGTTAGACAGTTTTTATTGCCACTGAAGTTGCTTTAAATGAGAATAATTGTCAGAGTGAGCATTACCGGTGAAAAGCTTTTTTTAAATTAAATTTTATCAGTTCCCATATTTTGGACGATTACTGAAATTAATTATTGACGGAACTGGGCAACTATCCATTGCAGAAGCATTTTATAGGAAAAAATTGTTCATAATGAGTTAAAGATATTCAGAGCACTAGTGAGGATTCAATTAATGCAGGTGAAGATTAAAGTTTGTTATAGAAAAGTTGTTCAAATGCTTTCTGAAAAGTATGATTTCCACTTCAGAAAAAAATATTCAAATTAGAAATGATCAATGAGATAAGTGATACGTTGAATTGAATTCTGAGAAATATCAGCAGAGATAGGAGCTAGGAACAATATTTTACTTGTGCTAAGAGATCATTTAGGAATGATTCGAAATTGTGAAGCAGAATGAAAAATTATTTATTATTTGAACGAATAAAAATATATGACGGTCGAACTTTATCGAAACTGTGGGTAGATAAGAAGATGTCCCAGGAAGTATCATTTACTGGTTTCAATAATATTGCCGAAAAACAGAGAGTAATTCAGACTCACATTGGTGATAATTAGTTTTTATCACGTTAAATTGGTATTGATATAATAATTATAGCGATATGGCTCAGATAAATAAAAACCTTAAAAAATTAGTCGGAACTATACACTGAAACCTATTGTTGTACAATAACCACGAGAAATTTCATATTTGTCATTCAGATGTCGAGTCAGAGAGGATCACCCATTATCACAATGATCTGAATCATTTGAGATTTATGGCCAATTTCTGCAGTAAGAGGATACTACTTAATTTGTATTATGCGACCATAAATTGTCATTTGCGGTACGGAATTCTGAATTGGGGGACTGGGACAGCTGCTGAAAGAGTCTTTATTCTGCAAAAGAGTGCAGTAAGAATTATTTCCGGTATTGGATGGAGAGAATCTTGTAGAGATGCATTCATAAACCTTAAAATACTTACTATCACTGGTCTTTATATTTATGAATTATGTAGTTACGTATACAGAAACAAATCAAAATTTCTTGCTCAGCAACATCAGTACTCCACGCGATTCAGAAATCAATTAGTGCCAAATACACATAGAACTACTCTGTATCAGAAAAGCTTTCTTTATCTTGGACCTAAACTTTTCAACAAGTTAGATGATGAAAAAATTCACCAAATTTAGACATTTTCAAAGCAAGATTAACGAAAGCCTTATTGGAAAAAAATTGCTACACACTAGATGAATTTTAACTGATAAAATTTTAATTATTTTATTTTATTTTATTTTTTATTAATTGTACAAACTTTCTGACGTTTTCCTTGTCATTGTACTTATATAAAAATAAGTTTCTTCTTCTTTTTTTATTTTGTACTTTTAAATGAGGAATGAATAAATATTATTATTATTATTATTATTATTATTATGGAGATACTGTCAGCCTTCGCTTGATCAAATCCTCTCTTGATCAGCAAATGAAGTTGATATAAACGGACCTTTTTCCACCACAAACAGTGATATTCCACCCCATCAGATAGTTTAGTTGGATTCCCCACTTGAGGCATTGGAATTGAACTCATAATCCATTATCCCTTTTTGTTTTCCGTGTTTTATATGCACATGAAGATCTGATCAATTTTTCATTGAGATTTTATGCGAAACAAATTCATGGACACTCTGAATACTGCCTTCATGAAAATGTTTCTGAACAAAAAAGTCAATATTAGGATATTAAACTGTTTGGAAAAGGAAAATTTGTTGTAACGGCCCAATAAATCGTAGTACTGTAAAGTTTGCAGAATATTGAAGAGATAAATATTTTATAATTTTCTGAAATGATAAGTTTCGATATTTTATTCACAATTTCATGTCATCAACTATGTAGTAGCTTGAAATGAGTTTTCTGAGTGGTTCCAACATAAAACTCGAGTATTTTAGCTGGAAATTATCACATCAGAGGACTGAAAACAATCTGTAATCCAGGAAACATCACAAATATTTTTATTCAAAGTTACGCAAAGCAGTAGAGTTTGAAATAATATATATGGTTTCAACGGAAACGGATATATTGGTTTGGACGTCGAAAGACCAAGTCCTTCTGGAAATCGTAAAAAGGTGTATTGATTCATTTTCAAACCTAACTATTGTTTTCGAAAAAAGAGAGCTAAGCATGTCTCGTTTGTCTTCGAATGATCTTTTAGTTTTCTTGATGGTTTATGAAAAGTTTCAATAGAATGATTTAGTGTTTGGGAATTTTTTGCACTGATAGTTATTCATCCCATTTGAGCCCTAAGGGCAGCAAAGTTCTTCAAGCCTCTGAGGAGTAATCGGTTTAAACAGATCATTGTACTTAGACTGACGCAGGTTCTTCCAGATAGTTGCCACTCGATTAGCTACTGGCGTGTTATCCACAATACGTGGACACTCTTGAAATAAGCGAGAAGGTATATCGCGGAACTTCTTGCCCGCCTCGCTAGTGATTTCTTTGCCGTCACCAGCATTCGTATCCCATCAAGACAGTGATAATTGATAGAGTAAGATAGGATTCAGTGTGTGGTGAGCTTGTCTTGATTTCACAACAATTTGCCGCTATACATAGTCTACCACATACTGGAAACGAGACGCGTGTTGTCTCGTTGACTTCATCTTAAGGTTCCATCTTGTAAATGTGTAGTTCATGCTTCCAAATTGGAGGGGTATCATCCCACCTTTCCACTTGGGCAGAGGTGATGTGCCTCTTCTGTATGGTCAATCTCTGAATCCACCCATCCCAGCTGTGGCGTCGAGGGCTTACTGTCACGAAGTATCTTGTGAGTTCTGATGCCCTCCATCGGTGCTATAATGCCAGTGGCATATCTGCCACATCTGCCATTTCGTAAACCGGATAAGGAGAAACTCTGACAGCCTCGAGTCCAAAGATGAGATACATAGACCCTTCGGTTTTGCGTCAACATTGCAGCAGGTTCTGAATGTCTTTTACACAATAGACCATTCACTCTCGCCATTTATCCACTTTGGGCCAGCTCACTGCTCTCGTAGCAGTACAGAAGGTCGTCCCTCAATTCATCCATTCTCTCAAAGCATTTGTTGTATGCGCAGTTGTCGTTGATTGGCAATCCATCCTCAACACTTCGCCTTTGACCCCTAATCCGAGAAAGTCGGTTGTGGGGATCTTTTTCTTCTCTGTTCAGAACAAAGATTGAGAATACCGGGACGATGCCTGGTATAGTCACGGTCAACATTAGAAAGAACACCCTTTCCCTCCCGGGTGCACCTGAGCTGCCGGTGAGATTGATTATCATTACTATAATTTTTTTCCGAAGGGCGAGCTGGTGTGTCTTCAACCCCAAGAAACAGTGGACCGTCTGGACTCGGGAATCATTGGCCTGAGTAGCAGTAGTGACCCACGAATTACGGCCTTTTGCATTATTACTTCTGGGTTTTCTGCCGCATCACGGCAAGCCAGACTGATTTTCGGATTCCATATCCATCATTCTGCCGAGTATTCCAAATTCACCATTTCAACAGAATAGTTTAGTCTCCGGAATTCAAAGAGTAAGTCCGTTTTTCCTCCCCATTTTGGACGATATTCGTTTCACCAGGAGCCGATAACTCAATAACGAAGATCGTTCAATCTTGATGATGGCGGAGGACCACATCAGGCTTATTGGCTTGTATTTGCATGGAAGTGGGAAATGAGTTGTTCCAATAGATTCGGCACTCCTTATTCTTATGAGCTTAAAAAGTTGACAGCGAAAGCATTATGGTCCCAGAAGCCTCAGAATACACTCTCCATCTAGTTTCTTGGACCTCTATACCCATCACGTGACTATAGTAGACCGAGATTTTGACGAGGCAATCCTATCAGGCCATTATGAAATTCTTGGCCTCCTTGCCCACTTTACCTGAGCAAGGCAATAAGCAAATTTCTGGATGAGCTGAGGTATTCGATGTTTTTGAAGAAGATCTTGAGCATTGGCTCCTCCCTATGCACCTGCAGGAGTACTTTTGTCTACGCAGCTTTCACGTGAGCATTTGCTGATCTGGTTCAACTCTGTGACAGAGTTTGAGTCATCTCTTCCAGTGTCTTACACGTGTCTAAGTTCATCAGCTGCAAGGGCTGCTGCCTCGAAGAGAAATGCCCTGATTCATACTTTTTCGTGGTCGCCAGAAGAGCGGATCTGAACTCCTGATGACACAGACTCCATTCATTTCTATTCTGACATTCCAAACTCAAGAGTGCACACGGCCTCCTTGTCTAGGGCGATTTCAGAAGAAAGCTCCTATGAGGATGAATTTTTGCTTGTTTTTACGGTCGATTGTTTCAGTTCCTCTTCAGTCCATTCCAAAATGGAACGGCAAACGGATTAGTTGCAGCAACTTTGTTCTTTCCCAACAGTTCTGATGACCAGATCTGTTGTTGTTGATGCTGACAATTGCCGCGGAGAGAGGTCCAGCTATGGTTTCCTCTTGGTAGCGGTTTCGTTCCATCCCTAGGTGAGTAAATATCTCTCCGGCATCAAGATGAAGTAGAATACTTTCATTTACGAACTCAACGTTTTCTCCGAATTCCTTGCATCGTCCTCTTTTGATATGAACCGTGGCACATTTCCCGAAATCCATTTCTATGATATGTATGTACTCTTCCATCATTCTCAAGTACTGATGTAGATCCTTTTTTCGCAACGCGTATAGTTTGAGGTCATCCATGCAGATGCTTGGCTTTATGTTTTCGGTTGCTAGGAATGACGCAGTTGTATCCGCGGATTTTTCGTAGTGCAACAAACAAGGGCAATAGGAAAATACAGCAGAAGGGCTGAGGGAGTCTTCCAGAAACACGTTACTTCATAACCTGCTCTAATTGGACTCTGTCTTTACCAGATCTTATAGTAAAGCGAGTCTTTGAGTCACTATTTGATCGGGTACCGCAAGACATTTTAGCAAATGAACGAAAAACTCACGTGATGTTATATTGCTTATACTTCACATAGTTTTGCGTAATTTATCTGTCGATGATCTGGTTCTCCTTGCAGCCAGCAACCTCTTTCTTTGATCCTTTTCACTCATAAATCCGTTCATTCACCAGGTTCTCTGTGGAAAGTCTTAGCCCGTATAAGATGCTGGTGAACATAACATTTTTTGTTTGGTTTTTTCGTTAACCAGCTGTCGTTCCCATACGAATGACAGCCCTCAGAAGTCGAAACTTGTGCGAGCCAAGGATTAACAAGGTCTTACCTTTTAACTTGCGATTCCTAGCACTTATGCATTCATGCATGTTATCTATCTGTAGTTTTTGGCTCAGACCCCATCTAGCCATGAGGTATGAACTTTCGACAGACGATGGTGGGTGCTTTGACATTTCTTACACCAAAATTCTTCTAACCTTTGAAGGCCCGTAGAATGTTTTCCATATTATCAGTTTGCGGAGTTCATCGAGCTCAGGCTGACGAAGCTTCTTACAGAAAACGTTGAACTTTGCTGGGGCTGAAATACCTACGTTGAGTGACTGTGGATACTCATATATTCTTCTAGTAGGTTCAGCGGCCCACGGGTTATCCACATGGAAGCTCTTAAAATACGCGAGAAGCTTTAACGCTTTTGATTTAGTGTGTGGAGAGTTCGTCTTATCATAATTATAGATGTTTTTTTCTTCAATTAGGAATATACTAGTCGGGCCTTGTCTTTGGAGCGCGGATTATCTGTAAGGCGCGCTGGTCTCAATTACCTCAATAGTCACTGCCCACGTTCGTGGGGTGAGTGTTGGATGGAGAATCCTAGTGAAACAAGGATCGCCCTTTGCATTCACCTGGGTAGAATTCCTGCCGCGTCACGACAAGCTGGTAAAATTTCCAGGTTGGAGAGCAGCGTGTCCATCATTACATTTATTTTCATCATCATGAATGTTGTTATTTTTTACAACTAAAACATGTTCTATTTGAACTCGTCAAATAAAAAATATTTGCACTGCTGATGCTCGACCATATAGAAATTGTATCGACGTGTCATGGAGATTTTTGTGGGATTATTTTCCGGGAATTATTGAAGCTGGATAGTGGACCACCTGGAAATGACACCAGGTCTGTAACAATATGTTATTTATTTATAAGCGTAGTAATCAATAAAATACAAAAACAATAAAAAAGTTTATATACAAAGGTAAAATCACATTATTCTAATATCATTGTCATGAAATTTAATACTCCTCATTGTTTGACAATTTGCGGCAATTCATAACTCCTTTGGCTCTTTTGTTCTTTTAAAGGCACCTCTTCGTAGTTCTTGTGCGTTCGCGTCTTGTCATTCATTTCGAACTTATCCGAGGACCTCGAGCAACATATACAGGAACACACTGCCCACAAGATCAAGCCGGACCCCAGACCCAGCAGCACGTAAAAGAAGTAATTGCAGTATTCCGGCAGGTTTTGGAGCAGCTTCAGTCGAGATATATTTTCATCTGATAGTTTGACAGTTTGAGTGAAGTAAAATATGGGCACGAATATTTTTGGTACTTTGTCGTACATTCTGGAAAAGAAAAGAGCAATTTAAAATAATCTAGAATATCAAACAAAATGTGACAAAAGGTGGTAGAGACAATTCAATATACAATAACATTCAAAGAGTATGAAACAAATCGACAAAATTTGTCATCGAGGCTCTACTTGGAACCTATTTAACCCATATTAGCTATACTGAGTGACTTTCAGTTTCTTGAAAAACGTATGTTTTCAAAATTAGCAATATTCCAAAAGTTATATTTTTTGGAAAATAAGTAACATTAGTATGAATTTTCCAAGGTGATCTTTGTTGAAGCTCATTAAACAATGTGAAGATGAGAAATGAGAAATTCCATCCTATTGGTGGTCATTTCAGTACAAAGGGTATTTGAAAGATTCATAGGTGTACTTAATGTAAAGAAAAGTCTTTAACTTTTTGGTGGCTTTTTGAATTCAAAAGCAATTTTTTGCCTCAAAGAAAAGAAATTTCATCTCATATTCGAGACAAAACATTAATTTCCGTTTTTCTTGTGAGCACGGATTTTCCAGACTAATAAAATAATTTCTCGCAGGATATTGTTTTATACAGGATATATTGTTTCTACACAAAGACTGCCAAATGCTACTATTTTGGTTCACAGTTTCCATAAATGATTAGAGTATCCACTTTTTTATCTCTTGTATGAAGTCGCCTCATTCGTCAACGAATAATTTCGAACACCTTTCAAAGTCGCATTCAAACACGATGTTCTCAAAATATTGTTTGATGAGTGGGTGAAACGTTGTTTTCAAAGCTAATCGTATTTCTTCTCGTAATTTAGCAGGGACAGAAAGAATGTTATCTTTTCTACGTTCATGCATAAAGCAGAACTTTATTGATCTATGCTTATTGAAAAAACTGTTCCTTTATATGTGAGTCATACTGACCAATTTTAACACTTTGTCAATAAGAATTACTTTCTGCAGACAATTAAGTTTATTTCGATTTTATTTGATCATCATTAAATATTTATTTATTCATTTAGAAACAAACATGCCCAAGTCTAATTATATGTTTCTCATAAGATTTTCATAAATTTTTGAAAAAAAAGAGATACAAAAATATATTTCAAGGCTTAACTATATTATAATTGAGAACCGAGGGATTTCTTTGCACCAAATCAGATTGAAAATTTCTGGAGATAGACGGATATACTGCCCTCATAAGGATAAACGCGGTATGTTCATGAGGCATCAGACTGAGTCATTCACTTTTACTGTCGATGGCTTTGAGTAACTTTGTTTTTTTGGACAGTGAGAAACCACATGGTTTGGAACAAGAAGTACCTAACTGGTTCCAATAAAGGTCCGTTTTTTTCCATTGCTTTCATGCATAGAAAATCCAAGTTTTTAAAATCTTCATCGTCAGTCAATGAGGTTTTGTGCTGAACAATTTAATTTTCTCGACTGGCTTTCATTTGCACAATGTTTGACAAGCGCGGGTGATTTAAATCTTTGTTAAATTTGGTCTGAGATTTAAAATCTTCCCATAAGTAGAAGTCGTTAAGAGTCATGGACTTTACGACGATTTTAGATTTTCTGGATGTACCGACAGCTTGAAAATAGTCATCAAATTCATATGTTTTGCCCTACCTCTTTAATGACAGTGGTGAAAACTGACAGCCGACATAAACGTATGGTTTGAAATAATTCACTGAGAGTTCTTGAGCTGCGATTTTATTTGAATTGACCATCCTTACTAAAAATGTTAGAAAGCACCCGTTTTTATTTTGGCTGGAACAATTGCACAGGATGAACGCGGTAAGTTCGCATATTTACTGCATTCATTTTTGGTAGAGCTTAGATACCGCGTTCTTATTTGGCACGAATTGCTAATTGAGACATACGGCGGGTTTTTGTCAATAGTTTTGTATAGTTCCT
Organism: Chrysolina americana; assembly: GCA_958502065.1. Classification (NCBI taxonomy): domain Eukaryota; kingdom Metazoa; phylum Arthropoda; class Insecta; order Coleoptera; family Chrysomelidae; genus Chrysolina; species Chrysolina americana. The sequence continues at coordinate 65,313,233 of OY293416.1, read as the reverse complement.
GTTCAGATACAGCGTTCATGTTTGGCAGATATCTAAGTCTAAGTAAAAAAAGTCTGCGGCACAAATAACTCAAATTTCGATATTTTGGCACATACGGCGTTCATCCTTAAGACGGCAGTATAGTGACGTGACATGAGTACCTATAAGGCCTACCAAGATTTCACCAGTTTCATCAACTCAAATTTGAATTTTCAACCCAAATTTAAATTTTGCTATTGAATTACACTTTTTATTTTTCTACATTTAGTGCCACCTGAATTAAACATTCTTTCATTTTCGCATGAACGTAGAAAAACTTTTGTATGCAACTCGTGCAAAAAGTGTTGAATTGCACTTGTTGCATAAATAACTATCACAGGCGTAGTTTTGTCTATTCTAACATCTAATATTTTCTCAACCGTATGAAGATTCCAATGTAATGATGATGAACAAATACCAACCTTATATTTTTGATGGGCTGGAGCAACATATTCACTTGCATTCCGGCTTGTACAGTTAATATTAGTCCAGTTTTCTGTAAATTAAAAGAAATATATTATGTCTGTTCATATGTCAATAAGTGAATTCATCAAAGGAACGTAACAAATTTCTGTCTTTCTCCAGAGTTCCCATAGCATCCCAATATTGATCTAGGGACAGACTTACCTAATAACATTCCAGAATGGGGATTTAATAAGCCGAGGTGACTGTGATGGTGGGACGTGAGGTTATTTAATACCTAAATGACGTGTGTTCAAATCCCTGCATTAACGAAGCTTCTTAGAAACGTTTGAGAGCTCTAGCAACATGGGTACTTCGTTGAGGAGAAACTAACAAAGCTAAAACGCGAGGATGCATTACTTTCAAGAAAATCCAATAACCAATAGTTGGTATTTGGCAATTTTTTTGTATCAGTTCATTCAGTTGTTTGACAACTAAAACATTACGGAGTGCCATGTGATTATTCTTCACCATGTTCATTTGATTTCGATTACGAAATTCATAAAAAAATTCAATATTAAAATAAAATAGGACATGCAATCGAAGCTGGCTTCGCGAAACTCAAACATCTTTTTTTTTTCTTGTTTCCTGACTGGAGTTTGAATGCCCAGGTAGAAAATTGTAGCTCATAAAAGGTTTTATCCCGCGAGCGAAAATAGAGTGGGCCTTATTAGACCCACATACCCTATATTGCAATTTTTTTCACTCACCGGTTCAGTATCAATATAAAATCCATGTTTGCTCTTCTCCGGCTTCATGCCCTCTATGGAATCGGTATAATATGGATCTGCATTATAGAAATGTGGCAAGGATAGAAAAGATGGCGAACCCTCCCGGCAGTTTGATATGTTGAAGACTCCTGACCGTAAGCATTCTCCAAGGCAGTAACAGGCGTTTTCTGGCCGAATCGTACCTGAAAACGGCATTACTTTTGAATGAATATAATATAATAAAAATGATATCAGAACGAACTCCGACAGATGTGATCATCAGAACTGTCGGGGAAGAACAAAGTTGCTGCAACTATTATGAGTGCAGTTACGATTCTACTTCGTTCCTTTGAAATGGACTCAAGAAGGGCTGCGTCAATTCGACGTATAAAACTTGCAAATTTATGCTTATTTATAGAAGCTTGCATCCTAAATCGTCCGTTCCACGGTTATACTTCCCCAGCCGACGGGAAGGCAGTGGACTTTTGAGTTTGGAGTATCTACATAACAGAATGGTCTGGATGTAGTCTGAAGAGTCATCAGGACTTCAGATCCCCTTCAGCAACCCGTGCAGCCGATAAACTCGTATTCGACAGTGAAAGGACAAACCCAAACTCTGTCAACGAGTGGGGACCGTTCCCCAAAAAGCCCACGTCAAAGCTGCGGAGGATAGAGTCTCCTACATGTTTGCATGTTGTTCAAAACAAAATCAAACAGAGTTGATACCAATTATATTGATATCCATATAAATAGTCATCAACTCAAATTCAGTGAAGAAACGAAATTTTTAGGAGTCACCATAGACGAATGTATGAGTACTTTGAAAAATGCTCTAGACCAAGTAAATGTGTATTTTGCTCTATCTACTCAAGAGTTTCCTATAATATAATCATATGGGGACAGATACTGAGTATCTATTTTACCAAAACGAACCTTGAGAACTATTTTTGGGATGAAGCCAACAGACACCTGCAGAGATATAATGAGAACACACGAAATACTGCCAGTAGTAGGAATATATCTATACAAACTTCTTTCATACATCCACTTGAACAAAAGTACAATAAAGACGAACTCTGAAAACCAGGATTACTTCAATAAAATTTATACACTGCTAATTGTGACTCTACTTCATATAGAATTCTCCAATTTTTGCAGGAATCCACTTATACAACAAACTTCCAGTTGACATTAAATCCATAACGACTGCAATTGCTTTCAAAATACACCTCAAGAAATCCCTGTGTGATAATTGTTTTTACACAATTGATGAGTACCTGAACTTTCGCCCAATGAATGTATAACATATGCTTGTATAACTGCTTATTTATATATTTATATCTTAATTTTATCATTTATGTTTTTATCTGAAGCCATCGGCGACATGTAATATCCTTTATATAAACACCGGTGTTGCCTTATGCTCCAGTGAATATTGAGTCCGTTGTGGAGAATGAGAAGTGCTGAATTTATTGAAACTACTCATTCCCACCCTCAGGCAAGTATAAGCCAATAAGCATGATGTAGTCCTCCTTGACCATCAAGGTAGAACGATTTTTGTCAAAGAGTTTTCGACTCCTAGCATCAGTTCTCAAGGGTAGTGTGAGAGTACACTCACGAAGTCCTGCGTTATATTATATCAGTCGACGAGCAGTTTTTTTCCGCCCCCCTTTTCTTTTGCCCTATTTGCTCATATATCGGTTCATACACCGGGTCACAACTGCGAAGAGTATTCGCTTGTATAAGATGAGGGCGAACATTTCATAACAAGCATTGAGGCATGTTATCGGCCTGTAGTCCTTCTAATCAAGCAAATATTCGTTTTTTTGAGGATAAGTACAATTCCCCTCTCTATAAACTAATTTGGAATGCCATCTCCCCATCTAGCCATGCGAATAAAGATAGTTTTCCTCTTCACACTAGTAATTTCATTCCTAGATGAGCTTTTCGTTCACCAAGTTAACTTCATCAGTAGAATTACTAAACTCAACTGAACCCTCAGTTCAGTAATCCTACTGATGAAGTTAACTTGGTTAACAAAATGCGCATCTAAGAATAAAATTACTAGTGTGGTGGAGGGAAAAACTATCCTTTTCTTCACTGAGTGGCACCACAGGCATCCAATACCCAATTTTCTATCTAGCCATGACTTTTACTAGACGGTGGTATGGGTATTTGTGAATTATTTCCACCAGTAGTTATTTGACGCATTTGACTGCGTCACTCATAATATTTTACTTCGTAAACTCGTAAGGCAATAGTCATGCTTGGAGTAAATCATACCTTTCCGAAAGGAGGCAAACCGTTAGAATTTCATATGAGTCATGTATCAATAACGTAGAATGTGGTGTACCCCAAGGTTCTGTGCTGGGCCCTATCTTGTTCCTCCTATACGTTGATGACTTAACTAAACTTCCAATTACAGGCATATTTATTCTATTTGCAGACGATACCACAATACTGTGGCATGAGAATGAGAAGGACAGACTGCATACAAGGATGTCTGAAGATTTGGATGAAAAGTTAGCATCAGGCTGCTATGCGCTGGGGAATATTACCAAAGAACACTAGTTATCAAAATGCGTATTGAAATTATGTGAAGAACTAATGAATTTGTTATTTATGAAAGTATGTTATTTGCTAGAGAATGGATGCGACTGACTGATGCGCTGCGACCTAATTAGATCTATTGTGCCCCATCTTCATCTGCTATCTCAAAGTGTTCTCGTTTACAGGAGCCCCTCAAGCCTCAATTCCTTGGGGAATTTGAGGATTTTGAGGGGGTCTATTCGTGGTATTTCTCCCACAGTCAGCTGTTGTGATCCCAGTACATTCAATTTTTTGTGATGTACAGCATAACACTCCATCAAGATATGGTGTAGTGTTTCTGGATGTTTCTCACAGAATCTGCAGTTGCTGTCCTCCTCTAAGCCTAGCTTCCTTAGGTGTTCTTTGAGTATGCAGTGGCCCGTCAGAAATCCCGTGATTGTCTTTAGACTAGTTTTGCTGAGGTCAATCAGTGTCTTCGATCTTGCTCGGTTGAAGTTGCTGAGGAGATCTTTGGCCTGCCTTAGCCCTTAGCCAGTATGTTGCTCCCATTGCTTCTTCAGTTTTATTGAGTTCTTCTTGGAAGTAAGATTTTCCAAGTCCACAGAACCATTCTGGCCCGATCAGTGGCATTGATGACCCTTTTCGTGCCAGGGTATCTGCTTTTTCATTGCCCTCCACTCCGACGTGCCCCGGCACCAAGAGGAGGATATGCAAGGAATAACGATGTGAATATCATTTGGATCATTTCCCCAGTAAATCAGAACATTGGTTTTGGTAAAGATATAGTTTGTTTATATTTCATGTTTCAAATATTTCACAAGCAAGGCAAGTATATGAAAAATGGCCACAATTCTTTAAATGCTTTTGTTGGATGTTCAATACTCATTCTGTGTTATAATGGTTTTTCATGTAATATGGATCATAATGACAATCAATATGATAGCTATCGTGGATATTATAGTGCAAGGCGATGAGCCAAGCTCGATTATACGTCGTGCATCAAAATGATCGTTTATGATCTGAATACAAGATTTCATCTGCTTACAAAAAAAAATATATATATAATTTTCAAATTACAAATTCGGTATTTTTTAAACTACAGATACTTTCGAGTTATTATCATGAAAAATATTGAGCAAGCTGTGCCCTACCATTTCGTTTACAATAAAACAACAAATTGTTTACTCACTCTCTGAAGACAGTTAACCTTCCGATTTGAAAAGTGGAGTTTCGTATTTTGGATCAAACTATTTGATTTCGAGTACTTTCATATAAAATTTATTTTTGCTGAACTTTCAGAAACTTTACTACAATTAAATTTAATTAGAGTACTAGCACTTTTTGAACTTCATTATGGTCCAAGGACCATAATAATTTCATTATGTCACTAAAATATAGCAGATAAAATGTGTTGATTTATAATTGTATTCAGGGCAACCATTCGAAAAAGAACTGAGAGTACAAAATTGATATACCAACCATTATCCAACATATCATCACCGTTGAATCTGTATCCCTTGATTCCGTCGACTTCGACATCCTGTTGGTATTCCAAATTTGCATATTTGCATAACTCGGAATTGTATAACTCAAGCTTATCTCTCCGTAGGTTAGGTGGGAAAAATTCACCAGCGGAACCTCTGATGTCGTTGCAGCTGCCTTCGTAGAAATCAGTTTGATTTTTGTAGTTCCAACTCATGATTTTTCCAAAATTTTCGTCGTTTTTGTAGGACATACTGTAGACACCATCTTCACCTATGGTTCCATTTCTCTGGAAAGTGAGTTATTAATTTAACGTAGAGATACAGAAAAATTCACAACGGTTTCTAACATGGAAAGTCACGACGAAACAAAAAAAGGTTGGTCTGGGGGACTCGGACTATCTCGAGAAAATAAAATCAAATGAATACCTTAAAATACTGAACAACATCTAATAGTCGAATAAATACATTTAAAAAATGTAACTACTCTGCTCCACTAAAGGCTGAACAGATAAGAGGTAGAAATGGAAAAATGTTTGACTGTTACTGTTAACGGAAGATGGAGCTGCCTCCCATTATGTTCTTCGGGTTCGTCAAAGGTTACACAACGTATTTCCCGGTAAATGGATAGGGTGAAGAGGACCTATAGAGTGGCCAGCCAGGTCCACGGATTTAGTACCATGTGATTTCTTCATGGGGACATTTATAATCAGTTGTTTACACACCCCCGTCGCAAAATTCACAAGAACTTCAACAAAGGATTACTGCAGAATGTCAAGCACTTCGAACAAAAATGTTTGAAAATGTGCGCCACGCATTTGAACAGCAATTTTACTATTGTTCGGGCAATAATAGATACTACTTTCAGCAATTATTGGAGTTACAGTAGTGTTGAATATTGTAATTTGGGTTTGAAGAAAAGGAATGAGAATGAATGGTTTCAATTTTTATTTCAATGGTACGAAGCAGAAAACAGATTTTCCTACATATCTCGTCAACGGATCGATCTATTCAAAAAATTATTTTGTATTTGGTAGCTTCCCCTTGCAGGGCATGAAAGAGGCTCGTTCATTTTCTGATGAAAACTTGCCCCCTTCAATACATTTGTTGACGTGTCTCGGAATTTAAAAAAAATACACATAATTCGAGAAAATGGAATTTTACGAATAATTCCGAATACTTACGCCATAAAAAAATCCAAACTTATCCTGGACCTTCACGAATGGTAATCTGTAGAGGGCGCTGAGGATTGGTTCATGATATCCTTCGAAAAGTAGTTCACCAGCGCTCTTCTTTACGGAAATTGTAGAAGTTGTTGATAGAGCCATGGATATTGGCATCTTGGCGAACATTCCAAGGAATCTTGATTTATATGAAATAGTCTGAAAAGACAAAATATTGTTCTGTAAGAAGTTCAACACGAAATCTCAATGGTCATGAGAATATTGAATTAACAAAATTTTTGTCAAAGTATCATACTACCCGGGAATTTCCAATCTGAAAATTGGTCAATTCGTTAGCGAAATTTACTTTTGTTGTATATCCCGGAATCAACTCATCGAGATACATTCGAATGATATTTGTGAGTTTTTTTAAATAAAAAATCAAATTTTCTTACGAATTTTTTCGAGCAACGTTATTTTTTCGTCAATAAATTTTAAATTGAGAGAGTATACTAATTCAATCATCCTGAATCGATTGGCGTTCGCAGAACTGCTCTATTTTCAACCGTTCTCGAGTTGAAAAGTTCATCCGAAGTTGAAAAGTGTAATTTTCCTCCAAAAAGAAGTATTTTTTTCCACTCACAACAGTAAGACTTAATCTTCTCTGAATATGCACACCAAATTTGAAGTCGATTCCCAGTAAATCAGAGATTTCACAGGATTTTTGCGGAATCTCTGTAATTTCGAGTAGAACATTTTCGAAAATTTTATGAGGCGAGGAAATTTTTGACGTTTTACTCCATTTTTATGCCAAACCTTGTACCTAAGGATAAACAAATCAAATATTTTCAGAATCAGCATGAAATTTTGTGTATATAGTGAGAATTTCAAGTGCATCTGATGATTTTGTATTATTCATGATTTTTAGGGGTCTACCCCTTATGACGTTTTTCGAGAAACTTTATTTTTTTATCGATTGATTTGAAATTGATAAAGTATGCTGAATCAATCATTCTGAATCGATTGGCGTTAGCAGAATTGTTCTATTTTTGACCGTTCTCGAGTTGAGAACTTCATCTGAAATTGAAAGGTGTAATTTTCCTCCAAAAAGAGGTTATTTTTTTTTCACTCATTACAGTAAAACTCAATCTCTTCTGAATATGCACACAGAATTTGAAGTCGATTTCCAGATGATCAGAGATTTCACAGGCTTTTTGCGAAACCTCTGTAATTTCGAGAAGAAAATTTTCGAAAATTTGATCTTGGCGAGGAAATTTTTGACGTTTAACTCCTTTTTTACGCCAAACCATGTGATATAAGATATTAAAATCATATATTTCCCGAATCAACATGCAATTTTGTGTATATAGGGCGAATTTCAAGTGCATCTGATGATTTGGTATTTTTCATGAATTTTAGGGGTCTACCCCTTATGACTTCTTCAAGCCATTCCATTTTTCTGTTGAATAATTTGAAATTGAGAAAGTATACTAACTCAATTATCCTGAATCGATTGGCGTTCGCAGAATTGCTTTATTTTCAACCGTTCTCGAGTTGAAAAGTTCTAAACTTCATCCTCTCACGTCTTCAAATATTCTTATTATTAGATTAATTTATGGAGTATACTCACCAATGGTACAGCATTGAGGGAAATGATCACGTCACTTAAGTTCCTAACACTATTCTCTTCGTCGAAATAGTACCTATGATCGTGCACGTAACTCAAAGTAGAATTGTCATGCCACGTAATGTTAACTTTCTCTTTGACTTCCTTGAACCTATAAGGTCCGACTTCTTGGAATTTCGGTTTTACCGAAGAATTCTTCACTTGGTCCGCATTCGTCCAATTGAAGATATAAATATTCATAATCAAGGGGGGATCGTTGATTTTCCATTTGTTGAACACCTCGGAGTTTGGAGCGATCAAGAGGGCTTCTTTGATGATGAGCTCGTAGATGGTCTCGAAGAAAACGAAGATGGCGACACCAGTGCCGACGAAGAAGATTCCTGCGAGGAGGAGGCAGATTTGACTGCACTGGCGACGTCTACTCTTCATTCTGAGTTGTCTGAAATTGATAAAAAAAGCTGTTAAATTTAAAATTTTCACATGAAGGAGTTACTGTTGCCATTAAGATTATGTTTGAATCGTTTACTTCTTCTGGTTTGTAAATGAGAAGGGGAACCGTTCACTATTAATGTGTACCAGAAGTAGAAAAGACATTCCTATTGAAAGTTTGCAGGTTGGACTTGATGAACTTGGTCTCCTTAACTGTGTTACCCGTTTAGCAAAAAACTGACGTCAAAAGTTGCGGAGACGGAAGTACCTCTGCAGCTATATATTCGTATTGATAAGCCAATGCACGGATCTTCTGATATAAAATCGAAGATCTCAGCTTATCCAGAAATTTGTCTTTGGCCCTCCTCATGTGAAATGGGCTAAACTCGGGGACCAAGAGATTCATAATGGCCTGCTAGGATCCTGTTTTTAACACCTTGTTCTACCATAGTCGCGTTATGGGTATAGAGGACACTAGATCCTGTCAGTACCTGTCTATGAGATCGGATTTTGCCTTCTTTGACGAAACTTTATTGAAATTTGGGATAGCAGGATGCCCCTATCAGTAACTGCAATGACTGATGGTACCTATCGATAGTACAAATTGGACTAGTGGGTTGTTTTCATACTCTTTCACAGAATAAACTGGTGTGGGAGACCGGTGCGACTAATCATGGCATAGTTTTTTCTTGGAGTGCGATAAGTAAATAGAAAAGACAAAGAAGTAGATAACTCGGCAACTAGATGGATGTCGCAATAACTATATACCAGACTAGCAGAGACTGAAATAAGACAAGAAACTATCTCCATCTACACAATTAGAAGATGTCCACAAGGGGGAAAGGGGGAGTAGTCTCCCCAGTTATGTGGGGGCTAACAGTTGATCAGCTGCTCTGTGGCTTGACCCAGAGCGGTACATCGTGTCAAGACTATGCAGATGACATAGTCATTTACCAATTTCATTTTAACGGTTCTAATGATATCATTGTTTTTGGTATTGTATTCATGTATCAATACCCCAGTCGTGTACTTATCTTTATTTTTATGAACGTATAATATAGCTTCGAGTAAATGGAACAGTGAGTATCTCTAGATCAAAGAAAAGAGGTTTTGCATGATATCGAAAGTTTGCTCTAGCCATCTCTCCAATTATTTTCTTCTGAGATATGAAAACATCTTTAGCTGCAGATACTGAACCCCAAAGTGATATTCCATACTGCAAATGCGATTGTATTATACCAAAATATGTAATTTTAAGGACATCTCTGCTTACCTTTGGACAGTTTTTTTATTAATTTTAGTGTTTTTTCCAGCTTATATTGCTGTCTTCATGAAAACCTAGTAGAAGCACACCATTTTCATTATCATTTTCAGTCCTTTTGTTAAAGTTTATCATTTTAGTTTTATCTTTATTCAAACAAAACACATTCGCATTAAGATTTTGTTCGCATTTTTCTGCCGTTTCTTTTGATTTCTGTAGTATACCGGAATTACTTGATACCTATAACTATAAATGCACGAAGAAATGTATCTGCAATCTCAACATATAATGGCAAGTCATTTATGTACAAAATGAACAGAAGAGGGCCTAACCCTGGGGAACTTTATGATGTTGAATGTTAGATGTTTCGTTGTTGTAAATGATATATTTTCTCCTACCAGTCAAGAAAGATTTCAACAAATTAATTGCTGAACCTTTTTTTCCACATTTTTTAGCTTATTTGGAAGCATATCGAAAGCTTTTGATAGATCACATAATACAGCTCTGGTTAATATACCTGTGTCTTTATTTTTAGCTATAGTATGAATAATGTCTGCTTGACTGCTTGACTAGTTGAGTGCAACTTCCTGAAACCATGTGTTAATAATGAAGGACTCAAGTCGGGTGACCGAGGTGGCCATTCAATTGGACCTCATCATCCTATCCATGGTTCTGGAAACGTGTCATTCATGTAATAGCGCACATTTTGGGATTAATGCGGAGGAGCTTCGTCTTGTTGGCAAATCAGTTCCTGTTCATTATTTGCGGGATCGTTCTCAATGATCTTGGATCGTTCTCAATGATCTTGGATCGTTCTCAATGGCCAATTGTCTTGTACTCAGCGTACTATCAACTGAAACTTGCCCCAATACTATCTTTCTAGTTTAATTTGGTACAGGATTCTCAAGCCACCTCTTTTTGTTATGAACCGAACTTGTTTCGCGAAATTTTGTCACCAATTCGCGAACAATTTTTCCAGAGGTATGTTTTTTAGGATGCCGTTGATTAAACAACTCCGCGACCCGATTTCCACATTTATCGTTTTGAAAAAAGCTCAATGATTTTCATTTTTTCTGCAATTGAATACACCATAGTGATAATTTTAAAGTCAACAATTTTTCAAACACTTTAAAACCACGACAGTTATCTAGCAACTACTTGACCTAATTTACTTAGGAGGTTGAAGGTTTCACTATGCTATTTGTACAAAATGTGTCCCCCTGACAAACAATCTTGACGTGTTTTTGGTTTTCGCCGAAAAATTCTTTCCCACCCTGTAATGCCATACGGTACGTTCCCGATGGGCCACCCTGTATATAAATTTTCATGCAACTTTCAGGCACAAGGGTCAACATAGGCGTGTAAATCGCATGCGCCTCAAAAACCTTGCATAGGCACGCATATGTCCGAACCGGCCTTTATGAACCATTTAAAGTGATGAAATCTACGCCAACATTTTTTTACAATTCTGGAGAAATCAGGCACAGTGGGAATAAGGAACACTAGATGTCATTGAATAAAATACCAATACGTATTTTGCTTCCTCTGATTCTGATGGTTGGGTCACTCACCTCTGTTGCTGATGATCTATTTTTGAAATCTAAATTGACTGACCTAACCTCCTGAAGATGTTTATCAGTTGCACCGTCACTGAGGACCGAATATTCTGTAATCCACCTTTCGAAGCACTGAACTTCTGTTATTATTTTGTAGGAGATTTTCAACTTTGACGAGATGCTTTCTTCTTTTATTGTTTCTAGAAACAGCCTGATTGGAAGTAGGACCTGATTGAAAGAGCAAACGAACACTTGATGGTTTTCCATATGATTATTCTAAAGGATGATGAGAGAAGCATGGTTTAGCTAGATTATATTGTAATTGGGGTTAGGGGTCGAGATTGTTTACAGTTTATCGTGCTGACGTATGAAGAAATTATAAACGTTCCAAAATTGTATAATCTGGAAATATAACAATTTGATAGCACAGCTTCTTCGTCCACTGAAAATGCTGATTATGATAAACAATGATCAGTATCACCACAAAATTGAAATAAGTTATGTAGTCACTCCGATCTATTCAAACAAGAATAACTTGAACTTGCAATGTTCCATGACCTGAACTCATGGTAAATTCAACTTAATAATTGAAAGTGTGATGACTTTCCATTATGTACAATCACATGAGTGATATAATGGTGATATAATGTTCCACAGGGTTCCACAGGGTTCAAACCTAGGTCCCCTATTATCTGCCTTACTTATAAATGATTGAAATGACGAAATAGATTGTGATCGTTCATTCTTTGCGGACGACCTGAAATTATATTCTATAATAGAAAATGTAGATGACTGTGAGACACTACAATTCGAACATCTGATAATACGAAACAATATAGGATGACCCGTTCAAAAAAAATGGTGACTTGCTCTGGGGGTACGATAGGAGAAGTGATATCACATATAAATATGTCAAAATGTGCCCCCTGTATACTATTGTTGACGTGTTTTTTTAATTTTTCTGAAAATCATTGTACAAAAAGATATTCAGGGTGGCTCGTTTTGAATGGAATGCACTGTATATTGCGTTGACATCCGGTTCTAAACTATGTTCAAAATATCATGTCTCTAGACTCAATGGGAACTTTGATTGAAATCGATTGCAAAATTTGTTCCAAACAGACAAACAAACAAATAAAAAATAATCAAACAAATTAACGAACAACCAAACAAACAGAGCATGTTGATGATTAATTAGTCAAATAGACAATAACAGAAAGTTTGTACATGAACTGAATGGAAAAGCATAAAATACAGTATCATAAATACAGAATAGATTCATCGGAGGATCAAAAATTGATTTTTTATTGAAATATGATGAACAATAGTATATGATAAACTCTTGTATGCTAAGAGAGAGAACTGCGGGTCATTAAAAAAAAGGGATGAACGTAGAAATATATGATTACGACAAATGACTAACCAAGATATCTGAATTAGAGCTGAACCAAATGAATTTTTCATGCAAAGATTGGATAATGGTTTGGACACTTACTCAGAAACCACTCTGCAGATATAAAAAATTAGAAAAGAGTGTCCTCGTCATCGGCAGGTGATAAGAACGTAGGTGTAGCACTTGTATAATTATAGTAAGTATAAAACAAAAATGTGCACAACAACATCAACCTCAAATATGAGTCAAATAGCTTCTGACATGAAACAGAACACCAAAGCTTCGAAAGGTACTTGTGGAAATGATCCTCACTTGTTTTCCGAAAACATAATACTGGAATGGTAACTTCTGACTGTAATTTTCTGTAAAATCACTTGCTTGGATTTTAAAGTTTCGTTGGATTCAATTGCACTATTAAATTTGATTTATATTGTAGAATCGAGCTAAAATCTTGTTCCTCTGCGTTTACATTTCCCCTTTGATTAAAAAGCACCATATTATCTGTCAGCACAACCCAATGAACAAGTCTTTATCACAAGATCAATATAAGGATAACAACGATTACCGATTTCTATGAAACTGGCAAACTTTGTTGGAAGAGAACCAAAGATTCATGATGTAATAACAGAAATATGTTGATTTGTTTATTTTACAGCGAAAACCGCAAAATTTTGATGAACGATGTGGCTGACCTAACAAAACCTTCAAATAATGTTAGTGAATATCAGTTCAAACATCATTACGAGAAAATTGTGTGACACCGCAGACAAGCATTATCGCATTTTCCAAATATCGTCACACTAAAATATTATATAATACACATAATTAGTAGATTCTTGGCAATTCGAATTTTGCAGGCTCTCATAGAGTACTCCATAATTCCACAGATGATATGATAATGATAATAATACTTATTTTTCTCAATGAAATATAAAAAATGAGTAATTATTTTATCATATACAGGGTGTCCCAAACTTAGACGTTTCTGGAGAACAATACTTGAAAATGTTTTAAAAATGGGTAATAAGTTCTGTTCTTTCGATCTGCCGCTTATATTGAAAGTAGTAAAAACTTCAGTGGTTTTCGGAAACTTCATTGATTTTATTATTTCTTGTGCGAAACAGCTTCAATTAAATGTTAATCACTGTAGTATTTGGATTTGCAGAAGGCAATGCACGTAACTGAACGCGCAAACTGTATTATTGATGCATTGATACTCCGTTTTTCATAATGACATGTTCCATGACATATTATAGCTTCTAAATACAAAATATGGTAAAATTATCCAATTTTTATATGAATTTAATTTCATATCCAAAAATATCCCCCCGTATATTTCAACAATCACTTGGCATGCTGGATGATGTAAGCCTTGAAACATAACCTATATATCAAATTTGATCCTAATATCTTTATGGGCCGCAGTGGTCATGATGGTAGAGCGCTAGTCTATCAGTCAGAGGGACGTGGGTTCGAATCCCAGCATGGTCACTGGTCTCGTGCTAGGAATCGCACGTTAAAAGGTAAGACCTCGTTAATCCTTAGCTCGCACAAGTTTCGACTTCTGAGGGCTGTCGTTCGTAAGGGGATGGACAGCTGGTTAACGGAAAAAACAATTTTGAAACAATTTTGAAATTTTTTGAAACAATCTTAAAAATTTAAAGAGCTATGGAAAAATATGTTGAACCTGCAACGCTCTGTATATCCGTAATGAAGCGTATGCGCACAAATGTTTATGGTACAAAGAGCTGTAGTTTGAACTAAAAAATACGCCACTATATTCTTCAATCTGAACACCACGTAATAAGCTACATGAAAATTTGCCAGATGTCAAACGATGACTAATTATCCGATTTCAATATTTTGATGGAAAAGTTCAATCAAAACACTAGGTATATCGTTGGGAGTAAAAAAAATTGCTGTTATCTAAAGAACGTATTACTAAACAATCATTGTCTCTCAATGAAACATTGGCCTTCGTGCTCGAAGCAATCCATAGAAATGAATCGGTTGTTATCAATTGTTTATAGTTAGTTAGTTTACGAATATGTTCTAGAAGTGCTAATCGAACAAAAATATATAAACTACCTCCTAATTGCGACAGCTCATTATCAATCCAAATAATTCCACGCATATTTAGTCAATATATTAACGTTGTGAGTGACATTGACTATGAATCCATAAACAAATATGATGTAACGAGAATTAGGAGTATGTGAACAAATTGAATATAGAACAGTGAAGTAAGAGTATCGAAAGAATGCCAAAAATTTTGGTAGTGTCCAGAAACCCTTCTTCTACAAAATGGACGAAACTCCACATGCAAGCAGGTGGTGGTCTGGGTTCTTGCCTCTCGTCAGCACCAGTGTAGGTTGACACGCACTATAATCAAGCCATCTATGAACTATTCTAATCCACCAAAGCTGCTAATGGCCTTCTTGCTCGCAAGCTATTGAAGTGGTGCCCACGTCTTAGTACACGTCTTACAACACCAACTGATCAAGTCTGCACTAAGATATAAGTGTTTCTCTACGACTATTGTATTCTACGTTCATTACATATTGATTTTTAATTGAAGAATAAAGATGATTCCAAGACACCGTGGATCCTAACTCATTATTCAACGGCACTCGGCCAATCACAGGTTCAGAATTTTCAGAATCCACGGGAACTGGGAGGTTTAACAAACAAATTTCTCAAGAAGGCTTTGCTTGATTGAACTTTTGTCACAGCTTGGCATCTGCGAATGTCAGATTGACTATTTTCTTAGTTTTAACTTTGATCTGCGTGACAAGTACCTAATATAAAAATGAATAGAGCGGATTGGGAAAGCAGTGATAGTGAGGAAAAAGAGATCTATTGTACACCACCGGAGATATTCGAAACTGCGAAAAGAGCAACTATTAACTTATTGCCGGAAAAATCAAGAAACCAATATTCGAAGGCATACGCGTAATTCATGGATTGGCGAAATTCGAACCAGGAACATTCTTTCTCAATGTCCTTCTTGCCTATTTTACGAAACTCTCAGAGAAGTATAAGTCATCAACGTTGTGGAAGATATATTCTATGTTGAGAAGCACACTCAACGTGAACAACAATATAAACATAGAGAGGTACTCAAAATTGCGTACGATGTTGAAACGAAAATCTGAAGGTTATCAGCCAAAAAAGTCAAAAACATTCGGCCCAGAAGAAGTAAACAAATTTATCAATGAAGCTCCTGATGAAATCTATCTTGCAACAAAGGTATGTCAAACAATTTTTACTTGAACGTTCCACACTCTCTTAGTTCTTGGTCAGAGTTTCTCTGGTAGGTATTTCATTCACAAATTTTCGAGTGCCTGTTATAGCTCAGTTGGTAGAAGCGCTATACATGAAGTAATTGTTAAACGAAGGTAGTTATATAGGCGTGAGTTCGAATCCCAATTCTTGGAAGCTTTTTTTATATTATTTTCAATTATGACATTTATTCATTCATGAATGAACACCGATTATTCATGTATAATTGTTATTCTACCTTATGATATATACTTCTTTTCGGTAATAAAGGCAATAATTGGGTATAATTGGTGCTTGCCGTTCCATAGAAATGCACTCTATGAGTATTGAAAATATTCAAGACCTTGGATCTGCTTTGATGATAACAACTATTCCCAAACCAAAACAAAAATTGTAAGGAAGTTCACCGTGGCTGGAAAATTTTAGCAAATTTGTAAAAAGTACATTGATATACGTGCAACAAATGTTGGGATTTCCAATTTTTTTATGAATTACCAAAAAGGAAAATGTACTCTTCAGAAAATTGGAATTAATGAGTTTGCAGCAATGGGGAAACAAATAGCTACATTTTTGAAGCTTCCAAATCCCGAAATGTACACCGGCCATTGCTTCCGACGATCATCTGCAACCTTGCTTGTTGATGCAGGTGGAGACATAACAGCATTGAAAAGACATGGTGGCTGGAAGAGCACATCAGTAGCAGAAGGATATCTAGAAGATTCCATGTTTAATAAGAAAAAAACGACAAATTCGATTCTTCAATCAAACGAACAATGTTCATCAAGTAAAAGTACCTTCACACAAAAAACATCAACTAACAATATGAATAAAAATGTCAGTGTTGATATAAATGCAACACCGACATTAAATTTCACAAATTGTGATAATATCACTATAAATTTAGTCACTAAGTATGACAAGTGAAAAACATAGGAATTCACTGACCTTATAATTATAAGTTGTTTTATTATTCAAGTTCGTTAAGTATTAAATATTTCTGTCAATTGCATTCTCATATTATTAAAATCATCGAGACTGCCATTGAAACTGTATTTGTTATAGTCGTAGAGAAAGTATGGTATTCTACTCACGTAAAATATATTTCATTTTATCAAATAAATCTGAAATCCAAAATGAATGAATGAATGAAGTATCTATTATTTTCATAAATAATATTTAGATTTCATTAAAACTCTGACTATCGTATAGTCGTAGAGAAAGTATAGTCTTTTACTCGCGTATAATAGCTATTATTTTCTCGGGTAATTCCGAAACTCGCCTTCGGCTCGTTTCGGAATTTTTATCCTCGAAAATAATAGCTATCATTATACGCTCGTTGAAGAATATACTATTATTCACACCAGTTCATTAAATTTTGAACCAGGATGGTGTCAATTTGGTTGCTATAATAATGATTAGTGTAATCTGAAATCATGCTGATGTTTTTTTGATAAATCAGAGTATTTTGTAACCATAATCATATTGTTCTCTAGTTGGAGAATTGGATTCAATATCATGAAACATGGGATTGAAAAAAAACAACCTCTTATGAATAGTCGAGGTACTAAAGGTACTACGAAGTACTTTGGTAGAAACTGGAGAAACACAACAATCAACATCAAATGAAATTGTACAATTTATACATGATATATGCTAACATATAGTGTCACTTAAGAAATACTCGTCCCTAAAAATGGCATGGCACATGGCAGGCATGATGAAACATTTAACAAAGACTACAGACAAACGGTTATGAAATGACCAATTGACTTGCATTGTAGTCACAGAGTGACACAGGCAATGGCACACGAAAGCTGCTCAGGGTTGCCAAACATCACAATAAAACAGAATTGAAATGGGGGTAAGGAATTATAGCGATGCATTGAAAACGTTTCAGTATAAAGAATAACTTGGAAAATTTTTCCCTTCCGACTGAATATTTTCATATAGTAATGCTATGGTTCTAAAGCACATTTTGAAGTGAACTGGCAATCACAGTTGAATTTATTTGACTTTGCGTTGATATCTGTATAGTCAAAGGGTGACAAAGCCGGGTTTAACACTTGGAAAGTTATGATAACAGTAATAATGATAATACTTACTTCCTCATACCCATTCATAGAGTACCTATACCAAAGACATAGCCTGTGCTGGTAGTGGACGGCTTATTATTATTTGCCGTGGCGCTCATAACTGGCGATTATAACTTCCATTACTCGATGGATGAACTTGAAGAAGAAATATTCATTCGATTATTGGTCGCTCAAAAGTTTTATAGTCGTATGAGGAATGAAAAACCCGATCTCTTCCGTAATAAAATTTTGAAAATAACACCAGGTGGTGATTATTTCCATGGAATATATCTAGTTTTTGATTCATGAATAGTTTGATTTGAAGTTGACAGTGTGAATTCAAGTGAACATTTTATGCAGTTCTGATTCTGATTTCACTTTCGACAAATTGTGATATAAATTACACCGTAGAACACCATGATATCAAATTTTGAAGAATTATGGTAGGGGAGTATAAATCTTGCGTAAAATCAAAACAGTGTTATTGGTAATAGTATGGAATCGAAAAAGACACCAAGATTTTTCTCAGCGCCATCTTGTGAGAAAATCGCGAAGCACTCAAACCAAAGAATTGTGGGAGAATTGGAGAAGTACCGTACTTAATACACTTTGATACTGAAAATTGAGTTCTGAATATCCTCCACATGAAATCTTATTCAAAAATTCATTCAATTTTCGCTTTCACCTTTAAATTATTGAAATTCGTCTCACACCATCTGAAAAATGATCACCTACCAAATTGAGTTTCCTCTCCGTATGAGGGAAAAAACTTGTGTCAACAATTCCGAAATCACATAGTGTTCAATGTCTCAAAAATTGTCGCGTCTTTTTTCGAAAGCGATTAAAGCACTACTAATTTGATTTTAGGTAAATCTTTGCAGGTGTTTGAGAGCAAAATCAACAAATATGACATTTCATGATACTCTATCGAATCATGATAAGATATCAAACTATAACTCATTAAATAATGTTTGCTTATGTTACATGCACCTGCGTTGATATCAGGCCCACGATTTGATTTATCTTCGATCAGCATGACTTTGACAACTCTCTTTTCTTCAGAAAACAGTAGATGTGTTGGCGGGCGACCTATCTCTGTTTTATAGATATTTTAATGGACGAGGCTTTTCTGTAATATCATCAATCTTTCCTTCGTTAACAGTCAGATCGAGATCGACCCTCTCAACTCTTTGTTTTTTTTTTTTGGGTAAATTGAATGAATTCATACAGAGTGGGCTATTGAAAAGAAAACGATTTTGGGAGACATCGGTTGTGATGAAACTCACCCGAAATCCACTTCATCCCTCGGTGCTGTGACCGCCACCCCTGAAATTTCAAAAAGCAACATATGTGAATTTTTGTGAATTGTACTGAATCGATTGACGTACGCAGAATTGAATTTACCCGTTCTCGAGTTGAAAAGTTCATTTGGAGTTTCGAAATTTTTTTCTACCATACTAGAGAAATTCAGTTTTTTTTTTTTGAAGTCGATTCCTAGTCAGTCAGAGTTTACACAAGCTTTTTACGGGACCTCTACTATTTTGAGTTGAAAATTTTCGAAAATTCTGTTGTCCTAGGGAATTTCAAGACGTGTTATTCCTTTTTCATGCTGAATCTCTCGTTTGAGTTTATGCAAGTCATATATTCTCGAGTTGAAAAGTTCATCTGAAGCTGAAAACGGGCATTTCCCTTCAAAAAGGTTTCGAATTTTTTTTCTATTCATACTAGAGTCTTACTCAGTCTTTTTTGAATATGCACACTGAATTTGAAGTCGATTCCTAGTCAGTCAGAGATTTCACAGGCGTTTTATAAAACCTCTGCAATTTCGAGTTGAACATTTTCGAAAATTTTATCGTGCGAGAGAATTTTAGGAAGTTTTATTAATTTTTCAAGCTGATCCTCTCGTTTGAATATTTGCAAATCATATATTCCCGGAGTCGGAATGAAATTTTACATATATGGTGGAAAATTTGAGTGAAACTGATGATTATGAATTTTTTATGATTTTTAGGGTTCTACCCCTTATGACTTTTTCGAAAATTCAATATTCCTGTTGATCAACAAGGAATTCACAAACTATACTAATTCATTAATTCTAAATTGATTGGCGTTCACAGAATTGCTCTATCTTCCACCGTTCTAGAGTTGAAAAGTTTATCTGGAGTTGAAAAGGGCATTTCCCTCCAAAAAAGTTTCGAATTTTTTATCTATTCATACTAGAGTCTTACTCAGTCTTTTTTGAATGTGCACACTGAATTTGAAGTCGATTCCTAGTCAGTCAGAGATTTCACAGGCTTTTTATAAAACCTCTGCAATTTCGAGTTGAGCATTTTCGAAAATTTTATCGTGCGAGAGAATTTTAGGAAGTTTTATTAATTTTTCAAGCTGATCCTCTCGTTTGAGTATTTGCAAATCATATATTCCCGGAATCGGAAATGAAATTTTACATATATGGTGGAAATTTTGAGTGAATCTGATGATTCTGAATTTTTTATGATTTTTAGGGGTGTACCCCTAATGACTTTTTCAAAAATTCAATATTCCTGTTGATCAACAAGGAATTCACAAACTATACTAATTCATTAATTCTAAATTGATTGGCGTTCACAGAATTGCTCTATCTTCCACCGTTCTAGAGTTGAAAAGTTCATCTGGAGTTGAAAAAGGGCATTTCCCTCCTAAAAAGTTTCGAATTTTTCATCTATTCATACTAGAGTCTTACTCAGTCTTTTTTGAATATGCAGACTGAATTTGAAGTCGATTCCCTAGTCAGTCAGAGATTTCACAGGCTTTTTATAAAACCTCTGCAATTTCGAGTTGAACTTTTTCGAAAATTCTATCGTGCGAGAGAATTTTAGGACGTTTTATTAATTTTTCAAGCTGATCCTCTCGTTTGAGTATTTGCAAATCATATATTCCCGGAATCGGAATGAAATTTTACATATATGGTGGAAATTTTGAGTGAAACTGATGATTCTGAATATTTTATGATTTTTAGGGGTCTACCCCTTATGACTTTTTCGAAAATTCAATATTCCTGTTGATCAACAAGGAATTCAAAAACTATACTAATTCATTAATTCTAAATTGATTGGCGTTCACAGAATTGCTCTATCTTCCACCGTTCTAGAGTTGAAAAGTTCATCTGGAGTTGAAAAAGGGCATTTCCCTCCAAAAAGGTTTCGAATTTTTTTTCTATTCATACTAGAGTCTTACTCAGTCTTTTTTGAATATGAACACTGAATTTGAAGTCGATTCCTAGTCAGTCAGAGATTTCACAGGCTTTTTATAAAACCTCTGCAATTTCGAGTTGAGCATTTTCGAAAATTTTATCGTGCGAGAGAATTTTAGGAAGTTTTATTAATTTTTCAAGTTGATCCTCTCGTTTGAGTATTTGCAAATCATATATTCCTGGAATCGGAATGAAATTTTACATATATGGTGGAAATTTTGAGTGAAACTGATGATTCTGAATATTTTATGATTTTTAGGGGTCTACCCCTTATGACTTTTTCGAAAATTCAATATTCCTGTTGATCAACAAGGAATTCTAAAACTATACTAATTCATTAATTCTAAATTGATTGGCGTTCACAGAATTGCTCTATCTTCCACCGTTCTAGAGTTGAAAAGTTCATCTGGAGTTGAAAAAGGGCATTTCCCTCCAAAAAGGTTTCGAATTTTTTTTCTATTCATACTAGAGTCTTACTCAGTCTTTTTTGAATATGAACACTGAATTTGAAGTCGATTCCTAGTCAGTCAGAGATTTCACAGGCTTTTTATAAAACCTCTGCAATTTCGAGTTGAGCATTTTCGAAAATTTTATCGTGCGAGAGAATTTTAGGAAGTTTTATTAATTTTTCAAGCTGATCCTCTCGTTTGAGTATTTGCAAATCATATATTCCTGGAATCGGAATGAAATTTTACATATATGGTGGAAATTTTGAGTGAAACTGATGATTCTGAATATTTTATGATTTTTAGGGGTCTACCCCTTATGACTTTTTCGAAAATTCAATATTCCTGTTGATCAACAAGGAATTCTAAAACTATACTAATTCATTAATTCTAAATTGATTGGCGTTCACAGAATTGCTCTATCTTCCACCGTTCTAGAGTTGAAAAGTTCATCTGGAGTTGAAAAAGGGCATTTCCCTCCAAAAAGGTTTCGAATTTTTTTTCTATTCATACTAGAGTCTTACTCAGTCTTTTTTGAATATGCACACTGAATTTGAAGTCGATTCCTAGTCAGTCAGAGATTTCACAGGCTTTTTATAAAACCTCTGCAATTTCGAGTTGAACTTTTTCGAAAATTCTATCGTGCGAGAGAATTTTAGGACGTTTTATTAATTTTTCAAGCTGATCCTCTCGTTTGAGGATTTGCAAATCATATATTCCCGGAATCGGAATGAAATTTTACATATATGGTGGAAATTTTGAGAGAAACTAATGATTCTGAATTTTTTATGATTTTCAGGGGTCTACCCCTTATGACTTTTTCGAAAATTCAATATTCCTGTTGATCAACAAGAAATTCACAAACTATACTAATTCATTCATTCTAAATTGATTGGCGTTCACAGAATTGCTCTATCTTCCACCGTTCTAGAGTTGAAAAGTTCATCTGGAGTTGAAAAGGTCATTTCCCTCCAAAAAGGTTTTGATTTTTTATCTATTTATACTAGAGTCTCACTCAGTCTTTTTTGAATATGCACACTGAATTTGAAGTCGATTCCTAGTCAGTCAGAGATTTCACAGGCTTTTTATAAAACCTCTGCAATTTCGAGTTGAACATTTTCGAAAATTCTATCGTGCGAGAGAATTTTAGGACGTTTTATTAATTTTTCAAGCTGATCCTCTCGTTTGAGTATTTGCAAATCATATATTCCCGGAATCGGAATGAAATTTTACATATATGGTGGAAATTTTGAGTGAAACTGATTATTCTGTATCTTTCAAGATTTTAGGGGTCTTCCCATCACGAATTCTTTCTAGAAACTTGATGTTTCTGTCGATTAATAAGGAATTTACAAGTTATACTAATTTAATCATTCTGAATCGATTCACGTTCACATAATTGCTCTAACTTTACCCGTTCTCGAGTTGAAAATTTCATCTGGAACTGAAAAAGAGCAAATCCCTTTAAAAAGGTTTTGGAATTTTTTTCTACTCATACTATCACAGTTCAATTTTTAGGGGTTATTTCAGGGGTAAGGGGTTATGACTTTTTCGAAAATTCAATATTCCTGTTGATCAACAAGGAATTCACAAACTATACTAATTCATTCATTCTAAATCGATTGACGTTCGCTGAATTGCTCTATGTTCAACCATTCTCGAGTTGAAAAGTTTTTTTGGCGTTGAAAGGGGTCATTTCTCTCCAAATAGGTTTTGGAATGGTCTACCCCTTATGACTTTTCCCGAGCAGAACTATTTTTCAGTAGACTGAATTGGAATTCATGGAATATACCAATTCAATCATTCTGGATCGATTGACGTTCGAAGAATTGCTCTATCTTTAACCGTTCTCGAGTTAAAAAATTCTTCTGGAGCTGAAAGAGATCACTTAAGGTAGTAAAATACAATCTCCGCTGAATGAGTACACCAAAAGTTGATTTTCATTCAATCAGGGATATCATATTCTTTTTAAAAAAATTTGATCGTGTGCGGGATTTTTTGACGTTTTGATCCTTCTTTATGGTAAACTTTCTGACTGAGCATATGTGAATCATATATTTTCGGACTCAGCATGAACTCCTGCATACGTAGTGCAAATTTTGAGCAGAACTGATGATTTTGTATTTTCTATGACTTTTTCTGACAACTAATTTTTTTGTCGATCAACTAGTTATTCACAGAGTATACTAACTTTATCATTCCGAATTGATTGGCTTTCGCAGAATTACTCTATCTCTAATCGTTCTCAAGTTGAAAAGTTGATCTGGAGTTGAAAGGAGTCAACTCCCTCCAAAAAGAGATTCAAATATTTTTTCTCATAATACTGAAACTCAATCTTTTCTGAATATTTTGGATTTTTAGTTGAACATTGTTGAAAATTTGGTCGTGCGGGGATTTTTCAACGTTTTATTTCTTTCTTGTGCTAGACCTTTTTGATTGATTGATTTGAGCTTGTTTTTGATAAGAATCTCACAACTATGCCGACTAACATATGAAAACATATCTTTATTTAGATAAATAATGAAAACAATTTTCAAATTACATATTTTATTTTCGTTTACCATTGATCACATTTTGGATACATTTTTAAAAAAGCTATTTTTGGTACTCGCGTGTTTTGTCAAAAACAAAACAAAAAAGTCCTAATTATATTATTGGTTTCTCCCGCCAATATATGAATAAATATGCCTAGAATGACATATGAAAAGTAGAAATTTCATTGATACAATGACTTATGTGTCGGAAAATAAATTGAAAAATGTTTCGCTTACGCAACTTTGGGTATTAACGGGTTAAAATCGTGGCGCATGCTTTGATAGCTCACTTGTACACTAGTTCCATAATATACCATTTTATGCCCGATAAAGTTATGAGACATTGAAAAAAGTACCAGACCGAACCGCTGAAAATATAACAACTGATATCCTTCCACGGCAGACATGAAAATAGGTATGAATATGTAAAGCAGTAGACTCTCCGAAACGTGACATTCGTTAGGTATTGCAAACTGATAATTACATGAATTCTAGGAATGCTCTTAAAGTATAGAAAAACGGATTACTGATCAATATTGAATATTAATTTAATTACTTTTGTGCACGCTGTTCGATTGGGAAATAACACGCTCCTGAAAAGTTTCAATACATATCCGAGACTCAGTTCCTTTGCAACAGTACATTCAACACTTTCAGATATATTCGAATATTATACCAAGCATATGAATTGAATGAAAATAATAATAAGGTTTCCGAATTGTTCAAGTGTTACCTTATGAGTCGATCCCAATCGATCCGGTTAAACAACACATCTTCCCTATTTCTAACATTGAATGATGGTGTCCCTCAAGGCTCAATACTTGGTCTGTTCCTCTTCAGACTTTACACACTTGAATTCTATAAATGTCAGAAACATTGCAACTCTCACTTCTATGCTGACGACACGCATATATCTTTCAAAGAAGATATCAATGTTGCATATGACATCATGAACGAAGATCTCAATTGTTTAACTTCACTTTCGAAAGAATTTTGCTTAAAGATGAATCCTTCAAAATCCAATGAAGTTCTCCTAGGCAGTATGATTTCTTTACAAAAAAGATGCTTGGAGCTAATCAACGTCGAGGTTGATAACACGCGCAAATTCCGGTGAGAGAGACAGTCCTGATGATTTGGGTGTTATTTTTGATAGCAATTCTTATCACATGTGTGTATAATTGTGTGGGAGTTTTTGAAATTTAAAAAAGCTTTGTGATGACCGAAAACATCAATCATCCTGAATTTGGACAAGACTCTTTCGCTCCACAATAACTACTTGTTCATCAACCTAAACTACTACTCGGAAAAAAAGTTTTTTTCCCCTCTATCTTCTCATATTTGCGCAGATATATAAATGCACATGTTTACGACAGCTTAACGAATAATTAATTAATTGAAATATTCAGTTCAACGCATTGTTACTTCACAAAGATATGATTTGGCATTATAATTCACTCTAACTCTGTTAACCACATCCTGTGCGATAAGTAATAGAGGCCAAGTGCATTAATTCATTGTGCTGTGTAGGAATATGCAAGTAAATTGGGGCAACTTCATTGTCAACTGAGATTTCGTGAAACTGGACCCAACGCATATTTTTCTTGATATCATTTTTTTTCAGGTTCATATGTTAATAAATCGTATCCATAATCGAAGATTGTAGAGAGGATGAAGGAGTGGAAGAAGAAATATTAGTATTCAGCGGTTATAATCGACGTAAAAGATTTCAAATTCCATCAGCGTAACTGATGGAATCTGAAAATGTTCCACATGCTACCGAATATTATGAATTTAGGTCTAGTAGGATTGAATGAATTGAGATCTTTATTAATTGCCTACTTCAAGTGAGAAAAAACTGGGGTCATCTGAGTTAAGGTTAACAATGCATGTTAGAATACTCTTCAAGAGATGAGACGAGTATACTGAAAATAAAAGTGGGCCAAGAATAGAACCTTGTAGTACACTTGATTTGAGTGTTAGGTAATTATCCTACTACACTTACTTTTTGTTGTCTACTATCGGATACATATCTTTTAGGAATGGTGATATTCCATACCAATTTGTTATTAATTGTAATGGCGGAAGGAAAGTAGTCCAGATGAAGAAGTATTTCGTTGCCATTTGCCATCCATTGTTGAACATAATAATTAAACAGTATTAAACAGTTTTTTAGATAGACGTGAAGTACCAACTCATCTGATATTATTTACGATCATATTTTTACCTGAAGTTCCCAATAGTAACCATTATTCATTTGTGACCAATAAACATGACTAATACTGCAGCTGAAGTGTTGGAAAAGGCTGTATATGAGCATATAGTGGATTATTAGGAAAGCAGTGAGGTACTTCGTAAATATCATTAGGGTTTTCGTAGTAAACTGTTGTGAAGCTGCATTATGATACATTCCAACAGGATGAAAGAGAAGCACAGAAGATGATCACTGTAGGTACTATAACAATATTTCTCGACCTTCAGACGACATTCGAAACTGTAGATAGACGCAGACTCATAAGAAAAATTAAAAGCGTTAGAATTGATAGAATGTCATTTAAATGACATTGTTACAATTGCATTAGAATATGAATTAGTCTCATTTGTAGTTTTATGAAAGAGGAAACTGTCATGTTTCGGAAATGGTTCCAATTGGGGGAATTATACCCTTTCGCCAAGTATGCCCAAGCATTTCACGTGATAAAATATTAATCAGTTTCAAATAGGATGTCGGTTACCAGTCAGAATGCTTTCATTGGTTTCCATAGGTGGCTCTGTTTGTACTTTCTCAGTGAAATTTACAAATTTAAAAATAAAATTTTCAAGTGTCTGTCAAGTGTCTAACAGGTATAATTCACTACTCGTAGGGGGCAGTAATGAGACAGAGAGATTATTATTTGGAGCGTTTAGCGGTGACTTGCAAATTTACCTGATTAGTATTTGTTCATTTGTATTTATATAATCGGTGGTGCAAGGTGAGAAACAATATTTCCTTTGTTGCGTTTTCAAGGTCTGAGCTCCTCCAAAACAGAAACAAAAATTGCATTTTGAATCGTATCGTTGATTGAAAAAGGAATGAATAATCAATTCAACTGGTCATTATCATAATGAATATATGCGTGGTATTTTCCATAACATGAAATCAATCGCAGAGTGAAAAAACTCATTCATTTACCGTTCAATTATTTTGCTTGTCACATTTGTTCAACAGAGAAATGTGTACATTTGTCGATGTTTTGTCATTAGCGTTCAAAAATAGTACTTTGAAATAAATGAGAGGCTGGTATGATTTTCTCGAATACAGGAAAATTTTTTGTGATTCAATGCGTACTTTGCGATATGGATGCATTGAATGATCTTCTTAAATGGTAGTGTGTGAAGTTACATAGCGATGAAGTACATTGAATTGCGCCAATGATCTATAACGTTCTGTGTACGAAGTTATATATTATTGAGGTATTTCTGAGTACCTAAATAAAGTTTCTGGCTAATGAGTTGCTCGTCTTGAGGTTTTTCTGGCCTATAAAGTGCCAGTATGTGAAGTTATATGTCATGACGGTATTTCTGAGTACCTAGACAACCTGCAACACGTGTGACAAAAGGTGAGTGAACTATTGGAGTGCATCGTGCCTGTGTGTGGATATTTGTAGCAGTGGAGTATAAAAATTATCTCAATGACCTATAACTTGCCTTCATGTGAAGTATTATATGATTGAGGTATTTCTGAGTACCTAAACAACCTGCAACGAGTCTGGGTAATAAGTTCTTCGTCTCAGGTTCTGCTGGCGTATAAACTGTCTCGATGTGAAATTATATGTCGTGAAGGTGTTTCTGAGTACCTAGACATCCTGCAAAATGCCTGTGAGTCAAACGCTGAGTGATCTGCTGAAGTACAACGTGCCTGTGTGTGTTGAAACCTGTGGCAAAAGAGTATGTCAAAGTCTCTCGATGATCTTTAATTTGCCTTCATGTGATGTAATATATCATTGAGGTATTCTGAGTACCTAAACAACCTGCAACGTGTCTGTGTAATGAGTTGCTCCTCTTAGGTTTTGCTGGCCTATAAACAACCTGTATGTAAAGTTATATGTCATAGAGGTATTTCTGAGTACCTAGACAACATGCAACATGCCTGTGTGAAAACATCTGAATGGGCTGGCGTGCAACGCGCCTGTGTGTGGAATTCTGTGGCAATGGATTATATCAAAATGTCTTGATGACCTATATTTTGCCTCCGTGTGAAGATATATCTTTGGGGTATTTTTGAGTACCTTAACAACCTGCAAAGTGTCTGGGTGATAAGTGTTGCTGGCCTATCCACTGCGGGTATGTAAATATATCATGAAGGTATTTCTGAGTATACCTGCGACATGCCCGTGTGACAAAAGCTGAGTGATCTGCTGTATTGCAACGTGCCTGTCACAGTGGAGTATATCAAACTGTCTCCTTGACCTATAACTTGCCTTCGGATTAGGTAATATATCATTGAGGTATTTCTGAGTATCTAAACAATCTGCAACGTGTCTGGGTGATGAGTTGCTCGTCTCTGGTTTTGCTGGACTATTAAGTGGCTGTATGTGAAGTTATATTTCATGAAGGTATTTCTGAGTACCTAGACAACCTGTGTGACGAAAGCTGAGTGATCTGCTGTAGTGCAACGTGCCTGTGTGGATATCTGTGGCAATGGATTATATCAAAATATCTCAATGACCAATAGCTTGCCTTCATGTGAGTAATATATCTTTGAGGTATTTCCGAGTACCTCAACAACCTGCAAAGTGTCTGGGTAATAAGTTGCTCGTCTCAAGTTTTGCTGGCCTATATATGGAGAGTATATGAAGTAATATGTCATGAAGGTATTTCTGAGAACAAGCCTGTGTGACAAAAGCTGAGTGATTGCTGGAGTGCACCTTGACTGTGTGTGGATATTTGTGAAAATGAATGATGTGAAAGTGTCTCAATGACCTATGCCTTTGGGTGAAGTAATATATCTTCTATGTATTTCTGAGTATCTAATCGATTTGTGTCTTCTGCTGGACTGTAACGTACTGGAAGGTGGAGTTACATAGCGAGAAAGTATATTACTTATAGTGGATCAATAACATGAACGTACCTGTGAGTGAAGTTATATATCACTGAGGTATTTATGAGTATCTGAAAGAGCTGTAGCTGCTTGTGTGAGAAGTTACTCGTTTCAAGTTCGATCATGTAAGAGAAGTTGCTCTTTTCAATTTCGATTATGTGTGTGGAGTTGAAGTTACATGGTGACGAAGTATATTGAAGTGTTTCAATGACCTCTGAAATACCTATCTGTGATAATTTGAAAACACACGTTGAATACCACCCAAAAAATTATAACAAGAAAAATTTTAAAATTTTCACAAAAATGTCATTAAAGCTCAAACGAATGCTAAAGTATTTAATGATTTGTTTTGTCAAAGACTTGGGAGAAATCTGAATACATCACACCAAACTGTATTCTCTAAGTATGAGTTGGAGTTCTATAAGGAAAACATTGTACCCATGAATGAAGTGAGCTCAGTGCCATCTCTGAACTGAAAGCACTCGTCAATTTGAAGTAATTGGCCGTGCTTCATAGATTATAAAGAAAAATATTTTGAATCATCAACATGAAATGTCAAAAGGTTTTAAAGACCAGCGTCCTTTAGCCAACTGTGTTCTGGGTAGGCTTTGTTACCAGCTTCGTACGCCACATTATTCTTTAACGCAACGCATTGAATTGAATCGAAAAATATTCGTATCTGAATGCAGTTCGAACTCGGGAAGTCTGCTGAAAAATATTTAAATTTCAATTTCTCGCGACATATAGAGGAACAAAAGAAAAGTTATTGTAATTTTCCACCGCGTATAGATTGTAGGAACCTCCATATTTCCAGTATTGAGGTATTTTCTCCGTGAGAAGATTGTAAATAATGGATCCATAGCAATATCGACAAAGAAAAACTCACCTTTCTCTAACCGCATCGGTGTGAAAATACCGGTTCATGAAACTAAACTCTCATCACAAATTTTCCGAAAACCCGGTTTTCAACATACATGATGTGAGTTTTAATAACTTTGGATCGAAAATAATCATAATCCAGAGTGCACGAGTGGAATCAAACTTAAGCGTGTTATCACTTATCGCTTTGTGACCTTTAGTGACACTATACACTCAACCGACGCTTCATGTTCTACTGGCTCATAACAAAACAACATTTGGTATTGCGACCATTTATCTTTTTATTCAGAATTGCTAATTCGTTCAGGGAGCATGTTGGTTTAGATGATCATTGTGTGCTTCGACGCCATTTTTCTATTGTTGAATGAGATAAATAACGTGATTGTATCTTATCTGGAAAAATTACAGATTAAGGCTCACGACATAAATCTGGATCGAAGATTTCAACATTACTTTTACAACGTAATAAAACTAAATCTGATGGATAGTGACAATAATGTCGATGTACCTACCTAAAAGTAAATAACACAAATTTGCCTAATTGAGTGAAAATATTCGTTCCTTATTATTTTTTCAAGGCGTTACCCAAGGATCAATTTTGAGACCTAATTCATTATTCGCATGAATCAACTCCATTAGAAACTTGAAACTGGAAGGAAAAATATTTAAGAGATTTCGGAAGTGATCTAAATAAAATGTTTATATACATTGTTATAACTTCATATTTTGTTTCTCTAAATTTACGCCAATCTATGATTCTAATAAAACATAAACAATTCAGTCAAACCCTCATTATTTTGAACTGATTCTATAACCAATTTTTTTATAGTTTTTATAAATTTTTACATAGTTTGGACAACAAATATTCAGATTAAAATTAGGGCGGCCTCAAGTAATTTCGGAGATATCGGCCCATTTTTGAGTGATGACCGGCTTTTTCCAACACACATTGTTACCGAGAAAAAAACACTTAAAATTCTCTCTGATTCACACTAGCGTAATGTACACACCCTATTTCACCCGTTCTACACAAATGTTTCATTAAAAACGGCATTGTTTATCCAAAAATTCAACATTCGTTTAAAAACATGAAATACAACAAATCTGTGCGAAATGTTTAGTGAATTTATTCGTGTCAGATTGGTAACTTTGGACCTTTGCAACTTTTTGAGTCATTCAACTTCAACAAAGCGACGTTATCAGTTATTTCTTCAAAACAAGGTAAAATTCATTGATTTGAAAATGAGGCAAGCTTTCGGTGCGTCTACTCCTGGCTGCCGATGTTTTTAGCCTTTGATCTTATTTCGTAACGCAAAAGAAGGGAACACAAACTAACGCAACTTACTTGAGTATACTAGTAATTCAGGTTGCTGATAATTCGATCACTTATTTGTGTGAAAACGTGGAATAAATGCAGATACTCGCTGCGCTCGCATTTTATGAATTACCAGAAGAAAGAGACACGCCGGAGGCCTCCTCTTCGGCCATGGACCTAATTTCTCAACGTAAAAGAAGGAGACACCACCTAACCTAACCTAGCTATCCAAGTTGCTGGAAATTCGATCACTAATTGTAAGAAAAAGTTAAATCAAAGTAGACGCTTGCAGCGCTCGCCTTTTATAAATTACCAGAAGACAATTTCACTTCATATTTTGATGAGTTCCTAAAATTTGGCAACATCGCATTTTATAGGTGACTGAAATGCCAGTCACTAACCCACCTGACATGAATAAAATCTTGCTGTCATGTACAGAGGTCACCATACATTTTTGTTTTTCGAGTCATAAACGAAGAATCCGTTTTTTCATAAACACTGCCGTTTTTAATAAAGAAATTGTATAAAACGGGGAATTGGGGTGTGTACATTATGTTAGAGGAGGTATTTTTACTGCATACAAAAATGGACCCATACCTAACGCAGTTTCTTGAGACCGCCAAAAATTCATTTGAATTTTTTGTTCAGTGGCCCAAACTTTGTGATATCCAAATTCTTTAAAAGCTTTTATACATCTAAACTCTCCATTCTACTTGAAGATTGTGGGAAGAATAATATAGCTGATGTTTCCCCACAAATCAATGTCTGTCCAAATTTCATCAACAGAAAGGTATCTCTGGCTGATTTAATGAAGAGAAACATCAATTATCCCGATGAGTTACTTTCCTAGCCTACGTACGTTCTAGAAAAACAACAACTCTCACCAAATTTTCATTGAAAGACGAAGACGATCGATGAAATTTCCGATTAAGATTCAACGGTGAAGGAAAGGTTATCAGGATCCACATTGAAATAAAAAAAAGTGATATACTTAACACGAATCCGAAAAAAAAATTTAAGCGGTCTCAATTACTTTTTGAGTTATGCGCTTCTGCACCTTGAAAATTGTTCATTTTCAAACAAGAATCATTCGATTAAATGTCACACATAATGCCTCCTTTTTTTTTGTGCTGGAAATTGTAAATGTTTAAAAAATCAGATTGGGGTTTTTCGTTTTTTGCATTTTCAAAGAAAATTTACCAGACTGATGTATTTTTTTTACACCATCGGTAAGTAGAGATTTCAACAAACAAAAAGCCCACCAACTTTAAAAAAAAGTTGATATTTTGACGGGAGATTTTTCGATTGAAAAATAGGGTGCATTTTCGATATTTAGTCAAAATTAGGTGAAAAAATAAATATTTAAATTAAAAAAAATACAGTGTATTTGGAACATAAAAAGGTGAATTGACATCAAATTTCGTGAAAATTTTTCGTTGAAGATAAAATTTAAAAACCAAAAACTTACAAAACTTACTTGTAGTTTTGCCGGAAATCGAGATAAACCGTATTTTACCCTTAAAAACTCACCCCATCCTACTTCCTGACCTCAGATCGCCCGTAATTTATTTTTCCTTTTATTCTTGTCATATTATCTTTAGTTTTCAATGGGTTCCATTCTACTATAATTTTTTTTGGTTTCAAAGTTTATCTACCCTGGACTAATAGTTGTTTTCGCTAGATGATTTTGATGAAACAACTTTTTTAAACATAAAGAATTGCTAGTAAGTAATGAAAATCTCGACAAAATACTTCAAAACCATCATAAATATGAGATCAGCCCCTATATTTAGTGTCATCAAATTTTCAGAACAAATAGTCTAGACTACACAGGAAATATTTAGATTGTGAACACAATCAATAAAGAGCAAGTCATGGAGTTTTTGTGGGGTTCTGAGTTGGTTTAGGGTATGAGATGATTTTTTCAGGATATTCAGCGATATATCCAAATTATATATCTGTCTTTACATATATGCTCTTTCTGAGTTGAAGATTCGTAAAAATGTGTTCGTATGGGAAAACTGAAATGTAATAATAGCTTGCTTACTTTGTACGCTATCTTATCTACCTGAGTACATGTTTTATCATTGATCACTCCTTGAATAAAATAGTTTATCTTGTGAAAGCAGCAGACATTTCCTTATCAAAGATTTTTCATAACATTAAAGCGTCAAAAAACGCTTGAAACATGTGATAAAAACAACTTGAATTAGATAAGAGAGATATCAGGTACTGTCTCCTCAGTTTTTTCGTAGATACAGGGTGGAGTATGAGAACGATCGTTCGCTTCGCGTTCAGTTGAGATCAGCAAATTCAAATTTGATAGGGAGGTATTCACGATAAGCCTCATCAGTGGTTTGACGAAGTAAGCAAATCCCAGCACGTATCGGCGGTAGTAGGTGCACAAACCAAGAATACTCAACTCAACACCTTTGATTTTTTGCTCATCAACTGCTACTGCTTTCTCAGAGACATGTTCGAGATATCGTACTTCTTTTGTTACAGATGGCATTTCTTGGGGCTTAATATCAGTCCGGAGTTCCTCAGTCGCTGGAATACCTCTTCCAAGTTAAATCCACATGGTCCTCGAATGACCTGCTAACCACAATTGTGTCGTCGAAGTATACTAGACACGTTTTCCATGAAAGTCCGTTCAGAACCATCTCCATCAATCTTTCAAAAGTAGCTCGAGCAATACAAAACTCGAATGACATAACCGTGAACTGCCACAGTCTTAAGCCTACAGTGGAGGCTGTCTTTTCTCGATCTCCTCGAGCTAGTTCTACCTAATATCCGCTCTTCGAATCAAGTGCCGAGACAATCAGCCAGCCAGTGTCTAAGGTGTCCTTTATTCTTGGGGTCTTTTTTCGTCAGGTTGTTCAACGCAAAAGCGTGTTAACTCGATAAGTTCTACTTCTTCCATATCACTGACTATGTTATCAGCTTCTTCCTTCTTAGTGAGAGGAAGTCTTCTAGCTGATTGCAGGATTGGTCGGGCATTCCCAGTGTTGATCTTATGCTGAACCACCTTTGATCTACCACTCTGCCTACTCCGGTATCAAATATATCCTGATACTTTCTGAATAATCCTCTCAGTTTGGGCTGTTGTGCTAGTTCCTTGTCCTTGGACGAGATGGCAATCAACTTCTCCAATTCTGCTAACAAGTTACTGGCTTTGGTAACAGTGCCGTATACATTCCTAATCACAGAGAAAATTGACGAGCAGTGCTCCAAAATTGATTCTTTCTTCAAAGTCACCGGGTAATGATTGACATTGAATACCCTTACCGGCACGAATTGAACAACTCGCAACAAGGTCTTCTCTAGTGCTATTTCAACTTCCAATTTTCTCATCATGGAGCTTGGGCCTCAACATCATCACATTTTCGCTGCTCGCACCCCCATCCAGGCGACCCCTTAAAAATGGTTTCACCCCTTTCCGGTACGCTCAAATCCTCAGCCAGCAGGACACGAATCATTTCTTCACTTCTTCCGTGAAGCATCAACTCTTCTTCATTCACATGTAGGACGCCATCTCTAAAATTCAACTCGAATTATCTGGAGTTCGTAGTATTCATCCCTTTGATTGCATCATCCTCGATATCCACT
Source organism: Chrysolina americana (assembly GCA_958502065.1). Lineage (NCBI taxonomy): Eukaryota > Metazoa > Arthropoda > Insecta > Coleoptera > Chrysomelidae > Chrysolina > Chrysolina americana. The sequence continues at coordinate 65,278,137 of OY293416.1, read as the reverse complement.
ACTAGAGCCTGGTGTTTCGCTTTAGTGCTGCCTGAAATCAGTTCGATTGGAAGCTCGCCATATACAGTTGCTGGCTCCCCTGTTTCAGTGCGCAGCTTCCAATTTGACGATTCAATTCTTGTCGGTGTTCTAGCAGAAGCAGGCCCAAGAACTGTTCTAGTCGCAACTGTATCTAGCAGCATGGTACGAAGACACCTTCTGTTGAAGGACAACGACATATGCGTTGTTAATTGGGGCTTGCTAGATACGGGCCGACGACTGCCCCTTCTCATAGACTTTCTTCAGTTTTCCTTTGTCGGTGTCGCTTCTTTGAATGCTGGAAATTTGCTGCGCATATGCTCAATTTTCCTGCAATTCTAGCTCTATCTGTTTTCTCTCAGGCAGCACTCCCTTTATTACTATTCTCATGACAGCTTCCATATCAGCAGGCTCCTGTGGGTCTTCCTCAATCATCCTGACTCTATTCTGGCTTTTGCAGGATTGTTTCGCAGTCTCAAATTCCTAAGCTCGCGCTAATGCGTCTTCGTGTTGGATGAGCCAGTGTCAATGCTTGCCTAATTTTTTGATTACGAAGTCCATCCAAAAATGCTAGAACCACCAATTGCTCCATATCGGCTCTTGGCGAAACGAACATCGTCAGAAGCTCGGTCAGAAGAAAGGGGAAAAAAAGAACTAAATATCGATATCTACTCTTCAAACTCCTCAAACTTTACCCAAACCACTCTGTCAAATATGATTCTGACAATAGGGGTACTTGGCGGAATGATGGACACGCTGCTCTCAAATATGAAATTCATAAAGGCTTGCCGTCCGTAATTCGTGGTTCACTTCGTTAACTCAGGGCACATAATTCTTGGGCCCAATGATCACATACCCCACGGAGATAATGACATACCGGCACGTCCTCCGAATTTATCGAGGCTCCGGAAACAGTGCCTGACTTGGATATTTATGACAGAAAAAAACATATCAAGAGACGTGTTTCAAGAAGACTCCTTAAGTCCTCTTCTCTTTTACATCTCACTATTGCCATTGCCCGTTACACTACGCAAAACCCGGGGATAAAACTGCAGCACCCCCAGCAATCGGAGGCATATAAGGCCACCCATCTGTTTTACATGGATGACCTTACACTATAAGCCTCCAGAGAAAAGGATATTCATCAGTTCTTAAGGGTGGTGCAAGAGTACACGTATGCTATCGAAATGGAGTTTGGGATCGACGATAATGTGTCACGGTTCATTTTAGAAGAGAACGATGCAAGGAATACGGAGAGGACGTTCACCTCGTAAACGGAAGCATTATACATCATCTGGATATCGAAGAGACGTAAACCCACTTAGGGGTGGAAAAACGACACACTCAAGAGTTGGAAACTCTTTTCGCAGCAAGTATCAGCATAAACTCCGACAGATCTCGTCAGCAGAACTGTCGAGGAAGAACAAATTTGCTGCAACTCATATGCTTGCCATTCCGATTCTACTTTACTTCTTTGGAGTAATGAAATGGACTCAGAAAGACCTCAGAAAAAACTCGCAAAATGGTGCATTTTTACACAAGTTTGCATCCTGACTCGTCCGTTCTACGGTTATACTTCCCCAGACAACGGGGAGGCCGTGGACTTTTGAGTTTGGAGTGTCTACATAACAGAATGGTACTGGATGGAGCCTGTAAAGTCATCAGGAGTTCAGAACCTCTTTTCAGCTTGGTATACGATCGTAAAAAAGCAGCGATTGGAGCATTCATCTTCAAGGCACCAACTCGTGCAACCGATGAACTCGGTCCCGTATTCGAAACTGAACGGGCGAACCAAAACTCTGTCATCGAGTTGGAATCCGCAAGAAGCCCACGTCAAAGCTGCGGACAGTAAGAGTCTTCTGCAGCTTTATAAGGATGTGCCAACGCATGGGATCTTCTTCAAGAGCATTGAAGACCTTATTCAGAATCCTGAATTTTGCATTCCTCAGGTCAAGTGTCTTGAAGTCGGAAACCAAAGGATTCATAATGGCCTGCCACTACCCTCGTCTACCGTAGTCGTGTGATCGGTATAAGAGGTCCCTGACACTAGATGCAGAGCGTGTCGTGGGACAGCTGAGACCATAATGCAATTTCTGTCAGTCAGTCCAGCTTATGCGGTCTCAGCCTATATATACAGGCATAACTACTACCTTGTACGACACTCGTTGTGGATAAAGAGACGTGCTGAATCTATTGGAACTACCACCCTCAGGTAAATACAAGCCAAAAAGCCTAATGTAGTCCTCCTCGACCAATAAAGTAGGACGATTTCCGTCATTGAGTTTTCAGCTCCTGGCAAAACGAACATCATCCGACAAAATGAGAAAAAACGAACTAAATATACTCTTTGAACTCCGCAGGCTTTACCTAAACCATTCTGGAATGATGGACTGCTCGAGAAACTCGAGAATCATACCAGCTTACCGTGATGCGGCTGAAAACTGAGCCGAGAGAATGCAGAAGGCCGTAATTCTTGGTTCACTTCGCTTACTCAGGGATCATGATTCCCGGACCAACTATGCCACCGTCTATATCAACAACTTCAGGTCAATACACCTGTTACGAATTTAAAAGAACAGGATCAGAAATTTCAACCAATTCATCAACAGGTTGAAAATTTCCCACCTTCGCCATCTAGGAAGCAAACGACCAATAATAACTAGATTCCATACACGAATCTGAATCTGAAGCCACACACTCCTAGATGTCGCTAGAAGTACTAACTGATGTTTATAGATCACAACGGGAACCTATATAATAATGAACTTTATCGAAATGAAACTAATAAGCTTCTTATGGGAGCAACAGCTTCGAATGTTTCATCTCTGGATCACAAAACCTACATATTTTTTTTGTTTTATTTGTTTTTACGAATCAACCAGGTTTTTCGGAGAAAACCCCTCAAAAGCAGAGCTTGCGCGAGCAAGTAAAATCCGAGACTTACAGGTTAAATTGAAGTGGATTCCGAACCACTTTAGCTCTGTGGCAGGCTGTCCCGGGGATCGAACCCGGGCCGTCTGAGAGGGAGCAATTGCTCTAGCACCACGACCACTTCACTTCAATATCGTGAGACATGTTTTGCTTCTAAGCTAGAATAGTCTCATATCAGTCCAAAATAGTGCTCAGTTGACTTCTGATCAATTGTGGGTAAGTTTAAAATCCTAAACTAGAATGTGCCACTGCTCAGAACTGGTTCAGAACCGAACCGGTTATGAAAGAAACCAAAACAAACTTGCGGATCTTGGTGCATTCCTAGCAGATGCAGTTGTTTTCTAAGGTGGCAGACAGTGAGTACTCTGTCAGGAGACCCACCTTCCTGGGAGTTCCGGTTCAGGTATCTTGATAGCCCCATCGGCATTATTTTGTTGTGTGTATTGCATGGGGCATTCTCCTATGAAGATTGGTATGGTTTGGTTCTCTATCCGTTTCTTTGTGACTTGATCAATGTCCACAGGTTCTGGTTCAATGAGAGATATTGCTGTTTACTAGGGCATCTGCCTTCTCATTCTCATGTGGTATCCAGACAAGTCTCACCTAGTTCTGTGCTTCTCGATCGTTGAGATTTTTGTTTGTCTCCCAAAGTGATTTAGAAGAAAACGTACCTGCCACTTGATTGTCTTCTTTGGAAGAAAGAGCTATGGAGATTATTTTGATGGCATTGAAAATTAATAAAGCACAAAATAACTAAAATAATCGTATAATATTTTTTTCCTATAATACATTGGTACATTTTGAAATTATCAACACAATAACACCAACCAAAAAGTTGGAACAATTCACGATCACAATAAAACAATGACCTACACAATCAGGTCCAAATAAAACTGTGAACACAGTGACATCAATGGAAGAAACAAATGCCGAAATATCTCCAAAAGAGATCGTGTCATAGGAAAAAATCAGCAGTAGATACTTCGAAAAAAAATTCTTTTTCACAAGACTTTTCTGGTTCATTAAAATATTGAAAAGTTTTCTCCTCTTTTATTCGAGTTATATTTCGTAGATTAAAATAATCGTTTTAAGGCTATATTTGATAGGTAATATTCAATATTGCAGACTTTTTTCTATGAAAAATTATAAAGAAATTAATATTTTTGGGCTTTCATAGGAAATAAGTATTCCAAGATAAAACGATTAAAAAATTTTCATTAAAACATCTCTCCTTATACCTCAAATATTACAGGTTGAAACTGAGCTTTCTACATAAAAGGCAAAATAGAATGATTTGAGGAAATTCTTTATTGCCAAACAGGCAGAAGTATTTCTTTATCGAACACAAGATAAAGATGTGGTCGAAAAAATTTTCGACGATGTTGAAGACAACACTGAAGATGCAGACTTTCACAACAAATGGACAAAATACTGTATCTTCACACAAAAATCGATTTCTTGAGTTGTGGAATGAAAATGAACAAAAACCAAATGAGCCCTGAAAAATAATACATTGGCAAGTGTAGGTTCTGTGAGAATATGGAACCTGCAACATCTGCATTTATCGTGTTGCATAATTATTGATGAATATACAGGTGAAAGTATTCAACAACGTTTAATAACTGTAACTTGCAGTAATCGTTTGGATGCCGAACTCAACTTGATGATCATAAGAGGGGCATCTTGATTGGAAAAATCAAGAAAAAAAAAATTACTTTAAAATTATTTGAGGACGAATCCTCAACAGCGAAATCTCAATTAACACAATATATTATGTGAATTTTTTGCCTGCTCGAGCCCTTGCACATTATTCGACGTCCGTTTTATATTGAACTCATTTATAGGAACAGATCACTTGTGGTACCCTGTATAATATCAATGATTAAGAGGTTGCTCCTCCTTCATATTCAAACTCTCTTTCCTCTTTTTTCCGAAAACATTCGATGCATTAATCTTATATGCCACGCATATGGAAACGAAGACACCGGTGGAGATGGCAATGATTCCAATGGCCATGCATATGTATTGGAGATTGACCAGCAATTTCAACATTGATGTCATGCTTTCAGGCATCGTTAGCTCCTGTGCGAAATATAATACTGGAAAGTAAACTGTTGGGACGTTGTCGTACAAACTGAAAAAATAATAATATGATTAACAATTGAGCATTTTTAAGGTACTGTTTTTTGCAATAAAATCAGTTAGATAAGCTTCAATATCTACGCAGAAGCAGGACATGCCCTTTTAAAGCGGCCTCAAAGCCATGGTTTGATGGTAAAACAAGTCGTTGGAGGAAAGTGATGAGAAAGACCCATGACAAAGCTACCAAGAAGAGGAAACGTGGGAAGACTACAAAACCACGAGTATGGAGCTGGAACTTTTGCTGTGGGGAAATCATCTCTCTGGCGGTATCCGCCAGACATTTCCGAGCAGTGTTAACGGTGACTAATGGACTCTGCTAGCACAGTAGGTCCCTCATGGGACAAAAGATATCCTAGGTAGTAAACGAGTTCAATTCACTAAGAAAGCAGGATTTGATGAAATTTTCCCGGCAATTCAACAAAGGTCTGAAAGTCAGCGATGGTAGTCTTCATTCTAAAAACGGTGGAAAGGGACTGCACAGTAGCAAAGTCCTTTGGACTCATCAGTCAGTTTCTCACTCAAAGCGCTTGCAAAGGTTCCTGCTGCAGGTCTCTTCATAAGGAGGCCTCATTCACAGAAGTTAACATGCATATAGAAGAGGATGGTCGACAGAATCGGTCCTTCACATTGTAGCGAAGTTGAGAAAAATAATGTCCACCTCAATAAAGCATTTCAGAAAACATAAACTAGAATTTTTCGTAGGTATATGAAGTTAACTCCCAAACCAATTTTGGTTGGTTTGACAAGGATACAGTACCTTATTACTTTCAAGAATGTTGCAAGCAGCATTCACAATTCCGGGAAGTTGACAAAATATAGGAAGATAGTAAAAATTTGGACTCTGTACAGAAACCTCTCCGTACACATTTTAATCAATTCCTTGGAAAGGACCAAAATGGCAGAATAAGTGGCAAAATGTTACATGGTGTCTCATCTCTGTTGAAATTAGCATATTATCAGCACATTCCACTCACCTAATACCCTCTATCGGTTGAAGACGTAAATTCAGCTGCAGTCTGGCAGCTACTTTTAGTGGTAAACCAGTTTTCTAGCAAAAACAAAATTCATTATCACGAATGTATAAGATCTCTCAGCTCAATTCGAAATTTGAAATAAAAATATATCATTATCAAAAATTCACATTGAAAATAGTACCTATATGGTGTAAATAGGATGGAAAATAAGATGTTTTATACGAATTTGACACGATAGTGAACCACGTGCCACATGCAAGTGTTTCATTCATAATCTCGTTACGAGTATAAAATAACCAGTTTCCGCACGAGTTGTACACCATACTTTTCAGACGACCGATTCGAAAAACAAAATACTACGAGATTTTACTCCTAAAACATTAACAAATAAATTGTATTTTAGCTGACTCCCAATATACCTACCTACATAAAAAAATTACAGAAACACTCAGTATTAGCATAAGGTGTGTCCATTTAGGATACTCTCAGGTTGCCAGAATTATCCACCGGGTGAGGGAGTCCTTTTAACGTGGGCAAAACATAGTCATGGTTCTGTTTGATATTCAAAAAGCTTTTGATGAAGTCTTGACAGAAGGATTCATCACCAACATGCAGAGGATAGCATGCCTTTATACATGGTTGGAGCAAGTGTGCCTCAAGTATCCAGTCTCTTCATTATTTATTTATTTATTTATTTATTATTCAAAGGGACAAGCCCAATTCAGGTTATTATAGCTTCAGGATATTATTACAAGCTGTGGAATTCCGGAATAGATGACAAATAAACAATGGTTTTCAAAGAATAGGAGATTATCAGGTTATACATTTCACGAGTTATAAGACAAAATAGAACAATAGGTCGCATGTACAATTGAGAGAATAGATGAGAAAAAATCAAAAAAAAAAAAAACAAAACTGTTAAATAACTGTCCACGTGACGATATACCGGATGTAATAAGTTTTGAACTTTGGCAACGAGAGGCTGAAGAAATCTAATTGATCATAAGTATTTGCGAGTCTTTGAGTTCGGGATAGACAGCTATTATTATAACCGTAATTTGCGCGATGGAACGGGTTGTAAAATGATGGGGAAAGTCTGAAGCTGGGATTTCACTCAAAATTACACTCATTTGGTCTATCCCAAAAAAACTCAAGGAATCTCGCTGGCTTCCAGAATGAGCATGTATCATATTTTTTATCCACTAAATGTACCTATATATTTCTTTGTTTCATTGTGATTTTCTTTTGAGTGAATGAACCGTATTATCATTCGAAATCATACAAAAATTGTTTTTTGATTTAATTTTTTGTTATTATATTGGAAATATCTAATTCGATAATGAATTCTGGTGATTGCATTGAATGCAAAATTGCTAGACATCAACTTACTGGTTCGAATACTAGGAAAAAACTGCTCATTTCTTCACTCGATGCCATACCTTCGATGCTATCGACGTAGTACGGGTCACCTTTATAGAAATGTGGCAGAGAAACAAATGCTGGGGATCCATATCTGCAAGTCGAGACGTTTACAGCCCCCGAAGGCATACAGTCGCCATCACAGAAACACTTGTTTTCAGGTAGCTTGGTCCCTGGAAAAAAAAATATCATCGATAGGTTTTGTTTTTCTGGTGGAGGCACCATAATGAAAAATTCGCTGATATTTTTGTTTGTTCGTCCATGCTTGAAGAGTTAAGTTCCGTTGTGGAAATTGAGGAAATGAAGTTAAGAACAGGTTTCCATGCTTGAAGAGTTAAGTTCCGTTGTGGAAATTGAGGAAATGAAGTTAAGAACAGATATTCTATGAAAACAAATCCAGTTAGCTGAAAAATTGATCCATCTTGACGGTCTTACTGAGGAATTATAATGAAAAATGGATTACATAATCCATTTTTCCCTGGATAACAGTCATAGATAGAAGAAAACGGAAACATTTTCAACAACACAAAAAACTAATTCTGTAATTTAGAATCTACCATCGGCGCGCTAGAAACAAGTTCAGGGGGAGAAAAGGGAACAATACCCATGAAAAAACACCACAATGTAGATTATCACAAACGTTTGTTGCATTCCCAATGATGTGAGACCTACAGCGTAACCTTCATTGCAATTTTGAGTTGGGAAAACAAAATAAAACAAAATTTTGATAGATCAGCAACAAAGAGTTCCACTTATATTTATTCTTCAGTCCAGAAATGAGCTCAAGAATCGTCTCCTTCCTTCCGAATGTGGTGGTTCAGCCATATATACAGGTCAAACTGGTAAAAATTTCGATATGTGGTTCAGAGAGCATGTTAGCTTAAGATAAAAGTCTCCCGTTTCGGCCCTCATTAGATGGTTAGATCTGATGATGGTGAAGGAGGTTTTCGAAATGTCCTTAGATGCTCACAAATCAAGACGTTAAATTCAAGCAGCTGCATTTTTCTTCTTTCTGTGTTCGAGAGATCAAGCAGCACCATCAGAGTGAGACCGTGAATTGATCAGAAAAACAAGAATAACAAAATATGACATTAATTGAACATTGCCAAAAATATAATGGTAATAAGCAGATAGTTGTGTCAGGGTAGAAGTTCACATACAAATTAGAATGAAACATAATCGAAGTTATAATCAAAGATAGCGACTTGAAGCATAGTCAATACCAAACAAACACCTCTGTTTTACGCAATAAACCCAAACGCAAAAATGCAGGATGCGCACGCAGGGTGATAGAAAATTACAAAATTATTACAGAACTGAATAAAATATGACTTGAAACGCTAATGAAAGGTACATTTGAGAATTGTCATGCGGTTTTCCGACACAAGAGTTGAAAATGCATAAGCGTTCAAATTAATGACATGTGCTTCCAAAACCCTGCAAGGGCACGCATGTATCTTAATCAGCCTCTAAATAGTATTTTGTTCAGTTTATAAAACTGATTAACTGGAGTCCTGTTGTGGTGATGACACTTTCCGAATTAGAGTCCGAGGCAATACCGTATTTGCGAACGATAACAATACATTTCGATACTGCACTAGTAAACTGGTAACGACCGTGGCATTGGTCAGACCGGAAATGAAATTTATACTTGGATATAATTCGCTCCTTTTCTCTGATGATAAAAATGTCACATACATTATTATTAATCACAATCTGCACCTTAAATGCAAAATCTTTCACTTCTTCTAGATTTTATTATGCAATAGTAATAACAATAATGACATAATGGCATTCGTTCTACAAGAGGGGGCTTTAGCTGGTTTCAGAACGTATATTTGCAAGAAATGAATTATTACAAGACGTCGTTCAAATACGTGAATCATCTCTTGTAGTCAGTAGGAGGCAAGGGTGGTTTATGAACTTCAAAGTTCAAATCATAAAATTGATGACAATGATTTGCAAATCTTCCACACCTGTAATAAAGGGAAGATGAACCTGTTGAAGTCTAAAAAACTTTTTAGTTGAAACTAAAAAAATAATCCACTATAGAATCTATAGTTTGCACCCTAAAACATTTAACCCACCCAGGGCACGTGAAGCTCTGGAACAAATATACATTCCATGATTGAAACTTACCGTTATCTAGGAACCTCTCCCCTGCTGAGAACTTGTATCCGGTGAGACCATTGATAACAACTTCCTCTTCATACTCCAGCTCCATGAACCTGCACAGATCCGAGGAAAACAACTTGATGATGCTTGTTTTGGTTAATTCTTTCGGGAAGAATTCACCGGCAGATGATCCCTCTATACTTCCACAACTCCCAGGGTAGTAAGGGGTATGTTTTGCGTAATTCCATGACTTCAGCTCACCCACTTGACCTGAGATGCCCGTGTCCATTTCGTAAACGCCTTCAAATTCTTCCGAACCATTTCTCTGGAAAACGTAAACTAGTCAGTCTCTTATAGGGGAAGTCATATAAATGATTGTTGACATAGCTTTTTGGGAATTTCAACCTTCAACAGTCCGAAAAAATTGTCAATTCAAGGGAATCTGTACAAGTGTAGGAGGGCAATGAAGCAATTTGCCTCGATGAGTTACTGCGTTGAGGAGACTGCTGCTTAAAAAAATATTTGATTTCGTTGAAGATACATGAATTCTGGGATCGCAACTCCATTCAGATAGATGAAATTAGTAAACTCTGTGAATTTCGGGTGAATCGGCAAAAAAAATAAATCATCAAAATTCCTCTTTCAACTCCACATGAACTTTTATACATCAATTCTGCGAACGCCAATCGATTCAGAATGGAAAAATCCGTGTATCTCCGAAAAAAAAAAAAACTCGAAAAAAGTTCAAAGTCTAAAAATAATGAAAAATATAAACTCACCTAAAATTCGCACTATACAGGGCAATTCAAATTCGACCCCCACCATTGGAATCTCCTAAACTACAGGAGATACGTCGAAGCTTAATTTGCGGAAAAGTTGCGTATTCTGGTGCTTAACAAAATACTGTTTTGAAACTTGGAAAATTCCGAGTATTTCCGGAAATATCGGGAAAAAACTGAAAATCGGTATTTTCGTTTTTATTTTTTTCTATCGTTATTTGACAACATAGCTCAAAACCAAAAATACATTTTCATTGATACTTTTTTTCAGCTACACGTTTTCATGTTCAGATTTACTATCCGACGTTTCGTCTTCTGGTTTTTGAAACGCACCGTACTCAGCCAAGTGTATGTCCAAAATTCCGAATAATATTCTATCCGGCTGTTGTCTTTCCGGATATAATTCAAAGTAAATTTGTGCTGTTTTCGTACTATTCCTATCAAATTTATAATAAAGCTTCAACATATCTCGTTTTTCTTCATTTGAGAATGAGGACATTTCGACTGAAGTATTTGTGCAAACTTATGATGTTTAATGAGTTCTGACAACTAGTGTTTATTAAACAAAATTTTTCGATGGAGTCATGACCATCTCAGATGAAGTTGTTTTTTTTAATATCTGTGGTTTCAGAAGTGCAAATCATAACAAATTATACATTAATGAAATCAGAATGAGAATCACTATTTTTCTGTATAAAAAAACAATATGGCGCCAATAACAGAAAAAAAGTTGATGATGAATGCCAGAAGACGAAACGTCGGATAGTAAATCTGAACATGAAAACATGTAGCTGAAAAAAAGTATCAATTAAAATGTATTTTTGGTTTTGAGCTATGTTGTCAAATAACGATAGAAAAAAATAAAAACGAAACTTTCGATTTTCAGTTTTTTCCCGATATTTCCGGAAATACTCGGAATTTTCCAAGTTTCAAAACAGTATTTTATTAAGCACTAGAATACGCAACTTTGCCCCTATTTAAGCTTCGACGTATCTCCTGTAATTTAGGAGATACCAATGGTGGGGGTCGAATTGCCCTGTATACTCAAAATTTCATGCTGATTCCAAAAATATATGATTTGTATATGCTCAGATACAAGGTTTGACATAAAAACAGATGAAACATAAAAAATTCCCTGTCAACTCCAGATGAACTTTTCAACTCGCGAACGATTGCAGATAGATCAATTCTGTGAACGCCAATTGACTCGGAAAGAAGAAATTGTTGTAATCTATGAATTTCAGGTCCAAAGGAGTAGACCCGTAAAAATCGTGAAAAAAAAATGTATGAAGTCAGATACAAGATTGAGCATGAAAAAGGGATAAAGCGTCAAAAAGCTCCTCTCCTAGACAGCACTAGATATTCCATGAATAATCCTAGAACATTCTCTTTGGAGGAATATGCTAGGATATTCTAGAATATTGGAGGAATATTCCCCGAATATACTCATGGGATTTCCTAAGACAGTCATAGAATATTCCTAAGAATTCTACCGTTCGTTTTGTTTCTATGAATCAACATTTTTTCATCTTCAGACTGTGGAAGGTTAAATTTCCCAAAAAGCTATGTCAAGAAACGAGTATCCTCCACAGAACCAACCTTCAATCAATTTATTCAAATGTTTTTTTTCCCAAAATTGCCTCTATTTTTTTTGAGACTTAATATGCGTATTTATAGAAAGTATGGATTTTAGATGATGTTCGTTTCTTGACATGTTTTTTTGGAGACTTCACCCTCTCACATTCTGAACATAATTTAAGAAAATCTTCATAAGTGTAGAAGGGCGAATTAACTAATATACCCCAATATGTTACTGCGTTTACAAAACTTTTGTCTCGAATAACTTCATTTGAATTTAATAAATTATTATTTTTCAAGGTTATGAAAGTTATAAGCATGTTTTCTCACTATTAAGACAAATCAATCATCTACACCGTTCATCAATTTTGAAATCCATAGGTTAGGTTTACGGCTGCAGTCATTTTGACAAATAATGGTTTTTCACTCAAACAAAAAAAATTTATTGAAACCAGCTCTTTGAATTATGTATTAGGACTTTTCTCGCAGTGAAGCTTAGTTTGAGAGTAAAATCCAATTTCACTGAGAAAAGATCGAACATTTTGAGTTTTTTGCTGTAGTTCAGCTCACACAAGTGAAAAATGGAATAAATCCACTGGCCTAATTATGAAGTCGATTCAATAATGAATATGTGTATCTAGTGTGATCGAATATGTTTCTCTTTATCAATATATCAAAGTTCATCATTATAATCAATAAATTTCATATATATCATTCATTGTCTCTACGTTTAAAGAAATCCATATGCATGCAATATCATGCACACTACATTCATTCATCTGAAATATCCAAAAAATCACTTGAAGCATATCAGAGTTCTTGTAGTGTTAGTCAATCAATAAACTAGTAGGATCTTGCACCAACCTGTACTTACACCGTAAAACCATCCAAACTTCTCTTTAAAAGGAAGGCTTTTCAACGAGAGAAATGGAATTTTTGCAGCCATAGTCAATAGAGGATCATCGTATCCACTGTAGAGGACTTGTCCTACTGATTTAGTAACCGCTATGGAGTCCACCATCGACCTAAGAGACATGGACAAGCCCTTCTTCATGAGATAGTGCCAGTTTCTTGCAACGTATGCAGCGGACTGAAACAAGTTGAGTTATCACATCACAAATATATTTCTATGGTTTTAGTCGTTATACCGCGTAATTCAACCAAGAAACCTTCCTTGTATGTGGTTCTATTGCTATGATGACTTTTTCGACTGTCGAACCAAGATACCAAAGCCAAAATATTTGTTTCAATTTGAATTACAGTAAAAATGTATAGCACGTTACAACAGTTAAATATCGGAAAATGCTTAAACTGTCACTAAGCCACAGAGAGGATAGGAGGGAGTTATATTGCCTTTGGCAGCGAGGGGTTTACTTCTGCTCTGCTGAGCTGATAGTGGGAAAGCGAAACCAGCTCAAACCTGCGTTAGGGCAGGCCCTACGGTGGTATTAAGCGGTTGAATGCTGTAGGTGTTAAGTCTTGAAGTTGTTAGACTGCCCCGCCTCCACTAAGTTATACGTGGGGGTATCGTTTGTTTATATGTAAGGCATCGAGCTGTTGGATTCGTGTATTGATGAGTTTTCAGTGGGCCCCCGGAAAAACGTCGAAAAAAAACGGGTTTGGTCATTAATGGCTTTCATGAGTGGTTTATCAGTTTATAACCGCTGTTATATACCTGATCAGCAGGCTCACAAGGATATGGTACACTGTAGAATTTATCAGTGTCGTTTGATGAAGTCCTCGATGGATGGAATATCGGCCAGCTTTCTCAACGCGTCCAGCCGAATGTATCTGTCACTGTTTGTGACGACGCGAAGTACTTTGTTTTGCATTCACTCTAGTCTCCCGATATGGGCTTTGGGAAGGCTGCAAAACACTGGGCAGGCGTAGGTCATCGCTGGTCTGAGGATCTCCTAGTAGATTCACACTTTGTTCTCCATAGACAGCTCCATAGACAATTCCTGGCAATTAAGGGGTATGTCCTTCTCACTGCTGCCGCTGCTCGTTGAATTGCCAAGCTGATATGCTTACCAAGTGTTAATCCTTTGTCCACCTTTACTTCCAGATACCACACAGACTCCAAATGGTCTATCCGGTTTCCCAGAGCTCTGATTCCTACGGTGATCTCCAAGATTACCGATTTGCTGTCGAACCAGTTGCGTACTTGGATTTACTACAAAATGCCATCGACCCAGCAGATACACCTGATATCGATTGATATGTCTGAATGAAAGTTACATTTTTTCAACTCTCAAAATATCATTCAATACTTTTCTCAGAGTACAATGTTATGGAAACGTTTAGCCATAAAATTAGGAAAGGATTCTACCAATAGAGTTCCCCTTTCGTTCTGGGACATAGCAGTAATTTTGACCCGTGATAGTGGCTTACTCTATAGAGCTACGAGAATGAAACATTGTGTGGTTGAAATACTGAAATTCAAAACTGCAATAGATAGATCATGCCAAATTCACTCACCAATACTAGGGGATTGATGGTGGTGAAAGGATCGTACTCACTACCATTACTGAGTTCCTGATCAAACCACCACCTCTTCAGATGCTTGAAGGTAACCGTATCGTTGGAGTTCCACGTCACATTGCTCTTCTCCTTGGTCTCCCTGTATACATAAGGGCCGATCTGCTGGAACCGTGGTTTCGACGAACTGTTGTAGATCTCCTCGGGGTTGGTCCAGTTGAACATGTAGAATTTCATGGTCATGGGCATGGAGCTCTTGATCCAAACATCGTAAGAGGTGCTTCCTGGTTTTACCACCAATTGACTCCGAATGATGGCGTCATAGAGGACCGACCAGAGTAGTATCGATAAGATGCCGAATATGATGCAGAAGATGGAAACTCCACAGAAGTATGCGAAGATAGCGAGGTGTTTCCTGGACAGCATGCTCTATGTCTGGTGGGAGAGAAAAATGAAGGCAAATTAGTATCAGCAGGTCATAGAATTGTAGTTTTTTATCAATAATTCCTGAGACGAGTGTCTTGTGAATATTCAGTAGTATTGAGGCAGGCAGGTACGTAAAAACTTATCAGAGCTACCAGAATGGAAATTACCACACTTTGCATTAAATTTGCTCAAATTTTGACAGATACTTCATAGATGCGTGTAACATTCAACTTTCCTGGTTACATTTTCATAAATATATTTTATTCTCTGAATATTCACATGCAATGTTTATACATACAGCATGTCACAACAAGTTGCAATAAATGGAATACCTATCTATTATTGATTTAAAAAAAAACAATTATTGATCGCGATAAAAACCAGTGCTCATCTAAAAATCCTAGAAAATTCAAGGTAATTCTTTGGTTAGTGGAAAAAATTGATTTTTTCGAAAAGTCATTAATAGTGAATATTTTCTGGGGGGAATGGAATGAATATAATTTGTGGATGGTTGTTTAAGCGGTGAAAATACTTTGGTTCGAAGAAAGAGTATGATCCTTGTTAAACCATTAAACATCAACGGTGTAACGTTGTATTTTATTACTCGTTTCAACACCAGATGAACTTCTCAACTCGGAAACGGTTCAAAATTGAGCAATTCTGCAAATGACAATCGATTCTGAATGATAAAGTTAGTGTATTCTGTGAATTTGAAATGAAAATATCAACATACAAACAAAAGAGTATGAAATTTTCACTTGACTTAGAATCGACTTCAAATTCTGTGTGTACAATGAAAAAAGTGTGAGTTTTACAAAAATATAGAAAAATTATCAAAACCAAATTTTGGGAAGAAATGACCACTCTCAAGACCAGATGAATTTTTCAACTCTTAAACGGTTGAAGATAAAGCAATTCTGGATGACGGAATTAGTATATTCTATGAATGTCAAATGAAAATATTAACAGATTAAGGTTTTTGAACAAACATATTAGAAAATGTTCAAAATGTTCAACTCATAAGTGTAGAGGTTCCGTAAAAAACCTATGAAATCTTCAATTGACTGAGAATCGACTTCGAATAGGGTGCATAATCGAAAAAGTGAGTTTTACAAAAATCTATAGAAAAATTATCAAAACCAAATTTTTTGAAGAAATTACCACTCTCAATACTAAGTAATTGAACTTATCAACTCAAAACCGTTTGAAGATCCAGAATGATGGAGTTAGTATATTCTGTGAATTTGAGATGAAATTATCACAGACAAACAGTTTTGAATAAACAGAAAATTTTCAAAATTTTCAACTCAGAAGTGAAAGGTTCCGTAAAAAGACTATGAAATCTTCAATTGACTCGGAATCGACTTCAAATTCGGTGTGCATAATGAGGAAACCAAATTCTGGAATTAAATGACCACTCTCAACTCAAGATGAACTTTTCAATTCAAAAACGATTGAAGATACAGCCAATCGATAAGGAATAATGAAATTAGTATATTATGTGAATTTGAAATACAAATAACAAGAGAAAAACATTTTTAAACGAACATGTTAGTGAAATTTTTGAAATTTTCATCTCTAAATTGTAGAGGTTCCGTAAATAGGCTATGAAATCTTCAATTGATTCGGAATCGACTTCAAATTCGGTGTGCATATAAAATCAAATAAGTTTGACTTACAAAAACCTATGGAAGAATTATTAAAACCAAATTTTGGAGGAAGTGACTACTCATTTTTTTTATTACGATTATTTCTCAAAATCACAAATATATATGAAAGGTGGAGGTAAACCGTAGATGGATCTGTAGTGTGGGACAAAGGATGAATATAATTCTTCTTCAATTAAACAAAAGCTTTTATTCAACTTGCAATGTCTGAATTTATTAGAACCACTTCGTTGAAATTCTTCATATTGAATCAGTTCAGATGATAATGTCAAAAAAACTTGCGTCATTCCGTCCCGAAGAATAATAGAGAAAATGAAGAAACTCGGTAATATTTTCGGCAGGTTTGGACGGCGAAAAAAAAATCAGTCAGGGAGCTCCTTATTGAAAATAGTTGGGAAAAACTCGCGAAATTCGAATCGAAAAAATTAGAAAAAATTGTGAAAAATTTGTGAACATCGAATTATAAAATTATATACCCTCCTGCACCCACTAGAAGGCTACAGAGAGAAAAACTAGAATTTCGGAAATGTTGCCGACGGTTTCGGATATAATTGGGACGAAAACAGTGTAGTTGGAGTTCTCAAACCCCCTTGACGAAAAAATAGCGGAGACAAATTTGAAAAAATTCATAAAAATAGTGAAACATTTGGAATTTCCGTACTTTAACTTGTATATAATGCTAAAAATTACAAAATAAAATAAACGTATTTTTTATTTGACTGTACGGAAGATAAAAAAATACACTATGAAATAAATCAAACCCATTATTTTGTTTCAGTATAAAATTTCAAATAATAAAAGTTTGAAAAGTTTCATTCATTATTTTATACAACCTGAGGCAAGTAAAAACATTTCTGCATGAATAAATTCCTTCATTAAAAATATCCATCAAGTTTATTTTCATTCCTAACCAAACTACGCTGATCATTTCAATACCCTGTAGATACTTTCGCTGAAGTGAGGAAAATTACCATAACAAAATCACACGCCCCACTTTTTCACCTTACATTAATTGTAGTAAATGTACTCACCACTACGAACAGACTACTACTTTGTCAACGTATTCACTTTCGAACACTGTTATTGAGAACCCCAAAAAATGTGAATCGACCACTTTGATAAAAATAGTGTAAAAAAAAACATTTTTTCACAAGGCCAATATTTACCGTCTTAACTTGAATTGGTAGTCAATAATTTGAGGTTGGTTTATGGATCTTACTTTCGTGATCAAAATATCTGTCGTATAAAGTTGTTTATGGCGTAAACAGAGCTAGCTGACTCAGGTATATGGAATTTTTGAAAGAAATATACAGTGAGTCCAAATTAAGGTTGTTCATCATGCGGATATCCGAAAAGGTATTGATATAGTTTTGGTTGAATGGGAAAAAAGTTGCGTAACAGAAGGTCCTTCTATATGGAAGTTATTTTGGAAAAACTGATTTGATTTTTTCTGTGATTACTGTCAGAATTGAAACGAAATGAAGAATACTTCTCCACGAAAAATGTTCATAAGCTTTCTTGTGATGATATCAGTTTAACTGTCCAACGTTTCGTTGTCAATGAACCATCATCAACTTCACTTATTCAAATACGGCCCTGTTTCCAAGAATACCGTTTTTGAGATACTTTTATTTGAATTTAATGATGTATATGACAATTTAATGACGTCTTAGATCCTTTTCGGTCATGATTACGAATTAAAAAAAAAGTTCATATACGGGACTGAATTGAAGAATAATTACTGGAATTGGGCATCGTGAAAAATCAAGAAAATCAAAATTACGAAAACCTCTTTTGCATAATCCGATATAATTCTGTGACGTAGCAGGTAGAAGTTTAAAATTCAACAATAATTAGAAGATGCCAATTTAATGTCAACATTTGATGAATTTTTGTTGAAACTAATTGTACAATTTCACAGAATGATGCAAATTGTTCATTTTCATTATAGCTAGAATAAGTGTGTAATTATTTCATGATTGCTTCACTCCGATTTTCTTGATCTACTATACTATACTTTATCCAGTTCTGGTGAATTTTCTACAATCCAGGTCCGTATTCAAAAGTTTATTAAAAAATTTATGGTGCTGGCCGAAAAAGTCCTTAAACGTACTTTAATCGTCATAAATGATTCATCATTGAATTCAGAACAAAAAATACTTTGAAAACCGCATTTATCAAAACAGTACTGTATTTAAAAATATTCAAGTTGATGGTGGTTGTTTGTTAAAAGAACATTGGATAATAAATCTGCTATAGTCCCAAGAAAGCTTATGAAAAGTTTTCGTTGAGAAATATTTTTCATTTTGTTCCAACTATGAAGAAAACAGAAAAAAATTAAATAAGAAACCGAAAAATTCAGATTTTCCAATATAAATTGACAATAAAATTTATTTTTGAAAACGAGAGGACTTTACACAATCAACAATTCACAGTAACAAAAAGGCAACAAAACGATGATAATGAGGTCAATTATTAGGATTTTTAACTTGATATTGTAAAGGTTCCATAAAAATCATATGAATTCATCAGTTGCCTCAGAATCGACCTCAAATTTGGTGGGTCTATTTAAAAAAGTATGAGTTTTACAGTGGTTACTGAAAAAATTATGAGACCAAAATTTGGTGGGAAATGACTCCCCTCAACACCAGATAACTTTTTCAACTCGAGATCGATTGAGGATAGGGTAATTCTGCTTAAGCCAATATATTCAGAATGATGAAATTAGAATATTCTGTGGATTCAAAATGATGATATCAACAAACAAACATTTCAGCGGAGTTTCGAAATTTTCAACTCGGAAGTGTAGAGATTCCGTAAAAAGACTATGGAATCTTCAATCAATTCGGATCGACTTCAAATTCAGTGTGCAAATTTATATAATTGTGAGTTTCACAAAACTTCATGGACAAATTTAAAAACCATTTGGGGGAAGTAACCACTCTCAACTCTAGATGAACCCGAAAACGGTTGAAGATAGAGCTATTCTGCAAACTCCAATCGATTCAGAATGACGAAATTAGTGTATTCTGTGGATTTGAGAAGTAAAGATCAACAAATAAATATTTTGAATGAACATTTACTAGCTAAATTTCGAAATTTTCAACTCGAAACTGTAGAGGTTCCATAAAAAGACTGAGAAATATTTAAATCATTCGGAATCGACTTCAAATTCAGTGTGCATATTCAAAAAATTGTGAATTCTAAAAACTTCATAGATAATTTTTAAAAACCCAATTTTGGGAGAAAATTACCATACTTAACTCTAGATAAATTTTTCTACCTGAAAACGGTTGAAGATAGAACAATTCTGCGAACGCCAATCGATTTAGAATTATGAAATTAGAATATTCTGTGAATTTTGAAAAAGAAATATTGACTCGGAATTTAATTCAAATTCGGTGCGCATATCAAAAAAAGTATGAGTTTTTCGAAAATAATGAAAAAATAAAAAAACTGATTTTGGTAGAAAATTACCACTCTCAACTCTGGATGAACTTTTCAACCCGAAAACGGTTGAAGATAGAGCAATTCTGCGAACACGAATCGATTCCGAATGATGAAATTAGTACATTCGGTTGATCCGAAAAGAAAATATCAACAGATTAACATTTTTGAATGAACACAAGCAAATTTTAGAAACTTTCAACTTGAAATTATAGAAGTTTCCGTGAAAAGACTATGAAATTTTCGATTGACTTGGAATTGACTTCAAATTCGGTGTGCATATTCATGAGAGTATGAGTTTTACAAAAAATTTTGGGAGGAAACGTCCCCACTCAACACCAGATAAACTTATCAACTCGACACGGTTTAAGATAGAGAAATTCTGCGAATGCCAATCGATTCAGATTGATGAAATTGGTATATTCTATGTGAATTTGGAATAATAATATCAACATACAATCATTGTTGAATGAACTTAAAATGAAATTTTCGAAATTTTCAACTCTAAAGTGTAGAGGTTATATGAAAAAACTATGAAATAGTCAATTGATTCGGAATCGGCTTGATCGGGTTGATTCTTTATGAATAATTTGATTAAAAAAGTGTGGTTTTTGAAAATTAAATGAAATGAATATTACATTAACAATTAAATATCAACAGATTAACATTTTTGAATGAACACTAGCAAATTTTAGAAACTTTCAACTTGAAATTATAGAAGTTTCCGTGAAAAGACTATGAAATTTTCGATTGACTTGGAATTGACTTCAAATTCGGTGTGCATATTCATGAGAGTATGAGATTTACAAAAAATTTTGGGAGGAAACGTCCCCACTCAACACCAGATAAACTTATCAACTCGACACGGTTTAAGATAGAGAAATTCTGCGAATGCCAATCGATTCAGATTGATGAAATTGGTATATTCTATGTGAATTTGGAATAATAATATCAACATACAATCATTGTTGAATGAACCTAAAATGAAATTTTCGAAATTTTCAACTCTAAAGTGTAGAGGTTATATGAAAAAACTATGAAATAGTCAATTGATTCGGAATCGGCTTGATCGGGTTGATTCTTTATGAATAATTTGATTCAAAAAAGTGTGGATTTTGAAAATTAAATGAAATGAATATTACATTAACAATTCCCAAACATGATCAAATAAAAAATATTATTTTCCCGTTATTTGTTTCCTTTCGTTCAGTGATGAATTCTACAACTACAGATTTTGCAATGTTATTAAGTAAATGATTATTATGGCATCAATAATTGAAGTTGTTAATTGCCATTGATAATTTTTTTTGTAAACCTTCCAAGCATTCTGATTTTACTATACTTGTATACTTGAATACTTGTGTAACATCTTAAATGTGTGGGAAATTTTTAAAAAATATTTTTCTGTGAAGGAAAGTCATTGGAATAAAATTGTTGTCAAGGCGACTGAAATCGAAATACGCAATAATTTTTTTTAAAGTTTTTAATTCTTGCTTTTTCTTTCGTGGAGATTAATATCTTTTTTGTATGGAACATAGAAAGAGGAGGTTAAAGAATTTCAATCTTGAATGCAAATATAACCTTTTCCGGAGTAGGTCGGTAATAAGTATTTTTCAGTCACCAGTGTTCCGTATAAGAATATCAATTTGGTTGTTGTTGAAACTGAAGTTATCGAACAAACCTCTTGGGCTTGCGCAGATTACTAAGTAATAGAATAAACATCCAATCTTTGAATAAAAGCCAAGACCTTACCTAATATTGTTGTAAACACACTGTGCTCTTATAAGCGACTCAAGATTCAAAACGAGACATACAATGTCGAATAAGAAGAAAAGTCAAGGCAGAGTAGGTATTTATTACTGGTTTGTACCTGACATTGATAAAAATGCCAGAATTGAAATGTTCAATTAAAAAAATTGCAGCTGCGTAATTGGAAATACTGTGATGTATGAAGGTATAATTGATGGCCAAGAGTGTTGTCACGTTATTGATAAATGAAGATACAAGGTGTTTTCGAATTCGATTGCCAAACCCAGACAGAAAGGATCATTTTTACTTTTCAGGAAGAGATGATTCATTTGCAGTTTATTATAACACTCGGCAATGAGTTTGGCTAACTTGAATGCTTCTTATCATCACACAGTAAGAAAAAGTACTTCGAGCACTGAAGACCAAGTATCCTTATTGCTTTGAAATCTCAAGCACTAAGCACTTTTATATGAAATGCTCGCGACTCCTAAGCACTGTCAAGATGTAGTTCCAGTTAGCACTAAGCAGTAAGCAGTAAGCACTAAGCACTTAACGCTTCTCAGACTGCTGGATACTTGAGTTACTTTGTGACAACTCCCATGGACTTTTGAGTTTGGGGTGTCTACATAACAAAATGGTACTGGATTGAGCCTGTGAAGTCATCAGGAGTTCAGATCCCCTTCTCTGCTTAGTCTGCTACCATAAAAAGCAGGAATCAGATTATTTCTTTTTCAGGCAGCAGCACGAGAACTGAACGAAGTGACCCGAACTCTGCTATCGAATTGGAACCCATTCAGCTGGAAAAATCACATCAAAGAAAGCTACGGGGACTGAGGTGTTGCAGCTACATATAGAAAAGCCAAGGCATAGTCAAGAACTTTTATATACTACCACCTACGATACCAGGATGGTATAGGCGAGACACTGTTATGGCCTTAAACTGCAGGTGATATAGTTGTGGAGGATGAGAAGTGCCAATCAAAAATGTATAGTGACAATAATATTCTTCTCTTCTAGGACCCTATAATTTTTTACCCTCCAGACGGGGGAGTAGTTATTGGGGTAAATAACCTAGTATAAAAGTGTAGGATTGTAGAGACAGGAGAAAATAGTAGCAATGTTTTTATTATCCACCAATAACAAAAAAATCACAATGTCTTTGATCTGTGAAAGAAGGGTTACAAGTGGTTTAGTTGAAGACGAGTCCACCCCCTGTTTTTTCCACCAGTGCCAGTGAAAATTGTTGAGAAAAGGGAGACTGAACGAAGAAGAGAAATGAAATCCCAGTTCATGAAATTCAAAACTGAATATAACTGAAATTTTTATAATGCGGGCCGATTAAAAAATTACTCAATTTGTCTTAATCTGAACAAAATTTGCTTCTAATTCTTATCGTAAATGATTTTGAAGAGTTACAAGATCACCTGAAATATTTTGCAATATTCAAGTTCTAAGGAATTTTTTTTCTATTTTTAGTTCGTCTGAAAGTCGATTGAAATTCCTTACCCGCGAGGGAGCGGATTCCCGAAGAAATATTCCGTATAGAATTTAGCTCTTGTCGGAAATCACTATCGATATTATATTTCTGCTGCACATCGTCAGATGATCAGTGAGGCAAAATAGTTTCGTACCGTCGATGTTGTGAAAAACCTTCTTAGATTTTTATTACTTGTTGTCGTTCTCAGTTTTTTAGGATACCTAATGTAACTTTGATATTTACCGTTGCTGCAAAACTCAGAGTTGTACCAGTGATTTTGATATTGTTGAAAACGTCATCGAAACAATTGTTATGTTCTTTCGAATTCGATAGTTGGATATTCAGGGATTTATTCAACAGACTTTTTGGAAATTTGGAAGCTGGTTTCTGAAATGTTAAGAGGGGAATATCAATTATTTGTACTATGAGCAGAAAATAGTCAAATTCAATGAAACCGCGAGTGTGACTAAAAGCATAGTTCAGAGGATTTTTTCAAATCATGCTTATTGTATTCAGTTCCATTAAGAAATATTTAAAAACAATTTTCATAAATGCATAATGAGACGTTAGTGTAAATTGATTCTTGCATAGACACAACTCTATTATCATTCATATCAAAATGGGGCTTATATGGCAAATGGAGAGCAAATACAGATGATTTTTAAATGTGCATAAAGGGTGATCTGACTATTACTTCGATATTCATTATACATCTGAGTAGTCAAAATCCCGAAAGCGTCTTCAAAACAAGTTCCAAATTTTATTGAAATAATGAGACTTTGAATTTAAGAAAAAGACGAGGAGCACCAGCTTGAATAGGGGAATCAGAGAATTCTTCAATTATCTTTTCCAGGCTGCTAGATTGATAAAGGAGGCCTGACAAGATAGCCACCTATAAGATATTCATGGGGATACGTAAGAGACTTGAATATGCAGAGACTCCAACAACCAAAGAAAATATGGAATTGGTATTGTTATCCAAGGAATGCTGAACTTAATATAAATATCTTCAAAATTTGCATGGTTCATTGTGAAGGAAATGGCACTAGATACTGTATACCTGGGACTCATCAGATTTATTTCATACCTTGATATACTATTCTAGAGGTCAACTTTCTTCATTAAAGGTTTTTTCTAGCCCTATAGGTTGAGCTACAAACATGGGTTGAATATCTTAGAGCAATTATGGAAATTACTGCCTGCAAGTATTTTTTTCATGTTCGAAAATCGTCTTTTTGGGCTCAGTCAGTATTGTAGAAGAAAATTGATCTTCCTTCTCTGTGAAATATCAAACTCGGATATTGTAATTCAATACTCTTTTTTGTTCACTGTGTAGACACACGTCGTGAAATGTTTTGAGGCTAGTTTGTTGGCTTCATCTACAGAAATCAATAACAGGTTTCAGAAAACAACTCGTTTCCTCCCATTTCTAATAAGTATGTACCTACACCATAACTGATATATTTCGAAGTCAATCGATATTTTTGTATGCACTGGCAGATAGTAAATTCCATAGTTGCCGTTAGATATTCAACTGTTTTTTGAAGCTCACCTTGTAAAAAGTTGCTTCTTTTGACTTCTAGAATGATATAACAAGTAATCAGCTTGTTATATTGGTAGAATATTATAAAGGTATTATTATCAAAAAAAATCGAAGATCTTGGATTTCAATTTTGGTTTTTGTTCAACTAAGATATTACCAGAGTCTGACTTTTGGTCACCATATAGGCACCGACTGAGTGAACTGTCTTGAAAACAAGTTGTGAAGAGTATTCAATACATTTATACAGGTTTTAGCTGACGTTCAATATGTAGATCTACCTAGCGGTGTGTTACAAATGTTTGATCATAATTTATTTCAATATTATTCTTTGAATATTCGGCCATTATAGGTGATAAGTCTCCTTTGTTGTTGATACTCAACCAACGTGCTCCCAAACTTGAATAAAATATACAATATGTACTAAACTCGATGAGAGGGATATGGGGATTGCAATTTTTATTCTAAACCTTTTCCAGTTGTATTTCAGAAAGCGTCAACTTTATTTTAGAAAGCATTATTTGAATTTCAGAATAGCCACTTATATTTTGGAGAGTATGCAATTGACTATTCTGAAATTCAAATGATGGTTTCTGAAATAAAATTAACTTTTCTGAAATTCAGCTGATACTATCTGAAATCCAACTCACTATTCTGAAATACAATTGACGCTTTCCAAAAATCAACTCACTAATCTGAAATTCTCTCCGAAATATAAATGGCTATACTGAAATTCAAATGACGCTTTCTAAAATACTACTGGAAAAGTTGGAAACAGTACGTAGACAATATTGTTTTATCAATTTTTTTTTTTAATATATATATCTCTGAAATTTGCATCATGAGAAATATTATTACCTCTGAAATTGCCAATTCCCTTAACAAACAAATATGGCCAGGAATTCTATTTATTATAGTGGGGTCAAGATGTTTAACCACTTACCTTCAGATATAAGAGAAGCAAAATTGAAAAACAAAGAAAGTTTAGAAACACAGTTAAAACATTTTTAGCTGATAGACCCTATTAAAATTTGCAAGAGTATTATAATGATGAATTTACATGATATAATGTGCATATTTGAATCTATGTTATTCGAACACAAGGTGTAACTGTATTGCTCTACGGATTTTTTTTTGATTTTTTTACGATGTTTTTATGTTTGTTAATGTACCTTTATGAATATATCTATTCATATTCATTTTAAACAAAACTGACTATTTTAACAGAGTTTTTACAAAACTAATGACTATTTTAACTGTGCTGTTACAAAATTGACTTTTAACTGTATAGTTTTATGTTCTAACTTTACTTCATTTCAGAGGTACTAACTGTTTTTACATTTTTATACTATATACTATGCATACTTACCTACTTATTTAACGCAAGCTTTGTCCACAAGATTATTTCTTAATGACAATGAAGTTTAATTATTATTTTTATTATTAATATGAGTTGTTGAATATTGGGATTTTAATATTTATTCTAGACGGTGAAAACAATATGGAATTACGACATGTTCTAGTTTAAATAATAAAAGATACGATGAAAAATACGTTGGGATTATTTGAAAAACTCAGAAGGTAATACTCTAGCATTGACAAGATTATTACAGAACTAAATGAAATATGAATTTGTCATAGAAATGCAAGTGAAAGACACATTTGAATGAATATAATGTAGTTTCCAGGCACAAGGGTTTCAGGCATGCATTTCTCATGAAGGGTTGGAAACCTCAAGGGATGAAAACTTCTCCAACGTATACTACTATGTAAGTAATTTTTGGATATCATAGGAGGTCCAAGGGCAACGGATATATCTAATTTAATGGCCAAATGCCAATCTGCCGGCAATATGAGATAACCTTAGTTGCATGAAATTGCTTGTTTTAAAACAAGTACTTAATTCAGTAAGTCGGATGATTACTTTTCTAATAAAATGCATTGCAAGCAACAACACGAAATTGCCAAATCAGAATAAAATTTTGAATCAAATTCATAACGGAGTATAGCCTCGTTTCTATTTGCAGCAGTATAGTCTTCGATGTATCATTGCTATAATCAAAAGACACCCGATTAGTTCCTGATGGTTCTTATGATTGCTCTCCAGATTTTGTCGAATTAACGCAAGTGTCACTATAAATTAAGATTGATAGAAAAGGACCCCGCACATTTCTATGAATTCAACTGAATTGTTGGTATGTTATAGTTCTTGATGTACTGATCAAAAGTACCCCAAATCACAATGTTGAAAAATTGACAGTTTTTGAGATATAGAGCAATGATTTTCATTTCTCTTTTCTGGATAAGTTGTAATTTGGATGTTCAGTACCCAGAACTATAGACTAACAAATAGTCTTTCTCAAATATATTAGGCTCGTGATCTATAATTTTTCATACACCACTCCACACTGCCCATTGAAAGTGACACAAATTCCAAATGTTATACATTTATACATAATACGAAAAACCTCTACAATAACTTTCATTTTCGGAAAACCACATATTTTTGGCGTATTTTGAAGATAGATCGAAATAATCAATTCTGAATAAACTTAATATCAAATATGTGCTCCAAAATCTTCTTATAATGAGGACCGGCGATCTTTAAAGGGTTGGAACGGGAAAATTGAAATCATATAATACTCAACACTAATTTTATCGTACCCCAAAATATTTCCCCTCTTGAAACCTGAATAACTTTAATAATTTATAATTTTGTACTTTTTCAAAAATATGGAGTTCTTTACATAAACTCGCTACAAGGTGTTACCTGAAATTGTGCAAAATTTTGGAATTTTCAAAAGGATCATAATTGAATATTTTTTTTTTAATTTGACAATATAGAGGAATGGATACGATCATATTACCTCGAGTATTTTCCTAACTGTCATCTTATTTCTTTCATTCGCAGGGTGATCTCTAAGAATTAACTTTTTGGTTTTGCAGCCATAACTTTTTTCCTCGTCAACCAATTTTCAAAATTAAAATTTCAGCCTCATTTTGGAGCTGAAACTCTAGATGAAGAGATATGAAGTTCAGAATTCACTTAAGATGAATATTAAAAATCGAAGGTTTCCTCAAAGGTGACCCAAATCTGAAACACCCTCGAAATCCCAGATGGGAGGAGAATAAAATTAAAATCAACTTGTTTTCGGAAGGATAATTAGTTCTGGAGAAGTCCAGATCTTTCTTGCTTCCAGTAGTCAAGAATTGTGCTTGAGAAAACTCATTTGAAACATCATGTTTATTTTTGAAAAAAAATTATCTCTTTGTTAGCCAGAATAAAAAAAATTGTTTCATTGAATTTTTATTGAACAGCAAAGAAAAAGGGTAACTTGGATAATGTTAGGATGTAATATTATATGAAAAAATACGGACATTACTACTTTTCTCCTATGATTTTTTATGCTTTGTTGAATTATGTACTCATTCAAAATCTAGTATCAGAAGTGAAATCAACATGTCTAGTTGATTTTGGAAATTGTGGAGTATTCTGTAATCCATTGAGAATAATATAATATATTGAAACCTCGTACAAATATAGGCTTTGAGGCTTCTAAAATATGAAACCAAAGACTGTCTTTTTAACTGACAAACATCTTTTTGCGTTAATTTCTCAGCATTTTTGGCCGTGGTTGTAAGTTAAATGTTTACGTTCTGACCTTGGTATCTACAAACTTCGGTAAGAAAATAAACCACTGATGGCACAAAATAAGTAATCAAAGGACTTGAATAATTCAGAATTAAAGTCTGGATAACCCGTAAGTTTTTAGAAATGATCATGCCAAGAATGTGCAGTATTTTCTCTGCTCCAATCTCTGAATTTCCGCTGAACGATGAGTACTCAGAATTTATTTCAATTGAGAGCGGCGAAGGTAAAGCAAATTCATTAATTTCCATAACACAATCTTGGTTGTTCACAGTACTTACAGAAGTTTATTCACTCAGGATTACAACAACACAGCAACGACTCTTTTGACGAAAAGTCAGAAGGAACTAATTGATCCAACGAAGAAAGTATTGTCATATACATCTTTCGCCCACCCAATTTTTTCAATCATGCTAACTTTAATAGCCATAATGGAACCGACTGACTTGTTGAATATAACTTAATTATCCCAAAGTTAAAGGTTAAGTGTATTCATCTTGAGGTACTTTTGTGCAGGCCTACAATAATTTTACTAGGCCGTGAGGAGGACAAACAAGAATATGATAGATTATTGAACTTGACAGGAGAATGCATTATTTTTATTGGCGGAAATTTTCGACAATTATAGAAAAAGTTTTTTAAATACAATTTCTAGTCCATAAATATATGAATACTTATATATGCATTTTTGAAAATTGCATCACTGTTGCAAAAGACACACAATATACATAAAACTGGTTTTGACACTGCTTTATTCCAAACAATGTTCTTGAAGAAGACCCCATGTTCTGACTTATCCTTTGACGTGGAATTTTTGCTGGATGGGTTCCAACTTGGTGACAGAGTTTGGGTTCGTCCTTTCAGTGTCGAATACAAGACTGAGTTCATCGGCTGCATGGGTTGCTGCCATGAAGGGAAATGCTCCAATCTCTGCTTTTTTATAATCGCATATTGAGCAGAAAAGGAGATCTGAACCCCTGATGACTCTACAAGCTCCATCTAGTACCATTCTCTTGTATAGATACTCCAAGCTCAAAAGTCAGAACAGATAATTTAGGATGCAGGCTCCTATGAAAATGCATCATTTTGCGAGTTTGCACGTCGAATTGTCGCAATTTCTCTTGAATCTATTTCCACTACAAATAAGTGTAGTAGAATTGGAACGCAAGCATATCAGCTACAGCAACTTTGTTTTTCCCCGACAGTTCTGATGACTAAATCAGTCGGAGATTATGCTGATACGTGCCGCGGAAAGAGTTTCTAACAGTTGATCCACCCCTAGGTGAGTATACGTCTCTCCGGCATCCAGATGCTTTCGTCTACGAGCTGAACGTCCTCTTCGTATTCTTCGTATCGTCCAATTTTGAGATGAATCGCGGCACATTTCTTGATACCAAACCCCATTCCGATAGCATGCGTTTACTTTCGCACCACTCTCAAGGACTGATGAAGATTCTTTTCTCCGGAGGCATATAATTTAAGGGTTTTCCGTAGTGCAACGGACAATGGCAATAGTGAGATGCAGAAGGAATCCAGTAGGAACCTCCTACTTCTGATACTTCATCAAATAGCCTTACAAAAAATGTTCTCTTGTTGTATTGACAATTTGTCAAACAGTGGACCGAAAAAATAGATTATTCATCGATCAGTCTCGTTGGGGTGACTGTTCATGGGGCTAATTAGGGGTTGACGAGTGGGGGCATTTCTTCATGTTCCAGAAAAACACTTATGAGCAATATTTCATTTTCCTTCACTCACTGAATATAGTTTCCGTATTGTCCTCCTCTCTGCACCTCTTCACCAACCTCAACCCGCCAATTGAATAATTTCATAGTATTTTGGCAATGCCATAGATGGTTGATGATATCGAGCTTCTATTTTTCATTTTTAATACTCCATTGACTGAATAAAGTTCGAAACAAGCCTTTTCCCGCATACGATTTCAGTAGAAAAAAAAATTAAGTGAATAGAGTGTCGTTGATTCAATTCCTATAGCTCATCACCCGTGGACAGCGCTGTTTCGTAGTTACCTACTCATCTGCACGGCTTTGAGAGGTCTCTTAAAATTGAAACGAATGCAGTCTGAATTAGTACCCTAAGGCAAATGAAGTAAGTTGTGACATCTACAGGCACTAGTTTGAAACTTAATTTGAAACAAGCTAAGGAATTCAAAGGTAGATGATTATCTACGACATTGACAGGTAGCCAACAATTCGTTGTTCTGACTAACCCAAGACTCAATCAAGTTTCTCGTGCGTTGAAAGGAACGCAAACAGAATCCAAAGTGGAGAGAGTGTTTTCGATTCAATTCTGAGAGCTCATCGTCCGTGGACAGTGCTGTTTCGTAGTTACCTACTCACCAGCAATCGAAGTAGAAACGAATGCACTCTGAATTAGTATCCTAAGACAAAGACTGTACAAATGAAAAGTAACTTGTGACATCTACAGTTACTGTTACTAGTTATAATAGGTTGATTACTAAGAAATAAATATCTAAAATTGAAGTACAAATATCAAACCGATGCATAGGATCAATCTGTGAATTGGTCTTATAATAAGGAGGCCAGGATCTACAACACTTCAAAGGTTCAGAAAAATCAGCCGAAAGCAATGTTTCATAGAAAATGTGCCGGTTCCTTTATCAAGTGTGATAAGCAGAATATTACTTTTTTTATCATCACACTTCCTTAATCTGAAACTGATTGTGATGGAAATTTAAAAATATTCACCTGTTAGTCCACCACTTCACTTCATCACACTACAATTTCGTGCATAATCAGTAATAATTACGCTTTACTGTTAGATTCAGTTCTATCACCTATTATAACACTCTATCTATCTCTCACTGATTCAAGCTACACGTGTTTGCGAAGAACTTTATCAGTGTTATCTCTTGCATATATTATGTTTCTATATCGAAAAAAATTCGTTTTCAGTTATAAATATACCAATAATCCATATGAAATATGAGATATGAAAAATTTTTCATATTTATTTGCTGATAGGTAGATCTGTTTAATCGTTTTGTGAGTAATACATTTTAAAAGTTACACAATTGGAAAAGGCAACAAAATAATCAAAGTGGTGATATTAAAAAGGGAGAAGATGAGTTGCAGAAAAATTCAAACGATTGGCTTTCTTGTAGCAGAATTGGAATGTTTTGAATACACCAATAAAGTTATCAATCAGTGCCCAACTGCAATAGAAATAAATATGTGCCAGAAGTGCCTAGAAAGTAGCACCTGGGGAAAAAAATCTATACCGGATGACAACGAAATCAAGTTTCAAGTTGGACTTTTGACATTTGGATAGAAGATATATTCCCTTAAAAACTATATTTTTCATTGAAAAACAATTTATGAGCTGGGTCAAGAATTTTGATGGAACACTGTAGATATTGTCTCTTCAATGACATATCACAAGCAGGCATTTGTTTCTAAAGAGGCGGAGCAGGACTAAAATCAATATTACGGAATTTTCATCAAGCAACGTCATAAAATAGCCAATAAACGAAGCACTTTGATTCATTTCTGATGAAACTTGCAAGAATTTTGTAGATAGTTGAATTTTTTTAAATTAACATAAAATTATAAGTCAGTTTTTACAGATGCCTCTTGTTTTTATTTTCAAATAAATTATTATTGAAACATTCAAGTGATAATTTGAGCTTTGTTCGCGTGTGAATTATGAATTATCTAGAAATGGAAATAGATATGATTTTACATTTGATTCTATTTTCGAAAAAATCAAAATTGTCTTTTTAGGTTTTATTACTGTAATTATGAACAATTTTCCTATTTTGAATAATTTCACCAAATAACTGTCTTCTTGCTGACACAATTCAGTTCTTCTGATATTTTTAGTAAGTAATTTCTATATAGAAATATTCATTGGAGCCAAGTCGTGCGATCTGGCTTGCCACCTGATTAGACCATTAGAACCCAACAAATTCTCCCCAAATCGTTCAGAATTACAGCTCTTGTATTATGGGCGGGCGCGTTATCATTTTGAAACATGATTCCATCATTCACATCTGATGCAACATTTTCAAAATCATTTCAATTTGATTCGAAGGAATTCCGAATACCTTCCACCATTTAATTGTATATAAAACCGATGACGTTAAACCCAAGTACACCCCACCAAATATTTACTTGAAAACGCTCTCTGAAAGCATCCATAGTTCTAAAGCTTTCAAGCATACCTAGTTTCAATCAACTCTTCACGATTGTAAGCTCGGTATTTTGAGGTTGAAATAGGCTTTGTTAACTTATAAATATATAAATAAATTCATCGCAAGTGAAACAGAATGATTCAACATCCTGTTTACATTGTCTTGATGCCATTTCCTAACTCAGTAATACACGAGGGCGGTTGTTACAGCTGTGATAGACAAGGAAACACTCAGTACTGTGCCCTTTACAAATAATATGCAGTTTGCTATCGGATTGATCAAAGTGCCATATCTGTTGCTCATAAAATCAATCAAAATCTTATTAGTGCTCATTTGGCAACCACGATTACCACTGTTTACCAAATCAAATTTAGTTGGAATTTCAAATTTCAACATGGATTGTTGTTCAAGTGTGGCTCTGAAGCTTTATGAAGAAAATTCTAGAATATTCCACCTTGGGTTTCTAGAAGTTAGTCTTGATTTTAGAGAAGTTCAGAGGTCACAAATGTGAGAATGGAACCTGTGAAGAGAATCATACAGTCTTGGGTATTATGTTGTTGAGTGGATATCTTGAGTATGTACTTGCAAGAAGATCATGACTGTAACCTTGAAAAATTGTTCTGAAATTTGTTCTGACGGTCATCCTTTGTATACAGGCAAGGCAGTTAGGGCACGATAGGCCCATCATCATCTCATTCAAGATTTTTTTTCATAACACATAAGAAGAGATGAAAAAAATCATCTCATTGTGAAATTACAGGCTTCGTAAGATGTTTCACAACTCTGACTTGTACATATCTGTAAAATGCAAAGTGCCACTTCACCCCGAATGTTTCGAACGATTCCATAATATTCTAGACGGTGTTATTATCTAATAAATAAGATGAATGATCAATCTTTTTCTTTATGTACCTCTTTTTATAATATAAAAATTGAACATTTTTCTCATCATAATTATCATCTTTAGGTATACTTTTGATACTCGCATGTGTTTTTGGAGTACAGGAAAGAAAAATATGTTTTTCAATATTTCACTTAAATGATGAATTAGAAGGAAAAATCACGCTACAATACGACAAAATCAAATATTTTCAGTTCTGAGCCCTGATGGGTTGAAATCTATTGACGTAAATTAGACAAAAGCATACTTCAAACGCTGAAAATGGAAATTTAAGTGTTTTTTGATGTCTAGAATCAGAATTCAGGTATCAGAACAGAAACTAAAAAAAAAAAACATTTTTTTGTGTTAATAATTTTGAAAAAACTGACCTTGGGTCCTCGACAGCTTCTATCTTCATCCAACCAACGTCGCGAAATGAATGAATTTTTGATATTTATAGTATAGATATGTGCAATCAGCAATATTGAATTTTTTAGGTGATAACTTCCCATATCTTAATGAGAACTTGGTGATTTACATTTTAAACATCATTTATTATGACACCTAAAAGACTTGATTATGTGTTTGAACATATGCCCCAGTCTTAGATTATAAATTAGCGTATTTTAGTACTTCCTCAACAGAATTGTCTCATCAACAGAGATCTTGGATGAATAATAATTTGTGGATTTGAAACTTATGAAATCGTCGACTCGAATCCATGAGTTTTGTTGGTAGTCAGAATTTTAAATAAAACATCAATTTTCGAAACATTCGATATAGGTTTTGCTTGCCCTACTGTAAAAATTAATTTAGTAATCGAAAACAGGTTACCAATACCAAATCGGGAAATGGAACTGCTCAAAGTTTGGAGAAGGTGAAAAATCCACAAAACATATATTGTATGTGATGCACATTTCAAAGATGAATTCGAGGTAGTTGGCGAATTTTCTACTTCACTATTGACAGAAGAATCAGGCGAGTTTTAGATTATTATTGGTATTTTGAAGTTAGAATTACTTCATTATTTTGGAACTTTCTATCATCATATCAGCCTTTTTAAAAGAGCTCCACTGAAATAACTATAGAAAACATGTTTTCCAATAACCAAAAAATATAAAACTGGCCTTATTAAATGTGAGATTTACTTAATTATTTTTTGAAGAATCTTTCCTAATTGCTCTGATAATTAGAGTCCTGATCCACTCAAGGAAGTAAGAAAAAATGGTGAACTATACGTTTATAGTTATTTATGTATACTTAACTCAATCACCACAAAAAATAAAATAGCTCAACTTTAAAGACGAAATCCAAACACAACAAATCCTGCTTATGTGTATTCATTGATTCATCGAAACATCGAAAGCATTCGATACTGTTAGCCAAGACTAACTCTTTCAGTCACTAGAAGACATCGGTATCAGCAGAACTTGCTTGGATTTATTCAAAAGTTATGTTACGAATAGATATCAGAATAAATGATGTCGATAGTGAGTCGTTAGTTGTACAATGTTTAGTACCTCAAGGTACGGTTCTCGGACCCCTACTCTTCAATATCCAACTGATTGTTCTCTATGAAAACTTTCTACCTTTAAGTTGCAATAAAACAAATTTTCCTCAATTTATTCAGCTTGATATCCTGTACGGTAGAAACAATCTCAAAATTCCTGCTGGAAGTAACAAAAAGCAGTCATAATAGACTGTCACATGAAATGGGACATTCACTATGTCACTAAAAAGCTACAATTTATCCTTTATAAATTGAGATACGTGAAAAAAATTCTTCATGTTCACCAACTGCTCACACTATATCATGCACTCGTTGAAAGTCACTTCTGATACGGATTGTTAGCATGAAAGAGATGCACTTAAATCCCACATCCGATTCCTTGAAGATTCCTGAAAAATATCCTAGGTGAAATCACCAGATATCCTAGTGATTCACTTTTACAAGAGTCAGGGGTACTTGACCTCAAACAACTTTACAACTACAATGTCAACATAAGGTACCATAGAACAAAACACTCGTCAAACTTACCAACACAGACCTATAAACCAGACAAAGAAATAACAACACAATACCGCCAATAACAAAATCACTTCTGAAAACTAGTCTTTCCTACAACGCCCCAAAAATGTGTAATTCTTCACCTGAAACAATTCGCAGATTACCTAACTCATTCCTGTTCAAAAAACATTTAAAATTGTCCATGAAGAGATCTGAAGTACATGTTTCTTGTGAATGATAGTTTTAATCAACATTGATCAAGAAACCTTCTTGTTATATTCTGTCCAGATTTTATTTCTATTTCATTTCCTAATGTGGTGAATCTGAAAACTCTTGAACAAATATTGTTTTCTCATCGAAGTTTTACATTTTATATAATAAATTTTTTTATATTTTGTACTTCTATCTATAATTAATTTTATAAATGTTTCACATTCAATTTCAATTGCAATTGCGTTATGTTTATTTTATACCATTTAATCATTTTTTTATCCGAAATTACTACTTATCTTAACAATTAACAATAAATTTTCAAGTTATTTTATATCATTGTGTGAACCGACAATTTTTATATTTGGTAGTGAATGAATTGATATTATTTATAGTGTTAATTTTCTTTTCGAAACAGTACCTGATTATTCACATTTTTGTATTTGTACTTGTATTTTCTAAATTTTATTATTCACGATTGAACTTTTTACATACATTTCATATATTTGGTGAACACATATCATTATTATTATTTATATCTAGTTCTGTTGTACGATGGCATTTTTGAAAAGACACATATGGCATTTGCAGAGGTTGGGGAATATAGAATGACTAAATATCCAGTTATAAATACTTGGAGAGTGGAGCGAATTGTATTCTGTAGAATGTCAATCAATCAATCTAATCAGAATAAGCTTCATTATAAAAGAATAGTTTAGAATACACTCATTCTTTTCTCGGAACAAGGTGTTGTGTCTTTAGAGAAGGCTCCTGGTGAAATTACAGGCAACTCATTAATATAAAGTACAAACAGCACCGGTCCCATAATAGTCCTATAGTACTCCAATTCTGTTGAGCACAGGGTGTCGATACGAGTTTGAATATTCTCTTCCCTTTGATTTATTTCAACACTTTGCTTGCGATTTCGTAGACATATGATTCGAACCACTCAAGTTTTTCTAGTAAAAAGCTAGACTCATTTCACAGACTACCGCAGGATTAATTGGAGAAATCACTCATTTTCACTAACCTAACCTAACACATATCATGTAGATAATTTATAACTCACCCTCACATTAACATCTAGCACAATTCGAGATTCTAACAACACATATGATAATGAACCTACATCTACTCATATCTCTCAGAGAATCTACTGGAACTCGACACGTGGATTCAGAGCCTAACGAGCTTAAAAATGAAAAACTGGAACAGCCGACAGTATTGAATCTATTTGTATGGTATCGAGTTTTACCTGAAAAACTTCAAACTCCAATACCTAGTTAATGCTGTACACTAATTTCTGAAAGAGGATTATGTAATGGTTGTTCAATAAGGGGAGCATGGGAGAAGCGATTTGAAAGGAACCGATAATCTAAGTTAAGAAGGATGTGGGATGATCAGTAGCGGGTTTGGAAAGATTTTAGGATTATGGGCTTTGCATGAAATATCAATTTGGAGTATTTACTCTTGCATTTTCATGAAAAGGAAATATTATCAAAAGAGACTCCGATATAGTAGAGTGTCCTTCAAAGAGGTGGCATCATTCGGAATGAAAATTTA
Source organism: Chrysolina americana (assembly GCA_958502065.1). Lineage (NCBI taxonomy): Eukaryota > Metazoa > Arthropoda > Insecta > Coleoptera > Chrysomelidae > Chrysolina > Chrysolina americana. The sequence continues at coordinate 65,240,913 of OY293416.1, read as the reverse complement.
TCAAAAATTCATCTTGAAATTTGACTTGGTCGTTGAGATGTGCATTGAAAAATGACCTACAAGAATGTGGTCACGTGACTTTCGCTGCCTGTCCAAACTAATATTTTTTTCAAAATAATCGCTGAAAATAGACTTATTTAGAATTTCCAAAAATGCTAAGGATAAAAGTTGATTCCATTCCAATTTTATACCTATCGAATTTTAACGTTCCATTGCAACCTTCACTTTTTGACATTTTTTTGCCTATTTACGGAAATACTGGAATATTAAAAAAAAATCGAAACTTCGACAAAATTGTTTTATAGCAGTAGCTCTAATATGTGACCTACTTTCAACTACGAATCAACAACAAAAATATATTTTTTTTCTAGAAAATGAGAATTACTGCTGAAAATTGTGATATCCGTTTCAATTGGCTACTTCAAGTCAAAGAATTTTTCATTTATGCATAATGCGAGAATATGTGGCCGAACTTTCTTGCCTATAGTTCCAAGTTTCAGACCAATATGATATTGGATAAATATAAGCTAAAACTTTCAGAAGAAGATAATATGCAACTGATAAATTCATCATATCCTCTTATATATCGCAGTTTCACAATTTTTGTTATTGAAAATAGCTACCTGAGCTCCAATATGTTATTCACTCGAATCATAGCACGAGTCAGAATGTGTAGTAGTAAGCATCTTACATTATTTTTTGGTGGTTCAACATACGAAATAGACATGTCGGAAATCTGTTTGCGATATACTCGTTTATGAGTTCCTTCAGCATATGCTATTTGACAGCCCTCTTTATGAAGGCTTGAGACAGAGTTCAGTTTTCTCCCGGATTAATTCTATAGATGACGTGATTCTCCTATTCAATAATTGCAATACTCAGAGCCTTAAAAGTCTTATGAACTACATGATGAACAAGCTCAAATTGCGTGCATTCATAATCAACGAATAATCATATTTATTTCCATTGCAATTTCTGCATACTTTCGTAAAGTTCGTGAATGATGAAAAACATATATTTTTTTTTCTCTAGTGATTATTGTTTTTAATGATAGGCATTGTATTCTGATATCATTAGAAACGCTTGTTATTATTGTATTTTGTAATTGGTAATATGTCTATTGATTCTATTGCGATTACTAGAAACTCATATAAATATAAATCATCTCCACAAATTTGTGGAGATGATTTTGAGTTTTTCTTCATCGTGAATCTATACCACTCCACTTCGGGACACAATGGACTTCTACCGCAGATTCATATAAATTAGGTTCATTATATAATATTCTTCATGTATATAACCAAACTCTTTATGATAAGAATGTTTTTCCTGGACACAATAAACTTATCTATCTATCTACTGCTGAAAATATCTGTTTCCGTAGATGCAAAGTTGTTAAAGTGCACACCTTACCGATCTCCCAAGTCTTTGGTCCTCGCACCAAATACTCCGAACCCATGGGCCAGTTACCCAGTATTTTTCAAGCGGAAATTCACGCCATAGAAAGGTGCACTCAATTCAACCTTGTCAAGAAATACCGGAACAAGGAAATCGCAATCCTCTCTGATAGTCAAGCAGCCATCAAAGCGTTGAGCTCATTCAACATCAACTCAAAGATGGTCTGGGAATACCTAGACAAACTTAATGATCTAGGCAGCAACAACAAGGTGATCCTACTCTGGGTGCCGTGGCACGTCGGAGTGGAGGGCAATGAACAAGCAGATACCCTGGCACGAAAAGGGGCATCAACGCTACTGATCGGGCCAGAACCATTCTGTGGACTTGGAAAATCTTACTTTCAAGAAGAAGTCAATAAAACTGAAGAAGAAATGAGAGCAACATACTGGCAAAGACTTCCAGGGCTAAGGCAAGGACAAAGATCTCCTCGGCAACTTCAACCGAGCAAGATCGAAGACACTGATTAACCTCAGCAAAACTAGTCTAAAGACAATCACGGGATTTCTGACGGGCCACTGCAGACTCAAAAAACACCTGAGGAAGCTAGGCTTAGAGGAGGGCAGCACCTTCAGATTCTGTGGGGAACACCCAGAAACACCATACCATATATTGATGGAGTGTTATGCTAAGCTGAGTCAAGTGGTATGGTGTAATGATTGAAGTAGATACCATGTTTGCTCTTCGCAGAGTGGAGCTTATGAAAATCACTCTTGACGATATTCAAGATGAAGGAAACCTAATTATCGTTTCGAAAAACCATACTCCAAGATCCTTTGTAATATACGGCCTCCTACCACCCGCACCGTCGTTTTCTTATCAATTATAAAAACAAATGCTCTCTTCAGTGCTTAGTCGTGAACACATTTGATAAAATGCCGGCAGATATCGCTACCTACATAGGCCTACCGAACCTAGAACGTTACACAGGTCACAGTTTTTGACGATCCAAGACATCGTTTCTAGCTGATTCAGGCAAAGGGATAACCAACATAAAACGTCTTGGAGGCTGGAAGTTAACTGCTGTTGCTGAAAGTTATTTAGAGGACTCCGTAGAACAGAAGAGAACCATCTCGAATAAAATTCTTTCATATACTGACAACTTGCAATCGTTGCCGTCTCCGTCATCTTCATGCATTTGGCAATCTACCATTTGCAGAATGCAACAAATCGTGTTTTTAACATTATTATTAATAATAATTAGTGGATTTTCAATGAAAGTTTTGTATGTTGACATAAAATTTATATTTTTGATGTGATTTTTGAATATTTATGTTCCCAATTCATGCGTGAAGGGACTTTTCCGTCCTTGACTGCTCACCCAAACTCCGCTTCGCGTCGTTCGGGTCAGCAGCAGTTTCGTACGGGATAGTATCACTTTCCGCACTTGTTAGGAAAATAACTATTTTGAGTTCGGAGCTAAACTCTGCAGTCAATACGCGTAGAAAGTGTTCTTGACCATAATAATATGTATTCGATGAAATTAGTACGTACAAACCCCTTTCCCCAGCTTCTGGACCGTCCCTGTGTTTGAAAACAAGCTGGAATCCAATAGAAATTGACAAGTGCATAACCGCTCTTTCTAGTCTTATATCTTGATAAATATGTGGGCGGCATATTGAAACTTCTTAAACATAAGGGTGGCGTTGAAGTTGGGTACAAATTGTCGTTAGCGTGAGGAAGTAAATCGCTTTTTATATTTGACATAGGTTGACGGGAGAACTACATTAGTTGGTTGATAAGGGTCCACGCATTCTCTCATAAGGCTATTATTTTTCCTCAAAATAATTCGAATAAGCATCATAATGATTAAAAAAAAAGAGTCTCAGTAATGCAAAATGAAGATGAACTAAGTCTAATTACCTTGAAATTATATCAATATATGAAAAACTACCAAGATCATACGGGGCTCGAAATTTTATATTCTCAGTTCAATGATCCGTGCAATTCGATACCTCCGGAATATTATTGATTGAACACCTTGGCAGATTTTCATTCGAAATGTTCAACTCGAAGGTGCAGAAATTCCGTAAAAAGCTCATGAAATATTTAGTTGACTGGGAATTGACTTGATTTTCCATGTGCATATTCAGGAAAGATTGAATTCTACAAGTATGAGCATACAAAAAAATTCTAAGATGTTTTCGAATTAAATGACCACTTTCAAAGTGGTCATATACACTCTCAACTCCGGATAAACTTTTCAATTCAAGAACGGTCAAGGACAGAGCATATCTGTAAAGGCCAATCGATTCAGAATCATGAAACAAGTATACTTTGTGATTTTGAATAAAAAATATCCACAGACAAATTTGTTGATTGAACACCTTTGCAGATTTTCGAAAATTTGCAGTAGTTCCGTAAAAAGCTCATGAAGTCTTTAGTTGACTGGGACATTGACTTGAAATTCGGTGTGCATATTCAGAAAAGATTGAGTTTTACAAAAATGAGCAGAAAAAAATTTACCAAGATGTTTTCGAGTTATTTGACCACTTTCAACTCCGGATAAACTTTTCAATTCGAGAACGCTCGAAGATAGAGCAATTCTGTGAACGCCAATCAATTCAGAATCATGGAATTAGTGTTATTTGTGATTTTAAATGAAAAATATCCCCAGACAAATTTGTTGATTGAACACCTTAGCCCATTTTTTAAAAATTGCAACTCGAAGTTGCAGAGGTTTCGTGAAAAGCGCATGAAATCGTTAGTTGACAAGGAATCGACTCAAAATTCGGTGTGCATATTCAAAAAAAATTGAGTTTCACAAATATGAGCAGAAAAAAAATTTCAAGATATTTCCGAGTTATATGGCCACTTTCAGCTCCTGATAAACTCCTCAATTCGAGAACAATCAAAGACAGAGCAATTTTGTGAACGCCAATGGATTTAAACTCATGAAATAGTGTATTTTGTGATGTGGAATGAAAAATATCCACAGACAATATTGTTCATTAAACACCTTAACAGATTTTTGAAAATTTGCAACTTGAATTTGCGGAGATTTCGTAAATAGCTCATGAAATCTTCAGTTGACTAGAAATAATCGACTTGAAATTTGGTGTGCATATAATGATCGAATTTCAGAAATAGGAGTAGAAAAAAATTTTTGAAAATGTTTTCGAGTTATATGACCACTTTTCAATTCATGAACGACCGAAGATAGATTAATTCTGTATACGCCAATCGATTCAGAATCATGAAATTAGAATACTTCGAGATTTTGAATGAAAAATATCCAGAGACAAATTAGTTTATTGAACAACTTAGTAGATGTTCGAAATTCTTCAACTCGAAGTTGCAGAGGTTCCGTAAAAAGCTCATAATCATAATATTTAATTGAATAGAAATCGACTTGAAATTCGATGTAAATATTCAAAATAAATTAAATTTCAGAAATATGACATTTCTTGTAAGAAGAAAATGAAAAATAGTGAACAAGAAAGAAGAACGGTTCCCTGTGGAACACCACAGAAAATTGTTCCATCCTTACTCAGCTAACTGCCTACTTCAACATTCTGTTTTCGATCCTTCAGATAGCTTCTGAGCAGATCATGGACATTGCATCTCAGTCTCACGTGTGTGTGTACTAGTTTTTCAAACAGAAGCTCATAGAGTTGAACGCTTTTGCAAAATCCAATAAAACACCGAAGCATGATGCCTTTTTTTCTTCAATTATTTTGTCGAGTGGCTATTCTGTTTGATTGTATAAGAGTCAAAGTGCCTACTCACATAATTCAATAACCAACATGAAATTTAAAGTACTTTATTATCCGAAGATTTACGTCTCATTGATAAAGTCGCGATAAATATAAAAGTTTATGAGTGGTGTTACACTGCAAGATTATATTTAAAAGATAAGCATAAATTTAAAGCAGGTAAATTGGAGTTCAACCACCTTCTCAAATTGGAGATTTTCATTAGGTGTTTATATTATCATCGATTCACATTGGAGAAATGATGAACTGTTTGAGTGAAGGATTTGTGTCGGTCTCATGCCATAGGATAGTTAGATAGTGTTATCATCTGCAAATATAGTAAAACTACCACCAATTTTGAGACTGAGAAAGTAATTGGAATACAATAAAAATAGTATACTTTTTTGAATCATTATTTACATTAGATTGATTAATGTGAAAGAAGAAGAAAGAAGAATCCTTCTCTCTCAGCGTGGGGAAATATTATTTAAACAATTGATTATTATTCATTTAGCAGGGACAGGACAATTATAATGTTGTCCGACCTACCCTGTCACTGATGAGAGGCAATAAACCTCGAAACATGCATGTCTGCAGGTGGTCATTTCCAGTCAATCGAAGGATAATTTTCTGTTTAATCACAAGACAAGCACTTGCAATTGGGTCTTCTTGGAAGAACGTTGCACAAATATACGTCAGATGTAGTTCAATGTCCGTCGTGGTATTAGCCAGGGAAGTAGTTGTTTTCTTACAGATGTTTTCCTTTTATTTTTCACTTGGTAGAAACGCTGAGAGAGAAGGGTACCCCGTATTCCTTCACATTGTTGATACCTCTCTGGCACAATATATTCGAACTCGTTCGAATTTTTACAGTTTATTAGTTTGATTGATAGTTTTCAGTCTGATTGAGATGAACATCTCGATGGGTATCAACCTTTTGAAATAAGAACTCCAAACATGTTGCCTCGATGACTGAAACCATGAAAATATAATGGAGTAATGTTGAAAATTCTATCATATATGTAGATATGTATAAGAGTTTCTGAGAATTTTCAAATATTCAAGAAGCTGCCGGTTACTGTGTAATAACAGTATGCATTTAAAGGCACTCGTGGGTTGCATGTTTCAGATTGTTCAGGAGTTGCATAAAGTTTACGAAGTTACAAATCACAAGTGGTTTGCATACCAACTTGTGAATAATAGTGAGCCTACGGTTTGTTACTTCTAATAGTTTGCACTTAATGTGTGGTTCGTAGGAAGTGAATATGAATATATACAGGGTGCCATCTAAGGTCTAATACCCCGGTGAACGACGCGTGTAGAACAGCATTTTAAAATCAGTTATAGTGGTTATAAAATTCGATAAAAGGTCGCTTATGTAATTTTGGTTTCTATTTTTGGAATTCGCTAGTTTCAGCTCATAATGGTTAGAGAGTATTTCCGGTAAATGTGTACAGGATGATTGAAAAAAGCTATAAGCACAAATGACGGATTTGAAGTTTCTAAAAACAAATTAGCATTTAATATTTTATTCATTCAACTACGTTGCACAATAGAATGTGTTTGAAGCAAGCCATATTCAGATCTAAAATAACATAGAAACATAACATGCAATTACCTAACATCAATCACAGACACTGTAAATTTTTGAATGGAAATGTTGAGATAGGTGCAGGCTGTTCTGCATTCATCGATAGAGTAGAAGCAGAGCCCCAACACGTATTTTCATAAATTTTCTTATTTTCTTGGAAAATCTCGAGGCAAAACAGTGAATAAGGAATAATCTAATGATTGTGATCCCTGTACTCAATATAAGTCAGTTTTCTCAATGCCTTTATTTCCATCCTGAATATCTGAATAGCATTAAATGCAGAGTATTCGGTAAGACATGGAGTTTGAAACCAAAAATGACTTATTGGTCATACCAAACGATCATGAAACCTATGGTCACCTACGCCTCACTGGTATGATGGCCAAAAATGCAACAAATTTCAGCACAATCAAGCTGCAGAATGTGCAGCGGCTAGCTTGCCTGAGAACCACAAGGGTAATATTTACTTGCCCTACTACAGCCGTGGAGGCAATGCTAAACCTTTCGCAATTGCACTTATGTGAAATAATTGAAGCAGCAAGTAGTGCCTACAGACTGTAACAGACATAAAAATTCAAGAGCAGCAAATGTGATCGGACATCTAAAGTTTCCGAACACATCTCCCTAGAAGTCATGTCTGAACCGACAGATATCATGCCGATGAGGAAGTGCAGTTTGAATTGGTCATAAATACCCCCAGATTCACACAGTCCTAATGGATACCTCAGTGTGGTACACAGATGGATCCAAGATTGACGAAGTGGTTGGAGTGGCCGTTACTGGGTCGAATTTCTGGCTCTCAGAATTCCTCGGTAGGACCACAACCATCTTCCAAGCAAAAGTACATGCTATGAAGATATATGCACAGGAATGCCTAAGAAGAGGTGCCCGTAGGGCAGGATTCTATATACTATCAGATAGTCAAGCAACACTAAAAGCTCCGAAGTAATACACTTGTGTGAGCTGACTTGGGACTGTGAATACTGAGACAGCTGGCAAAAATAATCAGGTAACCCTGATGTGGGTGCCAGGTCAGAAGGACATCAAGGCAGACTGCCTTGCCAGAGATGGAGCAGAACTCTTCTGTGGACTCTCCAAAGCCCACTTGAAAGAAGAGATTCGACGCTGGGAATTCAAAGAAATGAAATCTCATTGAGATGAAGGGCCAGGGCAAAGACAAGCGAAAAGGCTAGTGAGCCTATCGTCAAGGAAAGCTAAGCAGCTTCTCGAGTTGGACAGAAAATATTTGAAATTGGTAACGGGACTACTTACATGGCACTGCCCTCTGGGGAATCACCTCTAAAAAATTAGCAAGTCAGAGAGTGGTAGTTGCCGCTACTGCGAGCACTTCGCGGAAAGTGCAGAACATCTGCTTTGCAAATGCCCAGTGCTCTTTTGCAAGAGGCTTTAACTCCTGGAAGGGGCATTCGTAACGCCCTCCACATCAGGATAAAGTTCGCAAGTTCACAAGACCTTGCAGAGGTCGAGGTGTTTGTGAGGCTGCATAGTCTGCACGACCCCCTACAATCTAAAATCTACAATATTTTTTGCAAAATTAAATGCCACAACTAATATTGCAGTGTGAAAATTGAAAATATGTGGTTTTGAGTGTATTTCTTTCAGTGATTCTTCTTTTATTTGGCAAAGAACAAATAGAGAACCCGAGAGTTTTTCCTTCAATTGCCAAGCAATTTCACTCGTCAATTTCACAATTGAAGATATTTTGATTATTAACAGAAATCTGAATGTATTGTGTCTTCTCACCATTCACTTTCAATTTATTAAATAAAACCATCAGCCCATAAGGACTGATTTGAATGGCATCATGTTACTGCACAAGTCACTCACATAGATAATGCATAAGAGAAGCCTCAAAACCGACCCTTGTGGATTTTGATCAAGTAAAGAGAAATTCCCCTCGATCCGTAAAAGATGATTTTTTCCAACAGAGTTTCATGTGAGACGCTGTCAACAGCCTTTGACATGTCAAAAAGCATTAATGCAGTGTGGTAGCCTTGCTCAAGTTCCTCATCCACGCCTGTCACGACATGAAATACTGCTTGTATTGTTGAACGCGAATTTCTGAATCCATATTTTAAGTTGGTGATGAAATTATTATTCTCGAAGTGGGCATAAAGCTGAATCTTGGTAATCTTTCCAACTACTTTATCAAATATTGAAATAATGCTTATTGGTCGGTAATTATCAATAACTGCTGTCATGTTTTTCAAAAAAGGGAAATATTTCGTCTGGAAAAATACCAATACATGAAATTGAATTAATCAATATAGTAAATAAAGTGTTGTATTATACGTAGATATTAATTGTCTACCTCATCTTTTCCTGTTTTCATGCAATAAAATGCTTAGATATTTTGTTGCGTCTGTAATTTGTTCGACATTGTGCCTAGTATTTCTTGAAGACAATAGTTTTTTGATGAAATGTTATGTTGAAATATACCAACGGAGATTATTTAAAATTAATGATAATATATTGGAAGTGTGACAAAGCAAGGGCTACCGTATTTAGATATTTTGTTGCTCAACCAGAGAGAATTCATAAATTCTGCCGAATATATTATTTTTACTTCCACCATTACTTCTGATGATATAGTGAAGAAGATTATTTCAATAGTCAGCAATTGAAAGATGAACGAACCAGAAACTGCTGAAATACTCCTGAATCTATTCTGCGAATGCTGTTTCGATTACAGTTCGATACTATCTGAACTCCAACTTTCCAAAATAACCGACAAGCTTTCACGAGGAAAGTACAAATGAAATATTTCCTTTGATGATCTGAAAAGGTACATAACTTTGTTCGATTCCTGTTGTGGGATCTGAAAGAATGTAGAGGATTGCAATTGCGATGTGGATCGTCACTGCAGGAATAGTTGTTACTGGAAATTCCGGAAGGAGTTCGTTACCGCATTTGCTGGAATTTCAATAAATCAATCTGTTTATTGCGTGATCAATGTAAGATCATTGTTGTCAGCTACAGATGGACAATGCGAATTGAATTATAATATTTTTGACAGACTTTACGAAAACGTGTTGCCAAATGGTAACAAGTTTGAGAAAAAATCTGGATAATTATTTTCTACTTTATCGAACTCTCGTGTGGTATTCGATAGACTATTTTTTTCGTATGATTTTCAACCAATCAGAATGTCCAATTTAGTTAAGTTACCTCGTATAATTTCGATAATACCTGATTATACATAGAGTAGCTCCACCAATCGAAAATTTTAAAATAATTTCATTTTCATAGTAACCACATCGACATCAATATACAACAAACAGAACTGTCAAATTGTGACGTTTATCAAAAATTGTTCAAAAATGAGTCGATTCGGAGATTTATCATCAAATGCAATACACGAAAGTATACAAAATACTGAGCCTCATAATACAGTGAAAACAAAAAAGTACGTATGGAAACAATTTCTTACGTTTTGCAGTGAAAGAAACTATGTGCTAAATGAAATTTTCACTGAAATGATACCGTCCATTTTGAAAGATTGGGCTTTCAATATGCGAAAATGTAATGGAGAAAATTATAAAGAAAATGTGGTTTAAACGATGTGAAACATTACGGCAAAACAAGTACAAGAAAAATATATGAAGGAGTTTAATAGAGTAATTGATCCATTCTCTAGTCTCATATTTTTAGCCGCACGAAACGCAAGAAATTCAAAAAGAAGGGAACTTCAAATGTTACCGGACAAGAGAAAGGTTGTTGAACGCATCAGCATTTAAAGATAACGAGTACATAGCAATGATAGAAGCGTGGGATGAAAATACACCGGAAGGATTAGAAATAAAATTTTTCTTAATTGATTCTGTAGAACTTGCGAGGAGAGGAAATGAAGGAGCGTCATGCTTGACTCATTATTTTCAAAAAGAAACTGGAAATGATAATACTCCAACTGGTAGAATACAATATAATCCTATTTTTACCAAAACCACACAGGGAGGGGCAAAACCATGTGCTAATAATAAATGGCTTGTACCTAACCATAATGAAGTGAGTCGTTGTCCAGTGAGACTTATAGATAAGCTAATGATGAAAAGAAGCGAAAACATCAATATTAAAACAGATAGGTTATTTCTGACAGTAAATCCCAACTGGAGAAAAGAAAAAACCCTTGGCTGGTACAAAAATATGCCAATTGGAGTGCATGAAATTAGTAAATGGACCAAAAAGTCTGCAGAATTGGCAAATTTGAATATGACAAAAAAATTTCAAATCATTCTCACCGAGCCACTGCTGTTTCACAATTGGCAAAAGCAGGTGTATCGGAACAAGAACTTATTAAAATAATAGGACATGGTAATAGCAATTCTATCAAAACCCTACCAACAGATAGATGAACAACATCACCAAAACATAATAAATGAGATCCAATTTTAAAAACGCTGCAGGTTCAAGTAATAACACCTCCAGTATTTCCAGCACTTCAATGAGCAGTGTCCACGTTTCCTGCGCCGAAAATAACTCTGTTAAAAAAAACGTAGTATATAATAATTGTAACTTTCATTGCACCAATTTGTATTTAAATTAATAAGTTGTTTATATATTTACTTAATTTACTCAAAAAATAATCGTATCAAATACAATACGTACTTCAAAATAAATACGGTTATACATCTCAAACTTCCTGCATAATTACAAATCGTGTCAGTTTGACAGAATAATCCTCCCGCTTCGCGGTCGGATTATTTAAACTGTCAAACTGACACTCTTTATAATTATGCAACAAGTTATCGATGTATAACCTGATTATTTTGAAGTACTTATAGTATTACTACTGATTATTTTTTGATGCCCCAATCATAGACCTATTATCTATACATATGACATTTTTATTTCAACAATTTACTTGAATCACTATAAACAGAATGAAGTTTGGAATTTGAAGTTCTCATCATGAAATATACAATTATTATGGGTGTTTTGTCCTTGGCTGGAGGATTCCGTAACATTGTTTTGTTCTGTTGGATTGAAAGCTAGTGCTTTCTCTCTGTCCCTAGGTTATCAATTGAAACTGTTTCCAAATTGACACGTTACTCAAAATAGTATTCTCACATGAATTTTCGTTGATTTTCTTAAAATTGACGTACTAAACCGTTTTTCACTTTTCATGCAAACTGTTGACAGACGTCAGATCAAAAGTATCAGTTGTCACATAATAAAAGCAAAATACCACAAAAAATTCCCGTGGCAATTTTCGAAGTAGAAAATTCCCACTATAATAATGCTCTGATTGGCCTGAACGTACATGAATGCTTTGAATTGATGGTTTCGATTGGTTGCAAGAATTGTTAAAAAATAATCAAGAGAAAACTTTGTTGTGACTACTTGACGAAAAACCTTTCACCAAATAATGAATTCATCAATCCGGTATCCGCTTAACCATATATTTGTAATGGATATATTCGTTGGCGAGTCTTTCATGGAAAACTACTCCTGCCCAGAATGACCTTGATTTACATTTGTTTGATTCTTGGCAGAGTTTACTACAAGAACCACTTTGCAATGCCGTCTTAATTATGAAGCCTCAAGCTAGTTATTCCCAATCAAAATGCTGAAATATACAGTGTGTTCCACTTCTCATGGAAACACCCACGTATCTTCTGTAATTTTCGACGAAAAATCATGAAATTTTCAGGATCGATAGATACGCTAGAGATGAACTTTCTGCACGAAAGAGGTCATCCTACGTAATATATACTGCACGCCAGCAGCGATGAAACCACCCATTTTTCCGAAAGTTATATAAGGGGACAAAATTGGCCTAAAATTCTTTCGGATTCGTGTTCGGAATCTTCAAATTACTAATAATACACGTGTCTCCTGAAAAAATGTCAGTTCTGAATTTTTTTTAATTGTTTTACTTCATACGGAAACGCCTGATGACGTATGATGACCCCCTTTTGTGCAGTTAGTTCATTTCTGTTGTATCTATCTATCTTGAAAATTTCATGGTTCTACGTAGAACATCACGGAAGATACGGGGGCGTCTCCATGAGAAGTGAAACAAATAGGAATTTTTCTGGACTGAGAATTATTCAGGAGGCTGGTGAATTAGCAGTAATTTTTTGATTCTAAATACGAATCCGAAGGAATTTCTGGCCAATTTTGCCTCCTAATATAACTTTCCGGAAATATGGGTAGTTCCATCGCTGTTGGCGTGCAGTGTATATCACGGAGGATTACACCCTTTGTTCCGTGAGTTCATTTATAGTGTATCTGTCGATCCTGAAAATTTCATGGTTCTACGTCGACAATCACGGAAGATATGGGGGTGTCTCCATGAGAAGTGAAACAAATGAGAATTTTTCTGGACTGTGAATTATTCACGAGCCAGGTGTATACGCAGTAATTTTTTGATTCTAATTACGAATCCGAAGGAATTTCTGGCCAATTTTGCCTCCTAATATAAGTTTCCGGAATTATAGGTAGTTCCATTGCTGTTGGCGTGCAGTGTATATCACATAGAATTACACCCTTTGTGCAGTGAGTTCATTTATAGTGTATCTATCGATAATGAAAATTTCATGGTTCTACGTTGAAAATTACGGATGATACGGTAGTGTTTCCATGAGAAGTGAAACACACTGTATACAGCACCATCTCTAGTTCTTTTTGATATTTCGCCAAAGCTGTGGCAAGCTAGTTAACCTCCATCCCAGGAAAGACTATCATGCGCACACATTTGTTAAAAATTTTGTGGTAAAAAATCACTCAAATATCATCCATATTGCGTTAAGACACTATCAAAAGTATCGACAGTCTCCATCCAAGCCAATGAAGCTGAAAAAGTTGCCTGTATCTTCCTTAAAAATATGCCCGTAAGTAATACTATTTCTTTGCTGGTCAAACATCAGTAGGAATCATCGAATTAAAAGAATTTCCGTTATAAAATAAGCGGTATAGATATCTCATATGACTTATTCATTACCATATCCATGTATTTATTACCCAAGTAGTGAATTTGGCGATGCGAAATATTCAGATGACAATTTTATTAACATAAAGAGTTGAATTCATCCCATTTAACTCTACATACATGCTGAACTGTCAGGAACATTATATGAAAGATCAGTGAATATCCACAAGAGCATGAAGGCAAAAGATGTGACGGTCTTTGTGATATATGAAATATTTCCACCACTGCTGTTGGGATATCAGCTGGAAAGAGCCGAATAACTAAGCATTGGAGTATTAAAACCAAGATATTCCAAAGCTGGCCTATGCAAGTAAATACAAATAATTTCTAAAATGCTGAAATTACATCTGACATGTATTTGTACAATGTTCCTTCGAGTGCTAATTAAAGATTGTTGTTTTATTAAAAAATTTGTTAAAATTGTTGTATCCGTCAACCCTTAAAAGTCAGAGACTTGTGCGAGCTAGGGGAAGACGTAGCCCTTATATCTTTTAATACGTGTGATGCCATGCACGAGACCGGTGGCAATGCTGAGATTCGAACTCACGCTCTTCGGCTTATGAGGCGAGAACTCAACCCGCACACCACCGCGGCCCATACATTGTAATCAAGCATTGAATTAAACATGTCATTTATGCAAGTGGTCATTCCCAACCAGAATAGCCAAAAAAATTTCTGCTGGTCATGTTGATGTGATAATCAACAAAACTGTTTAACTATTCATTAATTACTATTATTCATTTGGCAGGCACAGGACAATTGTAACGTTATCCGACCTACCCTGGCACTGATGAGAGGCAAAACCTCGAAACCTGCATGTCTGCAGGTGGTCATTCCCAGCCAAATGAAGGACAATATGCTGTTTAATTACGAGACAAGCACTTGCAATTGGATCTTCTTGGAGGAACGTTGCACAAATATCTGTTAGATGTAGTTCATTATCTGTCGTGGCATTAGCTAGGGAAGTAGTGGTTTTCTGACAGATATTTGACTAATTTTTACACTTTGTCGGGTTTATTCGTTTCACTATGTTGATACTCTCCGGCAAGAAATAATTACATGAGCGGTGCATATACTGATGCTTCAATGTTTTCGAATACAAAAGATGTGGTTCAGTAAAATGTCATCATATATTATGATATATATTTCATTGAATTCCAAACATTGAAATCCTGTTGTTGCAGAACAATGAGCACTCACAATGCCCATTTTAAACAGGGCAATAAATATACTATTGTGCAACAAAGGCTACAAACAAAGTAATGATTGACATACATATGAAATACAACGTGCAGTGGAATTAATATTCGGATATAATTGTTTCATGTATAATAGATGCAATTCGATGATTTGAATTTCATTAATTTTTATTGTACGTCAGTCAATCAGTGAGTTGAAAAACGACAAAGTTTTTTCTGTTAATTTCCGAGTTTGTTCAGACACGTGACATCAGAGGCACAGCAACCTACTAGGTTGGTCTATTTTCCAAATCAACAGAATGTTTATTATGTATTCGTGAGGAGTCTAGAAAATCCTAATCTCATTTCACCATACTCGTAACAACACAGAACTTCAATGGCAAAACTTGCCATTCAGTCCAATCATCTATTCTATGCGGAATTCAATCCATTCAGTGGCGTGCCCAATATTTTTTTCTTGGGGGGAGACAACGCCCGATAGGACGATAACTACCAATAGGAAACGAAGCTTCCAGATCTGAGAAATGTGAAGTATTCTATCGGTCGGATCTTGGGGGGTGGTTCAAACCCCAAAACCCCCTCCTGGGCATGCCACTGAATCCATTCCTATATTTATTTCCAAGTCGGAAAATTCTTTAATGTCAATTGGTCATATTGATATTTCACAGGAAACACACGTCGCACAAATGAAACCCAAGCAAAGAATGATTTTGAGACGAGATGTTTTACTTAGTAGAATGAGAATTGATGAACATCAGAATAACGTTGTCGTCCGTGATTGTACTTGTGATTGGCCCACCAGCCTCAGGAGGGAGAACACTATGTAAAACGGTGTCTGTGTATACCGGGTGACACAGCAGACACGTAGCAGCCTGTATTTTTTTTATTTGGAGAGATAAAAATTGAAAATTTGCAGATATTAGGTAATCGATGATAGTGATTTCTCTGAACATAACGACCATTTTTTTAACTACCTCTTTGACTGGCATAGTTATCTAGCCTGTCTCATCTGTCTTGAAATTCTCTATTCAACTATGCATCACAAAGTGGCATTCGTTTCTCGTTTTGCATTTTATTTGATTGAAACATATCAAGTTGGCTCTGTTTTCGAAAATCTTCCAATGCTTGGAAATCAGTTAACCAATATATTTCAGTTTTTTCCATACCTGATCAATTCTTGCAGGTTGTCACTACTGTTCTCGCTCAAGAATAACCATCTGAAAATAACTCACGATATTGAGAAAACTGAGAAGGAATTTTTTTTTTATTTGCCTACTTGTGAAGAAATTATCTGTCTTTCTTTTGGGCCACGTAGCCATAATATGATTTTTCCATTTGGAAACATATAAACTTTATAATAATAATATAATTGACTGCTGCTGCGTTTCTCATAGCAGAAGGCACTTTGGAAAGTTTTTCTTGTAGCCAACAAGCAGAATTTTGTATTGATTCGAACAAAGGAACCACCTGCAGACTAGTTGAGAGGTTTTTGCCTTCCATCTGACAGGTCAATTCAGACAGCTTTGAGACCATCTGTTCCCAATAGTCATTTCGAAAAAGAAAAGTAAATGTTGGTTTGGAGTCATAAATTACTACAGTAAATACGTGAAAAAATATTTTTTTCTTCGCCCGTACTATGAAAATACACTTTTATGTCCATAGTCCGTTCCATAATGAGATTCATTATGATACAGATTTTTCAGGTAAACAAAAAAAAAAAGAAAAAAATACCCCCAAAAAAAACGGAAAAAAAAACGGAAAAAATACCCCTATATGCAATAACAATGGCCAGTGCACAAAAAGTAATGAAATTTCAACTGTGTGTCATGTTGAAGAAACTAGACCATATTTGAATCATTTTATAATACAGAGGGGTAGAACAACAGATTTTCCAGCCTTGCAAAAAGGCGAATCTGTCATGAGGTTAGTTCGTTCAGGAACAATCAATAAAATCATAAAATCAATAAAAATATAAAAAATCGTCTTTTCTGGTCGTCGACGATGAACATTCCACAGGATAGGTTAAAACTTTTATTGGTATGGTAAAATGAATCAAATATGGCCTTCTTTAACATGACAAACAGTTGAGATTTCATTACCTTTGGCCATTGTCATCGCATATAGGGGTATTTTTTCCAGTATTTTTTTTCCGGGGAGGTTTTTTTTGCGGGGGGGTATTTTTTCCGTTTTTTTTTCGTTTTTTTTTTTCGTTTTTATTCCTAGATTCATTTTTCATAACGATACAGATTTTTTATCAATAGAAACCCAGTTTTTCTATCAAGCATGCTGTGAATTTGACGTTTGTCCTAGATTCCCATCTAGGTGATTGTTTTATTTGTGAAAATCAGTTGTTATTAAATTTTCCTAAAATACAGCTAAACTTCGATAATTACATTATCAAAATATCTGATACCAGCGATATAGAAGAATTATAACATCGACTCCTCCACACATATCAGCAGAAAATGCAGAAAAAAATATTTTTATGTTCAATATTAGGTAGTATAAAAATGGAATTGTTATAGTTTTCCTAGGTAATACAATTAATTACAATTTTGTGGATTTTTTTATAGAAATACGAGTAATTACTGCTATTGTGTTCAATACAAATATACATATAATTTTTATAGTTCTTCATTATATATCGGGTGTAGAAAAAATTGCGTATGCAACTCTCATGCAATGGTTATATATAGACTTGCCTTCGGCTCGTTTTGTATCCCGGTTAATGCTCGTGTATTAATAACCATCATTACATAATCGTTGCATAATAAATACTATTTGCGAATCATTCAACAATTACGTAATGATGATTATCGTTCATTAGAGTAGAATTCGTAGACGATAGCAGTAAATCAGCTAAGTTTATTTTGTAATTTTCAAGTATCAGATAATGGTTATCTGATACTTTCACTTTCGATTGAATTGTCCGGTTCAATACTGTCATTTATTGAATATTTATAGGTCGGCAACAACAAAATGAGGATTCATGAAATTTATGTGACGATTTGAAGCTTATATACATCTGCCATATCTCATGTTATTACACATATAACTATTCATAACTGATTCTAGGCTAGGAAATCAGGAGTATATCCTAGAAACATTTGTGGATAATTAGTAATAGTTATAATAGCATTTTGTTCATGAGATATAACAATGAGAAAAGTATCCATAGGCTATCATCTGAATCTTCAAGTTTTTAGACAGATCCATAGTTTTAGCAAATTCTATACGTTTATTTTCCATTTTCAAAGGTCGATTGAGTGAAAATGGAAACGATTATGCAACTGATATTAATTTTTTTCTATGAACATTGTTTTGCCGTGCTGTAATGCGATATAATTATAGATTCGATTGGAGGAATTTATAAGCTACACCATTTTTGGTGTCTTGTAGCTCGAAAGTTGGTCATAGGATCTACAGGATCAAAATTTGAGAAAAATTAGCTGAAAACCATTTCACATAGAAAATGCACCGGATCTTTGATAGTTTTGAAAAAAAATGGGTCACTTCTCATATTTTCGAAAATCTTTGAACGAAACAATTGTTTTTTCTTCGTGTGAAATTTGAATGAATTTGGAAAATCTTAATTTGACCAAATTTTCTTAATACCACTTGTATTAATTACATTAAAATTTATTAAAATCCTGATGAAATTGTTTATTTCATAATATTCTGAGTTACAAGCGCATCATTTTGACGTTATAGCAGCTCATGCAGAATAAAAAAATCACTCACTAGAACATATCGTCTCATTTCAACAAAGTTGATTGAACTAAAATAACTATATTTTGTAGTCGATTCCAACTATTATTTAAAATATTTCTTTCAACACAAAAAAGATACAAATATCACCATGGTAAATGATATTCAAGAATAGTAGAATTGAATTCGAGATTGCAGTTGTAAATATCAATTTTCGTTCGGAGGGAAATTTTTTTTGTCCCTCTCAATCGTTTATTTCGATTGAAATCTCACATACCTACTTAAGAGACCCTACTTTCATCGATAAATACATATTATATGACAATTTTACTGCCATTGCAAATTAATGAAGCTGTAATTTTTTCATTTATGAAGGCACCTGGAATACTAGATTTCTGACGACTATACTCAATGTATCATCAGTATTGCGAAACTTATGGATGCAATGTCAAAAAATTTTCTACTTCTGCAGTACCAAAGGTAAAATTCTACTACCTACATCTTCTTTCTTACCTCTATAAAAAGTCAGTAGCAATCAATTGACTTCCAATATAAAATTCTATCCCAGAGTACATGAAAACTCTTCATAGAGAATATTTTGCTTACGACTTTGAGGTCAAAGCACTATCCGATGTCAACGAAAGAAATCCAGAATAGCAGGGGTCCAAAATGAGATCCTTGTGGAGCTCCAGACGTTTTCGTTAAAAGTTTCAATTTAGTTTCTTCATAAAAAGCGAGGTTATGAGAGGATTTGGAATAGTGTTTCTATTCGTCTCTCTGTATTTATATGCGTTCTATGTAGTGAGGAGGAATTACTCCCTTATCGAAACACAGAAGTGTATTCATCAAAGGCAAACTATTGTATTCCATTGATCAGTGATATTTACTGTGAAAGTTATCGACTTGAATTTTCCTGAACAAACTAACAGAATATACCACTTTAATACTGGTTATAAATCTATATTTCCACGTCTCATTTGCGAGTTTCTATACGGATTCGATTCTTAGTATTATTCCTCAATTTGAACAGTTTTATTTTCAGAAGATTGGCTGTCAAATTAATTTTGGGGCAATTTTTGTAGCAGTTTAACAAATTCATGTATGTTCAAAGTTGACTGACTGGCAGAAATTCAATTAATAATTTTTTGCTATTGCTCTCGATTCAATACTGGATCTAGCATGTTGCCTGTCATCATTTAATCCAGTTTTTCCAACCCTACCAGTGCCGGACTGGCCCAGTGAGATACTGAGAAAAATCGCGAGTTTGTCTGAAAATGTGCAAGAAACTTTTTCACATACGGATGTGGAAACAGAAATGCTACGTTTTGTTAACTCAGAAATAGCTATTTGTATATTCAGAGCGCAAAGTGATAGATTTCGATTTCAACTCCATCAAAATTGTTCAATTAATTAAATTTACCCCATATTGAACTCCGTGGTCAAATATGTGGAAAATGAAAGAAAACATCCGTATTTCGTGAAATTTGACAGATTTTAGTTTGAATCCTCAGCGATTTCACAGAAATACACACCTAGTGAGACTGAACAGGCAATGAACTAGGGTTATTGCTTTTTATTTTGACTACAAGTGCACTTGTGGCTGAATTCAGAATTTGATGCAGAAACTCAAAAAGCATTGACCCCCTATGGATATAGATATAACCATCTTTCATTTCCCAGATATTTGCCTGCCATCTAAGGGAATTAGCCAGGCTCATTGAGGGACTAATTTTTCAAAATCTCACCTGACTGAAATGGGTCAGTTCGGCATTGAACGCTACCCTAGCTTAAATCGTGACTCCAGAAAATACTCACGAATATGACAGGTCGAGACGAGATCATCCCTGTGTGAACAGCTGAGGAATAACTCATATGACAAACATAACACCATCACTCTATGACACCAATTCAACTAGTTGGTAATATTGAATAGTTGATAATATTAGAATCAACAATTGTCTATGTTTGTTCGGACTCTGATGTTTACTGAGATCAATTTTTCTCCCACCCTGCTACAAAATACCTGTATCAATGAATATTTGATTTACCTAAATAGTTTGGAATGATAGTAATATTTATTGAATATTTGTTTTTAAGCGAATTGAATGTAGGTGACATTACTATATGTGACAGTTCTATGTGGTAAAGTGCTATTTTAATAAACTGTTTTGAATTTAGTAAAATAGTACATTATCATTCAAAACGCGAAAAAATTTTTTTCTACAGTCGTTCGTTTTTACCCACTTTTTCCCACACTAGTGCGGTAAAGTAAAATATGTCAATTTAACGTTATTATATGTTAATTTTATTGATTTTATCTGTATATTACTATCCAAACTAATGTACTTAGGTTTTGATATTTAATGTAACCCAGACCATTTTTCTAGTTTCTGCAATTTTTTATCAATTGGAATGAAATAACAATTGGGATAATTTTATAAATTCACTTGATACATTTCTCGAAATCAATCGTCAATAACGTCAAAGTTTCAAGTCGAAGCGTTGTCAAAGTGAAAAATTCTGCATTTTTCAAATAATTTTCAATTTTTATTGGTTTCGTTGGGCGAAGAGCTTCTAGAAGCAATTTTAACGGCCGCAGATTTGGTAAATTCAGACATGTTACCTAGTAAATCACGAGAAAGATACGAGCAGCATTAAAAGCAATTTTTGAACTGGTCTAAGGAAAAAGAAAGAAAAAGCTTCAGAGAAGAGTTTTTATTTGCTTATTTTTCCGAACTTAGTAAGGTACTGAAATCCAATACGCTAAGGTTGCGTTAGTCGATATTGAAATGTTTTGTTAAAATAAAACAAAACCTGGACATAAGAAAGTTACGTGAGTTGACATCGTTTCTAAAAAAGCAAAATGTTGGTTTTCAACCATATAAAGCGCATATTTTTACCAAAGAAGACATAAGTTTATGCTAGCCCTTGATGAGATATATGTTATGATTGAATTAGGTACAATTTTTGCTCTAGCCGGTGCTTTTCTCAGAACTGAGCTTATGAAAATCACGCTTGGCCATATTCAAGATAAGGAAACCTAATAATTATTGTAAAAATTTTCGATTCGAAAAACCATACTTCAAGATCCTTTGTTATATCTGAAGACATAAATAATAGAACCTTTTTGAAGCTCTATAGAAAGTAGGCAAATTTTCGGCCTCCTACCACCACGCACAGTCGTTTTTTATGAATAATAGAAAAGGCAAATGCTCTGTCCAGTGCATAGGCCTGAACAAATTTGGTGAAATGCAGGCAGAGATCGCTACCTACCTAGGCCCACTTAACCCAGAACGTTAAAAAGGTCACAGTTTTAGACGATTCTCGGCAACGTTTCTGGAAGATTCAGACGATGGTATAACCTACAAAAAAAGCTCACTGCCCATCTGAAGAGTGAGTCGAGAAAATACAAAGTGAAGAAAGCTGCAGTATTGAAAAGAGCACAAGACGAGAGCTTCCGATAAAGAATATTCGATCTAGATTATTATTATCTCGTGAACTTTTGAACAGTTCAGATGATAAACTTTGAAATAATTAGGTTGCACTTATAAAAGGAGTGTCTGGTGCCTGTCGATGCTGTGAATTGACGAATTTGAAAATCAATGATGTACTAGTCAGGGGCGCATATCTGCCAGATACGACGATCCACATTTTACAAAACTCCACAATTACAGAAGTAGGATTCTATAACAATACTGTAGAGACATTAAGAATATTCATGTCCTTACATCCGAAGAAGTTCCAACGACTAATTCTTTTTACGATATATGCTAATCAGGAATGCACTCCATAACCTGTTAGAATCAACACTTTGTCGACAGTTCCTCGAAGAGTTTAAGAACCTTATAGCGACCATTGTATTGGTATTAGTAAGTATGGATGATGACTGATGCGCTGCGACCTGTTTAGATCTATTGTGCCCCATCTTCTTGCTATTTCAAGGTGTTCTCGTTTACAGCAGCCCCTCAAGCCCCAATTCCTTGAGGAATTTGAGGATTTTGAGGGGGTCTATTCGTGGTATTTTCCCATAGTGATCCCAGTATATTCAATCTCCAAACACTCCATCAATATATGGTGTGGTGTTTCTGGATGTTTCCCAGAGAATCTGTAGGTGCTGTCCTCCTCTAAGCCTAGATTCCTTAGGTGTTCTTTGAGTCTGCAGTGCCCCGTCAGAAATTCCGTGATTGTCTTTAGACTAGTTTTGCTGAGGTTAATCAGTGTCTTCGATCTCGCTTGGTTGAAGTTGCCGAGGAGATCTTTGGCCTGCCTTAGCCCTGGAACTCTTTGCCAGTATGTTGCTCTCATTGCTTTTTCAGTTGTATTGAGTTCTTCTTGGAAGTAAGATTTTCCAAGTCCGCAGAATGGTTCTGGACGGATCTGTGGCGTTGATGCCACTTTTCGTACCAGGGTCAGGGTGTCTGCTTCAACAACCTTACTGGCTTATAAAGCTGCTGATCTTACAATTGAACAACATGATGGTAAGCTTAGCTGAAGCAGAAAGTTATATCGAGGATTCTATATTTTATAAGCTTGATATAGCAAGAAAAATACAAGGTTTTCTGGTAAAAAATGAGATATTCATTGATTCCAGGGATTCATAAAAAACTAGTGGAATGAAGTAGATTCACTATTCCATTAGTGGATGAAGTGGTACTTTATACGGTTCATGAGTGTGGAAAAAAAAAATTATTTTGAAGTTACTGTAGATAAATATAATAAACTCGACTAAAAGTAAGCAAAATACGTATAAAAATAGTAAAATTTGTTACAATGGTGAAACCCAACTAGAAGGCATGGCCGTTACTTACAGATAATGTTTGTCAAACATAATCAAGGACAATGTTACTCACCACTTCGGTTCAGAACCATCGACTGATTATACTACAGGGCGGGCCAAGCGAGATTCATTCTTCTGTGTCCTGTGTCCCCGTTATTGAAACTAAAATCACTGATATTTGCCACGTTTATACCGCGATAGAATTTGGTACTCTGATTAAGTTGACCATATAGAATTCGAATCGACAGAATAAGTTACTGCATATTCACACACACTCACACAGTTTGGTTCTTATTTAGAAGGTTTGATAACAATTCAGATAGCGTACCGCTGAGCTATAAAAAGGTTTGCAACTCCACTTTTATGGATACTAGGACATTTTCAGCATATTAGAACACAGACGTAAGGCTTGGCAAGGATTCAAACCAAATTTAGGTGGTAGGTGTTTATACCAGCTTGGTTATCTAACTATTTTGGTGTAGTATGCATCAATTTTCAGTACTGAACCAAGCTAGTTACTTGATCAAGTGTACTGAATATACCAAGATTACGAAGGGTATTTGTTTCAAGTAAAATAATTAGTCAGCCCATCAAGACTAACCAATAAGAGGTCTACTTGCACTGTTCAAATCCCTTTATCAGCAATGAAAGCATGGCCTAATCAACGCACCTATCTTCTAATGGTTCATTATTAATACCATTGCACACGCAAGGAAAATTTCCATCCTTTTTCAAACTGGCCTCTGTGATTTTGATACTTATGAATTCTGAATTCTTTGCAGTACCGCTCTTTTCTGAATTATCTCACTACTGTTTGACTTCGTTAGAACATATAAAAAAATAAGAATCATTCAATAGCAAACTTTACGATTTTTTATTTGGGTAATGAAAAAGAGGTTATAACGAATTGATAAATCATTGCCTCTATTGGTTAATGGCGCACTGTGATTGGAAAGGACGCGCTCAATTGTCCAAGAATGGTATGAGTGAACAAAAATTAGTGAAAATCATAGGATACACCAATCTAACGTCATTATTGCCGTAGCTTCAGTTGAACCAAAAACACCACACTGAAATCATACTACCACTGATACTAATACTGAAAACACATACTTTCAGCAAAGAACAAAAGGTTTCTGAAAATCAATTCGTTTCAAACAAATGCATTTTCTCTTGAAGTAAATAAAATAATTTTTACTTTGTTTCCTGATTTAGTGTGTTTTGAATTACTTACCTAATATTTAAATTGAATTAGTATTCCTTAAATGCTCGTACCGAATATCACTCAATTCGAGTTTCCTTGCCTTGAGGCAATTTAACGAAAATAACTGCCTCTAAAAAAAATACCGTAGGATAAGCCAAGCCAAGTATAGGCCCCCATTCCGTTACACAAGAACGGACATCAGCCACGTTAATCCGAGCCAACTGAGACATTCGACATTTTTTACTTGGAGATTGGAGCATTTTTAAGTGTTTCAGGCGAAATAACTCAATTAGGCTCAATGTCGACATTGGACGTTGTTCTTTCAAGGTACAGACTGATAAAGTGAAATATGATAGCAAAAATGTTTATAAGTTATTGTTATTCGCAAAGTTGGCTCAATAAATTAAATTCTTGCAATCGGTGATGAGAGGTCAATCACCAAGTTTGATACAATTATGATAGTGCGTGAACTAACCTTCATATGAGTGATAACCGCTAATTTATATGATCTGATTAGGAACCAAGAAAATATCATATCATCGATGCTGAAATGATATAATATACACTAGATTAGAACGTGCATTACTAGAAGCAGTGTACATTCCAGAAGGTCCAATAGTAAAATTGGTGTGAATTATTTCTAGACTACTGATAATTCAGATTTCCTGACCTATACCGGGTGGCTATGGAAGTATTGCCTACGGAATATCTCAGTTATTGTATGAAGTAGGTTTGTGAAATTTGGAGTGTCGATATAATGACATAAGAGCTAGAATTTGAGCATATTGACATTTCGAAGTTAACTTCCGGTCTGACCGGAAGTAACATCAACTTTCTTATTTTAAATGGAAACCCTATTTTTTTCTTTTTGCTATATTCAACATTCAATTCCCTTTCTAATGACATATCACAAGTTGGTATCTAACCAGAAACTAGATCAGAAAGAAATTATTGAAATTCACCGAGTAGGCCGTGGAAGCAAAATGAAAGCCAAAAATTGAAAAGTTTGCTATGGAAACCATACGTCACTTCATAACAGTTGCTACTACTGTGATATTTTATTTTCTTTCGTCGGCGTTATAAAAAGCCGCCAAAAAAAATATTGGAAAAATTGGGAAAAAAACAATACTCTGTAGGTCCATGACTTAAATAGGAACATACAACTTTTTCTTGCCTGTACTATTCAGCATAACCATTCCTTTCTAATGATATAATAGAAAGTAATTTTTTGAAATGAAATACCAAAAAATCCAATTATTATTATTCAAATAACAAAAAAACAGATTTATCGAAAATTGATAGAATTAAAGATAAAATGAATTCAAGACAAATGTTCGAAATGCATTCCCTCAGCGTCAATACATTTATTGACTCTGATGATATTTTCATGTAAAACGTTTCTCAACATTTGGGGCGTGATATCTTGGAAAGCTCTACGAATTTTTACTTCTAGCTCATGTAGAGTTGTAGGCTGTGTGGAATACACCCTATTTTTAAGATGCCCCCATAGAAAAAAGTCGCACGGAGTAAGATCAGGTGACCTTGGTGGCCACCTGACTGGACCATGGGTTGTTATAAGTCTCTCTTGAAAGCGATTTTGAAGATAATTTCTCGCTATTCTTGAATTGAGGGGCGCCATCTTGCTGGAAGTACATTCTCTCAGTTATTTCCGCTGGTAGGTTGTTAATGAATTCCGAAATTTCATTCGTTAAAAAATTAAAGTATCTCTCTCCGGTTAGTTGGCCTTGAAAAAGAATGGGGCCAACAATATAAGTTCCAACTATTCCTGCCCAAACATTCACACCAAATTCTCCTGGAAGCCACCTTGTCAAAACCGGTGCTCAATGGATTATTTAACAGGAATAATACAAGGTAGGTACTGTACTTTATTTGGATCATTGTCGATAGTCGAAGTGTAAAGTGCTAAAAGTGTGAACGGTCTTTTGTTTCAGGTACTGGGCGATAGAAAACGAGCACCGGTTTCGACAAGGTGGCTTCCAGGAGAGATTTGGTGTGAATGTTTGGGCAGGAGTAGTTGGAACTCATATGTTGGCCCCATTCTTTTTCAAGGCCAACTAACCGGAGAGAGATACTTTAATTTTTTAACGAATGAAATTTCGGAATTCATTAACAACCTACCAGCGGAAATAACTGAGAGAATGTACTTCCAGCAAGATGGCGCCCCTCCGCATAATTCAAGAATAGCGAGAAATTATCTTCAAAATCGCTTTCAAGAGAGACTTATAACAACCCATGGTCCAGTCAGGTGGCCATCAAGGTCACCTGATCTTACTTCGTGCGACTTTTTTCTATGGGGGCATCTTAACGTTTTACATGAAAATATCACCAGAGTCAATAAATGTATTGACGCTGAGGGAATGCATTTCGAACATTTGTTTTGAATTTATTTTATCTTTAATCCTATCAATTTGAATTTTTTTTTTCGATAAATCTGTTTTTTTGTTATTTGAATAATAATAATTGGATTTTTTGGTATTTCATTTCAAAAAATTACTTTCTATTATATCATTAGAAAGGAATGGTTATGCTGAATAGTACTGGCAAGAAAAAGTTGTATGTTCCTATTTAAGTCATGGACCTACAGAGTATTGTTTTTTTACCAATTTTTCCAATATTTTTTTTGGCGGCTTTTTATAACGCCGATGAATGAAAATAAAATTTCACAGTAGTAGCAACTGTTAACAAGTGACGTATGGTTTCCATAGCAAACTTTTCAATTTTTGGCTTTCATTTTGCTTCCACGGCCTACTCGGTGAATTTCAATAATAATTTTTTTCTGATCTAGTTTCTGGTTAGATACCAACTTGTGATATGTCATTAGAAAGGGAATTGAATGCTGAATAAAGCGAAAAGAAAAAAAATAGGGTTTCCATTTAAAGTAAGAAAGTTGATGTTACTTCCGGTCAGACCGGAAGTTAACTTCGACATGTCAATGTGCTCAAATTCTAGCTCTTATGTCATTATATCGACGCTCCAAATTTCACAAACCTACTTCATACAATAACTGAGATATTCCGTAGGCAATACTTCCGTAGCCACCCGGTATTTCCATTTCAAATTCAAAGAGTATACTAATCCAATCACTCTTAATCGATTGGTATTCGCAAAATTAGCCACCCGGTATAAGGCGCTCATTTAGCCCTAGATTGAAATTATTAGTGGCGTTTCAGTGAGCACAACAGCCAACAATATTTCAAAAAAAGTAGGCCACTGATTTTTTTCACAGGAACTCTTCTTGAAATGACCTAACGAATCACTCCCTGCAGTTAGGAACCGTAGTTAGGAAACATCCTCTATAATGTTTTTTGTTGTCAATGTTCCTTGAATGTTTCACATTAGAACAACTGACTAATATTATCTAGACATAGAAACTGTTATACTTTTGAACTTTGGAAAGCATTTTTTGCGAAATCGTTAAATAAATTCGAAATATTAAATAAATGAAGTAAGTAACATTTTGGTTATGAATATATATAGGGTGTTCCAAATAAAGTCGGCACTATTGCCAACTCCGTCATTATTGATGCTACGAATTCGGTTAAATAGGCAAACTAGTAGCATTTTTAATGGCCTCGATGCAGAAAACAAAAAAAAATTGAGAGTCGCGTTTTCAGAATATTTCATAAAATGATATTTCTTTCGATGGAACACTCAAAATAATTTTTTCATGCATTTCGATTCATAATAACATTCTCAACAACAAAGCTCATATCACCTTTCTTCCTAAAGTGGAAAATGAGCGACTTATGTGGAAATATTTCTTTCTTTCACTAGTACAAAAATTTTCATTGTTTTGGTGAATAAAACCTCATGATTGTCCAAACACCCTAGTTTGGTACATATACGAATAACAATATTTTGTTACTAATAGCAAAATAAGACAGTAAAAAGAAAAAAATTGTGCTGGGATGTGAACTCGTGATCATCGTGTCGCACCACCCATTTGACACCATTGAGCTATTTGGTATTAATGTACAAATCGATAATTTCCATCTTAAAGCCATTCCGCTAGCCGCATTTATTTTGTGAATCAAAATATGACTGCTCTAATGATAACTTTGAAGCCGTTTTTGTACAGAACAGAAAATACTGGAGGTTCATATAATGTTGTTGGAAAAAATGTGTTTGATTCGATAAAACATAATTATTATGAGCAATCAAGTTGCCTTCAAACTTTGTTGAAATACTATTTGTCAAATATTCTCAAGTATATCATGACAATGTCATACATTATTGTAACTGTCAACTACTGTTCGAATATTTTTCGAACAGCCGGTTTCCCATCAAGAAAAATGTGATATGTTAGAATCCTACTAGGTTTGCTAGAAAAATAGCGTAAGAGCACTCCAACACTACAGCAATTCGTTTCCTGATCGAGAATTACTTAATCGGCGTTTTTTGCGGTGCTTCATCGTCGATTCAGGAACGATGAAAAAGTTTTTGAGACGAGAAGAACTAAAAAACGTTTTGTAATATCTGAAGATACAGAAATTGACGTTTTATCCTACTTTGAGATATATCCAAATAATTTTATAAGATTTATTTAGAGAAATAGCTGTTCCACTGTCTTATATTCAACGAATTCTGAAGAAACATAACATTTCTCCTTATAAGTTAAGACCAGTGCAAACACTAGAACCTGGTGATCCTGAGAGATGATTGGGGTTTTGTCGGTGGTTAATGAATAAATGCAGACAAGATCCAAACTTTTGTAGAAATATTATATGGAACGATGAAGCTAATTTTTCAAATCGTGGGATGTATAATAGAAAGAATGTTCATCATTGGAGTAGACAATCCATTTCTAGTTCATCCCCACAATCCGCAAAGACGATTTAGTATTAATGTTTGGTGTGGTCTATTTAGAGGCAGAATTATCGGTCTATTTTTCTACCATGGTTCTTTGAACGGACCCCGTTACATTAATTTATTAACAAGAGTGTTGGAAGAGTTTTTCAATGATCTTGATCTGGAGGCTCGTCAGATGATCTATTTTCAGCTGGATGGAGCACCAGCACATAATGTCAGTGGCGTAAAAAGAATGCTGCGAGGCAAATGGATTGCTACAAATGGTCCTGTTAAGTGGCCCCCTCTTTCACCAGGCATGACACCTCTAGATTTTTATTTTAGGGGATTTCTGAAAAATGAGGTGTACAAAATGAAACATAATAATGTAGATGAACTGAAAAATTATATTGAAACTATAATTAATAGAATTGATGGTCAAACAGTGTTGAATGCCACACGTAGTGTCAATAGAAGGGCCGAAATATGTGTTCAATAAGAAGGCGGTATTTTTGAACATTCATTGTTATAAATGTTTCCTATTCATAAAACTGTCTTATTTTCACCTTTACGAAAAAAAGTCAAATGAGATTTGTTGTTGAAAATGTTATTACGAATCGAAATGCATGAAAAAATATAGGGTGTTCCATTGAAAGAAATATCATTTTATGAAATATTCTGAAAACGCCACTGTTAATTTTTTTTGTTTTCGGCATCGAGAAGGCTATCAAAAATGCTACTAGTTTGCCCATTTAACCGAATTCGTAGCATCAATAATAACGGAGTTGGCAATGGTGCCGACTCAATTTGGAACACCCTGTATATGATTGGTAAAAATAAATTTATTGGGCTCCGCCGTAAAATAAGAAATGAGTGAATAAACTTACATAGTTTTGTCTCCTGGTTACGAATTCTAAGAAAATTCGAGGGGGTTTCGATTACTCTTTGAGTTATGCCCTTATCAAACATGAATTTTCCAAATAGTCACACAAAATGACCTCTTGATTTTGTCGATACTGTTCTCCAGACGGTTATCTACCGAACTCCACGGTTACTAACACCAAGAACAACTATTTCAAATATGAGCAAATTACTCCCCCTTCATTTATATACTCATGTGTTGAATTTCATGGCACAACTCAAAAAATAATTTGGACTCCCTTGAATTTTCTTCAGATTCTTGTTCAAAAATAAGTGACGAAAAACAACTCATTTGCAAATCACGCGATGATTTCGAATTTAAATCAACTACTCAAAGTTCCAAGCTAGAGGAAACAGAGTTGTTAGATCTCTTATGTCAAATGGGTTGGTTGGAAACATAAATAAATGACTTTGATGAAAGGTCAAATTGAACGAACAAGAACCATTTATTTCAAGAATAATAAATCCTGTTTTTTTATGTTGATTTGTTGATAGGAGCAAGAATATTAGAAGAAGTTTCATAAATTGTTGATGATTATCAGTAATGTTTTTCACTTCCAAGCTAGAGGAGACAGTTGTTAGATCTCCAAAGTCAAATGAAAAGGTCGGAATCAAAGGGTGGTATTCATAAAAGTTAGGAAATGCTTATACTATGGGTTTGTCTCTCTCATAACTGAATGAAATGAATTGGACTATTTCAAGAAATTCGAGTAAAATAATTTGATCAAGGTTCATACGTACGACCCATAATAAATGAATTATTGGTGAAACGCATGGTCAAAGAGTACAAGTGAGAGAATTTTTTTTTCTGAAATGGCTTCAGCTAAACAAATCCCGTGGATCATACTGAAATTAAGTTCAATTCTCCAACTAATAGTATTCATTAGAATGATATTCAAATTATTCTCTTTCAGTGAACATACTACCCAGTATGTTAGACCTTCCAAAGTTTGGTGGAAAATGCGATATGTCGTTGTGATACATTCGATTCAATGAATCATTCAAATGATAACTTGTCACCTAGTAACCTCCTGTAGCGCTGTTTGGGAGAGTTTTAAGCTGTGTTCTTTCAGATCTTCATGGGTTCGTAATTGTGTGATTTGTTCATTTTACTCACATTTATACAAAAAGAAATATAATTTCTTTGTTTTCGATTTCTCTTTCTTTGATATTTTGTCGATTGTTTATTTCAACTATTCCTTTACAGTTAAAATAAGAAGATTCAATGTGAATCTGTTTAACACACCTTTATACCTTTCAGTCTGTTCATTGGTATGAACAGTAAAATCGTCTCCTGAAATCTGTCACTATCTCCCAGTCCTGTATGAAGGAAATAAAACACATTTGAGGTCGATCATTTTATTATAATTTTCAATATTCGTATCAATCTATTATAACAGCATCAGTACCAATTTCAACACATTAATATAATGTTCTTTATTAATCATTACAATATTAGTGTTTCAGTACCCTATGTTATATACAGTTGAAATTCTCCTACTTCTATTACTATATCAAGTTTCTTATGAGTAAAAGATATTCATTTTGGTCATGTTATGATGTATCACCACACATTGTGCTTAAAAATACGCCTTGAACTTCTCATATATTCATTTAGAGTAGTTTCACAATGTTTCAGATGACCAGTATTCTCGATCAGGTGCTTATTAAGATTTTAGTAGATAGTTTTCGATACCAGGAACTGGCATATATCAAAAACAGGTTACTCAACTCTACACCATATTTATATTCTAATCCTTAACTGACAACTGCGATTAGCTACTTTTGTACGAGACGGTAGATTTTCAAACTATTTCAACAATATGGGAAAAAATTCACGATTTTGCTGTACTCTCCTTCCTGAACGTATTATCTGGATAAATATGAAAATGTTGATTTTGTTGTTGACTGAAAATCTTCGTGATCGACATTAATTTTTATGGTATGATACGGAATCAGCTAGTAGAAATATATTTGAGAGAATTAGCGATTTTTTGAAAAAATGCAAAATAGAAGCTTTTGAAATTCATATGGCGCTATGGAACATTTTTACATTTAATGTCTTTTTTATGCTAAACCTTGTTTCTGAGTATGTTCAAACCATATATTTTCGAAATCAGCAAAAAAATTTGCGGATATAGTGCGAATTTGAAGTTAAATTGATTATTTAGCATTTTTCATGATTTTTAGAGGTCTACCTTTTGGGAATTTTTGCTAGGGTTATTTTTGCACTAATTCAAGTGAAATTCACAGAATGTTCTGATTTCAATATTCTGAATCGATTGGCGATCGCAGAATTGCTCTATCTCCAATCGTTCTCCAGTTGAACAGTTCATCAGAAGTTGAGAGAAGTAATTTACCGCCAATTTTTTTATGTTTAGAACCAGTTCATCGAGAGTTGATGGGATGTAGCGTCATTTTGAAAGACGAAAAATAATAATTGTTGGAATTTCAGTTTCCTTCAATATCGAATATTGCATCACTTGACTTTAATAGTCTTTGAATCTTTTGAAAATGTTAAATCAGCTGGTATTCCTGAATTAGAACACCATTTTACTTAGAAAATGTGGATTTTCTTGATAGCAATTTCTTTTTTTTTAAAATGTTATATAAATATAGGTAATTTTTCATCGAAATGAGTTTTTCTTTTATGATTCGGGAAGATACAACTGAGGAGAACTGGCTATTTCTGAATGAAGTGAAACAAATCCAAAATTCAGTCTTTTAGGATCGACTATTACATCTTTTGACTTTAATCATCTGTGAATCTTGAAAATATTTGAAATCAACTCATATTTTTGAATCGTGGGAAGATGCATTTTTTCGACAAAAAAAATCATCTGAAATTTTATAAATTCGTCATCGACATTCATTTTTGTGGTATGTTTTCGAATCAGCAGAAAAATGGATAATAAAAACTTTCAAAAATAAGATAGCATAAGTAATTTTTTTAATTTCAAACCACTTATCTGAGCATTAACATCTTTTTCATAATTTATCCTTCTACGAGTATATTTCTTTGCCTATCGACATGAATTTAATTTTATTATTCTTTTCATAGCCCGAATCTAGTTCTTGATATACATTTGAGGAGACGTGGCTATATTTTGGAAGAAGTAAAATAAAAACTTCATGAAATTCGGTTTCATTCAATATCGAATATTGCATCAGGTACTTGACATTAATCGTCTATAAGTCTTTCGAAAGTTCGAAATTAGTTCGTATTTTTGAACTAGAATGCCATTTCACATAGAGAATGTTGATTTTATGGATAGGTGCATTTTTTCGACTGAGTATTTTCTGAAATTTTGTCAATTCGTCATAGAAATTTATTTTTGTGATGAAATTCAATTTCAGCTCGTCAAGATACTTCAAAGAGACGTTTGCGATTTTTCGAAAAAAAATTGAAAATTAAAACTTTTTAAAAATATATCAGGTGAGAGAATTTTCAACCTTATTCTTTATGATGAACCATATATCACTTATTTTCGTAATCAGCATGAAATTCTGCGTATATCGTGCAAATTTCAAGGGAATGTGATAATTTTGTATTTTTCGTGGATTTTTTTCACTCATTCAGTTGAATTCACAGAGTATACTAATTCCTTTTTCTTAGTGTGAATTTCAAGTGAATCCGATAACCTCAGGACATTTTTCGAGTATTATTTTCTGTAAAGTACGCCTGGCTGATTTCGAGTTTATGTTTATAACAGTTTTATGGTACTTTCATAAATGACGTAACGTATTCCTTACCTAAAACTTAACGTAAAATTGACCACAAAATAACTCATGTCTTTATGCACAATTTAACATAAAATATACTCAAACGGATAAAGTTTATTTTCACTGAAGTCCTAGTCGTCGAATAAAATATTCATTTTGGGAACGTTTTGTATTTGTTTTATCCAGTAGAACAAATAAACAACCAGAAAGACGGACAAGTAAGCTGATTAATTGAAACATATGGCATCACACGTGAAGAGGTAAGGGCCTCATCTTTCCTAGTTCGCACAAGTCTCTCGAAGAATTCTGAGAATACAGCTATAGTAGATGGATAGAGAAAGAAAAAGTAGAAACAAATACCTAAAATTGAAGATAGGAAAAATAGTAAGAGAAGGAGTAACGGAAAAAAAACACTATAATGGATTAATTTTGGAAAGGGAATGTATACACAAGGTACAATATTAATAAGAGTTGGCTGTTGCAGTGACGACGTGAATTTGCGAAATTAATTAAAAAAATTAAATTTGACCTCGACAAGATGCGAAATGTAAATTTAAATTCAATAATACTAGTATGGACCTTGAGTAACGTAACTTCTCTCCTTACTCTAAAGCTAACAAATCTAAATTCCTCCAACGATAAATAACACCTACTCATAGTTTCTGCTGGGTCCTTTTTCCAGACACTATCTTTCTGGAATGTAGAATGAAGAACTATTCAAAAGAAGAACTGTTTATTTTCCAATATTTTACTGATGTACAAACTGGGTTCAGCCAATTCTGTATAGATTGAGGTATCAAAAGTATTATGATCCTTTGAATACCTTATAGTCTGTGCCAGAAGGAGAAAAGTGGCTTCTGAAATATTTGCAACAAGACCACCGCCCTGTGTATTGTAAACAGATTATTTATCGTGTGAAGAAATCAACAATACAGAACCATTTGGAAGCAGAGTTATTCCAGCGAACGCTATTTATCAAGTTCAACTCAAACGAAAAAAAAAATACTGTTTTCTTATCTCAATTTCATCAGAGAAGTTATAAACTTCCCGACAATGCAACGCCTACAGCGGGTTATTCCGCTTTATTCTCATCCGCCAGTTCACCCTCTCTGTCACCTCGACCTCTTTACGTCTACTTCTGGAAGCCTGCTTCAAAACACTGCAATTCCATTACAACTTTCGCATGGATTCCAATCGCCTCAAGTGTCGCACAAAAGGGTCTGAATCAGTACATATTTAATAAACCAACATCATAAAGAATTTAAACGGGTATATAAATAAAAGGTTCTCCGAAAAATAATCACTGATTCTGTCATTCATACTTGAATAGTAGATCAATATTTTTCCTATTAGAAAAACTGTGGTTTTCATGCACAGCATCACACGTTAAAAGGTAAGGGCTATGTCTTCCTTAGCTTGCACAAGTATCTGACTTCTGAGGGTTGCTTACTACAAGAACAACAACAATATCAATTTTTAGCAAGGGCCACGTGATTTTTATAATCTCATTCGCCAACACTTACGACTTACTAAGACTTAATTACGAGATAGAAGTCATAATTGATAAATTACAACTCACTTACTCGTAATTCCAACTTACTTAGCCGTAATTATGAGATCAAAGTCGTAATTTTAAAATTACCACTTACTAACTCGTAATTTCGACTTACTCAGTTGTAATTTCGACTTACTTAGTCGTAATTTCGACTTACTACGACGTAATTACGAGGTCTGAGTCTTAATTATAAAATTACGATTCAGTAACTCGTAATTTCGACTTTCTAAGACGTAATTACGAGATGAAACTCGTAATTGTCAAATTACGACCAACTAGCTCATAATTCCTACTAACTGAATCGTAATTTTCACTTACTAAGACGTAGTAACGAGATCTGAGTCAAAATTGTGAAATTACGTCTCACCAACTGGTAATTACCCCCAAGACGCAATCACGAGGTTGAAGTCGTAATTATAAAATTATGACTCAGTATCTCGTAATTTTGACTTACTCAGACGTAATTACATGATGAAACTAGTAATTGTTAAATAACGACTTACTATTTCGTAATTCCGACTAACAAGTCGTAATTTCTACCATTGAATCAGCCATTAGAAATTAGTAGGCAGATATATAGTGCATATATGTCAATTTGTTTATCATTCTAGCTGTACTATTTTCCATAAATATGGCTTGAATAAATACATTTCTTCATGCAGCTGCTATTTCGAATCTGTATTATCTACTACAGATTCTAAATTCGAAAATATGGTAGTTAAACATGATAAAATAGAGGATTTTCAGAAGATACAACTGTTTAAAAATGTTGGTCCTCTACAAGCAATTTATAAATATATCACAATATACATTACATATTCACCTACAACACCAAAAAATACATTTCTTTGTACAAAACGGATGGAATATAGTGTCAAATCATCATACTTCTTCGAAGAAAACTCATTATCGAAAGAATATTTCAAAACACAGAAGTTGCGGAAAAGATGTTCATTTATCAGAAGAAAAGGTCAAATAGTTCGTGGTATTTAAGAGTTCACCCAATATCTTTGACAGTTGGACTCACTCGAAATCTATATTATGTAATCTTGTGAGATTTGAATAAGTTTCACTTGATCAACCGAATTAACTAATTTTATAACTTACTGATTGGCCAATGTTTCAGCCACACTCAGCAGTGGGGATGGACTGGAGTATTAGTGATACTACTCATTGATATCCGTATATTTCAAAATAACTTATAGATACCATCAATGGTTCTTATGATATTGAAATGAAAAATCTTTAGGGAATTGGGTAGATTTTGTTGAAAGTGTATTACATCCACCAATATTTCAAAACTGAATATGAAATTTCTAACGACAGATCGAAGGAAATTTGGTATCATTTCTGCAACTTCTGAGATAAAACCTATAATTTTGAACTCAGATGAGAGAGTATAATATCTAGAAATATAATAATGCTTTATATATGATATGCTACACAAACTATTACTATATTGACAACTTTGTATTCATCTTCTTTCTTATTCACAAACGAAGTTTAAAGCTTTAAGTTTATTCAGAAAGGCATGCTATACATAAAACACGACAATTGGTATCGGTCCTGAGCAATCAAAAAGATAATAATTTTGTGTTACAAAATAATAAGCACTTGAATTATTTATGGTAGTGGATCAATATTGGATTTGGGGCTGAAAATAGCTATCCATCAAATACAATTTCCCAAATACATTTTTATCATGATATTGATTTCGTCTAAATTAACTAAGTAAATGTTTTATTGGTATATGAAGTTAGATTCATATCTCCAAATTACTTTCTACGTTAACGATACTTGTTATTACATCAAAAATTCATCAAAACACCCCAATAACAATTCGTCCACACAAAATATCAAATATGTGAAAATCTCATAAATTTTTCAAGAATTAATTCAGTTTGCTAGTTTATGAATGAAGTTAGGTAATTTGTCTGGAAGATTAATGAACAACAAATATTCAATGCGATTTTTCATTTGATCATGCTGATTCCATCATTTTCTCAAATATGTTCGATAGGTTTCTTTCAATGAAAATATTGAACCATAACCATAATTATCTGATAATTTTTTGGATCTTTTATTACCAAACATCAAAAAAATCATTATAAAAGGTAATATGAATTTCTATCAAGAATCGTTAACATTTATTAAATTTTTTGAATAATGCTATTCTTTTTTACCAAGAAATATCAAAGAATGTTCTGAAATGCAAACCCATGATATTCTATTTGAACCTACCAATTTCATCATTTATCAAATATATCGATATTATTATGAAAATCTATTCAATTTTCTCAAATATGTTCATGGGCTTCTCCCAATCATCCATATACTTGATCCATTATCATAATTACTTTTATTGTAAAACGTTAAAGTTTCATTATAAAAGTTAAAATGGATATATTTATCAAGATTAGGCTACATCAATTCAACATTTTTTTAGAAAATGTAATTTGTCTTCTTTATCGAAAAACAACACATATTCAATAGTGCAAAAACTTGCACAGTTGCTGTTGTCTTGAACAAATAGATATTTCAAAAATAGTTTTCAAAAACTAAATGATTTTAACATTTTAAATAAACGTGGTCTTTAGAATAATGAGTAAGTGGTGTTCGTTTCAGGTTATTTCATAGTTTCCTTTCAATTTGCATTTCTTCCTTGAAGAAATAATGTAGAATATTGATTTTCTTTGAAATGATATGAAGTTATGTTAACTCCAGAGCCCTCAAACATTTTTTACTATGGAATGAAAAATTTACTACTAATTTCAAAAATACGTATCAAGCATTCAACTTGCGTACAAACGAGGTAAATTTCTATTTTCTGTAGTCTGACCGAATATATGTGTTTAAATTTTATCAAATAGCACAAAATAGTAGTACAATTTCAATCTGCTTTTCTTCAATATAATCATATCATTTAATTATTCGTAAATCTAGGATGTATATATATATATTTTACTTTTGATCCTATTTTTAGTATATGTTTTTGTCCATATTTTTCTGTGAATATTCTTATTTTACGTATTTGTCTTCGCTTTGACAACGGGATGTTCATCTTTTGACAATAAAATATATTTTGATTGATTGATAGGTTCGATAATACAAAAACTTATAGTCATCGTACTTATAAGATATACGATGGAGTTTTCAGTCCATAGATGCAATTTTTACTGAAATGTGGATGATTCTATATACCTTGAGTGGGGTTCGGAATAGAACACTGACCTAACCAAGGATTTTCCATAATACTTATCTCCTTATACAGGACATATACATATACTTGCTACCATTTATTTCCCTAGCATTGACGAACTTTGGCTGGAAGTAACATTGTTTGCAAAAGAA
Organism: Chrysolina americana; assembly: GCA_958502065.1. Lineage (NCBI taxonomy): Eukaryota > Metazoa > Arthropoda > Insecta > Coleoptera > Chrysomelidae > Chrysolina > Chrysolina americana. The sequence continues at coordinate 65,201,976 of OY293416.1, read as the reverse complement.
TTCATTTGTGAAAAAATATCTTTCCTTTGTTCTAAAACCATATCCATTGAAATGAATTCAAAATTGCATCATAGAGCAAGTAATAAAATATTTGAGAATTCTCGCCAAGCGAAGAACATTCAAATTTGTTCCAAGAGTTTCCAGGATATAGAAATGTATTTCGAAAAATCTCCTTCTAATCATTCAGTACTATAGAAGGTTGAAGAACCCAACTTTTGAAAATTGTTCTTGATCGTCATGCATGAGTAGTTATTTGATGGCGTAATTCAGCAATTTGCATCCGACTAATTGCGATTTTGTTGAATCGATTTCGCGTCGAATGCCTTTCCATTCATTGAAACATTTTTCCAGTACACTCGTTCCAGACAGTGGCCACGTGCAACAAAATATGTACGGAAAATAATGTTTTCAGTTTTTTCAACCTGTCGAAAACAGAAATTTTTATTGACATCTCTCTGTGTCCAAATTACTGCCGGTTGAATGACATCAAATTAATTGCTTACCTGTGAGAGATTTTTCTGGTTCATCAATTTGCAGGAAACATTGAATTGATCATACTCTAGTCTTTCCATCGTATATCAAATTATGGTAAGAAGTTTAGTTATTCCTACGACTCAACTCGATCGAGTAGTAAATACAGCCCTTGGGACCTATCACTCCACTTCCAATTTCAGCCCCGCCCTTCTAACTTTCGACCAATCAAAACACACTATAAACCAGAATCACCTCCCATGTCCCTTGTTACCTGCTTTCAGTTGTCATTCACATTGTCACATGATCCCCAATTCAATATGACCACCAATTTCCAGCTGTCAGGGACACCGTCTCTCTACCGCATTCAATTGTTATGCATAACCTGCCATTTGCCATGTTTGCTACCTGAACAACGTGCCATACTTCAATGATGAACAAAAAATATCGAGTTTTTGAGGATGAGATTATACAGAGTTAACTACCACTGCTTACCAGAAATGAATTATGGTACTGATCTGTCATGTAATTTTTGAGAGCTATCCGTGATGATATGAACTATTTTTTTGTAAGACAACCTCCATAGAAACACCACTGAATTATGGAATTGTATAAACACAGCAATGGTTTGGTATACATGCACCCCTGTTGTTTAATCTTACGATAGCTGAGTGCAGAATAGAAGAGAACCAATAACTGTCGTTTTTGACATAACACGTGTGCTCCTGATAATTCCACTGAAGAACCTTATCGTTTTTGTCCAATTGCGTTTCAAGCATCAATAAAGATCATGACTATGACTATGACTGATGGATTCACCATTGTATACAAACGGCTACTGTGTATTCTTAGTCACTTGTTGAGTTTTCTTTATTCATAAGGCCTAGTTCATGTAAACGTAAGGTGAGGGAACGCAAGAACGGGAAAACGCAAGGTAAGGTATGAAATTTGAGGTAACGCAAAAGTTGATCAACTTTTATCTCTCTGCGGTGAGTTACCTCAAGTTCCATACCTTAAGTTGCGTTTTATCATGAAAGTATCTACACGATTCCTATAGTTCACCTTCCTTCCGTTCTTGCATTAACTTACCTTACGTTTACATGAACGAGGCCTTAGAAACAGTGTGGAAGAATCATCTAGACAGTTTACATTATTTCTTCGAGTGATTTGCTAGACACCTACTCATTACTCCTGAGTAATGCTGACAGAAACATTGAACAATCATCACTCACTCTCATGAGCATTACCGGTAGTTGTGGAATATCTTCCCGGAGTTTAATGAGAACGAAAACTATGCATACAGTGGTTGAGACTTCAACAAAACGCAAATAAAGAAGCACCAACACACTGAAAAATAACACACGAACACTATCACACGTCCGAGTTCTTCAGCTCTTCCAGAAGCGGCTCTGTGATCTTGCTCTCGTCCATCTGGATAAAAACAGGCGACGATCTGTCTTCCTCAGGAATAGAGGACCTCCTATGGAAATCGAAGGAGGTAATGTCCAAGCTAGTCACCAGTCGCTCTGGCTTCTGTTTCTTCAGAGCTGGCTGTTCGAAGCTGCGCGATATCTTCGGCCTCGCGCCAGTATTCACATCCACTTTCTCCTCCGCTGGCAGCACGGGCAACTCCATGGACTCCAGAGGAGTTTCGAAGCTGATGGTGGGATGGTGGCTGCAGGACGGCCTGTCCAGTATCGGCGGAGTTTTTCTGTCGACGCTGTGCTCGAAGCTGATGAAGTTTCTGTGGCGATATTGGTTCCGTTCGGCGAAACACGAGGATCTTCTTTTGCGGTACTGGTGGTGGATGTACGGTCTGTCGATCGTTATCGACGGTCGATGACGAGACGCGTAGTAGGGTCTCTCGATGGTGATGAGCGAAGGCCGACGTTCTCTATTCAGGATGGGAATGATTGAACCTGGAACAAAAGAGAAGGAGTGAAGTTAATCGATGGCTATTATTTTTTTTTTCAATTGTCAAATAAATTAAAATTTAACGAAACACTTCATATATAGGCTAGAGGTCACTGAATTAAAAGACAATTTTTGACCATATCGAAGTATTTTTAGATAACAATATAGCAGAATTGGCAGATACCACCACCAATCCCCATAATCTATTGCCAAAGGCCATCGTCAGAGTTTCATCATTTTCAGCAATAGATTGCTGCCTGATAGGTGAACCATGAGTTGATAGGTCACCAGTCCGATGACGAAAACCATATTGTTGAACAGTCACAATTTGAGAGCATTCTAGAGATTCCATGACCTCAATGTAGATGACTCAACGACTTTTCAACGAATAATAGCACGTTAGGTCTATAATTGCTATGTAGGTTCTTTTTTGATTAATTTTCATCATTATTTGTATCAGTTTGATGGTCTTTCCTGGAAACGATGGGCGGAATTCCGTCATTTCAACTAGCTCTTCAGATATTGAATCTTCCTACCGATAATCTATTCGTCAATCATCCTTAGTTAACTCATCAGGCAATCAGAAAAATCAAAGGCACAAAGGAAGGCAAACTTCTTCTGACTACCAAGGAAAGATGAATGGCAGAAAATGAGTAGAAGGAAGTTTTCCACTTGAAATAAATGGCCAAGGATACCAACCCCTAGAAATAATCGAGGCAATCAAGAACACCACCGAAATATAATCACATAAGACCAGAACCATAGGTAATGACAGACATAGTGACAGCAACTATTAGACTTCAGATACAATTGGAGATTGGATGTTATCACTTTTGAGTTATGCCAATTTGGATATCATAAATGGATTAGGAGTTCAAGGGGATACCTGGAGTCCGGGCATCCAAACGCTACTCTCACTCCACGATGAGTTCTGATGAATTCGTCGGAACAAACAAACGCCTATTTTTCAATGGGAGTATTTATACTGGCAGCGAATATCACGTCGTGCATGTTCTGATGTAGATATGCAAATTTTTGCGCCTACAACCACGAACACGTGCAAGGCAGAATGGAAATCTGCTATAGATGTAGCTAGCCTGGTCATAACGTGAACGAATGCAAAAACCACTGCCCACTCTTCGAAGAGAGGTATGAATCAGGAGCCATGAAAATAGGGCCTTTAAACTTACCGTAAAAATTACAAAAATAACTACCATTGAACAGCCGAATACTGAAGTAAGGCACAAGACCAACTGAACAAAACGAGAACTCGTTGTCGATGGGGAATGGTCCAAAAAGATTGAAATAGTACAAAAGACTCTGGTATCGATACAGACGTACTATATAGAACTTGAAAGTGCGAGGTGATAAATTATGAAGGAGACACAAGATGTACGTATTTTCATTTCAAAAGTAACATGTTCAATCCACCTTTCATTTTTAGGGTTTGATACAGTTCAAGCATGAACAATTTCTACTCTAGTGCTCTACTTAATTAAAAAGTGCAGTAGATAAATACCTTTTCTATTACCTGTGAGCGACGCCGTTGGACTATGTTCGTTAACTACTAGGTGTTGGATATCGATAGCAGATTTAGAACGCCGTGGGGGCGGGTTCAGCATGGCTATTGTAGAGCTACCGACAAACACTGAATTCTGTCGGGGTCTTCGGATGATCGGCGATGGAAGGGCCGACAGAGGATCCGTCAAGGCGTTTACGTTGTACTTTGAGAATGACATTCTTGCCTGAAAATAAGATAAGAAATAACTTTCTTACAGTGACTTTCAAAAAGTAAGCAAAAAATGGAAGAACATCTTTATTTGTGCTTTTCTAAATAAAATCAATCTGTTATCAAGAAGAATGAACAATTCACTGGTAAAACTCTGCCAGGATTCATGCTTGAACACGCTGTATATTTGAGTATTTACGAAAAAACGAGTTATTTTGAAAATGTTGACACCACCTAGTGTCTTGAAAACCAAGTATGACCGGACCTATGTTTATACAGGTTGTTTCTACAGGGGGTGATTTATTAGGTCATGTTAAGAAGAAAAACTCCCATGAAAAAAGACAGTGGCGTACTTTTTTTCATAATATTGTTGGCTGTGGTGCTCACTGAGACGCCACTGGCCCTTAATAATCTCAAGCTAGTATTTTACGAACCTCATACTGATAATTCGTTACAGCTGACGTACTGCGATTCTGAAAACTTTCACTGTTAGCTTCGTATACAGGGTGATTTACGTTGACCGTGCATTAGAAGATTTTCAACTTCCAGTTCGATAAGGAACTTGAAATTTGGTCTGCTCTCATAATCAATGCTTTCCGTTCTACCTACAATATTTTGAGTGCTAGAGCTATACAGAGTATGTCAAAAGTTGGTAACACTTTTCTTATTTTAAGCGTACACCTGCTTTATTTTGATTTGATTGGCCTTCTGATTGTGAGTTTGAACAACGCAAGTTATATTTACTCATGTATCATCTTTGATATATCTCAATTTTTCTGAGAAAAAATAAGTTTAAGATAACATGTGTAGTTCGCAAACCGTTCAAAATTAGGAAACCAAATTTGTGGGTCAGTTAGCTGGTAGTCCAGGCTAATATCTGATGTCCAATGGTTAGTCCCATATTGTACCATATTGGCGCAGGCAATTTTCTAATGTCGCATTTGAACATTGTCAAAACCTTAATTTCAACAAAAAATGGCATCTACAATTTTTTTGACAAAATTCGAAAGAAACTAGGATTTAAAGAAGAGTTAGTTAGCTTTCCCTGTACCTAACTTCAAACCCTATCGAGTAATTCAATGAAAATCAAGATATTTCTTGCTTTTTGACGTGTGCCAGGGAAACAAAACCAATAAATAATTCAAAACAAATATAGATTCCTTTTCAATTTTCCAAGACAAATTATGAACAAAAACAATATTGACATAATTCTAACGTAAATACCAATATGACCTCCATTTTTGTTCAAACGTTCTATTATTCCACTTTCGATAGATTGCGTAGCACTTCTGTTTCGTTGAATTGTGACTTATCAAAAGTATGTATTATTCTAAATCTAAAATCATCCATATTGTGAACTGGTAGGAAATAGTCCAAATCTTCAACCGTAACCATATATAAAAGTCTGAAGTGACAAGATCTGGGGATCTTGCAGGCCACAGGAATTGTCCTTGATTTCCCCACCAACGATGAGCGAACAAGCATGTTAATTTGGTACTTACAGTTCTCATTTTGGGCATTCGTGTCTCATTTATCTGGAACTATGAACATGAATGTATTTTCCACGTAGTCTCCTTCGTGTAATTTTTGCAATCTCATGAATTGAAGAGGATGTAGCTCATGGCGGCGTGAAATGTTTTGTATTGCAGAGTATGTAAATCCCAAATCTAAAGAAACCGTTTGTATTGAGGCTTGAGGATATGCTTGAGAATATTCTAGAATGGTTATTTGATTATCATCATTGCTTGTAATGGGTCTAGCCACTTTCCCAAAATGTATAAAATTATTTTTCAATCGTGAAAACTTTCCCTGTGTCATGCTCGGTGAGTTTGGATATTTTAGATTAAACTCACGAACAGTTCGGTGCATAATTGTTTGACACATGCCATGGATAACACAACTTTTTTTGCATGATTTTCCATTTTTTAATGAATTTCACATAGGAATAAGCATAGCTGCTTTGACTTGATATTCTGTACATGGTTTACAATCGTCTTTTATTTCCCTGGCATACTCGAGTGACAAAAAAACATTCGGCAAGATAAGGCATTGATCTTCATCTAGTTAGGTACAGAAAAATCTCAATTTTTGAATGCGACATTCAAAAATCGCTTGCACCATATTGCAATCAATTTTTGATGGTTTGCGAGTTACACATTTGTTCCTAAACTACTACGACAGAAAAATGGATATATAATAAAAATAGTATTGAATAAGATAACATAAGTCAGGTTCTCTGAACTAATAATCAGAAGACCAATCGAACCGCGTGAAAAAAAATTCCATTTAAAATAAGAAAGTTCGAACTAACTTTTAGCATACCCTGTATGCTGTACGACTGAACATATTTCATGTAGAATAGACATAATCGATTATGATAGCATACAAATTTTTTTATTTCTTATTCTAAAGCAAATTGATTGATACACGTCCAATACAGGTCCTACGTAAATCACTCTGTATATACAGAATATGGCTCCTCTGCATAATTTCAATGTGATTTATTTGTATATACATATTTCTTTTCTTTCCTAACTATATCCCCTGATATAATAATTTTTCAGAGCTCAGGTGCAAGAATAATCAAATTACATGAAATGGAACTTTCTGGCTTCTCTCTATTTTCAATTCCTCCAATGTTAATTAAAACCCCTAAATACAGAAGGTACGACCGTGTATATTGTCTAGAATATAAATGGATATAACCACAATTCCCATTGAATGTAAAGCAACCGGACTATATTCAAAGTAGCAGCAAGAAAGAATCTCCAAGGAGAAAAGGATATAAATTGTTTTTCTTTTGCACCAGATGGGAAAATATATATCCGACAATTTTGCTGAGTGATGTAATATATCTCAAGGGACGAGCATGTCACATTATGAGGTCAGAAAATGTAGCGAAATCATCTCTTCATGACACTGATTTATAGTTTATATCTATATTATTTCGGAAGAAATCGAGAATGAATTTGTAAGAATAATACAGTTTATAGAGTCAATCGCTTAAATTTTTTTTGAAACAATGTTGAATGCATATGTGAGAAAATATAGTTTATAGATAAAAATAACAATACTCAACGATAATCAAAACATCTAAGAAAATGCTCAATATACAGTGCTGTCTTCGAACCAAAAAACTGGTTGGCATGACATCAAGTTTACCACCATCTAACAGATAATTGAATGGTGATTTTTCAACAATGTCTTTGGGGTATTATCATCTTTAACATTTGAATGAGCAAGGAGAGTCCTTTGAAAAATCATTAAAGAGTGATATCTATCTTGTGTTTTGAATCATTTTGATTGGTTCTGGAGTTTTGATTTTTTCAACATAGCATTCAGAATTGATTGATTTACCACAGAAACTTCCCAAAATATCGAGGAAGCGTACAAATATAGACTTTTCTTGTTGTCATTTTAGAGATAAAAGAATATGAATGCTAGTGGTCGCAAAGGAGTAAAATCTCGAAAATTAGATCGAGAGAATTTTTGACGATATATTCCTTTTTAATACTGAACCTTGTATCTGACCAAATATATAATATATTTTTGGAATCAGCATGAAATGTTCTGTATTTTTCATGTTTTAGGGATCTACCACTCAGGACGTTTTTCGAGAATTTTTTTCACTACATTGAATTAAAATTCATATAGTATACCAATTTCATCATTCTGAATCGATTAGCGTTTGCAGAATTGATATATCTCTAACCATTCATTCTCCAGTTGAAAAGTTTATCTGGAGTTGGAGGACCTGATTTTGAGAAATTACTTGACTTTACATGTCTGTGAATTTCTTAAAAATGCAAAATATGCTCGTATTTTTTTATAAGAATGCTCAAGTCGTCATTCGAAATCAACTCTTCAAAATATAATTTAAAAAATAGAAAATAAAAAAGTTTGACTATTTTGGTGTACGAGGAATTTTTTTACGTTTTATTCCTTTTTATGCTAAACCTTGTATCTGAGCATTTACGAATCATATATTTACGAAATCAGCATGGAATTTTGCATATGAAGTGCAAATTTCGAGTAAAAATGATTTTGTATTTTTCATGATATTTTTGGGACTTTTTGTGAAGAATTTCTTTTTCTACCGATCGACTTGAAATTCACAAAATATACTGATTTTATTATTCTCAATCGATTGGCTCTCGCGGAATTGCTCTATCTTCAACAGTTCTTCAGTTGAAAACTTCATCTGGAGTTGAAAGTGGTAATTTACCGATTTTTTTAACAGTTTGGTGCGATGTGGTGTCGTAATTCTATACTTGGAACGAGTATTAATTTGATGGATATCAGTTTTCGAAACATTCATTTCAATTGTTTGTTCATTGTGAGTTTGTGGAAGAGACATACAGAGTGTAGGTATTGTCTGTCCGATAAATATTATTCGGCCAGTTGACCTCGTTATCTCTGGAAAATTATTTGAAAATAACTTTCAGCCTCTTGGAATCATTAGCATCGATACAGAGGCCGAAAGCTGCATCTCCAAAGGTGATTTTAGATAGTACTAGAGAGCCTTACATAATATTTTTCTTACGCCAAACGAAAGATAACGGCGATTTTGAATAATTGATTTTATGTTGAAATAAGTGTCCTTAATGCAGATAACATTATGTTCAAATCGCAGTTGATTATCAAATACCCGGCCAAGGATTTTTGCCTTGTTTACTTGTGCAAATTTTATCATGAAATAAATCGAGAGGAAAATTAATTAGTTGATACCAAAAAACATTACTATCACATTTATAAATCATTTTTTCGTTCTTTAATTATTAAATATATTATAGAATTATTACGTAACATGAATAGATCTGGAATATTTAACTAATTCCATGGCCAGTGCATGAAAAATTGTCGATAGTAGCGCCTGATATAACTGAGGATAACGATTTATCAGTAGAATATTGCTAGGAATAAAATTCTGAAATATGTGCCATAACTTTTGAAATAAATAACTCTCAAAATATGATACTGAATTGTTAAACTCCCCCAAGTGGAGAAGAAAGCTTGTTTCTTGATGAAATTTCAACAGCATTTGAAAACCTCTACAAGCCACGAATGAATTTGATTTTATATGGGGGCTTCAATTTCGATAGGTTCAAAAAGTATCGTTTTATTTCATATGTACTGTTGAAATTCGATCTTATCCCTTCGGTGGAATGGCCTACTCGAGTTAATCAAATAGGGCATGTTTTTATATTCACCAAATTGGTGTGATGGATTCCATTCGACCAATAGTAACACTGTAAATTTCAAATGGACAAATCAAAGGGCGAGTTTGCAATCCACCAAGAATTATTACAAATTTTAAGAACTCTCTGGAAATCAAGGACTGGTACTTTCATTACAGTTTTTTATATAACTCAATTTTTTTCGAAAAAATTCAGAATAGGCGTAACGGAAATAATAAATGGGTGGACAATGATGTGATTTCTGCTAGTCACAAGTTGAAAGATCTGTTTGTATTGCAGAGGTCTCATCCAACATTGATCATATTAGTGTTGATAAAGAAGCAAAGAAAAACCATAGTGCTCTATTAGAATGAAAACGTAAAACACATTTAAAGAAACGTAGTCAAATTGCAAAAAACAGCACGCGTACATTGTGGCAGATTACTAATGAACTGACAAAAACAACTGTATCAAATAAATATAGATATATCCCTCATAATTGATGGTCATATAGTAGAAGATCAGGATGTAATAGCCAAAATAGAGGCTCCAACTCATTTGGTAGAAAAAATAGCAAAAAATGAATTTTTCTTACCTAAAAATCAGTTATTACAAAATAAATTGAATAATAGGAGTGTCAGTTTAAATGAATTTCCATCATTTGTATTGAAAAGTGTTATCGTTGTTATTATTGAACCTTTAAAATATTTAATGATTATATCATTCGAGTGTGGTGCCTTTCCAGAGAAAGTAAAAACAGGAAAAGTTAATAATGAAATATGGTGGATTACGTAATCTATTGTACCTATTGTATAGGTTTTATTGCGGAAGATTGGATTATGTAATCCACCATATTTCATTATTAGTTTTATGGTCTTCCGTCAAGTGGTGTCGCCCCTCTTTCATGATGTTTCTGGCTTCATATTGAAGTCGACACGTAGTCGGAGTGCATTTTAAACTGGAACCCAGAGATGGCGCTGAATTCATACCTCAGTGTTTGTCTCAGGGATTTCCAATTAGGATGAAAGGATTTTTCGATTCAATTGGGTCGAACTAGCCTTCGCTGATGATTGGCAATGACCATGAAACCGGTACGGAGGTGTTCCCCCAATTAAGTCGAAAAACAATTTCAGCTTTGATATTTGAAATGCATTGCAAAGTGGTTCTTGTAGAAAACTTTGCCAAGTATTAAACAAATATAATTCAATGGTCGTATGGGGGCAGTAGTTGTTTTTTGTTGAATACTTGCCGACGACTTTACCTATTGTATAGGTTTTATTGCGGAAGATTGGATTACGTAATCCACCATATTTCATCATTAGTTTTATGGTCTTCCGTCAAGTGGTGTCGCCCCTCTTTCATGACAGGAAAAGTTGTTCCTCTTTAAAAAAAAAGGATTTAACTATGCTGGAAAGCTACCGACCAGCAACAGTACCCTATGGCTTTCCAAAAATGAGGCGAACATCTATCAGAAAACAACTACTTCCCTGGCTAATATCACGACGGACATCGAACTACATCTGACCACTTGGTGGAATCGTGCGGAGAGAAAGGGTACTTCGATTTTGTAGATTTTATTCGTTTCATTATTGTGATAATCTCCAGCACATACTTTTGAACTTTGTTCGAATTAATATTGCTGAAGTTGATAGAAGGATTGAATTCGGAGGGTATGTTGTTAGTATTGCAGTTGAAAGAAATGGTAACGAGATACATTATCGATGAAGAAACGAATGAAACAATTAATCATTCAAATGAAATATGTTTTTTCAACCAAGAATAGGATCTGAAGTCATATTGTTGATGTGATTTCAACACAAGTCTGGAAATAAGTATTTTCCTACGAATTTCAGTAGGAGGCGATGCCGAACATGACTTTTCCATTAGAAGCCTAATTGAAGTGCCCCATTTTCTCCTCAATAAATATCTCATTCAATTTCATTCCATTTGCTTTAGACTCAGACTTAAGAAAGGATGGAATAATTGTTTCAAGATACCGAAACTCACGCAATCTGCGAAAAGTTCGGGAACACGCACAGTATCCGCTGAAATCTCGATTTTATTACCCACTTTGTTTTTGGATTCAGAAGGATTAGGGGTCATCTTGTTCAGCATTTGACATTGTTTGTTCTGGCGTTATACATCTGCTATTTGTAATTCGAATTTATATGCAGGAACGTAGGCTCATAAAAGGGACTATAACCGTATTATTTATCTTGCAATGGGTTGAAAGTTCATGGAGTTAGTGAGGACAATACTAAGACATTATAATCCTAGGAGGATTCCGCGATAGTCTGACCATGGAAACTAAACAGAGCGGCCAATTGAAAATAAAACGGGCGGTTTCTAGGATCGACTAAATAAAGATGTCTATAAGTCTTGAATTAATCAAAAGTTATCTTCGAAAATATATTTTTATTGGTCGGGTACTTTGAAAATTGGTTTGGCAAATATCTGGCCAAATGAGGTGTTCCCCTGGGCTCTATAATGAGCCCTTATTGTCAAATAGTACTATTCATTCTTCATTAATTGATTGATTAATTGAAGATGACACCATAGTCAGAGTACTTTCATTGGAGCCTATAGATGGCGCTGAATATACACTACAGTATTATTTATCACAGGAATTCCAAAACACGAGCTGGTGTCATAATCCCCCAGAAATACTAATGTAATATTAGTGTTTCTATATTATCATTCGGAGATATTCTCGAAAGAATTCTCTCGAATTTAACGTTGTGGAGTATATCCAGCTCACACGTTCTAACAGGCTCCGCCCACCGAAGGTGCGCGCCCTGAGTGCGAAGTGGCCTGAAGTAAGCCAAGGTACGATTGAGGATACCCTCGTTTCTTGTGGAAGAAAATGGAATGATTCCATTTCCGTCAGCCAGCCGTTGTTCCCATGCCAGGAGGCTGGGGTAATTTGACGCAAGAGAACTGTCTCACCGACGTTGGTTGTCTTTAGCCAGTGGGCAAAGGCGAGTAAAACTTGGATTTCTCTCTCTGGAAACTGAGGCTGAATGTAAGAGAAACTCTGCCAAGGAAATCCAAGAATTCTGGGGACCAAATGGAAGCTTGGAGACCTACAATATCCTTTTTTTTTATGGTTGCCGAATAATGTTTCGAACAGTTTTTGATATTCGATGAACAATTTCTATGTGTGTGCTGATTATGAACATTTTTTTTAGTTATATAACTTGTACATATATTTTAATCATAAGTTTGCTTTTCAGCAATTGTATATATTGATGATAGTTGTATATATTAATCATAGTTCTCTTTTAGCTTGTATTACTAATAATAAATTTTATTTTAGCTATAAAAATGTTTGACGAATAAAGGCTATATGCCCATGTGAAACAATAGGTCCTTTCCAGGACATCTCACGAACTTTCACACAGAAAGCCAAGCGATTCCTTGTGGGGGGGCATGTCATAATCCCCCAGAAATACTAATGTAATATTAGTGTTTCTACATTATCATTCGGATATATTCTCGAAAGAATTCTCTCGAATTTAACGTTGTGGAGTTTATCCAGCTCACACGTTCTACCAGGCTCCGCCCACCGAAGGTGCGCGTCCTGATTGGCCGAACAGAATGTGCGGCCTAACTATAAATATAAGCCAGTTGGCTTTAACTTTAGCACTTCTCGCTCGTGTACGAGTTTCCGATGGCTCACGGGAGCCCGGAAATCTCTGATAATTTCGACTTATTCTTTTTATTGTATATCAGTATTTCTGGTGTCAAAGCTTTAGAATTTACGGCCTGGCTTTTCTGTTCCAAGTGGAAATTCGGTGGGAAACACCACAAATAAATGAAAGAATTCGTATGCAACAAATGATGAGTATCAACGCTGTCCTGTGTCTTTTTCAAGATATAGGCAGTGAAATAAACACTATGTGGCTAGCCGGATGGAAAACTAAGCTACCCGGAGATTTTTTCCAACATATCCCGCGACCTGCATATGTTAACACTGGAAGGTTTATTCGATTCGATTAGGTGAACTTGCGTTTGTTCATTATTGGCAAGAACCATGTAACAGTTGAGTGGATGCTGCCCCAGTTGAGTGAAAGAATAATTTCAGGATTAGTGAATGTAGGAACTAGCAGACTGAAATAAAGAAATCAGAGAAGACTTAGATCATTAGTTAAAATCGATATATTAAATTTTTATGGATTTTGAACGAGTGTCTTTTGTCCTTCTCTTCTGTTCAAACAACCCTATCACGTTGGATAGAAATTAATTCATATGATCAGATATGCTTGAAATTTCAATTGCATATTCATCAATAAACTCCAGTAAGTGGTGAATGATTTCATCAATAAAGAATATGTAGGATATGGTGACCTATTTGAAGTCAATAGCCAATGCATTTAGTCTTTTCCATAATTACAGAGGAAAACTGACATATTCTTCAGCACGAAGGACCATTCAGCCCTCTCAATTCATATAATTTGATCCAAGATATTGCAAATTACTCATTGATTTTCCAGCTTAATTATTTTCAGTTAATATATCGGAACTTTATCTTCTCTCTGAGGACTGATTAATAAGGAATATCAAAAGAGACTTCATTATTGCATGACTACAGGATACACGTGCCATAATGAGGACTCAAGGGTATGAACAAATGCTGTTGATACAGGGTGAGCTATAGAAAACGAAACAGCCTCTGTCTAGGTTGATATAACCAAATTATATAAAACCCTCGAACACTTCAACTATATTTTCGAAAGGTACATCGTTCGCGATGAAACTCACCCGGAATATAGCTCATACCTTGGTACTGTGACTACCATCCCTAAAATTTCAATAAGTAAAATATGGCAAGTGACAACTCTTCGCGAAGGTATTTGTCTCCTGAATACCAAACAACAAAGAGAACTGGATTCTGTCGATTCGTTTTCAAGATATTTGATGTTGAGGTTGAAAAATCACGTTTTGTTCATTCAATATATAAAATCAAGATCGCATAATGCAACTATTACATGATCAAGGAATTCAATTTTCCAACTGTCTACCACCAAATAACAGCCAATTTAACCCCACCTTTTCATTCCATTCTCATTCATTGATTGGAAAAAATGTAGGGTTCTTAGAAATCTATAACGATACTTTTTGTAGAATTGAAGACACATACAAAAAAAACAAGTATGTAAAATTTATCCTTTGTTGATCGACATGAGAGTGAATTACAGACAGATATAGACTATTCACTAACTGACACTTTTCAGTCATACTTATATTGCCGAAAATCTCGATAAATTATCACCAACAGGATTTGACACGCCCTTCATTCTCATTGAAAGGGTATCCTCGATATTTAAAATTTCCTGACAGTCATTCTGTCAAAATTAAAAAAAAAAATCAAATATCTGTCCTTTAGACTTTAGACATATGATGTTTGGATAAAGTTATAGTAGTATGGGCCGCCGTGGTGTGCGGGTTGAGTCCTCACCTCATAAGCCAGAGAGCGTGAGTTCGAATCTCAGCATTGCCACCGGTCTCGTGCATGACATCACACGTATTGAAAGGTAAGGGCTACGTCTTCCCCTAGCTCGCACAAGTCTCTGACAACCGGTTGACGGATATAACAACAAGTTCAATAAATGCAATGAATAACAGGGTCCTTTTATTCAAAAATACAAAGTTGGTGTCCACTTCCGGTATGACTGGAAATTGTAGACAATTGAAAAGATTTTAACTGAAACAAGCTCCCCGAAGCACTTCCTTATACAAAATTTAAATCCAAATTTGAATTCGGTACTTATTTTATTTTAATATGGTAATTTTTCGTCTTAGGACCACAAAGCATTTTATTATCATTGCTTCGATACCTCACACTAAAACGTAGAAAATCATGTAGGGTATTTGACTAATTAATTAATAAACGAATAAAGATTTGCATGCATCAGGTGATCTTTGACCAATACAACTGATAAAATAAAATCTTCAACCCAAAAACCATAACTTACATATTCTTGCATAAATATTTTTATTAACATGTTA
The DNA here is from genome assembly GCA_958502065.1 of Chrysolina americana. Lineage (NCBI taxonomy): Eukaryota > Metazoa > Arthropoda > Insecta > Coleoptera > Chrysomelidae > Chrysolina > Chrysolina americana. The sequence goes on along the minus strand of OY293416.1, from coordinate 65,186,676 downwards.
TTCAAACATTAACTAACATGATAATTACTTAATTTGGGTTTAAAACTGCCAGATAAAATGGTGTCAACAAGAACATTTTTTTCAGGACATCAGTGATTATGTTTTATCTCTTATGCTGGTCACAGGTTAATACCATTAAGATCCTGTTTTAATTTCAAAAAATGATTCGGTTTAAGATCAAACGAGAGAAATGAATAACACATTGAAGATGTTACCAAAAAAAATAAAGTTGAGTTTTTTCCAAGATTTTTGGACTAATATTATATTTTAATGTATTTTTAGTTATTCGGCTACACCGTACTGATGATAACTAACAGTCTGAAACACCTGCATTTGGTTACTTTTTCAATTGAGAGAAACCCATTATCTCATTTTCGTTTGTAGTTATATTTCTGTTTGTGTCTTGCATAGAAATTCCTGGAAGAAATTGTTGGAAACAGCTCCAGAAGTGCTCAAAATCCTTGAATTCAGTACACTTTTACCTAAAATATGGGTGTCATAAAATTTTCAATTTCTTCATCTAATGGGAGTATGTATGAACTCAGAATTTTCAAGAACTCCAGCACTTTTAGTGAATATCAGTGAATCATTCCAGGCTAGACGAATTGTACATCTAACTTATATATCCTGAAATTATTCAATTAGTAATGTGGGAAATGTTTGGGAATCCAATTAGCGAACCCATCAAGATTCAATTAATGACTAACCTAAATTCCATGTTGTCTAAAATTACATCATTAACTACAGAATTCAGAGTTGCCGGCTATATATTGTGCTAGTGCTAAACCAAACCTTTCGGTGAATGAAATCGTGACATTCCGTTAGCGAGCGTGTATGTGAATATTATGAAATTGGTGATTCGAAACAAGTTTTCTGATCAGCAAAAAAATAAAATTACTCGGCGTATACTTAAAACTACTCTCACAAATGACAAATGGGATTATTATATTTGAAATTTTATTTTATGTAAAATATCAAAACTGATATAAAAAGTGTTTCCACTGTTTCCAGTCCTTACATTTCAGTTGTACGATTCCGCTCTACGCTACAGTTCTTCGTGACAACATTATTGTCACAGCAGTCAAATTCAGAGTTATCAATTAGCAGCGATTCCATCATGAATGATGGAATCTGAAATGGCTGACAAGCACTTCATTTATGGGTTAGCAGATGGAAATTCAGGAAAAGCGAAGAATTCAACAGGATAGATATCCTAGCAGAGTGATTCCTTGTGCTAAATCATTAAGAACGCTACATGCTAGTTTATGTGAAACTGGGAGTTTCGATAAAAATACAGGTGGTGGAAAACTAGAAACGGTAACCACGCCTGAACTGGAAGAAGCTATGCTTGATTTTTATTATATGTTTTTTTCCCGAAATCGAAGCTAGATATAAAAAAAGTACAATATTTTTGTCTGTGGTGCCCACTGAGATGCCACTGGCCCTAATAATCTCAATCTAGTTAGGGCTATATAGGCGCCTTATTAGTTCAAATTAATGGACCAAATTTCAACCAAATGGGTGCTAGGATATTCATAATGTTTTATAATTACCGTTTTTTTTAATTTCAACGCCCTGTATCTCATAAATGGAGCAACTCCGAACATCTGTTCATAGAAACTATTTCTCTTACCTAATGAATCACCCCCACAGTTAGGAACCGTAGTTAAGAAACACCCTGTATATTCTTAACTTACAGAACTTGTCTGCACTGAAATGCATAGTTTTCAGGATATTTTTCAAAGAAAAATGTATGTATTGAGTCTTTTTTCAGTAGAAATGATCAGAAGATTAGGAGGTACCGTTCCAACCCTGCATCAGTGGTAATAATAACCATTATATCTGAACAAATTAAAATAAAAGTTATTTATCAGTAGAATGAAGATAATAGTTGACTTGAGTTCATGAAATGCTGATGGATTTTCAATTATAATTACCGAAATTCAACAAATAGCCTTTTGTTGCTACTTCTTTCCAGTTCATTTAATTCACGTCTTTGACGACATTTACACTCAGTCCATCAATCTGTTTCATAGATTCACTCTAGCTTCCCTTTTTTTATCTTTGGCCTTCAGTATCTTAAACCTTCCACACGATGTAGATGTTTCCCTTTTTTTATCTTTGGTCTTGTCTATTGAACCTTCCACACGTTGAAGACGTTTTGCAAAACGGCAGTTTTTTTTTCACTGCTCATATTCTAACAATTTTTATACTCTGACAATTTGCTTTCCATTCATCGTTCATCATTTACCAAGTACCATATTTTTGTATTGATCTCTACATTTGTCTTGTATCAGATGTATTGAGTACCATTGGTCTGATGACTGCATAAAGGTATTTTTATTTTGATATTATATAAATGAGAACGTATGATTCCCTCTTCATTTCAATTATGGTCCCTCCTACTTCAGTTTTCTCATTTCGTTATTGATGTTCTCGTACGAATTTGGTTCTCGTAACAAATTGATATATTTTGTCATTCCTTGTTGATTACTAGGCTTTGTTCTGCAGTCTTAATTAAATGTTCATGTACTTTTCCCGAACTGGTCTTGTTTCCATAAACAATGTCTACATAATCTGCGTGCTCCAATATTTGTATTTGCAAATTGAAAACTGTTTTTCCTGGGTTTTGCGGTATGCTTCTCATGCATGGACTCATTTACGGATCAATCTCGACCAGTTTCTTATCAACAGGCTGTCAAGAATGTAATTTTTGCTGTTCAGGGTGAGGTGCATCGATTTGACTTTGTTTTGCTCTAATTCGAGAATAATGTCTTATTGGAACGAAATTATCACATCTAAGTTGTAGATGTGGAATTGAAAAAATGTATTCCAAAACTGAGCTGTTTGAAAGAGAAGGGCTAGAGTGCCGCGCAGGTTTTTGACATACAGCCAACCTGCTCGTAGAAATAACCCAGAAAGTACATGAAGTAGCAGACAGAATTACTCAAAATTCAAGTATCGAAGAATGAGTGGAAGACATCCACGACTCCTAAACATTGGGGGAGGAATGCGGCAGAGGTAATTTGGGCCAACAGGATCGAATCTGTAACGACCTGGTAAAGAACACACGAACAGATATGAGTGGGAGAAAAACGACGAGGCCTTAGGAAAAGTATGGCACTTTGATGCTCGAATTGGAAGGAGGACCGTAAACAGCTGATAAGATCAGAGACAGTGACCACAACAATACCAGACAATTCGCCACCCGAAGGAGAGCCAGAAAAGGAATGGTTTTTGTAATGAGGATAGATCCGATAGTGACGAAAACGAAGATTCTGGAGAGTATTTAATATGGGTCTAGAAGATTGATGGACCAAGTTCTTGGAACTCTCCAATCCACTTGTGATGAAAAAAAACTTGCTAGGAACGGAGGACTGAAATCAGGGTAATTCTCTTGCCTGTCAAAGGAGTAAAAGAAGGTGATTCAAGTACTGGAAGTATTGCCAAAAGTGTCAGGTTCGGGAACGAAGGGAGGTGAGTAGAAAGCAGATGAAGCCCTACAGAAAAGTGCATCTGTGTGGAAAAGGAATCGAGGAGAAGGTATGCCTGATGCCGTAAGCGAAATGCCCTCATTCAAGGAACTGAGGGTACTCCAGACCAATATGGGGAGAGCAAGAGTTGCTTACGAACGTGGCAAGACGACGGTGGTTACAAAAGTTTTAGAAGTTCTCGTCATGGTGGAGCCACAGACCACATTGACTAGAGAGAGCAACTGATTGAAGGACGAAATCGGTATGGATGTGTATCACCTCTATCTGGTGATAATAATGGAATGGATGAATGTAATCTACTGTTATTCATATATTATCAAATACAGCGACGGAGGTGCACGAGAAAAGCATTACTCCGCACTGGTGGAGCAATGAGACTAGTGAAGTGAGTGCGAGATACCTGTCCTCACAGAGATAGATTCTCAGAGTGAGAAATACTACAGGATTCATGAGGTTGAGAAAGTAAATGGGGAGCTTGCTAGGCTGAACAGGCATGATTGAAGAAAATGTGCTGGAGGAAACAGCATCAAGCTGATTGACGATGTATGAAAAACACTTCAGAGCGTTACCTTGTTACGTCATGGACAGTAAACTCAAAACAATATTCATGAACCGTTTTCCAAGGAGCTTGAAAGAAGGTGAAAATGTTCAATGAGTATTCCCGAAGAGGAGACTTCCACTGGAAACTTTTGGCATTCGGGATTGATCCGCCGTGATGATAACTAAAGGGAGACTGAAGGAGGTCGATAGTTCATGACTAGGTGTCGATAGATAATAACCTTATTGATGAACGACTGAGAACACCGTAGTTAGTCAAAGGAGGGGGAGAATGTATGAATCAAGTGTGAGGCAAAGAGGTGCTTGTTGAAACAAGTAAAGTATCTGGGTATAATGTTGCCTTAAAGTCAGGCAGCTTCAGAGTATATTTGTTTAGGATGACACGTAGGACGGCGAAGAGGGTGGTGGAAGCTCTGAGATGCTGGATGCCTTGCAATGGCATCTATATGAAAAAGAGTCTTGCATGGTGTTGTGCAAAATAGGTTCTGATATATGCCCTCAGGAGAATCCTGAGTTATGGAGAAATGAATGAAGAATTAGATACATTCATGAAACATCATCCAAAAATGTATTTCAGATTCTTTCAATAACAGAAAGTATGCTCTACCGAATGCTCATCTCTTATAATTTTAAATGTGGTTGCCAACAACCGCATGAATTTCAAAATAAGATGGACCCATCGAATTACCCCTTTTCCCGACTATCTTCAATGTTAAAGAAATATATTTGATTATCAAGTAAGGCTTCGCGAGATCAAAACCAAGACTGATCGGTTTTGGTCTCGAAAAATAAATGTAGCCTTGGTCTTGGTATTGGTCTTGATGTTTGAAGACCAAGACGAGACTGGCTCAGTATTGGATTTGGTCTTGATATTTTTGGTCTTGGTCTTGGATCAAATGGCGTCTAAATACTTCCTGTATTGAATTTTTTTCTATCTTCAATAGAAGGGGGTATTGACCACTGCGGCCTTACAACATACATCTATTTTTTGTCAACTGTAAAACTGCAATACTAAAATTGAAAAATGTACTTTTGATTTTGGATGAACAAAAATTAAAAACCTACTATATGAAGAATAAATGATTGAAATAAAATGAGTTTTCCATCAAATTTTTATCAATATTGAAGATTTGGGCAGCCAGCACACTGAGCAACCATGACCGACCGTCCGCGACCGTTCAACTACAACTTAAATTTCCAACACGTGTATTCTTATCAGACAAATTTAATGATCGTCCTCGACCGGTTTGCAAAGATTTGAAATTACAATCTGCTGAAAATTTTGGTAGATTAGAGTAAGCTTGAAAGATTTTATTGATCCCTCGGTCTCGACAGTCGTCTTAGTCTTGGTCTTGAGAAAATTTATCAAGACCAAGACAGGACCAAGACTAGTTCCTTGGTCTCGCGAAGCCCTAATATCGAGGTTATAAGATTTATCATCACGTTGATGAAGCTGTCGGTGTCCACTATCAAGTAATTGAGATTGATTCAGAAAAATTACTAGAATTTCACGTGTTACTTTTCGAGGAACAGCAAATTCAATTAACTTCCAAATAAACAATACAGTTCAAGCTGAATAACAATAGTTATGATATATGTTCAATTTCAAAACCACCATGTGAGGAATAAGCGTATATCTTGCGAAAATCCATTCAATTTATCAACATTAGTTTCTCGGAGTCTCACGACATGAGCTTCATAATTTATTCCTTTGACTTCCAACGCGCAACATCGGTTGGAGGCAATTCGGAATGACATCTATTCCAGAGACTAGTCACACTTATGGAGAAATAACTCTTAGTCCCACGATAGATGTCGGTTGGTGGCCATTCAAATATAATGCTTGAGAATTACGCCAGCTGAAATGCAAATGCAAAATAGTAATCAAACTTTGCAGTCTGCTGGTTTAAGCAAGTCGTTTCGAAATAACATCAGCAGACAGGGTGATTTACGACGGATGCAATTCATCAACCTGGCGTTATGAAATAGTGAGACATTGATCTGTGTATTTTGTTTATCGAAGAAGCTTCGGGATAGGATTATTCTTGTGATGGATGATCGTAGTTTCGATTCTGAGTTTGCAGAGAAATGTTTGAACAACGGATTCGTTAAGTCAAACGACTGAAAAAAATTGTTGCATCATCAAACCGTATGACATTTGTAGAAAATGCCCAGGAAACTTTAGCTTTTTCAACCTAGACTTGATAAAGCTAATATTTTAGCGAAACATGTCGTGATATTTTAAATGTGATGATTTAAAATAAAGTTGTGAAGATCAAATCGTTTCCTGGGTATTTTCTACAAATTACTATGGATCTTCATCAAGTAACGGCCGAATCAATCGGAATTGGGTTTTGCTAATTTCAAACACTGGTTCTGGACCTGTGAATGATAATTTAGATGCATGTCTTGCAAGTTGGTCTGCTTTTTCATTACCTTCTATTCCCCTTTGTCAAGACACCCACATAAGTGTTATCTTGTTGTGTTCTGCCAGTTCATTGAGGCTCTGAAGGCTTTCCCAAATTAGCTTTGACCTAATCTGTACTGAATGTATAGCTTTTATTGCGCTCTGGCTGTCAGATAGAATGTAGATGTGTTTTTTTTTATAGCCACTATCTGGATTCATCTGTATGCATGTCCTTATGGCATGTGCCTCAGTTTGGAATACTGTGGTGTTATTGCCAAGTGAAAGTATAACGTTCCTTTTTGGCCTCACTCCATGTATTCATGCTGCAGTTCCTACTTCTGTTTTTGAGCCATTATGTTACCAGATGATGTGATTCTACTCTCGAGTTCCATTCGTGCCACTTGAGCTTCGTTCTGAATGTTTTTTCGTATGAGTATTGGAATCAGAATTCGAATCATTTCCAGTTCGGTAATGTTGACTTCATAAATGATTTTGGTGTGTCCAGTTTGTGATTGGGATCCCTATTTACCTGTTTGTATGAGTCTGTATGCACTCATCCCCTCGCCTCTTCCATGACTGTGATATCCAAAGGTGGAAGATTTAGGATGATTTCCATAGCGGCGGTCTTTTTTTCACTTTGGGCCACCACAGCAGCGAGCCGTATGTGATTATGGGTCTTATGATTGCGGTGTATAGCCAGTTTATGTTGTTTATGTTGGTAGGTACTCGGTATTGCTGATTAGCTTGTGTATATAAAATATGAGTACAGTATTATGGATTCTGAACAAGGACCACCAAAGGGACCAAAATTGGGATCATTATCGTGAAATAAAAAAACAAGTCTTTTAACCTGTTTAAGTTCGTTGCAAAATAACAAAAAAGTGCCAATGTAGATGAGACTGTTTTAAAAGCATCTGTGCATAGCGAAGTCCACTATCTGTAAATTATTGAGTGAAAAGAAAATTAGAGCTCTTGTCTTGTCTTGTCAACGGTTAAATCCACCATAAGGCTAGGATAAAAGATTAATAATCGTTCATATAGGTTTTTCAGAAGGGTTTGTGGAAAGATGACTTTTTGATTTTGTATCGGAATGAACCGGTGGTTATCACGAAGATATGAATGGTGGCGTTTTGGAAGAATGGTTCGAACAAATAATTGATATCATTTCGCAGGGATCTACTATTGTTATGGACAACGCGAGTTGACATTCTAGATTACAAAAACATTTAACCACAAGCAATTGGACTGAAGGCAAACGATTGAAGTGGCTTAGCTCAAAAAATATTGTTTTTCCCCTCTGATCTACCGAAGAAAGAAATTTATAGTATCATGAAATCCACAAAAACAAATATAAAAAGTACATCGTTGACCAACTAGTCGCTTCGCGTGAAACCCTCAGGATTCTCAGACTCTTACGAGCTTAGGAAAGCCCTCGTTTTGAGGTGTGAATCGAACCCATGCTCCTGTGATTGCGAAGAAAGCGCTCAACCATCACGACCACTACGGCCCATTATAAACATTCTACATAAAAATTTGCACGAGCCCCCACTATACTAATTCATACTTCAGTTGTGAGTACACTTAAAAATTGTAAGGTTTTGGCTACTATTATTATTTGCCTTCTTGTCTTGTCAAGGAACTTGTTTATTCATTATTATCCATCATGCACTTGCTCAATGAGGTACCAAAAAATAGGCAGTGCTGAGCAAGTGATCGGTGAGTGCGCAACCACTACTCAGTTATAAATCTGAGTTTCCATACTTCTCCACATCAGTCAATCGACCTCGCAAACTCGTGTTTCAAAACGCGTAGTTTATTATTGCATATTTGAATATTTTTTTTGTGTTTTGATATTTCATTAGCATCAATTACAATTCTTACAATGTATGGTATGAAATGTTGACTTAAAGTCATCGTCAGAGATCGAGATATACGCTTATTGAGTTCATTTGAGTTCATTGTTAAAAGAAAGAAAGATGATTGCTGCTTAAGTTTACTAAACTGCTACTGAAGTTATCTTGGTTAACGAAATGCGGATCTAGGAATGAAATTACTAGGGTAGTGGAGGGAAAAACTTATTTTGTTTTCGAAGGATGTCAGATAACTGACTCTCAGTAAGGGGACCTTATACTTTCTGTAAATGGGTAGAGAGAACAGTATTCATCTTTGTCGGAATTATTTATTTCACCCAACTCTGTTCAAAATCAACAATATTGCGCCCTTTTTCACGTAGATTGAACTGCAAAGCAAATACAAAAAGTGCGGAATTCAATTATTTATCGTGATTCTATCAAACACTATTTCAAATAACTGTGTCACCGTGTATGTGCTATCGTATACTGAAAAGCGGTGCAGCACTCTAAATCTGCTCTAAGTTATTATCAGAACTAGCACACATACGGTCAACTTCTGATTCCTGGCAGGTAGAGTAATACTGTTGCTGATGCTCACTTGATTGGTCACCCCAGGGGGGCTAAGGGGGGCGAGTGGACAAGACGGTCGGTGGAGCTGCTGCTGAAACTTTGGCTGGTAGGGTTCCAGCATCCGGATCTTGCCCCAGCGGTTGATGAAGAGGGCTATTGCAGCCACCCAGATGATCAAGACAAGGACCACGAGTAGAACTTCTTCGACACGAACTATCACTACTGGAGCATCTGAAAATGAAATATTCATTAAATACCCAGAAACACAATAAAAAAGCAATATAGATGGAATTATACGGAAATTTCATCGTTGTTGAATTCGACAGCATTATTTTGTGAAAATCTCATCGACACAGTGTAGCCATGGTGAAGTACTCAAGCCAAAACAGATCTAAGACACGCACAACTACCGGCGTACTAACTGGACATTGCGGCCTTAGTAAACACCTGCATACAATGGGAATAAACAGAGTAACCGTGAAGTGCAGACTTTGTGGTGATGAGCAGGTAACAACCTCCCACATCATCTTCGAATGCGACGCGCTGCACAACAGGCGCTACAGAATATTCGGACAAACTAAGAGAATAAACTATTGAACCTAGTGAAAGACACAGGCCTATTCAACTTGGAACCACTGACGACAGAATAATACAATAGACTCCAGCAGGTCTCAGTACTAAGGGACACCCTCACGTATAATCCCTGCATCTGGCCCGTCAGCTTCAAACCAACCAAACCAACGAAAGTAAGAATAACGATAGTAAGGCAGGGGGGCCAAGCGAAACTCGAAGTCCTAGAAAATTGCGACACCACATATCCGATCAAAGGAAACAAAATCTGACCAGCAGCTCATGCGCTTCCAGGAGGAAAACGGCAACTTTCCCGTGAACTCTCTAACCCAAGTACTAGAACCGACCTCTCGGATTAGGGGTAAAAGGCAACGTAATCGTGCCCAAAACTATGGATTGCCAATCAGCGACAATCACGATAACAACGTATGCTTTGAATGAACGGAGAAGTGGCGATAATGCATGCTCCATGTTATGGAAGACACCTAGAGCATGCTGCCTTGTTCGGCCAAAATCTGGGGGATGATATATCTCATCTTTGGGGTTGAGGCTATGTAAGAGCTCTTCCTCAGTCAAATGAAGAAGTAGAAGATATGCCACGTGTCGGTCTGACTGCAGAGGAGGCTTGTATCATCAGAACTTGCAGGGCGATTTATAAACTGAGCCACAAATACTGTCAAGAATAGATGCAAAGGGTCAGTAGAGGCTAACATCTGGCAGATCAGCTCTGCCGTTCAGACTCTTTTGTAAATAGAAAGAAGGGATACCTCTCTTCTGACTGGGAGGCAGGAGCAACGCTGAATTGGTGGAAATTTTTTCGCAGTTCGAAGCTTATTGCAGGAGGCTTCATTGGTCTCAGCACAATAATCTGCGCTATTGGATGAACCTGGAAAAAGTTTAACCAGCCCTTTGAAGCCTAGATTGGTGGAATAACCATTGGTAGAAAAGGGTTATGGGTTGATAGGAGCGGGGAAAAAAATTCCGGATTGGTTTATCGAAGGGCGAACCAGTGTTTATACCCAAATTGAGATTTGTCTGATTCAAAGAAGTAGAGAACGATAACATGCTCGATTGTTATGATGTTCATCCGCATCTTCTACTCAGATATAATAGCATAAAGGGTCCAAGTAGGGGTTTGCTGGCTGCAAGGAATATCACCTCATCGGTGGTTCTATCGTGCGTATCATTTCAATGGCCTGGATCGATTATCGCAAGGCATTTAATACAACATCGCATGAGCTCATCATGCATTCACTCAGTGCCTTGCGGTACCCGATCAAATAGTGGAATGCATTGAATAGCTGATGCCGTTTTGGAAGACTGAATCACTTCATTATTAAATCTTGCCTAGTCAGAGTCCAAACAGAGAAAGTTTCTTCAGAAGACTGCCTCAGTCCTCTTCTCTTCTAAATCTCCCTAATTCCATTATTTGTTGCACTAAGAAAAACACGCGAATACAACTGTGGAAAATCCAGCAACCGGAGTCATGAGGTCACCAAACTGATTTAAATGGATGTTATTATACTGAATACCTCGAGAGAACAGGATCTACATTCCTTAAGGGTGGTACACGCATACTATCGGAATGGAGTTTGAGATCGACAAATGTGACAAAGAAGACGGTGCGAGGAATACTGAGAGGACTTTCGGATCATAGATGGAAGCATTCTACATCATCTTGATGACAAAGAGACGCACACTTATCTGGGGATGGAAAAACGATGCTCCCAAGTTCCCACTCTTCCACGGTAAGTATACTCTCTTAAACTCCCACAGATCTGGACTATGTGCCCTTCATCGTGCTTTCACACTGCTTTACTAGAAATCGTTCGTTGCTTTATCCTCATTGTATCGCCAGTAGGTACCTTCACAGACCCCAATGCCTGAAAGTATGGATTTGGAACTGATAGACCATCGAGAAAGTCTTACAGATATATAACAGTTGGGGTCCAATTTCTAATGAACAGAACTGTCGAGGACGAATAAAGTTGCTGCCACTAATATGCTCTGACAACTCGATGTAAAATTTGGAGACCAATAATAGCCTCCTATATCCACAGGAATAGCGCGGCGCTACGAGTGTAGTACCACCTACAACACTTACGATTTAGACGAGACGCCAGCGTTGCTTAAGGTCCTGTAGGATATCGAATCTGTTGTGGGGGATGAGAAGTACTAAATCTATTGGAACTACTCATTCTCTGCCCTCAAACAAATACAAGCCAATAAGCCTGATGTGGTCTTCCACGATCATCAAAGTAAGACATTTATCGTCAGAAAGTTTTCAGCTCCTGTGCGAAACGAACGTCGTCCAAAAAGGAGAGTCTCGATATTAGGCTAGACTTACTCTTTGAACTCGGCAGGCTCTACCCAAACTATTCTATTAGAATGCAGAAGGCCATTAGTCTTGGTTCTGGACTCCCACGGATGTGGGGAGTGTCTACTGTAGGTAATGACTCACCAGCACCCTCTCAGGACTCCAAAGACAGGGCTGAATGAGATATTATCAATGAGATAAAGAAAATAAAGTTGTTATACTCATACCCACTCGTGGAGTGTACCCAAGGGTAGAAGTTTAATCATTAGGTCGTATGCATAAACCTAGGTTTCATTGAAACAGAAGTATTCCTTTGGCTCAGTTATAAGAGAGACAAAACTACAGTATAGGCATTTGCAAACCTTTAAGAATACCACCTGTTGTCGTCTTCTATGGGTATTGGGTATATCAACCCACATAGTGGGACGGCAGTGGAACAAGAACGACGCTACAGGCTGAAGAGGTCATAGAACAAAAATGTCAACTGAGAGACTGAAATACAACATAACAACAATATAAAAAAAATTTGTAATATTTGTTTTAACGAATCATCCAGATTTTCGGAAAAAATCACTCAAAAGTAGAGCTTGTACGAGCAAGGGATATCCAGTACCTACAGTTTACGTAAAAGTGGATTCCAAACCACCCTAGCTCAGTGGCAGACCACTTCTTCAGTAAAAACTTCAGCAAAATGGCATCGATACGCTACAATCAAAAGATGATGCGAAGATATGCACCTCATTTTATGATTGATAGGTGAAACTTCCAATGAAAGGAATTTTGTATTCCTGAAACACTTGACTTGGTACAACCGAAACACGTATCTCTCCTATTATCCCTATTAAAGATTTGGAACAGCTGAAATTGGACGATTTACTTCTTCTACTCGCATTCACAGTGATTGTTTTATATGTTCAACTTATCGACAAAATTACCCCAACTGTATGTGGAAGACGGGACTATTGAGAATCAATTATTTGATAATACATAAGATATTTGTTGTTTACTAAGTATCATTCCAGCCACTCTGGGAAAAGCTAATTTCAAGTTTATTCCATTGAGAGAAATTGTTGACGTTTCCGTTCAAACTGGATATTTTCTCGAAGTTTATCGAGGAACAGAATGTTCAAAACCATGTGTTGGAACACATTCTGGAGTTTATATACCCCTTTCGAGCTTGAAACTACTTTACTTGTTAGTTTTGCCGTTCCGTTTTGAGTTTGGTGCTACCCGAAGTATAACTGGAGTTTCATTAACGTTTCAGGAGAAACCCGGAAGAGGTTGAAAAGTATATATTTCGGTTTGAATATTGATTCTCCTACTTCGTCAAGTTAGCCTGTTCAAATGTAGGTCAGTTGATTTCAATCACCATGTAGATATTCAAAATTATTCACATTGTGTTGTTGTTTTTAACTTATATGTAACAAGCTGGCAACAATAAGTTTGTAAATATCACGAAGCTTAACAACTTACTACGGTTGAAATCATCAAAAAAACTGATATGAAATGCGTCAAGAGAAAAAAAAGAACTATTTGCAGTAAATCTGGTAATCTCAGATGGTTCAAAAATACCCTCAGGTTCTGGTACAGGTGTATACAGTCGTATACCGAGAACAAAAATATCAACCTATCTGGGATTATATGCGACAGTATTCCAGGCGGAAATTCACGTCATCGATCTATGTGTAGAGAGACTGGTAGAAACCAACCTCAAACAAAGATCAATCAAAATTTTCTCGTATAGTCAAGCGGCTTTGAAAGCACTCGGCACGTATTGATCAACATCTGCGCTGGTGATGGGCAATGAAACGGCGGACCTTCTTGCAAGTACACCATACTAAAATCATAAATTCCATTCCAAGTAATATCACAACTCTTACTACTGGAAATACAAGCGTACAGCATAATATGTATGACCAAAAAGCAATACTGTTTTCCCTTCTAATTTTTCATGTAATGAGAAACGGACAACGGGATTCAACAAAATTATTTGTTCATGTCACATATTTTATTGAAATGTGTTACATTCATGCATTCATGAATCACATAATTAAAATATTATGTTGATTGATGTCAATAAGTTCATTTGGATGAAAGAAGGAGTCATTTCCCTACATAAGTATCTTTTTTACTTCTATTCGTAAAATGTTTTTTTCCATTTAAATGCCTAACCTTAAATTTGAGCAGAAACAAATCATACATTTTCGGAATCAGCCTGAAATTTTTCGTATATTGTGCGGATTGCAAGTGAATCTGCCGATTTTGTATTTCTCATGATTTTTAGGGGTCTACCCCTTGGGACATTTTTCGATTCTTCTTGTAATTTTGATTTATCTATTGACTCAAAATTTACAGAATATGCTAATTTGATCATTGTGAATCGATTACCGTTCGCAGAATTGCTCTTCAACCGTTTCCGAATTGAAGAGTTTATTTGGAGTGGAAAGGAATCACTTCCCTTCATAGGTATTTTTTTACTTCTAATCGTGACATTTTTGACGTTGTATTGCTTCTATATGCCAAACCTTGAATCTGAGCTGAGTTTTATTCATGATTTTTAGGGGTCTACCCCTTTGGACTTTTATCGATTTCTCTTATAATTTTGTTTTGAATCTATTGACTCGAAATTCACAGATTATACTAATTTGATCATTTTGAATCGATTGGCGTTCGCAGAATTGCTCTATCTTCAACCGTTTCCGAGTTGAAGAGTCTATTTGGAGTGAAAAGGAGTCACTTCCCTTCTTTTTTTTTTTTTCTATTCGAGACACTTTTGACGTTGTATTCCTTTTATATGCCAAACCTTGAATCTGAGCATAAACAAATCATATATTTTCGGAATCTGCATGAAATTTTGCGTATATAGTGCGGATTGCTAGTGAATCTGCCGATTTTGTTTTATTCATGATTTTTAGGAGTCTATCCCTTTGGACTTTTATCGATTTCTCATATAATTTTGTTTTGAATCTATTGACTCGAAATTCACAGATTATACTAATTTGATCATTTTGAATCGATTGGCGTTCGCAGAATTGCTCTATCTTCAACCGTTTCCGAGTTGAAGAGTCTATTTGGAGTGAAAAGGAGTCACTTCCCTTCATATTTTTTTTTCTATTCGAGACACTTTTGACGTTGTATTCCTTTTATATGCCAAACCTTGAATCTGAGCATAAACAAATCATATATTTTCGGAATCTGCATGAAATTTTGCGTATATAGTGCGGATTGCTAGTGAATCTGCCGATTTTGTTTTATTCATGATTTTTAGGGGTCTATCCCTTTGGACTTTTATCGATTTCTCTTATAATTTTGTTTTGAATCTATTGACTCGAAATTCACAGATTATACTAATTTGATCATTTTGAATCGATTGGCGTTCGCAGAATTGCTCTATCTTCAACCGTTTCCGAGTTGAAGAGTCTATTTGAAGTGAAAAGGAGTCACTTCCCTTCATATTTTTTTTTTCTATTCGAGACACTTTTGACGTTGTATTCCTTTTATATGCCAAACCTTGAATCTGAGCATAAACAAATCATATATTTTCGGAATCTGCATGAAATTTGGCGTATATAGTGCGGATTGCTAGTGAATCTGCCGATTTTGTTTTATTCATGATTTTTAGGGGTCTACCCCTTTGACTTTTATCGATTTCTCTTATATTTTGTTTTGAATCTATTGACTCGAAATTCACAGATTATACTAATTTGATCATTTTGAATCGATTGGCGTTCGCAGAATTGCTCTATCTTCAACCGTTTCCGAGTTGAAGAGTCTATTTGGAGTGAAAAGGAGTCACTTCCCTTCATATTTTTTTTTTCTATTCGAGGCACTTTTGACGTTGTATTGCTTCTATATGCCAAACCTTGAATCTGAGCATAAACAAATCATATATTTTCGGAATCTGCATGAAATTTTGCGTATATAGTGCGGATTGCTAGTGAATCTGCCGATTTTGTTTTATTCATAATTTTTAGGGGTCTACCCCTTTGGACTTTTATCGATTTCTCTTATAATTTTGTTTTGAATCTATTGACTCGAAATTCACAGATTATACTAATTTGATCATTTTGAATCGATTGGCGTTCGCAGAATTGCTCTATCTTCAACCGTTTCCGAGTTGAAGAGTCTATTTGGAGTGAAAAGGAGTCACTTCCCTTCATATTTTTTTTTCTATTCGAGACACTTTTGACGTTGTATTCCTTTTATATGCCAAACCTTGAATCTGAGCATAAACAAATCATATATTTTCGGAATCTGCATGAAATTTTGCGTATATAGTGCGGATTGCTAGTGAATATGCCGATTTTGTTTTATTCATGATTTTTAGGGGTCTATCCCTTTGGACTTTTATCGATTTCTCATATAATTTTGTTTTGAATCTATTGACTCGAAATTCACAGATTATACTAATTTGATCATTTTGAATCGATTGGCGTTCGCAGAATTGCTCTATCTTCAACCGTTTCCGAGTTGAAGAGTCTATTTGGAGTGAAAAGGAGTCACTTCCCTTCATATTTTTTTTTCTATTCGAGACACTTTTGACGTTGTATTCCTTTTATATGCCAAACCTTGAATCTGAGCATAAACAAATCATATATTTTCGGAATCTGCATGAAATTTGGCGTATATAGTGCGGATTGCTAGTGAATCTGCCGATTTTGTTTTATTCATAATTTTTAGGGGTCTACCCCTATGGACTTTTATCAATTTCTCTTATAATTTTGTTTTGAATCTATTGACTCGAAATTTACAGATTATACTAATTTGATCATTTTGAATCGATTGGCGTTCGCAGAATTGCTCTATCTTCAACCGTTTCCGAGTTGAAGAGTCTATTTGGAGTGAAAAGGAGTCACTTCCCTTCATATTTTTTTTTCTATTCGAGACACTTTTGACGTTGTATTCCTTTTATATGCCAAACCTTGAATCTGAGCATAAACAAATCATATATTTTCGGAATCTGCATGAAATTTTGCGTAAATAGTGCGGAATGCAAGTGAATCTGCTGATTCTGTTTTTTTCATGATTTTTAGTGGTCTACCCCTTTGGACTATTTTCGATTTCTCATATAACTTTATTGTATATCTATCGACTCGAAATTCACAAATCATGATGATTTGATCATTCTGAATCAATTGGCGTTCGCAGAATTGCTCTATCTTCAACCGCTCCCGAGTTGAAGAGTTCATATTTTTTATTCCTTCTATTCGTGACATTTTTGAGGTTGTGTTCCTACTATATGCCAAACCTTGAATCTGAGCATAAATGAAACGTATATATTTGGAACCTGCATGAAAGTGAATCTGCCAATTTTGTTTTTTCATGATTTTTTGGACTTTTCTCGATTTCTCTTATAATTTTGATTCTATCAACTAACCCAAAATTCACAGATTATACTAAATCAATCATTCTGTATCGATAAGCGTTCGCATAATTGCTCTATCTTTAACCGTTCCCGAGTTGAAGAGTTTTACAGGAGTGAGAAGGAGTCAGTTCCCTCCTATTTTTTTCTACTTCATTTCTGACGTTGTATTCCTCTTACATGCCAAACCTTGAATCATGTATTTTCGGAATCAGCATGAAATTTTGCGTATATAGTGCGGATTGTGACTGAATCTGCCGATTTTGTATTTTTCATGATGTTTAAGACTCTTTTCGATTTTTTTAATGATTTTGTTTCACATCGATTTCATCAATCTGATTTTCTCTTTGTTTAATAGTTCTCGAGTTGAAAAGCTCTTCTGGAGTTGGAAGGAGTCATTCTGATCCGTATTTTTTTCACCTATCTGTGGAATTTTTGATATACCAAATATTTAATTCACATACCAAATAGAGCTTTGCCAAGCAATGACATAAAGATTTTCGAGCACTCTTGAAAAGTGCTCCGAAATCTTAAGCATTTAGCACTTTTACTTTCAAAAAGTGAATCTAGTCAGGAAGCACTAAGCACTCCTCAAACTGTTAAGGCATTGCTCCAGTATTGATAACATTACTACAGAACCAGTCTTATAGCTTCGGAGAGAAAAATGATAAAAAACTGGAATCAAAATGAGACACTACTCGTAGCAAGAAACGTAACCCACAAAAATGTTATAAAACTATTTTAATAGAATTCTCCTCTTTCAAAATTATTGACAACAAAGGCCAAAGGATAGAAATTTGATTGGGGTCACTTTGATGGACTCTTGCGTGAGTATCGACAATGGCTACGATGATAATCATGCAAATGAATCAATTAGATACTCTGTGATTAACCCGATTTGCTCAGGGATATTTTCACAGCCAATATACGAACGGACTTCAAATCATACCAATATTTGCCAGTCACAAAGGCATAACGTGCTCAGTATTTATTCATCGGTAGTATATTCAAATATGTTCCGGACCAACGTATGAGCGGAAAATTATTCTGAGCATTGACTTAATTCAATCCTTTACCGAAACGGAATAATATCAGATGATTTGCATTGAACTGTATGTATTCAAACGATAGTAATCGGTGAATGGTGCGACTGTGGAACTTTGTGGGGGAAGGAGAGATAATTGGAAGTAGTATAGTGTACAATCAGCATGAAATGACATACATTTTCCAGTAGGAGATTTAGGAAATGTTGTATAAGCCACGCTCCTACTAAAAGAATAAATATATTTTCACGAGTGGGAAATGGGTACTTTCATGCTTATTGTACATTATAGTTTTTCTACGACTATTAGAATCATATACGAAATATATTTTTATAGCAGTTCTTTAATAGTAAGTAATTGAAAATACAAATATTGAAAAGTATATATACAAATATTATTAAAATCTAGTGGTGTTGGGGTATTTACTATTTATGTTCATATACTTACAATCTTCGCTTATTCTGTCTTGTTTCTTGCGAAGGTTCTCACATCTGTGCAAGATTATCCCTTTTTCTTTAAAATTTTCTAAATTACCCTATCACTTTCTATTGAGTTATTCCATTCTCTACTTCGGGGAGCTTTTTCGAGGTTAATGAATCATCTTGTTCTTGCTGGAGCTTTTTTCTGCAATTATCTTCAATGAAAATATGTGTTTCTACTTCTAGCCTGCCTGAAATCATTTTGTGATTCTTTTAGCGTTGTCTCCACTCTAGGTCTTATTTTTTTATCTATGATTTTCTGATATATTTTCATTGCTGTACTCAGCAATGCTATGCCTCTATAGTTCATGCAATCATATCTATATCTCCCTGTTTGAATATAGGGACAATCATTGCTACTTTCCAGTCATTAGGTAACTGCTCTTCGGACCAAGCTTTATAAAATATGGTGCTCAGTATTTTTTGCCTAGTTTATCCCATATTTTTGAACATTTCCGTTGTTAATGTGTCTTTTCCAGGTGATTTTCCATTTTTCAGTTTTTGTATAATTTTTTTTATTTCTTGCAATGCTATATAATTTATTTCTTATTTTTCGTTTCTATCTTGTGGTTCTTTGTTTTTGATCATTTTTTTCCTCTTTATTGAGGGCCATCTAGTAGCTCTCGAAAATAATTTCTCTATCTATCCATTACCTCTTCTTCTTTCTTTATAATTTCTCCCTCTTTCTCTTTAATGCTGTTTTTCTCCAGTGTTTTCTTTCGTCTCAATGTTTCATGTTCTCACATATTCTAAAGAATAATTTCTGGTTTGACTTGCTCTCGGATTCTATTTTTTGTACGAATTCTTTACATTTTTTATTTTTTGACTCTGCTACTAGCTCTTTTACTTTTTTCATTTCTACTTTCAACTTGTTCGAAAAATCTATTCGAAAAGTAAGTATTCGAAAAGTTGGAGACTACTCTGGATGCTTTCGAAAAAAAAATCACATGGTCCGGATTTGAACACTCATCCTCTCATGTAATAATTATTAACTCGAATCAAATCATGCTGGTCTTTTCTATAACATTGAAACAATGAAAAATCAATAGAATCAGCCTTGTAATCAAACTTACACATTTTGAAATTGTTGTTGATGTTGAGTTTAACACATATAATTTTATAAATGTATATTGATGGAACACTCAGTGATTTAAACTTTTCAAAACGGTTTCAACATCAATAATCCAAATCAAAGATTAGGAGGATTATTCTTTCTTGACTGATGGAAACTCTACGAGAGTTGGCCATACTTTTCCAAATGACAATATTATACAAAATATGAGAATGTGCAAAATTGCACAATAGGTTTTCCATAAACCTGATTGACGCATTCCAGTTCATATTTTCTTACGAATCTGTATCCAGATATTCAATTGAATCCCGGAATAATATGGTTTTGTTGTCAACATGAACATAAAAATGATCATTCAAAATCTTTGTAGAATTGTATACGTGCCATTTCACTACACCAATTTATAAATTTTTTGACAAAATATCAATGCACGAATCCTTGTGGGGTTAGCATCATTGGCAATTTTTATATTATCTGCTCACGTAAAAATATGTTCATTGTCCAATAATTCAGTGAAACATAGATTTATTAGAGAAACATCAAGAGACCTACAACTGATGAGATGTAAGTGAATACAGACAAAGAATGGAAATGAAAATGTATTCCATTATCATGAAATAATTGACACATGCTCGACATGATCAAAGGAACATCTGTTTCATACAAAGTGTCAGACAGATTATGCTGATGCAGGCCGTTTTTCACTCATCCAGATTTCCGTGATGGATACCTCGCTCTAATTAGATTTTTAAGCGTTTATGTCACTCCAGATTAATTAAAAGTGGCACATTAAATTTTGAGGGTGATAATTACTCCGGAAGTCTTCATGAAGATGGCACAGGCTGTGTTGAAATTCTTTCTAAATTGACTCAGTTTTCGGTGATGAAACACAAAAAAATATTAAATTAGTAAAACTATCACTCGACAAGCGTTTCGTCAAAAAAGTTATCATCATCAGGGGCGTAATGAATGATTGTAATAATAATAATAATAATAATAATTCTTCCTCATAATAACTCGTAGCCAAAGGTATAGCCTGTGCGGGTAGAGGACGGCTATTATTATTTGCCGTGGCACTGCGGGGCGACTTACTGATATTGTCGGTGGTGTATTCACTTTTCAGCTGTAGGAAAACCCGAAAATCCTACAGCACCACCCAGGTTGGTCGGTTCGCACTTTAAGCTAGCACCAGACGTCGGGATTGGCATCTAAGCAATTCACATCACACTTGATTCACAACAAGGCATGTGGCCACCTAAAGAGACCCGTGTAGGTACATGAGAAAATAGATTCCATATACCCGAGCCTCGAACGTCTGTCTGATGCGAGCTAGAAGTTCCACTGCTAGAGACCTTTGCCACTGAGCCACCGACCGATTGTACATTGGATAATGTTCTTGAGTCCTCTTCACTCATTGCTCCGTTATAAGAAAGGGCTCGAGTAAAAAGTTATTGATAGAATTACGTAGGTCAAAGTAGCGTTGAAAACAGACTGAACGGCTTAAAACTTGTACCGCTGTTCATTTCCTAGGATCTCCAATGCCGCCATAGCCATCCCCAACGAAGATTCGACTTGAGGATGCCTGATAATCAACTCATTGAGCGCTTTGCATAGCGCTTTGATATTCCTGAGTGCAATGACTTTCTGGATTCTTTCAGTCAATTCCATTATTCTTTGACTACCAGCTCCCTCTGGGCTCTGACGATTCTGTGGAAGTGGTATAAGAAATAAAAGGGGGACCAAGGTTGTTTTTCAGTCTTCTATTGCTTCCTGCTGGATGGATACTTTGCCTCAGGCCTCCTTGTTGAAAATATTTTGTTTTTGGCGGATGCGCCGGTTCGTATATATGCTGCGGTTCTTGTGTTTTTTGGTAATTTGAGAAATTTTATGCGATTCTGGTACATTGAAGAGTTGAAGCTGTTCGATCGGTGATTTCCCAAGTAGTTTGCGGATGTTGAAGCCATATCTGAAGTTCTTTTGCAAGTGTACATAAGGTGCTATTGGCAGTTGTCTCCACTTTTGGCATCTGTGACATTGTCCTCTTATTTCTTCCCATTACCCATGGTGAAGAACTTTTACGTTCTTTCGGAGTTGACGTTGAGTGACATTTTATGGAGTAGTGATGAAAGGTAAGGGTCTATACTTGGTCCTCATTCTTATACTATATACTGTTATTATTTGATATATTTTGTGATTAAAAATAATATTTGTAATTAGAGTTCTTGAATGGAAACGCCTGGCTTCATGAAAACTTCCCACCTTTTACTTTTTTTACTTTTTCTTTCCCAGCTCAGTTGGGTCCAAAGAACATGAGATGATCTCGCTCTTGAGAGGGTTGGAGTTGTTGGTTTTTTTCTTGATGTCAAAAAATATGAGAAAAGTTGTTGTATAAAAAATTGATGAAATTGTATTGATATTTAAATATTTTATAACATTTTATTTCAGGAAAAATTTTTCATGTACAAAAATCAAGTTCAGTTTGACAAAATAAAGAAAATTCACAGCAAAAACATAAAAATCTTGAATCAAATCCTTACTAAATTACCTGGACTACGAGATATTTAACTTGCAACAAAAATTAATCTTTAAAAAGTATTGAAAATAAGTTTCTGTTCTGTATATCACGCACTCCCAGTTCGAATACACTATTTATTGTTCAATAAAAAAGTAGCGTGACTGTTGATATTTTGTATAATGTAGTTATAGTTCATGTAGAGAAATGGAACTGTTTATGGGAGGGAATCGGCACTTTTAGTAATAGTTCATAATTATTTGCACTAGATTGTTCGAAAAATGAAATTTATCTTGCACTTCTGGTTATTTGATATCTTCAGCAAGGCCTTTCTTTCCTTCTCTCTGGATTTCTGGTCAATCTTCCTAATTGGCTGTTCAATCTTCAATCTCTCAAAAACTTCTTGACTCATAATAATTGAACTAAATTTTACCGCAGATTAAGTAGGTATGTACTAAAATAGCATTCTGTGCTCCATTAGAGTTTACATATATGAGGAAGCTTTGATATATTTCCTCATGTTCGATAGTCGGGCCTTCATAGACATATTGATGAGTTTTGTAAAGTCATCCTCTCCCTTTGCCTGAAGTGAAGATTTTTGTCTTTCATTTTATTTTCTTCTTGGATTCTGTTCTGGAGCTCATTCATTCTTCAAAGCTGTCAATTATATTTGTGGAGATCACGTCGTTTGCATTGAACTCGAAGACTTATACGAATGAACGAACCCTTTGCTAAAATTGGTCTATATTCAGTAACTTCTGGTGGTTTTCATGATTTAAAAATTGGTCATATACTTCTTGTACGTTCTCATTGGTATATTTACTGCAAAGCAATCGATTTCAAATCAAACTGTCCTACAAGAATGATTGTATGTGAATATAGTTCAATGCCAATCCATAGAGATTGATCTGAATGAATTCCCGATATTCTTATCAAAATCCAAGCAATGAAACTTCAAATCCATTGAGGAACATAAAGATGCTGGATTCTAATATATGGAAATGAAGCTTCTATCCTGGACGAGAAACGAAAAATACAAAAAGTTTCAGTGCCCTCCAATGGAATAAATGGGATCCACTCCTCTGCATTCCGCAAGAGTTTTACTAAAGAGATTCTCAATATTATCTTCGGTTCTGAAATGAAACTGTTTTTCAATATATACAACTTTCTCCATAAAACTTCAAATAGGAACTGTAAATATATTGTGATGCAATACACTCTTCTGTTAACATTTCAGTTTATGAGACGGGCGTTTTCGATATTTTCATATTGCAGCATTTCATTCACTACATCCACTGTGAATATAAGCATTGGATGTGCCAAAGGAACTGTGAATATGAAATATTTCAATAATTTTTCATGTAGCTCTGCTTCTGAAATATGTTTCGCGTGAGATGTTAATTTTTGTCTCAATCTCAGGAGCAGTACAGCAAACTCTTGAATGAAGTGTGTTCATCATGATTGCTCTTGTGATGAAATTAGTGTAATCTATTCTTATACAGAGAAATATTATTATCATATATGTACCGTAGGTTCCAAAAATATTTTTCAGTAATTATTCAGAAATCGACTAATGGATATCGGGTAAGAATCATCCAGGAATATTATTCAATAATTTCAGAGTTTGGCAAGCATATTTATCACGACTGTACTATTGTTTCAAAGTTAATGGTGGTTAAACTGAGGTAAAGTAATTGCAACGACTTTCCTTTGTCTATTTTCTGTATCTTCGATATTTTTTCCCAAAGATTCTTGTTCTTCCCAAACAATTTCGATAGTCACTGTTCAATGTGTAGACAAACAATCAGTTGAATAAACATCTGGGTAATAAAATCGAGACGAACTCAAATCGCTTGAGTGAGCACATTATTCAACTAGAGGATTTGCTTCAGAGTTAATTTTTCAAATCTCAGCTGAGTGAACACACATAATCGTTAGAGGATGAAAGTCCCTTTCAAAGCAGAGCAGGTAATGCGCTTACCTGTCCTGAAGCCATATCGGTCTGGACCCACATTTTGCTGTAATTTTGTTTCCAGTTTCTCTCTACGGAGATATACAGTGCGGTCCAAAGGTATGGAATAAATTCATTTTTAGCGTTATTATGTATTTTATGAAAAAATCCTGAAACAGGTTAATTTTTATTGGCAATTTGACAATTTACAGTATGAAAATATTACCCCCTTCTTGCACCCCCTCTGAATTATGAGCACCCCCTCGTGGGGGTCGTGTGGCATCTTGTTCGAAAGGGATTTTCATTATCTGTTCAGCAATACTAAGTGTTTCATATTTGGTGCAACCATAACTGAGAAATTTTTTTATTAAAATTTAAAAATATTGACACTGTAAATGATGTATCCGTTGAAACAACCTGAAACAGGTCGATTTCTATTCTCAATTTGACAATTTATAGTATGAAAATATCACCCCCTTCTTGCACCCCTTCTGCATTATGAGCACCCCCTCAAAAAATTTGAATGAGAAAGGGTGTTGCACCTTTTTCAAAAGGGATTTTCATTCTCTGTTCAGCAATACTGAGAAAATTTATTCTGAATATGTCAAATGTTGATAGACTGAAGGAAATAATGTAACATAATGTTTAGGAAGTATATTTCAATTTGTTTTACAGTTAAATTAAATGTTCAAAATGACCACCATTCACTTCTTGACAATAAGCAAGGCGATCTTGGAATTCTCGTAGAACATTTTATAGGATCTCAGGGGTATTCAGCATTTCGACCTGGTTTTTGACGAGTTTTTACATGTCCAGTTTCACGGTATTTTGTTTCTATTTTGCTAACTGTAGATTGTGATACGTGTTGACCAGGGTATTTATTATTGAACATTTCACAAACTTCCGTTTGAGTTCGTGTTTTATTACCGCATCCAAGCATAATTAAAATGTCTATTCTTTGAGTTTCGGATACATGAGCCATAGATGAATCGAATACACACAAAAATATTTTTCAATACACTGACGTCTGCCAGCAACTCACAAATATCAAAATAACAGTAGTCTACTAGATTGACATTATATTATTTATGGGTTTTGTGAATAATTTTTTGGTGTCTTCATCGACTTTTTCCTGACTTTTTTAGCAAGACAGATAAGAAAGTATAAATTGTCAAATTGAGAATAGAAATCGACCTGTTTCAGGTTTTTTCAACGGATACATAATTTACAGTGTCAATATTTTTAAATTTTAATAAAAAAATTTCTCAGTTATGGTTGCACCAAATATGAAACACTTAGTATTGCTGAACAGATAATGAAAATCCCTTTCGAACAAGATGCCACACGACCCCCACGAGGGGGTGCTCATAATTCAGAGGGGGTGCAAGAAGGGGGTAATATTTTCATACTGTAAATTGTCAAATTGCCAATAAAAATTGACCTGTTTCAGGATTTTTTCATAAAATACATAATAACGCTAAAAATGAATTTATTCCATACCTTTGGACCGCACTGTATGTTTATAGAATGAAGTGTTGATCGTAAGGTATCCAAAATTCATACTATCATTCACAGACAAATTAGATCAATTATACAGTGCGGCTTTTAATAGCCTCCCCCCTGTTTACTTTTGAATGGTTTGACGTACAAACATAAAAAAACGGTTTGGAGAGTCTCACCGATACTACTTTTTGAGACAAATCACATTATTAATACTCGATAGTTCAATTCTCTTTTCAACTATCTAAAAATTTTTATAATTTCGTTCCATCAAAAAAATTTCTGTCCCAATATTTCACATCAAACCATTCAAAAGTTATCGTGGTTAGGTAAGAAAAGGGATTCAGATCCGCCAGATCCGCACTTATTTTGACATTTCAAATGCATATCGTGAAAAAACGTTAAAACGAAAATCTTAAATATTCAGATGGTTGATAATTGAATTATCTTTTCAACGATGTGACACATGACCCTCCATGCCATTTGAAATTTTTTAGTTGACAGGGAGGATTATTGAAAGCTGCACTGACATATTATAAATGTCTAGATCTCATGTGCTTCCTACGCTTTTCCTCGTGTTTTCTAACAATTGTGATTTGAATATAAGAGCATGAGGGTTTCACTTCCCACACAAACTTGAAACCTATCAGTCTCTTCAATTAATTGACGCATTCTTTTCAAGTTTAAGTGCGAAGTGAAAAGCTCATGCACGATTTTTCACGACGGTTTTGGATGGACAGATCAACACAATAGTCGTGGAAGTCCAATAAAACTGTTAGACCAAGAACAGCAAGGGTCCTGGAAAAAACAATTTTTCTAATTTAGTACCATCTGGTGTGAAAAAAATTGAAATATTTTGTTATTTTCATCGAAAAACAAATATTCCACTTCACTCAGCTATTTCAAAAAACAAAATGGAAATTTCTGAACAGATCGAGAATTACTCAAAATAAATTGCTATTCTCAATTTCATTCAATTCCTGAAATATTTCATGGAAGCATAAAATTGAAGTATCACCAACTTTTTCAAATGACTTCTTAGATATCTAGTCATCTCAGTCTACTTTTCGCTAGTTTTTATTATTTTTTTTCTATTTGCCGTCATACCAGTGAAGATAATTATTTGCATTCCTAATATTACGAAATTTTAGTGTGAAAATAGAAAAAAATTAAGGATAAAAGTAGCACAGTGATTGAGTGCACATTACTAGAAATTGGTGGGCCCGGGTTCGAATCCCGGCTAGTTCACATTTTCATTTGATTTTTATTTCCATTTTTTTGTCAGTATTTCCGGATGAATATTAATAATAATAATTTTGATAATGATACTCCGCAATCCGATAATATCGGAAGCGTAACCTTTTGATGGCCTTAATCGATTATCGCAAGGCGTTTGACATAACATCGCATGTCATCATGCGTTTGCTCAGATGCCTTGCAGTACCTGATCAAATAGTGAGATGCATTGAACAGCTGATGCTGCTCTGGAGGACTCGCTTCACCATAACATCTGGTCAAGTCAGAGTCCAAACAGAGCAGGTCATCTTCATAAGGGGCATGTTTCAGGGAGACTCTTTCAGTATTTTACGCTTTTTGTTGGTAATATATAGTGGATCAATCCCCCATCATGTATATTTATAGAATTGAATTTTGGTTGGTTAGATTTGTAGTAGGTACTGAGTTTTTTCAAAGTTGATGGTTTATAATTTTTGATCAAACCAATATTTAATATGAGATATGTCAGTTTCAACTTTGGTTTGTAATTCTTTCCAATTAGCTGCCTTTAAAAAGATAGCCGTATCGTCTGCAGAACCCACAATTTCATCTCTACTTTCTATATTGTATGGGTTATTTGTATATATGGAAAAAAGAATTGGCCCCAGGACCGTACCATGGGAGACTCTATATTGTATAGGTAACTTATTGCTGTATACATTCTCAATTCTGACACACTAATTTCTATTCGAAATATAGCTCTCAAAGAACTGGAGTGATTTTCCCAAATATTCTAGAAGTAGAGGATGATCCACAGTGTCGAATGCCTTGGCCATGTCTATGAACATACACAGGCATGGTATACACTGAAGGGCCAAACCCAAATTCTGTCACCGAATTGGAACCCGTTCAGCAAAAAACCCACGTCGAAGCTGCGGAGAGTGAGAGGCACCTACAGCTACAAAGGATAAGCCAATGCATGGGGTCACTTTCAAGAACATTGGAGACCTTTGCTTATCCAAAAACCTGACCTTCGCTTTTCTCAGGTCAAGTGGGCTGGAGTCGGAAACCAAGGGATTCATAATGGCCTGTCAAGATAGTGTCTTCAACTCCCTCGTCTACCATAGTCGCGTAATGGGTAAAGAGCTCCCTGACAGTAGATGCAGAGCATGTCGTGGGGCAGCTGAGACCATAATGAATAACAAGGCGCTACGAGTGTTGTACGGTATAGACGAGACACCGGTGTTGCCTTATGCTCCGGGGGATATAGAGTCTGGAACTACCCATTTTCCATCATCAGGAAAATACAAGCCAATAAGCCTGATTAAGTCCTCCTCGACCAACAGACTAAGACGATTTTCGTCATTGAATTTTTGGCTCCTGGCGAAACAAACATCGTCAGAAAAGAGGAGGTAAAACGGACTGAATGTCGAGATCAACTCTTTGAACTGCATAGGCTTTACCCAAACCATTATGTTAAAATGGTGGTTCTGATAAAATGATGGACACACTACTCTCAAACTTGAAATCACACAGTCTTGCTGTAATATGGCAGAGAACGGATGAAAAATGTTTGTTTATATTCTTTTTCGATCGATCTGTCATTATTTAATGAATTTTCCAGCCGCTTAGACCCCATTAACAATAATACTAAACAACAAAATTTTCAAATTTGAATCACTTATAATTTTCCATATATTTAGGGAGCATGCAGTTTCTGAGAGTTTTTGACAAGTAGTGAAATTCATATCCACTACACGGTAAGAGAAGAGAAACTGATGAAGTTCAAAAAGTAATTTCCTTCGAAGTGTGCTTTACGGAAAAGCGAAGAAGTGGAAGCCTTGAAAATGAAGAAAATCAGAAAGTTAAACTTGAAACCGAAAACACAAACTCGGAGAGTGATGAAGTCCGCTATCGGCCTGTTGAAAGATGTTTGGCAAACAGATGGAATTCACAAAATACTTTCGACCGGACGGAACGCTTCATCAGTTTGTCGCAGTTTTGAGACGAAATCAGAGTAGAAATGGGTCGGCCACGAGCAGCTACTTTCTTGTATCTTCTTCGAATTACTTGAATTACAGGGGTATGGGATTGATTTTTGCTCCCGAATCGAAGCCCTTCAGGATGTTACGAAGTAATTAATTAGATTAGTTGTCGCTATATTCAGTAGAGTGTGAGAGATTCTTATGCTGTAACTACGAGTTGGATGAAAGCCAGACCTTTTCCAAATGAACACGAGATGGGATCATCCAATTTTAGTCAGTATATTATTTGATCACATTCCATAAATAGTAAAGTTGATGACTTTGCAGTTGGTGCTTTCAGATATTGGGTAAAAGCTTCATGTTTCTAATGGGAAATTGGTGAGAAATGAAGGTGACTATGAAAAAACATTGGAGTCACAAGAGTGTCATGGAGGAATATTGTTCGCGAAATAGTTATTTAGGAAGGGGTTTATCTCCTGTTGAAGGTTAAAGTGAAATTGAGGTGTAAAAGGGGAACTGAAATCTTGAGTGATGGAAGCGGAACCTCATACTGAAAGAAATCTGATAGCATCTAACTCCAAAGCATAACAAGTACTGACAGAGTACCTTTCCCGCATGCAATTATCGTCGAGTGCGGGAATAGTATATTCTTCAACGCGCATATAAAGATAGCTATTATTCCCGAGGATGAACTTATTTCCAGTGGAATGGGAAATATTTTGAGCAACTTGACGGCGTCACCATGGGCAGCCCTCTCAGTTCAGTAGTGGCGAATTTGTATATGTAGATGTTTGAACAAAAAGCATTGAATTTGGCGCCAAATCGACAATCTACATGGTTTTGCTACATAGATGACATGTTTGTTGTGTGGCCACATGGAAGGTTGGCATTAGAAGGGTTTTTTTAACCACCTCAACAGCTAACACCCTGAAATCCCTGAAATTCAGCTCACAGTGGACGAGGAAACAGATAGACCTTTCCTGGATCATCAGAAAACCAGATGGAACTTCGGACCACAAAGTCTACAAAAAACCCACACATACAGACAGATACCTACACAAAAACTCAAACCACCACCCAGGGCAGAAACGTGCAGTTTCAAGAACTCTGAACAATAGATCGTAACGCATCTGTGAGCAGGTTCATCTGAAATCAGAGCTACGGAATCTCAATGACGCATTGCAAGCCAATGGTTACACCCGTCAAGAAATTTTTAGGATTAGTAAGCCAAAGTTACATCGAGATGACGGCAACAGCACAACACCACAAAGTAGAGCTTTCCTACATTATATCCAAAATGATGATGAGATAGGCAAGTAATACCGTTTCTCCAGCACCTTGAACCTGTTCTGTATTTCGCCACTTACAAATCTGAAGGTATTCTTTTACTCAATGGATTTTCAAATGATCCGGTTGCAAATCTAATAGTAAAGTGTTAGCAGGCGCAAGTATGTTTTCAGGAATATCAATATCTGCCTTGATTTTCGCTACAGTTTTAATTAAGTTTTAATTAGGACTATAATAATATTTATGCACTAGCGGGCGGTAAAGTACACTTTACCGCCGGTTCGCCGGGCGTAAAGTGGCACTTTACCGCCCGTGGGCGCATCATGGCCCGAGGGCGGTAAAGTAGACAATATACTAAAATTGTCCATATATACCTACGCACATCATTTCACGGAAGATCTACCACGAAACGATGAATTCAGTTCAATAAAGAAATACTCATTTAACAACTTTTATTCATAATCTTCATTTTTGCTCCATAACCCTGAAAATTAGAATTTTATATTAAATATGCAATTGTTACAATTTTGAATATTGAGGGTGGGATATTCACTTTTCTCTTGAAAATAATTATTCCCTTTTGAAACATCCTCACCACTCATTTTAGATGTGGATGGTAGGTCCAAATAATTATTATTTGGTATCGGTCCATCAACATCGCCGGCAATTTTTTTGGCAATATTCAATTTTGAAATCGAATGTTCAATGTAGCTCTCTGCTACTGTAGTTGATTTCCAACCAGCATGTCCTTTGATATTAGTGATACTTTCCCCAGCATCAGCCAATAAATTGGCTGAAGAACGCCTGAAACAATGACCCGTATATTCTTCTGGGCCTGGTATCTTCAAAAATGCTGCAATTTTTCTTGGAATTTGACCGAGGATATTCCCAACAACTTGTTTTGTACATTTGTTGTTCTTATAGAATATAAAAAAACGCCCATGTTCAGTATTTGCGGGACGTAGACTAGCATATCTTCTATAAATATCCATATAATTAACTGACTGGTTTTCAGTACTGCAGATGATAAATGTTCTTTGTATTTTAGTTTTGACTCTCGAATTGTAATCAATAAAGTATAAGTTAGGTCTTGAATGTCATCACGCTTGAGATTTGTTAATTCTTCTCTACGACAAGCACCATGTACCTCAAATATTAATGCAACCTATAAAAGAATCAATAAGTTTTTTAATTACTTAATAAATATAGGCAGGTATAACATACCTTCATCATCAGATATACATTATCTGGAGCTTCTTTTAGAAAAAGTTTGGTTTCATCCCTATTCAATATTTTGCATTTCTTCGGCTTATATCCATCATTCTTCCGTTTCAAAAATGCTATCAATTTTGGAAATTTGCTTATGTTTATATTGTTATACAAATTCAAAGTAGACTTTAACATCGAATAGTATGACCACAAAGATGGTTTTCGATCCTTGAACTTCTCAAAAAAATATCCCAGTAATATATCTTCTGTAATCACCTTCACATTATTTTCATTGCGCCATTTTATGAACTCATTATACGTCTTTTCGTAAAGTTTCTTTGACTTTGTTGGTAGCAGTTCGAGTTTGGCACTCTCAGCCGATTCCAAAATTTCCATTGGTATGTATATATTATGTTCTTCATCTGATGATTCCATAATTTTCGTGTTGAGTTCACTCACGTACTTTTTCAGATAAACATGAAGATGACCGTTTACTTTGTTCACTGAATTTGTTGCTAGACATCAACCAGCTTGCTTAACAACGTTATAATTAGGTGTGTATATACTATGTGTAAAATTTGAATAAATGAATCTAATTCAGTATACAGAGATGATCATTGACACGATAATTGCGATATAAATATATATACAGTGTCCGCCAAAATCTTGGAACCATATGGAAAACTTTTTTATTAATAGTTTCTCGGAAAATGTCATTCTTCATAAAAGTTAGTTTCCCATGCTGTTCCAAGATTTTGGTGGACACTGTATAAACCGCTAGTGCATAAAATTTTGTATGTATCACGTGCGTAAAATGCGTTTATGGCCTTCGGCGTGTAATGGCCCTCGGCTAACGCCTTCGGGCCATTATCCACGCAGCAGGCCATAAACGCCTACTTTACGCCTTGATACATAAATAACTATTATGGCACGCTGAATTGATAATAACGTGACAATAAGCAAAATTGTTGATTTTATTTTCACATCACTGTTTTCAATAATACGATGAAGCTTTGAATGTAACTAGATCATTAGGCAATTTAAATGAACCTCGATTGTCATAGGTCGCATAATAATGTCGTTACATTGAAATCTTTCATTTCATACCTACTTATCAAGAGAATTATATCCAGTTATGTTCATTATTCAACTATTTTTAACAATTTTCCATCATCTATCCCCACAGAATATAAGTCTGCGCTCTATCAGAGAATTCTGATTAGACATTCATCTCCACAGCGTGTTCATATTCCACTCGATCGAGCAATATAATTAATTCCACTAAGACTTAAAAGCTATTACAAATTGGACGACTAGATACGGCTTCCTCTATTAGATTTCATTGAAAAATATTGCCACAGATTCAACACAATATTCTATTGTAATAATGATGGAGTAGAACACGTATGTATCTAGCAGGTCGTGAAATGATGACGAATATACCAATTCATGAAGAAAAAGCTTTATTCCATGTAAGGAAACAAGGAGTTTCGATGAAGATGAAACCCATTTTCCTCAAAATGTAAAATATATGGTGTATATCTAAGAGAAAACATACTTTCCTTAAAATAAATTGAATTATGTCCTTTTATCCAACGTTCCCCACGGACACAATTGCAACTGCTAATCATAATTCAAGAAATATAAATAGAAACTACCCAAAACTACGTCAATTTCACTCGACGCGCATTTCTGAGTGGCTAATTGCATTTATTATCCCATCCTACAAAATTTTGTACTTTGTTTTTCTTATTTTGTAATCCACCCACTCTATACTTTTATTAGTCCTGCCTACATTCAATTGTGTATCTAGTCCAATTATTTAATTACTCACTTCATTAGGAATTTTATCTGCCATAAAACTTTTTTCTACCAACTTCAATATAGATTTCTGCTCTTGAAAATTGAATATGGGCAATGTGCTCTTTAGACCTTACTTTCTTCTAGTTTGACCTATGAAACTTTCAAATATTTTGAAGGAATTTCTTGATGATGGAGATGTCATGTTACACGTATAACCAATATTTTCACAGCGACTGAAGGTGTTTTGTTACATGACGCCTTTCTCCACTAAAAATTACGAAAGTTCTGTTGATGATAGATCATAGGATCTGTATCTTGTTTTTATCGTACAGTGGATAGTGTTAATGTATCCAGAAGAGATACGATTTGAATGTGAAAATATTACAATATCATAAGGTAAACAGATTCTTTTTCCAAATGCGGCAGCTATTTTTCCAGTTATTGAAGTTTTAGCAAATACCAATAGAAATAGTATTATAATTGAGTGAAGAAGTGAACTTTATGTTACAGCTGTGATTTCAAATGTAATTTCACATCAAAACATAGTCGCTGATAGTGAAATAGTAATACTGGTCTGTCTTTTTAGTTAAATCTTTAGAATACTGTCAATGTGCCTCCAAGAATTCAATCTGCATTCCGTTATGTAAATTTGAAGTATTTTTTGTATAACTTTGAAGAGCTCCGAAATAAACTTTATTTATACTTATAAGAAGCCATTTTTATAAGTAAATTCACTCACAAAATTTCGAATTTTTCAATCAGAACGCCATTTCAATTCGACCTTAATTTTAGAATCAGCTCGTCGAGGCGAGGAAACTTTTTACATTTTATTCATTTTTTATGCTAAACCATGTATCGAAGCATATACAAATCATATATTTTCGAAATCAGCACAAAATTTTGCGTAGATAGTGTGAATTTCAAGTGAATATGATGATTTTATATTTTTCATGATTTTCATGGGTCTACCCCTTTGGATTTTTTCGATTATTTTTTTTTCGCTGATCAACTTGAAATTCACAGACTATACAAAGTTCATCATTCTGAATCGATTGGCGTTCGCAGAATTGCTCTATCTCTAACCGTTCTCGAGTTGGAAAGTTCATCTGGAGCTGGGAGGGGTCATTTCCCGACAATTTTTTTTTAGTCGGAATCCGCTCGTCCGGATACTTTCAAGAAAACCTTTCGATTTTTTAATAAAAATTCTGAAAATTTTGTTTTCTTCACTATCGAATTAATTGCATAATTTGACTTTAAACGTCTGCGAATCTCTTAAAAATACGGAATCAGTTTTTACTTTTGAATTAAAACACCATTTCACTCAGAAAATGTCGATTTTGGTAAAAGGTTAATTTTTTTCGACAAGTTTTCTGAATTTTGTCAATTCATAATCAAAATTTATATTGTTTGGTATGATTCGAAATCAGCTCATTGAGAATATGTTCGTGATGTATCAGAGACTCTTTTATTAGCTTACCAACCTACCTTGATAATGAAAACAACCAAGAAAAATGAGGTTATGTTTGTCATTATAAAACGTCGAATTTTTGTTGTTTTTGATGCTTGTAATTGTGGAATTGGGTAGATTACCTTCTAAAAGCTGATGATGATCGTTTCTTGATGATGAGGGTAACGCATTGTACATAAAAAAATAGGGATACATTTGTAGGTTTCAATGATTCTTGGTGTGTTGTTGACGAAATGACGTTTATTACTTTCAGAATACTGAACACAGAAACTAAAATTTAAAGAGAATTTGCCATTACTCGAGGAAACATAACCGGTTTTGACTGCTTGGATACCTCCCAAAATATTATCATCTTCGTCCCCGAACCACAGTCCATGATACTTTTTTTATTTTGTATAGAATATACGTTATACAAGTCATTGTTTTAGAAGATCCGCATCCCTACTTGCTGATACTGGTGTTCGAAATCCAGAAGGGTTGCTGAATGATATGTCGAAACATCTTTAGAAATCAAAAAAATAATAGACACGAAAATAATGGGAAAAGAAGAAAGTGTTTCTAAGAATTCAGGAGAAATTGAACACTGCAATACTTCACTTACCTACACTTCTGCAAGGATGTGTGAAAATGTTGTGATTAATATTTCTAATGAATGATTCAAGTCTTCATTTCTCTGTAGCAATTTCAATAAATTTATCATCAACTCTGATCATCAGCATAGAATGAAGGCTTCCACGGCCGGAAGTAGAATCCTGAGGTATGGTTTCCGGGCTTTGAGGCCGTGGTTGGTTCACCTCCGTGGAGGCGGTTCCACTGGACGTTTCGCAACTGCGGTGAGCTGAATCCAGAGCTTGCCGTTCAAACGTCTCCATATACAATTTCGCTACTACTGGGCGTCAAATCGACCGTCTACATGGTTTCGCTATGTGGACGAAACATTTGTCGTGTGGCCACACGGGAGGTTGGCACTGGAAGGGTTTCTTCACCACCTTAACAGCCGACACCCTAAGATTTAACTCACGGTGGAAGAAGAAAGAGATGGACAACTTCCTTTCCTGGATCATCAGAAAACCGGATGGGACTTTGGGCCACAAAGTCTACAGAAAACCTACCCATACAGACAGATACCTGCACAAAGACTCGAATCATCACCCAGGGCAAAAACGTGCAGTTTTAAAAACTCTAAACACCAGAGCGCAACGCATCTGTGAGCCGGCCCATCTGAAATCGGAACTGAGACATCTCAATATTGCCTTGCAAGCCAATGGTTACACCCGGCAAGAAATTGCTAGGGCTAGTAACCCTAGGTTGCATCGAGAAGACGGCAACAACGCGATAACGCCTACAAGCAGAGCTTTCCTTCCTTATATCAAAAGAGTCAAGGACCGGATTGGTAAAGTACTGGCGAGACACGACGTCAAAGCCATTTATAAGCCGACCAGAAAAATTGGTTCATTGCTACGTTCAGCGAAAGATTCACGAGACCACCTCGCTACGCCCGGTGTATACCGATTACCGTGCTCTTGCGGGTCTGTATATATCGGTACCCACCCTCCGCAGCGTAAAAACCAGGATCTGAAGTGATCTCAACAACAAAACATTATCATGCCCGTGACATAAACACAGAAATAATTTCAACAGAAAAGAGGAAAAGAGGAAACAAAGCCTGGTACCCAAACCTGAAAAACACGAAGATAAAACAATCATATAACATAATCGAGCAGGTAGGACGGGGCAATCACAACTCATTAGTTAAACAGGTAGACAATTGCAACATACCACCCGGCCAGGTAACCCAGTCACCCCAAGTGAAACAAAATAATCAAAATAGCCAGGCTGCGACTATAAATTGAGGAGAATTTCAAACCGTTGTATCAGTTTTACGTCGCTCTTATTGACAATACATATTTATAGTAGGAAAATATGTGACAGGATATTTTAGATTTCTTGAATTTCATTCACTTCGATGGTTTCAAATATTCATGGCATCTATTCGAAATAACTTCAATATCTATAGTTTATCGTTAATGATCATATAACACTGCTTACGATGAGATTTGCAGTTCAAGTTGCGGTCACTCATGGCTCCTAATAAAGAACACGAGATAGCCATGCGTGGTCAATCCAATTTCAGAATAACTCCGTCTGGAAGCTGTGACAAACTGACGAGAGATACAAGATCTAATCAAGCGTTCCTTGTAAAAGCTCTCCGTTATCCGTAGATATTTGCTACGTCCAGACTTTGACATTTTACAAACGGTACACATCTATTCCCCTCAGATTACGGACGGGAAGGAGAGAACTTGGAAATATTCAGGTTGAAAGAGTGTTCGAGGAAGTTTTGTTCAGAGGTCACAGAGCTAGTGATACAGCCGACACGTGAAGAATGGCTCGAACTGATCTGCATGAATAAATATTTCATATTTATGTTGAACAGGAGAATGAATAAACGCAAATATCCTGCTGAAATACAGCAGGTGAACAGACATTCGCAGACTCATTATGCATGACGTGATATATTAGCAAGTCGATGTTTACAAGTGGGAGTATATCTTTTTTTCGAGAATTCGTTAAAATTATCCTGAATTGGACGAAGGAAAAAGTAAGATGTACTGTTATCGATTAAGGAAAATCCGTATATGACAAGTAGACAATGTAAGTGAAACATCGATATTAAAAACACCATCCTCATGAAGTTCAGTTAGTTAGGAGTTAAATGAGGATGATTCTGATAGAAGGCAATAATTCTGTGAACAGATGATAGACAGAATGGAAGCAGATTTGCATTTTGCAAACAAAATTATTTTTACTGATGAGGCTACTCATGAATAGAATGGTTAATAGACAAAACTGTAGATATAAGAAAATGCTGTAGTGATTTTCAGTTTGCCGGCATTCATTCTGAGCAACGGCCGTAACTCTGGGCCACGGCCGTAATATCTTTTGCCGGCCGTCACATTTTTTTCCGGCCGTCACGAAAATATCATTTTGCGGCCCCTGTTGAGGCTGAAAAATGCTTGATTTGTGTCCGCTTGCACGAATAATATTTTTAGACAATATTTCAGTTTTTATGAGCAGTGCAAGAAAATGTTTTGTAGTTTTGAAAATCATTGACTATTCCAAATTCAATTCAAAAGATGGCTAGCAGCAAGACAAAGATAGGAGCTTCTTAGTGCAAACTGAAGAACCACAAATAAACAAACAATAACACAGTGAAGGAACGGCTTGAAAAATTCTGTACAATGCTGAAAACGAACGTAAAACTGGAGAGTAGACACTTTTACTTCACTGCAATGATGCAATTTCACTTCATTATGAAAGTATCATAGGCACCATGTCCTAGAAATGTTCCACTACGATTCATGAATTCTTTGTTAGAGCGCAAACAAGTGTAGACCCTTACCTATCGTAGGAACTTTTGAGAGTTCTTCTATCGAGTACATGGGACTCACAGAGTATTGTTATCCTGACAATAGCCAACTTCAATTAAGGTTTTCACACAATGGGTCTGGAAGCTGAATATAATAATAAAAGTGTATCAGCCCACGATACAGTATTAACAGAGAAAAGACCCAATAAGTGAATACAAGTGATGATAATATTAGCATCTATAGTCATTGTGAAAGGTTTGGCAATCTATAGTAAGAAGAAGACATCTGAAACTATTATTCCATCGATTTTTTTATTACTTGAAGACTGAATTGAAATTTGACAATTTTAATCCATTTATTTCGATACGGTCCTATACAATCAAACCACATTCTTGGAGTAGCCAAACTAGTGCTTAATTGAAAGTTTTTAATTAAGTTATGTATTCGATATATGTAAGTATATTCTCCCGATAAAACTTTTGAACTTATAGAAGTTTGTTCATAACTGAGGGAGTATGAATAGCTAAACTTTAAATACTTTCCAGGAAAACTACTGATCGTTTTATAATGGAGGAAAGTTTTGAAACCCCACAGTTGACCAGAGAAGTAGTCAAAAATATCTATTCACCAAGCAGTTGTCATGATTACAAAAAATTCTCAATTTCTGTACGAAGTTTGTCTTATTCTGACTCACCTTGTATATTCATTTACGATCTGATTGCAGGTTGCTCAACTTCAATGTATTCAAACTGGAAATATTTTTTTCTTCATTCCAACGTACAGAGAAATATCTAAACTCTGATCAAAAAGCTTCTCTGTGAGACTTTGGTTCAGCTGATCCACCTTATCAATACTGTAGTCAAGTTGATGCAATCTCCAGACTGCCTGAAGGAGACTGTAATAATCCCAATACCCAATCCTGCCAAGAATGAGCACAAGCCAGAAAGCTATGAACCAACCTTGCTCCTGAGTATGTTGATAGTGGATAAAATGCCCCTCAAACGGCTTTCGTCTATTGACGAAAAGCGCAAATTGATTCCAGATGAGCAGTTCGGATTTCGGCCAGGTCACAATATGACCTTCTGGAGGTATAGGTTATCCACTAGGTGAAAGATACCATTCACAACAAGCAGAACACTCTTGAGGATAAATATTCAATCACCAAAACGTTGAGGGCGGGCATGCCTTTATACATGGTGAGATTGATCAACTCATACCTGGTAGGTAGGACTATCGAGGACAAAGAGATCAACAACCCACGTAGAAGAATCACAGGGATTGAGTAGTTGTCCGCATCTGTACTCTCTATATCTGTATGACCTCCTACAGTTTGATTGGACGAATACCCATTTAGTAGTAGGTTGGTGATGCCGTATCTAGAGGAAACCAAACGACG
Source organism: Chrysolina americana (assembly GCA_958502065.1). NCBI lineage: Eukaryota > Metazoa > Arthropoda > Insecta > Coleoptera > Chrysomelidae > Chrysolina > Chrysolina americana. The sequence continues at coordinate 65,147,254 of OY293416.1, read as the reverse complement.
CTGTGAAATACCTAAGGGTACTACTGGAGGATAGATTATAGCCAGATCTTTGAACATGAGCCTCAAGAAAGAGTTGCTGGTTTATAAGCTGTTTATCACACCAACAATGTTGTATCAATGTTCGGCGTTCAGTAAGGATGCGTTGACTCAATCCCGGCTTACGTTAGGCAGCTATCGTAAACAATCTACAATTATGTTATCCTCGTAAGTCATCTGACTGAAGACGTTGTCATCATCAGGAAATAGTAGGGAGTGAGTAGGGAAGGACCGTATCTGTAAGGATTACCTATGAGGGTGCTGAGCAGATACTGTCAGATACCACTCGCATATCTCATTGAATATGGACAATCCGTATTCGTCAGTGGTGGTAGGCTAGGCACGTTTCAGTCTCAATCGCAATCACAATGATTCAAAAGTGCAAAGTAAGGAAGCTGAAAATAATGTGAAATTGAACAATTTCTTGAAAGTCCTAAGATGTGGTGTAATGACAGTTATGAAAGCACAAAACTCATTTTCAGAACACTCGATTATCCATCAGGTATATATGTTTCATTTCTTTCTCTCTTTCCTCTCGCTCAATACACCTCTCGGGTCAAGTGAATCTAATTCGATTTACAGAATTAATTGTAAAAGGTAGAAATTTCAGTTATTTGATTTGTGGTTTAGTATGATAGAGCTGATGACCAATTATCATTTTAACATTATTTACCTGCCACAGGATATCCAGGGGTATTGTTGCCCAGTAGTGTGGTGGGGTACCGTGAGGGGGCTCGACCTGAGGATGCCTCTTCGCGTACCTCCACCTCCATGCCGTGGAAGCCACCGTGGCCCTGTTCCCACTCTGGAACAAAAACATTAAATGAGTCAATATTCATCGTATTTTTGCAGTTGAACCAAACACCAATAAGTTATGGCGCGACGGAATAAAACCGAAACTATTTTCATTATCTTGTTTGGAAAAGTGAATTCAAGCGTTTCCACCAAGTGGAAAAATAAAAGCATAGACAGATATTTGTGCAACGTTCTTCCAAGAATACCCAATTGCAAGTGATTGTCTTGTAATTAATCAGAAGATTTTCCTTGGAAGAACGTTGCACAAGTATCTGTCAGATGTAGTTCAATATCTGTCGTGGTATGAGCTAGGGAAGTAGTTGTTTTCTGACAGATGATTGCCTTCATTTTTCCACCTGAAAACGCTTGGAGAAAAGGGTAGGAGTCCGTATTCATTTCACTTTGTTGATACTTCTACGACACAAATAAATTGTAAACTTGTTCAAAATATTGTTGTTTGGAAAAATTTTGATTTAAACCAAAAAATGAAGGTACAGAATTCTGGCTACATACATTAAGGGAGATTTCTTCTTTATATTCATACAAGTATTAAAGACTATTTTTTTCTGATCAACTCTGTCTGCCCCATGAGCTATATAAATTTATTTAATGTCATATTGTGTGAGCATTGGCCATATTGATACTGTCTCTCAGTGAGCCGACTACTGACTTTATTCAACCGAATTCTTTGCATAAAGTCCAGCTTGGATTGGTGCGTATTTGACCAGCCTACGTCCTTCTAGGAAGATGCAAAATCAGGTTTGAATCCTTGCTAATATATTCTTCTAGCAACCCAACTTCGAACAGTAATATATCCAGTTCACGCTAATATCTACCTAATTCGAATTGGCATTGGTGTTTTTATACCATAAAACGTGAATAGTTTGTGAATAAAATATATTTTTGAATCCTATAATACTCCAAACTTTATTTATTATCACCATCTTCTGATAAACTCGTATGAACGAATAGATTCGATCAGTTCCTGCGGGACTGAACTCCTGAACCGTAGAATTGAATAGGGAAATGAAACTTTCTACACCCTAGGGCATATGCTCCTTCGTCTTCGATATCTTGGAGCAATTCCTAATTCGGATAATTAGGAGATCATCCTCTAGTTTTCATCCGTATTCCAACCGAACTCCGGATGAGTTATTGAGGAAGTGAATTTACCTCCTACTCCTCTCGCTTCAGACGAATACAGAATATGTGCAAGTTTTGCAAATCGAGCGACCGAAATATCTTGATTTCGAATATTCTGCTCAAAAAGCTATAATACATTTTTTGAAAACCATGGATTATATGTGGTTGAGTGTTGGGAAGAAATTGTTTATAGAAATTCTTGGATTCGCTAGCGAAGTAATTGATGAATCTTTCGTTATAAAGAATTTCAACGCCAGCGAGAATTCCAACTGCTTTCTCGTTTCTCGAAGATTCTACAAGTATTCCTAATTCTCTATACTGTCTTTCGTTCCAAACTATTATTAATGTGACTTTTGACAATTTTATCCAGTTTTGACCAATATTCATTCATACAATTTCACATAATAAATCTCGTTTTTTCCCCTGTGATATTCATATATTTTATATAAGTCATATGAAGCTTTTTTACAAGAATTTCTCCTACCGTTTTCCATAATTTAGTGTTATTTGTTTGATTTTTCTCAATTCTGTAAATAATCGAAATAATCTACACTGGTCTTTCTCAGAATAAAGTTGGTTCCTGTATATCGTTTATACTTTTCTCCAGAGTATAATTTTTGATACATTTTGTATCTAGTGTTGATGGATTTGATTATTCCTTGAGTGATCCAGGTTTTCCATTTTTATGTCTTATTCTTATTGTGTTTGTGCAACCAATGTGATCATTTGCTATTGTTATGAATTTTTTTGTTTCGATTACTTCGTATGATATCCGTTTTCATCCAATCTATACGTCGGAGATGTGTATTTGATTTGTAATATTGAACAATTTTGATGACTTTATTTTTTTCTCCCAGTTTTAACTAACTAAAATCTGATATGCTTCGGAAAGATCAAAGTATTTCTATTTTAACACAACTGCTTCTGTATATTGTGTGTGATAGAGTGAGTAAACCTTCTGTTATCTGACCCATTCGTTTCATATTTCCGACAGTGACAGGAGACTGTCATTCTTACTGCTAAAGCAACTGGACTATTTTGCGTTGTTCGTTATTATCTAATAATTTGATGACAAGCTAGAAAATCTATACGAAGTAAAGTAGTTTAAATGGAAAAGCACTCGTAAAGAAGCATGCTTTGTTTGTATACTATTAGCTCGCACCCTAGATGAGAAGGTTTTAATTGAAATTCCATGTCGAGAAAGATTTAGGAAAACAATTTATATGGGAGAAAATTTACTGAGAAAGTATAGTCTGAACCATGCATAAGTGTAAATCATAATTCTGTCTATTACTAATTGAGGGCCTTTTTTTTAAAGATTCTTATATTTATTTCAACCCTTATTGAATAGTTTTAGCGTATGTTACCAAACAAAACCACCAAACCGGTTAAATCAATCATGAAGTCGAGTAGAAAACGTATTTGTCAATTTTTTTATTAAAGTTATAGTCATGTAGAAACTTCGCCCATTGTTTATTATTTCTTGTCAATGGTTTTCCCTCTGTCCATGTCTTTCCTTTCCTTTGAAGTATACTTCCTATAACTGCATCCCATGTTCCTTCCTCTTTTCCTCCTCTTTTGTATCTTTGACTGCCTTATTCTTACTGGTATTGTATCATTCAGATGACTCCACTAGCTTAGTTGTTTCTTTTTAATGAACTTGAGTATTGATTTGTGTCAAGGTCTTCTGTTATTTTTATATTTCTGAGTTTATCTTTCTTTGTGACTCTTTAAGTTCTCCTCAGAAACTTCATTACTGCTACTTGCATTTTGCTTTTTTTGTCTGCTTGCCAAGATTCATATCCAAATTTCAATATTGGTCGCTCTATTGTTTTGTAAACATTTATCTTTGTTTCCTTTGAGATTTCTTTCTCATTTATAAATACCAACAAGTTAATTGTTTTTCTTATCTATTGTTGATTTCTATTTCTTGTCTTTCATCGTATTCCATTTCCACCCCCAAATAATCAAATCTTTCAACTTGTTCAATTTTTACCCCGTTTTTTTGTATATTTATCTCTATTTGTTCCACCCCTATGGCCATAATTTTAGTTTTTTCTTTATTTACTTTCATTCCAAAATCTTCACAAACTACATTTAAAATCTTCCCAAATTCTTTTCTTTCCAGCCATAATTATTATATCATCTGCAGAAGTTCCTTCTGATCTATCTACTCTTCTTAAATTCCAATGTCCCACGCGTATAGAATCGCCATTCTGCTAGAAGACTTTTCATTATTTCATCACTAAAAATTGTAATTATTAATGGACTCAGTCCTCCTCCTTGTCTTAATCATTGTTAAGCTGAAAAAGTTCCTGATGTTTCGTTTCTGTATATTACACAATTTATGTTGTTATTGTAGATGTTTTTTTAATCATCCCTATTATTTTGTTGTCAACTTCACAAGTCCTATGAATCCCGTATAAACTTCTTTTCCTTCCTGTGAGAACTTTTCAATTATTTGTTTTACCGTAATATTGTCTTGGATACTTCTACCTTTTCTAAATTCCCTTTGTGACTCTTTAAGAGTATTCTCTATTATTCGTCTTATCTATAATATTTTTATATATTATTTTCATTGCTGTACTAAGCAGAGTTATTCCTGTATAATAGTTATTACAGTCATGCCTGTCCCCTTTTTCATATGTTGGCACTATCAAGGCTGTTTTCCAATTCTCCGGTAACTGTTATTCGTTCCACGCTTTTAATTCAGTCTTGAGAGTATTTGTATTACTGTATCCCTCAGATTTTTGAACGTCTTGATTTTTTTCAAACCAATTTTTTCAAATTATTTATTTTTTAAATTAATTCATCTGTTCCTGGTGACTTTCCATTCTTTAATAGATAGCAATCATAAATCTAAACCCATATGGTTCAAATGAAACTCAGGACTTTTGCCATTGCTGAAATTTCGAACTAATGCAATATATAATCATTTCATATTCTTTCAAACTTCGTGATGGTTTTCCACATCCAATTTCTTACTGCCAGCAATTTCCTACAGCTACCCACATCATTTACCGATGGATTGCATCCATATAGGCTGGAAAAAAGCTATTCAAGAACTTGAAAACTCCCATTTTTCTCTACGTCAGAAATCTATCACACGAATAATAGGTCGTTTTGCACGCATTCGACGACTTTCTGGTTTCCGTGAAATGTTCGAATGAAAATAAAAGTTATGCTTCGATGCTATGCTCGGATGGGGGATTATTCATGACGTTATGAATTACTGACGAAGTAATTTTTTTGCTCGATAGAAATAATCCCGAGAAATGTTTTCTCCCATACGGCATACAAAATGAAATTGGGCCAATTTGAAGCAATTTTTTTCCCAACATGTCGAGTCCTAACAGTCCGTTGGTATACAGAATTTCAAATCAGTTCTTTTCCAAAATCTCAAGGTGGGATGATGGATGATATTTACGATAACTGCAAAACAGATTAAATGATAGAGCTCATTCTGACTACGTATGTAACTTTGAAGCGAAGATTTTCCTGAAGCTCTGCAGAGTGTCACAAAACACAGTGCTTAGTGCTCGTGAAAGCACTCAAAGCACTCGTGAGTACTGTGCTTCCAAGCACTTTTTAGTATTAGTGTTAAGTGCTTAGTGGGAGTCTTAAACGAAAAGGCTCAGCGCTTATGATTCCGACAGTACTCCGGAGCACTTTTCCATATCACCAAGCAATACGCTTTTACATATAAATGAACCCTGTCGAAACTTGAAGTCGTGGCAGATGATACCTGGAGGCAGACCTCACCAATAACTATATCTTTACACTTCCTCAGGCCTTTTCGTGCATCAAATATAGAACAGTGTTGGTACAAGCATCGTTTTTGTGTTTCATCGCCTGAGTGAGTTTGTTGTTCTTTTCACCACAGAATTGTATATTTTTCAAGTAGGTTATCATAACAGTTTCAATTGACAGGCCATAACCTACTCTGTCAGCAGATTTTTGAATCAAACAATAACCCTTGCGATGTATTTTCAAGAATTGAGTTGCTATGGTAATGTTCTCAAGAATTTGCTTCAGATATGCGAAACTTTGATTAATTGATCATTCAGCACGGTACGCTAGATTGTAGATTGTAAGGGGGTCGTACAGCCTGTACAGCCTCACAAGCACTTCGACCCATAAGTTCTTTTGTGCGTGACCTTTGATCTATTCGAGGCCTGGGATTCCTATCAGTTTCCTAGGAGCTGAGATCCTGATGTCGGAGGTCGGAGGTCAAGAAGGCCCCTTCCAAGAACTTAAGCCTCTTCCAGAAAAGCGCTGCGCATTCGCATAGCAAATGTTCTGTAGTTTCCTCGAAGTTCTCGCAATAGCGGCAGTAGTGCAAATTTGGGGGCTGTTGACTGTAACTGCATTTCGGTCGTACCTAACTGGCATGAAATCTGTCTTCTAGGGAAACGTGTTCCGAAATCTTTTAGTGTCCGATCAGATCTCCTGCTTTTAAGTTTTTTATCTGGCTCAGTCTGATGGCACTGTTTGCTGCTTCTTTCATTACACATAGGTGCAATGGCGGAAGGTTTACCATTGCCTCAAAGGCTGCATTAGGGCACGTAAATATTGCCTCTGTGATTCCCAGACAGGCTAGCCGCTGCACTTTCTAGAGCTTGACAGCACGGTACGCTTGATGACATTTCAGTTATGTGAGTAGAATAAGTTCTTTATCAAATTCCTAGGCCTGCCTCATGCCCAGTGCCTTATTCCATAGACACTGCCTTTTCACCCAAGTACTGTCATTTGTTTTTTCTGCGTTTTCGCTAAACCACAGGAACATTCTAGAAATATCCTGTCGGTAGGATTGAGTACTTTCTCTCGAATAAAAAGTTTGCATTTAGAGCGTTTCTTGAACCAGTAAATATGTGCTATGATCGGTTATAGGGAAATCAATTACTATTTTGGAAGATATAAACCAGTTAGGGTAGTATGACCTACGCTGACAATGTCTTCATACAGGTTAACGAAAAATGGGCTTCTATGTGGTCCCAAATTCACGTGGAAAATGCCACAACCAACCACGTCAGATAAGGTCAACAACGAGGATTTGATGAGCGGATGGATGACTATCTTCCGCATTACCATGAGAGCAGTGAGTCTGACCAAAGATAATACATGGCAAGGATGCATGCTCTTTGGTGTGAGATATACCCTTCTCCTAGAACTATGTTTCTCATCTGTGGGTTCAAGGCTATGTCAGAAATTTTCCGTAGCTGGTTAACAATGTGGCAGAAGTAGCAGATATGATGAATATTGGATCGATTACCGCAAGGCATTTGATGGGATCCGAAAAAATTGTGAAAAGCATTGAACAACTGATACCGCTCTGGAGACCATAAGATCTCGTCAAGTTAAAGTCTAAATATAGTAGGTTATCTTCAAAAGGAACGTCTTTCAGACTTTTTAGCCTTCTTCTCCTCTGCATCTTCTCGTACATTCAGCGGATACAGCAACAAGATCTATGAGGTGACCCATCTGTTTTACATGAATGACCTCAAACTATATGCCCCTTGAGGAAATGATCTGAATGAGTCCTTAGGGTGGTGGAACACTACTCGCCATTGAAATGGAGTTCGGTATCAAGAAATGTGCCACGGCACACTTCAAAAGAGATATGAGGAATACGGAGAGGACGTTCAGCTCGTAGACGGAAGCATCCTCCATTATTTCGATGCCAGAGAGACGCATACTTACCTAGGAGTGGAAAAACGCTGCTCCCAAGAGGTAAGCACACAAGGTAAACTCGCAAAATGATGCAGTTCTATGGGAGTTTTCATCCTGAATTGTTTTTTCCACGATTAAACTTTCCTAAACAACGGGAAGGCTGTGAGCTTTCGAGTTCGGTGTGTCTACATCACAAAATGGTTCTAGATGGAGTCTATGGCTTGAAACAACTTGAACTCGTTTTCGGTACTGAACGAGGTGAGTAAAACTCTGTTACCGAGCTAGATAGCCCATTCAGCAAGAAGCTTTCGTCAAAGCTGCGAAAACAAATGTACTCCTGTAGATTCATTAGGATGGGCCAATGCATAGGGTCTTATTGAAGTCCTTGATCCAAAAAGTTGACCTTTGTCTAGCTCAGGTCAAGTAAGCAGAAGTCGGAGACCATGAGATTCATAATGGCCTCCAGGTTTTATTCTACCGTGGGTATGGATCCCAGACTTCAGATTCAGAGCTTGTCGTTTGACTTCTATGATCAAAATGCAGCTTGTGAAGCTCATGCAGTTTTGGCCTGTATCAACATGCATAACGTGTCGCTACGAGTGCCGAACCATCACCTACGACACTCTTACGGTATAGACGAGACACTGATGTTGTTCTATGGTCAGGGATATATTGAATCCACTGTGGAGAATAAGAAGTGCCAAATATATTGGAACTACTCAGGCAAATACGTGATAATACGCTTGGTGTAGCCTCGACCCTCAAAGTAGGACGACTTTTGTCATAGAGTTTTCAACTTCTGGCGAAATGAACATCGTCCAGAAAGAGATGAAAAATGGACTGAATATCGATACTTGAACTCCGCAGGCTCTACCCAAACTATTCTGTTAAAATGGTGGTTCTAATCATAAGGGTAGTTGGTGGAAACATGACACGATGCTCTCGAATCTCAATATTAAACCTGCTTGTCGTTACGTGGAAATATTAGCCAAAATTTTTGGTTCACTTCATCTACTCAGGGCACATGATTTCTGGGCCCAGTAATCAATCATTCACCGCACGGATTTAGGGACTGACTATCAGGGTAAATCATACAACAACGCGCCCTCTAGGTGTTTCTGGGTCCTGGAGACAAGGTCCACTGGAAAACAAGAAATTACATCAATTGTTATTGTTGTTGTTGTTTAAAATTGTTTTTTTCGTTAACCAGCTGTTATCCCCCTACGAACGACATCCCTCAGAAGTCGAAACTTGTGCGAGCTAAGGATTAACGAGGTCTTACTTTTTAACGTGCGATAATAAAATAATCTTCGTTTTTGTTTATTTTCGTTGGAAATTTTCCAATCGGACCTTGTCTCTTGTGCCCCATTCAATGATTGAATCGAACCACATTGAAAAGTGAACAACTCCATGAAAATATTATTAGAATTGATTGTTTTGTGTCCATATAACCTCGTAAGCGGAGTAAACATTGGCATGAAACGAAAATTGGCTGTATTAAAGAGCGGTTTGAATCCATTCGAGTATATCAACGTATTCAAGTAAAAACCTGCTTTGAAACATAGATCCAATTCATTGGATGGATCCTGAAAGAAAACTGGATTTTTTCCGCATATTTCCATTTGCAGTAATTGATCATATTCACGACATCTTAATGCTTGAACAAAGAGCTTTCGCGACACTCATTATTCTCGAGTCGAAGCTGAAGATTATTTTGTCAGTATTTTCCACCACTTACATTATATTTGCATTGCTTTTCATTATGCAGAGTTCTTGTTCCAGATGTGTGATTTCCCAGCATTTCAGCCACTTAAATGTGAATTTCCTTAGAGATGAATCGGTGCGGCTAATTAATGTCAGTGCCTAATGGGAAGAGTTGATCTTGCAATCATCTTTCATTTGGAGGGATTACTATTCCGACAGTGTGAATATGATGTGATATTATAGTTCAGGAACGAATAGTGTCTCGATATGGAAGCCTTTACAAATACTCGCAGATCACAATTTTCCAAATTTCATTTTGGTTCAGAAGTTTTAGTTAGAATGCACTCAATTATGTCAAAATAACCATCACCTCAGCTTGACAGGCTTGAGTACTGAGGCTAAGAATGATATCATCCCTCGGTATTTCCTGCATATTCTAGCCTCTACCCCATTGCTTGTCTCACAGCAATCCGTTTATCAGATTTGCCGACCTCTTGACAGCATTGATAGAACCCTTGATGTGGCTTCCCCACGTTGTATGATGGTGGCTTCTATCAAAGGAGCAAGCTGGAGTTATTCTTCCTGACAGCATCTCAGATATCTATTCTATTTCATCCTCGCATCTACTGTAATATGCAGATGCAAGAAGAGAAGTACAGAATCATCTCCAGGCTCATCATCGATGTGCTGGCACCAGGGACTCCGTGCATGGCTAGTTCTTGTTAACTAGCCATCCTCTCCAGTCTTCCCCACCTCCAGAGCATATTTTGAATGAAGGTCTAGCCTAAAATATTTTTGCTCAGGTAACTGTTTTGAGTTTGGTTGCAAAGTTCCCTTTTGTGGTTTAGGATATGTCATCCGTCATAAAATCAACTTCACCAGTCGGGTTTACAGAAACATTCCTTCTGATATTACCCACACTAGCATTTTACAAATGATTGACATATAAATTCCATTGAACTTACTAGATTGTGATCAAACTTATTGCATAAGTTTAAAACTTACCAATACTTGAAATATGCTCTTGTATGGCAATTTCATGCATCTTTAGCAAAGTGGTACAGACGGCCCGAGTTCAAATACCAGCGTCAAAGTGCCAAAGAGCTATTGGTTCCAAACATCCAATGCTCTTCAACTAGCTTTGGCCGAGTTTCAGTAAAAATCTAATGATTTGTTAGGCAAGATTCTTCAAAGAACATCGAAAACAATATTTTCTACCTTTCAACATAAACATAATCAACAATTCTGGATGTTACTATGGATTTTTTAGGAGTTGACGCAATATTCTCGAAGGTTCAACCTCCCTTTCAAGTGGTATCAGGGAAAAATCTCAGGTCAGGTCAGGAAAACTAGCTGGCAATGTGAATTTGGACAACTATATCAATCTCAGTTGTTCGTATGTTTTTCAATCGACAGAGGGTACAAGTACGTTCCGATGAGACGTGCAGTCTATAACATAGAGTGGTTTTGGAATGAGGTTTAACATGAGGGGGAATGAGGTAATGAGAGTATGAGGGTCATTAACGTGATTGAGAAAAAATTTATAAAAATTCTTGTAATCTAATTTCTAGTGATCCTTAACAGGTTTCGCCAATTTTGAATTTGGAATATTAATGTTGATGAAGTGTTCCTAATAAATGATATGCCACACTAGTTTTTATTTCTCGCGTATTTAAGCATAGTGCAGTCATATCTGTACACACTTGATCCACGCCTTCGCAATTGAGCATACTAGAATGCAGGGAATTCATATTTTGGTAATCAAATCGTATCTTTTGTGTGTAAATATCAATGATGTCACGGCTTGTATAGTTTTGGGGGATAATATGAATTTTTTGTTAAAGAAGACGAAAAATTAATAAACCTCACGAGAAACATAATCTCCCCTCATTAATTACTGTCATCAGATTCTAGTTGGACATCAAAATATATAATGGTCAAGAACATACAATTTCCTTCCCTAGAACAAAGCATCGATATTTTTCATCAATAAAATATAATAAATTTTCAGTCGGCCCATTTTTTACCCCTAATGGTATTTTATAGAAGAATGAAGCTTTCCTCATCAAGCAATGGATAATTATGTGAAAACATATATTATTAACGCACACATGTTTCATAATAATGATTATATGTCAACTGCAGGTAGATAATGGACACGGAAATGGATTGAAATGGATGCAAATGACAATAATAGGTAGGTCAACTTTCTGTGAAAATATTGATTCAGTTGGAAATGAGAATTGCTTTCAGCATTTTTGTGGAAAATGGGGATTGATTAATGGGGGCTCAATATAGTGATTGAGTATATGATTATGTAAAGTTTGGTGATGGGTGCAGGTATTATTGGTTGGAATAATACGAAAATGTATTGAAAACTTCGTAGCACACTAAAGAAGTGAATAAAAACGCGGTCAGGTCCGCCTTTAGAATCGTTACATTGCCCCTTCTGAAAGATGTTACGTACCGAAATGTCATTCTTGGAGTCTGGCGATATCGGCAAGATTCTCGATACCTCCACCTTGACCTTCGATGGAAGTAACACAGTCATCACGTCTCTACTGCTTCTGGGAACTATGCCTTTTTTCCCCACCCTCCTCGGACTCCAACACAAGTCCAGGACTCCATTGTCCAGGGTAAGGGAGTTCCATTGGGCTCCGTCAGATTTAACGACTTGTGAACAATAATTGGCTATTTCCCGCCACGACGGTCTTCGATTGCTCTTCTTCCAGCCGATGAAAAACCAAGATCTGGATCTTTCTTTTGCTTTTTCTGGATCTTGTTGTCCTTTCAGTTATTATCTACTGTCGTATTCCTACAGAGTGTTGCTTCTATCTCTTCTGCTCTTCAGCAATGTGAGCAGTCATCTGGGCAAGGTTTTCGCGATAGGGCATCTACATCCTTATCGCTGATCCTCGCACGATCTTCAATTTCGAAGTCGAATTCTTGGAGCCTCTCAATCCAACGTGCCACTTGACCCTCGCGGTTTTTGAACCGAAGATGCCATTCGAGAGCTGCATGGTCAGTTCTCAACAGGAATATTCTGCCATACACGTATTTGTAGGAGTGCTCTACTCCTTCAACAATAGCCAGTGTCAAAGCCACAGCTCCTTTTCCTGCATTACATTCGTTTGCGGCGGTTTCAATGAGAGCTCTCCTGGTTCAGTACTGATCTTGAAATCTTTTCTTTTCGAACCTTTTTCAAGCTTCAGCATTAAATTTCTGTTGGAAGTTTCTGGGTTGTAAGCGGAATCCATCCGCTTTTTCAACTCACTGAATTTTTCTTCCTCCATTTTGTTTATTTCCGCCCCGATTCCGCCTTTCTACCCATCTCTGCCTCGACAGTTCCCATTTTTTCTTCTGATGGATTCGCCATAAAACAAAGTTCTTTTTTCAAGCCTCATGAGTTCTCTGGAAACTTCTCCTGGAGTTCTTTTTTCAAGTTTATCGAAGTTTGTTGGAGTTCATCTTCCAGGGATTTCTTCCTGTTCATCCAGTATCGACTTCAAATCTAATTCAGAAACTTCTAATAATAAGGTTTCGGGGTTTTCTCCTTCTTCAACCATTCCTTTTGCGAGTCTTTTGTGAAGTATGGCTTCCTTTCCGATTGTTCCTAACTCACGTTAGCGAACAAACCGAGGTTGAATAATTACACGGCCAGGTCCGGCTTTAGGATCGTTACAATATCTAAGTTTCAGGGGGCATCAAATCCTTGAAATCTTCTTGAAATAGTCAGACATCCTCATTCTCATATTCGATGCTGATATAGCTTCAATAAGATCAGATCCTCTCATCCTGTCAAACCCCAAAATCGAGAGTGCTGCTGCTTTGCGGTCTCCCCAAATTTATTCCTGCAGCTTGAATGTACCTCTAACTGGCGATGTCACAGACTATCGCTGATATTTCATACTGCATTATTCCTAGTTCGTATTTTCAATTCATTGGATAGAATTCCACAAAATGCAACTAACAAAAAGTGTAGTGTAACTCTAACTTAGCAGCGTGCCAAATTATCTTTAGCTCGCATGCCTGTGAAGTTATAACTCATGTTTTCTTATCTGGATGCTGAAATATTTCCAGCACGAAAAAGTAACTGTTTTCAGTGCAGTTCCATTTCGTTTCCTTGGCTTGCCAAGTAGTGTTCAATGAAAAACCCATCGCGATATTTCATTGCCAGGGGCACATATCTTTCAATAGAGAGTATTCAGGATAAATAAAGCGGAAAATTATTGCCAGGCCAAGTGTGAGTTCAGTATTGGTGACCAGGCCAATAAATGATTTATTGGAATGGGAAACTCCACAATTCTTGGGAAATATTTATGGGTCATGAGAAAATTTGATAACGTTCTGTGGCGAGATCAAGTTTTGTCAACATTGTTTCATTACGTACCTACTGTTTTCCTGACAAGTGATGAAGATCTGTCAACAAGAAACAAAACCATTTGAATATGCCTTGAACAAAACTCGAATCAGCTCATCAAAACTATCATAAGGACTCTCTACCAAGATCAGACAATATTTCCAAAATAACGTGGAAAGTTATGAAAATTAAGAGCAACTAATTATCTAGTATTGAACATCCTCAATATTTTGTTGGCTTCCACTTCTTGGTGTCGTTACAGTAAGTAAATGAAATATAAAAATATTACGATCAGAAGGAGGAGGAGTATTAGATACGATTCCTATGTAGAAATAATAGAGATTTCTCTGTAAGAAGGAATAGGAACAGAATTTATTATTATACATAGTTACGGAAAAAATTGTTTTGAAAAAAGAGGTGTCTTCTTCAACTTCTTATTACGAATTTTTCAATACCTGTTCATTGAAAGAAATTACACGTTGATATTCAATGATATTCAATTCAATTTTGTTTATTACTGTTTATTTCGATTCATTTTGTTATCATGTGTTGTTTTGATAAATCCATCGAAAGATTTAATCCAAATGTCACTTATTTTCCGAAAAATATAACTTTTGAAATTTTGCTACTTTTAAAAAATGCGTATCTCATAAATAAATCTGTTAATAAAATAATAAACCTGGGAAAGGGTGTGTTTCTCTTTTGAAGATCCAGCAGAAATGTTTTCTGTTCCTCAGGAATGTCTGTTGTATAGAATTGGAAAAACGGCTTAGATTTTTATAAAAATAATATCATTATTTTTACCAAAATAGCAGTTTCTCTTGAATGCTTCCAGTACTGCCACGAAGAGAAAAAATACCCTTTTCTTTGAACAGTATTAATTACCTGATATCGTACAAAAGTTTTCTCCACTCAGTTGTTCATGGAACATCCAATATGTTTGATATATCAAACCAGTTGTAGTCATGGGAGATCAATTAATAGTCGAACCAATGTTTAGGAAAGCGGAATGAATGTTTTCGGGATATCAATGATTGCACACCAATCTGTCTTATTAATTAAACCCCTTTCATGCAATATAAATTCCCCTCTCGGTGTCAATCAAACAAGGAATTTGCCGCAGGGTATTGGATTTTCGTTGTCGTTGGTGGTATTCAAGCTTGTATTCTGAATATGCGAAATAACTCTGTAAATTTGTGGTTAACGAAATTGTGTTACCAAGTTACAGAATTGAGTGAGTGAAAAAAGGGGGGTGATTGAAAAAAAAACTACACCATGATAATAAGCATGTAATATAAGTGATAACAATGACATCTGAGCAGAAGTCGTTGCTGACTAATTTTCCTCATTTTGCTCCCATCCACCTACAGTTGAGGCAAACTACTCCGCTAGCTAATACCATGATAGGTATTGAATTATGTCCCCTTCAAAGAGGACACTATTGTAAGTGCTCCCGTTACTAAGTAACAACAGAATTTGTGGTTTGAGACAGGAACGTTTATAACCGGTATTTTTCGCAGGTTTCTATCTATATTCAGACTAGTTATATCCTATTGGTTTCTGTCCCAATGTCACTCCTCTCTCTCCTGAATCTATGACGATTGACTGATAAAGGAGTGTATGAAAACAAGTTGAGAAAAGCAGCAACAGGTAACAGGTGGATTCAAAAAATCAATAGATCTCCTACAATGTATCTACAAAGGAATTTTTGACGTTTTATTCCTTTATCCATTAAAAAATCGTATACTTTTCGAATCAGCATGACATTTTGCGTATATTGTGCGAATTCCAAGTGAATCTGATGATTTTCAACTTTTCATGATTTTTAGGGGTCTACCTCCACATTTTTATCGAAAAATATTTTTCTGCCGATCGACTTGAAATTATTGAAAGAAAAAATTTCATTATTCTGAATCGATTGGCGTCCTCATAATTGCTCTATCTTGAACCGTTCGCGAGTTGCAAAGTTCATCTGAAAATGAAAAGGGTAATTTCCTGCCATTTTTTATAATTCTTAATCATTCTAGAAAATTTATATTTTCCAGTTTTCAGAAAATGGCAGACGTCCCTCCAATGTATCTTAAACTGATTTCGTATCATACCAAAAAATGTATTCTGTCAATTCCAGATGAACTTTGCAACTCGTAAACGGTTAAAAAAAAAGCAATTCTGCAAACGCCAATTGACTGAGATAATTCTCTCATCTAGGACAATACATTCTTCATCATAGTATGAAAAAGTCAAAGTCGCGAGTATGCTGAAATGTGTCTCGAACCACGAACTATTATGGAAAATTGATATTTGACCACCAGCGATTTTAGCACTCCAATAATGTAGCTGGAGAAGCTGTTGTGTACTCAAAACAGAGTGCTTGCTTCAGGTGGCGCGTCTTCGGAGGTTGGTGAATAAAACATTTGTTACATGATGTCATTGGTGGTTTCGGTTATTTTGATTATACCCATAAAAACAATGAAAACATGAGTTTCAGTTCTATTTCAATACTCTCTATTGAGAAAACGTGAACTAATCTAAAAGTGCAAAGAATTTACATGATCGGTATACCGGCGTGCACATGGTTGCTGATGACGTATTCGGCGGGACTCTCAGTCGAGTTTGGACTGCTGGCGGGCCGTTTTGGGCCCTTCAAATTCTTCGTACTTCGCTTGTTATGCGACGATTTGGCACTTGTAGGACCCAGGGTGCAACCTGCAACAAAAAATCCATTATAGAGAAAGCATAAAGAGTAATTTTAGGTCAGTATCGTGAGATATTCATCGTCTGCTAAATCATGCAGTGCGGTCCATAGGTATGGCATAAATTAATTTTTGGCATAATTATGTTGTTATTCACAGAAACCTGACAGTTTAAAAATAATACTCGTTTCTTGTATCTTCTCTGAATTATAAGCACCCCCTTAAATATTGAATAGGAAGGGGGGTCGTGTGTATCTTGTTCGAAATAGATTTCCATTATCTGTTCAGCAATATTTTGTTGAACAGATAACTGTAAAATAAATTAAAAAAAACTTTCTAAACATTATATCACATTATTTATTTTCATATAAAGGCGTAGAAAAGCCACACATGATACAAAAATATAATTCCGACTTTACATCTCGAAATTAGTATATTTCCGACTTCACAACTCGGAATTAGTCTAATTCAGACTTTACAACTTGGAATTAGCCGAATTCCTTCTTCACAGTTCGGAATAGGCCTATTTCTGACTTCACAACTCAGAATTAGCTTATTTCAGACTTCACAACTCAGAATTAGCCTATTTCATACTTCATAACTCGGAATGACCTAATAGACTTTACAACTCGGATTATAATTCCGACTTAACAACTCGGAATTAGCCTAATTCAGACTTCACAACTCGGAATTAGCCTAACTTCGACTTCACAACTTGGAATCAGCCTAATTTCGACTTCACAACTTGGAATTAGCATAATTCCGACTTCACAACTCGGAATTAGCCTTATTCAGACTTCACAACTCGGAATTATCTCAATTCCGACTTCACATTTCGGAATTAGCCTAATTCAGACTTCACAACTCGGAATTAGCCCAACTCCGACTTCACAACTCAGAACTAGCCTATTTCCGACTTCACAACTCGGAATTAGCCTTATTCAGACTTCACAACTCGGAATTATCTCAATTCCGACTTCACATTTTGGAATTAGCCTAATTCAGACTTCACAACTCGGAATTAGCCCAACTCTGACTTCACAACTCAGAATTAGCCTATTTCCGACATTTAAAAATATTGGGAGGTGCTCATAATTCACTTGCTACTCTAAGGCAGGTCCAGAGCAAAATAATGTCTGAGGATGCTAGCGAACACTCCGTAGTTTGTACAGAACATGCAAATTTTCAATAATTTCTTGTGGTCGCTGTGGCACATGAAGACTCCTCAATACGCGCTGCTGTGGCCTACCCTGTAGAAGCGCCAGCCCGTTTCAGTGGATCTAGAATACATCTAAACTCTCATTTGCCCCTACTCGCGAAAAGTATCATAAAGTACAAGGAAATATGTTATCTTATGATAATTTCAATTATGATTGCCAGCTATCAGTCTTGGCCGTCTTACATTTCTTTGAGCCTCCATTATCTCTACAGACTATTGGTATTGGTAAGTATGGATGGTGATCGATGCGCTACGACCTAATCAGATCTATTGTGCTCCATCTTCTTCTGCTATTTCAAGGTGTTCTCGTTTACAGCAGCCCCAGAAGCCCCAATTTCTTGAGGAATTTATGGATTTTGAGGGGTCTATTCGTGGTATTTCTCCCACAGTCAGCTGGTGTGATCCCAGTATATTCAATCTCTTGTGATGTACAGCATAACACTTCATCAATATATGGTGTGGTGTTTCTGGATGTTCCCCACAGAATATGCAGGTGCTGTCCTCCTCTTAGCCTAGCTTATTTAGGTGTTCTTTGAGTCTGCAGTGCCCCATATGAAATCCGTGATTATCTTTCGACTAGTTTTGCTGAGGTTATTCAGTGTCTTCGATCTTGCTCGGTTGAAGTTGCCGAGGAGATCTTTGGCCTACCTTAGCCCTGGAAGTCTTTGCCAGTGTATTGAACTCATTGCTTGTTCAGTTTTATTGAGTTCTTCTTGAAAGTAAGAATTTCCAAGTCTGCAGAATGGTTCTGGCCCGATCAGTGGCGTTGATGCCCCTTTTCGTGCCAGGTTATCTGCTTGTTCATTGCCCCCCACTCTGACGTACCCTGGCACCTTGAGGAGGATCACCTTGTTGTTCCTGTCTAGATCATTAGGTTCGTCTAGGAATTCCCAGACTATCTTTGAGTTGATGTTATATGAGCTCAACGCTTTGATGCCTGCTCGACTATCGGAGAGGATTGCGATTTCCTTGTTCCGGTATTTCCTGTCGAGGTTGAATTGAATGCACCTTTCTATGGCGTGAATTTCCGCTTGAAAAATACTGGGGAACTGGCCCATGGGTTCGGAATATTTGGTGCGAGGCCCAAAGACTCCTGCAACAGTTCCGTCGGGAGTTTTGGACCCGTCCGTGTACCATGTTATGGTATTCTTTCCCAGTGTTCGAATGGATTCTATGCTCCATCCACTCTTAGTATTTTATTCCGTTCGAAAAAATGTCTCGAAACAAAATTTCCTGGTAATTTCGTCAGTTGGGAGATCGGCAAGGTGTGCACTTTCGGTGGGGGTTGGGCCCCTTACGTTGTGTGCTGTCCCTTTGAGTCCGACTTCAGCCAACCTGAGGTTTGCTCCCCAAGCAGTTCTCCTCACTATGATATGGGGAGGAGTGAGGTCCAGAATTACCTTTATTGCTGCTGTTGAAGTCGACCTCATTGCTCCTGTTATACAAACACATGCACTTTTTCCAGGAGATTTTCTTTGTTATGGTGAGTTCCGTTCTGCCGTGCCACACTACTGCTCCGTAGGTGATCATAGGTCTCACTATCATGGTGTACATCCATCGTAGTATTGATGGGTTACAGCCCCACGTTTTTCCTGCAATGTTCCTGCACACCATCAGTGATGATTTTGCCTTGTTAACGATCTTTTCTACGTATCTGTTCCAGAGTAGTTTTGTGTTTAGGGTAAGCACTAGGTACTTCACCTCTTGCTTCCATTCTAAGTCTGCTCCGTCGAGACGAAAAGCCCTTAGGTGCTGAAACTTTGTTCTTCTACAGACTAATTGGTCTAAAGAGCAAAGGGTCACAAGTCACAGCAGAGATTCAAACAAAAAAACTCTGAAGTACAGTGCACTATAATTTATTTGACATCATTCAATACGCTACCTGTTTCAGCCAGGGAAGTAGTTGTTTTTCAAACGATATTTGCTCAAACTAACAGCAGCTTATATTACAAATGAGGAAACAATGATAGAACAGCAAGAGGGTGTTCGAAGCAAGTTTGATAACCTAATCCTATTCAGATCGAAGGGTTGAACTTCACAGTTTTACCGGACACTAAAATATTGTGAGACTTTCATATATAATCATGATATAATCACTATAATCCAAAGCCACGTAACCTGAGAAAAACAAAACTCTACTCGAACTTTCTCCATTTCTTATCCAGTTAAAAACTGTCACCATGATAATAATAGAAGTCCAACCCTGTTGACGCAGACATAAAACAATATTGATTCGTTTATTCAGGTTGTGATTATTATCACTTATTCTCACAATTACACGTTTTCTCAAAAATACATGCCGGAAAAAGCAGACTAATTACTGGAGTTGGCAATTGTTTACTGTACGACACGTAAACATTAATTGGGTCATTATCGATTAGTTTGCCAACAATGTTAACATTATTTTAATTATCTTTTATGCTTGGGTAGGGTCTTGTTCACTTCATTAAGCGTTATATATTTGTTTTGTATATTTTATACTATGTTAAAAATAGTGTTAGGGATTGTTCGACGCTGGAAGAATTTCATACCGAACATTTTTTCACTGAAATAGAGAGGTTTTCTTTTCAAATCTTCGTTGTTAATTGTTGAGCTGAAAACTTATGGCACTTTGCTTTTTATATCCATTATTTGTTTTAGCAGTAAGGTCTGGGACTCTTCAGCCCTGGCTGAGAAAATCTTATTGTCATCGGGCGATTATAATTCAAATTTATGTAATAACAGATTCCAATGAGTGTCATATCTAACCTCGGTAAGAGCTAATGAGAATACAGAATCATTCTTGGTCTTTCAATACTAGCTGGCATGTTTGCAGGGTAATATCAAAAGCGCATTAAGGAGTTGACATGGGTGGTAGCATCCTCAAGAGTTTCCATGTTTTGGGTCTAATTACTTCGCCATATGGAAGGCAGCTTCCGATTATTGAGAATTTTGACGTTCCGTACAAATCGTGGAGCGTTCATCTGCTCCAGAGTGGGGCGGTGTGCTTCTGCACAACTTAGGCGTGTATGATAACAAAGTTATCGAAAGAACTTATTGAAATTTTATAATTTTTACCAAAAAAATATATTTTTCAAGTAAAAGAATGTGCCGCCATTAGACATGAACAAGTCGACTGCCAGAATCACTTCCTCTTTTCCTTATATTGCATCTCGATTAAACTCAAAATACAACAATTACTCTACACCTTATTGCAATAACTTATTCTTAAACCACTCTCAACTAATCGATGTTTCTGACAGGTGACATGTGGAGGTGCATGACTGTGAGTGCTTTTTTATCAAATATCTTCTTGGGATAATAAGGGTTTTCACTGAAAATATCTGCAGAACGCGAAATATGTTGAAGGATGATTATCTTTGTAGCTACACATAGTGGTTATTCATTGTAGACAAACTGAAAAACTGTACAATGACCATCATTTATTCTCTTCTCTTCTGGACTCCTCTTCTGGTCCACATGATCTGTATTGGTTAATAACTCTACTGTTGATTCAAGATCAAAAGAGTTGAGCCGTTCTGTGTGAAGGTCTTTGGAAATTCGTATAATATGAGAGAGAAAAGTCTAGAATATTCTGGGAAGTGCTGAAAAATTAGAAAAAAACGTCTCTGTTTTGTTCTTTATGTTCCGGTGTTGTAGGATTGTTTTTTATAGCTGCAATTCCAAGGTGAGCAGTTTCTTCGGGGATTTTTAGTGTTCCATTTCTTATAGTTCTTCATGCAGGTTAACCAGATGGTTTATGGCATTTTCTAGATTTGCAGCGTCTCCGGTTTCATTAGTGGGATCTCGATATTAGTATTGAGTATGCTAAGCCGAACCCAGTGTATTCCTTGGATTGAAGGACTACGTTTTTCGAGATAAAGGGTTCCTGCTGAAAACAGTGTTAATTTGGTGGAATTTGCCGTGCCTCTAGTTTTAAATTAATTGAAGACTACGGGGACCTCGATATTAGAAATCAGTGCTCTCTTTGTTGGTGTTCTGTCCATGTAATTTGAGGTGCCTTCAATTTGTCGTGTATTGGAGACTACGGGGACCTCATTGTTTACGGAGATCAGTAGCCTCTGATGAGTACTGTCTCTTAATTTGGTGAAGTTTTTGGTGCCTTCGGTTTGCCGTTGGGTAGATACTAGGGAGACCTCGTTATTTGAGATTAGAGGCCTTTGCTGACTTTTGTCTATGCATTTGGTGGAATTTGAAATGCCTTAATCTTTTTGTTGAGTGGAGAACACAGGGACCTCGTTACTTGAGATCAGTTTATGAATTTGGTATGGAATTCGAAGTGCCTTCAGTTTTTATTTAGGTGGAAAACATGTTGACCTCTTCAATCTAGATCAGTGGCCTCTGCTAAGTTTTGTCTGTGAGATTCCTGGTCCTTCTGGTTTATTTTAGAGGGACTTTAGCCTTCAAATCGTATATATCATTCCTTCAACTATTTCCATGCCTTTTGATTTGCTATAACAAGGGACTTTGGGATTATACGACATTCTTTTTGAAGATAGATAACTATAGCTCTGGTTGTATTGCTCTTACCGTAAATTTTACATTTTTTTTACTTTCAAACCACTTGATCATCAATGACAGGTAACTGCAATAAAAACCTCCAATTCTGAAATGACTCCTGTTTAGCTGTCCCTTATGTGAATACGAATCAATCCTTTTGACATATCACTGAATATCTTGGGTTACTTGGGTTATCATAGTCTCATTCCGTTTTGTTCATTATTCTGTAATAGTATTTATTTCATAATATCATGCAATTATTTTACAGTGGTGTAATCCATTCGTAAACTGCTGAACTGACACGATCAGTGAACAGCGATATTTCACATGAATTTTCCGTTTATGGGTGAATTGTCGCCGAATTCTTATTTCCAGATGTTTTCCTCTACAGCAATATGTATAGAATTGCTTCATGTTGAATTTCCAACTATTTATTTCAATGAGTCTTTCTGTTGAAATAACAGACAACAGTAAATTTGAACCACTTATTTTCTAAAAAAAGGCCACAAAAATTAATCTCGATATATTCAACTAGAACTCCACTATGTTTAACATGCATTAGTTTTACATGAGTTATCATTCTACAATTTGATCATTCAGTTGAAAACCTTTTATTTGATGTGTTACGAGGGGTAATGGGGTGCAATTTGAAGTCCTGGGGATTCTTCCAATCCTCCTAAAACGATTTTCTCAAGATTTCATCATCACTTCTCACCCTTCTAACTATATGAGTTTCATATTGGGTTGGCAACTGACAAGCACAGACCTGCTAGAGTGTTTTCTTGACAGATATACGAGTTGATAAATCATTCCGTTTCATTTCGTTTCCTTCTCTTCGATGGTGATCACTCACTAATTTTCGACAGAGGGCTAAACGAAACATTGAGTACAGAAATAAACATGCAGAAATTGTGGAGATATATCGTTTATAATCTCGACCAAGCTGTCCAAATCCCACAGAAATAGATTAAAATTGAAATTTATAGGCCACAAATCATTAAAATCACTCGTTTGCTGCCAATGAAATTAAACTGTTTTGTTATGTGCGCAAAAGAGATAAAATTCTATAATAATAAAAATGTACATAATATTTATAATAGCTGAGTGTACCGAAAACGAGAAAAAACATAAAAAACGCAGTTAACATAATCCTGGTTATGATTTTATGCAGTGACTACAAAGAGCTACTGAAAATATTATATTATTCTCGGGACAATTGTTACGAATATTTTTATTCGACATGAATAATTAGCCTCGTGTAGCATACTGCAGTTTAGTTTTTTTTTGTTCCAGTTTCTAGCGCATTTACGTTGGATTTGTTTCAGTTACAGGGTGTGTCATGGAAATGAGCTGTTATCACTTTCAACCAAAGTGCATTATGAACGTAACCTATCAATGGCTGGGATCAACCTATCAAGTCATTTGATACAACATCGCATAAGCTCATTATGCATTTGTCCAGATGCGTTGCGGTACCCGATCAAATAGTGAGATGCATTGAACAGCTGATGCCGCTCTGGAGGACTCGTTCCCCATAACATCTGGTCAAGTTAGAGTCCAAACAGAGCAGGTCATCTTCGGAACGGGCGTGTTTCCGGGAGACTTCCTCAGCCCTCTTCTCTTCTGCATCTCCCTATTGCCATTGACTGTCGCACTAGGGAAAACCCGCGGATACAACTGTAGCACCACCAGCAACTGGAGGCATAAGGTCACCCATTTGTTCTACATGGATGACCTCAAACTATATGCCTCCGGGAAAAAGGATCTCCATCATTTCTTGAGGGGTGGTGCAAAAGTAGACTCATACTATCGGAATGGAGTGTTTTGGATCGACAACTGTGTCACGGTTCATCTCAAAAGAGGACGATCCAAGGAATTCGGAGGGGACGTTCAGCTCGTAGTCGGAAGCATCCCTAATTATCTGGATGCTGGATAGACGTAGACTTATCTAAGGGTGGAACAACACACACCCAAAAGGTCACCACTGTTGAAAACTCTCTCCGCGGCAAGTTTTAGCATAAACTCCGACAGATCTGGTCATCAGAACAACTATTGCAACTATTATGCTTGCCGATTCTACTTTATTCCTTTGGAGTGATGAAATGGACACAGGAAGAGCTGCGACAACTCGACGTAAAAACTCGCAGAATGATGCATCTTCATTGGAGCTTGCATCCTGAATCGTCTGTTTCACGGTTATATTTCCCCAGACAACGGGGAGGCCGTGGACTTGAAGTGTCTACATAACAGAATGTTACTGGATGGAGCCTCTAAAGTCATCAAGACTTCATATTCCCTTTTCTGCATAATGCGCGATCACGAAAAACGGACCGATTTAATTGAAACTTTATTCACTTATCAAGAACCAAAATTAAATAATTTGCCTCTCATATACTCCGTGTGAGAGCCTTCGCCAGAATTTTGAAAATGTGGGCAATTAATGCGCTTGCTGCCATCCTTGGATAGAGCCGCAATTTTTTTTTTCAGGCTCTCCGGAGATTTTTTACTTAAAAATGAAGAATAAAATACAATTCAAGAAAACTTAAAAACACGCTTTTATAACACATCGAACTGAAAAGTGAAAAATAATTTTTTATATAGGCAGAAAATAATAATAAAGGAAAAATATTAAATAACTGACATTATCAAAGAAGGCAAACATTCAAGAGATTTTTTCCAACCATGCACAACCTCATAGGTAGTTGATCCTCATTCGATGGATATTTAAAAATAAAGGTTGAAGGATCACAAGTCATTGATTAAAAATATAAAATTCTCAGAATAAAACTAAAGAGGCATGGAAAATAATTAATTCTGAACTGGGGAAACAGAATTCGTCAGATACTAGAATCTTCTCTTTGAAGCATAATTCTAAAACTGTGGATGATGTACAGGAGGTAGCAGAAATGTTTGCTGACTATTTTTCTAAAGCTACAGAATTGAGTCTAACTAGTCACTTTAGGCAAAATCTGTCATTATCTTGTACTATGAGTCGAAATTTCAAAATCATTCATACCTTGCCTAATGAACCTATAACCGAAGCCGAAATATATAATGCTTTGAAAAAAATAAAAAATTTGAAATCAGCTGGTATAGACGAACTATCTATAATCATCATCGAAAATGTAAGTGAAATTATAATCGATCCTCTTCCCATTGAATTCAAAAAGGCTTTAGTGATACCTCTCTATAAACAGGTGATAAAAATGAGATTGATAATTACAGACGAATTTCCTTGATTTGTTCCTTGTCCAAGCTATTTGAGAAAGTAGTAGCAAACAGATTAGTGGATCATTTGGAAACGAACAAACTCTTTAGTGGGTATCAAAATGGCTTCAGAAAAAGCCATTCTATCGAAATAGAAACCTATCATTTTCTCAATTTCATTTATGCAGAAATTGACGCTAATAACCTTGTTATCAGTTGTTTTTCGATCTATCGAAGTCTTTCGATATCGTAT
Organism: Chrysolina americana; assembly: GCA_958502065.1. Taxonomy (NCBI): domain Eukaryota; kingdom Metazoa; phylum Arthropoda; class Insecta; order Coleoptera; family Chrysomelidae; genus Chrysolina; species Chrysolina americana. Next base: position 65,121,674 of record OY293416.1, on the reverse strand, counting down.
CTTCGAATTTTTCAACCCATAATACAGCTGCACTTGGTTTTCAAAAAAAAAACGAAAAAAAAATGGAATTAAAAAACAGAAAAGATACCCCTATATGCGATAACAAGTGCCAGTACACAAAAAGTAATGGAATTTGAACTGTGTGTCATGTTAAAGAAACTAGACCATATTTGATTAATTTTACAATACCAATAAAAGTTTTAACCTATCCTGTGGAATGTTTATCGTCGACGACCGGAAAAGACGATTTTTATATTTTTATGACTCGAATGTTCCTGAACGAACTTACCTGGTGATAGATTCGCCTTTTTGCAAGGCTGGAAAATATGTTGTTCCACCCCTCTTTATTGTAAAATGAATCAAATATGGTCTAGTTTCTTTAACATGACACACAGTTGAAATTTAATAACTTTTTGTGTTCTGGCCATTGTTATCGCATATAGAGTTTTTTTTCGTTTTTTTTTTCCTGGGGGGAGGATTTTTCCGTTTTTTTTCCCCGTTTTTTTTTTAGTTTTTTTATTTTTTCCGTTTTTTTGTTCCGTTTTTTTTTCGTTTACCATAAAACTGACTATCTGACATACCATAATGGTTAATAAATTATTATTAGTATTATTATTAAGTAATCGAAAAAGTTGTTTGACAAATTTTCAATTCTTGAACTTTTTCAGTACTAGTTCTTCAAGTTGAAACCTCGATTGTAGGATGGTATAAAAAAAAAAGATTATTCGCATGAATAAATTTCTTTTAAAATGCAAAAAACAAAGTGAACGAATATCGATTTTTCAGTAATCTTGATTCTTTTCTATTGCAAATAAGCGTTGAATTTGATGGAAATGATAATGTCGTTTACATCAAATTATTGATAATACTGGATGAAGAAAGAAATATGATCATGAAGATCTTCATTTTTATAAATGCTTGGCAGCCTGCACTTGCCTTGTGGTGATGTGATGAGTATTTTCGTGTTTGAAAAATATATTAAACAAGGAGTCAAATTCAAAATTTGTATGAGGGAATACCTCGAGAATAACAAAAGGATTTCAAGAAATGCTCCACCCCAACTTATAAGTTTGACACACTGTATTTCTGTTCATTCTATTTTCTTTTCCTAGAAATAGACATATAAATCATGTCCATGTCATTCTGGAAACACATTACTGTTCTACATGATAACGTGCACAACAGTGGCCTTTTACCCTTTATTACAGTTTGAAATTGCGGGTTAGGCTGAGTTGTGGCGAGGGCAAATATTTGCGTTCTTTGATGGATGGCGGTAGAGTTAGAAAAAACGAATGAACTGTTGTTACGTAACGGAGCTGTCAATGTAGGCTTCTGATAAATCGAAAAAGCCAACTGATATCTTGATTTTCTGTTGAGAATCATCATTGTCAAATCGGAATCAGACCATGACAAATAGATGACAATAATAACGAAAGGTTCGAATTCAAATCCTGATAAATATTCTGACGGGAATTTTCAAGAAATCGTTCACTTTGTGGGTGTCGTCAGCATAGCTATGAATTTTAGTGTGTTGTAAGTATTTTTACTAGTGTGACATAAATTACGAATCATAGAAGTCTAAGAATGGACCCTTCCGGCATTCCAGCAAGATCTCATAAATATTTTGGAATATACTATAATTATTAGGGTGGATAACTTATAATTCCAAAAACAGACTTTTGTGTGTAGTCAACAACTTTCAACGGGGCTGTTGTGAAGCTTATATCCAAATCAGGATTGATGTGCTGCCAAACTATATTATTGTCGAGATAATTCAAATTCGCGAAATGGTACAGATACACTGGAGGAGCGATAATTAATTTTCATTATGAAAACAACGTAGTATTTCTTCCATACTCAATTAAAGACGTTTACATCGCCCTACCTACTCTGTTTCAAATCGGGAGAAGTTCAAAGATGTGCCGGGGAGTTTCAAATGAATGCACTAATGAAAGGCAAGAACACTGAAACATACAACTAACCAGATGAAAGATAGTACTCAATTGTTTCATTACAATAAGTACTTGCAATAGTGTTCACCTTGAACGGATGATAGATACAATGTCCGAAAAAGGTTTTTTTTTTCAGAATGTTTGCCTCATCTTTTTCCATTTGTGGTAATATGTGAAGAGGGGAATTTTTACTTTTTTGGAATTATTTGTTTCATTTATATACTCCTTTGTTCAAATGAACTGTATTACCTTGTTTGAATAAACCAAACAATACGGAAATTCGAATAATAGATGTTATTTTTGGAAAACATTTCATTTTAATTGTTATGAATTCTGATTCAATACATGAATTTTTTTATTTATTTCCAGCATATTTTCAAAACAATTCACTGACTTCAATTACAACCGAAAATTATCAGCAATAACATTTTTACAGCATCTATTTTAATTGGAATAATCACTGCAGTAATGAGAATAGAAGTTTGATTGTTTGAAATGGTATTCATTTTGTTGTATATTAAAAAACATGGAGTTATTCATCTAACTGAGTTAGTTTATTGTGCAATTATTCAACCGATGAAATAAAAATAGAATGGCGTTTCAACTGCGTATATAGAGTGACCTATTGAAACAATGTTGCTTCACTTCCTCATTATTTTTTTACACATTCGCGATTGTTTCAACTTTTTCATGCGCATTATCAGTTTCTGCCAATTACAGTTAGTAATTTTAGTATTATTCAGAGTAGGCCATTGAAAACGAAACAGCGGCTCTGGCATTCCATTCTTATTGATTTAAAAAAATACTTTACGTCGTTTTGGAGCCAAATCCATTAAAAACATTAATGAGAGATTCATTTGTCAGGATCATGCGCAGTTGACGAGAAGTGTGCTCTTTAGGTTCATATCCGCTCACTTTTTCTCAACTGCGCAAAATCCTGACGTCCTAGGACTAATAATTTTCAGAACCAGAACAAAGCTTATATATGTCAAATTTATTAATGATATATACGATTGCGAAAAAAGATGATATCACAATTGTTTTTTTCACAAATGACGAGTGCGGCAACCAGACAGCGAATTTGTTCAATGGAACTCATCCAGATGTATCTGTTCCAGAATTGGTGCAAAAATTTCGTCAAACAGGATTACTAGCTAACAAGAAACGGACCCAAAACTTGAACATCTGGTGAGAAATAAACCTGTTGAATATGCACTTTCAGTACCCAACTTCAACCACGAGGGAATTAGCTAGTCCAACATCAGTGGAACAAGTATCCGCCGAATCCTGAAACATCATTTATTCCATCCCTACAAAATATTCTATTTACCACCAATTGAATTAAGATGGTTTTGATCGGCGGCTAGAGTTTTGTGAAAAGATGACTGCTAAAATAGATGTACTAAGGAATTTCCTTCTCAACATCTGCTCTTCTCATGGGTGTATATTCTTTTTGAATTCAACAGTGAATTGTTATTAATACTTGTCATTATGACTGAGATTCCAATCCACATGTCTTCCACGACTTCCACACTCAAACTCTCCAAAAAGTGCATGTCTTGTCCGTTATTTTTGAAGACCGTTTGATTGAAATTACTACATGAGTTTGTTTTTCCACAATTGGTAGACATCATTGAGAATGACGATCGTTATCAAGAACTCCACAAGATTTCTAAACGAAATTGTGCACCTCACATCCTGCACAGCCTGCTAAAGTGATTTCGGATAGGATGTTTCCCAGAAATTGAATCGGAAGGAGAAGTCCTATGGAGTGGCCAGCCAGATCTCCAGATTTTAACCCACTCGATTTTTTCCTGAGGGAACCCTCAAAAATCAAGATTTATGTAACAGAACCTGACCAAAAACAGATTTGGAACAGCCAAATCAACCACATTCTTTCCAAAGCTATAGCGGCAAGCTGGACATGCCTATATTTCAGGTTTCCACACAAAAAGCGGAGTATTAGTTAGCATTTCTATGGTACACCCTGTATTGAAAGTTCAACCCATTGAAAGTTTGTCATCCTATCCAGCCCAATTCCTCTCCGCCGCGGATAAATCTCAAAGGCAGTTAATATATTCCTTAGGCCGCATACATGAAATGAAATGGAAGTTGCATATCCCTTACAGAAATGTGAATTCTAAGTGGACCGCAGGGTATTTGAGATCCACTTTGTGGCTCTACTGCTAATAATAGGTGCTACATGAATAACAGTCGAATGCCTCGGGAATATCTCTAACGGGCGGGTTATCCTTCTAGTATTTGGGATTCGTTTCCTACGTAAAATGGACTCCAACCAAATCGCTGTAAGGCAGTTTATTCCAAGTCATGAGAAAGTTGGATATAATGTTGATAATGATTTTAATACAATTGAAGCTGTAGTACATGGAAGGTAAATGAATAAGTAACACAAAAATAATTCGTAGAAATGTAAACAAAACATAGGTATAGCAGTTTTTGTATTTATCCAATAGCCTTCAACCTAGGTCCTTCAAGGAATCCTCTTAACGAACTCCAATATGCTTATCAGCCAGGCAAGTTTACAGACTTGGCACTAGTCGATCTTAAAGGGCTACTTGAAAACATTCCTGGAGGATGGAGAGAGCCATAATATCATTTATTGACACTGAGGGAGCATTTACCTGAGCATCTACAGTATCAATCTAGGAAGAAAAATAGTTCCGTCTCTCCTATATCAGTCAATAGAAGCAAATTGGGCGAAAACACAGTAACAGCCAAAACTGGTAGGGGAAGCCCATAGGAAGGAATTCTATCTCCTCTTCTGTGGACTATCCTGATGTACGAACTGCTGAATCTACATGTAGAGGCATGAATTGTTTAGGATATGCTGATGATCTGGCGATCATTGCAAAAGGCAAATTTGCAGGAACAATTTCGGACAAAACAAAAAATACTTTCACACATAAGAAGATAAGGCAATTCATACGAAAGCAAATCGATAAAGAATGATGTATACCTAGTATACTCTGTGAATATCAAGTCGATCGACGGAAACAAAAAATTCTCGAAAATAGTACTTAGGGGTAGACCCCTAAAAATCATGAAAAATAGAAATTTGTCAGAGTTGCCCGAAATTGGATTTGTGCATGTGTGTGTATATAAAAAAAAATCAGAAAAGCAATATTTTGAAGACAAATTACATCTTTCAACTCTAGATGAAGTTTTCCACTCAAGAACTGCTGAAGATTGAATAATTCAACAAATCAAACGCCAATCGATTCAGAATAATGAAATTAGTTTACTCTACGAATTTCAAGTCGATCGATGACAACAAAAAATTACTCCAAAAAGTCCCAAGGGGTAGACCTCTAAAAATCATGAAAACTATAAAATCGTCAGATTTACTTGATATTGGATATGTGCATATGAAAAAGAGTTGATAGTCAACACATTTTCAACTCGAAATTGCAGAGGTTCCGTGAAAAGCCTACGAAACCGTTGATTGAATTGGAATCAACTTCAGAAAGCATATTGGAAAAAGGTTGAGTTTTACAAAATAGTATGGAAAAATTATGAAACCAAAATTACGAAGAAAAATTACCCCCTTAACTCCAGATGAACTTTTCAACTCAGTAATAGTTGAAGCAAATGCCAAATAATTCAGAATGATTGATAGTATAAGTTGTGAATTTGAAATAAAAATATCAACGGACAAAACTTTTCAATGACGTTCCATAAAAATCCTTTGAAGCCTTTAGGACCAGTTTTTTTTTAATTGTTTTGTTTTATTTGTAGTTTAATATTGTTTCCTCTCTTTCACGTTTGATCAGCATTATATAATATTCATTACCGTTATTAGTTTCCATATCACCAAAAACAGAAAATGAATCCAGCATTGAAATATATCTCCAAGGATGGTCTGAATGATGAATAGTGCAGTTATTCAGTTGTGAGATTTTTTTTTAGCATTTTCAGATATATGGTTATTCAGAAAAAAAGTTACAGAGATGTTGTAGAGAAAACGAAACTAATCTTCACCATTTATCGATAATATCAAAATTGAATTGACTATTGATTGAAAATCTTAGATACCAAAATCGATAAAATACTCCAAATGTCTTCAAAATGGCTAAATACATGATTGAACTGAATATATTTTTCTCATTTCTGATTCAATATTTTTCTATCTCAGTTTTCAAATCACAAATAAGTTTGCAACAGCAGCAGATTTTGGTTTTTCATCCCCGTTGTATCAAATTTTGTGAGTAATCATTTTGCGAATTGTCGGTTGAAAAACTATGTAATCTGATTTTTAGAGTCCTGAGTAATAGGTGGGTTTTAAGTAATATTTTGAATCGATTTGGCAAATAATTATAATTATTAAGAAATGACTCTCCAGTTTCATTGAGATGTGGAGACAATTGTAATGAAAGGGTTACATCCCATGCAAACTAACTCGTCTATGTTAAAACCACCAGAGCAATTCAATTACTTTATTACAAACCATTTTCAAAGGCTTCATTGCTTTCCCAATTGAAAGTACCTATCCCCTTCACGTGTTTTCGCTGGATCTCAATTTTATTTCCTAAATTATAATGAGAAACGGTGGTAGACAGCTGCCTCCGCAAGGAAAATGCAAATATACTCTCCATTCCATGAGTTTCCACTTATTCATCCGCTGACGGTATGAAAAGAGACCTAATTGCGAAAGAATGTAGCCGAAAAAACCCAACTCTTTCACAGACGGTTGGATGATTTGATAAATTGCAATCCGCTTTGAGCGAAAGGCTTTATAGTGGTGAGTACACACGGCATACTTCCCATCATGTTGAAACGTCGACATATTACCTTCCTTAAAGAGGAAAAATCAATGTAAAATACGAAGAGGAAAACACCGGCATAATGGTGATATTCCATTATTTCAGAGAGAGGAAATATAATGAAATTTCAACCTCACAGCCTGGCAGATAAGGGGTTTTTGTTGTTCTTCCTCAGAAAATCATATTCTTTTTAGAAAGTCACGTTTCTTCGCGTATCAAAGGGGAAACTTCATTGGTGTCGTAAATGAAACGAAAAGAAATTATCAGAGAGTGATGAATGTAGAAAATAATAACGAAATAAGAACCTGCCTTTATTGGAGTAGAAAATGAGGCAGTTTGTTTTGCTGCTTTTTCTTTTTCCGACTGATTGCCATTATAAATATGATTCCCGCTTTCTACAAAACGTCCTATTCATTATATCTGCGTGGTTTTTCAAATAGGTCATTTCCTCCCAATTTCTCCACGATTTTGTCATTAGCTTTACGTTTGTATTCACCACTAACTGCAATGTCCGGTGTAGTCGGGGTAAGAATATGTAGCCTCAGAAAACTTCAGTCGAAAGTCCTTTCCACAATTTTCATGATCTCTGTTATGGAACATTCCACGGTTGTTTTTAGTTCCTCAACACCTTCCGAAGGAGGCCAATTTCATCCGCATATCTCCCATACCAACACAGCTACCAACCCGACCATCTTAGTGAACGATGGAAGACTTGAGGTTAGCTCCACACATGAATACCAATGCCCTCCAGTGAATAGTTTTGTCTGCAACGTGGAATATACAGAAAAACACGTCTGCTCAGATATGGAATTTTTACGAATGGTGTTCCCTGAAGCACACTGTTACTGGAGTTATGAATACACTGCTACTCAAACGATCTATTTTGTCCCCGTGGTGATGACGTTGGTTCCAGCTGACTTTTAATTGGTACTATACTAGACAAGTATGACAGCATCTGAACGTAACTTCAACAAAAATGGATTGGCAGTGCAGGACCGATAGAATAGCCTGCACGATCGCCAGACCTCAACCCCATCGACTTTCTCATTTAGGGGCTATACAAGGAGATAACAACAAGTTGTTTTCGAGAATAACACACCAGTGACTTCAGACGGTTGAAACACAACTTATCAAGACCTTGTCGACTGAGTATCGTTGGAGTTCGTTAATTTTGTTTCGGTAAAGGATAATATCACATTAATTTGTGTTAAACTGCCTTGATTACAAATGATCTTATAAACTATCGTCTTCATATGTTCTTATCTTTATATATTTGAATGCCTTTATGAGATGATCACTGAAGTTTTCCGTAGGAATGACAATAATAGGATCAATAATTTTTTTCTGAGCTTGACATAATTTTCTATCCATATTCAAAAAATTTACTCTTTTTGAAACGCATACCAAATTTCATCGTCGTTTTCTACAGTTTCGCGTGAAAATTTCGAAAATTTGCACATGTATTCAATCAAATATTTTGTCTGTTGATAATTTCATTTTAAATTCACGCATTATACTAATTTCATCATTTCCTAATCAATTGGCGTTCGCAGACTTGCTCTCCAAAATATTTTGATTTTTTTTGTCCGCTTATACACGAAAAATCTCATCTGTTTTGAATATTAGGCACACCAAATTTATTGACAATTCTGAGTAAAATGATGATTTCATAGGCTTTTTGCGGAACTTATACACTTTTCTTATAAAATTTTCCTAATGTGTTCATTCAAAACTTTTCGTCTGGTGTTATATTTCCATTTAAAATTCACAGAGTATACTAATTTCGTCATTCTTAATCGATTGGCATTCGCAAAATTGCTCTTTCTTCAACCGTTCTTTAGTTGAAAAGTTCATCTAGAGTCGATATGAGATGAAATTTCATCTTTTTTTGAATATGCACCCTAAATTTCAAGTCAATTTCGAGTAAAATAAACATTTCATAGGCCTTTTACGTAAACTCTATACTTTCGAGCTGGAATTTTCGAAAATTTGCTTAAGTGTTCATTCAAAACTTTTTGTCAGGTGATATTTCCATCTCAAATTCACAGAGTATACCAATTTAATCATTCTAAATCGATAGGCATTCGCAGAATTGCTCAATCTTCATCCTATCTCTAGTTGAAAAATTCATCTGTAGTTGAGAGAAGTCATTTCCTTCCAAAATATTTTTCTCTGCACATTCGCGTAAAATCTCATCTTCTTTCAATATGAAGTCAATTCCGAGTCAAATGAAGATTTCATAAGCTTTTTACGAAACCTTTACGCTGTCGAAATGAAAAATAAGGTGTTCATCCAAATCTCATGTCCGTTCATATTTTCATTTCAAATTCACAGAGTATACTAATTGCATCAGTCTGAATCGATTGGCATTCGCAAAATTGCTTCTTCTTCTTCTTCTTCTTCTCCTAGTCGAGAAGTTCATCTGGAGTTGAGAAGTACTCTCCAAAAATTGAAATATCATCTTTTTCAAATATGAACACCAAATTTAAAGTCGATTTTAAGAAAACTGAAGATTTCATAGGCTGTTTACGGAACCTCTATATTTTCAAGTTGAAAATTTCGAAAATATGCTACTGTGTTCATTCAAAAACTTTTTTTCCGTTGATATTTCTATTTTGAATTCACAGAATATACTAATTTCATCATTCGGAATCGATTGGTGTTCGCAAAATTGCTCTATTTTCAAAAGTTCTCTAGTTGAGCAGTTCATCTGTAGTTTACAAGAGTTATTGAACTCCAAAATATTTAAAAAGAATCTGCTCTTACGCGTGGAATCTCATCTCTTTGAATATGCACCTCATTCAAAGTCAATTCCGAGTCAAAAAATTAAGGTTGCATAGGATTTTTACGGAAACTCTATACTTTCGAGTTGAAAATATCGAAAATTTGCTAGTCAAGTTCAAAAATTATACCAATTTTATCATTCTGAATAGTTTTACATTCGCAAAATTACTCTATCTTCAACCGTTCTTGGAAAGTTCATCTGGAGTTGAGAAGAATCATTTCCCTCCAAAATATAAACAAAAATTCATGCTCATACGCGTGAAATATCATCTTTTTTGAATATGCACCCCTCATTTTGAGTCAATTCCGAAACCTCGATACTTACGCATTTTGGAAATTTGTTCGAAAATATAGATACTGAACTCCAAACTGCCACCGATTAGCCTTTACCCTTTCTTGGCAACTATGAATGAAATGACCTTTTATATTGTCCCACTACATTGTCAGTTTAATACCCGTTTGGAGTTTTTCCGTCATTCAATTCCGATGATAATGGTGCGGTTTGCGGAAAACGCATAAAACTCTCCAATCGACATAAAATTTACATACATTTGCAATGCGGGACAGGACCTCATTCTCTTCCTGCTTCACCGATATCTGCTCAATAGTCGTGAATTAATCGAGAGGTTCAAACTGTGACATACCTAATGATATCGGTTGGGGCGAAAGCAATTAAGACGAATTCAATGGAATCGGTCCCGTATTTACATGACATCTGGCTGTGATCCAGGAAGATGAATGACTCTGGAAGTATTGTATCCACTTTCTGAATCGGTCTGGTGTAGTTCATGCTTGAATCGATTCCATTCGATTACTGATTCTCGGTTAATCAGTTGGGATTTGTTGTAAATCCATCTTATTCTCAGCTGTCTGATAGCATCAGACAGCTGAGCCACAGTTACAACTGAAGTTCTGGTATTTTGCTATCATCGTCATCAGATCTGACAGAAATTTCAATATTTTGGGAAATAGAATTACTGGATTGATTATTTTCTGTATATTCAGCTTCATGACTAAAAATAACACGGTCAAATCAAATCCTCAATATGAAATACACTGTTGAAATACACTGTGAACTCGAATGACAGCTTTCTTCAATCGAACTTTCGCTTTTTGTTCTCTCTTTGCCTTCACTCTTCCGGAACTTGAACTCCAGCTTCTCTGGTTTTGAATACGGTGGCTGTTTATAACAAGGGATTACTTAGTTTATTTCTTCGAATTTTTAATTTGTCAAAGTCTTAATGCATATTTTTCAGGATGCAACTCGACCATGGGACAGTGGTGGTAAGTTTTCTTCTTTGATGATCACACTTTGATTCTTATTTAGCTGATCACCATCCGTTAATCACTTGATCCTTTCTTCCAGCTGGGAAATATGTAGCGTTCATTCTATTATTACCCAAAATGTTGCATCAGATTTTGTGTTCTTCCGAATCGGGATAATTGATTCAGTATGGAATTGATATTTCTCCTGATGAAGATATTTTGAATCTCCTGTGCATGAAGAACCACTGATGATTGATCCCCCTTCTTCCTCAGAACAACCTAGAATCAATAATTTATCGTTGTTGAACCAACATTCAAGTTTTACTTGAAATTATAACAGATGTATAATGCAGTACTCAGTGGACAAAGGGACGACAGACGTAATTCAATGTCCGTATGGGGAACTAGTTGTTTACTATGAGATATTTGCCTAATTTTTTCACTTTGTAGGAATGTGTGGAGAGAAGGGTATTTTTTCGACCCTAGTCGGAATTATTTCTTTTTGTCTATTCGATTCTCTGCGTATACATACTCTTCGAACTTTGTTAGATTTAAAGGAAGGTTATTAATTTCATTTGCCATGATGTTCCAGATTGACTTACTGATTTTTGGTGAAAAAATTTTTTTTGCTGTAGGAAAACCCGAGAAATCCCCAATATTTCCATAGTACGATTTTCTGTGATTATGTTATGAAATATATTGATTCTTTCATTATTAGTCAAATCACGGAGTCCCATATTTTTGGAAGTTACAGCTTTGGAAAGGACCCAAACAATAATTTAGATACATTATCGACTTTTATTGAATGGACAGGTCTACAACATGTGAATTATTTCTTAGATTTCTCTTCCGAGCAACCCCACTGGACTATCGACTTCTGTAATCTATCGTTACTATCCTACATTTCTGAAGTAATCCTTCGTTTCATCTCGTTGAAAATATAAAAAGATCCCCTTCACACCGTTCAAGAACAAAGGAAACAGTGTATTTTTAGCGGCACTTCATAAGATTCTAGGATATCACTGTCTTACGACATTATTCATTAAAATCAAAGTCCTCTGACAGACTCTGTAATTGGAAATACTCAGCGTGGGTTTTAATCATGTCAGTCGAGTGTTACTTGTCACAAGTAATTGGTGGAAGTTCAGTGAAAAACGTTGGAAAACGCTTCAAAATTATCTCAGAAAAAGTAAAAATGAAGTGGATTAGATGTAAAAATAATGGCAGGAATCCCCATGTGGATATCAAAAGTTTTAAATAAAGATGTCACTGATAAATATTCCTGTGGAACCATCAGCACAAATACACCAAACCTTTATTGAATGTAGCAGTAATTGTAATGGCCCAATAAAACTACCTTAAGAGAGTATTTAGAAGACGAAACTGGGAGATAATTAGAGTTCTCTGAATTTGTTTCGGTCCACTTTCACTTGACGCATCAATGGCTTTCAGGATCAGGACAAACATTATTGATATTATTATTTAATCCGTAAAGAATAATCTGGTCAGGCCCTGTCTATAACAAGCATTCAAGAATGTTGTCGAACTGTGATTCTTGAGATTTGACACAGTTGGCCCCCCGACAAATCCATCCAGAATCGGTAGCTCCCCATCCAACCATGAGGTGAGGTGGAGCCTGGAGATATTTTCTACCAATAGTTATTTAATGTATCAGTGCCGGAGCAGCAAAGTTTTTCGAGCCGTCAAATAGATAAGCAAACACAGAAATGAAAAAACAACTAATGATGGTTATTTATGTATCAAAGGAATTATAAGGGCCTTAATTACCAATGAAAAATGTTGCGTTCCGAGCGCCTCTGGCTCGAGGGCAATTGCCTGATGTTATTAAGGCTCAATAATTCCCGTGGTACATAGATAATTTTATTTCCGACCGATTTCAATAAAAATGTGGTCATTTTTAAAACGGAATGCAAGTACCAATTCATTACCTTCTCGCTATAGTTGAATCTAGTACTTGTTTATGAATAGAACTTTGTTATCCAGCTTCGTTTGCGTTAAAAACGTGTTTTCTACCCCAAATACAATGAAGAATATTTTGAAAAAAGCTGAGAAAGCAAGAGAATCAATAATTCCATCGAAAAGTGAAGCTGTATACCAAAAGAATACAAGATATATCTGGAGTGACTGACACGCAAAAATATTATGCCAAAAGATGCCACTGAAACTGTATTTCTGGCATATTTTCAAGAACTGGTGAGGTATTTTTTATGTTTTTCCGTAGATTTGGTAGAAATTGTATTTATTCATTGCAGTCAGAAACGTAAAGTCTGAATTCCTTATGGACTAAATGACCAATGATAAAATCGATGGTGACTATCACCAAGTTCAATGAACTAGAGGTTCCTTTGAAACGGAAAAGTAAGAGTTATAAGCAGAAAAAGTCTGCCGTTTTATCTCCACAATATGTCGTCAGATTTCTAAATAACGCTCCTAATGAAATCTTTTAAATTTTTTTTGTATTCATTTCATTATTTTGTTATAAGAAGATCTGATTAGGAGTTATTTTTGAGGATGCACAAGTCAGGAGTATTCGAATATGAAGATATCGGATATAGATGACTGGGATTCCGTTATGGTAGTGAACGTACCGGAAAGTAAAACTAGTGTATCGAAGAACTTCATAGTTGTGGATGAAAAAGAGTTCTCCGCTTTACCTTTAGTAAAAGACTATATGTCTTTTTTTAAGCTTCTGACGAAATGAATGTACATCTCAGCCGATTGAAAAAAATATTTTTGGGAAAATCCACAGCAAAATTGCAATGTATTTAGGATTGCCAAACCCATCTTCCCATACGGGACATTGTCATCGTCGCACTTCTGCTACCTACCTAATGCAGGAGCAACTATGACTCACTTGAAAAAACACGGAGATTGGAAAAGTTCCACGGTAGCGGAGGGGTATTTTGAGGATAGCATCGAATTAAGAAATGAAACGGTGCGTATGTTGTCTACTTTGCCATTAGAAGAGACAGGTACCTCGACAGTAGTGAACAGAAGCTGCAGCCATACAAAAAAAAGGAATTGTTTCCAGTGGCGAAAGTAATTTACAGGGCACATTTCGAAATTGTATATTTATTATTATTTGTAATGATGTGAATTGATAAAATATGGTTCGGTTTCCATTCAATACATATATACACATTCATATATGAGCATTTCTTATTGAAATGTAGAGGGAATTATAGAATCTTTAATGTCCCAAAGGAGTTATGATCCTCTATATTAGCGTAACTATGACGATATAACCTCATAATATCTCGTTCAGAAACGAAAAAAAAAAACGAACAAGCAAGCGAGAGATTAAAAACGTAGGTACGTAGAGAATTTTGATAATACATAGTCCAACAAATACGGTAATTTTTGTTTTTTGCGTTACTACTATTTCTATGAGTTATATCCTCGTCGGTCCCTGTGGTCACGTCTGTGCACATAATAACAATATCATATTTCAAAGTCCTCAATGCTAACAAAGGTGTTCTGAGAACGCTGAACTACGCCACCTAGTAACAACAATTATAATTGGGAGTTTGAATCTCCTAGCTGTACGTAGATGGTTGAATTTTAAAATGGCGTCGACGAGTGGCAGTGCCGTGAATCGGTGGTCATGCAGAAACGGTATGTTGGGTCGACTATTATCACATGTTTTTATTCTCTGTGTCTCCAACTATTCTAAACTCTTCTCAAGTAGATCAACTTTGTATTCTTCATGTATTTTTTACATTTATTCTCAATATCAGGTTTAGAAATAGATGTAGATAAGTTGGCCCAAATATTTTGTGCAAAATTGTGGACTCTGGGTCTTGTGAAGATAAGTTCCATCAAATAATTTGTGCACATACGTGTGTCTCAGAATTGAATATCTTCTTTTTATATTGTTCCAAAATTCACAAACCTGAAGTAATTTCGTGTTTTCTAGAGAGAAAACGACCCTTAACCCACGAAGAACTACTTGAGGAACTCGACAATAGCGACATCGAAGATTTTGATAATGACGATTCAGTTGCTGATGAAGATTTTCAGCCAAATTACTCTGAACTAGAAAGTAGTGACGAAGAACAATGTCAGAAAAAAATTAATAAAGAGGAGGTAGAGGAGGATCATTATGACATAGATCAATTTCAAAATGAAGAATTTGAGGGAAAACACGGTGCCGAATCTTCTGAAGAAACGGAAAATGGTCGAGAACCTAATGAATTCAGGGAAGAAGCTAGTATCAGAAGAGAACCACAAATCAAGAAGGCCAAGGGAAAACGGAAGATGCAAGCAAAGCGACCTCATTTAAAATGGGGTGATTGGAATCTCTCGCCACAATATCCTGAATACGAATTGGTTGAATACAACGTGAGTGATCGTCATAATTGGTCTCCAATTGATTATTTTTTGAATTATTATGGCGATGATTTTTTTTGTTTTGATGGCTAGAGAAACAAATATCCACTATTTACGAGAGAAAGGGCGACTATTAAATACGGATTCCACCGAAATGAAAAAATTTGTAGGAATTTCTTTGACAATGAGCGCTCTGGGCTATCCCCGTATTGCCATGTACTGGCAGGCTAACTTTCGAGTACCTCTTATTTCAACATCAATGAACAGGGACCGGTTTTTCACATTAAGGAATTATCTTCATCTGGTCAATAATTTTGATGTTACTAGTGTACAACGGGAGACTGATCGACTATGGAAAGTGAGACCACTGCTTGATACATTTCATAAAGTAGTTCTCACTTTTCCGCGTGAAAAAAACGTGTGCATAGATGAACAAATGATTCCCTTTAGTGGCGCTGTCGCATTCCGTCAGTATGTACCGCGGTAACCAAATCCAACAGAATTAAAAATCTTTATCCTAGCTGGTGCTTCTGGTCAGGTTCTTGATTTCGAAGTGTATCAGGGTGTCAATACGAGACTACCACCAGAGTTGGAAGGAACTCTCAAGTTAGGAGCTGGTGGTCGAGCAGTCTTACGTCTAGCAGAAACTTGTCTACCGGGCAGTAACCTTTATTTTGACAGAAGAAACTACTGGAAAAGGGGATATCCGGAACGGGCACGATAATGTCAATCCGATTTCCTAACGTGGGATTGAAAACTGATGCAACTTTGAAGCAGACTGGTCGGGGTTCAATTGACTTCAAAGTTAGGGAAGATGGAAAGGTAGCTATAGTGAAGTGGATGGATAATCGATCTGTGACAATAGCGTCCACAAAACATATTCCTTCTAGCAGAGGAACAGCAAGACGCTATTCTAAGCCAGATAAGGCTTACATAGAAATTCCCCGGCCTGAAATGATCGAAAGCTACAACACAAACATGGGGGGTGTAGATCTGCTCAATCGATTGATTGCATGTTATCGTTCTTATCATCGAACTAAAAAATGGCCAGTTCGTACATTCGAACACTTCATGGACATGACGGTAGTTAATTGCTGGATACAGTACAGCAGGGATTGTGCTAGTTTAAAAAAGCCTAAACGTGAAGTATTGGATCTTTTGTCATTCAAATTGAGGATCGCCGATTGCCTGATACTAGGATCCAAAAGGAAAATAAGAAATGAAGACGCTCAGGCTGAGAATAGCAACGAGAGTGAGAATGATGAAAACGTACCACCTAGAAAGAAAGGCGTTGGACGTCCACCAACAGTTCCGTTACCTCCCCAAGAAAGAAGGCAATTTGGTGCTGTTCACTTGCCAGATGCAATAAATTTGCCATTCGCACCTCGTTGTAGGAAGCCAGGTTGCAAACACCGATCTCGAGTGAATTGTATCGCTTGCAATGCTTATTTTTGCGTGGTAAAAGACCGCAACTGTTTTAGAGAGTTTCATTCTTAACTGTCGTTTTATTTCGCGATTTTAGTTCGTAAATTTTTTTCAATAAATTTGCCTTTTCAACTAATTGTGTGTTTCATTTCTACCATATATCGTTTGATATTTGATCCTGATGTGCACCCTTGTGCACAAAATATTGTATCGTCATCTAATGAAAAATCAGCAAATTGCTACCATAAGTTATCTAGCCGGGTCCCAATGATCACAAATTAATGTGGCCGTCGGGACTGACGAGGATATAATGAATGGATTGTAAACAACACGGCCGTCGAATAATTTCTGTTGTTTCTAGAATCTCCACATGCTCTAGTAGAATATTTTCTTTGCTACATTCAGCCCTATGCTGTATCACTTCCGTTAAAAATAACGTCACTGTCACGAAATGGTGAATAACGGTAACGTTATTTTTAACGGAAGTGATACAGCATAGGGCTGAATATCGCAGCATTTTCCAATATAAAAAAAAATATGTTTACTTTCGACTCTCAACGAAACACAGTTTCAACATTTCTACTCTGTTGGTTATTCTAAGACTAATTGAAACAAGTGGGATCCAAAAATGTCTGTCCATTCTTTCAGCCCAGTCTCCTTTTCTCTTTCCATTATTTATACAGATACTCAACGGCAATACTGGAAGAATGAAAATATCCCCCATCTTCGAGCAAAAACTTACAAATTTCACGCTTCAAGTCTCGCCGACACGTTGGATAATTGCTGGTTTTCAGTGACAGTTAAATGAATTTGGGTCTGCTTCAACCCAGATAACGTTATATAGTGAACCTGAGGCGACGTTGGTGAAGGATTTGATTAATTTTTTTCGCTATTGCTAGTTTTCTGTGACACATGTGAAAGGAGACTATGGCTAGTCTAGACGATAATTCTGGAATAAAAAAGAGAAGAAACTCCAGACGAAATGCATAAACCGAATTTTACTTTCATGTAAGATATCTGCAGAACCAAAAGAGAAAATCAATTTCTGCAAACTTTGTCAGATAGTGAAAATGCTGTTTTTTTGACATTGAACCGATTTTTCATTGTGCCGTCATTGATGGTGTTGAAGTGCGAAAGTTTCCAATGACTGTAATATTGAAAATGAAGAAATCTTATGCAAGGAACATTTAATTTTAAAAAATTTTGGTCCTTCAAATTATTTTTATAGAATTAACCATTATCGGGTGATTATCAATTTCTTGAAATGTTCCATGGAAATATAAAACAGTTTTTCTTTAGGTTTTAGCGGAAAACGTTTCAAGAACTCTAGACTTTCTATCAATAATTGTAATTTTTATAAATATCCGCTTGAATTTGTTCATTAATTTTTTTTGGAAGTCCCAGAACGTTATACAAAAACTGTTGACCAACATATTAAAATCCTTGACCGCTGTTTTAATCATATTGTCAACTCGTTGTCAAAATACAAATAATGTAGTTTTAAAAAATGCCTATTTGCTGGTACTAACACAGATAACCAGCTGACGTAATTTGTAAGTCAATATATGGTCATCTAGAGTCATTGACGTCACATCACCCGAAAATTTCGTAATTTTGACGTACTAAATGAGACATCTATGAAAATGTCAGTCATCTGTCATGTCGAAGCTTTAATCTGCTGAGGATGCCAACTTTGTTGGCAAAACGCGCATCTAGTGTGATTTTAATGATCTCGTCATAGTCATCATTTGAAGTGGTCGATGAACCAGTGGCTAAGGTATCTAACAGTGGCTCGCATCAGACAGACGTTCGAATCTTTTTCTCAAGTACATGGGTCTCTTTAGGTGGTCACAAGCCTTGCTATGAATTAAGTGTGATGTGAGTTACCTGGATACCAATCCCGACGTCTGATGCTAGTTTGAAGTACGCACCGACCACCCGGGGTGATGCTGTAGATTTTCCGAGTTTTCCTTCAGCTGGAAAGTGAAAACACCACCAGAAACATCAGTAAGTCACCCCGGAGCGCCACAGCCAATAATACTAATAGCCGTCCTTTACCCGCACAGGCTATGCCTTTGAGTACACTCTATAAGTATTGACGAAGGAGTGATTATAATTTTTTCATTTTCTTCGGGTGTTTATTGTGGTATCGATTGCTAAGATCGTTAGTTAGCCATAGAGTATTATCATCATTATTATTATTACTATGTATCTTTCTCTCTTAGCCCGTGAATATTCTTTGGTCTTTCACTGTAACAGCAATCATTTCAATGTGGAGAAAATATGAAAAATCGTTTATTTTCAACATAAATGGGTATGATTTCATATTCAAAAGTAATATTTTCAACTCCAGTTTGTTGACTCTTCTGTATTTCTCCCCCATTATCCTCTCTTTGTTCCCCACGTTGAAAATCGATTGAAGTGAAGACCTCAACACTCTAAATTATTCGAATAATTAATTTCAACACTGAAGTGCACTTCGCATTGACTTCTGATTGTTGATAGTCAAGAGGTTCAAACCTATTATCGTAGGCGGTCATTAGTTAGATTAAATTGATTGTACTTGAAGTGGGAGTCAAGTTGTTGTATTGGACTCGGTCAATTCAGTGGTCTGATTTTTGAAATGCTGTTGATATTAACTGAGGATCAACAGCATAATGACTGACAGAACTCTTCGAGTGTGTTTGGGGCTAATTATCGGAGTGGATAGCAAATGGTTAATCAATCTATATTTTCGCTAATGATTCGGAGAATCATTGCTCATTTTTTTAGAATCACAAATGCGCAAGAAATATCACAATAATGTTGATACATTCCACCCAAAGCTAAAACACCCTGGTGGAACTCGAAAAGCGAGGACTATCACAGAAAAACAAAAAAGCTCCGGAATAGAGAAAAGCGCACTAAAGCACCTCTACACTGGAAATAATACTAATCCGCCCAAAGAGCGTAACAAATATCAGGCAATCTCAAAGAGATAGCTGGAGAGCATACTGCGAGGACATAAACACAATGGCATCAGCAGCAAACCTAAGGAAAGTACTCTCCAAGGATCTGGGAAGGGGGTTGGGTGTTTTGTCCCTGTCCGATGGTCGAGAAACCCCATCGGCGGAGAAGACTCTAAAGCACCTAATCCCTGTACACTTTCCAGATTCAGGACATTACCACCCTCGAAGACCAGTCCAACGAAAAGATCTCAGATGGACTACTAAACTGCCTCAAGGGTGGCGACAAGTGAGAAATTACGATGGGCCGTTAGGTCCTTCGCACCCTTCAAGTCACCAAGGGAGGATGGAGTGATTCCATCACTTTCCCAGGAGTGTCTTGACATCATCATACGTCTGCTGGCTAAAATTCTACGATTCTGTCTGGCCCTAAGCACGAAAACAGTCGCTGTAGATAATCCCACTGCTCGATAAACAATACGCCTACCAAACCGGAAAATCAACCGAAACGACCCTCCACCACCTCATCCAAAAGACAGAAGAAGTGAACAAGCTTTTAAGACAACACCTCTCATTAATTCATATGTCAAAACGCGGTGTGGTATGGAATCAATCAAACCCTTATTGGACGGATAGGTGCCATGCTAGCACAACGAATAGTTGTCACGGTATCAATAGGATGTCCTCATAAATCATCCTAAAATTCAATTTTCTTTTGAATGGTTAAAAAAAAATGGTAGGTGCTATTTGAAAAAATTGAGTTTTTGACAATTTTATATTACGACATTCAAAAATCGGCTGCGCTCATATGGTACAAAATGGGACCGTCGATGGGACGTCAGGTGTTAGCCTGGACTACCAGCTAACTGCTCCAAAAATTTGGTTTCCTAATTTTGAACAGTTTGCGGGCTACACGTGTTTTCGTAAACTACTACAGCCGTAATTTTTTTCAGAAAAATTGACATATCTTAAAAACTGTGATAGATAAGTAAACATAACTTAGGTTGTCTAAAGTTATAATCAGAAGGCCAATCGAACAATGACAAAAAAACATTAGGTTTCCATTTAAAATAAGAAAGTTGGTACCGACTTTTGGCATACCCTGTATAATTGTAGGACTAAAACCATTTGAGGTAGAACGCACATGATCAATTATGACAGCATACCAAATTTCAAGTTTCTAGTCCAACTGCAAGTTGAAAAACTACTAATGCACGGCCTACGTAAATCACGCTGTATAAATTGGTTCATAACCTGGTAGACTGCCCAGATTTCAACTAAATTTTCACGTACCGAGGATAAGTAGTAGAAACGAAATTCTCTTCTATTTGCCTCTACCAAGAATCAATGTTTTAATAAAATCCCCAGTTTATAACATATGTAAAATTTATAATAATTTCCATTCAGAATGTGATATTTTCGTTGTTCCATTTGGATGCTTCAAGCATGTAATTCGTAACAAGTTAATTAATATACAAGTTTAAATAAAATCCAATTACAACCTCTCCCCACCCTATAAAGGTGAAATATTCTCACTGTGTTCAACTCTCTGCACATTGAGCTAGAATTCTACAATACATGACATTTTATTATCTTATTGCATATACCATTGTTTGTATTACATATCTTTGTATTGTCCTATTGATTTTATATACTATATTTGTATTCTATTTTACTTATTATGCATAGCTGTAAACCACATTATATTTGTCTCGTAATTGGGATTACTCCTGTTAGACAATAAACCCTTTTTTCTTTTTTTCTTTTCTTTCTTTACTAATGGACTGATGCTTCATTTGATTGAAATTTGATAGATCAAACTGATAAAGATCATTTTCAATAAAATCGTGTCCCTGATCCAGACTTGATCCTCTTCATAGAATAAATTGAATCAGAAAAATATTTACAACTCAATGTATTTCTCCACTCGGGATTAAGAATATTGAGCAAATTTCTACCTAACAATGGAACGAATTTGCGTTGGCTACTTAATACTACAGTTTGAACGTTACTAAATCGAGTTTCAAATTGGGAAAACGATGATTAAAATCATCTACATTGACGCCCCAAAATCTACTTCCATCTTCAGCATGCTTCACTCAACTACCAATCGAACTTCTAGCGGGTTCTCTCGGTCTCCATACTGCAACGTAGCGATGAAGCCCAAATCCAAAAATTCTTTCTCTGCTTCATTTTCCTCATGAGTTTCTTCGACATTTTCCAAACGATTAACAGTACCTTTTCTACAAGCAGGAGATATATGTCCTCTAGTTCCGCAGCGGAAACAAGCCCACACTTTCGTTGGACATGTTTCTGGATCATGTACTCTAGTGCATCTAAAACGCTGTCTGGACAAGTTTTGCACATGACTTGACTCCTTTGATTTCTCAGGAACATATCGGGCACTACTGTTGAATCTAGACACATTGTTATGTGAATACTATAATCTATCAACACTCAAAATTGTAGATCCTTGTACTAATTTGCTTTGAGATGCATGTTTCTGAACTACGAGCATTTTTACGTGCATCTGCCAACGACATCGACTCTTCCTGACTTAGAAGCTTCTGTTTTATCGACATACTATGTACTCCATATACAAATCTATCTCGAAGAGCTTGAATAAAAAAACTGCCAAATATACAATAACGGGATAACTCTTTAATAACTCCGATATACTGGCTTATTGATTCAGATAATTCTTGTTTTCTGTTGTGAAATTCAAAACGTTCTACAATTATACTCTTTGTTGGCACGTACTTTGACTTCAACACTTCCACCAGATCATCATAAGTTTTCTTCTCTGATGATAAAGGATATAACTCGACTTTCAATACATCATTTACTCTTGCTGACAGTAATGTAATCAAATAAGGAACTTTCAAATTCCGTTCAATTTTACTGACCAGAAAATGTTGTTGAAGTCTCTCTTCCCATGGCTAAAAGGTTTCGAGGTTTTCATCAAATTCTCTGAATTTTGCCATTCTTCACACCAACTGACAAACTGAATTGACTATCATTTATACTTGTTTCCTCTCTCGCCGCCAAATTGATATATATTAAGGAAAATACTTGATTAATAAGACTTTATTCAAAAAGATAATTGTCTTTTTTATAACATGACATTGATATCAACAACCCTCTTACTCTTATGTTTCACATGGCAACTTCTTATAATTCACAAAGTGATAGCAATAAATATTAACGATATTATACAACAATCATGACTCAAGGCGAATCACTGAATCTCCTCGGATAATTCATTAACGAAGGTTTCGGACAATTCATTAACGAAGGTTTTTAAGTACTTATAGTGGAACAATGGTGTTGTGACGAGGGATTGAGAGTCAACCCAGAAAAGGCGGATTTGGTACTGTTCACCAAAAAAAGGCAAATTAAGGACCCTTTCAGAAATATAATTCTCAGGAAGTTGTCTTCAATACAAAGGGTCAACAAAATATTTTGGGGTCATAATAGATGCCAAGCTGACCTGGAAATAGCAGATCACTTGTCGCACCAAGAAGGCCACATGCACGTATTGGGCATGCAGAAGGGCGTTCGGAAGAACGTGGGGTCTGACACCCAAGACTGAGAAAATACGACCATTATTTGCCCAACCATGACGTACGGAGCCATTGTGTGGTGGACAGATACGCTGAAGAGTGAGGCCAGAATGATCTAGACAAAGTTCAAAGGCTGATCTGCTTAAGAATGAAAGGCGCCATGAAAACAGCACCAACTAGAACTCTGGAAGTTCTTCTTGGGTTGCCACCTCTGCACTTGTACATCGAACATGAAGCCATGCGTTCTGCTTACAAACTCGAAGGCGCAAGCCAATGGGTCTGTGTAAACATGGACCATGGACATCACCACTCTGATATGATTTTATTTTACGTGTGATTTTAACTTCAGGACCTATTATTTATATTATTTTATTCGTTTCGATCTATAATCTCCATATGCATGAGTATTTTAAATTTTATATCTGACATAATGTTTATTTTTCAACGGATTTGTATACGATTGTTCCTTTTTTTGTAAATATTAATTTATTTATCTGGTTTCAAACTTGGTTCCTAACTGTTAGCTCCTTTTAAGAAGAAAAGTTCCTATGGATATATATCTGGAGTTGCTTCGTTTCTGAGAAACAGTGCTTTGAAATAAAAAAAGGGTGATTATGAAATATCACGAATATTTTTGAAACGATTTTATTAAAATTTACTACATTCATTTGAACTCATTTAGCCCTAACTAGATGAAATTATTAGGGCCAACGGCGTCTCAGTGGTCATCACAGCCAACAATATTGTAAAAAGTACGCCACTGACTTTTATTCCGCAGATTTTGTTTTTTTCCGATTGAACAACTGAAAATACAACTTTTTGGTCTCTTTTACATATCCAGCTCCTATTTCGAAAAAAAAATAAAAATTAAAGACTCTCTATTGCATATCATGAACACCTTCATTGTAGACCAGCTGACAATGATATTTTTTCTACACATATTCCATTTCAAATAGAAAAAGTTCATTTTTGTTTTGCATTATTGGTTGTAATTTCCTAATCCATGATAGGCGTTTTTTATATCAACGCCCTTTATCTCAGAAACGAAGCAACTCTGGAATATGTTCATAGGAACTTGTCTCTTTGAAATGACCTAAAGAATCACCCCCTACAGTTATAAACCGTAGTTAGGAAACACCCTGTATTAAAAAAACACATTTTTCACCTGCCTATTGCAAGCTTTGTCGATATGAAGTTTGATTTCTTCATCAATAAGTATATTCCTATCTCTTTCTCTCTCTCTCTCTCTCTCTCTCTCTCTCTCTCTCTCTCTCTCTCTCTCTCTCTCTCTCTCTCTCTCTCTCTCTCTCTCTCTCTCTCTCTCTCTCTCTCTCTCTCTCTCTCTCTCTCTCTCAGCAAACGTTATATCATTTATTGATTATCATTCGCATTACTTTGAAACCATATATTTCACAGAAATAACTATTTATTTTTCTATCCATATTGAATATTTTTACTCTGTTTTCTGTCATGGTTGAGATGAAAAACTTCTACAGCTTTGCCTTTTCATCATTTTATGTATTTCTATTGATGAATAGAGCTGTTTTATCACTATTATCATTACTCTTAAAACCTTCATGATAGACGCCGTAAGACATGTTTCTTCTATCAATTGATCAGTATTTTCCGGCTGTCATTTCTGTTATCGACCAATCATAAAAATAGGAAAGCCTGCACGCGACTTCTTTGAAGCGGAATAATTCATCTGGAAAGCGGTAAAAGTTTACATCGTTGCTTCGTGACTCCTAAGTTTATATTTCAGTTCCAAGGAACATGCCGCCTTATGAAAATTATGATGGATGCGATATATACGAGTTGGTGAACAGACTCGATGCAGTGGCAAATTTTTATTGATATGAACAATCGATAGGTGAATGTCAGAAACTACTTGATGTAGAAGACAGCAGAGCTATTAAAAATGAAAAATAGATGAGGGATTTAGCTTTTTCCAAGATCGACTGTAGTCTGCTGAAGATGACATTGAGCTCCCAATGTTTATAGTATTGGGACAGAGAAGTCGAGGATAATTAGGCTGCTAAGTGATCCAACGACAGAAGTGTTACCAGAATCTTGGAAATAACCCTGGCTGGAGCTATTCAGGTCCTACTATCACCACAACAGATTTTCATTCGAAGAGAAACTAGGTCTGGGACTCATGGGCTTCTAAAGCAGCAAATTGCAACAAGCCAGTCACATGAGGTAGAACAAAGTGAATTATAATTCTGATCCATACAGTATAAAACTTCGTGTATCTCTTGAAAACTCATCCACAACCACAGCTCTACTATTAGCTCTTATTCTACACCATCGATCAGCTGAACTCGGCCTCGTCCACCTATTACAGTTCAGTCAACTGGGATAGTCTTCACGTATTTTTCTCAAGAGGATATTTTTCTTTTGGAGATTCAACACAAAATTTTTGTGGTTGTTCTTCGTTCGTCTGGGTTCTTTCGAGTTGTTTCTGTAATCTTTCTAGGATTTTCTCAGAGTATCCAATTTGGCGTAGTTGATCTCCGCATCCATTGACTCCTGGCTCTACAAATTTGCATCGGTCTTTCCACCAATGTTCCTCTTTGTGGAATTTGGGTGATTGTATCAGAAGTTGACATCGAAAACCGGCGAGGTACTATTGCTTCTCTTTTCCATCGTGAACTTGATTGAGTTCCACATGTTATTCATTCTTGGTAGGAAGTTCATTCCCGTGGTTTAATTTGATGAAGGTGTCATACACGTATCTTAGACCCAATTTTGTTTCGTGTTCTGCCTCTCCAATAGCCAATTTTCCGAATCACTTCATGTATATGTTGGCGATTACGGGTGAAATGAATGATCCCATCGGCAGTCCGTCGACTTATGAGAAGGAACGGAATTATACTTTTTCTCCAAGACTTTGGGTTAGGTTAGGTTGAGTCAGGTTAAGTTAGATTAGGTTAGGACACGAACAATATAACGCAGATCATGACGATGAATAAGTGACAGAAGAGTTTTGTAGGAAACATGATGAAGAGAACAATAGGTAAGAAGGGAAAAGAGGAAAGAGTAAGACAAGAGGAGGCATAAGATGAACCTAATCCTAATAATAGAGACGATACCAGGTAGTCAGGAGAAGAGGTAGGGCGGTATTAGTGGGTGAAAATCCAACATAACACGGTGCGAGGCCTTATGTATGTATGTATGTATCATTGGAAGATTTTACCCTACTGAAAAAAAAATTATTAGGTTAGTTTAGGTTAGGATCGGTTCTGTTAGTCGAGGCTAGGTTAGGTAAGGTAAGGTTACTTTAGGCTAGGTTAGGTAAGGTAAGGTTAGTTTAGGTTAGGTTAGGTTAGGTTAGTTTAGGATAGGTATCATTTTTGGTGCAACTGCGAAGTTCAATTTATCCACCAGTAGGGCTCCTATATTTGTGTCAAAGGTATTGATGAAATGTTATTTATGGTGTTGTTACGAGATTGATAAAAATCCCCCATCTTCGCCGCTGAGCTGAGTTCGCAAGCGTTTAAATTCCCACGATTAATTCCTGGAATTCCACCTCGGGTGGTCGGTGTGCACTCCAAGCTAGCACCAGACGAGATTGGCATCTGGACAACTCACAATACACTTGCTTTCCAACAAGGCATGCGGTCGCCTATCGATCCGATATAAAGTAGATGAGATACATTCTCTTGTGCCTACATCGGGCTCGAACCGACTATCGCTATGCTGGAGTTTCGAACGGCCTTTGCGTTAGACCGCTGATCTACCGACCACCGACAACAAGGAAATGAAAAACAAGAACGAGAAGAAGAGCTCCAGAAAATTCTAGAAGAACAGAGAAAAGAGCAGTCATCTTCAGGTGAATACTGACAAGTTCAGATGAAGTGAGGTCTTTATAGATCTATTGATATGGTGTAATTCAGGTGTAATTATGGCGGTATTGTGGCGCGTGTAGTTCCACGCTTTTTTGTTCCCTCCAAAGCGGTTTATGAGCGGTTTCCATAAGTTTTTTATTTCCACGTTCGGCTGACTGAAAGCGCCATTGGCTTCGATATACGCGGTTTCAATGAATTTGCATTTGAATCAATGTTCCTCCTTATAAGGGATACTAGCCCCATTCCAAAGAATTCGATGGTGCACAGTCCAGGCATGGTCAGCAATTCCCGATTTAGATGTCTCTCCACGTTGAGTCCACTTTTTGTGTTCGGTCTCTTGGTCTCTATAATGTAAAAATCTCCACATTCATATAGGACTTCGTGAAGGCAGTTTTCGCTGAATACTGCTGTATTTTCAGGTTTCGTTTTGGTGAGAGAGGTATTGCCGGATTGAAAGCAGCTTTTGATGTACACATTTCTGATCCTCCTGATTTTCTCGTAAATACCTCTGAGGTATAGAAGGATAATAACTTGATTTTTTGGTCGTTACAGATACGTCTTGGTTCTTTTGAGTTGCTTCTTCACTTCTGATGTGGTTTATCTCCAGTGACTTCTGGTTATTACATATTTGTTCTTTCCACCAATGATTTCACAATCTTTCCCTTTGTGGAATTTAGGTGATTGGAGCAGAAGTTAAGATTTTGTCCTGTGTGGGTTTTCTTTCTGTAAACAGAGGACGTTCAATAATTATATTATTACTTATGGTAGTTTCGATTTCTTCGTCATTGAAATGTTGCGAAAAAGTGAAAGAAGTCAGACATCTTTCATCCCATTAAGACGACGGACGTCCAAAATTTAAGTACTTGATCAAGAAAAGAGTTGTTAAGATATATATTCCCTTAGTCCTTCCAACTAAAGATATTATGATTACTAAATTATGGAAATAAGATTACTCATTATTTGATTTTTGGTGGTTGATGACTTCTGGCAAAAAAACAACTTTTCATTTTTGGTTTCACAACGTATGTCATGAATGAACCGACAAAAAACAATTATTTCCAACTTCTTTCCCGGCTTATGAGCCTGTGCTAAGCTAATCGAGTGCTTGCATGTTCCGAGTTTATTGAACTTCCGTTCATAATTGAAACTTGATAGTCAAATAAACCGATCCTATGCCGATCAAGATAACAGCTTGCGTTTTGCGAGAAGCATAAGTCTATTCCCGAAGAGGCTGTTCATCAACTATTAAAGCCCAGCCGCATGCAGAGAGATTTATAAGTGCGGAGCTCTCTTTGGAAGCAGATCACGTCTCGCAACCGCTTAATTTGTCAGAATGATGGCTATGAGTGGAAAAAGTGTGCTCTCTTTTTTGAAGCTCCCAGCTCGTTTTGCGTCATGGGATGTAGATTTGATTTCATGTGGATATAAAGGGTAATATTTTTCATGCGTCCCAAAAGTGTGGTGTGTGGAATACACACAACAGTTATTGCCGTGTAAAACAGAGAATGGTTGGATATGAATCGGGATGTTAATTGGTATTAAGATGAATGTTCCGGAAAACGCACACAGTAAAAGACAGGAATTGGTCTTACTTTTCATGGATTTCCTTTACAGGATCAGTATTTCATAATGAGACAAAGAAAAGAAAATTGCTGTTTTTATACCACTTTTACTGCAGTTTCGTCTTATATGGACATTCTCAAATCTATGCATGACACCCAAAATAGCAGATATTGAATTTTCAACACCCTATAGCTGAAAAACTGGTCATACGATCGATAAGTGAATTGGACTGCCAAGATCTACAACATATCAAAATTTAAGATAATTGATAATTTGTTTTTGATATAGACATAGAATTAGTGGCTTGCTAGATCCAGAACTATTCGAAGAATCGTACCCACCAATAGAGGGTAAGAATTGTTTATTATTATCAAGAGACACGCCTGTTTACGATTTGAATGAAAAATTTTGACGGAAATGACCTACAAATATAATGAAACTCTTTTATTTCCCGTCATTTTCAGTCATTATCATAAACCGAATTATCGATTTTCATGATAATTGCACCTTTTCGTGGTTTAGAAAATGGTATAGATGCTATCATACTAAACTCTGTGATTCAACACGAGTATGAGCTATGGAAAAAAGATACCAATCGATCTAGCACGTGTATAGTCAACTGTATTTTTTTCAGTGGGAACTTTTATTAATACCCTTTAATGAACTCTGCGCTGAAGGATTATTACTTTCTGAGGGAGGCAACAAACTTTCCCGATTAGTAAACAAAACACGAACGTTTCAGTGATTAGTGTCTTCTTTTCATCGATAACGTGGGAGATCAAAGATGAACAGTAATTGATGATCTGTAAATATTTATTCTGTGAGAATAATGAATGGTTACGACACTTGGGTTCGTTTTTCGTTTGTAGATTCACGTGGTTTGAATCCTGAAAACCAGGGTGGGTGCAAAAAACTGTTCGACATAGAACATCTCCTGGTGTTGACGGGAAATCTCGTGAAATAGGCCATAGCTGAAGGTATATTCCCAGATACCAAAATAGCACAGAAAACACAACATTTAAAAACTGGCAAAATTTTAGATGTGACCAACAATAGACCATTTTCGTTAATACACATGATTGAAGAGACATTCAATAAAATATAATAAAAAGGTTTCCTCCATTAGCTACTTTCGGAAAACCAATACTGTTTCAGGAAAAATCAATCTACGTCAAATGAAATTGTCTAAATGGCAGGACTGATTACCAATTCCATCGATAAAAATCTACCATTACTTTGGTACATCAAATTTTGTTTATCTGGGGAAAGCATTTGACACGGTTGATCACACTCAGTTTTTCACCATTCAGGAAAACTAAGGATTCAGATGGCGTCGTATACATTTTCCAGAAGCGATTCGAACGATGGGGAGTAGTATGTCAATATCAAAAACTGGATAACACTATTTTTCATCAAGAACCTTCATCACAAGTCAAGGATGTGGTAGAGAAAGACTTCAGACAATTTGTAAAATAATTAAACAATAAACAACCAACCATGAATCAAAACTGGACACAATCCACTTATTTCCAACAAAAGCTATACTTATATCACCATTCAATGAGTACCAATTCAAAAATTATGGAAATATTCGTTTTGGACAAATATGAATAAAATATTTTCGGAATCAGCATGAAATTTTGTGTACCCAGTAATATTTTGAATTAATCTGATGATTTTGTATTTGTCATGATATTTAGGGGTCTATCCCTTGGGACGTTTTTAATCAACTTGAGATCTGCTGAGTTTACTAATTTCATCATTTTAAATCGACTGATATTCGCAAAATTGCTCTATCATTACCTGTTCTCGAGTTGAAAAATTAATGTGGGGTTGAGAAGGGTCATTTCCCTCCGGAACAACTTTTTTATTATATTTCTATGAGTTTTCCAAAGACTCAACTCTGTTCGAATATTCACACCAAATTTAAAGTCGGTTCAAATTCAATTGGCTCTCACTGATGATTTGCTATTTCGAGTTGAAAATATTCTTTTTTCGTTAGATCTTTTATGGTACACCTTGTATCTGGGTATAACCGATTATATATTGCATACAATTTTGTGTATATTGTACGAATTTCAAGTGAATCTGATGATTTTGTATTTTTCATGATTTATTTCGAGTATTTTTTGTTTCTGTGGACCGACTTACAAGTTCTTTTCAAATTTCAAATTTTTATAAAAAATATTTCATTTTGTGGTTATGAACGTTATTCATATTGGATTAGGTATACATTTGTTTACTACGTACTGCCCTAGGATTGTGGTTGTTTTTCAAGATCATACAATTTCCACAAAACAGCTATTATCAAAGCACCGTATGAATCTGAGGAAAAGCGTCTATTGGAGGTTTGAAGATTTCTTGACAAAGTAACAAAATCAGTGGTATTATGACTGGGCATGAAAAGAAAGTTTCCGTTCATAGAGGATGGGGGAGAAATCTCAAAAATAACTGTTTTATGTCTGTTGGTCTCACCAGTGCTTTTGATATTCAACAGCTACTTTAAATGTTGGAAAATCTCAATTTTCTTTTACTTGAAATGAACCAATCATCTTTTATCACACCCCTTGCACTTTTTTTCACGTTAAGCATCAAAACAAACGCCAGAGCTTTGATTTCATTGGGAAACGAGCAATTCGTCTTTCTGTATAATGTTCACGTCAGAAAAAAAAACGAGAAGGAAATAAGACTATAACAAATTGGCCGGTATAAAAATCCACCATCTGCAAGAAAAGTTAATTATTTTTCTCATCTTTCACTGCCACCCGAAGATTAATACTGATGGGGTTCAAGTTTGCAGCTCGGTTGACTTTCATGTACTCCATTTTCCAAGAAAGAAGTGTTTTTCTCATTAACAAAGATGTATTATATGTGAAAAATGCCACGAAACAAAAATGAACAGAATATTAAATAGGGTGTCATGGTTTGAAATAATTTAAGTAAAAGGTTACATGAAAAATGCTTCAATTATAATTAAAGACATCGGGAGAGGTGTTTATTTTAAAGCATCTAACCAGGACGGGATGGAGGATAATGGGGGATTTGGGATGTGATATAAATAATGTTGATAATGGTTATATTTTTTTTATCCTCTGCGGAATCAAGTAATAGCTGCTACACCTTCGTGATATAGTGATACTCTCATTATGAAAAATGGATTAGGTAATTCAACCTTTCGCATAAGCCTCAAAAAGTAGGTATATTCTTTGGCCAGTGTCCAACACCGAACAAATACTGTACCTTACGATACATGAATTATATTCATTTTTGTTAAAAACAGAGAAACATTCAGAAAACCCATATGAGAGTCAGTATTTTGGCTTGACACGTCCGATTCTGTTTAAAGAAGATACTTGTGTGTGTGGGAGAGAGTGAAGTTATCTTTTTTGCACAGCTTAATTTACTTCATATGTGAGACGTTTGGTTCGTAATGGCCAATATAGATACGCACTGAACAATTTTATCGAGCCATGAAAATAACTCCCCAAATAGTCCTTCCAACACCAATCTGAGATAGCAATAGACATAAAATGAGAACGTGACACTCGTAGTTCTGACATAAAGATCCAGACTAAGTATTTTTCATAAAAATTAAATATTTCAAGGTTTCATCATTGAATTATTTGTGGAATGGAGAATGGAAATGATTAGTTGAATATAGCTAGTCCAGGAATGTACTGAAGATGAAAAAATTGTTGAAAGAAGGTCAGGATTATTTTTGATTCACTACATTACATTTCATTATATTTTATTGCATTCCATGGCATTTCATTTCATTGCGTTTCATTACATTTTATTTGATGGCATTCCATTGCCTTTCTTTGCATTTTATTACATTTTACCGCATTTCATTACATTTCAATTTCAATTGATAGTTTTTTCAATACTTCTTAATCTGATTATTTGTAGTATAGCATACCAGATACTGCTCGGGGAGGAAGTATAGAAAACAATAACTACAGGTATCTCAAATGGGAGTGTTTCGATGCAAAGTAAGTTTGAAGTGGTCGTTTGATAGCATGCATTCTTACTATCGGTTAGCCTGCGATTCTGTGACACCCACAGAACTCTAATTTGACAAACACAGTTTCTTCGCTATTTTAACAAAAAAACCTATTCAAATAGTTGAGGATCCAACATAAATGAAGTCTATTCACAGCGTTTTTGAGAAAATCAACTAGAAATAAGAATTCCGCTGCAATATACCAAAATTTAGGAAATTCATAATTAATTTCAGCTATTTGGGAATAGGTTGATCCACATTAAAATTCATCCATGTCAATAAATACACTAAATCAAAATTAAATCAGCCTTTGATAACAATAAACAAGCATAGCCCATAGAATTCAATGGAACACGTTCGCATTGAATGGTCAGTAATAAGTCTAGATGTTTAATAAAATTAAGATTCATTTGGATTCACTTTCAGATTTCGTCACATCAAAGGCGTGTATATGTAAGGAAATATGCAGAACACCACAAAATATTTTTCAGTTCATTTAGTTGAAAATTTTCCATCTAATTTGAACCTATCATATCTACGTATTAGTGACCAGAAATAGCCATGTCGACAAACATTCAACTGATGAGTGCCCTGGTAAATTATCACTATTGAACAATCGAGTCACCATGGTTATGACATAGTTTGACGTTTACTTTTTAATTTTCAAAATGTCAATCCCTTCGAGTAGATATGGAAATATCCAAATTAAGTCGATCGATATAATTATAAGTGATAATTCAACTCATGTATAAAATCGTCCATAAGAAATGTCAGTTTTGGCAGTTTGATATCGGATAAATAGGATCGTAACTGTTTGCAAGTGGATAAACTGTTATTTACCTTCACCACGGCAACAACTAATAATTGTCGTATGACTTTATTAAATCGGACGCTGTATCCAAGGACGGCGTTGCTATCAACAAAGCCAAATGACAACAAATTTTCATACTTTTTGTTACAAAGTGTTGTTTTTAATATCAAATGAGCGTTAACGGTAGATTTGGTAGTGCAACTACTCAAATAATAAATTCTGCAATAGACAAAGCCACTCTAAAAAACACCAAAAAAACCAAATCATCAATTTGGAGGCAGTTTGAATTATTTTGTCGAGAAAAGGGGTATGAACTAATACCTTCCACGTCGCAGCCGGAAATCTCAAGCATGTTGGAAGATTGGGCGTATAATATGAAGAAATCAGACGGAAATGACTACAAGGAGTACTTAGTTAAAATAATGTGGAAAACTGTAGCCAAAATTGTGCAAGAAAAATATTATATGGATTATAAGATTGTATTTGACCCATTCAAAGATGTGACATTTCAAGCAGCTAGAAACGCTAAAAATGCTAAATGCAAACAACTGCAGAGCAATTTAGATAAAAGAAGACAAGGTTCTATAGCATTAAGTAAAGAATGAGTTATAAAAATGGCAGAGCAGTGAGATGAAAATACTCCAATGGGACTTCAAAAAAAACTTTTTCATATCGCCGCTATTGAATTAGCCTGTGGAGGTGGTGAAAGTGCAGTGTAAAATTTATTATTTCAAAGCCGGAAAATATAATAATGGAACGTTGACAGGCAGAGTGTCGTACAACACGGTCTTTTCTAAAACAGCTCAAGGTGGAGATAAAAGGTGCAGTGAAAATAAGTGGTTGACTACAAATAAAAAAAATCCGAAAGTGTGTCCTATAAGATTGTTGAAAATGCTTCTAGAAAAATGAAACAAACATATTTCTTCAGATAGATTATTTCTAACACCAAATCTGTTTTGGAAAAATGAAAATGTCAAGGGATGGTACAAAAATGTGCCCATTGGTGTAAACGAAATTTCAAAGTGGACCAGAATTTCTGCAGAAAAAATTGGTCTAGATCTGAAAAATAAAATTACTAATCACTCCCATAGGGCTAGCACTATTTCTACTCTTGCCAAAGCAGGAGTCTCAGAACAACAAATTATCAAGCTGACCGGACATTCGAACGCCAATTCTCTGAAGCCATACCTTCAGTTAGACTCACAGCATCATTCATTCCACTTTAGTGAAAAATCTAAGAGAGGAAAATAATCAAATTCAGTAGTCTTCTTCGGGTAGGATTGTATACCGAAACTGTACTTTCACTAATTGTACATTTAAATAATATTTCCTGTTAAATGAACTTTTTGTTCAATGAATAATTGATTTAATTCAATAAATTATGTATTCACTTTTGTTTGATAATTCATTTATTTGATTCGTTAAATTATCTCACTAAATACCACTCGAGGTTTTGTTTTCATCGTATGAACTTTAATTTTGTTCCACTCAAACTTGGTAGCTTGTAATATGACTCGACCAAATAACATCAGATAAAATCACTCCTCCTTCGGTGTCGTGATTTTACCATGTTATTTGCTCTCGTCAATTACCAAAGCAACCAAGTTTTCGTGCAAAATGAAAGTTTATCCGATGAAATAAATACCTCTTGTGGTATTACCCTCGACAATTCTATGAAAAAATGTTCTTACTGAATATCCCTCGGCTATTGATAAATTCTCAAAATTTATCTCAACTTTTCTCAAGCGAGTTGCGTCAAGGTAACAGCCCGACGCCCAACGAAAGTATATGACAAATTATTTCGAAATTATCAATAGCCTTGGGATATTATAAGTGATTATTTTTAGACAATTCTTGCAACCAATCGAAACCATCAATTCAAAGCATTCATGTACGTTCAGGCCAATCACAGCATTATTATAGTGGGAATTTTCTACCTTGAAAATTGCCGCGAGAATTTTTTGTGGTTGTTTGATTTATTATTTGACAACTGATACTTTTGATCTGACGTCTGTCATCAGTTTGCATGAAAAGTGAAAAATGATTCGAAAACGGTTTAGTACGTCAATTTTAAGAAAATCAACGAAAATGCATGTAAGAATACTATTTTGAGTAACGTGTCAATTTAGAAACAGTTTCAGTTGATAACCTAGGGACAGAGAGACAGCAATAGCTTTCAATCCAACAGAACAAAACAATGTTACGAAATCCTCCAAACATCCATAATAATTATATTTCATACTGGGAACTTCAAATTCCATACTTCATTCTGTTTATAGTGATTCAATTTAATTGTTGAAATAAAAATGTTATATAGAAAATGGATTTATGATTGGGGCTTCAAAAAATAATCTATCGAATACCACACGAGAGTTCGATAAAGTAGAAAATAATTTTCCAGATTTTTTCTCAAACTTGTTGCCATTTGGCAACATGCTTTCGAAAAATCTGTTGAATTATTTTCACATTATTCTCACTCTCTTGTTATATTACAACTGATAATATCCAGTCTGAAACATGAGTCACTTTAGTATCGAAGGGTTTGATTGAAGTCATTGGTGGTAGAGTGGTTTCAAAGCAAAAAATCGTGTAGTTGATATAAAAATTAAGGGTAAAAGCCATATATTTCTAGAGCTCTAGTTATTGATGCAAGGAATATCGAATGAACCCCAATTACAGCAAATCAGAAAGCACAGAAAAAATGATGAATATGAAATATAAAATTCGCAGAAAAAACCCTTTCGAAATAAATCAAAAGAACTGAAAAATGTCTTTAAGTTCGTAGATATGTCTTATTTAGCGGAGACCATATATTGTGAATGACAAAATCCTTGTGTTCTCCACCAAAGGAAAAAATAGAGGCATTGCAAATTCCACAAAATTCGTATTAATGATCAGCAGAGACCACTAATCTCGAATAAAGAGGTCCCGTGGTCTTCACTAAACAAAATATTGAAAGCACTGGAAATTTCTCGAAATGTCACTGATATATTGAACAAACAAGCTCCGTAGATTCCATCAAATTGAAATAGGTGATTGTTCAGTTGATACAACTGCTTTCAGCGTGAAAAACAGTCACTTCGAATACTTGAGAATGCCTTTTGGGCTAAATAAAGCACTGTCAACGTTCCAAAAGGTCATGGATGAAGTTCTCAAGGACCTACAAAACAAAATTTGTATGGTCTACATGGACGATATAACTATGTTTAGCACGGGATTCAAAATCAAAATCAAGAGTTGATTTTTTCTACGCTAGGCTAAAAATTCAATTGGATAGATGTGGATATCATGAATGTGGATTCAAAAATTACCATTCAATTTGTTATGCAACCAGGACATTGAATCCTGCTGAAACCAACTACTTTACGATCAAAAAATAATTGCTTGCGAGCATATAGAGCTGCAAATACTTTAGGTCCCACCTCTTCGGGCGAAAGTTAAAAATTTACAATTTCCATCAGCCCCGATTTCAACACTACTCTCTCAATTATAATCACCAGTAAATAACTAGTGTACCCAATTCCTTTGAAGAAATTGGGAATAGCACTGGATGATCCAATATTAAAATACCAGGTGATACCAAAACTTTTCTATAATTTCATCATCAATAAACAAACACCATTCGGAAATATTTTCAAAGCAGACATATAGGCATTTTCAGGTATTTATCAATTGAATCAAAACATTGACATCATTGTTCTGTTTGATATTGTTGGCTCTGTGCCAAAATTATATAAACTAATTACGTGAAATTTGTATCAACAGTTCGTTTACTGTTTCATGCGTCAGATCAATCGATGAGCATCTTAAAAAAGTATCATGAGAGGCACAGTCGAAAGATTTGGGAAAAATAAACAGTATTCATGATATTTATGGCATCCACAAGTTTCTCGAGTATAAATTGAACATTCCACTTGATTTTCATATGGCTGCTGTCTTGAAGAGAAATTCTCTTGATCGCTGTAGTCGAAAACCATGCAGATTGGAACTCCTGATGAGTTTACATGCTTTATTATCTTCATTTCAACAATATCATCACAAAATACTCCGTCAAATCATTTAAAACACGGAGAATTCAACACTGGTTGAGTTAATGGACTTTCGATATCCTTTTCCATGGAAGTAGAACGCTTGCCAGAAAACCAGGTCAGCTATCAATTATTTAGTGATGGATCAAGTTTGTCGTGGCCCAAAATAGCGAATCTTATTGCTTTATTTCCCAATATTACAGTTACAACTGTTCACTCCTGAGTTGCTATCGATATTATATCGCATCCCGAAACTTAGCTAATAGGTCAAGAATGCAGTGTTGACATGCCTAACCAGTTTTTTTGTCGAATGACTTGGTTGTAATATAGCGCATCCGCCCTAAAATAAACTATTTTTAACGCAAACTCTGCGAGTGCGATGCAGATTATAATTATGAAAACTTTTGTGTGATATTTGTGTATTAAGAGGGTGTTTCCAAATAAGTGAGATCGTTTTCAGGGGTGATTCCTTGTCGAAAATTAAATGGGTTATTTCATGTAAACAAAAATGATTGAAAATATTTTTTATTTCTGTGACATTTTTCGAAGAGGTTGAGGTATGGGATTTTGTGAGCGTTTTCTACCAATGAAAAGGCTATGAATATTTTTTTGATTTTGTTGTGATCCCTTAAAGGGACAATTCAGCTCACAAAAAATCAGCGGCAAAAGTTTTCTGCAACTTTTACTCATCTCATAAGCACTAACACTAAGTCAAGTCGGTGCGTTTACGAACGCCAAAATTAGTCAAATTATTAATACTAATACTCAAATCAATCTGGTGACAATTTTCTACGTTTTGCCATGGGAAGTGTTATAAATTTGAGCCAGATACTTCCATAGAGGAATTGAATGTGATATTGCAAGATTGGGCATTTAATATACGAGAAAGTAACGGAGTAAGAAAGAAGCGGTAGTTAAAACAATTTGGAAAACCACCGCTAAAATTCTTAAAAGTAAACTTTATAACGAATTCAATATCGTATTCAACTCTTTCACCGACGTTCAGTTTGAATCATCACAAGCTGCACGAAATGCTAAACCTAAAATCCTACAAGCACAACCCGAGAAGAGAATATCTAGTGCATCGGCTCTTAATGAATCTGAATTATATCACATTTTGGCATTTGAATTAGCTTGGCGCAGAGGAGAAGCAGCTTACTGCAAAACCACTTATTCCGTATCTGAAATTGGAAATAATGGAAAAGAAACTGGACTCATCGAGTACAATCCTCTATTTTCGAAAAGCGGTAAAAATAAATTATGTGACAGCAAATGGATTAAGCCTAATATTCTAGATGAAGAAAAACACACTTTCATAATATTGAACAGAGTATTTCTCATATCGAATTGTGGAAGAAGGAATATTCTAAGGAATGCTTTATTTTTTATACTTATCCAGACACCAAGGAGTGTTACAACCATACATTGAATGCAAATAGAATAGGGGTTGCATGTTCCACCCCCTTTGAAAGCATACAAAGGAATTTTTAAAAAAATATTCATAGAAAACCTTTTTATTAGTAGGCCACAAAATGTCAATTCTTCAACTCTTCAGCAATTTTGAGGAAGATCCAAAATACATTTTTTTTTCATATTTTTGGAAACGTGTAACTTTTCCACAGACAGTCCTAAGGGCTTATGTTCACATGAAAGAACCCATTTAATTTTTGACAAGAAATCACCTCTTAAAAACTTTCGCACTTATTTCGAAACACCCTGTATATCGCTAAAAATTGTAAATTCCAAATAATTTTTTCAATAAACACAATTTCATTCAACCCTATTCTGTTTCTTTCGCCTTTCTCCAGGGAAATTTCCATTTCTATTTAGTTTTCTGATAGACAGAGGAAATTAATTGAATAACTTTGTTCAATTACGAAGAAGAGAATTCTCAATTTGTTTATTTATGAGAACAGGAAGATATTCTTGTCTCTCATCAGTGTTATTATAGTAGTTTGATGACATTGGAGCTGTCCAATATTTCCCGACCAAGTTAATCACAAACTCGATCTCAGCATCGAAATGAAATTGCATCCAGCCACCAATAAGTTCGTTGCCACTCTCTCGAGACCACAGTGAGAAAAACTCCTCCGTAGTTTACTGGAAAATGAGGCTAATAGTTCTACGTCGAAGAACCTTTCTCTTCGATGAATGTCACAATGAAGCGTTTCGAACTGGAAAATCAGTATTATTTTTTCACTTATAATTTGCACGAGAGGTTTGTTTTTATCGTGTAAATTTGGGTTGTTCAATGAGAAACTATTGCCTAGCGATTATAAGAGAAAAACTGTTAGATTAACTAGTAGGTTGTGAGTTTTTCGAAACAAATTGCTGAAGGAAACAGTTCAGAATTTGAACAACAGAAATTCATCTGATATCAATACAAATATCGTATGTAATTCTGTAAGACATTTTAATGAATGAGAAATTCAGGAACATATCAATGCGAACTTTATTAATATATGAAACATTAAAAATAAACACTTCCTCTTCTTCTTCATTACAATGTACAGTTATTAAAAACGCAGTAAGGTTTTATTGATGATGAATTGCTGTTTTGACAAAGGCTTTGCAGAGAACAATATGTTACTACTAAAGCCACCTTTGACATTTGACTTGCTGGGCTAGCTCCAAGTTAATGTTCAGCAAAAGACTACCTAGGGGAGGCATGTGCTTTCAAAACATTCACAACTAATATGGATTCTTGTAGATACACAGTGCTTGCAATAAAACCACCATAAGTTTTCTATAGGACTTCTAATGATCTTCAGAGCATATCATATCAAATAACATCAAAATCACTGGAAAAACAATATTTAACAG
This sequence comes from Chrysolina americana, assembly GCA_958502065.1. Classification (NCBI taxonomy): domain Eukaryota; kingdom Metazoa; phylum Arthropoda; class Insecta; order Coleoptera; family Chrysomelidae; genus Chrysolina; species Chrysolina americana. Next base: position 65,081,532 of record OY293416.1, on the reverse strand, counting down.
TATAGTGAAACAAACGCACGATCGTGGTTGCTATGTCTCTGAGGGAGAACAAACCCTATTCTTATCACTAGTGAAATAATAACATTAGTTGTATGAACGCAACAATATGGTAGATATGACTTAGATTCTAACCCAAGAAATTATATCGAATATTACTATTATTTTTATTAGAGCTTTTTCTTCAATTACGTTCTTATTTAATTCGCTAACTGCTGCCGTTCGATATGATTTGTAATTTTGACACGTTTGACAGCTAAACCAATGCATTGTGTTGAGCATTTAGTCCACTTGGAAATTTCATTAATTCCAATCGGCACTTTCTTATACCAACCTTTATAATTGTTCTTCTTCCAAAAGGGATTTGGTGTAGGAAATACTCTATCCAATGTCATAAAAGTGTCTCGTTTTCCCATTAACTTTTTAATCCTTTCTGTCACAATTTAATCCTCTAAATGTTGAGAGGTTAGAATAAAATAAATACAAAAATTTAGGATTTTGATTTTTTTTTTGAGTGATGCCTTTTGTAGTCACCTGTAGTAAGAAAATGGTGATCACTTCGATTTTAAATGAAATATGCTATGTGGAACAATTCCAAACAATTTCTGTGTTTTGTCAAACATAACGCAACTTTGCATTTTTCGCAAGAAATATTTTATTCCTATTTTGTTCCCAATGACTCCAAATGGAATCAGAAATGTTTTTTAGTGAATCTGAATTTATAATATCTTGGTATAACATCTTATATTAGTCAAAAGCAATCATAAATAACAACCAAAATAAAAAGAAACACATTCAGGTCTGTGATACCATCTACTCAAATAAATGTCTAAAAATGATTTGTAATGTCAACATTGCTGACAGCGCTATCCTAGGGTTACATATAATGATTCTACAGCACTCTGCAAAGATTATAGACATATATATCGACCATTCAATTTACAGTGACAATCAGTCTGACGATGATGCCAATTGGCATCACTGGGACAGAAAGAGTTTTAAATAAAAGTATAGGCATATATCTTCCTCTGAAATAGTAGGCGTAATTCATTTTCTGCTACATAATAATTAATTGTTACCGCCTTGTCTCGTTTTAGAAAAAAAGATGATTATACTCAATACATCCAGTTAGATACGAAATAAGTAGTTTTGCAGTGGGCTGCTTCTCCTCTGCGCCAAGCTAAATCAAACGTCAACATGTGATATAATTTCTTTTGAAGTCTTTTCGGTTCATTTTCGTCATATAATCCGACCATTGTGAATTCTTCAGATTCATTGAGTGCTGATGCACTAAATTTTCTCTTTTCGGGATATGCTGATGGAATTTTACGTTCATTATGTCGGTGAAAGGGTTAAATACAATATCGAATTCGTTATGATATTCACTTTGTAACATTTTAGCGGTGGTGTTCCAAATTGTTTCATCTACCACTAGTCTTTTCCGTTACTTTTTCGTATATTAAATGCCCAATCCTGCAATACTACATTCAATTTCTTGATGAAAGTATCTGGTTCAAATTTATAACTTTTTGAATTGCAAAACGTAGAAAATTGACGCCAGATCAATGATTGCGTCGCAAATTAGTAGGCACACAGGTATTAACAATTTGACTAATTTCAGCGTTCGTAGACTCACCGAAAAGACTCATTGTTAGGCTTAAACTTGTTGACAAATATGTCAAACTATTTATTTTGGCAACCAACAGCGCGATCATTGATAAACAAATGAGTAAGTGAAAAAACCATATCAACCTTATCATAGAAACGGAAGTGAAAGGCCCATATGTGGATTGTCATGCAGTTTTCAGGCGCAAGGTTCGAAAATGCATATGGGTGTAAATCGTGCTTCACAAACCTTACATGGGCACTCACGTATCTGAATCGGCTTTCAGAGAAGAGTGAACCCAGTATCAATTATTCTCAACCTCCTAAAGTAAATTACATCAGAAATCATACGAACGAAGGATCGAAGTTTCTTCCCATATTCTGTACATTAATTAACTTAACTAACTCCACTAATTGGCAGAATTTGTGAAAGTTAGAGGTATGGGAGACATAAGACCGTTAACCAAATGATATCAAGTGTGATTAGGAACCTTCCTGAGTGGAATTGCCTATGAAGTTAAATCTGCTTTCTGTATTGGTATTTCCTAATAATGGGGAGAAACAGAAGTCGAATTTCAGTGGATGAACAAATAGATCTGAACTTGTTGTTTGTTCAGAATATGTTGTCAGCATTATATACATAAATATTCACTGACAACTGACTACCAAATCTAATTCCGACTATGGGGACGGACATATTGTTAGTCATGTTATTAACGTCAGTCAAGGAGTGTCTTCGGAGTCCATTTCTACACCACTTCTATGTATAATTTCTGCTAAAGACCTGATTATTTCTCTTAAATATATTTCAACTATGAATATGGTTTGTTCTGTCGATAACACCTTTTTCGATCACGGAAGAGGTATTATACACTGGGTGTAATAATGGTCAGAAAAAATGTATGAGGAAAAAACAGAATTTTTATATTCCTTCAAGGGCATAATTAAATTTCATGTAATAACAACGCATATAATTTCAGATTTCCAAACGATGTTGAGATCTTTGATCAAAAGTTATACGGGAAAACCTGCGGTAAATTGCCTACTATGCCTCAAAGTCATTGAATTCTTATGAAAATATTAAAATTTGAACTGTAGTTGACACTTACATATACAAAATATCGTGCTATGTTCATAAGAATCTTAGCTGATCCTCCAATCAGAATTGAAAGTGCATCCCTAAGTTGAGCGGTTGTTTTCCTCAAAAAAATTTATTTTGTTCTGTAGTTTTATTCGTGAAATATATTATTTTCCCAATGTGCACACCGAGTTTGAAGTTACAAGTGAGTTAGATGAACATTCCATAGTTTTTTTAAAACACCTTCGCGATTTCGATCTTACAAAAAATATTGATATGCGTATATAGAGCGTACTTCAGTTGTATCCGTGTATTGTTTTGAGTAATTTTATTTTTGCCAACCGATTCGATATTCACGAAATATACTAATTTCATCATTCTGAATCGATTGGCGTTTGCAGAATTGCTCTATCTTTAATCGTTTCCGTGTTGAACTTCATGTAGAGATCAGAGCGGTTATTTCCCTTAAAAATTTTTTTCGTGGCCTCATTTATGTATACAAATCATATATACAAGGGACACAATATACCTTTCTGGTCATTGTGTACTGATATCCCCACATAAGAGAATAGAATGAAAGATAATAGAATAGGCAGTGATCCCATTCGAAAGAAAGGGCTTCCAATAGTTTTTTCAAAGGGCTTTCAATAGTTTTTTCAAAGGGCTTTCAATAGTTTTTTTCAATCGCTTCCATGTCAATATCTGGTGATCGCCCTGTAGAATGCTCATCCAACTGGAAAAAAAAATTTAAAAGATGTCAGTCTACATGCAAAATTTTCAACTGGAAATTTAAAATATATCGTAAATTGTTAGACTTGCATGTGTATGAAACATTAAACATAAAGTGTGTTCGGAATTCAACTAAGAATCTGGAAATGTGATAATATACGAGGTGTTCTACTTGAAATAAATAGGGTTCAAAAAAATAAAAAAACACGCTTTTATAACACTTTGAAATGAATAGTAAAAAATTGTGTATTCAGGCAGAAAATAATAATGAATGAAAAATATTAGTATCACTGTGGGGCGCTTTGTTTCATATTTTCGTATATCGAGCACCCCACACTTTTTTCACAGTAATACTGATATTTTTCATTTACTATTATTTTCTGCCTGTATAAACAATAATTATTTACTTTCAACTCAATGTGTTATGAAATCGTGATTTTTAGTTATTTTAAACTATTTTCATTTTCAATTTTTAGGTCCCAATTTAATATTGAACTAATTCAACCTGTAATCACTGGTCTCGGCACTCAATTTTATGCACTAGCAGGCGGTAAAGTACACTTTACTGCCCGGTTCGCCGGGCGTAAAGTTGCACTTTACAGCCCGTGGGCGCATCATGTCCCGCGGGCGGTAAATTAGACAATATACTAAAATTGTCCATATATACCTACGCACATCATTTCACGAAAGACCTACCACGAAACAACGAATTCAGTTCAATAAAGAAATACTCATTTAACAACTTTTATTCATAATCTACATTTTTGCTCCTTAACCCTGAAAATTAGAATTTTATATTAACTATGCAATTGTTACAATTTTGAATATTGAGAGTGTGATATTTTCTCTTGAAAATAATTATTCCCTTTTAAAACATCCTCACCACTCATTTTATATGTGGATGGTAGGTCCAAATAATTATTAATTGGTATCGGTCCATCACCATCGCCGGCAATTTTTTTGGCAATATTCAATTTATTTGAAATCGATTGTTCAATGTAGCTCTCTGCTACTGTAGTTGATTTCCAACCAGCGTGTCTTTTGATATTGGTGATACTTTCCCCAGGATCAGCCAATAAAGTGGCTGAAAAACGCCTGAAACAATGACCCGTATATTCTTCTCGGCCTAGTAGCTTCAAAAATACTGCAATTTTTCTTGGAATTTGACCGAGGATATTCTTTCAACAACTTGGTTTGTACATTTGTTGTTCTTATAGAATATAAAAAAACGCCTATGTTCAGTATTTGCGGGACGTAGACTAGCATATCTTCTATAAATATCCAAATAATTAACTGACTGGATTTTAGTACTGCAGATGGTAAATGTTCGTTGTATTTTAGTTTTTGACACTCGAATTGTAATCAATAAAGCATAAGTTAGGTCTTGAATCTGGAGCTTCTTTCAGAAAAAGTTCGATTTCATCCCTATTCAATATTTTGAATTTCTTCGGCTTATATCCATCATGCTTCCGTTTCAAAAATGCTATCAATTTGGAAATTTGCTTATGTTTATATTATTATACAAATTCAAAGGAGACTTTAACATCGAATACTATGACCACAAAGAAGATGGTTTTCGATTCTTGGACTTCTCAAAAAAATATCCCAGTGATATATCTTCTGTAATCACCTTCACATTATTTTCATTGCGCCATTTTATGAACTCATTATACGTCTTTTCGTAAAGTTTTTTGACTTTGTTGGTAGCAGTTCGAGTTTGGCACTCTCAGCCGATTCCAAAATTTCCATTGGTATGTATATATTATGTTCTTCATCTGATGATTCCATAATTTTCGTGTTGAGTTCACTCACGCACTTTTTCAGATAAACATGAAGATGACCGTTTACCTAGTTTATTGAATTTGTTGCTAGACAACAACCAGCTTGCTTAACAACGTCATAATTAGGTGGGTATATACTGGGTATTCTGTGTACAATTTGAATAAATGAATCTATTTCAGTATACAGAGATGATTATCGACACGATAATTGCGATATAAATATATAGTCAGTGTCCGCCAAAATCTTGGAACCATATGGAAAACTTTTTTATTAATAGTTTCTCGGAAAATGTCATTCTTCATTAAAGTTAGTTTCCCATGCTGTTCCAAGATTTTGGTGGACACTGTATAAACCGCTAGTGCACAAAATTTTGTAAGTATCACGTGCGTAAAATGCGTTTATGGCCTTCGGCGTGTAATTATCCACGCCGCAGGCCATAAACGCCTACTTTACGCCATTGATATATAAATAATTATTATCTTTGCAGTACTGGCTGGCTTCAGTACATTTCTTCAATAGATGCTCTGATATCGTTTTCACTACTATCATTAATTTCAGTAGTTGTCTCAGTAATTAAAATTCTCTGTTATGTCAACAGTTCTGGAATTCGATTTGAAAGGTAGTCAACGACTCGAGTTATTTGAAATTCTGGCGAAGGCACCACACAGATTATTATGAGAGGCAAATTATTTCATTCTGGCGATCCTTATCAGAATAATGAAACAAACTCATCGAATTGTTACCAGTTCTTGTTAAGTGTACAAAGTTCCAATTAAATCTGTATGTTTAAAGTTGTAAAGTCTAAAGGAGTTGGTTACAAACATACATACAAACAGGTGAAGCTAAATTGAAGCGTGTAATAATAAATAAGGAACTTGAGATCCTCGAAGCGAAGTGGTCGTGGTGTTAGAGCGTTTGCCTTCCACCCAGGTTAAGTGGTTCGGAATCCACTCGTACGTAAGCTTTAGGTCCCAGATCTCCCTTTTTCACGCAAACTCTGCTTTTGAGAGGTTTCTCTGAACTGGCTACAAAGAGAACCTGCTTATTGACAAATGTATTTAATACGCATATTTCTGACATGCTCCATAATTAACTGAATTGGAGTTACTTTTTATCTACTCCATAATATAAATTATCAATTGTAGTTGTAGTAGTCAGTTCAGAATAAAATTATCATTCATGTCAGGAATTCGGCAATTTCACAGTTTGGCCTACATAAAAAATATTGCTATCAGAATCTATCATGCCATATACATATAAGTACATTCTGGAAATTCACTGGAAACTATTCGATAATTTATTTCTCCGCTTCATGCCTGTCTGACACGCGGACAATAAAATTCTATCCCATTCCCCGTTTTATTAACCCAATCAAAGTATTCCATGAACTCCGAACCTAATGAAAACTGGCATTATGTGCCCGCCCAACAATGCAGTCATTATATAGGGAAAATTAATATCGTCGTAAGATATAGACTGTGAGGACAACCATGTATTGCTTAACACCCAATAATGCGTCAAATTTAAATTTATTGGATGTTTGTATGAAATATCCGATGAAAGGGTAAACGCCATGGAGGGTTTAGATGAATATCCCTGAAAAAATTTAAATTAATGAACGGAGTTCGACATGGATACTTTCGTATTAAATATTACATCGAAATCATATACCTTTTTTTTCACGACCTTGAATGGAGAAGCAGAATGAAGTAGACTGTATGCTCTTTTTCTTCGGATATGCCACTGACATCTTTGACCACTCTACGGTAATGTTCAAAAAAAATATGTCAACACTTTTATCTCCAATTACTCATCTAGTGAATTTGATACTCTTGCATGGCAAATTTCCAAGTAAATTGAAAATAGCTAAAATTATACCAATCTACAAATCAGGAGACTCAGAAATAATATCCAACTATCGCCCAATTGCCTTGATTCCTATTTTAGCAAAAATCATAGAAAAAGTTATTGCCATTAGAATAGCGAATTTTTTAGAGTCACACAATCTATTTACAGAAGCACAGTTTGGATTTAGGAAAAACAGAAGTACTTCAAAAGCACTGTTAAAACAAGTCTCCCACATCCAAGAGGGTTTTGAAAACAAACAGGCTACAATAGGAAATTTTTTTAGATCTCAGTAAAGCTTTCGACTGTGTTTCCAAAGATATTCTATTGAATAAATTGGAACACTATGGGCTGAGAGGAAAAACATTAGCACTATTATCGTCATATCTATCTGACAGAATGCAGTGTGTATCCGTCAACGACAGCTTGAGCGAGTCGCTTCCAATTATTAATGGTGTACCACAAGGAAGTGTCCTAGGCCCCCTATTATTCCTTATATATATATATATATATATATATATATATATATATATATATAATGACCTTCCGAACAGCTCACCACTTTTCTCTTGTTTATTCGCAGATGACACAACTTTTGCCGAACGCTTCAATACAGGTACTGGTGTGACATCTCTTGTAAATGACATTATAAAGGACACATCAGATTGGTTCAATGCAAATAAGCTATGTCTAACTAAAAATAAAACTAAAACATTAAATTTTGAAATGAAACCAAACGAAACAGAAGCTGTAAAATCACTGGGAATATGGTTTGATACAAAATTAACCTGGCAAACTCATATTGATAATCTGACAATCAACTTGTCAAGGAAAGTATATGCCTTTAGAAAATTGAAAAATGACCTTGGTCAAAATGCGGCTATAGCTGCCTATCATGCAATATTCCATAGTACAATGACATATGGGCTGATAATGTGGGGAATGCAAAACGTGTTTACCCTGCAGAAAAGAGCAATTCGAGCAATCGTAGGTCTTCAAAGGAATGACTCATGTAAACCATGGTTTATAAAACTTAATATAATGACATAACCATCTGCAAACATATTCTGCCATCTCCTTAACATAAAAGAAGATGATTCCAAACATCCAACCAATGGAGAAAATCATTCTTATAATACTCGCCATAGGAACGATATACAGATACCCAAACAAAGACTTGAATCAACAAGAAGATATAATTTGGGTATTAATCTTTACAATTCATTGCCCACTCAACTCAAAAATATGAATATGAAAACATTCAGACCGACCTTGAAAACTCATCTCATAGCCAATGCCTACTACGACATATCAGAATTTAAGTTTGACATTCAGTAAACTGTATTACTATATAATATAACACATTCTATGTTTTTAAACTGAAACTGTACTGCTTTGTAACGTATACATTTTGACCTGTCAAAACACTACGGTGTATCTTAGACCAATAAAAATTCTATTCTATTCTATTCTATTCTATATCATTATCAAAGTATCTGTTTCATATTATATTATACCTGGGAAGGTGGCCAACATCGTAACACGACTTGTCTGTCAAAGAAAAGTTAAATTATGAAGTCATTCATTCGTATGTATAACAATAAGTTGATAAGTTTATTCGATAAGCTAATCACACAGAAAAACTGACATATCCTTCAATTCGAAACTTATAGTCTCGAAAGGTTCGTACTTTTGGAAAAATAATGAATCAATCAATTATAGAAACAATGTTTATGCTGAAGCTATTGCAGGATCACCAAGCCCGATATATTAAGTTTCTGCGTTTTTCTCCCATTGAAATGCAAATTTTCCATAAATTATTCACTAGAACCATGATACTTCAAGACATTTTGATGGTACATGCCACTGTATGGGAAGTTCACCACACTTTCCAAAATAGACAATCACCAAAATGGAACAGCACAATTCTCGCGAAGCATCCTCCTTCAACGCACCCCGCTGATGCTGGAAGAAGGAGCGAGCACAAAAATGAAGACTAACACTGGCTGAAATCCTCATATAAAATAGTAAAGAATGAATTGAAGAGGAAGCAGGAAAAGAAGTTGCAGCAGCAATCGCAGGAAGGAAAATCAAAAACCTTACAAGAGATTGAAATAAAAGCTATGAGGAAAATTATCATAAGGCTGAACAAAAAATGAACGCAAGTGTATCTAAATAAAACAACGCAACGTATCGGTCACAAGAGCAGACTAGATGGATAAGTCATCACAGAATAAAATATACCAAAGCGAAGTCAGTTCAGCAGAACCTAACCATGGCCATCCAACAAAAAAACAATCAACAAATGAAACAGGAAAAGCAACTAGTAAACATGCAAAAGCACAAAGAACCGTTCTGATGCTTCATGGAGAAGTGGACAGAGAGAGAGGATTTGCTAGACAGATTGTGGTACATGGACACTTATGCTGTAATGTCGAAAGGTAAAGCGAAATTGGCTGGTAAAGTATGTCTCTATGGATCCACTACTGTTCATCGAATTGTGAAATGCTTTAAATTCCACCTCTTCGTATTTTAGTTGGTTCAATTCTGCGATTATTCATAGGGAACTGTTGAATAATAATCCGAATCGATAGTACATGAGGCCCTGATGCCTCTTTTTTGACTCGAGGGACCTTCTCAAGTTCAAAACAGGTATAACGCATTAAAGGTTGTACGTATATCCCACGGGTGACGGATATAATCGGGAAAATCTCAGAAAAACATAAAATCAGAACAGTTTTAAATCCAACAAAAAGAATTCAACAAAGTATTGTACAGCCAAAGATAGGCGGAATCCTTCGCACATGTGGAAAGGTACATCGCAATGAGGCTCAAAAAACTGAGAACACTGTACGTAAGGTCAAAGAGAATATCACAACCAACGGATATTTTCAACGAGAAGGAAAAAACCCTGAATGTGAATCAAATATAGAAGCCGATTCTCAAAAACGATAGAGAAGTTTCTTGAAGTATCGATCAACATTTAACACATGATCCAATTGTCGGTATCTCAATTAGAAGGCAGTTTTCTCCTATTTTATGAAAGCACAACAAATTCCAGACTGAGGACGTAATCTGTTACTGCAAGCCAGATGCCTAAAAGCTGTTTGATGAGTGATACCGAACCCTCATTGAGCCGAATTACAACTTCTTCAAGGAATAATATACGGCGACAACTCCTCATAATTAACAAAATCGGAATAATTCCAAACGCAAAAGAGAACATCCAGAAAACCATGCAACATGATATAAGCTGAAAGGTGAACGACGATATCTGAAATCATGGAAAAATCAATATTTGAATGCATTCTACACAACCATAGTTTCTAAAGTTTTTTAGACCCATAGCTATCGTTCTCAGACCAAGACGCGCTGCCATTAATGAACTCTATTGTATAGGGAATGAGCGAAAAGCAATATTATTTTTAATCGATTTTCATTTTTGGTACACAAAGTTCCACATGAATTATTTTCATGGTGAAATGACTGAAAATATCTTCACAAAAAACAATACAGTAGACTAAAAATAGTGTCAGAGCTAGAATGGATCCTTGTAGGACACCAGTATTTTATATCAGAGCGTGAAATTATGTTTCTTCGAATTCCAATTGGATACATCACTTGAGAGGATCGAAAACCCATTCGGTGATTTTCTATGTAGGGTCATGAAATAATAATACCTAACCGTCGTTTATTGAATGTTTACATGGAAAACCCTAGTAATATTGTACACTCATCCACTCTAATTTTCTATGTTTTTTTTGTATTTATGATCAATTCCAATTGAAAAATTAGGTTAGGAGAGCCAAGCGTTAGTCAATTGTCAACATTCAACAGCGGGACCATTCTCTTCCGTCTTTCGTGCAAATGAACCAATTTGCTATAGAGGTCGGTCGGTAATTGAGTTACAAATGATATTCCTGACTTTGTGTATACTCAGTCGACCGCAATATTCCCAATAATCGATTAACTTCTGGCAGGAACACATGAAAATTTTGGACATCTGCCAGTATAATGCTGCTATGTTGCCTCGTGTGAATTGTCCTGTGATTTTGACATGGAACATTTTTGTTTACGATTCGGAATAAGTTTTAGTCATGTTCGTGGATAAAGGAATCAGTGGAAAATATCGGAGTTGACGAGAATATATGCTGCTGGCTTCAATCAGAGAATTGATTATTTTCCAATGGTTAATTGCTTAACCTTTACAGACTGTTTTATTCGTTCTCTTATTCACAAACGGTATTTCAAGCCAAACAGTCAGGATTCGCTTCCAAACTGTAATTGATTCCAATCAATGGGCCGCGCTGGTGTGCGGGTTGAGTTGAGTTGAAAGAGCGTGAGTTCGAATCTCAGCATTGCCACCGGTCTCGTGCATGGCCTCACACGTTATAAAAGGTAAGGGCTACGTCTTTTCCTAGCTCGCACAAGTCTCAGACTTTTGAGGGTTGCACGTAGGGGTGCAACCGGTTGATGAATATAACAACAACAACAACAATCAAGAAGTTGTTTCAAGCACAAACCTTATCTACAAAGCATCATTTCTTCTGACAAATGAAGTGTATACATACAAATGTTTGAAAAGATATTATCCAGTAAATCGTGAAACAAAAAAATTTCACTGAAAAAAGATATGAAAAACATAATTAACCATTCGGAAATGAATAAAGCTTCCTGGTCATGATGGGATTACAAGAGAAACTTTGAAATCAATTGCAGAATACAGTATAAATCCTTTATCAATAATAAGTAATAAATCATTAGATGTAGGGCACTTTCCGAGTTCATTCAGATTATCCATCGTTAAACCAATCTGTAAAAGTGAAAAAAAAGCAAAGTTTCAAATCACAGACTCGTCTCGCTAATAACTTCTCTGGCGAAAAAAAAGTCAACCCAAGATGCAATTAGTTCAGTCACGAACGAAATTTATGGTGGCATCAATAAAAGCCTACCAACCATAGCAGTTTCTTGGATATAGCGAAGGCCTTCGACACCGTGAATCACCTTCTTCTGGAAATATTAGAACACTTGGGAATTAGGGGTGAAACTAATGATTTGTTCAGAAGTTACCTCACAAAACGAAAATAAAAAGTTCAACTAGGAAATGTCGTGGGTGATGAAAGGGAAATTACGTATGATGTACCTCAAGGTACGGTATTGGGACCTGTGCTCTTCACCATATACCTCCATGACCTATTTTCGCTAGAGGAAGAAGGAAAGATCACAAGTGATGAACAGGCCCAATGCAAAAAGGGAAGGCGGTGTCGTGATTATTGTGAAAGTAGATATGCCTCTTGCACATTTGCCATGAAGTCAAAGCACCATCGAGCATACTGGAATACAGATTGAATGTAATACAAAGATATTTGTCGGATACAACGCTCCGTTTAGAAAATTTAGTACAATAGATCTGGAAAATCTTCTCAATAGCGGACATAAAGTGCTGCTAGCAGAAGACTTATGCGAGGAGGCCTAAGTGGAAGTGCGCCAATCACCTGATCGCTAGTGGAAAATGCTCTGGAACTGATTCTAGGATATTGAGGTGAAAGTAGACTTCCCTAACGCTCCCACGCATTTTCCCTGGAACGATCTTAACCCTACGACAATTGACCTGGTTGTGAACCAGAGCATATCAGAGATCAAGACAGCCCTCGAACTGATTTCGGATCTACTCTTTACAATCCAGGGTGGACTGCCCCCATGGGACAGAAAATAATTTACGATCATCACACCACAGACTGAAAGGAGTACAGGTTCATGATCACCGCAAGTAACCGCCGAAAACGTGAATGATAACAAAGGATACAGAACGTCTTCCAGACTATATCCCAGGTGTCATCAACTCAAACAACAAAAGAAGAAAGCAATGACAAAGCACACGAAACACAATTCACAGAGAAAATATGACGAACTGAACCTAGGGCAAATAAACGAGCACATAAATGCGTAGAAGAGGAAACTAGAAAACCTCAAGGTGGTCGATAACTCCCTTTGACGGATTTTCTGACGTTCCTCAAGATGGCACAAGGACATTGCGGCCATGGAAAATAGATGGACACTTACGATGGCCGATCCAGTGTAAGTGGAGTTATTCACGGAGTACTATCACCCGATCGCATTCCAGATGACCGCCGACACCATCTTAGAGCAAAATACGGTTCTCAATGAAGCCAAAGAGTTTGAAGAAGCCCCCAGGGCGAACACCAGTGCTTCAAGAAAGCACAGGAATCCAGTGAGAGGCTTCCTAGATACATGGTACTGAGTGGACAAGATTGGTGCAGTCCTACTCAAGAATCTGACAAGAAAGTTTCTCGTATAGCTTGTTTATATAGTCAAGAGCATAAAATGACACTACTCGCAATACTTGAAGCAGGTGGTGATCATCCCAGTCCTTAAACCAGGCAACCCTATGGCAAGGGTCGACAGTTATCGCCCGATCCTATTGCTAAGCACCAAAGCCAAGGTGGTAGATATATATTTGCTGAAAAAGTTTGTGAGGTTTGAAGAGAGGCTCAAACTCATTCCGACGGAGCAATTCTGATTCCGAAAGGGGCACTCTACTATATCCCAGGTAGCCCAGAATATCCACGAGGTAGAATGGCTATCAACTTGGCCAAGATGTAGTGATGGTCCTGCTGGACAACCAGGAGGCCTTTGATAACGTCTGGATAGATGTATCAGTCTTGAGAATGCTAGGGTCAGGCACTTCCAGGGCTACCATCCCAGAATACAGATGGTCAGAGTGCTAACAGCAATGAAGCACATCAACCTAGCAAAATAGCAAGCATAAGCCGCAGTCAAAAATCTGAATCTACTGATTGTGTAGAGCTCTAGATCAGCAATGGAGAACAAAATACTGCCTTTCCAGTGTTTTGCAGCTTTGCCAAGGATCAAATGGTACGACTGGAGATGATGCAAAACAAAGTACTGCATATCGTCACGAATAGTGAATGGTAGACATTCGTCTATTAGCATCGTAAGAGCTGGCCGATACTCAACCAACAGTTCATAAATACCATCTCTGAGACGTTCTATACTTATTTTATTTGCAAAAGTTTCTTAACGAGAGATATTACAGCAGTTGGTAAATTTTGACAAAACTCTGTTTTCGCTGCTTGATATAGAATCTTCTTCAAACTACTTCAAGTATGAATATAACCATTTCAGCATTCTGCAACTATTTCTACAGAATATTTAATTGTTTTTTAACACGATTCGATAATTGTTGAAGTTGAATTTTAAATTGCATAATATCCTCCGTTCCCAATAGTTCCTGCTGGTAAATTCATTGCAAACTTCACAGACATTATAAAAACAAAGTACGCCCAACAGCTGCTGTAGTTTGCTAATCGGATCAATAATTAACAGATACGCGAGACTATACTACACTGGTATGTTCACTCACGTGTATTTGAAACTTTACTGTTAATACAACCCAGCCTCATTTCCATTCAGGATTATCGGATTTCATTCCTATCAGCTCGCCAATCGGCCAAACAGAGACCTAATATTAAAATAATAATACCATTAGCGATAATATAACTGTCTGCACCAAAATGATGATCAGAAATTGATTACAGAGATAAAAAAGAAGTGTCGCTGAAGTAGAGCTATCGTTTATACTGACGTAAGCACTTTGTCAGTTGCTGATTGAAATTTCCAACAAAAAGTGTTCGGGACGTGGGAATAAGTATGACGTGGACTTCGCGTGTATTCAACCGTTTTCATCATTTCATATTCGTGTAACCAACATCATCATTTATGGAAACTCTAATTTTTAGTTCATCGATCTGGGGGAAACAATACAAGTTCAATAGAGGTCATGCTAATTTCGCTTTCACGTCGGCGGACATATGAAATAAATTTCCACTTGGTAGATTCATATGTAGCAAAGATATTGAAAATTTTCCTAGATTTCTCATTTATGAGTTGTTTCAAGTGACAATACAGATTTTCTATCCAAAATCGCACTATGAAAATAAGGTTTAGTTGCGTTTTTCACTTCCTTCTCGTGGATTTGTAGTTGGCTTTATTATGAGCTCTTTTGGTCACTTTTCTCAGGCCCTTCAGGGACTGGTTCCACCAGCACTTTGAAAAAACTCTCAAAGGACATGCCTCTTCGAATGCTTTGATCATTATATGCCCTAATTTTTTCTAACTATTATGATGAACACTCTATTGACAGTTGAATTTTGGAGGTAACTAGTGTGAATCTCCTGAAGAAAAATAGTGTACTGAAAATCCTCAGGTACCATAACGTCTTCATGTATTCAGGTTTCACCTGAATTACTGAATTGTACGTATGTGATCTTTTATTGTTTGTTAATGCTATCAGCACTAACCGGGGTTAATACAATCAAAATCAAACTCATAATTCACAACCATCACATCCAGACAGACGAAAATCTGCTGGTGCATATGAAAGGAAGCTTCGGAAAGAAATCTCAGAGAATCATAGGTATGGGTGGTGGTAGCAAGTGACTGTTTTCTCGAAGCAGCCTCTCAATGTTTAATCCGCAAAAATATTTTGGCTTTTTGATGAGATCTATATGTGAAATTTCCTTCACTGTCCAAGATTTCTCCATCTTTCACTTTCCATTAGGATATGGTTGCATGTCTCTGGTTTCTCCTACAAACCTACAGGTGCTGTTCTTCTGCAAATCCAGCTTCCTCATATATATATATATATATATATATATATAAATGAATAGTAACTTGTGACATCTACATATATATCTACAATCAACTAGTTTTTTTTTTTTTTAATGTATGAATCGTGTATTTATACATTTATATGTTTCATGTTCGTGACGATTCTTATGCCATTGTAAAATGATCATTCCAAGGAATGAATATTTATAATTTTCATCACTATTAATGAAAGTTTCAAATCGCTTTTCTATGGAAACACATGATAAATAATAATCTGTCGAAAAATAAACCTGTACATACTTTGAAAAACCCTCCTGTCACCCTCAAACTACACCCTGCCCCACTCCATTTCAGGAAAATGAGTGTCTCTTGAAATATTTAAACCGGCGTGTGTAACCAAGACGACGCTCGTTCACTACGTCGACCACGTGACGGGCGCTCGGAGGAGACGTCAGGCGTCGCGGCGTTGCGATAGGTAACTGTTAACTTTCTCTGCGAGACTCCGCTTTTTCGAAAAGTGCATTGGAAGCGCGCGCTCGTCGAGTTGTCGAAGATTTCATTCATGCGTGCGGAGGGAGGAGGAGCGTAGCGAGATGCGAGGATTTTCCAACGGTTGAAATTCAAGGTGGATGCAATTTTTGATAGATTTTCATTGTCGTTCGAAACGTACTCGTTATTACGGAAGCTTGAAATGACCGCGAATTATTTGTTAATTTGCTGCGCCATAATTTAAACTTTTATTTCGAAATTTCAACTTTTATCTCAAAATTTCGACTTTTATCGCGAATTTTCAACTTTTGATATTTATCTCAGAATTCTGCCTTTCATCTGGAAATTTCAACATTTATCTCGGAATTTGGACTCTTATCTCGAAATTTTAACTTTTTTCTCGGCATTTTGACTTTTTTTACGAAATTTCAACTTCATCTTTTATGTTAGAATTTTCACTTTCACCTCAAAATTTCAAGACTTAGGTCGGAATTTCGACTTTTATTATAAAATTTCTTCTTGTATCTCGGAATTTCGACTTCGATCACGAAATTTGAACTTCTGTCCCAAAAATTTCGACATTTATTTCAGAATTTTGACTTTCATCTCGAAATTACATTTATCTCGGAATTTCGACTTTTATTTCAAAATGTCAAGTTTTATTTAGGAATTTCGACTTTTATCTCGAAATTCCAACATTTATCTCGGAATTCCGGCTTTTATCTCAAAATTTCAACTTTTATCTAGAAATTCTCACTTTTATTTCAAAATTTCAACTTTCAAGTCGAAATTTCGACTTTCATATAAAAATTTCGACACAACGTAATGATTTCGGTACAGTCGAAATCCACTCCCCACCACACTCCCCCCTAAGAACATCAAATTACTGTCTGGAGTGGTGCTGTAGGTTTTTCGGGTTTCTACAGCTGAAAGATTATATACAGCTGAAAAATCGGTAAGTACCCTCTGAGCGCCACGGCAAGTAATAATAGACGTGTTCTGTCCGCACATGGTGTGCCTTTGTGCACACTTAATGAGTGTTTTTGATATATTTACGTATTTGATTATTCTTTAAACAATGTTCTTAGTAATTTAAACTTCTATCTCAAAAATTTCGACATTTATTTCAGAATTTTGACTTTCATTTCGAAATTCCAACATTTATCTCGGAATTTCGACTTTTGTTTCAAAATTTCAACTATTATTCAGGAATTTCGACTTTTATCTCAAAACTTCAACTTTTATTTAGAAATTTCCACTTTTATTTCGAAATTTCAACTTTCAAGTCGAAATTTCAACTTCCATAGGAAAATTTCGACACATAGTAATGATTTCGGTACAGTCAAAATCCACTCCTTACTACACTCCTCCCTAAGAACATCAAATAACTGTTCGGAGTGATGCTGTAGGTAATTCGGGTTTCTACAGTTGAAAGATTATATGCAGCTGAAAAAGCAGTGAGTACCCCCTGAGCGCCAGGGCAAGTAATAATAGATGTCTTCTGCCCGCACATGGTGTGCCTTTGTGCACACTTCATGAGTGTTTTTGATATTTTTACGTATTTGATTATTGTTCAAACAATATTTTCAGTAATTTCAAAACCATCACAGAAATTGAGTGTGAATTACATTATATTACATTTAAATTATTAATTGAAGGGATCCAGAGTGGAAAATCGATGAGGTTCCATGTCTTGAAAAGTTGAGAAAAGCGTGGGAGTCTCATCGTTTTTCCACTGTGCTGCCTACTTTCAACAGCAGTTTTTGATGGAATCTCATTGTTTGTCCCTGTAAGGTTTGGTATGATGATATTTCTTGCTACAAGCTAACAAATGCCGCTAAAATGCCGATTTCTGGAAATAATGGAACCTCATCGTTTTTCCACTTTTTTTCAACTTCAACGCTTATTTGCTATGAAAAATAAGGAATTTTGAAGATTGGCTATTTTATAATTTTAAACATGTCATAATAGACGAACAATATGGGTTTTACAAATAAACGTCCACCGCCACCAATTTGGCTAATTTTAAGAAGAATAATTTTAGAATAACGGGCAGATATTTGAAAATAATTGAATTACTTTTTTAATAGAATGCCGAAAGTAAAGATCGGTCATAAAAAGTTATTATTACAGACTACGATGCTATAAAGACATACATATTACTGGTTCGAAGTGTTTTAGAATATGAATATGAATATGAATATGGTGTCCTATACATGCTTATCATGAAGAAAGACTTAAAAAGTTCAGAATCTTTTCACTAAATACCTAATCTGGAGCCTTTTCTTAACAGATTTTGTATTTAACCAACAAATGAGGTTTTTTGAACTAAGTAGATTCAATGTCACTAGAGGATAGACGTAGACTTGCATTGGTTTTATTTCTTCACAAAATTTATTAATAAATGTTCACTTTAATTGTTCTGCTCTCTTAGAAGAGCTCTGCCTTTCTGTTAACTCCAGAACGTTTAGAAGTGAGCCCAGTTTTTCATTTGGGTTAAGGTTCCATAGGACAAATTATGGAACAATGGCATTCGGTTGTACACTTCAAAAAAAATTTAATACGTATTTTTCAGGGCCAAATTTCAGGTCATCTTCCAAGCAGAAGTACTACATCGAATTTAAAAAAAAGTTAGTAATCACGCTCTGTATGATGGAATATTAGAAGTGTAGAAGGAGTTAACATTTTCATTATACAGCGGGTTTCATAACTGGGGAAGTTTTTTTCAAATAAATTTGTTTTTGAAATTGTTCTGTATCTTCTCATATAAATGGTTTCAAAATTAATCGAGGAGTAAATATTAGATCAGTAGACAAGACCCTAACGTCACTAAAATTATCCCAATAATGTTTTGTTTACCAAGAAGTTTGAAGAAGTCAACTATTTCATTGTAATAATCGAATGTTGATCCTAAAAAGCGATAATCCTTTTGTGATTCTAAGGAAAATTGAATGTTTTCAATCAAAAATCCTCCGACGAACGAAAAAATACCCGGAATAATTTTTATGATGAGATAGAGAAAAATTTAAAAATAGAAAAAGAAAGTGACGTATAAATTATTTCATTTGAGATATTGCTGGGCATGTTATCAAGAACGTCACTGATTTAAAAAAGTTAAAAAAAAAATTTTCGTTAAATCTCAACACCCTGAATATTACTAATGAAGCGGTTGCGGACGTATGTTCGTGATTATTTTTTCTTTAAAACATCCAAGGGTTACTGCCCTTCAGGAGCAGCCTTCAGTTATGACACACCCTGTATATTTGATTTTGTTTGATTTCGGATAGTAAATAATCAAAACAATCAGTAATGAATACATGTCCTCAATAAAGAGCAGTACTGCAGAAATTCACATCGTGCCATACATAGGCAACCAAAAATACAACAATTCACCTCGTATGCATACATCCGACATTCACTTGTAACTCGTCGTTCGCGACTATTTTCCGACTGGGAGCGTGGCGTCTCCTGTAATTCAAGCTACTTGGAGGTCAGATTCAGTGGATGGTTTGAGGTTGGGAGCTCTGATACAGGGTTGCTCATGTTGACCGGGTGTCCACACTAAGCATGGCGTAGATATGGGTGTCCTGGAGGAGTCCGCGACAGCCAGGTCTATTAATGAGTGGCGAACCGGGCCAGGGGGGAAACTCAGCAGCCAAAAGTCTCCGCGTCGTGCAGTAGTGGGATCGCGCCTGGGAGTGGGAACCTTGTGTCAGCCCAATCAAAATAGCTAGACCTGGGTCTTTTTTGTATTTTTTTTCGAATAGTGAGGATTTTTAATTGATGTCTGTCATGATCTCATTTTTCAACAAAATTATTCAAGACAATTTTGTGTAGGCAACAGTATTTGGCATTGCGTACTTTTGCATCATATCCTTCTGATCAGATTAAAATCGCTGACTTTGATATTTTCAATATTCTTCTGAAATGTTATAATTCTTCATGAACAGCATGGATTTATATTCTTGCAAAATAATTTCAAGAAATCAAGATTGTTTGTACTACATAATTATTTCACTGCTGTACAACTATAATTTTTATTTTATAAATTTTGAATTGTCAAATGTAATAAAATCAGCTCAAATAGTTTTCTTTCGATGATCTTGATTAATCTCACTACCTAATTTGTATATTTTCTCAACATAGTCAATTCTTATTAAAATCGTTATTATTATATTCTTGTTCACTGCCCCTCCTCTTGATTCCAATATCCAATATCGCGAATATTTTTCCAATCCCAGCGTATAGGACGGCACATATTTCATATCCATTCCTGACCTTTTTCTCGTCCATCTATAAATTCTTTCGTAGCTTATTTACGACGAGAATAAAGAGAAGACTTATTCGCTAGGATCCTTACAATGTCGAAGGATTCGCTTTCAAATGTTGATTGTCAGTCGTATATATTACCCCGAACGAAATTGAGAAGTCAACGCAGACAATAATAGGAAAAGTCAATGTGTTACGGTGTCAATGCCTCAATTTTTCAACAGACGCCTTTATTACTTGGTGTGGATTGTGAAGGGGTTCAGCCGAATGGAAAGTTTACAAGGAATGGATTCGATTATTCGGTAGGTATATACAGAGTTTGTTAAGGTGTTGGACAAAGTTCGGGCAAAAGTTGAAACATGCGTTACTTTGAACCCATTTTTTTGTAATATCGTTGGTGGAGCAGTAATGTTATCGGTATTCCTCAATTATTCAAATATTTTGTTCTCATATTTTACTGATAATAATACTATTCCAACTCTTGCATGAGTTAAATGTATGTGGAGGTATCACTATTCCCTATACAAAAAAACGGTAATTGAAAAATATCACGAATATCTTAGAACCGATTTGATTCGCCTTCGCCTTCGCCTTCGCCTTCGCCTTCGCCTTCGCCTTCGCCTTCGCCTTCGCCTTCGCCTTCGCCTTCGCCTTCGCCTTCGCCTTCGCCTTCGCCTTCTGGCAAGTTATCGGCTTACTTGATTTAATCAGAGCACATCATTCCTGGACCAGAATAACCACTTATTCTACGGAATGATTCACATCGTGGTCACAGATATAGGATACCACAGCGCTTGAAAATGTATTAGTAAATAAACATTTATCAAATGAAAGGCGAGAAATATTCAGTTGCAATGATATTTAATATATTGAATATCACCTAGTATAATGGTAGCTACTTAATATATTCTTCATAAAATATATTATCGCAACTATCGATTGTTTCTGTGAGTTATGCAACCGTAAGAATTGATGAAAACGATAACAAATGTATTGACTGTATTTTGTTTTTTCTCAAAATGTGTGATTGGTTCTGTTATTGAACAGCTAATTAGTGGAACTGCTGTCTGAATATGAACACAGAACTGACAAAGAAAATAACCCATAAAATGTTTCAACTGTAAATGAACCTTTCGTAATTTGACGGTGAAGGTGAAGCTATTCAGTTTCGCTTATAACTGGCATGAATGAAAATTAAAATTTTATTATTTGAGAAACCATTATGCACGTCACACTTACGATTTTGAAATGATAAAAGTTGGAAATTGTAAATTTGTTCGACCAATATTTTTTTTCGCCTCGTTATAAAAATCAATCCCTTGACATTAGAGAATATGGCAACCCACAGTATATGAAACAAACACTACATATATTATCTTTTCAGTACAGACCCAAATTGTTATTTTGAAAGGTGACTAATATTTTTCTTTGAGAGGACATCACGGTGTTCCACAAGATCCTCTCTTGGGACCACTTCCCTTTGCCCTTCATATACCCATTCGATTTTCTTGCGTACTTCATTTCAATCAAAACCATAAAGTGGATGACATACATTTCTATAGGTCATTGAGTTTCAAAAAATTTGATTCAGAAAATCTCAACTTACTTTCTATAAGAATTGGTAGCATTTCCATTCCGTTCGTAAACCAAGGCAACAACTGAATTCAGTTAAGAGATACCGACCTGAGATTCATATAATGAGTACAAAGTGATTTCAATTTCAAGGGTAGAGTTCTAATGGGAGACCGTTTGGTTATAATAATAATAATAATAATAATACACGGGTATTGAATCATATCCATTACATACTTGTGCAATGATCTTCACTACATCAGCTACAATTGGTGTTTTTTTTCTCAATTTCTGATTATCTGCGTTCATTATATTTGTTTGTGCAATTCTAATACTACTTTTTTGTTGAACTATAAGCTGTACCTGTTTCATTCACTGATTACTCGTAATAAACGTTAATTTTTTATCTAATTGAAGTGATAAAATGAGACATACTGGGTTTCGAAGATTTTGTAAGTTTTTTCATCAAGCTAGACCGGAATTCTTGTTTTGTCATTGCCTCTGTCGATTCAAGAAATTATGGAGAATATATTTGACAAGTATCATATCAGAAAATTCGTCAACTAGTCATTTTCAACTCAACAACTGAAATTAATGATGAAGAAGCAATGTTGATAACAAACAAAAAAGTTCAAGAGTTCAATTCTGAATCTAATATCAACGCTGAAACTTACAAGCCCTCATCATTATAAGGATTTCATCCAGACAGTCTCACAAAGCTATCGCGCAAAAACAACTATTTGCCTAGCCCCTTTCCACACAAAAAACGTGACGTTGAAAAAACGATATCCTTTGAAATTACTCATGCGACCTTCAGAGATATCCTCTGAAGCGGTGCATTATCTCTTTATTGTCGTCATCGTATATATTGCGGAAATTGCAGGAAAACGTGACGTGAAAGCATTTCAGAAATAATACTTTGAAGAGGTGAAGCTTGTAGAACACAGAACGCACACGGATATGAGGAACAACTGAATCATGATTCAGAATTAGGATAGGATAGCCTTCTTTTTTGCTACTTCTATTGTAGAAAGTTTCTGTTTCCAGGCAAAAAATTGTCTAGCAAATTTGTACGATGGGGTAGTGTTGTGAATACAGTTTTACCTGTTGGGCTCTTACTTTAATAGGGTTAAAAAGTGTAATAATGGTTTACATTTTCCAAGAATGAATTGAAATGATTGTAATGTATGGAGAAGTTGAAAAATGCACACGAAGGGTGGCATGTCTTTTTAACAGAAGACAACCAAATTGTTATGTAAGTCACCGGTATATACTGAGATATTGATAAATACGTTGTCATAGTTTTTCCCAATCTGAAGAGGGCTTTTGAAACTATTGATCGTAATATTCTTTTGGTAAAGTTTATCAATAGTTAGCTGATTATTTGTCTGGTAGAAAGCGAAGAATATTATCTTATTATGAGTGTCAGAAAGTATCTTTAGCGTAGTCAGTTGAAACTCAAGGTATCTGATTTATTACAGAGTTCACTGCAATTCGACTATCGGTGGAAACGGAGAATTGTATATCAGAGATAAATTGGATCAGAAAACGGAATGAATATTGTGGAAATGAACGTTTAATATTGATTTGCTGAACAAATATACACTGAACAAACAACTACCCATCTAAATTCATGTCATTTCGGGTACTTTTGCTTACTTTTCGTTATAATAGTGATGACAATAACGGAGTAATCATCATTATTATGTAGACTATGATATTTCTAGGTCATGTCGTGGATTTACGATCTATAGAAGAATAAAATGAACCTTTTCATTGTGAATTGTTGTCAAACATATCGTTTATCAGTTCAGAGATTTGGGAGAATATATCCCTCTGCTAAAATAATTAAGGCTTTCACGACGCTCGCTTAATGTTCTGTATGGCTTTTGGGTTTTCGGTCGTGTATCAATTTTTTTTGGGTTTTGACGTTTTGCCTACACGTGTGTAGGCTTCTTCAGAAAATTACGAGTGTAAGTATTCTACTATCACTGAAGTGGTACTCTTGATCTCAGATTATATATACCTGTTTTCTCATTAACGGATGAAGTAATTATTTTTGTCCTCAGGTACACTTCCCGGTATCGTAAGTTGATTATTGTTCCCAGGTACATTTGGGGAAATAGGCCGACTACTCAAGAAAGAGAACATCAAAACCATTTACAGACCCACGAGAAAAATACAGGAATATCTCAGATCGGCAAAAGACAAACGGGACCCACTCTCCACTTCAGAGGTTTATCGTTTTCCTTGCACCTGTGGAAGCGTGTATATGGGGACCACGAAGCGGTTCATTAATACAAGAATCTCCGAGCATAAAGCTAATTGTCGATTGGGACAAACTAATGAATACTCCGTCGCCGAACATACGCTCACAAAAACTGACCACCGCATAAAATTTGAAGAAACACAAGTCTTAGCAACTACTTCCTCTTACCATGCACGACTCATTAGGGAGGCAATGGAGATCAGAAAGCATAAAACAACTTTAACAAAATTGAAGACTCCATAAAATTGAACAATACCTGGATCCCAACCTGAGAAAAAACGAGATGTTTACCTGTCCCCTCGAACTTAAACACAAACAAAATTATCAGGGAATAATAATCAACTTACATTACCGGGTATCGTACCTGTGGAAAAAAAATTACTTCATCCGTTAATGAGAAATCAGGTATATATAATCTGAGACCAAGAGTACCACTTCAGTGATAGTAGAATACACTCGTAATTTTCTGAAGAAGCCTACCGCACGTGTAGGCGAAATATCAAAAGAAAAATGGATACACGACCGAAAACCCTTGATATTTAATGAAAACATCACATATATAGCGTGGGCTACGAACATTTACCAAACATTATGCAGTCTGCTTTAACCCACCATGAGGAAGGAGTAGAATTATAACTTCAAAATACAGTTCTGCTGCTATTAATGCTTTGAAAATCTCAGTCGAATGATTTAAATATATGCTGAAATGAAAATCCAGGACTGTACAGTCGATATCTTTTTGTTTCACTTTTCTGGAAGGTTAGTTTGTTGAGGAAGAAAGCAGAGCCATTTCATCTTATGCATAAAACTGTTAAAATACAAAGGGTATATGACCCAAAACCAAAAAACGGTGAAAAGCAATATTTGTTCGAATCATTCCAATCACGCCGGAACACCAAGACACAATATTTGTTCACATCCTTGGTCATGATGTTCTTTAAGTAAGTACTTTCTGCTTGCCAGACGCCGTATGCGGAAGTAGTTGTTTTCTGTCCCATCTCTCCGGGTGTAGTCTACTATCTACTGAGATGTGCACTGAGTGAACATGTTGCTAAGAAAGGACATTGTATGGATTATAATTCGGTAAAAATTTTATCTACAGAAAAAAACACAGCCAAAAGGCTTTTTTTAGAAATGGTTCACATTGCACAAGCGGATAATGCGCTGAATAAAAAAACAGGCGTAAATCACTTGAGTGAAATTTACTCTTATTTAATTTTTGCAGACAATACAAGGTTTGGAGACAATCAACGGATTACTTCAATGAATATTGAATATAATTCAATTCCTCCATCAAAATACTGTTCATACAATCTTTGTTCCATATATTTCAGTAATGTATTATTGTTAGCATTAGGTCGAGTGTTCATGTTTTCAGGATATGTTTCCTTTGTTGGTTCAGCTCATTTGTCACCTACACCATTAATATAAAATATATTGTTCTCATATTCCAAATTTCACAATTCATAATTATTGTTCCATGTAGCTCCATCACAGATCTGTATCATTAGGTTGTAGTGTCATCTGTCACTCCCCATGATTAAGATTCCGTGTGGCTCATGTCACCTGTCATATATCATTTATCAATTGTCTCATGTCATTTGTCAGTGGTCTTGGCTAGTCAGTCGAATAAAATTACTCGGCGCGGTTGTTTGCCTCTTCAAGGACAACACGTGCTTTTATATAATTTTAACAATTTTAAAATCCATGATATAATGTATCATCAGTAATGAGTGTAACACATATACCATTTCGTATCCGAAATGTCTTTCTGGGGTGCTCTCTAATCTGTCACCGAGGTGGATCCTGTGAGCAATTGCAGTATTCCTCTCGGAGGACGAAGACGAACATCGGGACCTCGCGTGTATACAACCGTGATAACCTTGACTGCACTGATGAGGTACGATATTCCGAAACCGGTCTGTAGTTGGCTCTCCGTTTGAATCAGGCAAAGTCCTGCTGTTTGTTTCAGAGAGCTCTTGCAAAGTTGTTCCTTCAAAGTAAGGATCTTTGCACATATGTCTGACAGATATAATTCAATATCTGTCGAGGTAGCAGCCAGAGAAGTAGTTGTTTTCTGTTGGACATATGCCATACATACTATACAAAGTTATAGTCACCTCTTAAAGGATTGTTATCGACTGTTTTACAGTCACTGGAACATATATATATATATATATATATATATATATATATATATATATATATATATATATATATATATATATATATATATATATATATATATATATATGTGTTCAGATAGGTTTCCGCGGTCAGATATTTGAAAACTAAAAGTTCGGGTTGAACCGCGTCTAGAATTTGTTGAAATTCGACGTTTCGGCTCCGATTTTGGAGCCATTTTCAAGAACTGAAAAAGAAAGAAAATTAATAAATGGTTGAAACGTAATTCTACGCTGAGATCTCAATCTGCCTACTCCTCAGGTATAATTACGTTAGGTTTTTGTGACTTGACGTCGGGGTCTCAATCTGCCTACTCCCCATGTCTCGTCACTGGGTCTCTCTCTCTCAGTGACGAGACATGGGGAGTAGGCATATTGAGACCCCGACGTCAAGTCACAAAAACCTAAAGTAATTGCCGCGGGAAGAGATTTTAACAGTAGTTATCTCTTGGGAGTGGCGTTGTTCCACCCTTAGATACATCTCTTCGGCATCCAGTTAATGTAGGATTCTTCCGTCTGCGAGCTGAACGTCCTCTCCATATTGCTCGCATCGCCCTCTTTCGAAATGATCCGTGGCACATTTGTCGATTTCAAACTCCATTCCGATAGCATGCCTGTACTTTTGCACCAACCACCCTTAGGGACTGATGAAGATCTTTTTCTCCGGAGACATATAGTTTGAAGTCATCCATGTGAAACAGATAGGTGACCTTCTGCCTCCGGTTTCTGGGGGTGCCGCAGTTGTATCAGTGGGTTTTCCGTAGTGCCACGATCAAGGGCAATATAGGGAGATGCAGAAGAGAAGAGGGCTGAGAAAGAAAGGCTCCGTCTCCCTGAAACACACCCCTCCCCAAGATAACCTGCTTTGGTTGGACTCTAACTTGAGCAAATGTTACGGTGAAGGAAGTCCTCCAGAGCGGCATCAGCTGTTCAATGCATCTCAAACCTTGATCGGGTACCGCAAGACATTCGAGCATCAAAAAGCTTATTATTATGTTAAAATTCATACTCCCTACAAAATATCTTTCTAGATAAAAAAGATATAAAACACAGTCAAATATTGATGACTCGGAAACTAACAAAAGACGCGCTTACTTCCGAAATAACCACTGTGAAGATAAAACTTTTGGTGGCTTTGAGAGTTTTCTGTATCATCTCGAGTTTCATCAGTTTGGGATTTCGAGATATCCCGTAATAATGAACAGTTTGCCAAACAAATCGAATAAGAGCTCATTTCGAATCCATGCATTTTACGACCAACTTTCTGCTTTCACACAAGAGCGCCTTTTGTTTCCGAAAACCTCCACGGCTCCCAACTCCTTCCCCACTCGTAAACTTTTTTTCGAATTTCGTTCCGACTTCGAGATGTTCTTCAGCGATATTACCCGATCCTGCCGAATAATGCATAAAAATGATTCAAGCACTTCATCATCTCCGCTACGTCGGTAATACCAGATCGAGTGGATTTTTTGCGAAGTTTTCCGTTTCATTTAGTGAGGGATATGTTGGATTTCAGAATGTATAACGCAGCAATAAACACCGGACAAGCTGACAGTTTCTTTTTTATCGAGCATTGTAACTGACGTAGGTTTCGGACCGTATCCTGCTTTTGTTGTGTCAGAAGAATGAGTGCATGACATTTAAATTCGTTATGTTCCGTTCTTTGAATACTGCATGCACGTTCACCATTTGCCACGCTTCCATTTCGCAGAATTTCGAAACTAATTTTGTCGCTTTGAACTCAGTTGAAAGCATGAAGGGATGAATTCACTCTACTATGAGTCCAACATTTTAGAACAGCCAGATGAAACGGAGCTACGAAGGTCCTGAATGGCCAAAGTTTTTTTTTCACTAATCCCGACTTTAATTGTGGTATCTTGACTTCTATCTCGGGATACCGATTTAAATCTTATATCTTGAATCTTAATGCGAAATGGTCGTGATGTTAGAGCGTTTGCTTTCCATCCAGGCTGCTCAGGTTCGATCCCCACCGCCTGCCACTGAGCTGAAGTGGTTCAGAATCCACTTGAATGTAAGCTGTAGGTCCTGAATCTCCCTTGCTCGTTCGACCCCTACTTCTAAGGGATTTTGTCCGAAAACATGGGTGATTCTTGAAAAAATCACATTTTTTTACAAAATTCACAAAAAAATATATCTGGTATTTTTTCTCGTGACTTCAATCTCGTCAATAAATCAAGAATAGGCAGTTTGAAGAATGCCAACGTACTTGTATTGTTATTCCACTGCATGAAAACTTGACAAAACTGATATTGTACATCACCGGGACTATCACTTTCGAACTTATCAAAAGCACAATGACTATAGCAAATATCAGCATGGGTTCAGAATAAACAGATTTATTGAAACGGCGTCATGTCTTTTGCTCAGTTATGTTGAACAACATGACATCAATAAGTTCGTGATCTGTTCCGTATTGCACCCATCGAACGATTTTAACACCGTGCGTGTTCTGAAATAATGGTCATCAAGCCATCATCCCTTGGGATTCCTAATAACATTGTTGACTGGGTGAAGTCTTGATGGAAAGATGCAACGATATAAAATGAAATGCATGTACTGTGCACTTGGGTGTCTCCCAAGGATCAGTTCTTGGACTCCTCATTTTTATACCCCAATTCTCTACCCTAATATGTTACAAATGCTCATGTAACAAAGTATGATAACGATACGATGATCACAATTCCAGTAGACAATGAAAAAGAGCTAGTGCCCCTAAAATCGACTAATTCTCAATGCAGACAAATCAATGACCATCAAATTCCATCTTAGGAAAGGCATAACCATTAATGAAAGCAATCTTAGTATATCACTAAGCATTTCGGCTATGTGCGCGGTGGTACCAGAAGTGAACCATAATTCTACGATTTTTCTACTATAATTGCTACCTGGCGAATTTCTGAGCAACCTGCTACTCGAAAATTTGGTTCACTTCCATAGAACAACTTTTTTCGAAAACGCCCCTTCATATGCAGAGGAAATATCAATTGAAAAATATTAAATCGAAAATACTCTATTCACTCACTGAAAATAATTATAACATATTCAAAAACAAATTGAGAAAACATCTGCTAAATAAATGTTACTTTAAAGTGAACGAATTTTTACAAGAACCACAATGATTCATTGATTCATCAGTGACCTATCAATGGGTATCCACTATGTATTTTTATTTTAAATCACTGAGATATTTTTTAAGTATATTTTTTTAAGTGTTTTATACATACAATGTTGACAATTTTATACTGACTTTTCCAATATCATGTAACAATGATCTTACTGGAATTGAAGAATTATTATTTTTTTTTATCCGTTAGGAATTACCCAGTCAGGCCCTGTCTCCGGAGCCCCGACATTTCCAAAGGGCGCGCTGGTGTGTCATTAACCCCAGTTAACACAGAATTATTATTATTATTATTATTATTATTATACTGTCAAGTATAGGGGTTAGTTCTAGTAGCAAGTGAATCTCCATATATTTTTTCTGCTCTGTAATGACGGTTTATTATTTGTTTTTTGAGGGATATCACCCCCCTCAACTCCACTTTCTAACAAGAGATCAATTCTGCGAATGCCAATCGATTCAGAATGAAAAAATTAGTATACTCTCTGAATTTCAAGTTGATCAGCAAAGAAAGATTATCCAAGAAAATTCCAAAGGGGTAGACCCCTAAAAATCATGAAAAATGCAATACAGTCAGATTTACGTCAAATCCTCACTAAATACGCGAAACTTCATGCTGATTCCGAAAATATATGATTTGTGTATGCTCATATACAAGGTGGTTTTTGAATGTTTATATTTTCCATATTTCAAATAATCGGGGTTAGTACTAGTAGTAACAAGTGAATATCCAGATATTTTTTTGTTCTGTAATGTCGGATTAACAAAATGACAAAAATTGTCACGAACATAAGTGAGTATCTTAATTTTAATTTCAGGGAAATGACCCCCCTTCCCAACTCCAGATCAACTTTTCAACTAGAAAACAGTTGAAAATAGATCAATTCTTCGAATGTCAATCGATTCAGAATAATCAAATTAGTATACTTTATGAATAGAAAAGTCAACAATATTCGTCTTGGGTGATTTAATTTCTGAAAACGATAAAAAGCCTGCAAAAAGTAAACCAATGAAGCACCATTCAAGAAAAGATACAGTCGTTTATATTTCAGAAGGTACGGCATATGATCGATTGGAAGGGGAAAATATCAAATAGGACGATAACTTCTAGTATTGATTCACATAAATAATATATAGAGATATTAAAATAATCAATATTCATTTTATGAAATGGGATTTTATTGTGTACCAGTTGTAGTATGAACGTCTGTCGTTAAAATGATAAAACAGAGTGTGTCATATTTGAAAGTTATAACTGCAAATATTTTTTTCAACAAAAGCGTTGGAGATCGAGCGTTTTCTTAATATTACCGCTCCAGGTCGGAAATGCTGTCACAAAATGACATACTTTGGAAAAAGTCAGCTTTACCTTGAGATATGAAAGAGCCGAATGCTGATTTGGTGAGCAGTTGTGAGAAAAAAAGTTTACAGTTCTTCTGGAACTAGTATTATCCTATTCAGTATAATGGCAAATGAATCAGTTATATTCTTCAATCCATAGAATGAACCATTATCGCTAACTAAGAAATTCCCAGAAGAACGCAGGCAATGAAAATCAACGGAAAAAGTCACAAATCCTAATGTTTACAACTCATAAACAACTTCACAAATGAGAGAGAACCTCAAAACAATAAACTCAATAACATGTCTTTATTGTTCCTCTTCAGATAAATGAGCTTAAAAATCGGCCAAACTTCAATTTCGACGATTTTAGATCTAGAAATCATGAGAGAAGATATCAAACAGTCCTTTTACGAAGTCAAAGAACATCTCTGAGTACCAGAATACTAGAATAACTCTCTGTAAACACTTGATTGGCTCTGTCCAATCAGCAATGACTTCCCTTCCATCACGTCAGTCAACCCCACCATCACAACTACAGCTTTCGTTAAGACACCTCCTGTATCCCACAGTAACTTTGGTGCCGTATTGCTTTGCTGAAGATGTGGTGGAACTGGCCACATGAGAACTGTGTGTCAAACAACATCAATGATGTGATGTACACGTTGCGAACTATATGGAATTCTCTGGAAATATTTCAACTATAGCCCACAAGGCTCTACGTAGCGGATATCTCGTAAACTAAAAGTATGGCAGTACACGGAACTTCCTGTCAGAAGGACAACTGATCCTTATTCTGGATCTGTAAAGCTCACACCAGTGTTTTAGCATTAATAGATACTAGTGAAACAAGATCGTCTGCTGGTGAAGCCTTGAAGGTGTGTTGCAAATAGGTTCCAGGCCATCTCCTATTCAGTCAGGCTAAGCAGTGATTTTCCATTAAATATTGTTTGAACACTCTTCCCGGTCTCGACTGCTTGAGTAGTACCAATTGGTTTGCAATTTGTACATTGCAGGATCAGTTGTCGAGTTGTCTTATGGTCTACGATTATTTAGTAACTTAATTTTTCGTGCATAAACCCAGTAGAATAGCCTTATGATAAATGCAAGTGCAGTCGGGCTGGTGGTATAAATGCTGCGTGTCGTACAGGAATGGTGTAGTTTTTTCCCCTGAGACCATTCTTAATTCCTGTTCTGATAGAAACAACGGCGACGAGCGTTTTTCACAACATCCGCCGTATTCTCTCATCGAATCTCCGCTCCGATTAGATTTCCCGAGGAAAGTTTTCCACGCTGATTTTCTCGAGGTCCTAAATAAGCACAACTAATGGCTTTCCTTCCCGCGAAGATCGTAAATCAACCAGACTTGATACTAAATGGCGACGATTCACGAGAGAAAAGGATCTGTTTGAATTGGAGCTCGGCGAAATAGGGACATCACTTTGACGACGATTTGTTTGGATATCGTTTGAGGTGGCGTACATCAAACCACCATTTGATTCTATAGCAGCAATGTAATACATGGACGGGAAATTGATATGCGGATGGAAAATATCATGAATTATGAACAGGAGGCCGAAGTAACTCATTTTGAGACTGTAGTTCATGTATGACGTGACGATAAATAACCCAAATGAAACGAACAATATCCGTAGTAGTTATTTTTGTCACATATGTGATTGAAAACACAAATTACAATATAATACAATAGAGATATCCATTCCCATAGACCTATCACAGCTTTGGAAATGTCAGAGTTGTGACTGAATTATTGAAAACCAAACATCTTCAAAAAGTCATAAACACATTATACACAAAGGTTTACAAACGAAAACAAAAGCAGTAATGTTAATGTCAAATAATTGAGATAGGAGCTCAGAGATGCTGTAATCAAGAAAC
This sequence comes from Chrysolina americana, assembly GCA_958502065.1. Taxonomy (NCBI): domain Eukaryota; kingdom Metazoa; phylum Arthropoda; class Insecta; order Coleoptera; family Chrysomelidae; genus Chrysolina; species Chrysolina americana. The sequence continues at coordinate 65,048,680 of OY293416.1, read as the reverse complement.
TCTCAATATATCCAGCTCACTATTCCAGGTTGAAATAACAGCATCATCCGCGAATGCTTCTACATAATGGCAAAGGAATTCTTGAATAAGGCTCTCAAAGAAAATTATATATTAAAGTGATCTACCCTGTAGAACGCCACTGGTGACTGGAATTAGGGTTCAGCAAACCGAAATGTAATTTGTTTTTGAATTACTTCTTTGTTCTTCATCAGTGAAGTAAAATCTAATCTCTAATCTCTAATGAGTCAGAAAAACTGTGCATCTGTGAAAAATGCTTATCAAATCAAACGCACCTTTCAGATCGAAAAAAAGTAAGTTCTATTAAATATTTAACAAAACTTTTAAGAATATACTGAATTATCCATTATTTTATTGAAAAAAAACGCCATTACCGCAGAATCAACATAATTATAATAAATTTGAATCAAATAAAATCAATCGGGTTTAATAAAACCGAGTGGAACCTTCATTCTATTTTTTATTCGGAGCGATGTGGAACTCACATCAGGAAAAATTAAAAATGCACATCCCTCACCATTTCTTCTGCAAATTATTCAATGAAACTGTAACGCTCTTTGTGCACTCACTTCTTTTAAATTTCCCATTTTACTTTATGAATCATACTTTTAACACTTTCTGGAATGCATTCTATTCAAATAAACCTCTCAAATCTTTAATAATTAGGACCTGGACCATTCGTTCAGTAAGGAGTTGAAATTTGACGAAAAAACACACAATTCGGCTCTAAATAGTTTATTGCGGATAGATGAGGAGTTATAAATAATGTACTCTAATATTTCAATCATTAAATTACTGAACTAACTCAGCTAAAATCAATATATTAATTAAGGTATTTATGTCATCAAAAAAAAAATTCAAAGTTGTGAACTTCATTACAATATCAAATGAAGAATTGAGAACAGAAAATTTACCAGAAAAGGTTGCTCTTTTAGTATACAAACAACTTACCATTTCAGATTCAAAACAAAGCTGTCTTTTGCCTTTTCAGACCTGGTTACGTTTTCGTTGTTGGGGTTGATACATAATTGAGTTACTAATCAATTTCAGTTTAATTTCCTCAATCAATATGCTCAGGCATTGAATATTTCATAACTCAGATATTCCCACGCTGTGGGACAAAAAACTCATAACGAAATTACTTCACATTATGAAGGAAAAACTCTACAAAGAAGGATTTTTATTGCACACCAAATAGTCTGGGCAGAGTAATACTAAACGTTCACTTCGTTAAATTTCTGGGTTAAAACGGAAGAGTTTCGCATTCTTCATATATATCTTTCTAGATTTATGTGGCACACTTTCCAACACCCTCGTCAAAATATCGAAGAGAAAACAACAGATGTACATTATAAACAAATCTACACAAAATATTTTCGTGAGATAATAGAGGAGCTGGCACTGAACGTTTTAGGAATCGCAGTATGTCATACCAGCAGCGAATTTTTAACGTGACATTCGTAAAATTCAACTTTTTTTACTATACATTATGTCAGCGCGAGGCATATCGCTTCATTTGTTTTACCTACAAACTGCTTTGCGTGGAGAGAAAACTTGAATAAAAAATAATTTCAGCGTAAAAAGATTCGGGCGATGCTTTTGTATGATTACTTTTATGGATTGACTCTATAACTTCGCAAAATAGCTGTGAGAGATTTAGCAACATTGTATTTCACTGTATTGAATTGTTCAGCAGTGAATTTCCGTCAGGCATCAGTTTTTCAGTCGTCCTCTATCAATCACTGCTGCACAACAAAATATCGACCCTGTACATACTATGCTTGAGCATCTGCTTTTTGTTGAATCTCTATTCTGCAAGCAGTGCAAGAAGTATATAGGTGAAACTAGAAGGAACACGAAAGTACGGACCAAAGAGCATAACAAATGAGGAAAAGTCATCATTGATGTACTATGAATTCAAAATTGAGGTGGATAGAATAGGGCTGTTATCTGCATTCATATCACTTTTGAATTTTGCAATCAGCTGTGAATATGAATATTTATTTCAAAAACGCCAAAACTGATTCCATGAGGCCAAGAATTCCATGCCTTTTCATTGAAAACAATAACTTTTGATAACCACGGCAAATCCTGGAAACTGAGGACGTTGACATCAGATGATAAATTAGCTTGAACAGAAGGTTCTTGGCAAGCATATTAGGGGCTTCAAATATACTACATCCTTACCAAAAGACATATATATGGTAAAATATGACCACATATGGAAAATAAAATGGTGTACTACTCTATAATGTGTTGAATACCTGTAAGATGTTAGAGCAACCTGTGATGATTGATAACTTTTTTTACCGTCATCTTCTGAAAATGCGCCACCTCTGCCTGCAATTATATCTGAGTGCAACTATCGATGACAGTCACTGTTCGAGAACCCACTTTTATTCGTTGTTAGATCGTTCATGAGGCATTGATACTTATGCCCGAGCGTAATTCGTGCACAGAAGGGCGTATAGTGTTCGCGTACACCAAATACTCATTCAACATCACCAATCAGACATTCACTTCAAATTTCATGTGCAATTTCTTATTGGTGCTCATTCTTGAACTTTCTTTTGAATCATCAGCTTCAGTTCCAGGTTTGAGGAAAAAATAGATTCTCTTTCAATGTGTTTATATGAACAAAAGGACATTTTTCACACTATATAATTCTCCTTAATTGGTCGTAGTTCACCATGTAGAACAGGTACATCAAATGGGATTGTATTTCTAAACTTGGTGGGAAAAGTTGAGAAAACTTTGGAGGATGTGAAGGTAGCTTTTGAAGCTTTTCCTGACTGCTTTAGGTGAGTCAAGGAAAATAGTATATCCATTACTAGAACATAGATCAGTCAACACTATAGAAAAATGTACAGTTGATTGAACAAATAGGTTCAGTGAAAGAAATAAAAATATAGAAAAATTGTACAATGACAAAAGCAAGGGAAATAATTCGTTGCAGGATCATGCGCAAATCAATTACAACGATGTCTTGTTCTGAGCAGGAGCCAATTGAGGTTTACTACAGGAATCCCCATGAGCTATTCTCCACTGAATGAAGACCTGTTCAAAATGGAACTTATTGGGGATCATTCGCAATGCAGACTGTGATATTTATCAGAATTATGCAATATACAGGATTTCAGTGACATTGCATGTTGATCATACATTTATTCAGCCAGTGAAACTCCTTCATATTTTTTCTAGTTATTTAGAATATTACTCAACCTTTTCGATTCACTTCAAGAACATGCTTTTACTTTTTACCGATTCATGGAATGTTTTAACGGAAATAGCTAGAAGATTACATCAACATAACAAATGTAGAGTATTAACTTTTTGGAGCGTACCAGGAAATTGCAGGATTATATTTGAATAATTACCCTATGTTCTAATCTAAGTATTTTCGTATTAACGTTGCTTTTAATTGAAGTGATGAATACATAACGAGTTGATTCAGATTCCTGAAATTAGATTTCAGTAATTACTATTTGGCATCATGGATGGGCACTGGATAAAGACGAATGTATATGGAGTTTGCCAACGGCTTCAAGTTTTCAAAGATGACGTTGCGTCCATATCACAATGATGATAATAATGATGAAATTGAAAGCAATATTGATAAATAGAGAGAAAATAAAAAATTCCAAATTCACACTAAAAAATATATACAGGATATCCCATCAAAACGTACCGCAAGGCATTACAAGGTGGGAATTTTTTTATGATTTTGGCGTCAAAATGTGTCCTCCTGACAAACAAATTCGACGTGTTTTTGGATTTTTTCTGGAAAATATTTTCCCACCCTGTAATACCGTGCAGTTCGTTTTTGATGGGCCACCCTGTATATGTACTAGGTACTATATTATGCCGACAAATTTATTTCAACACACGGTACCATCATCTGAGTGACGAGTTATAAACAAGAAAATAAGAAGAAGCAATATTTCAATTATTTCGTTTGTAAAACGGTACAACAGTTGTAAACAAACAAAGAAAATTTTAGAATATGAAATATTACGGAAGTATTGATTTATGACAAAAAATCATCGATTGTGAGAATATTCCTGAATCAAATGTGTTCCCAATATATTTTTTCTGAAATCGTTCAAGAATGCCCACTTTCTCGGAGCAACTTCAGGCCTCAAAATACGCTAATCTAGTATTTTAGTCCGTTGCTAAGCAACGAACTTTCTCGGACCGTTTTCTGTGCGGGAAAGTACTTTTCCTACAAGCGTGCGTGTTCCGCCCTATTCCCGCACGCAATTTAGTTTGAGAGGTGTCATATTCCCGCACTAGTGCGGGAAAAATTTTCCCGCACGCTAAGGTCACTTCAAGTGAGTTTTTCCCGCACTAGTGCGGGAATAATTTTTCCCGCACGTGAAAGTTTGTTCAAGAGCGCTACATAAGATGTTTCAATGCGCTTGTAGAAAATATCTTGATCCTTACTCATACGGAAAGGTACTATCCCGCACTCGACTGCTTACCCGAACTCCGCTTTGCGTCGTTCGGGTGACGGCAGTCTCATGCGGGAATAGTACTCTTTCCGTACTTGTTAGGATAATAACTATTCCCGTATCGTAAACGATCCAGGAAAATTTTTGACGGCTTGTATATATTTTAGACAGTAAATGAATGCACGCAAACAATAAGTATAATTCCTTAATTTATGATAATGCTGATTGCGATTTCAGAAAAAATAGTATGTGTACCTCGTAGTAAAAGCACATTTCCAGACTTCAATGCTTGTTGGCCTCGGCTTATCGCCTCGGCCAACAATTTACATTGTCATCCGGGAATGTATTGCTTTTACTACTAGATACACAATATACTATTCTTATTTTTCATTCGAAGCAATTTTGATTCTCTGACCTGATTAATTGCAGACTTTGCAGCCAAGAACCAGGTGATTTCCCTGAACATTTCTGTACGGTGTGGGTATGAAACAAGCATATTTTCAGATCTTGTTTCGTCCAGGTGATTTTCTTCTGATTGACAAAACAATATAACTGGTTGCACTCAAAATGTTAAAGATTCAAAACTGCCTTTACACTTCGTGAAACGAATACTCTTTTACATGATGCATATCTACACGAGTTGAGAATCCTATGTCTCAAACAGCTATTGATTTTGACATAATATAGTCTTAACCGTATCGATCTGCTACAGTAAATAGTCAGTCATCTCAATGTATGGTATAACAATTTCTATGCAGTTTTGCCTTTAGACTAACCAACAATATCTGGTCCGAGCTATATTTATCATCAGATTGAAACCAAGTAATTTAGTTGATTCTGACGTATCTACTTTTATATCTTTGTTTCCAAATATAGAGAAGATTTCGCTAAGGGTTAGATATTTCTGCCAACCACTGGTTTTAGATGATTTCATCTGGTTCCACGTAACTTCAAGTCCTATTGTGATACAATAACTGTGACGTCATCATACGATAGCCTCTTCATACCACCCTGTGGGTAAAATATTGATTGGCGTTCAAATTGAAATAGCCCGAATCGCTTGATCTTATTTCTGTAAGAAGAATGTATCTACACATTTACATCTAGGATGACGTGAGTGAAATGGAGCGAAAATGATGTGGTCTGGGATTATACATTCACATTCCGTGAAAGAGATTTGGATTCCTTCATCCAATTCCTGTCAGAAAGTCTGGAAATATCGTAGGTGAAATAGCTTGAGAAAATCAATTTCATCAATGTTCAAATACGCAGAAAAGGATTTAATTTGTTTCAATCTTTCCACAAATTGTAGTCTCCCCACAATTTTGAAAGGTGTATTAAGAAGTACTAGGATTCACAATGTATTTTCTAGTGTGAATTGTTCGAATATTTTAAAGCGTTTTTCAATTTTTATATCAAAATTTTTATTTTCAGTAAAAAAGAAAGTACAACTCTCGGAATGATACGGCACTTCAGATTATTTATAATGAAGAGTCTTTATACATATTTGGTAGATGACCGGGGTTAATAATAATAATTTAATTTTCCACTGAATTTTACAATACAATTCCATACAGTCAAGTACTATACATTATGGGACACGTTTACTTATATTAATTCAATATGTGATGAAAAAACTTTGGAGAAAATAAACTATGAAGTGAACAAAAATCTTGACCACAAATCAAGCAAATGAATAGAAAAAAAATCATGTCATGTCATGAATTCCACAGAAATTACTGACAGGTAAAGAAAATTTCACTTCGTAGAGTGGATCATTTTTAGACCTTTTCAATGAGGTTCCTGTCAAAATACTCATTGAAAAAGCTGAAGAGGTCCATAGCGTTTCCTTCAATTAAAACATCTCCATCAGAGTATCTTCTTTGAATGAGAGATTTATTCTGATTATTCAGTTGAAGGAATGTATTGGGTGTATCGAAAACATTAAATAATAATAACTAACTATATGGGCTCAGCAGAACTATAGAAAACAAATTCAATACTATAATCATTAATTCCGAACCAAGAGGATTTCACTTGCACATTGGGGATGATAAACTAGATATCTACTCCGGCAAAATAAATTTCTACTTCACAGAAACTTGGTATTGATTTATGCGTATTTCAAACCCAAGCTGAAACGAAGGATTCTTCTCTAGCGTTTCATCTTCTGAAATGGAGATGGCAGTTAATGTTGTGTTTCACGAGTCTGTTATTAAGAAATTAGAGAAGGACTTGTTGAGAATCTGCCGAAAGCATTGTTGACTATTTGGCGAAAGAGCATACGATAATTTGGCGGAGGAGCAGATTCTTATCGAAATTGTATGGAGAGTTGATATGAAGTCTGGAAAGTGTCGGAGCTCTTACAATTGTTGATCTGTTCTTGATTGAGAAGAAGACACAAGGCTGTTCGTAATACTTCAGACCGCCACGTCAAGAGATTTTTTTTCGGCGATTGAATTCACACCTTTCACGCTAATCGATTCAGAATGAAGAAAATAGTCATTCTGAATCGATTAGTGTTCACAGAATTGATTTATCATCAATCGTTTGCTAGTTGAAAAGTTCATCTGGAGTTGACAGAGTATTTTCGATGTTTTATCCTCTTTTTATGCTGAACCTTGTATCTGAGCATAAACAAATCATATATTTTCGAAATCAGCACACAATTTTGAGTATAAAGTGCGAATTTCAAGTGAATTTTACAATTTTGTAGTTTTCATGATTTTTAGACCCCTTTGGACTTTTTTTGAGTGAGTTTTTTTTTTATGGCGCTTGACTTTAAAATCACAGCCTAACCTAATTTTTACATTCTGAACAGATTGGCGTTCGCAGCATTAATCTATTTTCAATCGTTTGCGAGTTGAAGAGTTCATCTGGAGTTGACAGAGTATTTTCGATGTTTTATCCTCTTTTTATGCTGAACCTTGTATTTGAGCATATACAAATCATATGTTTTCGAAATCATCACACAATTTTTAGTATAAAGAGCGAATGTCATGTGAATTTTATAATTTTGTGTTTTTCATGATTTTTGGACTTTTTGGACTTTTTGGACTTTTTTCGAATGATTTTTTTTTTCAGGCGATTGACTTAAGATTCATAGCCTGAACTAATTTTTACATTCTGAACCTATTAGCGTTCGCATAATTGATCTATCTTCAATCGTTTGCGAGTTGAAAAGTTCATCTGGAGTTGACAGAAGATTTTCGATGTTTTATCCTTTCTTTATGCTAAACCTTGTATCTGAGCATATACAAATCATATATTTTCTGAATCAGCATAAAATTTTGCGTATATAGTGCGAATTTCAAGTGAATTTGATGATTTTGTATTTTTCATGATTTTTAGAGGGTTACCCCTTTGGACTTTTTTCTATTGATTTTTTTTTCAGGCGATTGACTTAAGATTCACAGCCTGAACTAATTTTTACATTCTGAACAGATTGGCGTTCGCAGAATTGATCTATCTTCAATCGTTTGCGAGTTGAAAAGTTCATCTGGAGTTGACAGAAGATTTTCGATGTTTTATCCTTTCTTTATGCTAAACCCTGTATCTGAGCATATACGAATCATATATTTTCTGAATCAGCATAAAATTTTGCGTATATAGTGCGAATTTCAAGTGAATTTGATGATTTTGTATTTTTCATGATTTTTAGAGGGTTACCCCTTTGGACTTTTTTCGATTGATTTTTTTTCAGGCGATTGACTTAAGATTCACAGCCTGAACTAATTTTTACATTCTGAACAGATTGGCGTTCGCAGAATTGATCTATCTTCAATCGTGTGCGAGTTGAAAAGTTCATCTGGAGTTGACAGAAGATTTTCGATGTTTTATCCTTTCTTTATGCTAAACCTTGTATCTGAGCATATACAAATCATATATTTTCTGAATCAGCATAAAATTTTGCGTATATAGTGCGAATTTCAAGTGAATTTGATGATTTTGTATTTTTCATGATTTTTGGACTTTTGGACTTTTTTCGATTGATTTTTTTTCAGGCGATTGACTTAAGATTCACAGCCTGAACTAATTTTTACATTCTGAACAGATTGGCGTTCGCAGAATTGATCTATCTTCAATCGTTTGCGAGTTGAAAAGTTCATCTGGAGTTGACAGAAGATTTTCGATGTTTTATCCTTTCTTTATGCTAAACCCTGTATCTGAGCATATACGAATCATATATTTTCTGAATCAGCATAAAATTTTGCGTATATAGTGCGAATTTCAAGTGAATTTGATGATTTTGTATTTTTCATGATTTTTAGAGGGTTACCCCTTTGGACTTTTTTCGATTGATTTTTTTTCAGGCGATTGACTTAAGATTCACAGCCTGAACTAATTTTTACATTCTGAACAGATTGGCGTTCGCAGAATTGATCTATCTTCAATCGTTTGCGAGTTGAAAAGTTCATCTGGAGTTGACAGAAGATTTTCGATGTTTTATCCTTTCTTTATGCTAAACCTTGTATCTGAGCATATACAAATCATATATTTTCTGAATCAGCATAAAATTTTGCGTATATAGTGCGAATTTCCAGTGAATTTGATGATTTTGTATTTTTCATGATTTTTAGAGGGTTACACCTTTGGACTTTTTTCGATTGATATTTTTTCAGGCGATTGACTTAAGATTCACAGCCTGAACTAATTTTTACATTCTGAACAGATTGGCGTTCGCAGAATTGATCTATCTTCAATCGTTTGCGAGTTGAAAAGTTCATCTGGAGTTGACAGAAGATTTTCGATGTTTTATCCTTTCTTTATGCTAAACCCTGTATCTGAGCATATACGAATCATATATTTTCTGAATCAGCATAAAATTTTGCGTATATAGTGCGAATTTCAAGTGAATTTGATGATTTTGTATTTTTCATGATTTTTAGAGGGTTACCCCTTTGGACTTTTTTCGATTGATTTTTTTTCAGGCGACTGACTTAAGATTCACAGCCTGAACTAATTTTTACATTCTGAACAGATTGGCGTTCGCAGAATTGATCTATCTTCAATCGTTTGCGAGTTGAAAAGTTCATCTGGAGTTGACAGAAGATTTTCGATGTTTTATCCTTTCTTTATGCTAAACCCTGTATCTGAGCATATACGAATCATATATTTTCTGAATCAGCATAAAATTTTGCGTATATAGTGCGAATTTCAAGTGAATTTGATGATTTTGTATTTTTCATGATTTTTAGAGGTTACCCCTTTGGACTTTTTTCGATTAATTTTTTTTCAGGCGATTGACTTAAGATTCACAGCCTGAACTAATTTTTACATTCTGAACAGATTGGCGTTCGCAGAATTGATCTATCTTCAATCGTTTGCGAGTTGAAAAGTTCATCTGGAGTTGACAGAAGATTTTCGATGTTTTATCCTTTCTTTATGCTAAACCCTGTATCTGAGCATATACGAATCATATATTTTCTAAATCAGCATAAAATTTTGCGTATATAGTGCGAATTTCAAGTGAATTTGATGATTTTGTATTTTTCATGATTTTTAGAGGGTTACCCTTTTGGACTTTTTTCGATTGATTTTTTTTCAGGCGATTGACTTAAGATTCACAGCCTGAACTAATTTTTACATTCTGAACAGATTGGCGTTTGCAGAATTGATCTATCTTCAACCGTTCGCGAGTTGAAAATTTCATCTAGAGCTGAGAAGAGTATTTCCCACCTATTTTCATTCATAATTCGGAATCACCTCGTGGATATACATTTGTTGATACCTTCCATAAATTAGTTTTCTTTACCCACTATTTGAAAACTCTTTATTCATCACAGAAATCATACTGAAATGTATTAAGTAGTATGAAGTAATATTTCTCATTTTGTTCCAGCTTCAACGATAACACCGGGACAAAATGAAAAATTGACCAATTCACAGATTCCGAAATAATAAAATCTATTCAAATTGTGACTGCCACGAACGGCCCCTTTTTCTTATTTCATTAGAAATATTACCATTTCTGATATCCCCATAGTAATCATCTTTATCTTGGACTCATTATTTCGTTACATTCAGATCTTTTCCTGATAGTACTCGTATAGAGTTATCTGGAACAACTAAAGAACGACTACCTATTTCAATGCGGTTATCAAAAATTCAGCATGGATAATGCGTGAACACTTTTCTAGGTCTCCTACACGCATGAGAAATGATCGATATACAAAAATAAATTGGACACAGAATCAATAGACTGCTGACATTTCGGTGGGTATGCCTACTAAAACAATATTAACCGCATTACAGAGAAACCTTTTACCGCATAGCGTTTACATGGTGGACACGTTAGAAGACTAGATGATTTCTTTCGAACAAGATTTGAACGAAGATAGAATAATGATGAAATTAAGTAATAATAATATTTGTCCACATAGGTAATATCAAAATTCATAAACACAAAATAGGGAATGAATGGAGAGGTTAGCCACAACAAGATCTGTCATTGTGCCTTTTTCAGATTTTCCAAATCAGTTTACACACAACCAATTTGTAGAGATCGTACACAATATTTTTCAGAGTTGACAAAGATAAAAATAACAATTTCACTTCATGCACACATTTATTCAAACAAATTAGTAATATTTGATATATGTATCGATCACAAAACATGACTTTTCCGTAGAATTCTATATACTATTTATCAGCTAGATTGATTATGGCAGAAAGGGGTTCAAGGGAATGTCTGGAGTCCAGGCAACTCAACGCCACTCTCACCACCACGTGGTGACTCCGGCAGCTGAGGGGGCCAAAAACACTCATTTTCTCAGACGCCCATACACACTTACTAACAGAGGGATGTGAGAACTGGAAAGTATGACTTCAGCGAAATCCAAAGAGGGGCCTGGTATCGAGTGATTCGGGACTGGTAGCCTATGGAAGAAACTAGAAATAGCACACTGCATGAGGGCTCAGATGAACAGTCCTGGAGGGCTTCGCTCGCGGCTGCCATACCACAAGACCGAGAACCCCACCGGTCTTTCCAAAAAAAAAACAAGAAAGAAAGATGGAAGTGGAACGTCCTGGTTACGAAACTAAAGAAGATGAACTCCTCTGATCAACATCGGGCTTTCGAAGAGGTATCATCCAGTAGCCATGAGGAAGAAGGCCCAGAGAAAACGGCAGAGGGCAAGAAGAATACGGAGAGAGGAGGTGAAGAGGTTGAAAAAAGCAGGAGGTCTCAAAGGACCATCCGAGACCACCCCACAGACCAACGGGAAAACACCGCGAGCCGGATTAGGCCCGATACAACGGACCGAAGACTTGGTCGAAAAAAAAGGGAAGAAAATGAAGAGGTAGGAAAACACTTTCGCGAGGCCATCAACTGTGCTTTCGAATGCGTCTAGAGGGTCCCCTTTGAGTGTACCTCATTTTCTGGACCCACCGAATCAATTCAAAGAAGATAATTCTCCGATTGACCCACCAGAATAGGCAAAGTCATCAGTAGCAACCAGATAAAGCAGATGCTGCTGACTATAGAGTATTCTGAATGCCCAGCACTGCTTCAGGAACTCCGGCACATATAGCGCGGACGCGTCGTGGCCTGAAAATAACAGGAGAGACAGGAGAGTCGTTCGTGGTCAGCCGAGAGACCACCCAGGCTTTAAAGGTGCACAGAGTGCCGCTGGGGCATAATTCAAGCTCTTCCAAGCAAAGCGGACAAGGAAGGCTCCACTAAGGTTCGAGTATAAAAAACGCAACGGCCCAAATCAAACTACTACAACACAGTATGGATGCAATCGGGAAACTCGAAAGCATCCTAACTGGTAATTTCAAGATAGTTCCAATACAGGAACCATATGTTCACAGGAAAGAAGTGAGAGGCTTGAGAAGAAACAGCTACCTGCTACTGGTGGAAGAAGCAGATGGAGAGGCAGTACTAAGGATGGTAATCCTGCTGACCAGATACCTCCGAGTAGTCCATGCCTCAACTAGGGAGCAGGGATGAAAGAGTTGCTGTCTTATGAATCAAGGTAAGGGAAACAGAAGGGCCTGGAATTTCTCACCCAAATTTCGAGGAAGATATTTTTGGTCAGTATAGCGCTGTGGTATGTTCGAAAGACCATCAGCCTAATGCTGGTCCCAATTAAACTTCTGTAAATGGAGATGAAGAGATTCCTGTTGGAGGGGAGCGCTTAAGGGTAAGCCCCTTCCACAGAAATCAACAGGAGAGGTCGAACAATAGAGTTCGAAGAGGTGACATTAGGTGTGTTCTTTCATGCGGAAGGCGCTTTTGAAAAGGCGAAGACAGCGAGGTAACCCGTGGGACTCCAGAATGGAAGCCGAGGTAGGAGGGGGGCTATCCTCAGGGAAGCTATCTCTCTCCACATCTGTGATGCTCAGTTGGATAAATTTCTGGGTGAACTCATAAATGAAAACTTCGAAGCAGAAGCGTACGTGAACAATGGAGTAGTCCAAGTCATCTACGACCGCATGTAGGCAGCTTGTACTGGCTTGTAGGATATTTGAAAGACAGTAAGGTGTAGTAGGTTTCATAGGAAATCCGACAAAAACATAGATGATCCTGTTTACCAAACGAAAGAAGAAATGAGAGTTTAGACCATATCGACCGTAGTCATAAGACCAAATATCCTATATGGGCAAACGGAACAACATAATAGGTTCGAAGCTCTATAAGGTTCAGAGATTCATTTATTATTTATAGGCGTTATGAAAACGACTTCAACCGCGGTATTGAGAATACTACTGATGCCAGTAAAGGAAGCGTAAATCTTATTTCCGCCCTAAGAATGAAAAGTGTATAATACAGACTGCGATGGAATCGCATATTTGCTGTCACTATTTCAAGCATGGAAAAATAGAAGGAAATGAGTGGAGTTTTCCCAGGAAGCATAATATGTTATACAGGTGGTTTGCGTATGACTAACAAACAGGCTGCAGGTATCTACCCGGAAGAAAGGGATGTACGGGAAAGCTACGCTCTGAGAAGATGAATCTTCGTATCTACCAATGCCAGATGTTGTGGCTTCAGGGTTCTTACATAGCCTCGAACTCGAAGATATGATACATTGGTGTAGCGCACATCACATCACATCACATTTTTGCCGTGTATCCTTTTCGGTCGGGTCCACTGCTCTCGATTCATTCGTCCAATCAAAGCGTCCGCTGTCGTCGCGCGTCGTTATTAGATTGTAATCCATCGTTCTGGATCTTGCCTTCCGAAGGGATAGGTTGTGGGGTTTTTGAGTACAATTGGGTGTACCAGGGAGATTAGCCTATAGTATACCCACAACTGACATTAGAGAGAATGGCCATTTCCTCCAGGGTACACCTTGGTAGCCAGTTCAGTTTTGCACTTGTTGAAAAAATATAGTTGGGATGTATTCGAAAAACTGCTCTTGCAAATTCTTTGATGCGGAAATATCCATGACGTCTTGTCGTCCCCCCTACAAGAATCGCCCTGTATGTACTCTATATATATGTGCTTAATTTGAAAGAATGCGCGGATGAAATTAGAACTTGGCATGTTCGAGCTCTTCTCCCAGAAGCTCATCCCTGAATTTTTAACGGATCTACACAATACTATACTGTACACGAAAGTACTGTACTATTTTGTTTCCATTGATTTCACCAACATCCTGTTATTCCAACAGCTATCCTGTAAAAAGTGATGCAAATAGCGTGGGATTTTCATGGGACTGTAATACTGATAAAATACACATGTACCCATTACCTATTCTACATCAAGGTGATTGCTAATCGATTTTCTACATTATTCATCGTTTACTGGATTCCATATTGTACTTTATTGGAAGCCATATTTCTACCATTCATCGAGTTCATTCACTGGAGAATGCGTTTGTTCCTGGAATGGAATTTTCTGGATGAGAATTTCTCCATATACAGGGTGTGCAAGGAGGAATCCGTCACGCTTGACTCCTCATATTCTTCGGGATGTGTCAGACGCATTTCGATAAATCTTGAGACATGCAAGGCAAGTGGATATGACAAAATTCTAGCGATCGCACTCAAAACCTACAGAGTAGAAACATGAAAGTTGTTCTTGCTACTCCCGTTTCTCCAATGGTTGAGAGATCAATCACAATAGAGCCGTATACAGACTGTCGTATGAGTTTAAGTGTGCGACTAATTCAAAAGTAAGCCCTGGGTTATAGGGATAAATTAACGAAACAAAATATTTATAAAATTGGTCAGTAATAAAATTGTTCAGGTACCACGAAACTTAATGGGCCCTATGATTCCCTTGATACATAATTACCTATTATTTGTTTGGTATGAACCTCTTCTCGTCCCAGTTTTTTTTTTAATTTTTGTTCCTCTTGTTCATGTTTTCTTTTGGCTTCTCGTTTCTCTTGCATTCCTTTCATTTTGGCTTCTTATTCCTCTGAAACGGAAGTATGTCTGATATCATATGTTCAATTATTCACCATAAAATACTCTTGATTTGTTCTTCAGAACCACTCGTTCTGCTTTGGTCACCAAATGTTGCATTTAGGGGTTCTAATAGGTGAACGACCTTCTGAAATCTCTGATGACATGACCATCTTGTTTTCTGTCCATCTTGGAATCATTCAGCAGCTCTTCTGTAGATGGCCAATTCTTCCCGCAGCCCTGGAAGCATATCTTTTCCTCAAAAGGCACCTTTTTGCCTTAGATTCTTGTTTCTCGTGTTTCTGCTTTCTTTTGGCTTGTTGTTTCTTCTGTTATTGTTTTCTTCTAGCTTCTTGTTCATCTTGATCTAGTTTTTTGTGCATTTTAAATTGTTGTGAGATAGATGAGATTCGTTGTTTAAATGCCCGTCATGTCAAGTTGTCTCAGTTTTCGTATTTTGGTAATTTTTCTGCTATATCATGTCTAACGTCATTCAATAGATACCACAGTTTTGATTGATTATGTTACAGAAGCTCCAAATAATTAGTGAATCGGGTGATTTTTGGTTATAAAAAAACTGAAGTTATTTCTCTTCAATAAAATGTTGGCCTATTTTAATGGACTTGCGTATTCATGTCCCGCCTTTTTGTCATATAGATACTTATGCATTTTCCATGTTCTATATTATGTATTATAGAATAAACCCAACTAGACTATGTGAGGTTTTGTTCGCAAACAAACCGTTTATTTATCTAGCTTTCGAATATATTACCCCTTCAAGCAATCCCATTAGCTATCATTCGATAAATCTTGCCATCCACTTCCAGGGAAATGCATAATTCAAACAAATTGCATGGTAAACTCTGAACGTATGTTGTTCAAACGCCATCTAGCACAAACGTGAATTCTGCAAAGCGAATGAATCGCAATAGAGAATACCAGATGGGAAATTACAATATCCACACAGATTTCGTCGAAGTAGAGTAATAGAAATATCCACTTAATCAACATTATTTTGTGTGAAGGGATCAAATCATGGGATGAACTGTGCACAGACTTTAGCTTTTGTGGAACATTTCCATAAGTTTTCCGGAGTTGATGAAGCATAATTTATTGTCGTAAAATATTATGGACAATGCAGAGTTGTTGCTACTTGTAGAAAATACACCTCGAATATTTTAGCATTTTCAGTATCTCTCACTTCCTCAACAACTTCATCTGATAATTGGACTCCCAGATACTAACCAGGTAAAGGTTGGTGTGGAAATAAATGAATCATTGAGAGTTTCTGCCCAAAGCTTAATTTTACCTACCACCTCCCGAAAAAGTAATCAAGGATACACATGGTTCTTTGTGTCTAAGAGCTCTGGTGAAAGAATTCATTTACCTGTTATATCTAGAAAGGTCATCAACAGTACCTCTTAGTTTTTAAGCGTATTTTGCACCCTCTTTTCTTGATGGTAAGGTGCAGTGGTGTTTCTACCTGCAAGCCCTCCTCAATATGTCTGTTCATTAACTTCTCCGAGTCTAGAATTGAACTGACCCAGAACCTCATCTGATCCTGGTGATGTAATTGGTTCGAATGTGTCATAGGTTACGGCCTTGTTTGTCATGTCCTAGCTCGATCGAGTTCTTCTGGTTTTCCCATAGCTTGTGTCTGATAAATCTGGTCTCTAGGGACGTGAACTCTGAGTAGTTGTTTGATTGTTTCTTCTCCTGTACACATGTGTTCCCTTTTTTAATTTTTCAGGGGGTGTATTTCTTGCTTGAAAGTACCTTTTGGAGCCTGGCACACTTTCGAGAGCCCTCAATCTCCTCAAAGTGCCTCCTCCAGGAGTCTCTCTTAGATTTGTTCAGAGCTTTTTTGTAAATGCCCAAGGAGTTATTGTACTCATCTAACCTTCCACTTTATTCGGCTGCGTTGAATCTTTTTCTGGCTTGCTTTCTCAGTTCTGTAAGTTCTTTGTGCCACCAGAGATCTTTTTTGGTGGCAATAATCTTTGAACGTAGAGATAGATGGCTGCGTCATTGAATTCTTCCACAGCCCAACTCTTAATTCATGTTTGTTATAACATTTGAACCTTTTGTTACAATATACAATGGATTTTCCTATGTTCAGCGTTCGAAAGAAACTGATTTACCTCTTGAAGTGAATTTTTCAGAATGGTTACTTTCCTTGAACTATTATTCAGACAGACGAGGCTGAGTTCACGAAGAATGGGGTCTTCAAAATGTAAAATAGTCATTATTATGCTTTGAAAAATCCACATGTTGTTTGTCGAAGGCGTTTTCAGAAAAATGATTATTCAATAGATCCTGAAGGAAAAAATATGCAAATTTTTGGGGAACGAAATACAGTTTTTTTTACAGTAATAATAGACTAGGAAGAAAACATGTTTGGTAACAAATGGATGATGCACTATCCCATAATCGTCACTAAGTAGGCGATGCTTTCACAGTAATACTCATTGAGAGATGAATTAGTAATAATCGGTTTTTTCGTTGGCCTCCTAGAACACCAGACCTTGATCCGCTGGATCATTTTGTATGAGGTTACGTTGAAAGTATGGTGAACTCTTTCGTAGTAGCAACCAAAGAAGACATGCAATCAAGAGTTGAAGCTGCTGTCAATAGTTCAGTTACAGAGTCTACCGGAATAATCTCATATGATTATCTTTTTTCCTTAAACAGTTGAAATCGTACTCATTGAATAAAGTCATCCCAAAGTCGTGATAGTGAAACTTGTAAATGTGAAAATATGCAAGTTGTCTCATTTGAAGAAAAAATTGTTCCATTTACTTTTTCAAGTTAATAAAAAATCTGTAATTTTGTAACACCCTGTATGCGGAAAATTCTGAAAGTCATATTTTTCGAAAATTTTATTGAAATAAATTATTATTCATAAAACTTACACATGAAGGTATAGGAAAATATTTGATGAAGTTGTTAGGAAAGTGGCAGAAAATTATATAAAATACATACCTAATGATTTTTTTAAATATCTGAGTTATTACCAATTTCTAGTAGAAGTGGCAACGCGGCATGGTCCATAATTGTTCACGTGGATAAATCATATGTACGTATTCTCACCACCACATTTTCAGAGCTGTCAATTGCGTGATTTACCAGAAATATCTGATACTCGACAGTCATGAAAAGCCTTGTATAAGTTTGAAGCAGATTCCATAATTATTCCAATGTTTCACTGTTAAATTTTCGATATTTTTTCGAAACTTCAACTTTGATGTAGACCATAAATGCATTTCCTCGAAATTTTGACTTCCATGTCGAAGGTAAAACTTTCCTTTTGAGCTCTCGAAATTCCGATAAGAAAGTCGAAATGAAGAAATAGTACCTACTCGAAATTGCTTTTTGTGCAAACATACGTGAATATATCATTTCCCAGATGAATTTTATAACGTCTATGCCGTATCTACGGCACTGGAAGGTGAATCGATGATTTTGAAACGTCACCTTTGATGGAACACCTCGACAAGAAAACAATAAAATGAAAGTGCGATCAATCTGTGGTTGCTATGGACTTTTATTTTTCCTGTTTCACTGTGGACTATTCAGTTGAAACATTAATTCCACCCGTACTTAATGATATCGCTATATGTGTTACTCCAATTTCCAAATGAATACCTATTATCAGTCTGTTCGCAATTATTTTTTGGTGGAGAACAAAAACTAATCACTGAACGGGTGACACATTTTCAAGTCACAGTCTGTCACTCGTCAGTTCTTTGAACGCGTAGAGATATAACGGTGAATTTTATTCGAGTACCAGACTATTTCTTTCGTGTATATTTCAGTAGAAGTGAATTCAATGTTGATATAAATACTGTTTATCCCTCAGTGCATATACAACTAAGAGGATTACGAGGAACAGGATGGTGAGCTAATACTTCTCAAAATTTAAAGTTATTGAATATTTATTTTTCGATTCTGCACTCTGAGTGGTTTTGTCGAGAGTTTTGTACGAAAGTTATTAGTATAGTTACTGCATTTTCTTGTATAATACCCATCGCCTGGTTCAAAAGCAAGACGCTGGTGACATGAAATGTTAAAAACGTTGAATGTGAGTGTGAGAGTTGTTTTTGTAGCATTCATTGACTCCCTTCGGCCCTTTAGGAATAATTTGACAATATTTATTCTCAGTTGTAATATCACAAGAGAGTGAGAATAAAGTGAACATTATTTGGCAGATTTTTCGAAAACTTGTTGCCACGCAATAGGCACGAGAGCCCGAAAGGCTCTGGTGGCTATTGCCAAATGGCAACAAGTTTGAGAAAAAATCTGGAGAATTATTTTCTACTTTATCGAACTCTCGTGTAGTATTCCATAGATTATTTTTTGATGCTCAAATCATTGACCTATTTCCTATACATATAACATTTTTATT